>LR991046.1:9796826-12196826 GCA_905163495.3 Cosmia trapezina | reverse complement strand
GAAGCATAATAAATACTCACCAATGCACTCCTTTATAATAGTTTCATGCAATTCTCCATGCTCCCGCTTCGGTCTCGATGTCACCTTAATAGAGTGTGTAGGCTGTGCATTTATATGCAACTCCCAATGTTCAAAAAATTTATCAATAACTATAATTTTTCCACACTTTTTACACTGATAATCAGGTTTAGTCATGGCCTTACCAGCATGTGTGATCAATTTAACTCGGACAAAATTTTGTTTTACATGTTGAGTTAAATGTTGTCCAAGATTTGTGTATGTGCCAAATTCTTTTAAGCAATCAGGACAAGAAAGGTGTTTGTATCCATGTTCTTTGAAATGTGTCAAATATTTTTTCATAGACATAAATTTATTATGACATTTCGTGCATGTATAGCTTTTATGCCTCATAGGGTTATGACCACAGTCATAGTCTATGTGGTGTTTATATTGTCTATGTTTTGCTGTGAATCCACATTTAGTACATTTGTATACTTTTCTGATTTTTTTCTTATTCCCATCTATAATAACTTCTGGTTCTAGCATGGAATCTCTTCTTTGTGGAAATTCTTCTGAATCATCGTTACCTTCTGATTCTTGGTTCTCTTCTGTGTGTTCTAAAGTATAATCGTTATCTTCTTGATTTGATTCTTGTTTCACTAATAAGTCTTCTATATTGAAGTTGAGTTTGATAATATCTCCTTCATATTCATCAAACTCTTCCTCCACATATTCTTCTTTGACACTTACTTTGTGCTCATAATTCTCAATTTGCTCATCGTTTTCATGCAATTGGTTTTCAAATTCTTCGAATATTTCTTCTTTGATTACAAGCCGTGGGCTATCTTCCGAGTCTTCTGGCTCTTCTGAAATTGGTAAAATAGTATTTGAGGAGCTTGTGACTAAAAAATGTGCCTTTTGATAGATTCCATAAAATTCTTGACCCATAGACATACTTAGACATAGACTTAGGGCCGGTTTTTTGATCCGTAGTTAAGGCGCGGACTGCCACCATTAGCTGGCTTGAAATAAGGTTGAAAATTGAAAATAATATTTGTGTTTCCGAGATGTGACTGAGCTGCGAATGTGCAATTATTTTCTCGGTTTTCTTTAGATTATTCAAAATATACACAATAAATTAAATAATTGTCTGGTTAAAGTTTTAAAAAATTGCTAATTCTATGAAATTCTTAAAAAAAAAATGTCATTATCGCTGAAAATACAGAGATGTTCAAACATCAAAGTTCATTTTCTCCAAATTTTTTATTGGGAATATCAAACTATTTTTTACTATTCTAAGTATTTGGTTAAAATTTTTCCATAAACCCTTCTCTGTCCACTGTATTTTTCGGATCCTAATTGTCCGGTATCTTGATTATTTTAATTTTATTTTTTTTTATGCTGACATACTTTAAGTAATACTAACAAATTATGGGTAATGTGCCTGAATAAAAAAAAAACAAAAAATTGAAATAAAAAAATAAAAAAATTAAAAAATAAATAATAAAAAACTTACGTTTGACAGCAACAGTTCCCAATAAAAATTCTGTTGCTGATTCAAGTTCTGCTTGCAACAATTTCTGTTCACATACTAAAACTGATTCTCTTTCACTTTTTGATACAAATTTCTTTTTTTTCAATGCCAATTCTTTTTCTTTCAGTACGGGTTCCTCTTTAACAGGTATGGAGTATTTCTCTTCCTTGGTTTCTTCTTGTTCAGGTACCGATTCTTGCTCTTCTGATAACAATTCCTGATCCTTGGATACTGAGTCTGCTAAACTTTGATATACGCAGGAAGACGGTACTATAATCTGGAATAAAATATTAAGACATTGAACAAAAAAATTTACAAAGTATTTTTATAACTTTTATCTACACTATTAAGGTAAAGGCTTGTTGCCGTGTAAGTTGACAGATCAGGTTAAGCTACGCTTGCCGCGGTTGGTCCGTGGATGGGTGACCATCTTTACATACCAAGACCCTTCGTGATCTGCCTAGCCTTTTCCTAAATAACATTGGGGTAGGCTTCCAGTCTAACCGGACGCAGCTGAATACCAGTATTTTACATGGAGCGACCGTCTTCTGACCTCCACAACCCAGTAACTGGAAAACATGATACCCCTTGGCAAGACTGGTTGTCAAATTTTTGGGCTTCTGACGACCCATACAAACTGTCCACAAAAATCCACAAATGACAGCCAGGACCAATGGCTTAATGTGCTTTCCGAGGCACGGAGGGGTCTCGATGTGTAATGGATGGTCACCCATCCACAAACCAACCCCGGCAAGTGTAGCTTAGCCTAGGAATTGTATTAGAAGAAAATTATACTCACTTTAGGAAAATAGGTTTGACGTTTCATTTCTCTGAAGTCATGTTTCAACGAGCGATGTGCTACTGCATCTTGATTATTTATAAACACGTTCAAACCCTCACACGTAACGCATTTCCTTACTAGCATATACTTGTCTGTATGTTCCAACATATGTTCATATTTCTTACAGTTATACATCATCTCCGCCCCACAAACTTCACATTTGTACGGTTTATTGGACCGTTCCATATGAATATCGAAAGACATGATATTTGAGAAGCTCTTTAAACAATTGGGACACTCACAATGAGGTTCCTTTTGGTTACATTTATGCAAATAATGACAGGAATACCTTTCCAAGCAACGCTTGCAGTTTTTATAGTGAGCCATTATCGGTACATCGGACCGAACAGAATGAGACAATACTAAATGGTCGATTAACTCCTCTACTGTATTAAATCTTGACTTACATATATCACATTTGAAAGGTTTATCCTGATCACAGACAGGGCAGGTACTCAAGTGGTCTCTCAAACCCATACAGCTGAAAAATTGTTTCGAGCAACCGCTGTTTTTGTAATATTTCAGATGGAGCCTCGACTCTAACTCATGAGCACTATAATCCTTACCGCAGCGGTAACACGGCCCTTCTGTATATATATCTTTTATTACAATAAGCTTTTTGTGGTGTGCTATCAAATTTGCTTCATGCATTTCATATTTTTCCAAAGAAATTATAACAGTTAAATCATCAGCATGTTCTGCAGACAAATGATTGCGGAAGTCTGTTAAATGCCACCAGGACTTCATACAGATATAGCATTTGTAGAATAGAGGGGCTTCTCTGTGAAAGCTACGGAATTGCCACGTTCGCCACTCATCTAATGTTTTTTGTATTCTCCTCTCCTGACAATCAAATACTAGATTCTTTTTACCTTCATAACCTATAGTATTCCTAACGTATACGTTAAGGATTTTATCAGCAATATCCGTTGAAGTCTGGAGTATATTATCGGCAGCTTCAAGTATGTTTTCACGAGACAGTTCTATAGGTTTGGTTTGTAGTTTTGTCGTGATGAATCGCTCATCATCTTTGCGAGTCTCAATTCCAGCAAATTCGTCTTCGTCATCATCACAAGATTCTACTTCTATATTAATTTCAAATTTTCTGGGTGATATCTTAGATTGTGCCTCAATGTCTTCTTTAGCTGATGCGTTGATTTTTTTTAGGACACTTGTATCGTAAACTTCTTCTGGTTTCGAAATGGTTAGCTCTGGCGGCTTTACTATCTTTTTTGATGGTTGTTGTCTGTAGGTGGTGAGTTTCATGCTTTTAGGTAACTTCGTCTCTGGAATCTGAAAATATTAAGTTATAAGATATAATTTAGTTTGATGCAATAACAAATTATACAGTGTTAAATTAGCTAGCAAAACTGCAGTCGTGATGGGTATCGATATACAGGTTGTTTATTTTAAGGTGTTAAGCCAGTGCGAGCTGATAGCAGAGCCACCTATCGATTTAACCCCCATGTATGTTCTACGATTTTTTGTACGACGGAAGGACTTAGGGAGTAGACCCCCAGGGACACGATTATTCGAGGCGTCTGACAGAAGTGACAGATATTTAACAATTACATAACCAGCGAAGCATGGGCGGTTATAGGGCCTCTATTTCACGATGTTCGAATAGCCACTACCGAAAAAATTCAAAAATGGAACAGAATTTGTATGAAATTATCTGCCAACTACTTAAGTTAATAGGAACTTAATCGTAGGTGGTGAAACAGGCCCTTAAGGTGATTGCGCTCTGTAGCCCGCGAAATTAAAATTTTCTTGCGTTTTTTGCAATTTGCAGGTCTGTGTCAGGTTGTATCTTGATCAAAATATGTTACGCGGAAATAAAACATATGTATTTACATAATTTTAACCATAAAAATTATCAACACATCTCTATAAGTTAGATTTCGTGCAGAATCTTCGAACGAACGAAATCTAACGAATCTGCACGAAATCGTACATGGAGAGATGTATTGATGATTATGGTTAAAATTATGTAAGTACATATCTGTGCTGTCTGGGAGAAACCTGATAACTCCATTTTCGTCATTTTTTAGTTTGTTACTATGTTGTTATTAAAAAAAAAACATATTTTATTTTGGTCTATTGCTGTGTGTAACTATCATACGAGTGGGAGAATCGTAGCAGTAAAAACGTGACTATTCATGATTTTTTATTAATGGTTTGGTACAAATTCGATAAAATAAAAAATAAAAAGTAATTTAGAAAATTAAAAAACCCGACTGCGTTAAAAGACTTCAGTTTAAAAAAAACTGAAAAGCTAAATTAAATGAAAGTTGGAAGCAGGCCACACTCAAATGGGTCCCCCATTTGAGTTTGAAAATATAAAAATAGAATGGGTCCCGCCTGCTTCCAACTTTTATTTAATTTAAAATGGGCTTGTTTTTAGCTTTTCAGTTTTTTTTTTAAAACTTAAGTCTTTTAACGCAGTCGGGTTTTTTAATTTTTTTAATTACTTTTTTTTATTTCCAGCTTTTTAGTTTACAAATAAGAAAGATACGCAGACGTTTTTATTGTACGTGTTTTTTTTACGATTTGTCACTTCGAGGTACTTTTAACCATATAAGTCGTATATATTTTTGAAATCACCTTTTAAAACCCTTTATTTTGATACCCCATTGGACAGGTTTTGAGAAAAAAAAATTTTTTTTAGACATAATTTGGCGCCAAAAATCCAAACATCCATTTTGTATTTTTTTTATTTTGATATACCCAGTGTCACTCTCACAGTAAATACGAATCTAATGACACCTCTCAAGCTAAAATCCATCGAGCCGTTCAGGCCGCAGAGCGTGCCAAACCCTCCTTCTGGCGCAGTCGGGTAAAAAATCAAACGGCTGTGTTTTTAGTTTAAAAAAAACCTGATTAATAAATAAATAGTTACTGCAGTAGTGGTTGGCTTTTTCTACTTTACCTAACTGATATATAATTAAACTTGAACCTTAAAAGTCATATACTGAAAAATTACGTTTTTGGACTTAACAGGTTTCTTCCAGACACCACAGATATATTTTATTTCCGCGTATTATATTTTGATCAAGATACAACCTGACAAGGACCTGCAAATTGCAAAAAACCCAATAAAAATTTAATTTCGCGGGCTACCACTGCGCATCATCCTTAAAGTTACAGCTAAAGTTATGACGTCACCTAACAAATTGTCAAAATGGGACAACCTCTATTGCTGGTGAATCATTTGGGTTAGGTTAGGTTAGGTTAGAACAGTGACCCTTAACGCGCGACGGCGAGCGATCGAAGCGAGCGGTGCCGCAGCAGCGGCCGCCGAGCGCCATATCCCCTCTATTTTTGGTGAATCATTTGGGTTAGATGAGGCGGTGAATGTCTCGTATATTAGACGATGAAAGCCTCAGGGTTATTGACCTTGATTTCAAGGTCAATATGGTACTCGTACTGTAATTTTTTTTTTCGGCGTTTATTTTTTTGCGCATTTTGTTGTTTTCAATAATACACTAAAAAGGGTCTATGGTACCCAAAAAAAAATAGCTAGTATATAAAATCGCCGGGTGCGTTTGTAAAGTGGTTCCCCCATTTTTTGTCTAACAGGTAATTTAGCAAAGGTGGGTTGCACCATCTTACTTTAACAATAACAAAAATCGCACCTCCAGTGCGGAGTGCTTCACTAGAGTATAAAAAACCAGCCAAGTGCGAGTCGGACTCGCGCACCGAGGGTTCCGTTCCAATTTCTGAAAAAGTGTGCTATAAGAGACATCGTTTTATTTTTCCTGAAATCTACAGTGTGTTTTTTTATACCTCTTAACTCTAGGGTATTAATGAGACCATCATTATGAACAACTTTTACTATGGGACCGAACCCAAAATCGCGAAAAAAAAATCAGTTGCCCCCTACATTTATATTTTTTTCGCGATTTTGGGTTCGGTCCCATAGTAAAAGTTGTTCATAATGATGGTCTCATTAATACCCTAGAGTTATGGGATGTAAAAAAAAACACCATGTATACTTACATAAACTTCTATCATATACAGAATAATTTCAGATTTTTCTCTATGCAAACTTCGGAGATAAGGCGGGAATGGTATTTTTTTTGACATTTTTCATCACAAGTTGAAAACTATGCTGCCTAAAAAATATAATGTTTGAGAATGTGTAATACCAACAAACGCTCTTTCATAATTATTATGATACCCCACATGCCCTACGAAAAACCGATTTTCCCACCCATACGCAAAATACGCGTATTGTCGTGGAGTTGCGGATACCAGCCCGTATTACCTATTACCTATGCCCTAGTAGCCCCACCTCGAATTTTTAAGACCCCTTTCAGTCCCTGTTGCAAAAAAAAAATCTTTTTATTTCTTTCTTATAAATTTGCAAAATATTATATTGGGTTGTGGAGGTCAGATAGGCAGTCGCTCCATGTTAAATACTGGTTTTCAGCTGCATCCGGTTAGACTGGAAGCCGACCCCGATAGTTGGGAAAAGGCTAGGCAGATTGATTTGCAAAATAGTTAGGCAAACGTCATCTAAAACTGTTCCAAATTTCAAGTTGATAGCATTAGTAGTTCTTGAGATATCCAACTGTGACAGACAGAGTCAAACCATAAGGGTTCCTGTTTACCATTTTGGTACGGAACCCTAAAAAGAGAAAGCAAGTCTATACGAGTATGACTGTATGAATCGTGAGCTTCGCGTTATTAATTCATGACATTTCAGAAAAGGTGAATATTCGATTGTAGGATCTTTTTGTATTTTTAGGGTTCCGTACCAAAATAATAAAAAAGAACCCTTATGGTGCGACTCAGTCTGTCTGTCCGTTTGTCACAGCTGGATATCTCAAGAACTACTCATGCTATCAGCTTGAATTGTTTTGCAAATAAGAAATAAATAAAAAATACTTATGAATATTTTTTTGCAACAGGGACTGAAAGGGGTTCTTAAAAATTCGAAGTGAGGCTACTAGGGCATGTGGGGTATCATAATATGAAAGAGCGCTGTTTGCACATTTTCAAACATTATTCTAGCTTTCGACTTTTGATGAAAAATGTAAAACCCTCGGTGCGCGAGTTCGACTCGCTCTTGACCGGTTTTTTTAAAGTTTATTAAGTAGAAAGTAAACCCGTGCTCAATTAGATAAATGTTGAAAGCTAGGTCATCCTAACTATTTCCGTTACTGAGAAACGATAAGCTCTTACCTGTAATATACAGGGTGAAATTTTAATGGTTGTTATACTCATCATTATGAACAACTTTTAATATGGGACCAAACTTGAAAACGCGAAAAAAAAAATCAGCTGTTCAGTAGGTAGTACATTTATCTACATCAAACTTCGTCAAAATGTTAGGGAGCAGCTGATTTTTTTTTTCACGATTTCAGGTTTGGTCGCGTAATAAAAGTTGTTCATAATGATGAGTACAATGACCCTTTAAGAGGAAAACAACCATTATTACCATCTCGGCACCCACGAATTTACTGGGAACTAGCTCTTGTCGGGAATTATCCCACGGGAAAGTAGGTACTACTGGGATAAACAGTATCCTATGCCCTGATACAAGTCATGGGTTACTCATGTGCCAAATTTAATCCAAATCCGTTCAGCCGTTTTAGCGTGAACGCGTAACAAACAAACAAACTCACTTTCACTTTTCCTTTCTACCCGCGGCTTCGCATTCATAATATTAGTTGGGAAGTTAATTTAGTACCAGAGAAATTAATCAATCTGCCTAACCTTTTGCCAACTATGAACTATGTTGGGGTCAGTTTCCAGTCTAACCGGATGCAGCTGAATGCTAGTATTTTACATGGAGCGACTGCCTATCTGACCTCCACAACCCAGTAACTGGATAATACGATACCCCTTGGTAAGACTCGTTGTCAGACTTTCGGGCTTCTGACGACCCGTAACGACTGTCAAAGATCATTATTTCGATTTCGTTTAACGTGCTTTCCGAGGCACGGAGGAGACTCGGTATGTAAAGATGGTCACCCATCCAGGGACCAACCGTGGCAAGCGTAGCACAACCTGATGGATCGAACCGTGCGGCTGTTAATACTTAGCCACGAGCTCCTCTACAAGAGAAATTAATATGACCATAAAAATGTAACAACCTTATGAGGAGCTATATGTTTGAGCCGTTTGGGGTTAAAACAGGGCAACTAGGGCCTTAGGGTGCTCATCGAGTATTTCGGGACATCGCCAAGTGGTTGGTCGACTCCACACGGGACCAGAGGGCTGGCCTATTTTTACCCCAAAGAATTAGCCACTGCCAGCCTTTTGGGCACTTTTCCCACTGACAGCGATGCGGAAGAATTTTTTGATGAGCTTTCCCCCTCCTTTTTAGGGTTCCGTACCAAAATGGTAAAAAAGGAGCCCTTATGGTGTGACTCAGTCTGTCTGTCTGTCACAGCTGGATATCTCAAGAACTACCTACTAATGCTATCAACTTGAAATTTGTAATAGTTTTTGAGAAATCGGAATGGAACCCTCGGTGCGCGAGTCCGTCTCGCTCTTGACCGGTTTTTTATAATTATATACCTACTTGTACATAGTATATGTTACAATAATTTAGTATACCTTGTATATTTTAATTAAGTTTTGATACTTGTATTCTGCCAGTACTCACATATGGATGTCAAACCTGGGTTCTAACTAAAAACCATTGCAGGAAATTAGAAACTGCCAAAGCGTTAAGGAAAGGAGAATGTTGGGGATATGTATTTGTTGTTTTTCTTTTTATGTTTAAAATATAACTACCTAATTGTTTTTATTTTTTAGGATTATGTTAAAAACTAATAAAGCTCGTGGCTAAGTAATAACAGCCGCACGGGTCGATCCGTCAGGTTAAGCTACGCTTGGCGGGGTTGGTCAGTGGATGGGTGACCATCTTTACATATCGAGATTCCTCCGTGCCTCGGAAAGCACGTTAAGCCGTTGGTCCCGGCTGTTATTCGTGAATCTTTGACAGTTGTTACGGGTCGTCAGAAGCCCGAAAGTCTGACAACCAGTCTTACCAAGGGGTATTGTATTACCCAGTTACTGGGAAAAACTAATGTATGTGCGTCATTTTTCGCGTAAATAAATAGTTTTTCTTTCTTTCTTTCTTTAGACTATCTGATAGAATAGAAACTGCAGATACAAAGAAACACAAGAACAAGGGGTGTTACCTACAAATGAAATGGACAGGGCATACAAGCAGAGGAAAGGAAAAATTTGCAAAAAGCACTTAATGTTTTTGTTTGTGTTAATGTACTGGTTGACAGGACACGGAAACGGAGTAAGCCATTTAGAAGATGGGCAGATGATAAGAAGGCTGAAGTAGGCGCTGCATGGACGAGAGTTGCTAAGAATAGGGAGAAGTGGAGGCCTTTGACAGGGGACATACAGACGGGGATGTCATATTTATCAAAACTCAAATTGTATTCATCTAAACAAAGTCTACACTCTTGACAGTCGGGCTGGTGCGCAAAGATAGCCCGCTTTGCCGCTCAGAGTTTCTTTGCACGATAAAATCAAGAATGAAGTTATCCAGAAAAGAACCAGAGTAATTGACATAGCCTGCAGAGTAAACAAACTGAAGTGACAGCAGGCTGGCCATGTTTGTTGAAGGACCAATGGCCGGTGAAGCAGACGAAACTTGGAGTGGAGACCGCATATTGTGGTTCATTTTCCAGTTAGATGGACCAACAACCTTAAGAAGATGGCTGGTACAGGCTGTATGTGGAAGGCGGAGGACGGGTGTCAGTAGTGGACTGCAATAGACTGAGTTGATTGACTATTTATTGCTAACATATTTTCCGTAATTCATAATTATTTATTTTACTGTTTAACTACATAGTATTATATTATCTGTGGTTTAACATTATAATTTCATAGTTTTCCAATAAGTACATATGTATTTTTAAAAAAAAACATAAGTATTATTAATATTATGTAGGTATTATAGTATTAATATTGATTGAAATGAAATTTCAACTTAATACTTTGAAGGCCACTAAAACACTAAACACAATTAAAGTGTTATTGTCAAAACACCTATAACCCCCTTATTCATAAAAAACTAAAACGGTCTATAAACCTATTTTAGTTAAAAAAGTGTTTTGTCTTCTTCTTTCAAACTCAAATCATAATTCGAATGAAATTGACAAAACACGGTTTGTAGTGTTTTAATTTTTTATGAAGTGTTTTGTCAATTTCGTTCGAATTATGATTTGAGTTTGAAAGAAGAAGACAAAACACTATTTTAACTAAAATAGGTGACAAAACACTTAGGTTTGTAGTGTTTTAATTTTTTATGAAGCATAAAAAATTAAAACACTACAAACCTGTGTTTTGTCAATTTCATTCGAATTATAATTTGAGTTTGAATGAAGACAAAACACTATTTTAACTAAAATAGGTTTATAGACCGTTTTAGTTTTTTATGAATAAGGGGGCTAAAGGTGTTTTGACAATAACACTTTAATTGTGTCTTGTTCTGTGTCCTTCAACATGATAATAGGCCAAGACCAAGTTGTCAAACATAATTATAACAGTAAAAAACTATGCATATCAGCTTGAAATGAAATGAAAAGAGTGTTTTTAGTACTATATAGTGTCATCTGTCATTGTTGTTGTTCAAAACTTTTAAACTTAAGTATATCATCATCCTCTTCCCTCTTAAAACCATCCAACATTCCATAAATAATCATAGCACCAAAATGAAGATTTTATTTCTTTGACAACAGTGTGGCTTGAGGTCTTGACTTATGTGACGAATTGTAAAAGTATTCAACATTTTGTAAGTCTACATGATAGTAATCAATAATAATCTATAAATGCCCAAGCAGTTTTATTTTTATTTTACTAGATTAATAGAATTTGCTTTCATTTCAATTTGCTTTTAAGGAAATTACAGTTAAAACCTATAACATTCTGTAGAATTTCTTCAAATAGCATCCAAAAATTGTGAAATACCGTCTCAAAATTAGTATCAGCAAGAATGATGTCAATTGCTAATGATTATGAAAACAACATTTTTCGTAGGTAGATTTCCTCAAATTTTTGCGCATGACTTTCACCTACCCCCACAAAAGTAATTGTAAAATAAAGTCTTAGTTTATTAAAATAACAGTTTGTATGGATTTATACAACATTTGCGGTTTATTTACGGCGTTTCTTACAAAAACCCTACAACAATAACGGCATAAAAACTAGGCATCAAAGTTGTTACGCGTGCAAACTTTAGGTCAAAATGGTGGTATTTCGTTTCCTACCTGCAATTCAAGATCACCTTCGTCTACAGCACAGTCTCGAGGCACTAATTTCGACTTTCTCGACCTTTTTCTGGATGTATCCGCCATTTTTACACTTTAAACGTCCCACATTCACTTTTATATATTAAAATTATGCTAAAAACTGTTCAAATTCTTATGGTAGACAATACGCGACCAAGATAAAACGCGAATTAATTTCCAAAACATGGAGTGACCGGACCAAGATTAGATGTCATTACAAAAAATCATGTCTGAAACGGATCTCTCTGTTTGACACATGAGTTTCGGCATAGACACTAGCGCCATTGTTTTCACAATCTCCGTATTTTACTGTTTGACAGTTTAGGTTAAGGACGCATGTCGGGTAGTCGGTGACATACTCTCTGTACGCAACGTTTCGTTTTATTATTAATTCAAGGATCAAGATTAAAATAATAAATATCCTATCTAGCAGTACTCAAAAATGTAGACCTATAAAATATTTGAAATACCTGTCAAACTTTTACTGTTCTTCATCTGACAAAACCGGCCAAGTGCGTGTCGGACACAGAACATACTTACTCTAAGGCCTAGGGGCTGTAGAGGGCTCTAGGGAGTCGGACTCACACTATTACCTAACGGTGGTCGGACCACACACAATTACAGGGACAGGGTTCAGGGGGGATAGTCGGGATGAATATTCACGCATGCACAGTATTGTTTTTTATTGACCGTAATAATAAGTTTGTATTTCATAGTACTTTCCTAAAAAACTATAAAATAAAAAAAACAAAGATCTATATGGTTGTCACCGAAAACATGTCAAAAGCCTCCCTTCCCTCCCTCCACTTATCCCTTAGTCCTGTATGTATACGTACACACGGCTACACATCAAGCAGTCAAGCTATATATTTCCAGTTTACATTGATCTCTTATTGTAAGGAAATCCTATACAATGCGAGATCAGCTTATACTGGAAATGTATAGCTTGATCTGTAGCCGTGCGAACGTACAGCTATAATGTGGCCAATTTTCAAGAAAAGAGTATTGCGTCCCACCATCTGTTAGTTACTTGGATCAGGATGGATCCGTGGATATATTTTATCAATACCAGCCAGTCACGTGGCCTATTATTTTCTTGATTGAACTTGTGCTAGGTAGAGTGCGCGCAAGATAAGGAGTATAGTAACTTTCAAGGGGCTGTTTCGTCCGATAATGCAAATCACAGAATAGTGCAAATCATAAAAACCCTAGACCAAATTGTAGTCTGAACACTTAAAAATAAACATAATGCCAAAGATTCACTGCCCACTGCGTTATTTAGGCCCCAGTCTGCTACTACTAGCTTAGCAGTAGCAGATAGTATCGATTTAAAGATAGTGTTTCGTGATCGATTTCGATCGATTCATTCGTGTAACGAAGCGTTATTATCACCTTGTTGATGAAATATATTATATTATCTGTCTGTATATCTATCTGTGTGAGTGTGACACCTAACCTCAAAATGGATTATTAGAACTATCCGATAGAATATTTACTTATAAAGTAATTAAAATGAGTTTATTTATCAGGAATTACAAGCCTAATAGCTTGGTAACAGTTTATAATGCTAAATTATGGCGCTTAAACTCAACAACAGCCGACAGTGCTCTTAAAAAGGATGAGGAAGGGGAAGAATTTAGAGTGCTTGATATTTTGAAGAAAAGGGAAAGATTCCAGAAGAGAGTCATTCGTAGAGCTGATATACAGCCTGATAGGGCTGATAGGATGGCCACAGACCAGGTAATCCATCAGCTCTAAGTTTTTAAAGGTTATTTGAACTCGACCATCAGCTAACTACCCTTTACGAAATTATTTACGAAACAATTTCATCGCAAGCTATAATAGACTCGTTAGATTAGACTTTTGTGGACTCAAACAAAGAATTTGAATAGTTTAATTTAGTATCTGAATTCAATAAATAAGTATAGAAGTAAAATACATCATGTTGCGCCAACCCCAAATAAATTGGGATAAGTCCAAGGGCTAGAGATAGAGAATAATGAATATCAGAATATAATTCGTGACTTTCTATTACTATCGTTTACTCTACTATTCTCTTAGTCGCTATTTACATTGCAAGTGGGAGAATATAGTTTTTTGGAAAACACAGCCGGATTACATTTTTATAATGACAGGCCTTTATCAATCTATACTTCTACAGCAAAATCGAATGGACCCTAACAAAAACTTCCAAATTCCGGATCAAAATATAAAGCCAAGAGGATTTATACAGGTGTTAGGTTAAATGAGGGACATACTTTAATGGAGTGTAGTACTCATCATTATGAACAACTTTTACTATGGGACCAAACCTGAAATCGCGAAAAAAAAAATCAGCTGTTCAGTACATTTTGACGAATTATGCGAATATAAATGTACTGAACAGCTGTTTTTTTTTCGCGATTTCAGGTTTGGTCCCATAGTAAAAGTTGTTCATAATGATGAGTACTACACTCCGTTAAAGTATGTCGCTCGTTTAACCTAACACCGTGTATATCATTTGAACTCTGCGATTTACTTTTTTGATCATTAAAAAAAAAATATATATATATTTATAAATCATCTTGGCTGTCACGGAGAAAAAAAGGGGCATAACTACATAATTATGTATGAATGAAGGACTGTTCAAATAAGAAAAACATTCAGTTATAATCGAAAATTTTATTCTGTGTTAATTAAATACAAGGAGTACTATTTTCAATGAGAAGGATGTATTTGTTTCCTATTTTTTTTTCCATACGCAAAATACGCGCATTGTTGAGTTGCAGATACCAGCCCTACCTATTCCTATTTTTTGTCATTATAGCTTTAGCATCAACTTCAATTTTATTTACTTTTAATCGCCATGAGTTTGATACTTCCAATTTATTTTGGTATTTAGTTTTAATATTACATCATAGCTGAAAATGATTTTTCAATGTCCACCCAAGCCGCAACCCATCCTATAGTATAATGTCACTTTGTATAATCAAGTGAATAAACACCTAAATATATACCCACTGACCTTGCGAGAATGTCGAAGGATCACGGATAAATGGCTTCATACACTTACTTATGAAGAATTAGAAACATATGTAAATACTTAAACTCACTTTCTAATTGTTTATATGCATAACTTGCGCAAACACATTCATGACACAAACACAAACTCACACAAACACACACACACACACCCCCACACACATACATCTATAGGTACACTCCACGCACAAACCTACACAATACTTACATACAAACACACAATTGCACGAATAATTACAGTTTTATTTTTTAGTTCTATTTTTAACTTTTTTATTATTTTTTTAAAATTTGTTTTTAGTTTTTAATTTTACTTTTTTAGTCTTTTAGTTTTGCTTTTTCACGACTTTTTGGAGGTGGGCGTTAATGACTGCGACACAGTACTTACTTACTAATGCAGTTGTTATCGTACACAATGTTCCTGTAAACTGAGTTTTTTCGTTTCAATAAATTTATTATTATTAATGTGAGTTTGTATGTAGCGGGTAATCTTTGGAACTACTGATCCAATTCCGAAAATTCTTTTACTAAAAGGAAGCTGCAGTATTGCCGAGTGTCATAGAATTAATTTTATGTTAAAACAAGAAATTTCACGCGATCGACGTCGCAGGCAGAAGCTATATAATATTAAATTCACTAACACAAACAATTTCTACCATTCCAGAATTGGGGTAATGTCTGGCCAGGACCAAAGACTTTTCATCCGTCGTCAATCCCACTCCCTGTCCGCCAAGGCTATGTTCCTAAAGGACAAGCACCTCCCGGTAAAAAAGCCAACGCAGAACTTATGAAGATACCAAACTTCTTGCACCTCACTCCACCAGTCGTCAAGAGCCAATGTGAAGCCATCAAGCAATTCTGCACTGAATGGCCAACACTCTTAAATTCTGAAGAGTCAATCGAAAAGCATTATCCCATAGAAGTAATTACTTCAGACTACTGCCATGCCAGTCCAAGTATCCGTAATCCCTTAGCAAGAATCGTCACCCTCCGCATTAAATTATCAACTTTAAACTTAGACAAACACTCAAGGGACAAGTTTGTACGTTTAGTTGGAGAATGGTACGATAGTAAGACAGACTTGGTGACTATAACCGCTGATCGCTGCCCAGCTAGGGCACAGAATTTGGATTATGTGAACTATTTACTGACCGCTTGCTATCATGAAGCTTGGAATGTTGAGGAATGGGAGAAAGATAAAACGGAAGATGATATGGAGTACTATAACTGGAGTAACAACGCCTCTAAACAAAGCTTAGTTAATTGGTACTTACGTACTCAGAACGATAGTAGAAACTTGACAGATGATGAGTATAAAAACTTTGATGTTTCTGAAATTGCACATGCAGAAGAATATAGAAATGCGGTATCAAGTTTGATAAACGATGGAGAAAGTGAAGGGACCGTAGAGAAGTATGGAGAAGCCGTAAGAAAATTGTTTGGATTGCCTGAGAAGAAAATAGTTTAAGTTATATATTTGTACAATAAAGTGTAATTAGTAGGTATGTTCGTTTTTTAATTATTATTATTATTATTTCATGAAACTTTCTCTAGGTTTTCACATAATCTATACGTATTATAAATTAAAGTCGCTTTTCGTGTCTGTCTGTGTGATCGCGTTGTTCTTCTAAACTATGGAATGGGTTTTGATGCGGTCTTTACCGTAATTTAGAGAATTTATTCTGGAAGGTTTATGAGTATTTCTCTAGTAGAAATACTCACACTGCACCTCACCTGACTAAACATGTGAGCATAGGAAATTTCAAAATGTTCCAAATCTTCAGACTTATTTTTTTCTCAATGGTGGGGCTTTTATCAGCTATTATGGTAGCTCGCGAAATTCAAAATTACTTATAATTTTTTGCAATTTGCAAGTCAGTATTAAGTTGTATGATGATCTAAAGATGATTCGCGGCAGTATCAAATATTTATTTAAGTATAGAATTATAATCATAAAAATCATCAATACAACTCTTTATGTTTATATTAGCCTATTGAATGACTATTTCATGAAATCATGAGATTTGAGGGCAATTCTAACTTATGTAGTTGTATTGCTGATTCTAATGATTATAATTCTGTAAAGCCATATTAGTTACGGCCGCGAATCATATTTTAATCAACATACAGCGTTACACTGACTTGCAAATTACAAAAAAACGTAAGAAAATTTGAATTTCGCGGGCTACGTTCAGGTAGCCCGCGAAATTCAAATTTTCTTACGTTTTTACAATGTGCGGGTGTATGTATGGTGATCAAAATATGATTTGCGAGAGTAACAAATTATGTACAAGACTTATTTACAGAATACTTAATATCTAGTAAGTAAGTACAACTCTCTTTAGGGAGTTAATTTTCAAAAATCCTTCCTTAGTTCTTACTTTTGATATTATAACGAACTCTTGTGCAATATTTCTCACAGAGGAGCTCGTGGCTCAGTAATTACAGCCGCACGGGTCGATCCATCAGGTTAAGCTACGCTTGCCGGGGTTGGTCAGTGGATGGGTGACCATCTTTACATACCGAGACTCCTCCGTGCCTCGGAAAGCACGTTAAGCCGTTGGTCCCGGCTGTCATTCGTGGATCTTTGACAGTCGTTACGGGTCGTCAGAAGCCCGTAAGTCTGACAACCAGTCTTACTTGCTAAGACTGGTATCGTATTACCCAGTTACTGGGTTGTGGAGGTCAGACAGACAGGCAGTCGCTCCATGTAAAATACTGGTCCTGCATCCGGTTAGACTGGAAGCCGACCCCAACATAGTTGGGAAAAGGCTAGACAGATTGATCTTGTGCAATATTTCATGCTGAAAATTCTAAACCCAATGGTTTGTCTGTCAGCAAATGAATTAATTTAAGATTTTTATTCAGTAGGTAGATGTATTTATTTAATTTTGTATGACAAATGGAAGATATAACAATAAGCATTATTTAATAGGCATTTATTTTATTATGCTATGTATTTGTATTTGTACAATATTTTAATATACAAACTTTTTACAATTTACTTACATGATTCCTTTAGAAAGGATTTTGGAACTAAAATAATCTTCTAACTTCGACATATCATAACACGTCTATATTACGAAGGGTTTGGCAGAGGTGTACAGTCAGCAACAAAAGTCGATTAACACTTGTGTTTTCTAAATCTTAATTATTGAGAAAAATACTTTATTAAAATCGGAGCAGATGTAAATTTTATATAAAATTAACTCTTATCTAATAAATTAAATGCTAAAAAGCAGGTTATCGTATCATTTTGTGTTAATTTAGATGATGTCAAAAAATAGCAGTGTTAACCGACTTCTGTTGCTGACCGTACTTAAGAGTACACGTACAGTCATGTCTTTTTTTTAAGGGGACACAACAAAAATTTTGTGTTTTTAAAATTCCTATAAATCCAAATGTATATAGTTAAAATATTCGGATTTCCCATATGTGTTATTTGACTATATTGTCTACTGCTGCACTAAAACCGAAATTTTTTCGACAGAAATAATAATTTCCTATTCCTTTTAATAATTACCTATTAAATTAATATTACTTATTAGTTCGCCAATTGATAACATTTTTCAAAAAAGCATCTTTTCATTAATATTAAGGTCCCGTGCGAGCAAGAGAGGTGACAAAATGCGACAGCCCTCATAACATAACCACAGTGAACATAACTGGCGAAATATTGGTGTAGGTAGTTACTTGTGTGTACCTCTGCCGAACCCTTCGAGGAATACAGGCGTATTGTTAATACAGATTTTATTAAGTTTGCATAGAATTAAAACATTTTAGTGCAGAATAAGCGATTAAGCTGTAACAACTAACGCAATCAACAACAATTCTATTCAAAATTTCACTGCAATCCTTCAAAACACATTTTTTATCACGACTACCCTCAAAAACTTTTTGACTTGGATTCCATTTTTTTCTCCAAATATCTGATATGGAACTCTTTTTGAATACTTTTTCGTCGTCTGGGGTGTTTTGAGTACTACTTTGGCTAAGTATCTCTCTATTTTTCAAATATTTCTTCAATAATATTTCTAGTATATGAAATATATATGTTATATTTTCGATTTGATCTACATTTGATAGTTCATATGTAGAATCTGTTGCTGTAACATTTGAATGAAATGATTCTAGAATGTTCGACATTTTCTCTATACTGTGTTTTTGTATATGTATTGATTTATTTAAAAGTAATATTCTTTGGATATTCTCGTCTTTTTCCAGGAACTGAAAGAGAAAATGAGTATGGTTAAAAAACCGGCCAAGTACAAAGTCTCGTGCGCAGTTATTTCTATTTTTTGCCAGTATACAGGGTGAATTGAATTCATGGACATCCTTTTACGGGGTCACTGTACTCATCATTATGAACAACTTTCACTGTGAGACCAAACCTGAAATCGCGAAACAAAAATTGCTGTTCCTTACATTTTATGTTCGCATAACTTGTCAAAATGTAGGTAACAATTGATTTTTTTAGGGTGTAAAAGTTGGTCTAGCGTAGTCATCATCATCATTTCAGCCGAAAGTCGTTTTTGTTTGTCGGGGTGGAAATCCTCGATGGGTGTCCTCCCTGTGGAGGGTCAGTCAGACTCTTACTGACTAAAACCACCCCGGTGTTCCCTCTGTGGCTCCATCTACATCGCCACATACGAACTACGCATCACAATGACATGACGTCACGCAATCCTGCATCGCACAATTAGAGTTTACCACGCGACTAGCACAACAACATCCCGACATCAACCGTTGGGCAGTTGCCCACCAGACACGACACCCGTCTGGTCGGAGGATCCTCCCTTTTCTATGGAGTATGAGTGAACTTTAGACCCTGTTCCTCATTCCTCCAAACCTCTTACACTTGCGTCGGGGGCTGCGGTTGCGAATGTGACTTCCGCTGCCCTGGACTGGTGATGGCCTCCCCCAAGCACCGCCACTTCGACCGGCTCTGTGCTTCCCGCATCCAGCGGTTTCCTGCGGCCTTCACAAGGTCATCTATCCACTTTGTGTGAGGTTTTCCAATACTAAGGCCCTCTCCATTGCCCTTTGGGTGACATTCAGTCTTCTTACCAGGCCCATTGTGAGCGACTTCTTTTCAGTGTCGCCTATACCTAGCGTAGCAAGGAGTTTTAATAAAATAAGAAGCCAGATTAAAGGGATACATCGATAATTTTATGTTTTTAAAATTTCTAATAAACCAAATGTATATGGTTAAATCATTAGGATTTTCCATATGTGTTATGTTTCCGTCTGGTCCAAGGATACTCCCTTTTCTATGGAGGATAGTGAACTTTACACCCTGTTCCTCATGCCTCTATACTGGTGACCCCGACAGTAGCGCAACCTTCGAGCAATTAGTTGCGCGTGACCTCATCACCATCACTTCCTCAAGCTTTCGAGCGGCGAGTCACACAGCCAGCTAGCAGGCACGGCTTCAACGGGTATCCTGACCACCAGCATGCAGCGGACGCGCATTCCTGGTCATCACCCTCAGCCTCATCAGCAACCTTGGCACAGCACACAGCACTTTCAGCCGGTCCACAAGCAGAGCCCTTCAAACCTCCACTGACATGGGGCCTACCGTATCTCGTCCTTTTTAAAGTCGGTAAAAGTGTTCTTACCTTACTATCTTCGCTACTGTCTCCCTCATAGACTTGTCGTAACAACAAGTCAACAGTTTCCAGCAGATCTTCTAAGAACGATGGATATTTCTCCTCTTCATGCAATCTGTCTACTAATTGGCTTAACACCTAAAAAATAACAACATTATGCCTGGTTATCCTCGAAGGGCTAGGCAGAGGTGTAACTATATATTACAACCACGTTTCGCCAGTTTTATTTAAGTCCCATGTAATAGGGGGCGAGCCTATTGCCATCAATAAATAAGTAAATAAATAAATAAATCAACCGGGCACAAATCCAGACTCCGGGCTGCTACTAAGAAATTCCAGGTGGAAAAACCTAACAACACTGCTCGACCCGAGAATTGAACCCTCAGGAGCTCATGCTCAGCAGACTAGCGAAGTATCGTGTTACTGGGTTACTGGGTTGTGGAGTCACTCCATGTTGGGAATTAGTCCACTCTTTTATAGCTACCCGCGCTAACATTGATCCGGCTCGAAGGACCAATGTTAGCGCGGAGAGTAATCAAAGAGTGGACTGTATAAAATAAGGCTTGGTGTATTGCCGTCTGATCTTAAAAAATATAACTTCCTGGACAAACAATTGATGATTAAGTTAAAGATAAGAGTATCGTCCGTCGCGGTGGAGTCCGTGGAAGCGAGTGGTCCTCGGGTCGAGCACTTCGAGCAGTGTGTCGCAACCAGCTCATGCGGACCACGCGCAAGGTGTTGGGCTCGATTTCCAATACTCCATGTAAAATACTGGTATTCAGCTGCATCCGATTAGACTGGAAGCCGACCCTAACGTAGTTGGGAAAAGGCCAGGCAGATGATGATTTTGCTCACCTGTGCAATTTCGTTAGTAATATCTCTAGTGCTAGCTACTAACGGGCATTGCATGATGTAGTTAAATAAACAGCACCCTGATTGGTTTAACCAGTTTCCTGATAATTGTAGAGCTGGAAAAAAAGGAAATATTTAAGTACATAAAACTAATGGTCGTATAACTCTATGACTGGATGACTGACTGGATCTGGACCCGCCATAGCAAATTTGCATATAGAGGAGGTTATTTGAACCTTGAAGGCGGTCATGACTAATACCTATGAAGAAGATATAGGACAAATAAAAAAAAACCGGTCAAGAGCTAGTCGGACTCGCGCACCGAGGGTTCCGTTCCGATTTCTGAAAAAGTGTGCTATTTAGAGACATCGTTTTATTTTTCCTGTAATCTTTACATAAACTTCTATCACATAGAATAATTTCAGATTTTTCTCTTTGCAAACTTCGGAGATAAGGGAGGGGAACGGTATTTTGTTTTACATTTATCATCAGAAGTCGAAAACTATGCGGCCTAGAGAAAAGAAAAAAAATGCTTGAGAATGTGCAATCAGCGCTATTTCATATGATACCCCACATGCCCTAGTAGCCCCACTTTGATTTTTTAAGACACCCTTTCAGTCCCTGTTGCAAAAAATATATAAATATTTTAATTTCTTTCTTATTTGCAAAATAGTTGAGTCAACGTCATCTAAAACTATTCTAAATTTCAAGTTGATAGCATTAGTAGTTCTTGAGATATCCAGCTGTGACAGACAGACAGACTGAGTGACACCATAAGGGTTCCTTTTTTACCATTTTGGTACGGAACACTAAAAAGCTAATATGATGATGGATTTACCGCTCCTATTGCTACTTCTTTGTGAGTCGCTCCTGTATCCAGAATCCGTGGAATATCCATCACAAGACATTCTTCTGTTGTGCCTCTTCAAAAATGACTTAACCTTATTGAATTCTTCTAAAACTTTATACGAAATAATCTCTTCTGATTCATATTCTTCTTCTGTTCTGTCTTTGTTTTGATCAGAAGAATCGTTGCCAGAAGCTATAGTTGAAAGTTGGTAATCTTTTTCAGAATTTTGAGTCAGATTTTCTGTATTTGTAAATTGATTTACATCCATAGCTTTTGAGATATCTACGGCTTTCTCAAATTTATTTTTCGTATAGCTGACTTCTTTGTTTTGAGATAAATAGGCGATATTTTGACTAAAGCGAAGAGGTTCGTCCGTCATTTCCATATCCGCTATTTCGAGATTTTCTCCATTATTACTCATATCATTTTGTGTAGGAAAACTGTTTCTAAGAACACTATCTTCAATGATTTGTATTTCATCAACATTTTGTGAAAATTTTGTTGTATTTTGAATATTATTACTTTCTGAGTTTTTATTAATAATAATATTTATATCATTCATAGTTTTATTACTATCACTACTAAAATCGGTTTTATTGTATTGAATTTCACCAAAACTGTCATCGTTATTTTGAGAAAACATATTCATAGTTTCAGTATATTCAAATTCTTCTCTATTTGTAGGTTTTTCCACAATTGTACTACCTTTACTAACAAACTGAAACTCTTTATCAAAATCGTTAATATTAACGGCTGTAGTATTGTTTTCTTCATTTATGTCTTTATTTGGAACAGTACTAACATTGTTATTTTTATTTACTCCATACAAGTATTTATTAGGTATAAAAATATCGTTCTGACTTGGACTATAATGAGTATAATTTTGAGTAAAACCATGCACTGTATAAAGTTGAGTTTTTTGAAAATCATAGTATGTTTCATCAATGCTTTCATTCGGTGTAGCTACGGGTTTATAGTTTGAACCTACTTTATTATTAGTTTCATTAATAGATTTCTTTTCAACAGTATTTTGATCAACAATTATTTTTCCATCATTGAATTCTTCACTACCAAAACAAGGTGTAGTTAATTCGATGTTTAATTTCTGATTGGAATTATGATTGTTTTGGGATATCGTTATATCGGTAATGTTAGCAGAAAATTCAGTTTGTGAACTATCATAATATGTAATTTGAGACACATTTTCAGGTATATTTCTGTCAATTATTTCAGGTGTGGTGGGTAGCTGAAAGGTAATTTTGAAATTAATGATTGGTTAATATGAAAACATTAGGTAGGTAACCTTCTTTGGGCTTACCCGCAGTCAGGTTAAAACAATGGAAGGAGATTAATAGATGTTTGACTTTCAAGTTTCAACTTTTGTTTCAATCAGCCTCAAAATGATGTAGGTATAGGTACAGTCAGCAACAAGAGTCGATTAACACTTAAGTTTTCCAAAATATCTTAATTATTGAGAAAAATACTTCATTAAAATCGGAACAGATGTAAATGTTAAAGAAAATTAACACTTGTCTATTAAATGAAATGCTAAAAAGCAAGTTATCGTATCATTTTGAGTTAATTTAGATGATGTCAAAAAGTAGCAGTGTTAACCGACTTCTGTTGCTGACCGTACCATCGCGCACCATCGTGAACCTTATAACTATAGTAATAAGGTCGAAAAGTGGTTCACTACAAATGTCCGCGATGGTACCTACATCGACAAGAATTCATTTGAGATTCTATAATTTGTGGTGTGGCTGACACTGGCTTGGCCACCATCAGGGATTTTACTTTTGATAACACAAAGATTTAGTCGTTAATTAGTCGAAATTTGTCGCCAAATATCAGAATTTGTCGGTCACTGGTTCAAAAGTTATAAGGGGTCATTGGTGGCCGATCTGGAGAGAGTCTCCCCAGCTTGGCCACCTTTATATCTCAAAAACTAGGGCACCTAGCGAAGATCTGTTTTCTCCCAGAGTTAGTCGCTAATTATTCGAAATTAGTCGCCAAGTCACAGATTTAGTCGGGTCTTAGTTTAGAAGATATAATGAGTTCAATTTTTAAGTATAGACCAAGAGCTAGATCAAAGATTTTACTCTTCAATCTAGCTCTTGAACTATACTTAACAATTGAACTCATTATATCTTCTAAACTAAGATCCGACTAAATCTGTGACTGTGCGACTAATTTCGACTAATTAGCGACTAAATCTGGGAGAAAACAGATCTTCGCTAGGTGCCCTAGTTTTTGAGATATAAAGGTGGCCAAGCTGGGGAGACTCTCTCCAGATCGGCCACCAATGACCCCTTATAACTTTTGAACCAGTGACCGACAAATCTGATATTTGGCGACAAATTTCGACTAATTAACGACTAAATCTTTGTGTTATTAAAAGTAAAATCCCTGATGGTGGCCAAGCCAGTGTCAGCCACACTAATTTTTGTTCCTTAGTTTAGTCCTTGTATGTATGTGTACATAGTATTGTCTTGTGTATCAATGTGTAGCTAGGTACAATTTAATTCCCAATGATGAAATGAAATGAACATAGATTCAATCTGCCTAGCCTTTGCCCAACTATGTTGGGTTCGGCTTCCAGTGTAACCGGATGCAGCTGAATACCAGTATTTTATATGGAGCGACTGCCTATCTGACTTCCACAACCCAGTAACTGGGTAATACTTGGTAAGACTGGAAGACTGGTTGTTAGATTTCGGACTTCTGACGACCCGTAACGACTTTCAAAGTTTAAGGCCTTCATATCCAGTCGGAAAGGGATTGTCTTTGTCACCGTATCAACTCGAGCCGTGCAGTATTCTTTGTATGAAACTCTCTGCTACAACGCACACTAATCGGAATCGTAACGTAATCGCCTCGCCTCGGGACACGGTGGAGGCGAAAGGCGATACGGTGAGGATCCCTTTCCGAGTTGATATGTGTACCTACCTTTAATCGTCAGAAGCCCGAAAGTCTGACAACCAGTATCCAAAGGGGTATTACCCAGTTTAGGGTATCGTATTACCCAGGGTTGTGGAGGTCAGTTAGGTAGTCGCTCCATGTAAAAAAAAACCGGTCAAGAGCGAGTCGGACTCGCGCACCGAGGGTTATCCGTTCCGACTTCTGAAAAAGTATGCTGTTTAGAGACATCGTTTTATTTTCAGTGCTCTTTCATATGATACCCCACATGCACTTAGCCCCACTTTGAATTTATAAGACCCCCTTTCAGTCACTTAGTCAGTTAACTTATTTGCAAAATAGTTGGGTAAAAGTCATCTAAAACGGTTTATTCCGAACCTGACCCGAAATCCTAACCCGATCGCGGGTTATAATATTTGTTCCGAACGTAACAGCCTAACGCGCCTGCAGGGTTTAAAGGAAGTCGTACGTCGGGGAGTCATATGTAGGTTCGAATGACGTTTTTGCGAAGGTCGCTATTTCGAAAAATTTTGCGAGCAGTAGTTACGCCAGTTCGGAAGTCATGGTACCGAAGTCCGATGTCGAGTTAATTTGTCTTTCTTTTTCTTTTTTTTTCCCAAACCAAATCAAAAGACCATGCTCTCTGTGTCTCGTCTCATTGGGGTCGTCAGTTCGATGCCAAACAAATTAACTCAACATCGGATTTCGATACCATGACTTCCGAACTGGCGTACTGCTCGCAAAATTTTTCGAAATGGCGACCTTCGCGATAACGTCATTCCATATAGCGGTTTTCGATTTAATGAGTTTTCGAACTGGCGTACCACTCGCAATTTTCAATTCAATTCAATTTCAATCAATCAATCAATTTAATTTTTTTCAATTTGCAATTCAGCTGTATCTGGTTAGACTGGAAGCCGACCTCAACATAGTTGGGAAAAGGCTAGGCAGATTGATTCACTGCACAACTGAATACGGAACGCTCAGCCCATTCTCTGTCTATGGTGTCGGATAAGTTCTTAAGCATCTAGTAAGGAGGAGGGTATTGGGGCAGTGACTACTACTACCATGTGGGCCGCCTGCTTTTTAGGGTTCCGTACCAAAATGGTAAAAAAGAACCCTTATGTTGCGACTCAGTCTGTCTGTCACAGCTGGATATCTCAAGAACTACAATGGTATCAACTTGAAATTTGGAATAGTTTTAGATGACGTTTACCCAACTATTTTGCAAATAAGAAAGAAATAGTTTTTTTTTTGCAACAGGGACTGAAAGGGGGTCTAAAAAATTCGAAGTGGGGCTACTAGGGCATGTGGTTGTGGGGTATCATGAAAGAGCGTTGTTTGAACATTCTCAAACATTTTTTCTTTTTTTAGGCCGCATAGTTTTAGACTTTTGATGAAAAATGTAAAAAAAATACTATTACCCCTTATCTCCGAAGTTTGCATACAGAAAAATCTGAAATTATTATATGTGATAGAAGTTTATGTAAAGATTACAGGAAAAATAAAACAATGTCTCACAGCACACTTTTTCAGAAATCATCAATTACGCTCGAACCCTCGGTGCGCGAGTCCGACTCGCTCTTGACCGGTTTTTTTACACATACCATCCAGTAACATAACAAAAAGTTACAAGTGTAGGTACAACACTAGGTACCAACCTTTTCATCGGCCCCATTGTCATCACCCAATAAGATAACATCATTATCAAATTCCGGATCAAAGTCCTTCAAAATAGTAACACTATCATTCATTTCATCATCTCCCATCAGAAAGTCGTTACTACAGACACTGAAGTCGTCATCATCCATTTTGTGATCAATTTTAGATTTTAATTCTTCTAAATACTTATCAGTTTTTACATTTGCTGGTTTTGATTTTAATATAGCTAGTGCTACCGCTAAACGATGTTTTTGATAAATGTGATTCGCTGAAAATGCAATTTAATCAATGGAATTTATTTGTGAAAGTTAATTTCTAAAAACGCTAAATAAGCTAGAAAAACTTACCATATTCATCGAAACTCATCCTGTTTACAAATATTAACTACAATGAACATGTTTAAATAGCATTTTAATCAACATTCGATATATATATGCACAATAAAGCTAATTCATTTGCAAAGTGAAATTAAATTTCGCGCCACGGCACCACAAATTTTCCTTACTGAAGTTTTTTTTTTTTAATTTCTCCTCACTTGGCATTGGTATTTCTGTATTGTGCCCAAGTTGTACCATTAATAATGCGCTAAATTACGGTTGATTGAGTAATTTTGTTTTAGTTTATTTTAATAACTAACTTTTGCTCGCGGCTTGGCCCGCGTGGATGTCAGAAATATCCATCGGGAACTGTGAGAGATTCATTTAATAAGATGTACGATTAATACGCATGAACAATGATATCGCTTTTATTCAGATGACTGTTATATTGGTAACTAGGTAACAACATTTTAAATGACATGCAGTGTCAAGTCAATTAGTACTGGATGGCCAGTACTCACACTCCTCTTCACGGCATCGTCATGGTCATCAGGAGTTCAGGAAACGCCTAAGCTGCTCCGCAATTTCAACAGCCGCGGGCCGGCTAGGGCTTTCGTTAGGATATCTGCCTCCATATCCTCGGTTGGCAGATACCTGACCTGTATCACTCTGTCCATTATGCAATTTCGAATGAAGTGCATTTTTAAGTCGATGTGTTTGGACTTGGAAGTCACCATTGTGTTCTGACTTAGCTTGAGGGCGGCTTGGTTATCGTTTAATATAACTATGCTTTCATAGTTGGCCCCAAGATCTTTGAATAGACTTTTCAAGTGAATAGCCTCCTTTGCAGCTTCGGTCAAAGCGACATATTCCGCTTCGGCAGTCGATAGCGCTACAGTCTTTTGCTTTTTCGACATCCAGCTTATGGCCGTTCCAGCGTATTTAAAGCAGCAGCCCGAAAAAGACTTCCGGTCGAGCTTGCATGCTCCCCAATCTGCGTCAGCCATGCCATATAGTTCTTGGCGAGTTTTTCTAAATATAAGACCGACGCTTTTTGTTCCCTTTAAGAATCGCAGTACTCTTTTTGCACACTTGAAATGCTCTTCTCCGTAGCAGTCGTTAAATTGGGAGAGATAACTTATGGCAAACATAATATCGGGTCGAGTTGCCACTGCCAGATACATGAGAGAGCCAATCAAATTTTTGTAGGGCAGATCATTCCTTTCATCTCTTCTTCCTTTTTCTAGTCTAAGACCTGGTTCTATGGGTGTAGACGTGGCTTTGCAATCTTCCATTTTAAATTTTTTAAGAGTGTCTTCTATGAACTTCTCCTGGTTGAGTTTGATTTCATCTCCCTTATAAGTAACGTCTATCCCTATTAGCCGTTTAGGTGTTCCTAAGTCTTTTAACTCAAATTTCTTATTTAACAGGTCTTTTATTTCTTGGAGCTTTCTAGGACACGAATAGGCAATTAACAAATCGTCAACATAAATAATTATTATGACTTTAACTCCTCTTTTCTCTAGTAAGTATAGACATGGGTCAGCTTCCGATGCTTTGAAACCTATGTTCTTTAATTCTGTGTCGAGTTTCTTGTACCATTGCCTCCCTGCCTGTTTGAGTCCATATAAAGCTTTTATGAGTTGACAAACTTTCCCTTTTGGATTGTTTTTTATGTCTTTTAGCATACTCATTGTTTTGTTGTACAAAGTTAAATTTTCTTGTTTACTTTCTTCAACCATAATTTCAGTCAGATAATCTTCTAAATAGTCAGGGTACTTCATAACTATCTTTTCTTCTAGTTCGCCATTCAGGTACGCCGTTGTAACGTCCATCTGGTTCAATTTCAAACCTTCTTCCATGGCTATTCCAACAACAGATCTTATCGAGCTCAGTTTAGCTACAGGAGCGTATGTTTCATTGTAGTCAACGCCTGGTCGCTGAGTGAAGCCCCGTGCTACAAGTCTGGCTTTCTTTGTGATATTGTTGTCTGGTCCTATTTTGTTTCTTAGAACCATTTTGTAGTCCACTTCTTTCATGTCTTTGTTCTTCTTTTCTATTTTCCAGGTTCCATTCTTAACATGTGCTTTAATCTCGGCTTTTATAGCATCATGCCAGTATTCATCATCTTCATTTTCATCGGATATATAGGATATCTCCGAGAGTAAGTGACTTTCTTCAGTCTGGTCCAGTATAAAATCTCGAGCCCACGCGGGCGGACGCCTCTCTCTTTGCGGCCTCCCATTTTCAGATATTTCAACAACATCTGATGCGTCATCGTAAGACTCTATTTCTTCTACTGAAGAAACTTCATCTTCTTGCTCGTTGGAATTTTGTAACGTATTTTCCTTTTCATTCGCTGTTATTTCAATTTCTATTGGTTGTACCCTTTTATTTTTCTTATCATTGTATTTAATTTTGTTTTCTTTTTCAGGTTTCCGAGATTGTTCCTTTTCGTTAATAAGTTCATCATAGTTCTGACTTTCTTCTTCGAAGTACATTTTTTCTATGACTTTTATGTCCCTGCTTATCACTACATCATCGTCTTCCGGTATGTACACTCTGTAAGCCTTTGAGGTCATCGAGTACCCCATGAATACGCCTTCTTTGGCATTCTGGGTCAGTTTACCCCGTTTGTTAAATGATAAATGATAAATGATTTATTTTCTGTAAGTAGGTTTGTACAAACACTTTTACACGTCAAACATATTTTTTTTTAAAACTAGATGAGTTCGACGTTTCCTATCTGACTACTCTGAGAAGAAACGCCGAAACAAACTCAGAGGTCACAGTCTCTTTTAAAGTCCAGACATAATCTTGGTCAGATCATGTGAAGACCATGTAGATTGCAGTCAGAAATGGTCTTTTGATGAAAGAACCACACAGATTGAGTGGACCTGTCCAGTCAGTGCACGCATTTGTCAGTAATCGTGCAGCTCAACTCAAAACTTAAGGAGCTTAACGATTCGACGAACAATACCAAAGAAAAGACATTTGGGTAGGCCGCATAAATTACTCAAACTGTCAGACTATAACTAAAACTGAGAAAAGGATAAAATAAATAAAAAACAATGATCCACGTAGTCTTCACATTCACAATAATTAAAAATAGTATAACAAACAAAATATTCATGTCATTGTATAGAATATGTAAAAAGGTATTTAAATCAACATTAATAGTGTAAATTTATTGGAGCAGCTCAAACCCAAGCCTTTTTGTCCTCAATATAGTCTTTGACAGTATAAAAGGCTTTCTGACAAAGTTTCCGCTTTATACAATTTTTGAATTTATTAAGGCTTAGTTCTTGAATGTGGCTAGGTAGTTTATTATAAAAACGTATACATTGGCAACTAAACGAACCACTTATTTTCTTCAGCCTGGTTGTAGGAACAACAAATTTGTGTTTGTTTCTAGTATTCACATTATGGACGTCACTGTATTTTTTAAACAAATTGATATTTTTATGAGCATACAAAAGATTTTCATAGATATACTGAGAAGGCACAGTCATTATATTAATTTCTTTAAATTTATCTCTGAGGGAGTGTCTGGGACTTAATTTGTAAATTGAACGAATAGCCCTTTTTTGTAAAACAAAAATTGTCTGAATATCGGCGGCATTTCCCCACAACAGAATACCGTACGACATCACACTATGAAAATAACTAAAGTAAACTAAACGGGCTGTCTCTAAACAAGTTAAATCACGAATTTTCCTAACGGCGTATGCTGCAGCGCTAAGCTTTTTCGACAATTTATCTATATGGGGGCCCCATTGAAGTTTGGCATCCAAAGTTATGCCCAAGAACACTGTGGTATCTTCGGGAATCAACTCTTCACCCTTTATGAGAACACTAGTTTTTACTTGTCTAACATGAGGTATAGTGAACTTAATACACTTAGTTTTTTTCTCGTTAAGAAGTAGGTTATTAACATTAAACCAGTTAACTACTTTTGCGAGGGCGCTATTTACATTGTCAGTAACCAGCTGCTGACGTTTGAGTTTAAATAAAAGTGAAGTGTCATCTGCAAACAACACTATATCATGATTATCCTTTATGAGGTAAGGCAAGTCATTAATATAAATAAGAAACAAAAACGGGCCAAGAATTGAGCCTTGGGGGACCCCCATTGTTACTACGGATCCGGGTGATCTTTTCCCGTTAACATCAACTCTTTGAATCCTATCACTTAAGTAAGAAGTGAGAAGATCCAGAGAGGCGTTCCGGATTCCGTAGTGATGCAGTTTCCTGATTAATGTTTCATGAAGAACGCAGTCGAATGCCTTGGACAAATCACAAAAAATGCCCAAAACATCGCATTTATCCTCCCATGCATTATAAACATGACCTAAAAGTTCAACACCGGCATCAGTAGTCGAACGACCCCTTGTAAAACCAAACTGTTTGTTATGTAATAATTTATGTTTATTAAAAAATCTTTGCAGTTGATCTAAAATAACTTTTTCAAAAATTTTACTAAAAGTAGGTAGCACTGAAATAGGTCTATAATTAGTAGGGTCAGATGTACTACCCGATTTAAACAACGGTATTATTTTACTATATTTCATAAGATCAGGAAACTCACCACGGTCAATACAATTGTTAAAAATAACTGCTAAAGTAGGTGCTACAATGTTTATAATTGATTTAGCAACGTCCACAGAATTACCCCATAGATCAGCAGTCTTTTTAATATTTAACGTGTGAAAGGTTTTAATTATGTCTCTACAGGTAACATATTGGAATTTAAACTCAGAATCACAAACTGAAACGTTTTCTTTAAGTAAAGACTCTGCAGCAGTGGGTGTGTGGAGAGTGTGGGAGCAGTGGGTGGGTGTTCTTTTTCAACACAAAGGTCTTCCTTCCATACACGTAAAGATGATGTCCACATGGTATTCGGCCTAACCATTTCTTGAACGGTGTTTCGCCATTCAGTGCTTTGGAAGGACTACGATTTATAAGGTAGTTTGCAGTTGCTATCGCTTCCGCCCATAGCTTTTTAGGTGCCTTGGCCTCGATTAACAGACATCTAGCTTTGTCTAGTAAGGATCTGTTCTTCCTCTCGCTAATCCCATTTTGTTGAGGGGTGTAAACAGTGGTCAACCTTCTTCGGATGCCATGCGATTTGAGAAAGTCATCGAATTCCTTGTTCCGATATTCTGTACCATTGTCGGTCTGCAGGTTTTTTATTTTCTTATTATGGAAGGTCTCAACTTCATTTTTGTATTCTTTGAAGACGTTGAATACATCACTCTTTCTTTTAATAAAATAGACGTGACAATAGCGACTATAGTCGTCTGTGAAAGTAACATAGTACTTTGATCCTGCTAGTGTATCACATTCAAAAGGTCCACAAACGTCGCTATGGATTATTTCCATGTTATCGGTTGAGTATAGATCATCATGTCTTATGAACGGTAACCTGGACAATTTGCCTTTAATGCAGGTCTCACATGTTTTCATGTCTTCATCATTAAAATTTAAGCCATACATAAGGTTATCTTTAGCCATCTTCTTTAAATCTTTTTCGTTTATGTGGCCGAGTTTGCGATGCCATTCCATAATGTCACTGTCAGTTTTTGGTGTGTAGTTAGCAGTTTCTTTTCGTCCAGATTCAAAGTAGTATAGCCCATCTCTCTTTCGAGCAGTCAGTATCTTTTCGCCGGTTTCTTTTACGACGTAGGCTTTCTCTTTTTCAAAAACAACCTTATTTCCTCTGTCCGTTATTTTGGCGACGGATAAAAGGTTTACTGATATATCAGGAACATACAAGGTGTCATTGAAGTTGTAGCCGTGTTTATCGGTACTGATTGTTACTTTTCCTATACCTTGAATTCTACTAATGTATTTATCTGATGCCAACTTTAAGGTGCCATTTTCAGGTGTCATGGAAGAAAACATCGATTCGTCACCGCAGATATGTGATGAGCAGCCGCTATCTAGACACCAGACATTTTTATCAACATCTGAATTTACGGTGCTCAGACAAACGTTAAAATTGTATTTGCTTCCGTTGTCTTTTTCATTAGTGTTTTTCTTCTTACCCCAACATGTTTCGATAGTGTGGCCTTTCTTTTTACAGCTCTTGCAGTACATCCTTTGCCTGTTTTTCTTGATATGATATGCTTCTGAGCTTTCAGGCTGTTCATTTCCACTCCTTGCTTGGTATTCTTCCATAATCTTTATTTTCAGATCTTCAGGTTTAGGCAGGGTGTCTCGAGATTCGATGGCTATTCTAAAGTTTTCAAAAGTTGTCGGCAAACTGTAGAGAAGCATTATGCTCAGCAGTTCTGGAGGTACCTTTATATCCATATCTGCGAGTTTGTCCACGATGTCCATGAAGTTGTTTATGTGGTCACGTATATCTTCTCCTGTGGTCATTCGTTTAAGAACCAACTGTTTTAATAAGGTAGCTTTCCTCGCAGGCCCAGTGCTTTGGTAAGTAGCTTTCAACTTGTCCCATACAGCTTTAGATGTCGCGCAGACTTTAATTTGCTTTAATTCAGATGGCGACAATAAAAGTAGGATTTCGGCCCTTGCCTTCAAGTCCTCTTTGTTGAACGCCGATCTCGCCGCCGCATCCGTAGCTGGTGGTAACGTTTTCTCGCCGCTTACGATTTCCCAATAGTCATTTTTAATCAGGACCGCTTGTGCTTGCAAACACCACGTATCATAGTTTGATTTGGTCAAAGGTTCTATGTTACGATAACTCATAGTTGATGCCATTTTTCATACTTGCAAATAACCACGCTCTGCTACCAATTTGTGAGAGATTCATTTAATAAGATGTACGATTAATACGCATGAACAATGATATCGCTTTTATTCAGATGACTGTTATATTGGTAACTAGGTAACAACATTTTAAATGACATGCAGTGTCAAGTCAATTAGTACTGGATGGCCAGTACTCACAGGAACGTCCTACCGGGAAATCCTTATTTCTTGTCTGCATTATAAAAGGAACCTCTGTGCTTTCAGCTTTTTAGGTTCAAGGGTTTGGGCTGGGCGTTGATGAAATGATGAGTCAGACAGGGACTTCTCTTTTTATTTATTTAGATACTTACTAAAAAATAAATGCATACCTAATTAATTATTATATTAATAAATGAGATCATTATTTAATATCCATCTGGTTGCGAAGATTTTAATTAAATTCAAAGTACAGACGCCAGCAGGTCAAGCCCCACGAAACTGTCAAATTTTCCCAATCAGCCTTGAACCCAATGCATTAGCGATAAAGATGAAAATCTATAAACGTTTGACAGATAGTAGTAGCTTGATGTGCTGGCGTCTGTACATACTAATTCCATGATTAAACTACACTAGTCAAACCACAGAGAGCCAAAGCTTTAAAACTTTTTGGATAGGTACTCACAAACAATCTATCTAATCTGTGCAAACAATGTCTTTTGTCAAAATCATGTCAAGTTAAATCAAAATAGAAACTACAATAATGGGGTTGGCTACTGTCAAAGTGGCGCTAGCATAGCTTTAACCAAAATTATATTCATTTGTATGAAGTATTTGTTTGTTTAAGATTTTACAAAATGCCTAAGAAATGTGAAGTGCCTTATTGCAAAGAAATAGGTGCACACCAATTTCCGATAGCTGTAGAATAAAAAAAAAGTGGTTAAAAAAAGTAATACAAAAAAGTGGTCTAATTCGGCTTTTTGTAGTAATGTATTTTGGCGAAAAGTATTATGAAATGTATACTTCCTACAAACAAAACTATTTCATAAATAAAATAGCTTGATGTATAATTTTAAGAGTATACCCTTCAATAAGGTCTGCTTTTCTTCCTTCTAAAGAAGCACCTCGTTTTTTTCAGTTCAGCCATTAGCTCGCTTATTCTCCATGTTGAGTACATGTTTATCTTATCATCAATCCTGGTATTTTGATGAAAAAATTTACAAAACCGAACACACAAATTGAGTAAACAAATGTGACAGGTGAAAGCTATGCTAGCGTCATCTGCCAAAAGTTTTAAGGAGCCAACCCCATTCCAACAAAATGTATTTATCCACGTTCATGAATGGCTCTGTACACAATACTGTTCGGTCTAAGTATATTTATGATAGCTATGGTCCTCGCCATTATAAGAAAGATGTTTTTTCATTGGCAAGCAGAGCATAAGATTGAGGGAATAACAATAACAACAACAGTGCAGAGGCCGGGTTAGTAGGTACCTACTTACGCTGTAAGGCTCCTTCAAACAGGCGCGCCACGCGCTACAATCGCGCGCAACACAACTTTGTGTCGCACGCGATTAAATCGCGTGTCGCGCAAACAGGCACGTAGTAGCCATAGACGTATAAAAAAGGAGGACTCCGCGCCCCCATATCGACAGTGAAGCACCGTACCGATCTATGTGTGCGTGATATAAGTAGCAAAGACGCCGTCGCTCTTGTCACGTAATGGCGGCCGGTTGGCATACTATGTAGTGATGGATTAATTAGCATTCGCATTCATTGTTAGCATGCGAATGCTTATTTAGCATTTAGCAAATGAAATGTAGTTGCGAATTTCTGTGAAATGTGAAATGAATTATTATTCATCCCTTCGTACTTCATAGATCGACAGCGCGTGCAGTGCGCGCTCTCTGTCGCACCCACGAAAAGTCGGAACTACTAAATCTATCTGTTTCACGTGATCCTGACCTCGTTCGCAAGTGAAATTATTAGCAATTTAGCAGGTGGTGCGAATAATGAAGTCAAGCAATTATTATCTTCGATTAACTCGTACTTAGGATCGTATATTGAATGAATGCGTATGATTGTATTGTTAATAATAATTTGTGATTTTGTGTGGCACGTGCGTGGCGCGCGATGATTTTTTAAATTGTTAATAACACGCGCTAAGACGCTAGCCCCCGAACGCGATCTTTAATTCACATAATAACAAAATTCACATATTTGACTATTATTAATTATCGTCATATTAGCAAATAGCATAGCAATAGCATTTAGCGTGCTAAGACTCAAGAATTCACATGCTAATGAAATTTATTCTAAATCGCATTAATTGCCATCACTAATACTATGATGTATGTAAATGTGTGCGTGAGGCGTGTTCGTACAAACCTCAGAACAATAACAAAGCATAGAAGTAGTGTTAAAATAGCAACTGAACTCAATATATTTGTTTCATTTTGACTTATGGAGCCGCTATGATGTTAAAGAAGGACACGTATACAGAAGACGTTTCGAAATTTTGTAGGTTGTCATTCATTTTATTCTGACTAGTGATGTACCCACTAAATTTCAACGTCGATAGAATTTACAATGACATTCTTTCTTACACTGCCCAGAATAATAACCGTAGGTACACACGGCTACACATCAAGCTATACATTTCCAGTTTACACTGACCGCTCATTGTAAGGAAATCCTATACAATGGGAGATCAGCTTATACTGGAAATGTATAGCTTGATCTGTAGCCGTGCGTACCAAAAATTTTGAAGTAACTAAGCATACTTATGATACCAATACTTAATATATTCGTTCAAAATGAAACAATACTTTAAGTATGAACTAAATAGTTCGTCATCATCATCACCAAAGTCTTCCTTGGTTCCCGACAGCTCTTCATGTATTAAATCTGACCCAGCTAAACCCGAATGTATTTAGTTGCCATAATAACTGATGAGTTTATTGAAAAGAAGTGGGAGACATTCGGTTTTGCAAATGTTTTTAGCAACTTACTTTCTCATATTTATTTGAATTTTAGATTACATCATAGTCTACTCAACAAAGTCTAGGGAAAAAGGGTATTCAAAGTACCTAATAATTTTTATTTTAATACTTTTTATGTAACATATATTATTGTAAATCAGTAGAAGCGTAATTTAATAGAGATTTGAATTATTTGATTAAATAAAATGGTTGTTAGTGAAAAAATAAAATTTATTATGAAAATTTAAAATGGTACCAAAGCGACAAAAACTTTTCGTACATAAAAAAATAAATAACGACCAGATAATATTTTAAATAAAAAAATAAAATGCCTAGCCACTTTAATAATCTGTTAGTCGAATTCCAGCCCACACCATAATCATTCCGCCCTGGTACGGATGAACTTCCTGAGGATTCTGGAGTCGGCTCTGGCGACCAGGAACTCACCAAAAGCGCAGTCTTCTTGAATCGGGATGGAATCCAATTATTTCTGAATTTGTTATTGTCATCTGTGTCAAGGATTCCTAAAACAAACAGTTCTCAATAAAATCTATGTAAGATTTTTTATCAACGTTTTTATTTAGGTAAATAGTTTTATTTGTATGTCTTACCTGACTGATGTGAGATGATTTCACGAGATGTCAAGATCAGTGGCGATTCATTAATTTGTACCGATGTAGTACATCGGTACAAATTAATGAATCTGAAATGGTCCTGTTTCAACTTCCATTGCTACGGGATCCTACAATTACGTATTTTGTATTAAAAATAAATAAATAAATTTGCACTCGATTATATTTCCGACTGGGATAATTAGAAGAATGATATCGCATCAATGATATTTTTAATATAATATCATTGTATCGCATATATCAAGTGAACATATTTCTGAATGTTATACCTGTCTTCATGTTAGATTACTGTTGATGGTGAGCGGTTTTTTTAATTTGCAGTATTGCGCTATGTCCTTCTTCGCAGACTTCCATAAGTATTTCCTGTAATGTAATAAATCAAGTTTTAATTTGAACGGGATACTATTTATTGCCAATAAAATACCTTAATTATATCATAATATATCAAGACCATTTCATCTGTTCTATCCATAACAAATAATGTAGGAACAGCATGTACTCTAAGTGACGACTTAAAGAACATGCTACATCCATTTCATAGGTTCATTACCAAATGAATACAAAGTAAAATGTTTGGAGCATATTATGTGGCTGTGCTGTTTGGAGTCCAATTTCGTCTACCAATACAATTTATCCATTTTTTTTTCACATCGTCTAGGAAATCTGTAAAAGAAAAGTATCGACAACATTATTTACGTCACTATGGCTGATCAAGATAACCCCAAAACAATTTCCGAATATTCGCTAATAACTTCTATTGGAATAAATATTACGACTGGTTTCAGCTATATAGTGACACAGCAATATTTGTTATGTATTTATATTCGTTTATCAGATCTTAGGCAACAAGAAATTGAGCAAAAACTTACCGATGGAAGGTCAATATTTGTTGTTCATTTTATTTTCGCTATGAATGGGTCTTGCAGCCCCCAACCACACAAGAAATTGCTCCACAGCGTCCACACATTCACTATTTGTAGTTAAACAAAGAATTCATGCAATCTAACAGTAGAAATATTATTAAAACATCGCAAAACCATGGAATATTACGACAGACACGTAAACAATGAACACGCGAATAAGTCAGCTAGTTCAATGAACGAACTGTCAGACATTGAAACAAAGTACTATCAAATTTGGCCGCGTCATACTATAACTTTTTTAACCAAATGACAATTGATCTTGTGACCATGCCAAGAAAGTAAAACAAAGAGTAAAACATTTATCTCTTTCCCACATCCTTTATCGTACCTTTATCGTACCTAATAATAGAACGGGAATAAAGGTAGTTACAGAATTCTGTTTTTAGCCTTCCTTCTATGCTTTGTTATTGTTCTGAGGTACAAACGGTCTTACTGTGCTTCACTTTCATTATGCGTGGCGCGGAGTCCTCCTTTTTTAGAAGTCTATGGTAGGAGCCTAATATTTTAATAGACTCGCTAAAGTGTGTTGTGTTTTCTTTCTTTTCTTTCTTTCTTTACAAAAAGAAAATTTGAATTTCTCAGGCTGCGCCGGCAATTCCCCCTTACGGCGAAAGCGCCAGGGTAGCCCGCAAAATTCAAAATTTCTTACGTTTTTTGTAATTTGTAGGTCAGTGTGAGCTTGTATGTTGATTAAAATATGATTCGCGGGCGTAGCTAATATGGCTTTACAGAATTATAATCATTAGAATCAGCAATACAACTCCATACGTTAGCATTTACCTCAAACATCATGATTTCATGAAATCGCTAGATTTGAGGTAAATGATATCTTATGGAGTTGTATTGCTGATTCTAATGATTATAATTCTGTAAAGCCATATTCGTTACGGCTACCCTGGCGCATCCTCCTGGCCGTTGCTTCAAGCCACAGATTAAGTAGTATTCTTCAACCTCAAGTGTTTTAAAGCGTCGAAGGTATAAATTTTTCAGTTGTTTCATTTTTTCTTTCAGCTGTTAGTGCAATGATTATGATATATTCAGAAAAATGCGTGTTTTTGAAACGGAAATATGCAGACGACGTGGTCATATACAATGTGATCAGCAAAAGCGATATAAGTCTTAGTAAGAATTTTAAAAACTACAGTAAATAGCTTTATTTTAAGTGTTTTTTTAAATCAAATAAATTGTATAAAAATACAGCTTCTGTTAAATATATAATTGATTTTTATTTTTCAATACACTTCCTCGAAAACTGGTTCATATCGCACTACGATTAGGTTTACAATGCAATGTATGTCGCACACGTGCGATTTTTCATTTTGCCGCACGTGTGCGGGAATAAAAATTGCCACAGATAACTTATATAACAGATACTTAGTCCAAATTGGTTCAATGCCTTATTCACAACTCTCTATTCGGAGGTGAATGTTTTTTTTAAACTCGGCAAAGAGGTATGCGTCTTTGCGGCGTTAATATTTTTTGAATATTTAAATAATGTTTGTAAATAGAATATCATCAAAAACTATGATTATTACAATAAAAAAAACGTTTATGTACAAATTAACATTTATTTGTGTTATAGACTCGAAAATATTTGAATTTTCTATTTTTCATATTAGGCTGTTTGTCGGCTTTATACCTTTGCTTCTCCTTCAACCTGGCGAAAGCAAAGAGCGAAAAAAAAAATTAAATCATACTTTCTAATAATTCATGACAAAAATATTTTCCGTTATTTTATTTGATTTCTTCAAAAGTGTATTGAAAAACGTCGTTTGATGCTCGTGGACATTTGTTATTGCAGTTCTCGGCTCAAAAACAACCTCGCCTACGGCTCGGGTGTTAATTCCGCCTCGAATGCAATAACAAACGTTCTCCACTTGTATCAAAATGTACTATTACCTATCTACTATCGTTGAGTTGCACAAGCAAGACCAAAATTAGTTTAACGGAGTGTGGAGACTTTAAATTCATGCCATCCCTTAGTTTACGTATCAAAAAGAAAGTGACAAAATCAATTTAAAGTCTCCATTAAACTAATGTTGGTTTTGTGCAACGTACCGTCTGCCACGCTTACCGCCTTCAATCTTTTAGGGGTTATCCCTTCTACTGTGATACTTAAGTCCAAGTACTATAGAGTTAGCATTGGCTTTTCCTATGAAGAGTGGTAAGAAAGTGGTAAGGACTTCATGCAAGCCTACGTGTGCCTTTCTTAGGGTGATTGCGCTGTGTACGCCGCGAATTTCTATTTTTTTTTTGGGTTTTTTGCAATTTGCAGGTCCGTGTCAGGTTAAATATCTTGATCAAAGTATGATACGCGGCAGTAAAACATACATATGTAGGTATTTATATAATTTTAACCATAAAAATCATCAATACATCTCTCTAAGTTAGATTTCGTGTAGATTCGTCAATCGAACGAAATCTAACGAATCTGACCGAAATCTAACTTGGAGAGATGTATTGATGATTTTTATAATTTTTATATATGTACTTAATTACTTAAAATCGTTAATAGTTTAATAGCAGGTCGGTAATACAAACAATCGACTTGTTCACTTAATTATTTATTTTAAGAAAATATTTTATTTTAGGTCATTTAAGGTAATAAATATAAACTAGACAAGCAACACTTTCACATAAAAACAAAACACTGTATGTTAAAGCAATCACCACATAACTTAGAGCATTTAACTCCACTCTTAGAGCATTTATCATCGATTTTAAAATTCAACAGAGTCGGTAATAGCTGCGTTTACCTTGAGTGATATTAGGATTGACCCTTAGCCCACGTACACACGGACGTAAAAATAACGCGCGATTTTTTTACACGCACTGGATTTTCAACACTCTGCATAGCGCCGATAGTTGAAAATCTAACAGGGTGTTTTTTCGACGCGCTGGGAATGGCCGGGATGCACTCTGTTGGATTCTCTAAGCTCGGCTCAACACCGAGAGTTGAAAGTCTTATAAGCGATAAAATCCCGCCGCGATATTTTTACGTCCGTGCGAACGTCGGCTCATGTTTGTAGGAAGTTCTATGATCTCCCTCTTTCGTCTGCTTAAGTAGCGAGTACGACAGAGAGAGACCTTTTCAGCGCGATCTCGGGCTACACACTCGGGTCCATATATCAATGCGATTTTTTTTATATCCGAGTCTGTTAGGCCCTTTCTGTCAAGGCGATGGGCTTCTTTCTGGAAGATAAATTGTTGGCTAATATTAGTGACTAGCTTTGCCAGCGGCTACGCCCGCGTGGGTGTCGGAAAATATCCCACGGGAACATACTATCGGGAAATTCTTCCTTTCCTTAGTCCTTGTCTAGGCACCCTCTGTGCAAAATTTTAGCTTTCTAGGTTAGGTTAGTTTGGGCTGGGCGTTAATGAGTCAGTCAGTCAGTCAGGATTTCTCTTTTTATTTATTAGTCACTAGCTTTTGCCAGCGGCTTCGCCCACGTGGTTGTCGGAAAATATCGCACGGTATCATACTACCGAGAAATCCTTCCTTAGTCCTTGTCTACGGAACCTCCGTGCAAAATTTTAGCTTTCTAGGTTATTTTAGTTTGGGCTGGGAGTTGATGAGTCAGTCAGTCAGTCAGGACTTCTCTTTTTATTTATATTTAGATAACTTCGTGAGATGAACCATTCTAAAAATGAACAGGCCTCCACAAAACGTGATTATTTCAATGTGTGAGAGGAAATACATGTTTTCCTCGCAGAGTCGATATTATGTCGCTTCTAGAGCGTCCCCTCCCGGCGTTTCCACTCACATCTGCCTTGTATACCTATTGTTAGTTGCCTTTTATTCATCCTCTCAACATGACCAAACCGTCTAAGCACACTACTCTTTTACATTTTTGTCACTACATCTTTTATACCGCACCGTTGCCTTATCTATCACATATTTCTCAACCGCGGTAATCGTAGCAGGTGGGGTTCTATAGTTTCTGCCTACAACCATGGAAAGAAGGCGTGAATATATGTCATCATCTTCCTGCCCTTATCCCATGGTACGTGGGGCTGGCGCACACGTTTTCTTCTTCCATTCTCCCCTGTCAACCGTCACGCTATCATTCACTCCCTTCTCTTTCATATCATTCCTCACACAATCCATCCATCTTTTCTTTGGCCTTCCTCTCCCTCTCCATCCATCAACATGTATACAGGGTGTAAGTGTAAACAGTGGCAATCTTTTAAGAGGAAATGCGGGTGCTCTTTTCTCCATACAATTTCGCCTGTTTTCTTTCTGGTTAATGACCATAGAGCAATGTTTTTTTACAGAAATACAAATATTAGCTACTTTTATGCCCCTATGTTTTCCCTTTTGATGATACATTATTTTTATAAGAACTAGAACCCTTAAAAAATGCTCAAAATTGTCTATTCAGACCGCTGTCAACAGAGGCCCAGTGTATGTACCTACAGCTAAAACATAGGGGCATAGTAAACTACTCAAAACAAAATAGGGCCCACCTCGAATCAGTCACTATTTTGGTCAAAATAAAGTTATCTAAGTAGTTGTTGTCAAAGTTACGCATTGAACCGTCAAGCTGACATGTTTAGGAGCCCTTATCAATGTTTACTTCGACAACATTCATATTGGTTTCAAGAGGGTAGCTAAAAAAGTGAAGTACTCGAAAAAAACATCGAATGCACAAATTCTCGGTCACTTAAGTTTTCAGTCTACACTAAACACTGCTGTGGAATACTCACGTTTTTAACAATTTTGTTTGGTTTCTGTGTTAGTTGTGATCACTATGTCTGGTTCTCGCCGACATATGGACATGGAAACCGCTGCAAGAGCAGTATCTTTGCTTCAAGAGGGACAGTCTCAGAGATCTGTGGCTATACACCTCGGTGTTTCGCGACGAGCAATCCGAAATGTTTGGGAACGATATCAGGAGACCGGAAGTGTAGCTAGGAGACCTGGCACAGGAAGAGTTAGAGCTACAACTGCCCAGGAAGACCGATATCTAAGGTTAACCGCACGACGGGAGCGTACTGTTACCGCTCGGACCTTACAAACTCGACTACGGCAATCCACGGGGACGAGAGTCAGCGACCAAACCATTCGGAATCGGCTTCACGAAGATGGACAACGCTCCAGAGTACGCGCTATTCGACTGAAACTGACGAGGGCTCATCGTGCAGCACGCTTAAGGTACGCCCGGGAACATTTGGAATGGACCATGGATAACTGGAGGAAAGTGCTTTTTACGGACGAGTCTAAAATGATGTTTTTCAGTGATGATAGACGGAATACGCGTGTGGAGAAGAGAAGGGGAACGTTTTTCTGAACCATGCGTGCATGGAACAGACCGATGGGGGTATCCCAGTGTTATGGTATGGGGTGGAATTAGCTTACACGGCAAAACAGAGCTGGTAATTCTCAATGAAGTTACCGTAACCGCCGCCAGTTACATCGAGCGAGTAATCCGGCCACATGTCATCCCGTTTTCACAAAGAGTTGGCAATAATTTTGTCTTTATGCATGACAATGCTCGCGCACACACAGCCCGCACCACACAAAAAAAGCCCTCTCTGAAGCTAATATCACCGTTTTGCCACGGCCAGCCATGAGTCCCGACCTCAACCCAGTAGAACATTTATGGGATCAACTCAAAAGAAGCCTGAAAGAAAACTATAGTGATGTGAACAGCCCGCAGGAGCTCATTAACGCCCTGAAAGTCTGTTGGGAATACAAATACCGCACATAAACGTGACTCACTTGATTGAAAGTGTACCAGATAGGCTCAGAGAGTGCATACGGAGCAGACGAGGACCCACTCGTTTTTAAAAATTAACTCACCATATTTTTTATCTTTTATTTTGTGTAATTTTTCCTAAAAACTGTTATTTGTGTTTTTATTAAAGGAAATAAACAAATGATTCCATTGTTTGTGTTTACACTATTCCTGAATGCCCACTTGAAACTTATACATTCATAAAAACTGAACAATTATGTTCAATTTTAAGTTAAGGCAAAAAAACATGGTGGGCCCTATTTAGTTTTGAGTAGTTTATATAGGTATCCTTCTTATTCAGTTTATTAAATATCTTTTAAATTGGTCCAATATTGGAGGAGGAAATAGGCGAGAGCAAAACCTCGAAATATGACTTTTTACATAGGCTATTCAGTCGGATCTGCAGTTGTCCTTATCGCACTAATTCGAGGGCGGAGCGGTCGCAGAGCGACAGCAATAGTTTCTTCAAATAGGTACATAATTTTCAAAAGTGTAGCCGCCCGCATTTCCTCTTAAAGGGTCATTGTACTCATCATTATGAACATCTTTTACTATTTTATGGGACCAAACCTGAAATCGCGAAAAAAAAAATCTGCTGTTCCCTAAATTTTGACGAATTAACCGAACATACATATATAGAACAGCTGATTTTTTTTCGCGATTTCAGGTTTGGTCCCTGGAGGCCAATTCCGGTGGCATGGAAATTATCTCCATGGTCGAAATATCAGTCGAGAAACTGCTTATCTCCGTCGAAAACGAAAAAATGCTATTCTAACGATCTCCATTAGGAGACACCGTTTTCGAGATATAAGCAAAAGAAAAAAAAAATACAGTACTGTTTTGTGCACTTGAAGTCAAGGTGTTTTTCACAAACCTTTTAAATCGCGATTAAAAATAGTCTTATTTAGTTTGAAAATTAAAACCTACCAACGTCAGAAAAAGGACACAAATCATGCGAAATGCGTTTCGGATCACGCTACTTTGCAATTACTATTTTCAGTAAGTAAATCAAATCAAATCAAATCAAATCAAATCATTTATTCGCATAGAATGTAGGTATTGTACAATAAAGTTAATCGTAATGTAGGTATTGTAAGTAATTATAAAAAAAAAAACACATTTATAGAAACACAATATACTAAAATTATCTTTTATGGTGTGTTTGCTTGGATTTAATAAATTAAACATACGTCATTAATACTAAAAAAAGAAAAACGTAGCATAAGCGATTATAATCTAAGTGAATCGATAAAAATGGAACGTCTTTTAGACGAGATTATTTTCTCCGTTGTAAATCTTTCTCCACGGTTTTTTGATAGTATCGAGATTTGAACCGGACATTGATGCGGAGATTTGAAACAGAAAGGGAATTGCCCACCAGCCACACAAAAAAATGCTTGAAATGGACAACAATGAAATATACGCCAAATTGCTCTACAAATGGTAGGGAATCCATTACAAATTCAATAATTATCAAAAAACTAGGTAGAAGCCAGTTCCAATCATTTTTTCTAAAATATAGATTAAGTCAAGGTTAAGGATTAATATGCAATAATTATACAACAAAACAGCATTTAAATGTTTTGATCATCATTAAAAACCACTAATATATCATAAATAAACTGTGCAGGAGGATAGATATTGGATTGGTACCGGGCCCAAGCTAAGTACCATATTATTGACATAGTATGAGCACAGGTACCAACTGTTCGCCGTCACACTAGGCAGTTACAATAACGATGGTATATATGCCTACTTGTCGACTATCTGGTCGACTGGTTCCTGGTGTCTCGGTGATAGTTTGAATTGCTAATCTTAGACATGCATCACAAACAACACTGTTTTGTTCAACCTGTGAAAAAGAACAAAACATAATGTACTTATTGTTGTATGTCAGTGCGTTCAACATAAATAGGCAAGACACCTAGGGAATCTCAGTACTTACAGCTTGTGGTGTTATCCATGCCTGTATTAAACGTGCAACAGTGCAAAATGATGAAGTACGTCGTTTACGTACTTCATCATTTTGCACTGATATAAGATTACGTCTCATCGATGCAATATCGAGATAGCAATTAACACAGTGTACGTTTCTATCCATTTTTAAATAAACACGGCACAAGTCTGAAATAATAGCAGCGTCGTATAATATAAAGCAGGTTCAGGTCCGTCGTCAAAAAGCCGAGTCGAAGTTTCGGCGGGTCCAATCTAAGCCCGTGTTCAAAAATGGGTAACGTGTATAGAAGTAAAATCAAAACCCTTAAAAAATGGCCAAAGTCGTCGTTAAATATCCTAAAAAGTAATATACTAGTAACTCAAGTCGCAAACGCAAAACCATGAATCGATCAAATCAACAATCGAAAAAATTAAATGCAGTAATGTCAAAGTGTCAGTAAGGCAAAGGACATTATGATGCATACAGCCTACGATACGTTTTCTATTTTGAAAATAATTTGATTTTAATTAATATTGACATGCATATATTATTTTAATTAGATTTACGGTATAAATAGGTCGAATTATATTAAATGAATGATAACTGTGCAATAATTCTATAAAATAGTTTGTTAAAGATTATTTGACGATTCCTGTTTGGCTGAATGTCGATTACTCATGTCAAATAAACACTGACCTCCATGATAAAATAAGAAGGAATTAGACGGATATCAAGTTAAATATTTTAAAGATCGTTATATTTTCACCCTAGGTATACAAACTTGAGAATTATTTCATTATACCTAATTTATTCTAAATAGAATTAAGGACTGTAAGTAGTTTCTGTCTATTTCAAGCATTTTTCAGGCATTCCCCTTTATCTCCATGGTCGTGATATCTAGCTCGAGCCCGGAATTGAGGCCCTGTACGGGTAAGGTACATTTAAATGATAGTCTGATATAGGAGTTCAACTTGTGTATTGATATTAAAAGTTGTTCATAATGATGAGTACAATGACCCCTTAAGGCGCTACCAAAATAAATTGGAGGGTTTTTCGTAACCATTTATTTCACTATTGTTACCTTGTATGGATTTAATTTTTGGATATATGTTTATTGACTATTTGATTAATACTTTGACTGAAGGAAAACACGATTGGGTTAAATTTCCTCGATAGAATTTAATTCCGAAAAGGCCTCTACTTTTTATGTTGTTTTTCTATAATTCTAAAACCCTAAGTAATTTCATTGCAAAATTGCATTTAAAATGTGCGTATTAGGTAATTGAAAATTCTGGCTGAACATAATTTTGATAGATAGCTTAATTTATTTTTAAACAATTTTTATTTCATTTGGCGCTTTTATTTTGGTTCCAGCGCGTTGTTGCGCTCTCTTTTTTTCGCATGTGGAAGTAATCGACTCTGTCACTTTCTTATTCCCGCCCAGTTCACTTTTTTTGTATCACCTTAAAAGTTGCCACTGTTTACACTTACACCTGTATATCCATCACTCTTTTAGTCACATGCGTTTCGTCTCTCCTCATCACATGCCCATACCAAGCCAAACAATTTCCTTTCAACTTTTCTGTCACTTCTCCTTACTTACTTTATCCATTCTCGTCACTCCACACATCCATCTCAAGCTCAACATTCTCATCTCCGTTGCATGAAATCTTTTTTTCTTCACTGTCCAGCATTTCGATCCATAAAGTAAGACAGGCCTTATCACTGCGTGGGTTTATGTAAGTGTATGTAAAGATATTGTCTACAACGTTATTTACCTTAAATCTGATAGTTCTATGTCCATTCTTGCTGTAATCTCGTTCACCGAAGTGCATGACGCTGTTTGCATCGTACGGTATCTTACGTAGCGCTTCCGGTAGGATACGTTCTTTTGTGAACAGTGGTATGTAACCTGTGGGAGATTGGCATTAAAATAATTATGCAAAAGCGGACGAGAATAAGCCCACGTTCCCACGAGCGTAATAAAATCGCGGCGGGATTTTATCGCGCACTGGATTTTCAACTCTCGTTTTTGAGCCGAGCGTTGAGAATCCAACCTAACAAAAACAGAGTGCATCCCAGCGCAACGAAAAACACACTGTTGGATTTTCAACTCCCGGTGCTAAGCAGAGAGTTGAAAATCCAGTGCGCGATAAAATCCTGCCGCGATTTTTTAACGTCCGGTCCGTGGGAACGTCGACTTTATTCTCGTGAAATTTCTTGTGTCCCTGACCCATCACCCAACCCGCCGCAACGCGTCGCCTGCCCGTGCTATTACTTCGTTTTCGTTAGCGTTCTTTCAGACTTTTTTTCTTTTTCCTAAGGGCCCTAGCGTGATGTTAAATACCTTAAAGCCTTCCTCAAAAATTCGACTATCAAATGCAATATACGAATTTTTCAAATCCGACTGGTAGTTTCAGAGATTAGCGCGTTCAAACTAACCATCTAATTATCACGCTAACGCTCATACTAAAAGCCTAGAGGCCTCTTTTAATTGTGTCTGGGGGATGTTTGGCAACAACGATTAGGTTGACTGCTTAATATTGAAAGAGTTCCGCGATCGTGAGCCATGGCTGCTGTTCGTGCCATTCCAAACAGCCCATCATCCTCAAGAAGTAGATTATGTCTCCTAACTCCTAGTCTGTTCAGAACATCTGAAAGATGTAGGTGAGCCGAGGGTTTCTGTACTAATTCCGCCCTAGTCATGGACGTACCCAGCTTTTGGCCCCCGCAAATCAGAAATTTCTTAAGCCGGGGTTTTTTTTTCTTTCGTCTAATCAGTCTGCTCAATGTCATCGGCAAAATCTATGAGAGACTTATTTTAAATAAGCACCTCAGAGATTATGCCGAGACAAAGGCCCTAATTCCTAACGAGCAGTTTACTTTTCGAACCCAACACTTGTGTACAACAGGTCCACCACATCAACGAACACATAAGCGTTGTTTCCCTAGTGCTTTTCTATATGGAGATCAGTAACTTACTAGTTTCTAGATCGTAGATTCGAACCTAGACAGGCGCTTCACTTTGTGTAAATAATATCATCACCACTGCTCTTAAAACGGTGAAGGAAAACATCGTGAGGAAACCGGCATGTCATAGAACCAAAAATTTGAAGAGATGTGACATCTACCAACACGCACTGGGTCCGCGTGGTGGATTACTGCCGACACCCTCTCACTGAGAGGAGGCCTGTGTCCTAGCATCAGCAGTGGGAACATTATAAGCTGATTAAGTGTTGTGTCAGTTGTGTGTTTAGTATACTTACTTGGCTCAATGTTCTCGAACAAAACATCGATAAAGAGGTCTCTGCTCATCCGGTTATGTTCGAAAGGCAAGCCGAGAGCCCTCATGATGATCATGTCGAGCTGTGGCGTGTTAATACACTTGTACCCCAGTACAATTAACTGTCGGGAGAAGACATGAAACATTACAGATGGGACACTCCGCAGTTTATATATGAAGTTACAAGTACGCGGCGGGCTCCGTCCGCGGGGCTAATTCAGTAGGTCAGAAGGTATAAGAGTTACGCGATAGAAAGAGAGGCAACTTGTAGTTGAATATAAATGTAGGTAATAAGCGTTGTGCGACCTGAATTGCACTTTATTGTGTCGTAGCAAGTCGCTTTTTATTTAAATGATTTTGCGTAGTGTCCCATCTGTATTGATCTGTGACATTAATCAACTTAGTTACTGCCTCCTCGCAAACGCTACTCCTGAACACGAGGTCATTACCAGTTCGGGCATAGTGTTATTTTTGGTTCAGGTTCAGAATGTCCAATTCTCAAAATTTCCATAGGTTTAAAAATGTTCATTTCTCAAAATGTCAAATTCTCAAAATTTCCAAAGGTTTCAAAATGTCCAATTCTGAAAATGTCAATGTCATCATACATTTTGGACAAAGACATTGAACCTCTAGACGTTGCCATGATTACAGTTTGAAGTGTGGAAGTGAGACACATATATACGAAATGAATAGGAAAATTTATTTATTTATTTATTTATTTATTGACTGACACCAACGACTTATTCACTAAATCATTACATTAAATATATTCTATATCAACAGCTTTGCGTTTAATTTGTCACTTATAGGTGTGCATGCTGTGCACACCTAAAGTGACAAATTATACGCTTGTATACCTAATCAATAATAAAAATTCAAATGGAAATAACAAAATTAAAATTTACAAAGTTTACATTGAATTTAAAATGACAAGTTGTTAAATTAAAATACAGTATAATTAAAAAATTAAAAAAAAAACATCAATTAAATTGGAATAGTAAAACAATTATAAATTAAAACTATAAAAATACAAATAAATTAGTTAAATTGGAATATTATAACAATTGTAAATTGAAACTATAAAAATAACAAATAAATTAGGACATCATTAAATTAAAAAAAATTGAGACAAAGCATCGTATCTTCTGTCTCCTACGGCGTGCCGTATTTTTGCTTGGCGAACTTTCGAATGATAGCCAAACAAAGTGCTTTCACTGTTACAAAATTTATCTTGCGTCGGTAAATTTAACTTTTTTGGACAGTTTTTGCATTGTGTGTATTGACATGGGTTTCAGTCCAAAATATGGATGATTTCTTACGTTAAACTTCATTTCTCATACCACATAACCTAGAAAAAGTATTAAATTGCTGTCTCATGACCGGCCACGCGGTGGCTCGATCTAGATGTATATTATCTAAGATTTTGGAGCATGGATAGACATCCAAATAGATCTGACATTTTGAGAAATGGACATTTGGAGAAATAGACATTGAGAATTGGACAATTGAGAAATATTTCTCAAAATGTCCAATTCTCAATGTCTATCTGTATTTTGAGAATTGGACATTTCGAGAGATGGAAATTTTGAAACCGTTGGATATTTTGAGAAATGGACATTCTAAACCTGCACCCCCTATTACATAACTGCCGAAATGTGGGTGTACTTTATGTACATACACCTCCACAGAACACACACCTCTGCTTAACCCTTCGAGGAGTACTTCAAGGATGTTGGAGAAAAAAGAGCCAGGCAGAAGCAGGAGTGGCGGATAAACTTACATGAGAATTATAATTCGAGTGTCCCTTCATCTCAATTATGCATCTCCTGAGGCCCTTAGGGTTGATAAACGTCATCACATGCTGATCCTCACTTGGAGCCACAATTACCGGTATGAATTTAATGCAAGTCTTGACAGCGAACGTGTCTAGTGATTTCAATATGGCCGTTTGTAGCTCGTTGTCTGGAAAAAAAAGCAGTCCCGTATATTTTTATAGTAGATTTATACTTAACACTTTTACACGTCAACAGCCGTGTCCAGGCCGATCACGCAACAAGTACTTACCGAAATGGTCAGGATTTATGTAAAACGGCACAGTTGCGTTTGGCCAAAACACAAACGTTTTGAGACTGGTGACCTCTGAAAATAAATGCGTGTTAAGAAAAGAGGGTGACCACACGATAGACGTGAAAAACGACTAGAGCAGAATGTACTCGATACTGCGCCGAGACCAACGAATTAAGAATGATTCGTTGGCCGAGACCGACCCACTGGCCTGAGCCGAGTACATCATCTGCCTAGCCTTTTCCCAACTATGTTGGGGTCGGCTTGCAGTCTAACCGGATGCAGCTGAATACCAGTATTTTACATGGAGCGACTGCCTATCTGACCTCCACAACCCAGTTACTGGGTAATACGATACCCCTTGGTAAGACTGGTTGTCAGACTTTCGGGCTTCTGACGACCCGTAACGACTGTCAAAGATCCACTCGAATGACAGCCGGGACCAACGGCTTAGCGTGCTTTCCGAGGCACGGAGGAGTCTCGGTATGTAAAGATGGTCACCCATCCACGGACCAACCCCGACAAGCGTAGCTTAACCTGACGGATCGACCCGTGCGGCTGTTATTACTTAGCCACGGCCTGAGCCGAGTACATGCGTTTCAAATAATTATAAAGAATAGGATCGACTTAGCGCCATGTTGTGACTTCATACACGGAATAGTTATTTATCTATTCCGTGACTTCATAGCTGTCAAATTGAATAAATTGGGTAGGGTCAATGACGTATTATAGATTGGGTAGGGTGAACAAAACAAGATATTTTATAATTATTATTTATTTACGAATCATGAACGAACGAATTCTTTTTTTAGGGTTCCGTACCTCAAAAGGAAAAAAACGGAACCCTTATAGGATCACTTGTTTGTCCGTCTGTCTGTCTGTCAGTCTGTCAAGACCGTTTTTCTCAGGAACGCGTGAAGGTATCAAGTTGAAATTAATATCAAATACGTAGGTCTATGGTCCCTTGGAGTTCTGAAAAGATCAAACTTCTATGTCAACGCAATAAAAAGATACGGCCATTTATGCGACATTTTTTGATACTCGCAAGTAAATCAAAACCTATAGGGTACTTCCCGTCGTCCCAGAATCATGAAATTTTGCAAGAAACAAGGGCTCACAACACTAGTAAAGGAAAAAGTCTGAAAATTGATAATTTTTAATTCTATCACATAAAAAATATTTTCAAAGTTGTCAGTCTGTCAAGACCCTTTTTCTCAGGAATGCGTAGAGGTATCAAGTTGAAATTAATATCATACACGTAAGTCTATAGTCTCTGGAAGTCCTAAAAAATTCAAGCTTCTAAGTCAAGGCAATAAAAAATACGGTCATTTTGCGACACATTTTGATACTCGCAACTGTCGCAAGTAAATCAAAACCTATAGGGTACTTCCCGTTGACCTAGAATAATGAAAGGCAAGAAGCAAGGTATCACAGCACAAGTAAAGGAAAAAGTCCGAAAATTGTGAATTTGTAATTTTATGACATGTTTTTTTTTTTTTTTTGATATCCAATGTTAAGTTTGTTTTGGGATAAATTCTTTTCAACTACGGAACCCTTCACTGTGCGTGGTCTGACACGCACTTGACCGGTTTTTTTTAAATATTTTTATTCATGTCCATAGATACAAGAAAGTAGTACAATTTTTTTTCAAATACCCTTAAGTACTATGCGAGCCAACTAAGAATAGGATCGCGCTTGCTGCCAACTTCACCGATAGCTGTCAAAATAATACTGCCGATAGCTGTCAAATTATTAGTACTGCCGATAACTGTCAAATTATTAGTACTGCCGATAGCTGTCAAATTATTAGTACTGCCGATAGCTGTCAAATTATTAGTACTGGCGATAGCTGTCAAATTATTAGTACTGGCGATAGCTGTCAAATTATTAGTACTGGCGATAGCTGTCAAATTATTAGTACTGCCGATAGCTGTCAAATTATTAGTACTGGCGATAGCTGTCAAATTATTAGTACTGCCGATAGCTGTCAAATTATTAGTACTGCCGATAGCTGTCAAATTATTAGTACTGCCGATAGCTGTCAAATTATTAGTACTGCCGATAGCTGTCAAATTATTAGTACTGCCGATAGCTGTCAAATTAGTATGCTTTGGTAATGAAGTTCGCGAGTATTGCGGAATAAAATGGCGTCTTGACAGCATTCTTATTTGGCTCGCATACAGTGCTAAAGACTTACTGCTGTTGTTGATACAGAACTTCCGCTCTATTGACGAAAGACTCTTCTTGCAAAAAAAGCTGTACTCGTAGGTACAGGAGACATCATTATATTTGCTGTCTTCGTTCATATGCACACATTTCTCTTTAACATTGTTTGGCTCATTATTCAACCAATCTTGCCACACATCAGAGAGTGCCTTGCCTAAAATATGAAACGACGTATTATTATAAAAAGTATTGTTATGAAAAATACAAGCCTTAGTTAGCCCTTACAGCTGAAACAAAGAAACTGGTATGTTTTTAGGATTCCGTATCAAAATTGTAAAAAGGAACTCTAAGCCGACGTTCGCACGGACGTAAAAATATCGCGGCGGGATTTTATCGCGCACTGGATTGTCAACTCTCGGTGTTGAGCCGAGCATTGAGAATCCAACCTAACAACAACAGAGTGCATTCTAGCGCGTCGAAAAACACACTGTTGGATTTTCAACTCTCGGCGCTAAACAGAGCGTTGAAAACCTAGTGCGCGAAAAAAAATCGAAGCGATTTTTTTATTTTTTTTTATTTATTTAACAATTTATGTACACACAAATAAACAGACAAACATAAAGGAACAGAAAATACGTACAAAGGTGATGCTTATTTCAAAAGAAATCTCTTCCAGCATACCTGCGATAGGACAGAGGATAAAAAGAGATTTTAACGTGCGTACTCGTCGACTTATGGTGCGACTCTGTCGCAGCTGGATATCTCAAGAACTACTAATGCTATCAAAGTTTTAGATGACGTTTGCCCAACTATTTTGCAAATAAGAAAGAAATATATTTTTTTTTTTGCAACAGGGACTGAAAGGGGGTCTTAAAAATTCGAAGTGGGGTTACTAGGGCATCTGGGGTATCATGATATAAAAGAGCGCTGTTTGCACATTCTCAAATATTTTTTATTTTTTTTTTAAGCCGCACAGTTTTCGACTTTTGATGAAAAATGTAAAAAAAATATCAGTGTATGTAAGTCATGTTTCTGGGTTTTAAAAAACGATGCAACAGCTTTGGCCTCATCGCTGCTTTCTGCGTAAAACAAAATGGCTCCTTCCCGAGCACACGTTTCCTTGGCTTCAGACCAATTCTTATAAGAAGCGTGGTATTTGTATAAGCTACTCCCTGCTGTTAAATTAATGTAGTCCTTCCGGAAAACAACTTGAAATAGAAAATAGTCATATTATCTTTATATATTTTTTATTATTTTTTTTTTATATATTTTTTTTTATTGTTAATTTTTATTTTTTTTATTATTTTTTACTAGCGCATAACATTGGACATATCACCTAATACAGCGTGCAATTTTAATGGTTGTTTTCCTCGTAAAGGGTCATTGTACTCATCATTATGAACAACTTCTACTATCGGACCAAACCTGAAATCGCGAAAAAAAATCAGCTATTCAGTTGTTAGGTAAAATGTAGGGAGCAGCTGATTTTTTTTCGCGATTTCAGGTTCGGTCCCATAGTAAAAGTTGTTCAATGATCCTTTAAGAGGAAAACAACCATTACACGCTGTATTATGAGGCCGGCCATCCATTAACATACAAGATCCGTTTATAATCGTAATCAAATAATTTTATGTAGGTAATCGTTAAAACGGAAAAAAGTGGCCACTATTTTCCGTCGATTATATTAAAACTGAACAATATAAAGCTACTATTTGTAATAATAATAACGAATAGTCTTGTAGAGCACAATTACCCCGGCTTATTTTCTGCATTTTCATTCTAAATTATAAGAAATAACCAAACAAACGTTGAGGGCGTCAGTGTGCTCGGTAGCCTCTTAACTTAAAGTTAGGAATTAAAGTAGGTAAGCCTTTGCGTGTCTCATAAACACTCATTAAAAAAACTTACCGCACGACTGGGATGCATTACACCCTTCGTCATCAATCTTCATCATCATGCATTTTAATATTAATCCACTAAATAATAAGATAAATAACTTAAAATACTTCAACATGGTCCTAACTCTAACTCGCTAGTGAGTCAGGAAATATTTTGATTCCAATTTACTTTATAAATGAGTTTTTTATGTAAAACATAATGTAGCAAATAAAAATTTGATTATTTTAGGTAAATAAAAATCTTTATTGCACGCCACATGATCCTTATAAAACACAATTTAAAAAAATAATAATATGGTAATACAAAAAATACAATAAAAATGGCATTCTAGGAAATGGAATCTGCTGTATCTAATTTTATTATTGATATTAAGATTTGGGCTTGAAGGGGCTTGCGGCTAAGTAATAACAGCCGCACGGGTCGATCGATCAGGATAAGCTATGCTTACCGCGGTTGATCCGTAGATGGATGACCGTCTTTACATACCAAGACCCTCCGTGCCTCGGACAGCACGTTAAGCCGTTGGTCCCGGCTGTCATTCGTGAATCTTTGACAGTTGTTACGGGTCGTCAGAAGCCCAAAAGTCTGATAACCAGTCTTACCAAGGGATATCGTGTTACCCAGTAACTGGGTGGGTGTACATCATAGTTGCGAAGTTAATTACCGCGATGTACGTTACTGCGAAAGTTCATTGCCGCGATGTACGTTACTGCGAAAGTTCATTACCGCGATGTACGTTACTGCGAAAGTTTACTATCGCGACGTTCGTTGTTGCGAAAGTTCTTTACTGCGATGATTGCAGTTTCGATAACACGCTTTTCCGACGTAGGTTATGTTAGGTTACGTTCCTTGCGGTAACTTACTAAGTTCAGCGCCATCTATCCAGTGACTAGGAAAGAGTTTAAAAAGAAAATCCCTCATTGGACCAAAAGATAACAATCAACATTGGTAAACAAAATTCGTGTACATTCATTTTTACAAGAATTATCTTGCGTTGGATGCGACGAAAATTTGTATTTCCTCAGAATAAAAAAACATTTGTGAGATTGACATTTATGAACAACCTCAAATATGAATTTTTAAACTACCGTCAGAAAGTATTTACTAAACACAAATAACACTGTAGCTACTTTTACGAGCCTACTAATTCAAGAAAATAATATGCTACTACATAAAATTATTTCAATATACTAACTAAGACTAACTCAGAAATAATTCATATTAGTAATTTTATATAATGGAAGATAAATAAGTAGACATGACAATATTTTGCATATTTTATATGTGATTGCTATCAATTTAACAGTAGCCGGCAGATAGAAAACTATTACGTTTTTATGTGTTACTTATGTAGATTAAGTAGCTGTGTGCGATATACTTAGATAGTTGCTTACTATTTTTGTTAATTTATTGTCATGTCCAACAATATAATACATATTTCCACTATCATCAGTATCAGCACTCTTCCTACATGACCTACGTCACAATAGCGTGTTATCGAAACTGCAATCATCGCAGTAAAGAACTTTCGCAACAACGAACGTCGCGATAGTAAACTTTCACAGTAACGTATATCGCGGTAATGAACTTTCGCAGTAACGTACATCGCGGCAATGAACTTTCGCAGTAACGTACATCGCGGTAATGAACTTCGCAACTATGATGTTGGTGCTCTTAGATGTTAGCGTCAATAATAATATTAGGTCTGTACCTATGAAATTGCCGTTCTGCAGTACTGGCCATTACAAATCAAAATAATTTTTGTTTGGCTAAGAATTCTAATTTCAAATTAATTTTATTTTAAAAACATGGATTTTTTTTTTCCAAAAGTAGTCATTTGTTTATTGATTAGTGTTACATTTTCATCGCATTTCAATCTTTTTCGTCATCATGGATACGTTAAAAATTCGAGTAATTATGGAATATGAGTACCGTCGTGGCAGCAACGCGGCACAAGCGGCACGCAACATCAACGACGTTTACGGAGCTAACACTACAAACCAACGCACCACCTGTTGTTGGTTTGCTCGCTTCCGTTCTGGAAATTTAGACCTGAAAAATGAACCTCGCGGTCGTCCGAAGACTTTGGTCGACAATTACGAATTAAAGGCGATTGTGGAAGCTGCTGATACACAATCTACGGCTGAATTAGCAGCAGCTTTCGACGTTAGCGTCAAAACAATATTGGTCCATTTGCGTCAAATTGGTCAAGGTAAAAAAGCTTGACAAATGGGTGCCCCACGAACTCAATGATCGCCAGCGCGAAGTACGCGTCGAGACGTGCCTTGCACTGCTCAACAGACACACAAATGAAGGAATTTTGAACCGCATTGTTACCTGCGATGAAAAATGGATTCTGTTTGATAACCGCAAGCGCTCAGCGAGTTGGTTGGATCCTGGTTCAACACCTAAACAATGCCCTAAACGAAAACTTACCCCTAGAAAAGTGATGGTCACTGTTTGGTGGTCTAGCGCCGGTGTGATTCATCACAGCTTCTTACCAAACGGGGTGAGCATTACTGCAGATGTGTACTGTGAAGAACTGAACACAATGATGGAGAAGCTGGCACATCTCCAACCAGCATTGGTCAATCGCTCGTCTCCGCTGCTCCTGCACGACAACGCGCGACCTCATACTGCACAGCAGACGGTCTCCAAGTTGCAAGAACTGGGGTTGGAAGCTCTCCGTCATCCGCCCTACTCACCAGACCTTGCGCCTACAGACTACTACTTTTTCCAGAATTTGGATAACTTCTTGGCGGGAAAAAAATTCAATACCCGAGAGGCAGTACAAAATGCCTTTGAAGAATTTGTTGCCTCCCGACCAGCTGATTTCTTTAAGAAGGGCATCAATAAACTGCCACTGCGTTGGCAAAGATGCATTGATTGCATGGGTGATTACTTCGATTAATACAAATAAAAAATACATGAAAAAAATTCGTTTAAATTTTTTCATACAAAACGGCAATTTCATAGGTAAAGACCTATTAATAAAAAAATATATATTGACATAAAAAATGGAGTAGGTAAGTAGCTAACATTTTCAATTGAAGCCCTAACTCCTGATGGTCCTGTGTTACAGGAGTCTGTCCAACAAAAGATGTGACAGATTGGCTCCTTTGACACTTCATTATTTAGTAAAAGAACCATTAAAATCGAGTCTTATAATGTTGCTTTCTGCAACAAGTTAGGAAGAGTAGTATTAATGACAGCTTTAAAAGGTAAAGTTCGTTTCGGCAACTGTCTGTTAACCACATACATTAATTTGGTTTATAGGAATTTTAAAAACACAAAAATATCGATATCAAGTCCTATAATATCCGATGTCTACATTACTGTTTTTTGTTTCGTCTTCCTTAGTGTTCACCTACCACATAATTATAAAGACCTTTTGTACAAAATTCCACGATTCTAGACATTACTGGATTAATCTGAGCGTTGTCTGCCAATTTAAGATTTTTGAGTAACTTGAAGACCAATAATTATGATTACCTGTGTACCTACAGGGTGTAAGAGACAGCCCTCCGCACTGATAGGGTGAATTCTGTATATATCATACTAAGATGACCGGTACATGAAATTATTTCAGGAATGCTATGGGAATCTAATAAACCTGATTTGTTTGTGTTTTTGTGCACAAATCGGAGCGTCTGTTATTGGTTGGGAGGGGTAGACGATGAACTCTGTAGCTAGGCAGAAGGTGGACAGCTGATTTCACGCGTCGTTCGTTAGAGTATTTCAACATCCATTGCTGGTACCCACATTGTGAAGCTGACTGTACATATTGTATCCTGGATATGCCATCAAATCATGATTGAGTTAAAAAAAACAGGCCATGCGTGTCGGACCAATGAAGGGTTCCGTAGTTGGGATGCAGACAAGGACAAACTTGATTTTGTAGCTGAAAAAATGTTCTCCCATACATCGATACAACACGGTCAATTCTCCAACTGCAAATGTAAGTTTGTAATGTGTTTGTTCTTGCCAAAGAAAGACCCTGAAGGAAGTGTTTTTTCTACAATCTACTGTAGACCATATCTTTACTTAACATAATAAAGCTGAACAGTTTCTTTGTTTGTACGCGCTAATCTCTGGAACTACCAGTTAAAAATATCTGTTTGCATTTTGATAGCCCAAGGAAAAACACTAAAGAAAAGAAAAAAGCAAAAAGAAAAAAAAAGGAAGAAAAAGGAAGGAAGTAAGGTAAAGCTATTTTATAACACATTTGCTCGTAAAGGGTCTCTTATTTCACCAATTTCAATATCGTAATGTATGTCATTACGTACTTGTGCGTTATCGTAATGTAAAAGGCACGGGTTTCTTTTTAATAGGTAAACGGGTAAAACGGATGGTTTATCAAGATGCTCCGTCTAAAATGAACGGTACTTTTTTAAATCTTAGCAAAGAGTTTTTATGTCAGAAAAGTGGTCAACATTTTATGAATAAAATTTACTTTGGGAGATAAAATATAAAAAATAGACATTTAATTCTTTAATTTCATTAATTTTGATAATAAATTACAATTTATCTGTAACAAAAAAAAAAAATTACTTTATTAGTAATACTGCCTTTGCCTTAAAAAAAAAGCGCTGATGCGCGCGCATCGCTAATTTGTGAACAAGTAAAAATTATTCCGCGCGCTGATTTCCCGAAAACGATCAAAAAGGTGGTTTTTTAAAGCAGTGTATCTCATAAACCGTAAATAATTTTGACATGTAAAAAAATATGATATTTTCAAGTCCTTTTCGCATACAGTGATGGAAGCCAAAACATAATTAAACATACTTTAAGACTTTAATGCACCAAAAAAATCTTTAAACATACCTCCTAATAATCTTTAAAAGCTGTTTATCCCTTCATTAGCAATTATAATTATAATTAAAAATATACCATGAAATGTCAAATTCCAAACTGCATCCAGTGATGGATTACTTTTTATTAAATAATTAATTTCTAATTTTATACGATTTTATTTGCACTTTTACGACATAATTCCGGTGCGCGTGAGAGTCTTCTATCTCGTGCGTCAAACTAGACAGCCATAAAGCCATTTCACTTACACACCGAGCTAAACTAAGCTTGGAACCTGGGCCTTAAAATGTCGTTAAGTATTGATGAATTTATTAATTCGACACCGCCAGAAGTCTCAGAGGCAGCGGAAAAGGCTACTCTAATCCTCTTGCCCGAAAAATCGACCGATAGATGAAAACAAGCAAAGATGCAATTCATTTTCAGAAAGTGTGTTTTTAAAGATTTATTTGTTTAAGAAAGTCCGAGTTTTATTTATTTCCTCGCAAATTATGTTATAAAACGTCGTATGACATACGTGCGCTTTGATAATTACAGCCTCTGCTTTCTTGTAGCCCTTTTTTTTTTTTTTTTTTTTTTTTTTTTTTTTGAGGGTGGGAAATCATCAAATAACTTCTCCCGCTCTGGGTGGAGCGGGAGGGCGTGTCAGACTTTTACTGACTAAAACCCACCCGTGTTCCTTCAGTTGCCTATGCCAGGGCCGCGGTAACCCTTTCAGACAACCCGCGACCCCAGCGGCGACAACCCGCGACCCCAGCGGCGACAACCCGCGACCCCAGCGGCGACAACCCGCGACCCCAGCGGCGACAACCCGCGACCCCAGCGGCTTTCTTGTAGTCCTCACCTACGGCTCGGGCTAGCAATATCGCCTCGGCTGACATTTTCAACTTACCGCTCTTATATCATAATGTACTATAACATCACGCTACCACCTTTAGGAGCCGAGCAATAACAAAACGCTAAAGTCAGAAAGAACGCTAAGCAAAAACGAAGTAGATACTAGCGCGGGCGATGCGTGCGACGCGGTGGGTCGGGGCCAAGGCAATTTTGTAAAAATGTGGCTGTTATTTTATATACTTAGCCGACGTTCGCACGGACGTAAAAATATCGCGGCGGGATTTTATCGCGCATTAGATTTTCAACTCTAGTTGTTGAACCGAGCATTGAGAATCCAACCTAACAACAACAGAATGCATTCTAGCGCGACGAAAAAACACACTGTTGGGTTTTCAACTCTCGGCGCTAAACAGAGCGTTGAAAATCCAGTGCGCGAAAAAAAATCGCCGTGATATTTTTACGTCCGTGCGTACAGTGCGTTTCAAATAAGAATAGGATCGACTCAGCGCCATGTTGTGACGTCATAGCTGTCAAATCGACTGAATTGGGTAGGGTGAGCAAAACAAGATATTTTTTAGTTAACATTTATTTACGAATCACGAATGAAGAATTTGAAATTTGAAAATCGTTACCAACAATGAAAATATGAAAGAAAGAAGCATAATTTATAAAAAACTAATTATGAATAATTTTTTGATGTCTGTTTACATTTTGATTTAGCTAAGACAAAACAAAACGTTGTTGATACGCAAATAAGTTTTCTTTGCAAACCGTACTTTTCAATCAACATTTGAGAGATAGAGGTCATTGACGTTCTTATTCTTATTTGAAACGCATTGTACGTCGGCTTATTCTGTATCTTTTAGACTTCCACGCGAGAGAAGTTGCGTGCAGAACTAAGTTAGTCTCCTAAATAAATTAAGACGTCCATTCTCAGAATTAACTAATACCGGTATTTATTATCAATTTAAAATTAGTTAAAACATGACGAAGTAGCAAGTGGAATTACGTCTGAAAATAAGAAAGGATATTTATTTTTACTCAGTACCTACCCTTTTTTATAAATAAGAAAGACATGACCATGACATCCATTTTATAATTTATAGGTACTGTTTTGTAATTCCATTAATTCTACTTTTTTTTTCTTTTTCATTTAACAATAACGTCTTTTCTATAGAAGTTTACTAGGATCTTTTTAATTACCTACCTTTTTTGAAATTCTGTACTTAAATAATTTTAAATTGAGTGTTTCTTAATAAATCATGTTATAATAAAACTAAAATACAAATACTTAGGAGGTGGGTAATAATTAAATGTTAAAAATATGGAGTGTCACTACAAAGAAATTAATGTGATAGAAGATACAAAAAAAACTGCAAGTGGAAATCGATGGCGGCCATTTCTCAGACAGGTATTTTTTTTACTTATTTTTATTGTTTTATTCTGCTGTGTATTAATCTATGTGCCTTTTAGTCTGGTTTAAATAAATGTATTTTTCAATACACTTCTTCGAAAACTGGTTCATATCGCACTATGATTAGGTTCACAATGCAATGTATGTCGCACGCGTGCGATTTTTCATTTTCCCACCCGTGTGCGGGAATAAAAATTGCCACAGATAACTTATACCTATACTTAGTCCAAATTGGTTCAATGCAAGTCACAACTCTCTATTCGGAGGTGAATGTTTTTTTTTTAATTTCGGCAAAGAGATATGCATCTTTACGGCGTTAATATTTTTTGAATATTTAAATAATGTTTATAAATAGAATATCATCAAAAACTATGTTATTAACTTATTACAATAAAAAAAAAAACGTTTATGAACAAATTAACATTTATTTGTGTTCTAAACTCAAAAATATTTGATTTTCTATTTTTCATATTAGGCTGCTTGTCGGCTTTATACCTTTGCTTCTCCAACATGGCGAAAGCAAAGCGCGGAAAAAAAAGAAAACTTAAATCATAGTTTCCTAATAATTCATGACAAAATTATTATTATACAGGGTGAAATTGAATAGATGCGACAAAATTTAAGGGGGTGTTCTACGCATCAATATGAACAACTTTTACTATGGGACCAAACCTGAAATCGCGAAAAAAAAATCAGCTGTTCAGTACATTTAATGTTCGCATAATTCGTCAAAATGTACTGAACAGCTGATTTTTTTTTCGCGATTTCAGGTTTGGTCCCATAGTAAAAGTTGTTCATATTGATGCGTAGAACACCCCCTTAAATTTTGTCGCATCTATTCAATTTCACCCTGTATTATTATTTTCCGTTATTTTATTTCATTTCCTCAAAAGTGTATTGAAAAACGTCGTTTGATACTCGTGGACATTTATTTTGTTATTGCAGTTCTCGGCTAAAAAACAACCTCGCCTACGGCTCGGGTGTTAATTCCGCCTCGAATGCAATAAAAAACGTTCTCCACTTGTATCAAAATGTACTATTCTTTCCTTCTTTTTTTATCTAAGTAATTCAAAATTCTTTAGTTAATTCATAGCAGAATAATTATGGTACCACATGGTACCAATTCAAATATAGACCCACACAATTTTTTCATGAACGTCAAGATGACGGGACCCCGCCTGGTTTTTCGAATAATAATGTTCGAAAAACCAGGCGGGGTCCCGTCCGTCCGTGAAGATTTAATTGTTTTTTTTTTTTATTGATTTTTTTTGAATGATTTTGTTTTTTTTTATCTTTCTTTGTGATTTTGATTTTTTTTAATACAATATTTCTACTAAACCTCTCCATGTTACAGTTACTCGTCTCAAGTACTGTATGGACTATCTACTTCGGTGCTGGTTTATGCTTGGGAGCGCCGACCGTGTTCATTCCTCAGCTAAGAAGAGAGGCGAACTCCACTGATGCTGTCAGTGACGAAATGGCTTCCTGGCTAAGTAAGTAAATGATGATTAGTTGAATTTATTTTTCTTGATAATGATCCTATTTTTTACTTTAATTACCTATCTTGTGTATCCTCACTATTCCGTGTCCTTTTTAGGGTTCCGTACCAAAATTGTAAAAAGGAAACCTTATGGTGTGACTCAGTCTGACTGTCTGTCTGTCACAGCTAGATGTCTCGAGAACTACTAATGTTATCAACTTGAAATTTGGAACAGTTTTAAATGACGTTTGCCCAACTATTTTACAAATAAGAAAGAAACAAAAATACACATGTTTTTTTTTGCAACAGGGACTGAAAGGGGGTCTTTAAAATTCGAAGTGGGGCTATTAGGGCATGTGGGGTATCATATGAAAGAGCGATGTTAGCACATTCTCAAACATTTTTTTCTTTTTCTTAGGTAGCATACTTTCGAGTTTTGATGAAAAATGTTTAAAAAAATACCGTTCCCCCCTTATCTCCGAAGTTTAGGTACATAGAGAAAAATCTGAAATTATTTTATGTGATAGAAGTTTATGTATAGATTACAGGAAAAATTAAATGATGTCTCTAAATAGCAGTTTTTCAGAAATCATCAACAAAAATTACTTATAAATGATGGTACGGAACCCTCGGTGCGCGAGTCTCACTCGCTCTTGACCGGTTTTCTTTTTACTTTACCTATCTTGTGTATGCTCACTATTCCGTGTCCTTTTTTATATTTACTGATATTCACTTAATGTTTTTCTTCAAAACTCTTAAAATTTTGGTTTTGGTTGTAAGGGTGTAAAGTTGTAAACGGTGTTTAAACATAATAATTTTTTAAATTTATAATAACTACGTCATAGGTGTAAACCCTTATCAATATATCTACACTGGGCTGCATCAATTGGGTACACCAGTTGTATTACAATTAAATTTATAATAACTACGTCATTGGTGTAAACCCTTATCAATATATCTACACTGGGCTGCATCAATTGGGTACACCAGTTGTATTACAATTAAATTTATAATAACTACGTCATTGGTGTAAACCCTTATCAATATATCTACACTGGGCTGCATCAATTGGGTACACCAGTTGTATTACAATTAAATTTATAATAACTACGTCATTGGTGTAAACCCTTATCAATATATCTACACTGGGCTGCATCAATTGGGTACACCAGTTGTATTACAATTAAATTTATAATAACTACGTCATTGGTGTAAACCCTTATCAATATATCTACACTGGGCTGCATCAATTGGGTACACCTGAGGGGCAATTCTCGTATTTTTAACAACGTTCGCAATATCATCTCAAGACTCAATCTGTCAAAAATTGTATAGCGTTTACCTAAATTTTTGACATTTGATTGATGCTGGCATGAGATTGTGAACGTTTTTAGGTACGAGAATTGCCCCTCAGTTGTATTAAAATTAATTTTGCTACAACTTTGCAATTCAAACAATACATCCTTAGGAATTACAAAAAGTGTTTCATATGCTCGGATGAGATTCGAACCACCGAATCATTGGTTATTCAATGATTACCGCGAGCTCTTACCAACTAAGCCAGTTAGGTAGGTAATAACTCAATGAATTATCAATTCTACTTGACGTTATACCTCTGTCTCTGTATAATTAATGAATATGCATAATGCATACATACATTTTACGAATATTTATTAAAGTTACCGTCTGGTGAGTCTAGGTCACTTTATCTTTAAGTTTCTGTATAGTAGACAGATGATAAAATTTGAGGGTATTCATTAATGTTACCTACTTACTTACGTTTTCTTTAATCCATACCCTCAAGTAATAACTTCAACGTTTGACCTTTTTACATAAAACGACGAAGATTAAACGGCTACGATTTTTTTTTATTATGATAACTATAAATTATCAAGTCATTATTAGAATAAGATCATTTTTTTTTACATAATATCATTAAATATTAATAAATGATTATTAAAGTATTTTATTTTTCTTGATTTTTACATTTTTATAAATATTAGGTACTTACTAAAAAAACAAAATAGAAAAATACTCTAAATTAAAAAATATATAATGCATGACAAAAAGCGCATTTCGTGCCTAGGATTTGAACCTCCAATATTATGCACGCCAAGCGGTCTTGAAACCATCTGGGGGGCAATTCTCGTATTTTTAACAACGTTCGCAATCGCTGGCATGCCAGCGTCAATCAAATGTCAAAAATGTAGGTAAACGCTATACAATTTTTGACAGATTGAGACTGAGATGAGATTGCGAACGTTGTTAAAAATACGGGAATTGCCCCTCTGATCTAATTAGACGTTGAATAACTTGTCGTAAATGTTAACCCTTGCTTGTCGTTCTATGCCTTGTCGTTGCAATAATAAAAGTATTAATGTTTTATTGAAAGAGACAATAATAAAAAACAGACTTGAAAATAAATACTAACTTAGACTTATTTATTCACTAAAACAATAAAATGCTTTTGCAAAATACAAAAGTTGCATCCTGTACTTAGTGACATCTAGTGTGAGATAGTTACGTAATTACAAAGAAAGATGACGGAAGGAGCAAATAGTTTGGCTATTAACCGGTAGACGGAAAGTAAAGGGGTGGGATCTAACACCCCCTCACCCCGCAAATTGTCACGCGTTGTTTCATAGGGAAATCTAATTACAACATCTCCTCTTTGTATTTGCTCCGTCGTTCCACTACTTGGCAAATCCTCCCTCTGTCCTTTCCACTCCTCTCTATCTTGAGGTAGGTAGTGTGGATCAATCTCATAGATAGAATATATATGAATCTTGTCTGTAGAAGCCAAGCTCGTCCCACCATCTTTAACTCAACTTGTAAAAGCATAAATTGCATTTTGGTCTAGTTAGCTGAACACTTCAGCAACTATACAAGGTGTCAAGCCAATGCGAGCTGATAGCAGAGTATCATACTATCGATTTAACCCCCATGTACGAAGGGAGGTCCAAAAGTTCGTGGAATGGAGGGGATGGAGTGAGGATAGGGGCGCTCGTTTAGTGCCATACTAATTGGGTACTCATCATTAGTATATAAATGAGTTCCAGCACTATTGCGTCATTCGTGCGCCCTGGCATATGCGCCCCCCGGACGCTAGGCCCCTGCCCCGCGACCTGCTTGCGGACGATGACCCCATCACCGTACCGGACTGACCTTCCGAGTGAGCCGCTCCCGGCTACACGCGGCTCACTTGTGACAGCAACACTTTCACCACAAATACATACGCTGTCACGTGGTGCGTGCTAGGATAATTTAGGCGTATCACGTGGCAAACCCCAGACATGCACCTCTATACAGGCACAAAGTACACACGCGAATACGCAGCGCGGGCGTGCGCGTATTTGCATAGACACCGGGTGGCGACACACAGTACATCGCCACCCTCACACCCACGACACGGTCCCCCTCCCCCGGCCCAGGCTCGGCTAGCTCTGAAAATGGGTCGGACGGTGGCCACTCACCCCATCCGTGGGAACGCAGAGTCCGTGTTTCTGTCGCTGGTCGCTATCTGCTGGGCTTCACGCATGTAGGTGCGGGCTCCACCCGGTAGTAGTTGACCGCCGAAACACGGTGAAGAAAGCGGTAGTATGCATATGCCGTAGCGAGCTCACGGACACAAAGACAGACACCATCTCCATGGGCGTGTTAATGCAGCACGTCCAACCAGCCATCGCCAGTGGCGACCACAATGAGGGGTCCGTATTTACGGACCACCGTATAGCTTCCGCGGTCGGGGGGCTTAGCCCTGGAGCCGCACGCCACGCCCCTTGCGGGGCGTAGCGATATCCACAGCGTCATTCGTTTACGAACACTCGCCTGCTAAACAAGTCAATCCGAAAGAAAACTGAAACTATGGAGAAAATTGAACACCGTGCTGTGATAGAATTCCTTACCAAGCAAGGAAAAAACGCTCAGACCATTTTTAATGAAATGGAAACCGTTTATGGGGAACTGTGCCCTAGTAAATCAATGATTTACAAGTGTCTTGGTTTTTTTAAACATGGTCGGGAGTCGATTGATGACGACCCCCGCTCAGGAAGCCCAGTTCAGGAGTTTTTTGGGATTGTGAGGGGATAATACTGATTGATTACAAAGAAAAGGGAAGGACCATAACCCGAGAATACTACGCAAAGATATTAGAAAAAAATGAAGGAGGTCATCAAGGAAAACGTCTAGGAAAATTGACCAAGGGTGTGTTGCTCTTGCAAGACCAACGCGCCGGTTCACAAGAGCAGAGTTGCAATGGCTGCTCTGTATTTTCAGCAAATAATTTCATATTTAGACATTCTTGTTCAAAGTTGGTTGACCCAAAAAAAATATATAATTTTTTAAAGCCATAATCTCGAATCAGGAAAAATATCGAAAAAAAAATATATAACACGAAAACTACAAAAAATCGTAGAACATACATGGGTGTTAAATCGATAGGTATGGTACTCTGCTATCAGCTCGCACTGGCTTGACACCTTAAAAGGAACATCCTGTATATGCGTTAATGAGATTGGCTGCACTTATCAATCAATCAACTCATCCTATCTCACAGTTCACTGCTTGATATAGACCTGTTCCAAGCTGAGCAATTGCCTCTATTCACAACCGTCTCGTGCCAGTTTAATTTTGGCACTTGCCGGTGCCAAGTGCCAAAATGAAACTGTCGCGAGACGGTCCTCTCTATTCGGAGGTGAATGTAGACGATACAACCTTGAGGTGCGTTCCCTGTCGTGTCATACGCACCCTATAATAGTGTAAGTATTCAAAACCTGTCCTGAACTATGTATTTTTATTTCAGCATCAATGTTCAGCTTCACAGCTCTTCCTTGGGTCTTCATCCTCTCAACCCTCGTCCACCTCATCGGGAGAAAGAAAACCTTCACCATCGTCTGTTTCAACAGTCTCGCTATGTTTGTCCCTATCTACTTTAGTGTAACACCTAAACATCTTCTATACAGCGAACTTTTACAAGGTATTACTCAAGGGAGTTGTATGACAGTTTCTATGATAGTCATTCCTGAATATACTTCACCTAAATACCGAGGTTTGTTTTTAACAATCAAATCAGCGACTTTGTATTGGGGTATATGGGTGGCAAATTCTATAGGAACTTTCTTCAATTGGAAATATATACCCTTACTTGGTATTATTTGTACTGTATACCCGACTATGGCAGTTTTTTTCTGGCCCGAATCGCCATACTGGTTGGCAACTAAAGGGAGGTATGATAAGTGTGCGGATGCTCACCGATGGTTGAAAGGTACAGATGAAAATTCGGAAAAAGAACTGGAGAATTTGATTGATTCACAAATGATATGCACTAAAAGAGAGAATATAACGTTGAAAAGTGTAAAAAACACGCTACGTTTAAAGCAATTCTATATGCCGTTAGGACTGTCTTTACTATTGGTAGCACAATACCATTTTTCAGGCAAATTCGTCTGTAGTATTAACTCTATAGAAATAATTAGAAGGATCACTAAGAACGAATCAATGGCATATATAGGAATGTTAATATTAGATGGAGTTACAGTATTTAGTATGTATATAGGCTGTGGATTAACAAGAATTATGAAACGACGTACTTTGTTATTTACTTCGTCTTCTATAGGAATTATGTTCTTATTCATATTGTCGATATATTTGTATTTAGTTAAACTTAATGCTATAGAAGAGAACAAGTACTTGTCTATATTATTTCTTTCATGTTTTTCGTTGTCTATAAGTGTAGGACCAATGATAATGGCTACTTCAATTTGTGGGGAATTAATTCCTTTAAGATATAAGAGTACTTTTGTAATTATAATCGCATTAACATTTAACATACTCAACGCCACTTTGCTTAAAATAGCTCCATTAATTTTTAAATCTTTCGGAATGCATGGCACATTTCTGTTCTATGGGATTTCGGCTGCAATTTTTACTATGGGTATATATAAGTATTTGCCAGAAACGAAAGACAAGACTTTGCAAGAAATCGAGGATTTTATTGATAAATCTGAAGTTGCATCTGGATTAGTTCAGAGTGACAAGGATAATGAATTGAAAGATTAAGTACATTAATCATCATGCTAAGCCTTTTCTCAACTATGTTGGCGTCAGCTTCCAGTCTAGCCGGATGCAGCTGAATACCAGTATTTTACATGGAGCGACTGCCTATCTGACCTCATCAACCCAGTTACCCAGTAACACGGTACCCAAGAATAACCTAAGAGTAGGTTTAAGTACGAGGTCGTTAGTAAGGCAAATGGAATTTTGGAAAAAGTACGGCTTTGTAGAGATCGTATCTAACATCTATACAGCCATACATTTGTGATATGGTAGGTATATGTCAATAACTCCAAGAGCCATAGTACGGCCGCGTAGATACGTCTACTGTAGTTACCGCTACCTATAATTTGTTGCACTTTAATTTGGCAGATAATTTCATAGAAATAGTGATACATTTTAATTTATTTTGTGTATAGGCACTGTGAAATAGACCCGTAGCAAAACAAGAATAAAAATTGACCTAGTATAGCGCCTTGAGGTACGCCAAACGGAATAAGCGATTTATAATAATAGAACAATTTATTTACACAAACATACAAGTTATAAATACAACATAAGAAATAGCCGTGGGCCCCAAACTACGCACAGCATGTATTAATGTATTTGGTGGCCCAATAATCACTAAAAACAGATTGAGTTGCCGAACGTTGAATGTGACACAATATTTTGTAACCATATTTTGATTTAAAAGAGTGTCCGTGGAGTTTCTTGCCCGTTATTCTCCATAGATCTACGTTTTGGAATGGGCAACTAGCTTCAACTTTCTGACTTACCTACTGACCGACTCTTTGACAATTCAAAAGTGCCTGTAATTGGTTTAATTGAAATAAATGCTTTGAGTTTGAGTTTGATTTTGACACAGCACAGCCGGACAAGTAACAGTTAATTAATATGTAATGAAATAGTGATAAAACAAAAAAAAAGTATTATTAAACTTAAAAATAAAAAGATAATAGATAAGTAGATAGATATAGATAGATAGTGCTTAGCAACTCCATTTAAATGTATTTTTGTTGTCTATTGTATTCAAATGTTCTAACATTTAGCAAGTTATTTAACCGGCTGCAGCCGCGGTAACACTCGCTGCGCTCGGTCGACTCGCACGCGGTTGGCCACAGTTCTAACCTAACCTAACCCATTTGGTCCGGGTGCCCCACGGATTGGGGTGCCCTTGCTTAAGGCGAAAGCGCCAGGATAGCCCGCGAAATTCAAAATTTATTACGTTTTTTGCAATTTGTAGGTCAGTGTGAGCTTGTATGTTGATTAAAATATGATTCGCGGCCGTAGCTAATATGGCTTTACAGAATTATAATCATTAGAATCAGCAATACAACTCCATAAGTTAGCATTTAAAAATGCTAATCATATTTTAATCAACATACAAGCTCACACTGACCTACAAATTGCAAAAAACGTAAGAAATTTTGAATTTCGCGGGCTACCCTGGCGCATCAACCTTAACGGGGCACCGAGCTTTTTGTACACATAAACACGTTTCTATGACCATTGTTTGAAGTAGTAAACAATTTTTTTTTTTTTTTTTGAAGTGTAGGGAAATTTATTGGTATTATTGGGGATATAATACAGGGTGTAAGGGACAGCCCTACGCGAACTGATAGGGTGAATTCAGTATGTCATACTAAGATGACCGGTACATGAAATTTTTTCAGGAACGTTAAGGGACTCCAATAAACCTGATTTGTTTGTGTTTTTGTGCACAAATCGGAGCGTCTATTAATGGTTGGGAGGGGTAGGTAATAGGTATGCGGTGAGTTCGATGAACTCTGTAGCTAGACAGAAAGTGAACAGCTGATTTCACGCGTCGTTGGTTAGAGTATTTCAACATCCATTGCTGGTTTTTTTTTTTGCTGCTTTTTTTGCAGTTTTTTTTACACAAATGGAGTGCTGTGAACACACAATGCAATTTTACATTGAAATAATGAAAATGTAACTGAAAAAAAAATTGAAAAAATGAAAATTTTCCTGAGAAAATTTCCGGTGGAATATGATTCAGAATGAGGAGCTGAATGCACCCTGTTAGTTTGCGGAGGGCTGTCCCTTACACCCTGTATACTAGACAGTATACACGAAGGAAACACGATATATGAAATTGGCTCGATAGAATAAATTCGCAAAGTTACCTCTTTTCGAGTAATTTTTTCCTCTATTTCGCATTTTTTTTATATACCTAAATAAGTAATTTTTTATTATGATTCGTTTAGTAAAATAAAGTTCATAGACATAGACTGGAGCGTTTATACACGATATTTTTTTATTTAATAGCACTATGATGAAAATAACAACGAAAAACATTGAAAAATGCAATAGTGTAGTTATTTTCTTTACTCTTTGCACGTAAAGAAAAAGACAGAGACGAAGGAAAAAGCTCGGTGCGCCCTTAATTACTTGCGACCAATTCGGCTCGCGCGTGGTTGGTCACAGTTCCAACCTAACATTAACACGTTAGCTGCCAATGCGACTTTTTGAAAAAATTCAAAAAAAATCAACCAATTTTTTTTAATATTACGTTGAGTTAAGGTGTATTATATGTAAGGTGTGTTACTACATAGTGATAGCTTGTATATAATGCTTATATACTACTGACGGACACATTAGTCCGACGTGGCCTGAACGGAATAATTATTTCAATTGCGCCACGCGGGTCACTCTGTCCGACAACCAGCAGCCCCCGCACCTTGGGGCCTACTCCCTAAGTCCGTCCGTCTTTCCGTCCGTCCGTCTGACATTACGATCTATCAAAACAAGTGTAAAAGTTAAATTTTTCGGACGGGCAACAACACATCGGGAGGAGGGACAACTGGCAAATCATGTTGTCATTCATACTTCGTTCGGACCCCGAACCAATCATCCATCCGTAGGTGATACGGAGTAAGAAACGCCCGTAACGAAGGCCGAAACTACGGGCTTTGTGCTTAGGGAGTAGGCCCCCTTGTCTCGCGCCACCGACGACGAGACGAATCACAAACTTTGTTAGAGTTCCGTACCAAAATCGTAAAAAGGTTATTATGGTGCGACTTAGCCTGTCTGTCTCTCTGTCTGTCTGTCACAGCTGGATATCTCAAGAACTACTAATGCTATCAACTTGTTTGGAACAGTTATTAGATGACGTTTGCGCAACTATTTTGCAGATAAGAAAGAAATAAAAATACTTACTTATAAGTACATGCTTTTTTTTGCAACAGGGACTGAAAGGGGTCTTCAAAATTCGAAGTGGGGCTAATAGAGCATGTTTGGCCACATAGTATTCGACTTTTTGTGAAAAATGTAAAAAAAAAATACCGTTACCCATAAAACCGAAGTTTGCAAAGAGAAAAATCTAAAATTATTCTATGTGATAGAAGTTTATACAAAGATTACAGGAAAAATAAAACGATGTCTCTAAATAGCACACTTTTTAACCGACTTCTAAAAAAGGAGGAGGTTCTCAATTCGGATGTTTGTATATTTTTTTTTTTTTTTTTTTATGTTTGTTCGCGCATAACTCCGTCGCTTGCCAACCGATTTGAAAAATTATTTTTTTGTTGGAAAGGGTATACTTCCCAAATGGTCCCATTTTTGTCAAAATTCAGTTCTGATGATGGGATCCTGGAGAAATCGAAGGAACTCTTCAAATATTATAGGCACACCTATAGCGATTTGGGTATTTTTTATAGTAGCTCGTGCATTTGCTCTTGGAAAGCACCACTTGGTGAAGTAGAACTGATGATGAAGACCACAGATGGCTACCGGAACTACTCAATGATAAATATTTCACGTGTTGCGATTCGATTACTTTAATATGGTTGCTAAGCAATTTCCGCTTGTCACACAATGCGTGTGGTGAGTGGTTGTTGAGGAGTTCTCCTGGTTCTTACCAGCAGAACTCCTCAACAATTAACGTCCCAGCATCGGGAAAAACAATATTTTGCAACATGTGATGAGCAATTGACATTACACTATTGTATCTTATACAAATTATAAACAGACCCACTAAAAAGCGAGAAATAAAAACTTTTTAACAAAAAAAAAAAAACCGACTTCCATAAATCACTACAAAGTGAAAAATAACTTTGATTTCGGAAGTCGGTGGCAAAAAAAAAGAAAGTAAATAAAAAACGAAAGACACCGACTTCCGAAATCAAAGTTATTTTTCACTTTGTAGTGATTTATGGAAGTCGGTTTTTTTTTTTTTTGTTAAAAAGTTTTTTTCAGAAATCATCAACGAAAATTAATTATATAAATGATGGTACGGAACCCTCGATGCGCGAGTCCGACTCGCTCTTGACCGGTTTTTTCGATTTATAATTATTTTTTGTGTCCAAAGTTAATACCCATTATAAAAAAAAAACCTTTGAAAATTGATCTTTTATAAGTATTCAAATTAACAAATGATTTGATAAGTTGAATTCTACAAATACTAATTTTATTTTTCATCTCTAGCATTCCAGCTATGCAAAAAAGGGTGACACCATAGACTTATAAAAAAAGATGGACTCCGCGCCACGCATATCGAAAGTGAAGCACAGTAAGTATTGGACCGTTTGTACAAACACGCCTCGCGCACACATTTACATCATAGTATGCCGACCGGCCGCCATTACGTGACACGAGCGACGCCGTCTTTGCAGGTACTCAAATCATGCACACATAGATCGGTACGGTGCTTCACTTTCGATATTCGTGGCGCGGAGTCCATCTTTTTTTATAAGTCTATGGGTGACACGTTATTTTTAATACTCTACAGGGCCACTTCATTTGATTTGCGCATACTAAGTGACCCCACTTAGTATGCGCAAATCAAATGAAGTGGCCGCCGGCCTGTAAGCGTAAGTCAAAGCAAGGTGTGCCTATCGGTCACCGGTGTCCGACGCGGCCTGAATGAAACATTTACTGGCGGTCACCATTGTCCGACATGGCGACCAACGTGATAAATCAATTAAATATCATTCAGACCGCTACTTGTACGGCCGCCGGTTAACTGAACGGCTAGTTAAACCAGAAGGGCAATTCCCGTATTACCCGTAAGAATACAACGGTCGCAATCTCATCTGTCTCAATCTGTCATAAATTGTACCTATAGCGTTAACAGTTACAGGCTGCCATAGATTCCGCTGGGGTCGCGGGTTGTTTGAAGAAGATACCGCGGCCGTGGCACAGGCAACTGAAGGAACACGGGCGGGTTTTAGTCAGTAAAAGTCTGACACGTCCTTCCGCTCCACCCAGAGCTGGAGAAGTTATTTGATGATTTACCACCCTCAAAAAAAAAAAAAAAAAAAGCTACCATACATTATCTATACAGGGTGTTTCTTATAAGGTGTCAAGCCAGTGCGAGCTGATAGCAGAGTACCATACCTATCGATTTAACCCCCATGTATGTTCTACGATTTTTTGTAGTTTACGAGTTATAATTTTTGGAACGAAGTTCCTTATTTTTCGATATTTTTCCTGATTCAACGAGCTTTAAAAAAAAAAACCGGTCAAGAGCGAGTCGGACTCGCGCACCGAGGGTTCCGTTCCGATTTCTGAAAGAGCGTGCTGTTTAGAGACATCGTTTTATTTTTCCTGTAATCTTCACATAAACTTCTATCACATAGAATAATTTCAGATTTTTCGCTTTGCAAACTTCGGAGATAAGGGGGGGAACGGTATTTTTTTTTACATTTTTCATCAAAAGTCGAATACTGTGCCTAAAAAAAAAATAAAAAAATGTTTGAGAATGTGCAAACAGCGCTCTTTCATATGTCCTAGTACCCCCACTTTGAATTTTTAAGACCCCCTTTCAGTACCTGTTACAAAAAGTATAAATATTTTTTACTTCTTTCTTATCTGCAAGATAGTTGGGTAAACGTCATCTAAAACTGTTCCAAATTTCAAGTTGATAGCATTAGTAGTTCTTGAGATATCCAGCTGTGACAGACGGACAGACAGACAGACAGACTGAGTCACAACATACGGGTTCCTTTTTTACCATTTTGGTACGGAACCCTAATTAGGTATATCCATTTTTTGGGTTAACTTTGAACAAGAACGTACTAAATGGCATTAGTCGTTGAAAGTGGTGTATCTGAAATCTTGTGATTTTCATATTTTATAATTTATTATTCTTGCATATTTGTACCTATCTTTGCATATTTTTGTTAATCCTGATATTTACTATTCCTCTACGTATAAGCAGAGCTCAGTTGATAATAAAAATATAAATTTTATACCTACTACTCTCCTTAACCACTACCATTGATATGAAATGAGGGATCCAAAATAACTCGAAAACTACAAAAAATCGTAGAACATACATGGGGTTAAATCGATAGGTATGGTACTCTGCTATCAGCTTGCACCGGCTGGCCTCTGCCTCGAATTTCGCGGGCAGCGCTGCCCGCGGCGCGTTTCGCATTGTCCCGCCCCGCAGCCGCGCCGCTGTTTTCGAGGTCTGTTCCATATGTTTTTACGCATAAAAGCCTGCCGCTCCCGCGCCGCCGCGCGCCGCCGCTGCCGCCCCGCCGCGCACCGCCGCTGCCGCCCCGCTGCCCGCAAAATTCGAGGCAGAGGCCTAAAAGAAACACTGTATATTTCTATGCAGGCTACATTTTTGACATTTGATTGTCGCTGGCGTGAGATTGCGACTTGAATTTGAACGTTTATATGTACGAGAATTGGCCTTCAGTTGGCTGAGACATTTCTATGTTAATTATTTAGTTAATAGCTCTGTTAAAAATTAAAATAGTAGGTAAAAATACTCTTTACGTGTGTCTTCGTCAAACGCTTTACATAGGTATGTATCGAATTTTAATTTAATTACAGGGTAGGTAGATACCTATTTTAAAACGATAAATGATTGTGAAATTAAATGTTGTTTCATTTGGCAATGTCCTTACCGTTTTATGAAGAGATAAAGGAACGTTTTTCGACAGAAATTGAATCGTAAAACATATACTCTATACATATTTATATACCTGTACCTATAGGTAATCGAACTTAACAAACAACTTAACGTTAATTTACAGACAAATGCTAGAATTTGAAGGAATATATGCGAAACAAGAGCGTCAGGTCATCCGTGCTTCGGGGGCTGGCAGGGAATTCCGCGTTGATGGTGTAAGTGTAAACAGTGGCAATCTTTTAAGGGGTCATTGTACTCATCATTATGAACAACTTTTACGACGGGACCAAACCTGCAATCGCCAAAAAAAAATCAGCTGTTTAGTACATTTATCGCATAATTCGTCAAAATGTAGGGAACAGCTGATTTTTTTTCACGATTTCAGGTTTGGTCCCATAGTAAAAGTTGTTCATAATGATGAGTACAATGACCCCTTAAAAGATTGCCACTGTTTACAATTACACCCTGTATTATAGCTATAATACCTACTAACAGCAGAGCAGAGGGAACGGCCCGATTTACCTACAGGTTGTAGATCATGATTTGGAACCCAGCCAGGCACTTTACTGTGTGTAATTTCATCACCACTGCTCTCAAAATGGTGAAGGAAAACATCGTGAGGAAACCGGCATGTCCTAGAACCAAGCATTCGAGGCCATGTGACATCTACCAACCCGCACTGGGGCCGCGTGGTGGATTAAAGTCCACTCCCTCTCACAGAGAGGAGGCCTGTGTCCCAGCAGTGGGAACGTGCGGCTGATTTTGCATAACAGAAAGTAAGTACCTACTGTAAATAAATTACGGCTCCGCACTAAAGTGACGCCCACAAAAACGATTTGTTTTATTGAAATGATTTAAATCCGATAAAATTGTAATAAAAATATGCCAATATTTCATCATATTCTATATTTGCCGTCACGCTTTTTACAAGGAAATATGAAATGAAACAAAAAAAGTGTAAAAATTAGTGGAAATTTTTGTGAAAATATGAAAATTATAATACTGTTGACGTCGATGGCTCTAGGTAACAAGTTACATTATTAGTTTAAACTTTATTACTGAAAAAATGTCTTGTTACCGGGCCATTAAGGAGGATGCGCCAAGGTACCCCGCGAAATTCAAATTTTCTTAAGTTTTTTGCAATTTGCAGGTCATTGTCAGGTTGATTAAAATATGATTCGCGGCCGTAACTAATATGGCTTTACAGAATTGTAATAATTAGAATCAGCAGCTCCATAAGTTAGAATTGACCTCAAACCTCATGATTTTATGAAATCGCTAGATTTGAGGCCAATTCTAACTTATGGAGTTGTATTGCTGATTCAATGAGTATAATTCTGTAAAGCCATATTAGTTACAGCCGCGAATTATATTTTAATCAACATACCCAGTCGTAACAGTAATTGGTTTCACATCCATTCATACAAATGTTTTGTGTACACACGGCTACACATCAAGCTATACATTTCCAGTTTACACTGACCTCTCATTGTAAGGAAAGGAATTGTATAGCTTGATCTGTAGCCGTGCGTACAAGCTCACCCCGTGGTAACTACTGAAGAATCTTAAAGGGTATAAGGGGGATGCGCTGTGGTAGCCCGCGAAATTTATTTTTTTTTGGGTTTTTTGCAATTTGCAAGATCCGTGTCAGGTTGTATCTTGATCAAAATATGATACGCGACATTATCAAATATATATTTACATAATTTTGACCATATAAATCGTCAATACATAGGTAGGTACATGATGATAGGTATTGGCCTGATTTCGGAAATCACACCAAACCACGGCAAATCTAACTTAGAGAGATGTATTGTTGATTGTCGCGTATCATATTTTGATCAATTACAACCTGACATGGATCTGCAAATTGCATAAAACGCAATAAATTTCAATTTCGCGGGCTACCATAGCGCATCCTCCAGATTATTATTATCATCTGTAAAAGTTTCAGCTACACAAGTGAATCCACCACCCAGAAGTGTGAATGTGGCCCTCGAAACATCATTCGTCTTCGATCCCAAAGACGTGAACGACAACAAGTCCCTGGTCAACCATGTTCGAAGATTTCTCGACAAGCTTTACAAGACACTCGAAAACCAATCGGCAGAAAAACAATTTAGAACGGAGAGAATGTCAGAAGAAAGAAGATTAGGAGAATTCATGGAGGTATAAAGATAGGTTTTTCGCCTCATTGATGTACAGATGCCAGCAAGTCAAGCCACTCAAAACTGTCAAATTTTCCCAATCAACCTTGAACCTAATGCTTTAGTGATAAAGATGTAAATCTATTAAAGAACTTGACAGATTGTAGTAGCTTGATGTGCTGGCGTCTGTAACTATTGGTCAGGCGCACGAGGTCTAGGGTTTAATTGTTTGAGGTCAAGGAAGGTGGAATTTCTCAGTAGCTGCCCGGAGTCGATGGCAATAGGCTCGCCCCCTATTACATGGGACGAAAGCGCCAGTGTAGCCCGCGAAGTTCAAAATTTCTTACGTTTATTGCAATTTGCAGGTCAGTGTCAGGTTGTATGTTGATTAAAATATTATTCACTCCTTAAATTAGAATTGACCTCAAATGATGAGGTTTGAGGTCAATTCTAACTTATAGAGTTGTATTGCTGATTCTAATGATTATAATTCTGTAAAGCCATATTAGTTACGGCCGCGAATCATATTTTAATCAACATACAACCTGACACTTACCTGCAAATTGCAAAAAACGTAAGAAAATTTGAATTTCGCGGGCAACCTTAGGGCATCCTCCTTAAACATAACTGTAGCGAAATATGGGTGTACTAAAGGTTCACCTCTAGCTAACCCTTCGGGAAAACGAGGCGTGATGTTGTATTTTTATATTTATTCTCACGACTTCTACCTGTCGTGTGTTCTTCAAATGAAAAATCTTAGGCGGCGATTCGAAAATTTAACGGGAATTGGGGAAGTTCGGGCAAAGCTAATTGTAGATGGCGTGATCATAGCTAGGTCCCTAAGGCCTTTAATTTTAACATTTCGTTCTGTTTCGTTCATACATGAGTTTGGTTTTATTTCACTATGTCGTTATTTTCGGTTTATTCAATATTTTGAATCAAGTAATTAATTGACATGGAAAGTGGCAGATTTTAAAACTTTAACCGTCTTATTACAAAACAAGGTTCATCATCAAACCCAGGTTTAAACCATGGACCCTTTTTTGAATTTCGAACTTTATTCCGACACATTAAGATGCCAGTTTTATAAAACTGACAAGGTAGTATTGGACTAAGTTGTCAGTTTTATAAAACTGACATCTTTTGTGTCGGAATAAAATTCGAAATTCAAAAAAGCGTTCATGGCTTAAACCTGGGTTTGATGATGAACCTTGTTTTGTAATAAGGCCGTTTATATTTCCTCGTAATCACTGTTTTGTTTCAGTGTCAAACTCTATTTAATTTATTTTTAATCTGTACGAATGGGGAGGAAAACTAACTTTTTATCACGCTAGGTGGCACATGATCGACTGTCCTTTTTTCATTGATTTGACATAACGAACGATTGTCAAATTGTATGGATTTGTTTGTAAAACAATGTACAGTCGTTCAGAGCGCCATCTACAAACAGCTTTGCGTGTGGCTCCCCATTGCTTTAATCCACAATCTCCTAATTTTATGGTCTCTCGGGAAATGTTAGACTTAAATTTCGGAGTATTTAGGAACACAAAAACGCGTCATTTTCGCAGAAATAAAATAAAACCACCTCACGCCTTGTATTATTAGCTTCTGTTGGGAACTAGCTACCACAGCGCCATTTTGTCAGTTGCCTTCTCCATTTGAGAGTGTAATTTCAAGGACGCGTCACGTTTAGGCACACGTCACATTTGTGCAAGTAGGTAAATGTATTTTGTTTCTTTTATTCTAGGTTATGGAGAATATTGGACAAAACTTCCTGAACATGTCTGGTACAAAAATTAAAGAAGCACTCGACACTCTTCATGTTGTAGTTAAGAACATAACTGAGAAGCAGCAACCTTTACTCTTACAGGTACCTATATATGGGTACGCATCATAATCCCGAATTTTAAAATACCGATGGACGAAATCCCGAAAATTGAAACGCCGAATGCTTGTTTGGTCGAAAGTTTAAAATCCCGAAAGTTTGGTTCTCGTCAGCAGATCGGCGGAGTCGACCGTCTAAGGTTAGGTTTTCGTCAGCAGGTCAGGGGTCAGGTACCCCCGCTATAAAAAAATATGTAACCTTAGACGGTCGACATCAGGAGCACCCCGAAGTTCGGTTAGTTAGGTTCCTTTAAACCCTGCAGACAGAAATAGGAGTCCGGATTTTAAACTTTCGACCAAACAAGCATTCGGCGTTTCAATTTTCGGGATTTCGTCCATCGGTATTTTAAAATTCGCGATTATGATACGTACCCTAGATACCGCTCGAATGCTTTTGGGACTTTTTCTAACCAGCAAAAAAGTGCCGCACTACAGCCATTTATTTGAAATCGTAGTATAAAATTCTCCATGTTCATATTTACCACCAAACATTATATATTCAAATAACTTACATTCAAACACAATTCCCGCTATAATACAGATCTGTTCTCACCATTCAAATAAATATACACACTCTAAGACCCTTCTAAGAAACTAAGTCATAAATCTCGTTTGTTTTAAGTCATAAATCTGGTTTGTTTGTTTGTAACAAATAAAAGTAGCTACATATTCCGTAATCAAATCCTTGTTTCCAATTTATGTTATTTCCACTTAGGGCCGATTTTTCAATCATTAGCTGTGATCATTAGATAACTTTTACCTGAAGGATGAATGTGACGTTTTGACAGATTGTCCATACAAAAACTGTCAAAATGACAAACTTATTAGTCGGATAAAAGTTAACCGGCGATTGAAAAACCGGCCCATAAACAAATATCAACTTTATACGAATTTTATTGTGGCCAAGAACCTGTCGCTCGACTCGATCGATCAGGTTGAGTTACGCTTGCCGCGGTTGGTCAGTGGATAGGTGACCTGACCATCTTCACATACCAAGACCCCTTCTCCAAGCCTCGGAAAGCAAGTTAAGCCGTTAGTCCCAGCTGTCAATCGTGGATTTTTGACAGTCGTTACGGGTCGTCAGAAGCCCGAAAGTCTGACAACCAGTCTTACCAAGGGGTATCGTATTACCCAGTAAATGGGTTGTGGAGGTCAGATAGGCAATCGCTCCATGCAAAATACTGGTATTCAGCTGCATCCGGTTAGACTGGAAGCCGACCCCAACATAGTTGGGAAAAGGCTAGGCAGATGATGATACTAATGTAAATTAGGTTGATTTCAGAATAACTAGTAGGTATGTACTATTGATAAATTCTGTTTAAATCTTTGGAAACTAAATTGCGAACATAGGACCTATGTTTTTCTAAATCTTAAAACATAAAATAAAAAAAAACATAAAACATAGTAGCCCATCACCGATATCGGGAATAGGGTCCAAGCTACCGGGTGGTCAGGGCTCTAGTGAAGGAACCTCCTCAGTTTGCGTGCCGTGTCCAGGAGTACTGCTTTCTGAATCAAGCCCTAGACGTATTATTATAATTTTCATTGTCTTTGACATATCTCGGGACCCTGGGGTACCGGACCTTTGGAAGGCGTAGGTACGAGGGGCCGAAGACCGCTTAGATAATTTTAAATGACGAGGAGGCACTTATTATTATTATTAAATTACAGGTACTGCCTACTAGAACTCAATATGTCATCAAAGATATGATAGATACTTGGATGCATAGTGACCCGGACGACATCAAAATAATCATCAACTCGACCGTACGCGACCACAAACCGCTACTAAATACGTTCGCGAGAAGAATGAACAGTTATTACAACGCTGACGATGTGAAGAAACTAAATAAAATACTAAAAAAATTCAGAAGATATATCGACAATAATAGGGACCCGACGAAAATCGTTAAAAAGTTACTACATAACACGATTTTTAAAAAATACGACAACTTAAATGAATCTGCTAAGGTTGCTGTAATGGGGGATTTGAAGAAGTTATCAGAATTTTTAATAGAGAAAAATGGTTTCACGGAACCTGAAACTCGAAGGAATGCGGCAAGTAAAGAATTTGTCGATAAAGCTGAGTTTCCTGATGACACGAACATGGCCTTACGAATATCCATAGACGAGAAAATCGGGAATGCAAGGGAAGAAAAGGAGGATAAAAAGAAAAGTCTAAATGAATTTGCCGTCGGTAATGTGGAATTATTTGTCGAGCGGCCTCAAAATTCATAAATACTTAACGTTATAACAGTTTTTTTTTTTTGAGCCCTCCGAAAGACGTCCACTAAGCTGCCGGGGGTCTACTCCGTAGTTGCGGCCTTCGTTACGGGCGTTTCCTACTCCGTATCACCTACGGACGTATGATTGGTTTGGGGCCCGAACGAAGTATGAATGACTACTCGATTTGACAGTTGTCCCTACTCTCGATGTGTTTTTGCCCTTCTGAAAAATTTAACTTTTACACTTGTTTTCATGGATTGTTATGTCAGACGGACGGACGGATGGACGGACGGACGGACTTAGAGAGTAGACACCCTGGACATAGGCCTCCCCCAAGCACCGCCACTTCGACCGGTGGTTCTCGCATAAAGCGGATTCAGCCTTCTGATTCGGATCCAGAGTATTCCGCCTTCACAAGGTCATCCTCGCAAGGCCTCGGGCGATTTTTTCTTATCGCGCACTGGATTTTCAACGCACTGCTTAGCCCCGAGAGTGCAAAATCCAACAGTGTGCTTTTTTGACACGCTGAGATGCACTCTGTTGGATTCTCAATTCTCGGCTCAATACCTTAAAGTTGAAAATCGCCCGTGCTCAGTTTTGGTCCCATAGTAAAAGTTGTTCATAATGACGAGTACAATGATTCCTTAAATGGTTGTACCATCAATTCTGGGACATGTTATGTAAGTTTTTACACACGTAAATTTTATGTTTAACCACAGATTAATACAGATGGGACACTCCGCAGTTTAGGTACGAAGCTACAAGTACGCGGCGGGCGCCGTCCGCGGGGCTAATTCAGTAGGTCAGACGGTATAAGAGTTACGCGATAGAAACAGAGGCAACTTGTAGTTGAATATAACTGTAGGTAATAAGCGTTGTGCGACCTGAATTGCACTTTATTGTGTCGTAGCCAAGAGTCGCTTTTTATTTAAATGATTTTGCCGAGTGTCCCATCTGTATTAATCTGTGGTTTAACTAAAAAGAAACACGTTATTTATGGTATTAAATATGATTATATTATTGCACAATACAAAAAGTAGTTGTTACGTATAGTATAGGTATAGTAGCCCACTCAGTGGTAATCTTCCTTACGTGCGGCCTACTCTACCTTAAATACAGGGTGGTAGGGAGGGACATTGACGCACAACCTATTACAGTCCGCGAAGTCTAAGCTGAGCGTTGCATTTGTGTGAGTGCACACAGATAGTGTAGGTGTGACGTCCGGCTTAGAGCGCGATTCGTCCTTTGCTTGCAACGAATTAAGAATGATATAGAACACGAATTCCGCTCAAAAAAGGTTCCACGCAAACTCCAACCGAGTGGGCGGGACCCAAAAAAAGTACAACCTGTCAACGTTCAGTCTCTACCGCGCGCTCAGTGACAGATGCCCGTAACGTTTCGATTAATGAAAAATTCATTAAATAACTTGTTTATCAAGGAAAAAAATTACCTCCTGTGTGGTAAAGTGGTGCAAAAGACCGAAAGAAGGAAGTAAACAACGAACTGGGATCACTTATCACACGTAAGTGAAATAATTTCGTGTTTTGTTCGCGTCTTGTGGTCTGTATTATGCAACCAGGTAGCCAGCCAATTTTTTATACGTAATTATTATAATTTTTTGTACAGAGTTTTTATAAATTGGATGGATTCGATTTCCTGTTAGTGTTTCTTATCAATCATTTACTTTTAGTTTCCCCAAAAAAGAGATTCGACGATTACAGTGGATTACAGCAGTCCGCTTAGAAAGAAGAGAGGATAACTGGTTACCAACTAATGCCAGCAGGGTATGCTCTATACATTTTGGGAATGAAGACATATATTCGTCACGCACAGGCAATTGTATGATAAAAAAATCTGCTGTACCTATTTGTACGGTTAGTACTGTTAATATTTACTGGGTTATTTTTGTTTATTTGTTCATATAAAGTAAAGTTTTTATTTTTTCGTTATAGATGGTCAGAAATAATATGTTTGTACCTTCAGGCACAAACTTCAGATAAAATATCACCTTTGGTTCAGGAAAAGACGGAATGCCAAAAACAGTTGGTAAAAAAATTACTATTCTCAGTACAGCCTAGTTAAATTAATTGATTTTCCCTTTAATTAAATAATTATCACATTTTAGATTAATTCTAAAGAGGAACTTCCCGTACCCGTATCGGCGTCAGAAATGGAAGCATTAATGAAAGCCACATTGAAAATATTAGCACATACCTTCAGGTAAGATGGAAAAGATAAAAAGATAGATAGAAAACAAAGTAGAATACGTTTACGATTAAGTTGGTTCAGTTGATTTATAATACACATATTTGAAATAATATTTTGCATTTTTCATATTCATGTTTTTGGAAATTCTGCGACATGTGAAAATCACACATCCAGTGAAATTTATGAAGCCACACAAAAACGTAAACAGGTAAACGCGAAAATGTAAAACATTTATTCCTAATCATTTGTTGTTTTTACTTACTTATATAGTATTTTTTGTACATAAGTACCTCTAGCATAAAATTATTTACAGTTACAGTTAGGAAATACAATTTTGTATGTTTCAGGCTATTGATGTTTTGGATGACGAAAACTCACTACCAAATAAAATAATTAAAATACAAAAACATCATGTTGACACTGCTCATAAACATGATACAGAACAAGAAAGAGCATTATGCGATACTCCATTAAATATCCCATCGTCAGAAATCGAGTCAGTGTTTAATTCTCCGATAAAACAGGATCTGAAACAGCGGTTGAGAAAAAAGACACTACTAGCTGAGAAAAGATTTTAAAAAATTAAACAATTGCAAAGAAAAAATAAAAGGTTACTAACACGTAATGTAACACTAAAAGACGTTATAGAAACTTTAAAAAATAAAGGATTTGGTAATTCTACTTTGCATACTGCTCTCAGTGGCTTTGCAAATGATATAGTTAGCACTCTTCACAAAAAAACATCTAAAAAATGCCGAAGCATAGTTAAGTTCACCCCAGCTTTAAAAAAATTTGCATTGACTGTAAACTATTATTCACCTGCAGCATATAAATATATCAGAAGTCAATTACTCTCATGTCTGCCTCATCCAACAACGATTTCCAAATGGTACCAGTCCAGTCTATTGACGGAAAGCCTGGCTTCACTAATGAATCTTTTAGGGCCCTAAAAGCAAAATTCTGCCAAAGTAACAAAAATCTTGCCTGTCTAGTAGTAGACGAAATGGCCATTAGACAGCAGAACATTTTTAACGGTCAAGATATTGATTGGCTTGTAACATACGGCCCTCCAGAAGAAATAGCAACACAGGTATAAGTGTTAATGCTGGTGTCATTTAACGATTATTTTAAAATGCCTTTAGGATATTTTTTTACTAACGGGCGGGCAGCAGAACGATGCAACATTATTAAAATGTGCCTAACAAAGTGTCACGAAGTAGGAGCTGAACTTGTCAGCCTTACTTTCGACGGTTGCGCTTCCAACTTTGCGACTGCTAAACTTTTGGGATGTGATTTTGAAGCTAATGTCATGAAAACATACTTTGATCATCCTGTCACACAAAAGCCCGTGGTTGTTATTTTGGATCCATGCCAAATGGTTAAATTGGTACGAAATATTCTAGAGTCCAAAAAATCTTTAATTGACAAAGATGGACAAAAAATTCAATGGAAGCATTTGCAAAGTTTACAAAATGTCCAGGACAATATTGGGCTTCATTTCGGTAACAAGATTACACAGAGACATTTGGAATTCTGAAACAATATTATGAATGTAAAATTGGCTACGCAAACTCTGAGCAACAGTGTTGCTATTGTCCAGCGTCAGGCACTAGTAGTCTGGCATTTGCTGAACTGGGCCTTTTTGGCACAGCCGTGAGGCACACATTCCTGCATTGTATTTTTTTGTTGTTGTTGCATCGCAAATGTAGATTTTTTAAATTTATTTTTTATTTTTTTGTTTTGCCTCTTTAATTTAGTCTGTGCTAAATAAATGTGTTTTTCTTTCTTCTTTCTTTCTATTGCACTAAAATTACGTACAAACGAACTACATCTACCAGAATTTCAAGACGCTGATGCGACAATTAATTTCATAGAGATTAATAATAATCTCTTCGATGTTTTGAATACGAGAACGCTAAATGGTTACGATTTCAAACGACCCATCAAGATTGGTGACAAATATGCGTATTTCCAATACTTAGACAGTTGTTTTGAATATTTACGTCTACTGAAAGTAAATTTTCAGAATAAGAAAACACGGAAAGTAAACGGGCAAAAGGTAACAGAGTTAATCAATACCCAAAAACTTTTAATAAACACTCAGTTCAAAACGGGCTTCCTAGGACTTATGATATGCATTTCAAGCTTTAAAGTGCTATTCACTGAACTTGTTGAGAAACGAAAAATAATGGATTTCATTTTACCATATAAGTTCAGTCAGGACCATCTTGAGCTATTTTTTGGCGTAATCCGCAATCATGGTCGGTGCAACAATAACCCGAATGCAAGCCAGTTTATAGGTATTTACAAAAAAACACTCCTTAATTTGGAACTTCGGTCTAAATTCACGGGAAACTGTATTCCGCTGGAAGACATTCCTATTCTGAACTGTAGTTCCGCGATTAATAAAACTACGCCCGGATTCAGACACAAACTCCAGGATAACGAATTAAGTCAAAAATTTAACACGGAAACGGAAAACTGTTTGGTGTTGTCACAAACATTAGACGTGAATCGTTTACTACCGGAAACAGTGGAGCAGATTATTGGGTACATTGGAGGGTTTGTATCAAGAAAAATGCAGACAAAATTGGAATGTCGAAGCTGCCTCGAATTGTTACGAGCTGATGAAAAGCTCTACTTTCATAAATTAATATCTTTGAAAGATAACGGAGGATTAGTTTATCCTTCTGTTGTGATATATAAGATCTGTTTTGCGTCTGAGACACTGCTCAGACAATTTTTAAAGATTACTAAAAATGAAAAAAGTTTGACCAGAGCAAGCAATCTGCGTGTTTTGGCAAGTCAATACTTTTCAAAAATAGTAGAAAAGCGTGATATTACGAACCCTATGCGACAGAGTCATGACCATGACAGCAACTGCCATGACATTTTATTAATTCAACTGATAGTCTAGAGGCAAAAGCAACTATTTAGAATTAGTTAGTATTACCCGGGATCTTACCGCGCAGGCGCGTGAGTAGTTGCATCAGTCGTTTGAATCTTGCGCATCTGACAGTGTGTTGATCGTGGTTAAATTATCGTTTTGTGTATTTAGCAGAGAAAATGTCTCTGGAAAAGGACAAATTGCCTCCGGATCAAGTTTGCGTCAAATCTTATAGTGAATTTCACGAAATTAAGTACTATTTTTTACAAAATATTTTTGTTTCTGGGACGAAATTTTGAGGTTATGTTTCGAATTTTAAACGTTGTTTTTTGCAATCTATTCCAGGTTTTGACGGGTTACAGGCTATTGATGATGACGATGACGTATTGATATCTCAAGTTTATGATTCATTGGTTGCCCAGTCCATAATCACGACGAAGGATGAGGAAATTATTCAACAGCCAGAAAAAGGTTAGTAGTATTTTATTACTTTACTGTACTGTACCACTCGATTACAATCATTGCAACTAAGTCTTTGATTACAATGTTAAACCAATTCCTTATTTTTTGAGATATAGCCATTTTTCAAAAAACCGCAAATATATTTTTGTCATTCATACAAACTCTATGAAAAACAAAGTTATTTTTTGCTGCTGCTACTACGGAACAATTCATGGGCGAGTTCGACTCGCACTTGGCCACGTTTTTTTTCTTCAAAATTGCGTAATCTAAGCCAGCTATTCTTCCCGATCGGCGATAGTGTCTGAAGAGTGAAATGTTAACTATAATTTGTGTACAAAATATAATTTGTTCAAAAGTGCATGATGAGTCCCCTAGTTCAAGTTTTAAAATTACTTTTTATTTAATTATTATTTATTTTTTGTATTATTCAAATCGTTTTAGATGTAGTTTGTTAAGCTCTATCGAAAACTAAAATAACAATCCATAAAATTAAATATTAATTGATTCAAAAGTCACTTTAAACCCCAGACCAAGGGACCCATTATGCACCCTTGAACAAGACTGTACAAAAACATAGACTGGCTTTCAAAATACATCGCTTCGATCATTGAAAGGTTATTTAAATCAATAGATTTCGGATTCAGTTTGGCCATGTAGGTATTTGTACACTACGATGATCTAGTAATTTATTATTTTCTTTTTAAATTTTCAGACCAGGGAGAGTTAATCTGTCACTGAGCGCGCGACAGACTGAGCGACCAGTCGGTTGTAGTTTTTTCGCCCCGCCCCGGCGGTTGGAGTTTGCGTGGAACCGTTTTTGAGCGGAATTCGTATTATATATCATTCTTAATTCGTTGATTGACACCCAGGTGTTCAGATAACAATAAAAAATCTATTGTGTCTGCTAATTGGCGTGCGACGGGTTATTTTTTTTTGTAGTAATAATAAATATTATTGAGCCGTTGACATGAGGACATATTTTTGATCAATAGTTCTATAGAATTTATTGAGCTTTATTGAGTGCCAATATATTAATGAACTCGACTGAACTTCAGATTAATACAGATGGGACACTCCGCAGTTTAGGTATGAAGCTACAAGTACGCGGCGGGCCCCGTCCGCGGGGCTAATTCAGTATTGCACTTTATTGCAAGAGGCGCTTTTTATTTAAATGATTTTGCGGAGTGTCCCATCTGTATTAATCTGTGACTGTACTATACAGGTTTACATGCCAAACACTTTTTCAGCAGTATAATGTAACATGGGCGGCCTATAAGGGTCAATGGGTTGAACAAGGTCTAATATGGGCACATCTGGAAGTTTCTCTTCTTTCTTCTTACACATAGGATAGCGTTTCGACTTAATATTGAGATGAACCTGAAATAATAAAAAAAAAAAAAACATTTTAGAAATGTCTGTTAAGGCGCGGACTGACTACGATTTTAATCGGCACACAACCGCGTAATCTAATGTCACCCTTAGCTGGCTTGAAATAAGGTTGAAAATTTAAATAATATTTGTGTTGCCGAGATCTATGTGACTAAGCTGCGAATGTGCAATTATTTTCCGGGTTTTCTTTAGATTATTCTGATTATACACAATAAATTAAGTAATTGCCCGGTTACAGTTATAAAGAAATGCTAATTCCATTAAATTCTTAAAAAAGAATATCTTTATCACTGAAAATACAGAGATGTTTGACGCCAAAGTTTATTTTTGTGGAGCAACTTCCAAATTTTTTATTGGACCACTCAAAATTATTTTTTACTATTCTATTCGGTTAACATTTTTCTTTAAGCCCTTCTCTGTCCACTGTATGTTTTGCGTCGGATAGTTTCATTGCATTACGTCATACTCGACAATCCAAGAAACCATTTTTTGTGAATATTGAGCTAATACCGCGCCTTAAGAGCGAGCGCGCACTGCGGTGCGTTTCCGGTAGTTCTGCCGCACTGGGCGGGGCCTACGGTAACAAAACGCATTACCGCAGTGCGCGCACTTCAAAGACATTCCATACTTCACAGATTTTGCGGTAGAAAAACGCACCGCAATGCGCGCTCGCCCTAAGGCCGGTTAGGCGCACTCTTCATTTTAGGTATGAAGCTAAACGCGGCGGGCTCGACTTGTCGGACTAATTCAGTGTGGGCTGCCGCGCGGGCCGGCTCGCGCGTTAGTTCGGTACTCACTCACGCGCAGTGATTATTACATGTTATCGCATGTAATAATCACACCTTGTGTCACCGAAGGGTTGTACAGATGTGAACTGTGTACGGTTAGCAACATCAACATCATGTAAATTAATACAAAATGATTTGATTGTCTCCTTTTTAATACGCTTTTATTAGCTTCACCTGTACGTTTGTATGTAACGGAATCTTTGAACTCGATTTTTACCTACTTTAAATGGTCATATTAATTCGGAATTTTTTACACTTATCAGGGCCCGGTGACAATACAACAATTTAAAATAAAAATAATAAAATATACTTTTAAAAAAATCCCACATAAATATAATAATTATAGAATAAATTTTATTTCTGAAATTCGACTCTAAAAAATTGATAAATAAATTATAGTTTTAAAAAAAATAAAAAACACGCTTTAATACCATTTACACTGAATTAAAAAGTAAAAAATATTTTTTTCAATTTATGAACAAACTGATTAACGAGAAAATTAATGTCATTGTAAATACAATAATGACATTAATTTTCTAAAAAAACTAAAATACACGGTTAGGTAGCCCGCGAAATTCAAATTTTCTTACGTTTTTTGCAATTTGTAGGTCAGTGTGAGCATGTATGTTGATTAAAATATGATTCGCGGCCGTAGCTAATATGGCTTTACAGAATTATAATCATTAGAATCAGCAATACAACTCCATAAGTTAGCATTTACCTCAAACCTCATGATTTCATGAAATCGCTAGATTTGAGGTAAATGCTAACTTATGGAGGTGTATTGCTGATTCTAATGATTATAATTCTGTAAAGCCATATTAGCTACGGCCGCGAATCATAATCAACATACAAGCTCACACTGACCCACAAATTGCAAAAAACGTAAGAAATTTTGAATTTCGCGGGCTACCCTGACGCATCAACCTTAAATAAAATTAATGCCATTGTAAATACAACGAAATTAATTTTCTCGATAATTACTTTATTCTTATATAGAAAAATTTATTTTTTACTTTTTAGTTTAGTGCAATTAAACCGTGTTTTTTAGTTTTTTTTAAACTATAATTTATTTCCTAAAATATCTAAGAGTCTAGTAGATCTTTAAAACTTCTGTTCCAATTTTAATTAAATATCTTGCTCAATAATTAAGATTTTAAAAACTGAAGTGTTAGGGTCAGCGCACACCAAGAGCAGAGCAGAGCAGAGCATTTTCTGAGACTATTGAAAAATTAATCTTATGTCAATTCCATACATTGCAAAATTAAATACACGCCAAGCATGATCGAGCGCAGTCGAGCATCAAGTTTTGACGATTTAATTTTGTAATGTATGGAATTGTCATAAGATTAATTTTTCAATAGTCTCAGAAAATGCTCTGCTCTGCTCTTGGTGTGCGCTGACCCTTAATCGACTTTTGTTGCTGACACTACCTGCAGGGTGTAAGGGACAGCCCTCCGCAAACGAACAGGGTGCATTCAGCTCCTTAAGCTAATCATATTCCACCGGAAAATTGCTGAGATTTTTTTAAAATCGTTTTTTGGGTTCCGTGCCAAAATGGTAAAAAGGAACCCTTATGGTGCGACTCAGTCTGTCTGTCACAGCTGGATATTTCGAGAACTACTAGTGCTATCAACTTGAAATTTGGAGCAGTTTTAGATGACGTTTGCCCAATTATTTAGCAAATAAGAAAGAAATAAAATTATGTATATTTTTTTTGCAACAGGGACCGAAAGGGGGTCTTAAAATTTCGAAGTGGGGCTACTAGGGCATGTGGGATATCATATGAAAGAGCGCTGTTTGCACATTCTCAAACATTTTGTTTCTTTTTTTTAGGCCTCATAGTTTTCGAGTTTTGATAAAAATGTTAAAAAAAATACCTATGAAAAATACCTCCCCCCCCCCCCCCCCCTTTTTCTCCGAAGTTTGCATAGACTGAAATTATTCTATGTGATAGAAGTTTATACAACGTGTAACGTTAAATGCGCAAAACCTCTTAAGGGGTCATTGTACTCATCATTATGAACAACTTTTACTATGGGACCAAACCTGAAATCGCGAAAAAAAATCAGCTGTTCAGTACATTTTGACGAATTATGCGAACATAAATGTACTGAACAGCTGATTTTTTTTTTCGCGATTTCAGGTTTGGTGCCATAGTAAAAGTTGTTCATAATGATGAGTACAATGACCCCTTAAGAGGTTGTGGGTTATTTATTTAACACCTTGTATAAAGATTACAGGAAAAATAAAATGACATCTCTAAATAGCACACTTTTCAGAAATCCTCGGTGCGCGAGTCCGACTGGCTCTTGACCGGTTTTTTTTTCAGTTATTATTCCTTTATTTCAAATTACATACAGGGTGTAAGGGATAGCCCTCCGCAAACTAACAGGGTGCATTCAGCTCCTCATTTTGAATCTTAATCCACCGGAAATTTTCTCAGGAAAATTTTCATTTTTTAAATATTTTTTTCAGTTACATGTTCTTTATTTCAATGTAAAATTACATTGTGTGTTCGCATCACTCCATTTATGTTAAAAAAAACAGCAAAAAACAAAACTGAAAACAAAAAACCAGCAATGGATGTAGAAATACTCTAACAAACGACTCGTGAAATCAGCTGTTCACTTTCTGTCTAGCTACAGAGTTCATCGAACTCACCGCATACTTATTACCTACCCCTCCCAACCAGTAATAGACGCTCCGATTTGTGCACAAAAACACAAACAAATCAGGTTTATTGGATTCCCTTAACGTTCCTGAAAAAATTTAATGCACCGGTCATTTTAGTATGACATACTGAATTCACCCTATCAGTTTGCGGAGGGCTGTCCCTTACACCCTGTATATTTACCTGTCTATTATGTTTATATAAGTTGGATTGCTGTGAGAATGTCGTCGGGCAGTATTCGCATATAAAAGGTCGTTCACCAGTGTGCGAACGAATGTGGGAATCTAACTGGACCCTCGTCTGGAAAATATTAAAATATTAATAATATTAGGAGGGTAAAAACCGTTTGTGGTCGGGGGACACTGTCAGGAACGAAGTTCCGTACGCGATACTCACACGCACACACTGGGTGTTTCTTTTAAGGTTGATGCGCCAGGGTAGCCCGGGAAATTCAAAATTTCTTAGGTTTTTTGCAATTTGTAGGTCAGTGTGAGCTTGTATGTTGATTAAAATATGATTCGCGGCCGTAGCTAATATGGCTTTACAGAATTATTATCATTAGAATCAGCAATACAACTCCATAAGTTAGCATTTACCTCAAATCTAGCGATTTCATGAAATAATGAGGTTTGAGGTAAATGCTAACTTATGGAGTTGTATTGCTGATTCTAATAATTATAATTCTGTAAAGCCATATTAGCTACGGCCGCGAATCATATTTTAATCAACATACAAGCTCACACTGATCTAGAAATTGCAAAAAACCTAAGAAATTTTGAACTTCGCGGGCTACCCTGGCGCTTTCGGGTGTCAAGCCAGTGCGAGCTGATAGCAGAGTACCATACCTATCGATTTAACCCCTATGTATGTTCTACGATTTTTTTTTTTACTTTTCGAGTTATTTTGGATCCCTCATTTCATATCAATGGTAGTGGTTAAGGATAGTAGTAGGTATAAAATTTATATTTTTATTATCAACTGAGCTCTGCTTATACGTAAAGGAATAGTAAATATCAGGATTGACAAAAATATGCAAAGATAATAATCACTACATAGTATAAAACAAAGTCGCTTCCCGCTGTCTGTCTGTCCCTATGTATGCTTAGATCTTTAAACCTAAGCAACGGATTTTGATGCGGTTTTTTTTAATAGATAGAGTGATTCAAGAGAAAGGTTTATATGTATAATACATGCGCGGGCGAAGCCGTGGGCAAAAGCTAGTAAATTATAAAATATGAAAATCACAAGATTTCAGATACACCACTTTCAACGACCGATTTCAGCAAATAATGCCCTATTTAGTACATTCTTGTTCAAAGTTGACCCAAAAAGAGGATATAATTTTTTAAAGCCATATATCATCTCGTTGAATCAGGAAAAATATCGAAAAACTAGAAAACTACAAAAAAGTCGTAGAACATACATGGGGGTTAAATCGATAGGTATGGTACTCTGCTATCAGCTCGCACTGGCTTGACACCTTAAAAGAAACATCCTGTATAATAGAAAGTCGCATGGAGGGGGTATAACGCTTTTTTGCTTACGTGACGATATTTTTTTTAATTTTTAAAATACAAGTTCTTATTGAGACACCTTTTTATATACTTACAGGAAATCCTTTACCGCAGTGGTGGCACATCTTATCATTTGGCCTTCCTTTGTGGACGTTACGTATGTGCTGGTCCAAACCAACGCGATTTTTAGAGGGCTGCAAGGAACCAACATAATAACTATGATTACATACAATCATCAAAACTGAGTAAGGAGTATCTCACGCCCCGAAGCTGTGGGGTAATAGCGCGATTTTAAACGCATTATTTATTACAGAGATGTACAATAAGGATAATGCCATTCCTGGATCTTTGACGGTCGTTACAAGTCGTCAGAAGCCCGAAAGTCTGACAACCAGTCTTACCAAGGGGTATCGTGTTACCCAGTAACTGGGTTGTGGAAGTCAGATAGGCAGTCGCTCCATGTAAAATACTGGTAATCAGCTGCATCCGGTTAGACTCGTAGCCGACCCCAACATAGTCGGGAAAAGGCTAGGCAGATTGATTGATGTATAATAAGGATGAACATTAAAAATTTTTTTGTCCGTCGTGGAAGTTATTGAAAAATATTGGACACTTATTTTTTTCTTTTTTACATAATTAAAAGATTACGGCGATACATTGAGTTAAAATGTGGAATGACGTCACTTCTTTCCAGATTTTATACGTAGTTTGATAAAGCTGTTGTGATTGAATCTGGGTGTAGTAGGTACTAGGTACTATTGAGAAAACTTACATCTGACCAATTTGAAAACAAAAAGTCATAATTTCGTTTCTACATTCTTCTTTCTTTCTTTCGGCCGCAAAATATATATAGGGTGACTGGTAATTAGTGACCGATACCTAAACACATGATTGTGCTGATGATAACAAACAACTTTTACTATGGGACAAAACCTAAAATCGCGAAAAAAAAAATCAGCTGCCCCATACATTCATGTTCGCATAACTCGTCAAAATTTAGGGAGCAGCTGTTTTTTTTTCGCGATTTCAGGTTTAGTCCCTTAATAAGTTGTCTGTTATCATGAGCACAATCATGTGTTTCGGTACCGGTCACTAATTTACCAGTCACCCTATATACTTTGCGTTCAAGTAGGAAATTTTCTACTGTATTTAGCATGGCGATTACAAAATCAATTTGTCTTCACTACCATCGACAATTGTCAGTTGTCAGTGTGATTTTGACAGTTGGGATAAAAAACTATCTTCCAAAATAGTCTACTTAAGAAAGGACGAACCTAGCCAAAGATTTTAACAACGAAAGAGAAAATGACAGATTGTTGAAGGATTTCTACGGTGCGATGTCAAAAATGGAGAAACGAAATGTCACTTTTTATAGATAGAGATGGGTCTATTCTTCGTAGAGACAGACATAGTCATGTTACGCATGCTGTTAGCAAGCGTTACCATAGCGGTCAAGCGCTGCAAACAAAAATAGTCCTTACGGTGTATGTGTTCGATTCTCCGATAGTACTATCGAGGAAACTTACATTCATACACCGTAAGTACTTGCTTGTGGCGCTCGGCCAGACTTGCTAACAGATGTGGTCATCGTGTACACGGGATTTTATTTTCAAATTGGTCAGATTCAGATTTCCTCGACAGTACATTTGCCTGCCTCTTCGTGGAACACAGTGTAATGTTAAAAAAATAAAATGCTTGTGTTATGGTAACGAGATGGCTGATAAACTACTTATATACATGTTTTTTATGTTATAGTATGGACATGATGTAGTGAGAGTGTTACCTTTAGACAGATTTGACATTGATAAGTCTTGTGCAAATGTTTCTCTTCTATGTGATCTCTTAGCTTCGTCTTGTCGGCAAAACGTTTCTTACAATGATCACAGATGAATCTGAAACAAAATATTGTTTACTTAATTATTCTGTTCAGCACCCTAATAAGCTTAGGCAAAAAGCAGTCGGAAAATGTTAGTTTTAGTTCTAATATAAATTTTAAAATTCAATTCAAAGTATTCAGTTTTTTTTATCTGTTTTCTAACACCATAAAAGTAGCCGCCATGTTATTACGTCATACGGCTGTGTAAATTAAAAAGTTTCAATGTCAATTGTCAACTGATCAGCGTGTAAAAAGTGTTTGTTTGCACAACCAACTGACATCATAACACACAGAGCAATATGGCGTCTACTGCTTCCAGCGTTTTCGCGCGAAATTTTAAAATATAAAATTTAAATGCATTTTTAAGGCACTTATCGAATTAAGTAAAATTTGACACGAAAAATATTTGACTACATCTAGATGTAGACCTATCAAATATTTTTCGTGTAAAATTATCTTGCCATTGGGAAAAGGCTAGGCAGATGATGATCTCTTTGTATTCTCAGTCGCTTATACTATGCGAGCCAAATAAGAATAGTCAAGACGCCACTTTGTTCCGCAATACTCGCGAACCAATGCGTACTTTGTTCCGCAATACTCGCGAACCAATGCGTACTAATTTGACACCTATCCTGTATTTGACAGCTATCCGCAGTACTAATTTAACAGCTATCGGCAGTACTAATTTAACAGCTATCGGCAGTACTAATTTAACAGCTATCGTGTGAAGTTAGCAAGCAGTGTGGCAGCAAGCGCGATCCTTTTCTTAGTTGGCTTGCATAGTACATTGCTTGAGTTTAAAGTTGATATTTGTATAAGATGCAATTTTATGTATTTATCTCGTATCATCTGTGGAGGTCAGGTACGCAGTCGCTCCCATGTAAAATACTGTTATTCAGATGCATCCGGTTAGACTGGAAGCGGACCCCAACATAGTTGGGAAAAGGCTAGGCAGATTGATCTCGTATCATTGGCCTGAGTATGTAGTCTGATTTTTAATTCGACGGAATTCTGACATTTCAGAAGTGTTGCCAGTAATAAAACGGTTCTACTAAAAACTCATTTGAGTGAAATTTAAAAAAAAATCTTTCTTTGAATTTAAGGTTTCAATTAGAAAAACTGAAACTTAAAAATTGACTGATAATTTTAAAATGTTAATCAGATTTTTTATTATTAAATTATTGAAGTTACAATAATTAGTAAGGTCATTATTTTTCTTTCACAGATCCATAGGTTACAAACCTTTTTTAGGAATACCTTTTTGTTTGCAAAATCTTCGCTTCTTGTAACTACAGACAGACAACGATGATGATATTAGTGATAATGATACCTAAATAAATATTTAAATTAAAAAAAATATGTTCTCTTACTCTTTTCTTCCATTTAGCCGTATAAAGTTAATGCTTTAGTTAGTCTGTATTGAAAGCACAGAACAAACACTATTTAAATTGTCATATAGTTTCTCATTCTCTTTCATATTTTTCGTTATTTTGTATCCAATAAATTCTAGTCACATAAATAGGTTTACGATATCTGAAGTGTCAAAAAATGACAGCTGTCAGAATTTCGTCGAATTAAAAATCAGACTGCAGTAGGTACGCACGGCTACAGATCAAGCTATACATTTCCAATATAAGCTGATCTCACATTGTATAGGATTTCTTTACAATGAGAGCTCAGTGTAAACTGGAAATGTATAGCTTGATGTGTAGCCGTGGTACTTACTTTATTACTTTATATAGTGTATTATCTATGACTTACTTTAACTGATCCTGTGACACATGTTTGAGACTGTTCTTCATGTGTCTCTGGTATGAAAATATCGATGAGAAGCTGACTTTACACATGGAACAGTATGCTGCAGATAATGATGACTTGTCCTGGGAACGAAAAACCAACGATCTAAGGGACGGTTGCCAAGGGAATATCAACATTGTGAATGTTGAGTTAAGGCGGTATTAGCTCAATATTCACAAAAATTGGTTTCTTGATTGTCGAGTATGACGTAACGCAATGAAACTATCCAACGCACAAAATACAGTGGACAGAGAAGGGTTTAAAGAAAAATTTTAACCGAATAGAATACTAAAAAATAGTTTAATATTCCCAATAAAAAAATTGTAAGTTGCTCCACAAAAATAAACTTTGGCGTCGAACATCTCTGTATTTTCAGCGATAACAATATTATTTTTTTAAGAATTTAAAAGAATTTGCATTTTTTTTAAACTACCATTTTTTTTTTTTAATAAATATACAGGGTGTAAGGGACAGCCCTCCGCAAACTGATAGGGTGAATTCAGTATGTCATACTAAGATGACCGGTACATGAAATTTTTTCAGGAACGTTAAGGGAATCCAATAAAACTGATTTGTTTGTGTTTTTGTGCACAAATCGGAGCGTCTATTACTGGTTGGGAAGGGTAGGTAATAAGTATGCGGTGAGTTTGATGAACTCTGTAGCTAGACAGAAAGTGAACAGCTGATTTCACGCGTCGTGGGTTAGAGTATTTCAACATCCATTGCTGGTTTTTTTTTTTGCTGTTTTTTTTTACATAAATGGAGTGCTGCGAACACATAATGCAATTTTACATTGAAATAATGAAAATGTAACTGAAAAAAAATTTGAAAAAATGAAAATTTTCCTGAGAAAATTTCCGATGGAATATGATTCAAAATGAGGAGCTGAATGCACCCTGTTAGTTTGCGGAGGGCTGTCCCTTACACCCTGTATTAAGTATTATTATTAGTCACATCTCGGCAACACAAATATTATTTTCAATTTTCAACCTTATTTCAAGTTAGCTAATTGTGACAATAGATTACGCGGTTGTGTGCCGTTTAAAATCGTAGTCAGTCCGCGTCTTAGTGCCTAAACACACTATGCAGAAGTTACGCGACCGAAGTTCCGCGGCTGATGTTACGTCCCGACGTGTTCGCCTGATATGACACACCGTAAGCGCCGAACTTACGCGGCGGAAATTCAATTGCGGAACTTCAGTGTCTTGAACCCCCCGTCCCCCGCCCCGGATCTTCGGCAATCGAACCGAACTTCGGTCGCGTATAATGTGTGCTCTACAGAATACGTTGCCGCCGAATTGCCGCTGAACTTACGCCCGACCGAAGCTGGGCTGTATAGATAGTGCACTTCATGAAGACGCGCCCCACTACTTCTCCTAACCGTTTATAGTATATGTGTGCAACGGTTAGGGGGAGTAGTGGGGCGCGTTTTCGTGGATTACACTATCTATACGCTAGAACTCAACGTAATTTCGGCATAGTGTGTCGTCAGTAATTCAAATAGCATTGCAGGCGTAATCATGTCGAACTTCGGTCGCGTAACTTCGGCATAGTGTGTTTAGACACTTAAAGTCGACAATTAGTTCGATGATGATCCATGATCGCCTTTTTCGCACTCAATGAGTACTCGGACCGCAAGTCCCTAGTGTTTCATTGCAAGTTAAATAAATGCTTGTAAAAAGAGGCATACCTTAACATCGTGTTTCTCCAAATGTCGCTTTAGACTCGTTTTCCATCTGAATACTTTATCACATATCGTGCAAGGGAACGTGTTGTGATATTCATGCACTGCTCTAGAAATAAGGAAAATTATAAGATTTTTATCAGGAGTAGTAGATCATTTGTAAGTACAGTACGACACAACTTAGATGTAGCATCGGCAAAATTCGTAAAACCGATCACGATCCGAACTGAGTGCACCTACATCACCAATCTTTATTACTGCTGTATGAAATAAAACAGAGAGAGAACTTGTAAATTATAGAATTTACTTGAATAAAAAATAAAAGTTAAAACAATGGCGAGTTACACTCAACGACATTATTCGAAGACAAAGAAAAAGGGTGTGTGTTGCCACACAACATAAATATTTTTATAGCATACAAATGTTGCACACATAAAAAAAACAAAGAAAAACAAAAACACATTAAATTTGATTCTGAACTATTATAAATCACTACAATTAATTGCAATAATTTATAATAATTCAGAATATGAAAATATATGTTCACATTGTATTGAACAACTGCTTTAGGCGAAAATGATCTTTACGCATACGCAATAACTTGTAAAGTCATGTAACCAAATACATTCGTGAAATTGGAATGTATGAATGCTTTCAAATCTATGCTATGTCACAGATTAATACAGATGGCACACTCCGCAGTTTAGGTATGAAGCTACAAGTACGCGGCGGGCCCCGTCCACGAGGCTAATGCAGTCAGAAGGTATAAGAGTTACGCGATAGAAAGAGAGGCAACTTGTAGTTGAATATAACTGCAGGAAATAAGCGTTGTGCGACCTGAATTGCACTTTATTGTGTCGTAGCAAGAGTCACTTTTTATTTAAATGATTTTGCGGAGTGTCCCATCTGTATTAATCTGTGGCTATGTCTAAGTTGTGTCGTACTGTAGTGTCTCGGAAAGCACGTTCAACGGTTGATTATTTGTAGATCTTTGACAGTCGTTACGGGTAGTCAGAAGCACAAAAGTCTGACAACCAGTCTTATTAAGGACTATCTTATTCCCAGTAACTGGGTTGTTGAGGTCAGATAGGCAGTCACTTCACGTAAAACACCGGTATGAACGTTATGAAAGACTAGCTTTTGCCCGCGGCTTCGCCCGCGTGGATGTCAGAAAAATAATATCCCAAGGGAACCAGCTACCGGAATTCCTTCCTTATTCCTTGTCTACATTATAAAGGGAACCACTGAGCAAAATTTCAGCTTTCTAGGTCCAAGGGTTTGGGCTGGGCGTTGATGAGTCAGGCAGTCAGGACTTTTCTTTTTATTTATATAGATAACCTACCTATTGAAATTGAAATTGAAAATATTTATTTCAGACCAAGCTCACAGTAAGTCCATATTATGTTAGTAGGTAGTATACTTAAAGCTATGTTAGTAAAATTTAAAATAATTATTATTTTGGACATGCATGAGCGACCAATGCCTCACAATTTGGCTGTCCACTCTATCCGACACCACGCTTCTGAGCGGGGTGTCGGATAGAGTGGACAGCCAATAATTATTATTTTAATAATAATTATTTTAAATTGCCTACTTAGTAAAAGTAAATAAAACTCACAGTCTATGGTTCTTGAGTCCTGCTCTATGTCGGAATGTTTTGTCACACTCTGTGCACTGAACTCTTGCTTTGTGCGTGTCTTTATGGTAGCGATGTGTGTCTATAGAACTGCAAAAAAAAAAATTTAAAACATTGAAAATTTTATAATTGGTCTTGATAGGAGCTAGCCGAGAAGCTCGTGGCTAAGTAAAACCAGCCGCACGGGTCGATCGATCCATCAGGTTAAGCTACGCTTGCCGGGGTTGGTCCGTGGATGGCTGACCATCTTTACATACCGAGACTCCTCCGTGCCTCGGAAAGCACGTTATGCAGTTGGGCCCGACTGTCATTCGTGAATCTTCGACAGTCGTTACGGGTCGTCAGAAGGCCGAAAGTCTGACAACCAGTCTTACCAAGGGGTATCGTATTACCCAGTTACTGGGTTGTGGAGGTCAGATAGGCAGTCGCTCCATGTAAAAAACTGGTATTCAGCTGCATCTGGTTAGACTGGAAGCCGACCCCAACATCTCTGAGGTCTTGATAGTAGCTGAAGTTCCTTTTTACCATTTTAGTACGGAACCCTAAAAATGGTACTTACTTTGATATTTTCCCGCATAAATTACATTTATATTCCTTCAGTGTTATCTCGTGCGTCGAGTAATAATGTTGCTGCATTACTTTTATATCCAATGTTCTTTTGTGACAAATACTACATTCGTATCTGAAAACAAAACAATTATCATAAGTAACTAGCCCCCACCCGCGGCTTCACCCGCGTGGTATCTCGATAAAAAGTAGGCTATGTCCTTTTCCAGGTCATGCTCTACCCGTGTGCCAAAGGACCATGGGCGTTTTGAGCTAAACTCTCAACAGTGATGAAACCTATGCCATGTGAAAACTTTTGGGGTATGATTTAATTCATTATATGGCAGCCAAGTCGAAATCGAGCGCGAACATGGTGTTTTGGAACTTTTTTATTTGTATGTTTGACCACGCATAACTTTTTACAGAGTTCTTCGATTTGAAAGATTCTTGTTTTATTCGGGAGCGTATACCTCGAAATTGGTCCATGTAAAACTTATCAACTTTTCTTGCGTAGTTTTTGAGTTAACTTCAATAATACATATTTCTTAACACTTTTTATGTAGATGATGTTCTAATTTCTTTTGCAGGTATTCTAATTTGTGTGGGTTAGTACCAGAACTAAAAAGTGCAAAATAATATTTTTTTATAGAAACACATTTTTTTTACAAAAAAATAAGTATTATTGAAGTTAACTGAAAAACTACGCCAGCAAAGTTAATAAGTTTTACATGGGACCAATCTCGAGGTATACGCTCCCGAATAAAACAAGAATCTTTCAAATCGGACAACTCTGTAAAAAGTTATGCGTGGTCATACATAAAAATAAAAAAAGTTCCAAAACACCATGTTCGCGGTCGATTTTGACTTAGCTGCCATAAAATGAATTAAATGTTACCCCAAAAGCTTTCACATGGCATAGGTTTCATCACTGTTCAGAGTTTAGCCCAGACTCCATACAAATTTGCCCATGGTCCTTTCATCCAAATCCGTTAAGCCGTTTTAGCGTGAAACAAACAAACAAACTCACTTTCGCAATATTAAAATTCGTGGCGATAACAACGGAGAAGAACATACCTTCTCATATGTCTTTTATAATGAGCTGTAAATGATTCCACTGAAGGTATTATCGTTTTGCAAATAGGACAGATATAATCGCCTAGTTCCTGAAAAAAAAAAACAGTTCATCACTCATTGTATTCCCAAAAGAGGTAAGCAGAGGTTATTAGTACCATCAGCAACATAAGTCGATTAAAACTGCTACTTTTAGACTTAATAATTTATTTTATTTTATATTTTTTTTTAGAATTTGATTTTAAAAAAAATATTGCTTTATCAACTTTAAGACAATTAGGTTTAATAATAAGAATTTTAAGAATAGGATTTCCTGATTTAGCTTTTTTTCATTTATTAACTCACGCTATATTTAAAGCTTTATTATTTATAAAGAAATAACATATCCATAAGATTAAGCTACGCTTGCAACCCCGGCAAGCGTCCATCTTTGCATAACGAGATTTCTTCGTGCCTCGGAAAGCACGTTAAGCCGTTGGTCCCGGCTGTCATTCGTGGATCTTTGACAGTCGTTACGGTCGTCAAAAGCCCTAAGTCGATTAAAACTGCTACTTTTAGACATAAGAAATAACATATCCATAAGTTTAAGCTACGCTTGCCGGTTGTCCGTGGATGGGTGACCATCTTTACATAACGAGATTTCTCCGTGCCACTGAAAGCACGTTAAGCCGTTGGTCCCGGCTGTCATTCGTGGATCTTTGACTGTCGTTACGGTCGTCAAAAGCCCTAAGTCGATTAAAACTGCTACTTTTAGACATAAGAAATAACATATCCATAAGTTTAAGCTACGCTTGCCGGTTGTCCGTGGATGGGTGACCATCTTTACATAACGAGATTTCTCCGTGCCTCGGAAAGCACGTTAAGCCGTTGGTCCCGGCTGTCATTCGTGGATCTTTGACAGTCTTTACGGTCGTCAAAAGCCCTAAGTCGATTAAAACTGCTACTTTTAGACATAACAAATAACATATCCATAAGGTTAAGCTACGCTTGCCGGTTGTCCGTGGATGGGTGACCATCTTTACATAACGAGATTTCTCCGTGCCTCGGAAAGCACATTAAGCCGTTGGTCCCGGCTGTCATTCGTGGACCTTTGACAGTCGTTACGGTCGTCAAAAGCCCGAAAGTCTGACAACCAGTCTTACCCAGAATCGTATTACCCAGTTATAGATAGTGCAATCCACGGAGACGCGCCCCACTACTCCTCCTAACCGTTGCACACATAATACTTTAAACGGTTAGGAGGAGTGGTGGGGCGCGTCTTCGTGGATTGCACTATCTATAACTGGGTTGTAGAGGTCAGATAGGCGGTCGCTCCATGTAAAATACTGGTATTCAGCTGCATCCGGTTAGACTGGAAGCCGACCCCAACATAGTTGGGAAAAGTCTAGGCAGATTGATTGTCTTTTACACATCATGTAAATTAATACAAAATGATTTGATTATCGTCATTTTTATTTCCGCAAGCCCGCGCCTATGGTGGCGTGTATTTTAGCCCTAACAAACTTTATAAAAAAAACCGGACAAGTGCGTGTCGGACTACGCACAATGAAGGGTTCCGTAGTTGGGATGAAAATAAATTATCCCAAGAACAAACTTAACATTATAGTTGAAAAACATGTTCTCCCATACATAAATGTAAGTTTGTACTCACAATATTGAGATTTACCATGTTATTATAAGACCAACTTCTCATAGGTTTTCCTGTAATGTACAGGTAAAGAACTATTTTCCGTATTTTTTTCAAAATTTTTGGTTAAGCAGTTTCGGAGATAAAGGGGAATGGTCAATTTTCGTCTATTTTCTTAAATAACTTTAAAACTATTTATTTTAAAATTTATCGGTATTGGTTCAGAATCTATAATGTTATACCCCTTTACTTTTGGGTTCTTACTTTGGTAGAGGTTTCGATAATAGTCTGTGGCTACATTAAGTATTTCAGGAAAGAAGAAACAAAAAAATGGACAAAACTCCTGGATCGGATCAAATAACAAATGAACTACTAAAATTAACTATATCACTGATTGCTCCTATATTGACAGACATATTTAACGAAATTATAGAGACTGAAAGTATTCCTACTGACTGGACTAAATCAACAATAATATTGTAACAAAAAAGGAGATAAAACCGAGGTCGGGAAGTATCGACCCATCAGTATTATGTCTAATGTCTATAAAGTTTTTTCTAAAATATTATTATCTCGAATTGCAAGCTGGTTTCCGTAGTAAATTTTCAACCATAGATCACATACATATTCTTAGACAAGTTTTACAAAAATATAAAGAATACAACAAAACTTATTATTTGGGATTCGTTGATTTTAATAAAGCCTTTGATTCCTTAGAACACAAATATATCTGGAAGGCACTGCATAGTCAAGGAATACAAGGAAAGTACATACGATTACTGAAGAACATATACTCGAAGAGTACTGGACAAGTCAGGCTGGAGACAACGGGTGAGGAGTTCCCTATAGAGAGAGGCGTCCGGCAAGGGGACCCTATCTCACCTAAGTTGTTCTCAGCTGTTCTAGAAATGATTTTCAGGAATTTAGAATGAAAATGGACTCAACATAAATGGCGAAAACTTAAACCATCTACGCTTTGCAGACGACCTGATTCTGTTTTCCGAGTGCCCAAAAAAGCTAGAGCAAATGCTACAACAATTATCAGACCAAAGTGCGAAAGCAGGGCAATAGACTACGTAGAAGAATACATTTACCTAGGACAGTTAATTTCTACAACTGATACTATGCATAAAGAAATTGATAGAAGGATAGCTAACACTTGGAAGAGATTTTGGTCCCTTAGCGAAGTGATGAAAAACAGAGACATGCCAATCAAAGACAAAAGAAAAATTTACAACATATGTATTCTACCGTGCTTGACCTATGGTTGCCAAACTTGGGCATTAACAGAACAACTAATCCATAAAATAAACGTATGTCAAAATAGTATAGAAAGAAGTGTAATTGGAGTCAAAAGAAGAGATAAAATAACATTAAAAGAAATAAAAAAGTATAACTAAGTTTAAAGATGCGAAAAAACCGTTCCGTTTTTTCCTTTTTAAACGGAACTCTAATAATTAAAATAAAAACAACTTACCGCTGAATGTTTAGCCGCCACATGCGCTGAATATGACTTCCTATAGGTGAATCCGATGAGACAGCTCTCGCATTTATACTCCGCCTTCGTGTACGCATCTTTCGCTGATTCTTTATCTCTTTCTAACAACATCTCTTCGTATGTCAGCTCTATAGTTAGGATCTTTTGGTCTCGCTCTTTTGTAGGTTTAAGCTGTAAAGAAAAAATATCATTGAGAAACTATCTACACTATCAATACTCTATCCAAAAGTTTATTTTACTTTAGCGTCCATGAAGTACTGCATTTTTTCGTCTATGGCCTCTCAATAAATGACAACCCCCTGGACTATTCCAGGATATCGAAAAAAGATATCGGGTTATGGGTTTGGGTGGCTAAAGTGGACTGGTTACCTTCAACTATGGAAGAACTATGTCCCCTGCCTGACCAATTTTATACACGGTTAATTTTATATCGTTCTGGAGCCGAAACAGGAACTCCAGACGAGTAATAGTTACTATTACTCGTCTGGAGGCACTGTTATTGTTTTTTTAAGACATCTAATAAAGAAGTTAGAAGTTAGAGTTTATCACTTTTTTCCTGTCGTTCGAGTTAAATAATTTTAGTAGCGCTTCCACTATTTCATTCATAAACACAAGATCGTACGGAACATGGAAGGTCGGCTAGACTGTACGCGTGGGGTGGGGGGGGGTTGTAAGAGGTGGGGGCGTGGCTTACGGATCATGCTGTCTGATCGATGAATGGATTTTTCAATGAGTACCGTTCGCATATGTTGCCGTTTGTCGATACGTTTTACACACACATATGCATTGATCGCAAGGAAGCGTTACTTCGAGTTCTCATTATTTCACAAAAAAAAAATTTTTTTTCATGATTTTTTTATTGTTACTTTTTGAAAATAATAGTCCCAATCAATTCGGTTTCGATGATCCGAGTTTATGGCTTTCGGTCCTAGAACGACCTAAAATTAACCGTGTATAATAAACACGGAAAAAATGACAGGGGGTGACTTGCACTCAACAATGGCCCCCGGAAAGTGACGCTAGCACTTAGTGAAATGGGGGCAACATGTCCTGAGATGCTTGAGAAGTGGAGAGGAATTCTACGGCATCTTACTGGAATACTTCCTTCCTCCGAGCACGTTTACTCTTGCGAAAGGCAGGCCAGAGATGAGGAACAAGACTTCTCCCGGGAGATAAGGTACGCGAGGTCTCTACTGCCTAACTGCTTGCCACATGCTGCCCTGTGGGTTGTATCTCTTGGTCTGGCTCCTAACCCTAGACCTGTTTCTGCAAAATAAACTCTACCGGCACAGACCTAGAGTTCATAGGAGCACGCAAGCCCCACCACGACGTCAACGTAAAGATACGGCGGTAGGGTTATTAACTTTATTTCATTTTAATACATATTGTTTACATTTTTAAATATTAAAAAAAAACTCGCATTTAAAAAAACATTATTATATTATAAGTCTGTGTTGTATACAGCTTGTATCAAAAAGGTGTGGTCGGACAATCAAACTGAACAACTTTCACCATGAGACCAACATCGTAATCGCAAAAAAATAATCAGACGTCCCATACATTTGGGTCGAGTAAGTACTGAAGTGTTGTATGGAACATCTGATAATTTTTTCGCGCTTACAATTGTGGTCCTATGGTCCACACCCTTAAGTTTGACCACAACTTTCTAATACTTGCTGTTTATACAGGGTGTTAAAGTAATTGCGTGGCATAGCTTAGGGGTAGGTTCAGTAATCGATAAAGGAACCCAGGAAAAAAAAAATAATAAAAAAACTAAAAAGATATTGCAAGATCAACCTAATTTATTACCCACAAACTTAAAATAGCAATAGTTTAGAATTAAAATGATCGCGAGCCGTTTTCAGTAGCAAGTAAGCCGGCCCATAGTATTCGGATGCGAAATGACAACGCGTTCGATAGTAGGTGGGTAATTAAAGCATTTAAACAAATAAAATAATTGTAATTCTAAACGATTGCTATTTTAAGTTAGTAGGTACCAAATCGGGTTGATTTTGTAATAATTTTTTTATGTTTTTATTTTTAGTTTTCTTCTTTTTACCAAACCGTACCAAAATTGTAAAAAAGGAACCCTTATGGTGTGACTCAGTCTGTCTGTCTGTCTGTCTGTCACAGCTTGATATCTCAAGAACTCGGCTATCAACTTGAAAAGAACAGTTTTAGATGACGTTTGCCCAACTATTTTGCAAATAAGAAAGAAGTAAAAATATTTATATTTTGTAACAGGGACTGAAAGGGGGTCTTAAAAATTCAAAGTGGGGCTACTAGGGCATGTGAAGTATCATATGCAAGAGCGCTGTTAGCACATTCTCAAACATTTTTAAATTTTTTTTAGGTTCCATAGTTTTCGACTTTTGATGAAAAATGTAAAAAAAATACCGTTCCCTCCCCACCCCTTAACTCCGAAGTTTGCAAAGATAAAAATCTGAAATTATTCTATGTGATAGAAGTTTCTGTAAAGATTACAGAAAAAATAAAACGATGTTTCTAAATAGCACACTATTTCAGAAATCGGAACGGAACCCTCGGTGCGCGAGTCCGACTCGCTCTTGACCGGTTTTTTTGTTCCTGTATTCCTTTATCGATACTGAACCTCCTGCTTTGGCACGCAGTTACTTTAACACCCCGTAAAAATAGTAATAATTACTTTAACACACCGTCAAAATAGTAATAATTACTTTAACACCCCATAAAAATAGTAATAATTACTTTAACACACCGTCAAAATAGTAATAATTACTTTAACACCCCGTAAAAATAGTAATAATTACTTTAACACACCGTCAAAATAGTAATAATTACTTTAACACCCCGTAAAAATAGTAATAATTACATTGATATTATATAACAGAATTTTAATTCGATGTATCAGGAACAAACTGATATAGAAATGGTGGATTATCGTGCGAAGGCCCGGAAATTTGTAACTCGTTCATCAAATGGCAATCAGTATTCAGAGCATTAATACGTTTCTTTTCACGATATCTTCTAGAACGTTCCTTGGCATACTCTCTTCGTTGTTGAGCTTTTTCTTCTTCAATTTGTTTTCTTATTTCAAGCGCCCCTGGCTCATTCTGGTCTATGGAATGCAATTGTTGTTTTAATGTGCGTTTTTTTTTACGATATCTGCGCATGCGTGCGTTAGCCAACTCCCTTTTTCGTCTCCATTCTTCAGTGGACTTGTCTCTTTCATCCATTTTCTGTAAAGGGTAACATTTACTTTTCACTAAGTTACTTATCACTAGGTTATTGTTCACTATGTTACTTTTCACTAGGTTGCTTTTCACTAAGTTATTCTTCACTATTAAGGCCCTACATCGAAGCGTGGTTTAGGTCGTTGTGTAAGTAAAATGGCGTTGTGGCTGTCTAGTTTGACGCGCGAGATAAAAGACTCACGCGCACCGGAACTAAACGCGCTTCGTTTAAATGTAGATTTATGACAAAATGCTTACTCAAATCAATTTTTAGCTTAGTAGGTTCCTAACATATTAGAATACCTTTTATTTAAAGCAAATTTTACTGCACAATAAGGAACTGTTTACCTATAATCGTATAAAACAGAAAATAGATGCTACTTTGGAATTTTTTTCTATCGAAAAAATTTCAATAATCGTATTTCGGTTTTAGTACATAGACAATATAAAATATAAATAACACATAATGGAAAATCCAAATGGAAACCATATACATTTGGTTTTATAGACATTTTAAAACCACAAAATTATCTACGTCTCCCCTTACACATACGCCTAGGTAAGCTAAGTAATAACAGCCGCACGGGTCGATCGATAAGGTTAAGCTAAGTTTGCCGCGTTTGGTCCGTGGATGGGTGACCATCTTTACACACCAAGACCCCTCCCTCCGTGGCTTGGAAAGCACGTTAAGCCGTTGGTCCCGGCTGTCATTCGTGGATTTTTGACAGTCGTTACGGGTCGTCAGAAGCCCGAAAGTCTGACAACCAGTTTTACCAAAGGGTATCGTATTATCGCATAACTGGGTTGTGGAGGTCAGATAGGCAGTCGCACCATGTAAATAAAATACTGGTTTTCAGCTGCATCAGGTTTAATCGTCCATCGCCATCGGGAAAAGGCTAGGCAGATACGTGAATCATATTAAACTGCTCTCAAATTAAGTATGAAATACTAACTGTATACAGATACATACATTATAATTATTATACACTTGAAATAGGTGTACATATACATTTTCTTCGTCATATCTATGATTTAATTTATCTGTTTTAAACATTGATGAATAAATATGGGAAGATATGTTTAGCGCTTCTCGACGTGGACCGCATAAATTGAGCTCACGGGCCTAATTTGTCTTAGGTCCGTATTACAGAACGTCACTCAATACTCAAGCGTTAGTTAAAACTAGATTCAAGACATTTGATTGGTTGAAAACTAGATTTAAACAAAGATCAGTGCTTGAGTTTCTTTCTGTAATACGGACCTTAGTCACAATCGAACTGGCGTTAGTGTAGCACATGTGTAGCTTGTTAAGTAAAATTACCGTAATTGTTTAAATAAGCAGCAAACATGCCTTCCTGTGTTTTCAAAATGTGCACAAAATAGGTCACAAACCAAAAATAAGTTCCACGGGATTACTTTTCACTTGTAAGTACATCAAAACTTAATTTTCTTTAAAATTCTCCCCATTCATTTGCAGACAGGGACAAGGATAAGGGGTATTCATTTGCAGCGCAAGCGGCGTATTACAGTAGACTACATTTTTCCCGCGGCTTCGCCCGCGTGGATGTCAGAAAATATCCCACAGGAACGTACTACCGGGAATTCCTTCCTTATTCCTTGTCTACATTATAAAGGGAACCTCTGTGCAAAATTTCAGCTTTCTAGGTCCAAGGGTTTGGGGTGGGCGTTGATGAGTCAGTCAATCAGTCAGTCAGGACTTCTCTTTTTATTTCCGTGACAATTATTGTTATCTCGTTCTCGCTACAGCTCTCTATTTCGGTTGTTGTGCACATGATGCCCGTCATTAGGAAATGTAGTAGTGTGTTAAATAAGTTTCGACCAGAATTCAGCCACTTCGACAGCTTTATCGTTGGCCTTGCTAGGGCTTTTGCAGATTTATGGGGTAAGACTACAAAGTGAAAACTTTTTTACAAAAAAAATCAGCCAACTTCCAAAAAAACACTTCAAAGTGAAAAATAACTTTAATTTCGGAAGTCGGTGGCAAAAAACGAAAACACAAAAACCAAAGACACCGACTTCAGAAATTAAAGTTATTGTTCAATTTGTAGTGTTTTTTTTTGGAAGTTATTGTTTTTTAACGCGACGTTTCTTGCCACACACTGGATTTTGAACGCTCGGCTTACCGACGTTGGTTGAAAATTAAACTGTGCACTTTTTCATCGCTTAGGGAAGCACTCTGTTGGATTATTAACTCTCGGTTCAACCCCGAAAGTTGAAAATCCCGTACGAATGTGGGTTAATAGTATGACGGACGTTGGTATTTGAAGATAAAATGTTGCTTCGGTAACATACCTACCCCTTTTTAGGGGTTCCGTACCAAAATGGTAAAAAGGAACCCTTGTGGTGCGACTCAGTCTGTCTGTCTGTCCGTCTGTCACAGCTGGATATCTCAACAACTACTAATTTGAAATTTGGAACAGTTTTAGATGACGTTTTGTCTTATTTGCAACTATTTTGCAAATAAGAAAGAAATAAATGTATGTATGTTTCTTTTGCAACAGGGACTGAAAGGGGGTCTTAAAAATTCGAAGTGGGGTTACTAGGGCATGTGGGGTATCTTAGGAAAGAGCGCTGCTTGCACATTTTCAGACTTTTTTTTAGGCCGCATAGTTTTCGACTTTTGATGAAAAATTTAAAAAAAAATACCATTCCCCTTACCAAGGGGGGTAATCTCAGTTTGCATAGGATAGAAGTTTATGTAAAGATTACAAGCAAAATAAAACGATGTCGCTAAATAGCACACTTTTTCAGAAATCGGAGCGGAACCCTCGGTGCGCGAGTCCGACTCATAATATCATTGGTTAAAATCCCTTACCTTAACTGTTACTTTTTCATCCTCTTTGACCCTCTTAATCTTCTTGTCTCTTTTACTCTTAGTCTTACTCTGTCTCTCTCTCTTTTCATCTCTGTTCAAAGAGCACATTATACTCTGTAGTTCCGATTCGAAATGTTTCGTGTTTTCCGAGTTGTCCGATAGAGGGCCAGTGTCATCTTCAAAGATATCTGTGTCATCTGAAAATAATACAACCATACTATTATACTATTATAAATACGAGATTAGGGAATGATCATCTGCCTAGCCTTTTCCCAACCATTTTGGGGTCGGCTTCCAGTCTAACCGGATGCAGATGAATACTAGTATTTTACATGGAGCAACTGCCTATCTGACCTCCACAACCTAGTAACTGGGTAATACGATACCCCTTGCTAAGACTGGTTGTCAGATTTTCGGGCTTCTGGCGACCTGTAACGACCTGTAGCCGTTGGTCCTGGCTGTCATTCGTGGATCTTTGACAGATCCGTAACAACTGTCAAAGATCTACGAATGACAGCCAGGACTAACGGCTTATCGTGCTTTCCGAGGCACGGAGGAGTCTCAGTGTGTAAAGATGGTCACCTATCCACGGACAAACACCGGCAAGCGTAGCTTAACCTGATGGATCGACCCGTTCGGCTGTTAGTACTTATCCACGAGCGTAATAACAGCCGCACAGGTCGATAGATCAGGTTAAACTACGCTTACCGCGGTCAGTCCGTGTATGGGTGACCATCTTTACATACCGAGACTCTTCCGTGCCTCGGAAAGCACGTTAAGCCGTTGGTCCCGGCTGTTATTCGTGGATCTTTGACAGTCGTTACAGGTTGTCAGAAGCCCGAAAGTCTTACCAAGGGGTATCGTATAACCCAGCAATTGGGTTGTGGAGGTTAGATAGGCAGTCGCTCCATGCAAAATACTGGTATTCAACTTCCTAACCGGATGGTTAGACTGGAAGCTAAACCCAACATAGTTGGGAAAAGGCTATAGTATAGTTAAAATCTCGCTGCAGACTTGGTCATAAATCATAATCGGAGTAGGGACGTGCGCTAGTTGCGCGCGCTCAAGGCCATTATCGATAACAGATGATGACGATGACTCAGACGAAGAATTTTAATTTTCTAATTTTAGTTTTATATATACGTTCTTTTGTTTATATATTTAATATGCTTTGGAGTAAATTTGGTAATAAAATAAAAAAAAATGTGTATTTATTTCTATCACCCATTTATAAATATATAAAACTATCGATATCACTCATCGACTGCAGTAATGCACAGGACTACGTGTGGGCGTGGCCTGCCCATAAGGCCCGTGAGTGGGAAAGAGAGCGAAACACTCGAATGATTTATGACCGAGTCTGCAGCGAGATTTTAACTCTACTATAGGCAGATGATTACTTTTATAAATGCGAAAGTAAATCTGTCTGTTACCTTTTCATGCCTTAACGGCTTTCGAATGGTACAGGGACAGGTAGACCATGACCGCGACCATAGACGTATAAAAAAGGAGGACTCCACGCCACGCATACGAAAGTGCAGCACCGTACAGATCTATGTGTGCGTGATTTGAGTACCTGCAAAGACGCCATCGCGCGTCGCTCGTGTCACATAATGGCGGCCGGTCGACATACTATGATGTAAATGTGTGCGTGAGGCGTGTTTGTACAAACGGTCCTTACTGTGCTTCACTTTCGATATGCGTGGCGCGGAGTCCTCCTTTTTTTTACAAGTCTATGACCACGGCATAGGATTTTTTTTTATGTTTCTCAGGGATTCAAAAAACCAGTAAGCTCGATGTATGTCGGGTCATAGCGCCTTAATTATCACGACAGTTTCATCCATAGTCCACACAGCACAGATCCATCCACGGTTTAGAACTCAGTCCACAGATCCGTGATACAAACTGTATGTGTCAACCCGCCGCCGGGGTCGCGGGTTGTTCGAAAGAGATACCGTGGCCCTGGCATAGGCAACTGAGGAACACGGGTGGGTTTTAGTCAGTAAAAGTCTGACACTCCCGCTCCGCCCAGAGCGGGAGAAATCATTTGATGATTTCCCATCCACAAAAAAAAAGAAATGTGTATATCCCGCTATTGCTAGTAATAAGCATGCTTATTTCGAGTAAGAATGCTTTTTAAAAGCCGAGTTTTAGGTTACTTGGAACAAAAAACCTCAACGAACAAATGCAGTGACATAAAGTGCAAGGGTTGCCATAATACAATTTAAAATTTCCCCATTCAATATAATTTATTAGCCATACAACATTACTCCCCAAATTATAGGGAAACAATTTAACAAATGGCAACGCTTCCACACACACAGATAAAAAAGTGCCTTCACTTTTGATGTTTGCGGCATTCCATCTTTCTTTTTTTGTTGATCTGCGGTGCGGCAGTTCCCACCCTTTTAATTAACAATCTGCTTTAGCGGTACAATAGCTTACCATTATCACAATCCCAGTCTTCCTTAAGCTCATTCTTAACACAAACAACGGGCACTTCTGGGTATGTTGATAGACTTTCGTACCCGTCTGAGGGTGATATACTGGTGGGTTCGGCACAGTGGACCGTCAAGCGAGGAGGTCGGCTCACGTCTGTTAGGAGGCATTCATGGAGATTCTGGGGAGGAAATAAAAATAATGTTGTACAATCAGGGAAATTAAGAGGAGCTCGTGGCTAAGTAATTACAGCCGCACGGGTCGATCCATCGGGTTAAGCTACGCTTCCCGGCTTGGTCAGTGGTGACCATCTTTACATACCGAGACTCCTCCGTGCCTCGGAAAGCACGTTAAGCCGTTGGTCTCGGCTGTCATTCGTGGATCTTTGACAGTCGTTACGGGTCGTCAGAAGCCCGAAAGTCTGACAACCAGTCTTACCAAGGGGTATCGTATTACCCAGTAACTGGGTTGTGGAGGTCAGACAGGCAGTCGCTCCATGTAAAATACTGGTATTCAGCTGCATCCGGTTAGACTGGAAGCCGACCCCAACATAGTTGGGAAAAGGCTAGGCAGATTGCTTGAATCAGGGAAATTAAGATGAGTACAGCTGCTAACAAAATAAAGATATGCTATGCTTTGCTGAAGACCTAGGACGTTTAGTGTTGATTTTTTTGATACAAAAAATTCTAAATATGAGCTAGCTTAAAGCCTGTCCAGATGTCCACGTCACGACAACGTCGCCGTGGAACGGCGCGTTTAGCAGGTAAATTTCAATATAAATAAACTATGAGTGTTTATAAAAATAATTTCAAATATTTTTTTTTAATATTGTCTCTTATCGTAGAACAAACCACGTATGAAGTCGGTTATTTATATTTTAGTTAAGTGCTCCAATATTGCTGTTAAAATATTTACAGAATTCATTCGTGACGTGCATTTTTACGGTACGGTGACGTAAATTTGCACGTCACGTCAACGTACCGTGCTACGTTACCGCACCGTCCACGTTGACGACGTCGTGACGTGTAAGCTAATGGCCTGTCCACATCACGTCACGAATGAATTCTGTAAATATTTGAATAGCGATATTGGAGCACTTAGTTGGCAATTAACTAAAATATTAATAACCAACTTCATTTGTGGTTTGCTAAGAGGTAATTTTTTTTTTTTCAAAATAATATTTGAAATTATTTATATAGCCACTCACAGTTTATTTATATTGTAATTTACTTGCTAAACAATAATACAAAATGTCTCCAATGCTGCCAAAGTCTTTTATAGTTCGCAAACAAACTAGATCATTAGAACGCTCCCACGAGGAACTACGCAAAAAAGTTCCCAGATCCCTCGATTCTTAGCGCATTAGTTTTGTTTGACAAGACCAACTTGTAATAGTGAGAATGAGCGAGAGTGCGCTGCCCCCTGATCTAGTCACGTCAGACACAAGTTACAGTGAATTGTCTCTAGTGAGACTTACCTCTTGAGTATACGTCTGCAGTATCCGGTACGAGTCCTGGACTTGTTCTCTAAAGGCTATACTCTTCGCTAGCAAGGCTTTACACTCCCAACAGACCTGCAGGCTTACAGCAGACAAACCGAATAGCTGAAACCAAATATATAAAATGTTGTCAAACTTCTTCTTCATAGCATGTAGATGGCAAAAAAACTGGCCAAGTGCGTGTCAGACTACGCACAATGATGGTTCTGTAGTTGGTATGAAATAACATTACAGTTGAAAAACATGTTCACCCATACTTACCAACAGTAAATGTAAGTTTGTACTCACAATATTGAGAGATTTACTATGTTATTTTAAAACCACTTCTCATAGGTTTTCCTGTAATCTACAGGTAAAGAACTATTTTCTGTATTTTTTCCAAAATTTTAGGCTCAGTAGTTTCGGAGATAAGGGTGGAGAACAGTAAATTTTCAATTTTAAAATTATAAAAAAAATATATGTAAGAAGCCCTTTCATTTGATATGTCACACAGTACAGTTCGCAAAACTTTTCTTTTTTCTTATTTGCTCCTTAAAAGTGACCCCCATATTCAAAATTCATTTATTTACTTTAGCCGTATGTGTTTGGGATTCAGAGATCCATATGTGTACCAAATTGCAACTTAATTGGTCCATTCGATTCGGAGCAAATTGGCTGTGACAGACAGACATAAGTGATCCTATAAGAGTTCCGTTTTTTTCCTTTTGAGGTACGGAACCCTAAAAATAACGATATAAGTACTTATTTTTTTTACCATTTCAGAAATGCAAATTCCTTTAACGCAAACATGTTCACACAAATTCTTTTAAACAGTGTGGCAAGTGCTTTAACTAATGCAGTCATTTGGTGGCAGGGCGGAAAAATATAGAATTTTCTATGGAGAATAGAGATATCATGCCATATAAACACTTAAGTTAAGAGCCATCCGTGAACCCCCATTTGAGAGAGTTATTGGAGAGCTTGCATGGTAGGATGAAACAACAGCTCATGAACTTTTAAAGTCCCGAGGTGGGTTTATTAGCCCACCCCTTTTATTTAGCTAAGATTGACATAAAAATTAAGGTTTTAGATGGCCAAGATCTATAATTTATCTAAATAGCCTTTAATGTCCCACTGCAGGACAAAGGCCGGCAAAGATAGCTATAAATAATATATTTGTTGTAGTAGCCCAAATGAACAAAAAATCGAATTGTACTTACAGGAATTTCGTCTAAAGTATTTATGTAATATTTTTGTGTTTTCTCATCTGTAATGTTGTGGAGCTTTCGCCCGACACAAAGGCAGGCATTGCAGAGCAGTTTATATGCTATACCTTCTTCTTTGATATCCATATTGTTATATTATTAATATTTGTTCATGATACGCTGTACAGCTTTCAGATTTTCAGCGAAACTTTCACTAAATACCAATGATTTCAAATGAAAATGATTAATACTATTTTTTCTTAGCTTTTCTACTTAGATTATGTTTAAAATTCAATACGATTTGATGGATGGAAGACTGAAACTTGAACTTATTTCAAGAATTTCATTTCAAAAATATACAGCAAAACAAACTGCTGCTGCCCTGCCATAGACTACTATTTGTGCCCTGCCATTGTAGCAAACCACAGATTAAGTAGACTATTTAGCAAACAGTAGTAACAAAATTAATTACATTCTCTGTGGTTGTAACCACAGAGCATGTAACTTTGTTGTAACTTCTGTGTGAGTTGTGGTTGTGTGACGATGTGTGACGATAACCATAGATATCGTCACACATCGTCACATATAAAAAGTAATAACGATAACGGGTCTGCCAATCTAAGTTATATAGTGTACTAGCTTTTGCCCGCGGCTTTGCCCGCGTTTATTACACATATAAACCTTTCTTTTGAATCACTCTATCTATTAAAAAAAACCGCATCAAAATCTGTTACATAGTTTTAAAGATCTAAGCATACATAGGGACAGACAGACAGCGGGAAGCGACTTTGTTTTATACTATGCAGTAATGCAGTGATTATCTATGCAATCTAAGGTTCTCAAGTCCAAGTCGACATATTTTTTTTTTTTTCGTTTTTTGCCACCGACTTCCAAAAAAGCTACGAATGTTAGTATCAAAGAGTATAATAACTATATTACTGATTCGTAGAATTAAAGTTATTTTTCACTTTGTAGTGTTTTTTTGGAAGTCCTATTAATGTTTCTGTAAAAAAGTTTTTATTTTGCACTTTTTAGTTCTGGTATGTAACCACAACCCACACAGATTCTAATACCACTACATGCAAAAGAATATACTTTTTTTTTAATAAGTACAGTGTTTGCATTTATGCTGTCTACTAGCTTTTAGCCTGCGGCTTCTCTCGCGTAGACTCTGTAATATTAGTATTTTTGTAATTTTTTCGAAACAAATTGTTTATAACTTCGTAAATGTCTGTTGACGTTTTGTATAACAACTAAGTCAGAAGATAGTTCCATAAAAAACAATTGAATATAACATATTAAAATAGCATAGCAGCAGTACTTAGTGTGCGCATAATTATTGATAAGTGAGCAAAATAGGGCAAGTCCTCTAAAGAGTATCATTGCTAATGGGGAAGAAAACAAACTTTTTATCACGCTGGGTGGCATGGACTGTCCATCTTTCATTGATTTGACATAACAAACGATTGTCAAATTGTATGGATTTGTTTGTATAACAATGTACAGTCATTCAGAGCGCCATCTACAAACAGCTTTGCGTGTGGCTCCCCATTATATGCAGTTTCGTGGGAAGGCGCTCATATGACTATGTTTATACCGTCAACTGCCCTGATTTTGCCTCGCGTCCTGTGTTTGCCTAAAATGAACAAATGGTAATATCTTTTTCAATTTACTAGCTTGGCTATCGAAACATTTGTCAGTTTTTAGAATTATTATTTGGCAACACTAAATTGGTGACGTTATGTTGGTAACATGCATAATTTTTGACAGATGTGTGTCAAACTAGAGAGCGGCAAGACTGTTATTTTTAGTTTCGGAAAAACTTTTTAAGTAAGTCATTAAAATATGTACATTTCTATCTTGTTCTGTACTTATTCTATAAAACGCTGATAGCTTTATCGTTTGTCATTGTAATTGATGAAAAAAACATGGTATTTAGCGAGAAATGTTGAAATAGGCAAAGTTAGGCAATTTTTTTGAACAAGTGGTCGTGACTTTGCCTAGGCTAGGGTTGACACCTTTGTTATTTACCGACATCAAAAAAGGAAGATTTTACGCTATAACTCAAGCAACAGGTTTTCATATCAATTATATGTTGTTTGAAGGTGTACTGTTTTGATTTTATTAATGAATATCAACTCAATTAATTTCTTGTATTTGTTGTTATGACGATGAAAAAAAAAATTTTTAGAAGACTTGAAATTTTTTACTAAGTATCTAGCTAGGTACTTATTCTAGTTCTTTTTGTTTGAAGGACGATCAAAATGAACAAGACTCTACGAAGACGATATAAAGACTATGATGAGAGCATTCTGAACATCGCCGTAGGTCTCGTTCAAAACAAAAACATTACATCATACGATGCCGAAAAACAATTTGGTATACCTCGCCGCACGATTTTAAATAAAGTTAAATAAAGCTGGTTGTTCCTAATAATACTTTAAAAATAAAAACAAAAACATATTTTGTTTCATTTTCTTATGACACAACCCTACCCATTCTTTGTCAATGTATGAAGATTGTATAAAATGGTGTCCAGACATTGCCTAAGTAATTTTACCTACTAAAATGCTCCCAAAATCTGTCATTCAAAACTGGATTGTATTCTCTATGCATTAAAGTACATTTTACACCATGCTAGCATAAAAATCGAATTGTTTATTTTGGAGTAAATGCATTAGGCAATGTCAGAGACATGAGACATTACTTTGCCTAATTTTTTAAATACCTCAAAAACTTTTATTACATACGAAAATTGACTAAAACAAATTAAAATTACAGAATTCTTGAGTTTTTTATATGATCAAATGTGTACACAACATGAAAATGGGGTATATTTTAATTTTTATTTCACGTTAAAAGCCAAAAATATCAAAATCCGGGCAAAGTCAGGGCTGTTGACGGTATGTTAGGAGAATGAAGCTGGGACCGTTTTTTTTCTAAGAAGGATAAAATGTTTTTACTATTCATTGTTATTTTATTTTTTTAAAGTAAACCTTTCTATAGAGCACTGAAAATGCTGCTGCCAAAGCCTATATTCATCTTTAATGACACTCGCTGGTAGATAGCGAGAGAAGGAGGTAGTGAGGCTGAGGGACCTCACTACCTCATTCTCATGAACTTATCTTCATCATCATCTTCCTGCCCATATCCCATGTTACTTGGGGTCGGCGCAACACGTTTTCTTCTTCCATTCTCCTCTGTCAACCGTCACGCTATCATTCATGAACTTATCCTCATATTAACCGTAAATAAATATTTACTACAGTAACAATTAAGATTGTAAATCACGATTATGCTGAAATAGGTTTGACAGACTAAAATATTCATTTTTATATCATCATCTGAAAAAATTAGATTTCTCCTAAACCTGGGTAAAAAAATGAAAATCGTTTGCAGAATATGAAAAGAAATTTTATTCCTTAGAAAATAAAATGGAAACCACCGTGACACGACAATCTTTTATAGGGGCCAAATCTCTTAGCAAAATGAGCATTCTTTACTAAACATTTTTTTTCTTCATAATTGTTTTTAATACGTCCTTTAAAGATTTCTTTCGATCTTGGAGACGCCTAACTTTTTGATTCAATGTTTCTATTCTTTTTTTATTTTTTGCAATTAAAGCTTGTTTCTTTTTTAACTTCTCCTTTAAATTGCGTTTTCTGGGTGTATCGGTAAGTACTGGATCTTTAAAATTAGAGGCTGCAAATGGCGATGATGGACCACCGATTTGAGATAGCTAAAACAAAAGAGCAGTTATTAGGTCATTAGTGTTAACTTATTCTTAAAAAAACATTGCAATATGCATGTATGTACATACTTGCGATGACGAGAAGCCCACGTTAAAGGAAGTAGAGGCTTCACATGACAACGGCTGTTGAGAATTAGCTAGTACCGTTTCAATTATTGGTGGTGGCTAGAAACATAATGGAAACATTAGACTCATTGAGTAATAAATTATTGCTAAATAATAACTGCAAGGTATATGTGTATACAGGGTGTTTCTTTTAAGGTGTCAAGCCAGTGCGATCTGATAGCAGAGTACCATACCTATAGATTTACCCCTATGTATGTTCTACGATTTTTTGTAGTTTTCGAGTTATTTTGGATCCCTCATTTCATATCAATGGTAGCGGTAGTACTATGTATAAAATATACGTTTTTATTATCAACTGAGTTCTACAACGTAGTAGAGGAATAGTAAATATCGGCATTGACAAAAATGTGCAAAGATAAACTAAAATATGAAAATCACAAGATTTCAGCAAATAATATCCTATTTAGTACATTCTTGTTCAAAGTTGACCCAAAAAAAAGATATAATTTTTTAGAGCCACCATCTCGTTGAATCAGGAAAAGTATCGAAAAAAATTATAACTCGAAAACTACAAAGAATCGTAGAATATACATGGGGGTTAAATCGATAAGTATGGTGCTCTGCTATCAGCTCGCACTTGCTTGACTCCTAAAAAGAAACACCCTATATACTTGTGATGAAGATGACCCCAAACTCAAGGGAACAGAGGCTTTAGATGGTAATGGCCGCTGAGAATCAGTTGCTACTTTTTCAAATATCAGTGGTAGCTATAAGAAAAAGGATGCATTATTATAATAATTGAATTATAATTTTTAATAACAGCTAAGTATTAATCGAACGACGCGTGTCACGGCGTGTACATACTTCAGATGAAGATAAGCCTTGGCTTATAGAGGAAGAGGTTTTGGATGACGACGGCTGCTGGAAATCACCTGCTAGTATCGCTGATCGCTGGAAAAAAGGATAATACAATAACTATGTGTTATAGAAATATGTTTTTGCTATATTTTATTGCATTTACCACCTATGCGCATACTTGTGTTAATGATGAAGATGGCGAAGGAAGAAAAGTCTCATGTGTGTGTGCTTTTTGTAAAGGAATAGTCATTCTTGGCTCCACAGGCTGTTCTTCAATGTCTGGTGGCTCAAACAACATCTAAAAGAAAATACAAACAGTATGAACATCATCACTTACTTTAAAACTCAACAGTAGGTAAATCAAATTTGGAGGTGCCGGTTTCTGCTAACGTAACTAAGTAAAAATATTTATCTAACTATACAGTCAGCGAAGGAGAATAATTATGTAGTCACCAGCACCCTGTCCCTAATTACGTAACACATTACCAATCGGAGTTGGTTTCATTTTGATAGTTCAACAATATTCATTGCGTTATTTACGTTGTCGAGGATATTTAATTTTTTTATCAAAACGTAAGAGGTCTGCGTACAAATTTGGGTGTGTTTTGCAATAATGTAGAAACTGTAGGAGCTGATTTAATTGCAATAACAGAAACTGGCTGCAATGAGTCAATAAAAGATGCCGAAATTATACCGCAAGGGTATCAAATCTTACGATGCGACCGAACGGACGGACGAAAACAAGGAGGCGCGTTTCTCGTGGCCACACACGGGTTCGAGCCATAGACTACTATGGTTCGAGCTACGTAAAGTGACAGTACCCGGTGACGTAAATGTAGGTAGCTGTGCTCATAGACTACTATGCTGTGCTTTTGAACTGATTTGTGCTACCGTACATACCCGTAATAGATATTTGTTTTTGTGCTGTGTGGTTTATATTCCTCCAAGTAGTTGCAAAAATGATTATATGATTTTGTTTAGAATTATTGAGCAGTTAAGTGTTAAATATAAGGACGTTGTTGTTTTAGGAGATTTTAATTTATATTCTTGAAATAATAATGTGATAAATTGTTATGAATATCGTCACCTTTATGGTAAACTTACGAAACTGAAAAAAACACATTTTACAGGGGAACGTTTTGAAACATTAAATTGACAATAACTTTTTTCAAGAGACAGATGTAATAAACTCTGCGATACATTTGATTTTCAAAATTCCTCTGCTTTTATATACCATGAATGTATTATTCCTATATTACAAAAATAACAAATAAATGCATATTCGTTACTTTTCACCTTCATACATGAGAGTTTATAGGTATTATATTACACTGTAGCAAACTTACGGAAGTGGCAATTTCGTAAGTTACATAAGAAAAGTATCAAATTTATACTTTGGTAAACTAACGAAAGTACCACTTTCGTTAGTTTACTAAAAGATATATCACGTCTTTTAAAGGAAAATAAGTTCCTAAATCAAAATGTTTTAGAAATAATTCAGGTGAAATCACAAAATTATGTTTGGAGTAGGAACACAAAATAAAATAATAAAATACGTATTAAGAAAAAAATCAACTAATCTACTTTTACCAGTAAAACAACAAAATAAAAGATAATAAGTAACAACAATTTTCCAAATAAATATTTCCTTACGGTTTTACTCACGTCATTTGTGGAGTTGCGACTTTCACACAAGAGCTCATGACTAAGATATCCGTACGAGATGAAAACTAGTCGGGCAAACCCGAAGTAATGAGGCGAATAGAACCGTAAGCAGACGTTTTAAGTTGTATGAAAACATTTGCTTACGATAGAAGACACAAAATCAAAACTTACAAACTAATACAATCTTACAATAAAAGTAAGAGGAAGGACTTGATAATTGTAATTTTCAAGTACCTACAGTTCCTCTTCGTCTTCAGCATCTGGTTCAGGCAAGCAATCTTGAATTGCTTCCGAATCGTGTAGGTTTTCATAAAAATAATGGTAATATTTTGGTGTCTGGTTATCACTACATAGTTTTAATAAATCTCTTTTTTTTTGCTTTTGAAATCGGTATTCTTTCAGCATAAATATTATTTGGTACTATTGCTGTACTCTTTCCTCTTTTTGATTTTATTTTAAATTCTTTATAGGTCTCGTCATTGTAGTCAGTTTTAATAAAGATTGATTTAGCGTTGTCTTTACGGTATTGAATCCGCATAGCATCTTGGAAATTTATCTTTACTTTTGGTCTTGTCTCGTCTAGTTCTCCATTGTCTTCTTGTTCTTTTGTTCTTTTCTTTTTCGAACCTTGCTTTTTCGAAATTTCTTCCGCAAACTGACAATGATTGGGATTGAAATCTAAAAAATCGTCACATTCACATTAAATGGATGGGGATTTTTTCTGGCTCTTCTCATCACTTAAATCCACCCGTCCGGAGTGTAAATTGTTGTATTTTTACATTTCTGTTCCATTTTGGAGTGAATAGAGTCACATTCCATGTGACTATGTCCAGACTCAAAGAAAACATGATCAATTATGTTTACTGTGGAATGATTTGTCACCAAGTGCAGCAACATACAGCAAAAACTATAATTTTTTTGCTGGCCGCCACAATTGTCTGACATCATTCTCACATGTGTTATGACTTATTTGTGACTACAAATATATTTGCAAACACAGATTGCAATTTCAGCACTTCCCCGTTTCGTCCCATGTAAAACAGTCTACGTCTTGATCGCCAAAATAAAAGGTCAAATTGTATACAGCTAATTTTCGAACTTAAAATAATGGTCCAGATGCAGCTTTAGGAGTTTGGAGGATGGCTTCTAGGTCAAAATTAAATGCCAAAGTCTTCAAATGTCGTCTTTTTCTGAATGGTTTTTCGCAGAAGAGTGACACTCTTTCGGTCTTAGAATAAAATAAAATATTTTACAATAATCTTAGTGAAAATTGAAAATAGTTTTGGTTTCGGGTAGATCATGCATTGCTATTCTGGTCTCTGGACAGGTCCGGGCCCAGGGGTCGCGAGCGCCGCCAGGGTCGCGGGTTGTTCGAAAGAGATACCACAGGAGATACCGTGGCCCTGGCACAGGCAACTGAAGGAACACGGGGGTGGGTTTTAGTCAGTAAAAGTCTGACACGCCCTTCCGCTCCACCCAGAGCGGGAGAAGTCATTTGATGATTTCCCATCCACAAAAAATAAGTCTCAGGGGTCTAGGAATATTTGGTTCTGAATTTCTCTTTACAGGTCGAGACGAGATTGTTTGAAGCAAACCGACTTCAAAAAGGAAGAAGTTTTCGATTCGTCTGTTTTTGGTACATAAACGGCACATAGGAAGGGAACTCTTATCATTTCGTCCTATCCGTCTGTCACACCTTTACTATGGTGAAGATCTGACACTTGAACTCATCAATAATGTACAGTAGGTAAACGTACCTACTGTGATTTAGTTATTGTACAAAATCATCTGGACCATTATTTTAAGTTCGAAAATTAGCTGTATACAATTTGACCTTTTATTTTGGCGATCAAGACGATCGCCAAAATAAAAGATCAAATTGTATACAGCTAATTTTCGAACTTAAAATAATGGTCCAGATGCAGCTTTAGGAGTTTGGAGGATGGCTTCTAGGTCAAAATTAAATGCCAAAGTCTTCGGATCAATCTTTGCTGCTGCTTTGTCAGCGTTTCGACGCAGGTAAGCATCGTCGCGTCGCTTAAGATGGTTCGAATGATTTTCCTCTTCAGGGCTGCTCGGGTCATATCATGTGTTTTTAATCCCTTGTAAGCGACGCACTTTTTGCAGAGATCCTTCCGGCACATGGAATCTTAACCTATAAATTAAGATTCCATGTGCCGAAAAAGGATCTCTGCAAAAAGTGCGTCGCTGACCTGAAGACTGTCCGGTAAGTCTCTATTCCTGCTGGGATTGCGCCTTCGTCTTCACATTTTTTCTTCTATATGAATACATTATGGTCACATTCAGTCCAGAATCTAGATACCTGAAGTCGGAATTCTTTCTGCAATAATGACTCCATTGCAGGAAACGAAAGAATATGTTTTTTAATTCGATCAAGTCTCTCAATAGAAAGTTTATTAGATGAACGTTTTCAAGCTACCAATGTAAATTAACGAAAATGCCCGATTCGTAAGTTTGCTATGGGTTACTTGAGTCCCTTGAAGAATATATTCTACCAATGTGAACTTACGAATCTTCCATATTCGTATGTTTGCTGTGAGTTGCTAAGTCGATTTACTAAAGTGTGCTACGATGTAAATTCACGAATATGGCAGATTCGTAGGTTGATCGTGGTGCATTTTTCTTTGACTTGGATATATTGGACTACGCCAAAACAACTGATATCAATTTCGTAAGTTTACTTTTGGCGTATCAACAAAAAAATGGAGATTCGTAATATTGGATTTCTATAACCGTTAGAGACAGAAATTTGAAAATTTTACACCTTATGTAGTACAACATAAGGTGTAGTTTTTTATAAAAATGTCAAATTTACAAAAACTGCAGATTCGTTCGTTTGCCGTGGAGGTGACGATATTTTCTTTCGTTTTGTGAATTCATACAGACAAATCACGTACCTAATTGCAGTAGCCGTCAGTTGGATTTAGTATTGTGTTCATTGGGTGTGGGTGAGGTGCGCGTGAGTGCTGCGGACGAAGCGCTAGTGCCAGTGGACCCCTACCATCTGCCGCTCGTAATAAGCGTACCCAGAGGTAAGTGCGAGCGTTCGGACAGTAAATCCACTGAACACACGCCTGCAGACCATGCAGTGACAGAATCGAGTGAATTGTGGCCACAGTGGAGTTTTGCCAAAGCGGATTACGATTCATTATACTCATCGCTATTATCAAACGATTGGGGTCCGATGTATGATATACATGACCCAGAGGCGGCGGTTCAATATTTTTATACCACCGTAAATAACAAAATTAATAATTGCGTTCCAAGGAAGAGGAAAGTGTGTGTAAATTCTAGGTTTAGGTACCCGGAGTGGTATACTGGTGAAATTATTCATTATATTAGAAAAAAGGCGATATTGCATAAGAGGTTTAAAGAAAGTGGGGTAAGCAGTGACTACGAAATGTTTGCTCGGTGTAGGACGGCGGTAAAGACGATGATAGTGCGTGCCCATAATCAGCACCAGGAGTGGGTTCAGCAACATTTTGCAAAAGATCCTAGATCTTTTTGGGACTATGTGAGGTCTAAAAAAGCAACAGGGAACCCTAAAAATATCATAAAGGACGGCAACATTTTATCTGATTCGGAGTGTGCTAATTTTGATGAAATAAAACAAGATAACTTGGATTGTGAAATAAAACCGTTGTTTGCACAGAGATAAAACTTGACAATATTAAATTGACAGTTATTTTTTCATAAAAAGTTTTTACACTTCCCCTCAAACAACATCCATCATTAGATATCCTCACATTACACCACACCAGACATACCCAGACTCAGATCGCGCACACACTTATTAAATGCCACACGACCTAATGGTTTTGTCAGCACATCTGCTGGGTTATCTTCCGTACACACATAGTTCAGACGTACAACATTCTGAGCAATGCAATCTCTGACATAGTGCGCCCTTATATCTATATGTTTCGTCCTTCTATGCGCTACAGGATTGTACGCAAGTTTAATAGCACTCTGATTGTCTACGAAAATGCAAATAGACCCAAGACATTCACCTCTTATAAATGCATTCAGCTGCCGCAAGTGAACTGCCTCCTTGGTTGCCTCTGAAAGAGCAATGTATTCGGCTTCCGTTGACGACAGTGCCACACAAGCTTGCTTCCGGCATTCCCAGTTAATCAACGAGTTTCCGCATCTAAAAACAAACCCAGAATAAGATTTCCTATCTTTGATGTTCCCTCCCCAGTCAGCATCTACGAATCCCGTGATGTCCTGCACCGGTGACTTGAGAAATATCAAACATAGATCCCTTGTACCCTTTAGGTATCTCAAGATATGTTTAGCAGCTTTCCAATGGCGTTCCTCACAACATGAGTTGTACTGCGCCAAAAAATTGACCGCAGCTGCAATATCCGGGCGTGTGTTACAGGCCAAGTAGTTCAGCGACCCTATGAGCGCCTGATAACTACGAGAGTCTTGGCAGGATAAGAGCTTACCTCCTTCCCCTTCCGCCAAGGCTTTATGGAAATTCATTTCCGTCGGAGTTTTCACTGGTTTGCAGTCAGACATACCATATTCATCCAAGATCTTTGAAATAAGTCTCTCTTGGTTCAAATATATTCCGGTGTCCGTCTTAAACAAAAGCATACCCAAAACTTGTCTCGCTTCCCCTAAATCCTTTATCTTGAAATGTTTACAAAGATTGTCTAATAAAACTTCCTTCTGCTGTTTGTCTTTGTAAAATAATAAAAAATCGTCAACATATAAAGCGATATAAAAATTATTATTTTTGTAAAGACAGCTATCAAAGTCACAGCGTTTGAAGTTCAAAGACAATAACACTTCATTTACTTTTTCATTCCGAGACCGTGAAGCTTGTTTGAGGCCGTATATCGCTTTTTCTAGTAAGCAAACTTTTTCCTTCGAGTTTTCGTCTATGCAACCCTCCGGCTGTCGCATATAAACTCTTTCATGCAAATCACCGTTCAGAAAGGCGGTGTTCACATCGAAGTGACTGATGAACAAATCCTTTTCAACAGCCAACGATAGCAGCAATCTAACTGTCGATCTTTTCACGACCGGTGAATAAGTTTCGAAGTAGTCGACCCCGTAGGACTGAGTGAAACCCTTCGCCACAAGTCGAGCTTTATAGGTCTTGTTACCATCTGCATCAAACTTGTACTTAAAGATCCACTTGTTTCCCACGACTTTAGCTCCAGGTGGCTTGTTGATGAGCTTCCAGACCTTGTTCTCGTACATCGAATCCATCTCTTTCTTCATGGCTTCCTTCCAGTTATCCTTATCTTGCCGACTTAAGGCTTCCGTAACTGTCAAAGGCTCCTGCTCTTCTGTACAGCATGCAAGTCCATGAAGATTTCCTTCTCGGATTCTACTACGTAGAGGATAACGACATTCACCTTCGTTTGACTCTCCTCTATTTATAGTCTCTTCAACTTCAACATTTTCCACCACGACATTTTCTGCTCCGCTATCACCCGTTTCTCCCAGCTCCACTTCCGCGTCTTCGTATACTTCAGCCTCATCTGTAGAACTTTGCCCTTGAGAAGCTTCTGCACTACCAGATGACGAACCTGACTGGCCTTCTACCTTTGCAAGTTCCCAGAATACTTCAGCACCCTTGTCACTGCTACCCACGAGCTGACTAGAATCCTCTGAAACTGCTGCTATAGAGTCCTCCAAGAAAACTACATCCCTTGCTCTAACAATGACGCGAGGATTACTGGGATTTATGAAACGATACCCTTTGGTTTCTTCACAGTAACCAACAAAGATATGTTCTACCGCTTTAGGGCTCCATTTCTTCCGAGTTTCCTTGGGCACGTGGACAAACGCCTTCGTTCCAAAAACTCTGAAATGATCGAATGACTGAGCCTTCCCTGTCCACAACTCCTCAGGAATCTTACCATTATTGCCACTGTGAGGCAACCTGTTCTTCGTATAAACAGCTGTATAACATGCCTCTGCCCACAGTCTCGCACTCAGACCCTTTTCCGCCAACATAGCATGAGCCATCTCCACAATAGTGCGGTTTGCTCGCTCCACTACGCCATTCTGCTCTGGAGTGTAGGGAACAGTCAACTGATGTTTTATACCCTTTTGGTGTAGAAACCCATCAAATTTCCTGTTCACAAATTCTGTTCCATTGTCCGTGCGTATGCACTTCACCTTTAACCCGGTTTCAACCTCTACACTAGTTAGAAAGACTTTAAAATTATCGAAAACCTGATCTTTTGATTTAAGGAAAAATACAAAAGATTTACGTGTAAAATCATCTAAAATAACTAGCATATACCGAGATCCACCATACGTGGGTTCAGACATTGGACCACAGATATCTGCGTGAACCAGTTGCAGTCTTTCGATTGCCCTCTCAGCCTCACCAACTGGAAAAGGTAAACGATGTGCCTTCCCCTTAATACAGGCGACACAAGGCTCCATTACGCTTGTTCCAAAATCCATACCCGGAAGCTTACGTAAATCCCGCTCATTTACGTGTCCAAGCCGCCGGTGCCACAACATCAAAGGATTACCTGCTTTCACTGACGCCAACGCAGTCTCATCTACAACCGCCTGACAACCTTCAAGCTTGTAGATTCCTGAAACTTCACTTGCGGTAGCCAGAAGCAGCTTTCCCTTGAAATGGCCTGGAACCAAATGGTGAATTAGCTTGCACCCATCTCTGTCAAAAGTTACCTTCCATCCTTTTTCTACTAATTTAGATACTGATAACAGATTAACACGCAAACCGGGTACATACATGACATCCCTCACAGCAAGCATTCGTCCTTTCAAACTCACCATGATATCACCCTTACCCTTGCATTCAATCGTATCATTATTCGCACATGTTACATTACTCATACCAACATTCATAACCAAATCTTTGAACCAATGTTTCTGGAAAGACATATGTGAAGATGCTCCGCTGTCGATGTACCACTCCGTCGGTTTGAAGGAGTCCCCGGCGCTGAATAAAGACAGGCTCACGATCGCGACGTCACTCAGTTTGGAGATCGAACCTGCTTTCCTTCCTTCAGGACAGTCCGGCTTCTTATGTCCACTCTTTCCACATTTAAAGCATTTAACTTTATTCATATTCAAATCTTTGTTCCCATTCCGCTTCTTACTCTTACTCACAGCCAATGCCGAGTCCGCTGAAGGCAATGTACTACAACCTTGACGTGAATCCTCCTGCAGTAATTTCTGCCGTACGTTTTCTGAAGTCAACTTCATCCCAGAGTGTTCCAGTGCCATTCGCATAGGCCTGAACTCTTCAGGTAGTCCTCTCAATAACACGACAGCTACAAGATCATCGTCAAATCCGGTGGCAATATCCTTCAACTTTTGAGAAAGAGACATAACTGCAGCAACATATTCATGCATCGACGAGTGTCTCTCTAGCTTCTCATCCATCAACGCGTTCATGAGGGTAATCCTGCGATTTACGCCTTTGTCCTCAAATGCTTTCGCTAAATTATCCCAAGCATCTTTAGCATGATTTGAATTTTGAACATACGCATAAAGCGTAGGTTCCAGATGTAAACAAATTATAGCTAATGCGTCTTGGTCCTTCTCGATGGCGGTGGAGTCTTTGGAATCCGGGTAGTTTGTTGTATACATGAACAATTTTTCTCGTATGAGAACCATTTTAATTGCGAATTTCCATGTAGAGTAATCATCAAGGCCGCAAAGGTTCTTGATGGCAAATTTAGTGACTGGGCCCATAACCTTTTGATGAAATAAAACAAGATAACTTGGATTGTGAAATAAAACCGTTGTTTGCACAGAGATAAAACTTGACAATATTAAATTGACAGTTATTTTTTCATAAAAAGTTTTTACAGCTAAAGAGTTCGCGCAGTATTTTTATTCTGTCTACAACAGTCAGCAGCCGCGTCTCGACGTAAATGCAGCGGTAGCTTCAACAGGCGGTAACAGCTCGCGTGTTGACATAGGTCGCCTAGCATTGAGTCAAGTAACGGATGCACTTACTCGACTTAAACCAAAACGGTCAGCGGGGCCGGACGGAATTCCAGCTTTTGTTATTAGGGATTGCCGCGCTGTATTAGCGAAGCCACTCTTACACCTTTATAATCTGTGCTTGGAGACCTCGTACTTTCCTGAGTGTTGGAAAATCACGCGCGTGATTCCAATACCTTTTTTTTTTTTTTTTTGAGGGTGGGAAATCATCAAATAACTTCTCCCGCTCTGGGTGGAGCGGAAGGGCGTGTCAGACTTTTACTGACTAAAACCCACCCGTGTTCCTTCAGTTGCCTATGCCAGGGCCGCGGTAACCCCTTCGGACAATCCGCGACCCCAGCGGCGTCGGCCCTATTGGGCCCCGTCACTTGCTGACATCTCTTTGAGGCGCGCGTGGAACACAACGCGCCGTCGACTCGGGCCTGGTCCTTACCGGACGGGGAGCTACCCGCTGCTCACCGTCCGCAGGCCCGCGCCTCACCGTCCGCAGGCCCGCGCCAGTGATTCCAATACCTAAGGGTGGAATGGATTCAGACGTGAGTGGATATAGGCCGGTGGCAATTCTGTCAGCTCCAGCAAAAGTTTTTGAGTCGACCATACACAAGTGCATGTTAGACCAAGTGTCCAGTTTGCTATCGGACGCCCAGCACGGTTTTCGACCGGCGTGTAGCACAACCAGCAATTTACTGAACTTCATGACGTACGTGGTTCCAAATGTTGATGCTGGAGTGCAAGTCGACGCTGCCTACTTTGACTTTTAAAAAGCATTCGATTTGGTTGATAATGACATATTATTAGAAAAGCTGGCAGCAGTCGGATGTACTCCTGCATTGCTTCAGTTATTTGCTAACTACATGAGAGGTCGACGGCAGTTCGTAGAGTATGCCGGTTGTAGATCTGAGCCTTATTATACAAGATCAGGAGTAAACCAGGGCAGTAATGTGGGTCCGCTAAGCTTTATTATTATGATAAATGACCTGCCTGAAGCTGTCAGGGTTGCCACTTGTCTATTATTCGCGGATGATCTTAAATTGCTCATGGCCATTCAAGAAAAAAGTGACTGTGCACGATTGCAGCAAGATATAGACTCTGTAGCCGAATGGAGTAGAAAAAATAAACTGCAGTTTAACTTAAAAAAGTGCTCAGTCATAACTTTTAGCAGAATGAGAGAACCACGTCATCACGAGTACAAGATTGAGGGCACATCAATTGAGCGGGTAGAAAAGGTACGCGACCTGGGTGTGCACCTGAGCACTGAGTTAACATTTCGAGACCACATTGTGAATGTTTGTAAGAAATCATACAGAAGTCTGGGTTTCGTTCTACGGCGGGCATCGGGTTATACAAATATAAAAGCAGTTGCGGCATTGTATAATGCCCTTATTAGAACTCAGCTAGAGTATAATGCTGTCATATGGGCTCCGCATGAGACTAAATATAGTCTCATGTTGGAGCGCATACAAAACAAATTTACCAGATTTCTGTACATGAAGCTATACGGTGTCTATCCCTTCTATCCGTTGATGTACCCAACCTTATTCGTTATCGGTATGGTCGGGTACAACAAACTCGAGACAAGAAGGGACTTAGCTATCACCACATATTTATTTAAACTGTTACGTGGTAAGCTCTATAATTCCGGTGTTTTGAAGGAGATTTGTCTGAGTGTGCCTGACAATCGACGGCCCCCACGTATACTATCGAAATTGCAAAAAAGCCATTTTCGTTTTATTGCACTAATAGCAAGTAGAGATAAAGATGTACAATTCTATATAAAAATTATGTACCAATTTTTATACCCTCAACTATTTTTCAATTGAACAAAATCGAAAATACATAAAATGAACATACTAAAACATCGACCTTAAAATCGCTCTCCTGTAAAGTAGAGGTTTTGCAGTTTCAATACTTTACGTGGGGGGCGTCGTTATTACGTGTCGCGGCGCCGGAAGCCACGGTTACTAGCAGTGCCACATGCACGAACCAACTTGCTCAGCAAAGCGCCGCTGACGCGCGCCTTGCACGCACTGAATGACACGGCTGACAGGGTTGATTTGTTTTCATGTTCTGTGAATGAATTCACAAAAGTCATGTTGTATGTGTTATGTTATTTAAGATAGTTATATAAGATAGTTTAATTAAGGACCACGCTACCGCATTAGGAATTTCCTGTAATGGTAGCAGTGTTTGTGATAAATAAATAAATAAATAAGTAAATTGTCTCCTCCTTTTTTGAACATATGCAGCAATGGATTAGCAATTTGTTTCAAATTGAACCAACTTTGTGTTACGCAATTAGGGTGCTGCTGATATAGTTGAAATTTTATAAGTGTGATTTGGTTTCGTGTAAAATAGTCAGCCGTATTTAGTTAAATCAAACCGGACCCCATACTAATTAGGAAGAAGTTAGGCGGATAGATATTATGATGGGCACAGGGGGTTACTGTGAGCTCTTATAGCAGGGCAGAAGTTGAACGTTTCCAGTGAGAGAGAGACGGAGCTATGTACGACCTATAGCACCGTCTCTGTCTCTGACTGGAAACGTTCAACTTCTGCCCTGCTATAAGAGCTCATAGTAAATTTGGTACCTACAACATTCCTGATTCTCTATGAATGCACTTAGTAGAAACATATTCCTTATTATCTTACTCTTTTTGGAACTGCATAGGTAACGGCTCGACGTAGTCCATTTTTCGTGGTATACAAATCATTTGTATCAAAATGTATACTACATATCACGCTTGTTTTTGACGGAACCCAATGGTCGTCACCTCTGCAGTTTCTTATTATTTGAATCCAATCATCGTTCCATGATTGATTTGCTGTAGGAAATCTATAAAAAATAATCATAGTCAATACTTGCACAAAAATTACAAAGAACACAAAAAATTAATTACCCAATCTCTCGGGAAAATTACCCATTTATTTTCTGACAACACCTAAAAGTCTTTTTTTTTGTGTTCCAATAGTAATGATTTTAAAATGTCAAAAATACAATAAATCAACAAGTAAAATTGTGCCTTACCTGTGATATGTTATTCCTTGACACTTTTTCTGGGATGTAGAATTATTTTTACACCTTTTCACAACACAAGATGGCATTATTTTATTTTATTACCTACTTCACGTAAACAGTACCTACAAAGACGCCGTCGTGTCACGTAATGGCGGCCGGTCGGCATACTATGACGTAAGTGTATGCGTGAGGCATGTTACAAACGGTCCGGCATACTTACTTCACTTCACTTTCGATATGCGTGGCGCGGAGTCCTTTTTCATTTCTAGTTCGTGACTGCAAGTTACACGAGCACTTTTCTTATTCCAAGTAACCTAATTCTAACATCTTTCCAGTATAAGCTGATCTCGCATTTTATAGAATTTCTGTACAATGAGAGGTCAACATAAACATGTAGCTGTGCGTGTGTATTTAGGATGGTGATGTACATACTACTTCCATGGAAATTCTGGGGGCTGTTTCTGATTTTTGTTTGCCTGTTTGACATGAAAGATGTCATTGACAGCAAAACGAAAACCAAAACATTAGAGACCTGCTTCGACACCTGTAAAAATTATTGTTTCTAACTTTATTATTAATGTTTATTGTAATTAAAATAACTATATACAGGCATATAATTAGATTCTAAACAGTTATTTTAATAATCATTTCCTTAAGCATAATGATTTACTTAGTCAAAGAATATTTTTAAAGAATTTTGTTTTTAAATTGAAAATTACATGAAAATGATGGACGAAACCGAAATAAAGTATGAATTTCCTAACTACGAGAACCAGTGTAGTGTCTGCCTTAGTGTTGGAAGAAAATTATCTCTTTTAGGAGACTATATCGACGTTTTTAGAAAAATTACTACAGATAATCAAAATCCTGTAAGTGTATTAAAAAATTAGAGTACTATAATACTTTTAGAACATTTTTTAGAAACTCGTATCTTGAATATTTTGTATACTTACATAATTAAACTATTGGTCAGTGGGTTGTCTTAGTTTAACTATAGGTACATCAATTAATAAATAGGTCATTGTATACTAATATTTATTTTTATTTGCGTAAGCATAACATCTTACCTAGTTTCCCCGAAGGCTTAGGCACAGTTATGTTGTCCCACGTAATAAGGGGACCACTAGACCAATGAGGTAGTCTTAACTAAGTTTTATGTTTACCTAACTTAAATAAAGTATAATTACATAACTGGAAAATTTTAATGAGTAGGTACTATTTACAAGTATAATACAAAAAGGAAGGGAAATAATTATAGGGCATCAAAAAATTCATCCGCATCGCTGTCGAAAGGAAAGGTGCCCAAAAGGCTGGCAGCATTGCCACGTTGTATGGCAATGCTAATTCTTTGGCCAAAAAATAGGCCAGCCCTTTGGTCACGTGTAGAGTCGACCAACCGCTTGGCGATGTCCCGAAAAACTAAAAGGGCACTCGGACCCCATGGCCCTAGTGTTTCAACCCCAAACGGCTCGAACATATAAGTCCCAATAAGATTGGAGTATTTGCGCCGTTTGAGGTTTTCCGCACCTGCAGCAGCCGCCCCAGCACAGCCTACCGTGCTAGGAAGATGGGATGGCGCAAGGGTGTCGACACACGTTGCATCCCACACCAAAGGCCTACCTACCTTCCAAGGCATTATAGTCATTCCGTCTGGTCTCTTCCCATCGTCGCGTGCCAAGCCAATGGGTTCTAAAATAGCTGGCACCCCGGCGGTGACAAGAGCACGACGGATGATGTCATTGATGCTGGCGTGCCGTGCTATCCGGCCTGCGCTCTTACTGCAGGATAGGCCATGATGTCCGAGGCAGTCGACAGCTACGCCGCATTGGCAGCGATGCGGAGCCACGCAAGGAGCGCCCAGACGCAGACAGGTAGCGAGCCGGAAGGTGGTGTCACCCAGCATAGTTCCTATGTTGGGTGACGGTAGTGCCTGAAGCCAGAGGCCCGACTCCCACTCACCCACAGCCAACAGGCGGGCACGCTCTGCAGTATTGGTGGACGTATTTATAAGATTATTCCGTACCAACCTGCAGAGCGGCTCATCCCACTGCCTCTGGGAACATGGGTTCACGGGCCGATCTGTATCCGGGCAAGTCACATTCCAGGCGTTCACCGCGTCGGTCAAGCACGGCACTTCAGAGTCAACCAGGCAGGGTGCTAAAATTTTCCCGGTCAACTTTTCAGTGCTGTGGACAGAGGACAGGAACGCCGGTAAGCTAATACTGGTAATTTTGCGGACGCCGAGGCCACCAAAACGGATGGGTAGTGTGGCTTGCAACCACGCCCGGTCGTCCAAGGCCACATTTAAAATGGATGTTAGTGTGCTGCGAATAATTTGGTCAATTTTGTCCAAGAGGTGTGGCTGCTTCCATAAAGGGGAAGAACGTAGGGAGTATATAAAATTTGGGCCAAAACAACAGTATTTTATCAGGGTGAATGCCGAATGTAAATTAATTTTGGAGAGTCTGTCCGAAATGTCGTTGAATTTTTTGATTTTTTCGTCAATGAAAGGAGAAAAGCTGTCTTCAAAAATTGGGGAACCTAGGAGGTGCAGTGAACTCTTTTCTAAAATTTTGATTTGTGGGGCTATTGCATTAAATTTTTCTAGGGTCAATTGTCTGTCGGTAATGTCAGAAAGGTAAACTTCACACTTCGATGAGTTAAGGTCCAGGCCAATAGATTTAAATTGCTGTTTGAGGAGTTGTAAGTCTTTCAAAACCGTGTCCACATCACCTCCTAGCGTTCCATCATCTAAATACCACACGTTAAATTTTGAATTTAGTTTCTGAATAATTGGATGAATAGCCAGGCTGAAAATGACTGGCCCGAGAGGGTCACCTTGTTGACATCCTACTGCAGATTCCAAAACCAAGTCCTTGTATAATAATTTAGAAGGGTACCTGTAACATTGCCACATAAAACCATAAATTTCGGGTAGTTCCTTTTTGACTTCAGCCAACAAAGTGTCCCTGTTGACAGAGTTATTATTATTACATAACTTAGATAAAATATATTATTATTTTTATTATAATTAGGTACCTAACTTAAAAAGATAATTTTAATTACCTAACTTAGATAAAATTTTGTGACTTAAAGTTATATTAGTTTAATTGATAATTTCTTCTTTTTTTTTGCGCCATCTGCTACAATCCTTACTACTTTTGCCTTGTTTACGGCCATACTAATTATTTATTCTTAGACAAAATTCTAAATTAACTGAGGGTGGGCCCTATCTTGTTTTGAGTATTTTATATTCTTCTTTCAGACACCATTAGAAGAAATAAAACTATGCTGGGAGTGTAAGGCATTTCTGCGGAGAGCCAGCTTATTCCAACAGCAAGTTAGCAAAGCTAATGAAATGTTTCAATTGGGACAGGTAAATATTTAGTAATCATACATAGGACATAGGTCTCTCCTAGGCTACCCCACAACACCCTGTCCTCCGCCTTCTGCATCCAGTCTGTCCCAGCCTCCTTCTTAAAGCGCTTTCCCGACCGAACGACTTTGAGGGTTCGGTCTTTTTCTTTACTGCCGCTCTGACCCGCTCCATCCGCACGCCCCTTTATCATAGAAAAATCTGCGCCCCGCGGTCTTCACGCGCAGAAAAACAGAAAAATGATCTATTGATATAAATTATACCGTGAATTATTTAGTTTTTAAAATTATCTATGTATTATTGGAACCCTCAAATTAATAGAACGTCAACTTTATCAAAAGATGTAACTATGCAGTCAATAATTTTAGTATTCTTTTTTTTACAAAATTTTTATAGTTATTTATGCAACTGGCGTTTGTTTATTTTATATATTAAAACACGAATGTCGGTTCTTTTTTTGAAAACGAGTTGCATTATTAAATTCAGTACAACACAACACAACACCCGACACAAACACCCGAACATTAAAACACCCGTTTGGATGCTATTATGGTTACCATGGTTACTATGACAAGGGCTGTTTTAATGTTGGCAATAAGCTAACTGTTTCAGAAACTTTTATAGAGGATTTATAGCATGGGTGTAGATAAATGTGTTTATCATATCTTACTTCTTACTTATTATGAATGCGAAAGTTTTAATAGTTAAATGGATGTTTTAGATGATAGGATATCGAACATTAATATGTGCTTTTAGATGTAGTTTATTTTTCTTAATTAATTAGTTAATAGCCTCTGAATTTTTTTTTGGATTACTCAAAAAGGGATAGAAAAAGAGCTGTAGATATAAGACACATTACAAAAATTGAAGATGTTGTAGTCCACACCAAAAAACTCAAATGGTGGTGGGTAGGCCACATGATGAGAGAGAACTGTAATAAGTGGACAAAAGATATGACAGAATGGACCCTAGATTTCAAAGAAAAAGAGGGAGACAAAGGAAACGTTGGTCGGACGAAATCAGAAAGATTGCGGGTCCATTGTGGCACAGAAGAACCCAAACTAGAGTGGACTGGAAAGAGCTGGAGGAGGCCTTTGTGTACGGACTGAGTGAAAAAGCGTCCAGCGGAGCGTTCAGCGTTGCGTGCAATTCCCATATATTCAATGTACTCTGTGACTCAGGACACCTACGTGCTAATGCATCTGTTTGACCCGAACGCCGCACGCTCCGCCCCGCTGGACGCTCGATTCAAGCGGGCACTCAGGCCGTACACTTTGTGTCGCAAAGACACGCTAACACACAATAATAATTTATATATCTATTATGAGATTTTATTTTAAATATGTATGGAAAAAACTATGAATTAATGATGTTAAATTGAATAATTAATTAATTATGAATTATGGAATGTTAGCAATAAAGGCTTAATAATAATAAGCCTCTGAATAACGCACTATCGCAAGGTTTTGCTTGGGGTAGCACCTAATGTCATTAGTCCATTCAGTCGGAGGCATCCCACACTTCGCTTGCCGATACAGGGTCACCTCTTCAGGACTCAAACATGGCCAGCCCACTGCCACCTCAACTTGCTTACTCCGCAAGCTATGTTAACTACGGTTATTGTCCGGATAATTTCATTTCTGATGTTATCTTTCGAAGGAACTACAAGCATAGCCTGCCTAAATATTTAGTACTTACTTAATAATTAATTAGGTAATAAAAAATAATTTTATATTTTTATTTTGTATAGATAAGTACTTATTCTTTTGTACAGTCAATAAAGTAAACATGTAGGTGATTATGAAAAAAATGTTTTAAAAAGATTTTATTTTGAACTGTTTCATAATATTTGGAAACAATTGAATTGCAACTCTACACACTTATGACAAATTTGAAATTGGTATGACTTCTCTGTCTTAGCTTATTTAAAAAAAAAAACTTTTTAAATTTTTTAATTTAAAAAAAATGTTACTTAATAAAGTTTATTATAATTTGCATGAGTTTTTTGGCAATAAATGATGTAGATACTTAAGTAGTTATGTAACTAACACTTAGAGCTAATTAATTAATTTGCTTTTCTTTGTTAAGTATTGCATATCCAACATGGGTAGACTGTTGATCCTAAAACTGTTATGTTATATTATAAGATCTGATTGTACACAGTTACGCAATAAGTAATTCTTATTCTATTCTTATTCTTATTTAACCTGTTTTCAGCCCTACCTCTACGGCACTCAATCTAGCCTTACAATGATAATACTAAATGATTCACATCCTCGCACTATTTATGTAAATGATTTAAATGTGAAAGTACAGTCAGAAACAAAAATATATGACAATAATAGTGATGATGATGAAATAAATGATACATGCGAGTTAGGTGATGACTTTGGTGATGACTGTCCTAAAACTTCAGAAGTGACGAAAGAAAATACAGGTAACTGATTCTTATGATTATAAATCTATAATTACATATTTCTTACGAGTCGCGAAAATTTTTTTGATCAACATACTAGGTACCTGACCAGTTGCAAATTGCAAAAACGTAAAAACATTTTAATTTCGCGGGCTACCTTAGTCATTCGTGGATCTTTGACTGTCGTTACGGTTCGTCAGAAGCCCGAAAGTCTGACAACCAGTCTTACCAAGGGGTATCGTATTACCCAGTAACTGGGTTGTAGAGGTCAAATATCAAATAAGCAGTCGCTCCATGTAAAATACTGGTATTCAGACTGGAAGCCGACCCCAATATAATTGGGAAAAGGCTAGGCAGATTGATTTAATTTAAATAAGTGTCCATCATTAGAAGCTAGATCAATAAGTTTTTAGAGAATTATTTCCCATATTTTTTTATCTCTTGCACAACAGGTTTTGATATTTTGGAATATTACTTTTGTAGGTGCGATGGATACAAATAATGATTGCACGAACCAGCCCTGGGATAATCATCTTAGACGTAAAAATATTTGTTCCTTACGAGAACCGTCAGAACAAAAAAAGGCAAAAAATAATCGCTGGGCGGAAAAAAGAGCTTTACAAAATAAACAGCCGAAATTCAAAATTATTACAGAACATAATAAAGAATGTTTTAGAAGAGTACAGATAGATGATGAAGAGTTACAGTGTTTACTGAAGAGTGAAAGAGAAAGCGTATATTTTAAGTCGAAGAAATTTAAATGTGAGGAATGCGTTTTGGCGTTGTCGAGTCGAGAAATATTGGGGAAGCATGATAAAAAGTTTCATAGTAAGGTAAGTTTATTCTTCCTTTCATAACACATGGACGCTATGAATTTTCTTATTTATTGACAGGCATCCATAGACGAAAAAATGCAATACTTCATGGACTCTATGAAGTTCCTTTTTTATTGACAGGCAACCATAGACGAAAAAATGCAATATGCACAGGTACTACATGGACGCTATGAAGTTCCTTATTTACTGACAGGCAACCATAGACGAAAAAATGCAATACTTCATGGACTCTATGAAGTTCCTTATTTATTGCCAGGCAACCATAGACGAAAAAATGCAATACTTCATGGACTCTATGAAGTACCTTATTTATTGACAGGCAACCATAGCCGAAAAAATTCGTCCGCATCGCTGTCGACAGGAAAAGTGCCCAAAAGGCTGGCAACATTGCCACGTTGTATGGCAATGCTAATTCTTTGGACAAAAAATAGGCCAGCCCTTTGGTCACGTGTAGAGTCGACCAACCGCTTGGCGATGTCCCGAAAAACTATAAGAGGGCACTCGGACCCCATGGCCCTAGTGTTTCAACCCCAAACGTCTCGAACATATAAGTCCCAATAAGGTTGGAGTATTTGCGCCGTTTGAGGTTTTACCCCACCGGCAATATGTCTATTTATAAAAACTTTTTTACAAAAACAAAAACCGACTTCCAAAAAAAACACTACAAAGTGAAAAATAACTTTAATTTCGGAAGTCGGTGTCTTTGGATCTGTATTTTAGTTTTTTGCCACCGACTTCCGAAATTAAAGTTATTTTTCACTTTGTAGTGTTTTTTTTGGAAGTCGGTTTTTGTTTTTGTAAAAAAGTTTTTATTTTTCACTTTTTAGTGGTTCAGTTTGTAATTTATGTAAGTTACAATAACCCAATGTCAGCTGCTCATCACGTTTTACAAAATGTTGCTTTTCCCGATGCAGGGCCGTTAATTTTTGAGGAGTTCTCCTAGTAAGAACCAGGAGAAATGGAGCTCATGGTGAAGTCACCATTACCATTATTTTGACGAGCATAAACCATATTAAAGTAATCGAATCGCAACCTGTTATATACTTAGATATAATTGAGTATTTCCGATGGCCTTCTGTGGTCTTCATCATCAGTTCCGGCTCACCAAATGGTACTTTCCGAGAGCAAATGCACGAGTTACTATAAAAAATACCGAAATCGATATAGGTGTGCCCATAAAATTTGAGGGTTTCCCTCGATTTCCATGGGATCCCATCATCAGATCCTGACTTGATGATCATGGGACCACTTGGGACGTATACCCTTTCGAACAAAAAAAGAAAAATCCAAATCGGTCTAGCCATTTTCGAGTAATCGGGGAACATACATAAAAAAAAAAATGAAAAAAAAAAAAAAAAGGTTCCGACGAATTGAGAACCTCCTCCTTTTGGAAGTCGGTTAAAAATAAATGATTTGACTTTTACTTTGATCCTTACATAAGTTTTTGCCTCGTTTACGTTCACACGCACGCCGCACAGTGTAAGATTTTGCAAATCTGGCCGGACAAAATTATGTGTTGACAATAAAACAATTTTTTTGTCTTGAAATAACGAATAATTATATTTTTTGTTCATTTAAGCTTTTTTTTACTTTTGCAGCCCTCGTACCTAGGAGTTGTGACCAACTCACTCACCATAAAAGCAGCATCTCTATTTCCAGATTTTCTCAACTCAGCGCTGGTGGCGTGAGTTATCTCGCTACGTGATTTTCCTCAACCAATTAATTTTTTTTTTTTTAATTTATTAAAATCTTTTTTTGGTCTTCGAGCTTTCTTTTTGCTCTGTTCTCCACTGGTACCGGGTAAATCTTGGTTGCTAGAGACTAAAGTGCTGTTCAGCCACTGATTGTGATTATTTAAAAAGTTTCAACAAGTTGGAACTTTTCAAAGATTGTGGTAATATTAAATACATATAAATGTGTTCTACAAACCTATTCACGTATTTTCACAACACAACCTTCACAATGAAGCGGTAGGGCGACAACTGCAGATCCGCTCTGAGAGAAACACATCGTAACCTGTGTTTGAGGTAAATATAATAAAAAAACGTGCACGCCTATTGTTCATATACTTGGATAGTCGCATCGATAAGCTAATTAGCTTTCATTACGAAGGGGTTTTAGTTAGGTCCAACTTCCATTCCTGTTTTATAGGTATTTTGTACCGCTAGATTTTAAAAATCTTACACTGTGCGCCTGTTGCGAGTACTACGCACCTGACCTTTCTGAAGAACATCACCAATAAGGTCACTATTTCTTCTGGGGCGTCTTACCCTCCCCCCTCCCGGCGTTTCCACTCACATCTGCCTTGCAAGTAAATCTTCTGAAATATTATCTAATAATCATGGATATAAGAAAGAAGATGTGCCCAGTATGTTAAAATGTATCGGAACCCTGTGTCTCCACTTTTTCCCTTTGTCACTTTCATGATTTTAAAGACAAATACGTTGAAATACTTGTATTTACATATGGAAAGTGATTCCATGATTAAGGGTGCGTTTCCACTGTTGCGGAGCTGGACGGAGCGGAGCGGAGACGTGCAGGAATCGTCCAATTACAGACGAGACAAGAGACGCGATGAGGATTTCAACCATTATGATTGGTCGATTCCTGCACGTCTCCGCTCCGCTCCGCCCAGCTCCGCGTCAGTGGAAACGCGGCCTTACATGGCTTTTGTTTGTTTTTGTACAAGAAACCACTGAACAACACGGCATTCTTATAAATTGTCACGGTCACAGTCGAAAGCGCACTAGTTTCCGGAGACGGAATTTGTAGTATGAATGACAGAGATTCGCCCGCTTGCCACTTCTCCTGTTTTTTAATATTTCTATGGTAATAATGTTTTTTTTTTTCAGTTAACAAAATATACCTGTGATATTTGTACCTCAAGAATCTCAAATAAACGACTATTATCTGAACATATACGAGAACATTACAATAAGTATTCGTGCACGCTGTGTGATTTCTCTTGCTACGATAAGTCACAAAGAAAATGGCATCATCAAAAAAGACATAGAAAAGTGTTTCAGTGTTTAAAATGTGAATTAAAGTTTGGGTGAGTTTTTTTTAAATTTTTTTATCCATTATTTTTAATCTATATCTACCCAAATAAATACAATTTAAGTGTCTGTTTGTAACGTCAAAATAACAGCTTTTTACTAAATGCTTGAGCAAGTATAAACGGTTCTTGTCTGTGTGTCTGTTTGTTCCAACTAATCTCCGAAACGGCTGGACCCATTTTGACGGGACTTTCACTGGCAGATAGCCGATGTTATAAGGAGTAACTTAGGCTACTTTTATTTTAGAAAAATAGGGTTCCGCCTAAAAAATAGCTTTTTCCCAGCTATGTTGGGGTCGGCTTCCAGTCTAACCGGATGCAGGTGAATACCAGTACTTTACATGGAGCGACTGCCTATCTGACCTCCACAACCCAGTTACTGGATAATACGATAACACTTGGTAACACTGGTTGTCAGACGTTCCGGCTTCTGACGCCCCGTAACGACTGTCAAAGATCCACAAATGACAGCCGGAACCAACGGCTTAACGTGCTTTCCGAGGCACGGCGGAGTCTCGGTATGTAAACATGGTCACCCATCCACGGTAAGCGTAGCTTAACCTGATGGATCGACCCGTGCAGCTGTTATTTACTTAGCCACGAGCTCCTCTTGTCTTACGTAAAACGATAAGACAAACATTCTGGTTATGGGCTCTCGTACCATTTTGGTGATCACTCACACAAATGCAAAGCTCAGCTTAGGCCTCGCGGACTGTAGCAGCTTGCAGGCCTATAGACCAGGTGGACTGCTGATGATGATTATTGTGACGTTCACTAAGTTCAAAACACTTTTCATGTTTAAAATGTGCGTCACTTTCTCGTGAATAATCTGTTTTTCTTTCAATTAAACTTTTTAAACTTTCGCGATTTGTACACATTATAAAACACTATCGAAACGGGTCTTATCGCGATATTCTTTTTAACGAGGTAAACAGGTACCTACTTGTTTCCCGACGTTTCGACCGCCTTGCAGCGATCGTGGTCACGGGAGGACTGATGACAGCTCAGCGACGTCTTCGTAAAGTGCGGGTATGTGCATCTACCCTCACTTGGTCTTCACAATTTTTATAAATGTCACTGTCGGTACTTCTACACACAACACTAAGGACGTCTACTCACTGGCGGACCTCGTCGGACGACCGGCGTTGCGTGCACTTGCTAATGACTGGATTCCAAGTTGTAGGCAGTCGGTATCCATCCTCTCTGTTGAAATTTTTATATTTCCTGATTTCAACCGCTTCACGTACTATTCTGGAGTAATAGTAACGATCAGAGGAAAGAACCTGTGGCTTGTGTAGTTGAATCCAGTTGTTTGGACCAGCCTCCAGCAAATGCTCAGCTATCGCGGACTTGTTGGTTTGACGGTTTTTTACAGCTGCAATATGTTCTTTGATCCTTTCGGCGATTGTTCGTTTTGCCTCGTTAAAAAGAATATCGCGATAAGACCCGTTTCGATAGTGTTTTATAATGTGTTTTTCTTTCGTAAAGAAAAACTAAAGTAAGTAAGCTAAAATCTTTGCACTTACACGCGCGACCTACATTAGGAAGCATGAAAATCATGCAGCAGTAGCATGCAGAGCACTGATGATGTTTTCTGTACCAATATTATAATTTAGTGTTCAATTAGACGCGGTTTGAGTCGGACAACTTACATTTTTATTTCCTGATTCTAGCCCGTTGGTACTCACTGACAATTGCATTTACATTACACAATTAATGAGGAGCTCGTGGCTAAGTAATAACAGCCGTATGGGTCGAACCATCAGGTTAAGCTACGCTTACCGGGGTTGGTCCGTGATGGGCGACCATCTTTACATACCAAGACTCCTCCGTGCCTCGGAAAGCACGTTAAGCCGTTGGTCCCGGCTGTCATTCGTAGATCTTTGGCAGTCGTTACGGGTCGTCAGAAGCCCGAAAGTCTGACAACCAGTCTTACCAAGGGCTATCGTATTACCCAGTTACTGGGTTGTGGAGGTCAGATAGGCAGTCGCTCCATGTAAAATACTGATATTCAGCTGCATCCGGTTAGACTGGAAGCCGACCCCAACATAGTTGGGAAAAGGCTAGGCAGATTGATTACACAATTAATGTTAGGGTGTGTTTGCATTTGGACCCTAAAAACTGTTTTTCTTTCTTTTCTTTCTTTAAAGGAGCTTTTTCATGTTGACAGGAGTCGTTGGGAATTCTTTAAGCATTACAAGGAATGGCACGAGAAGTTTATATGTGACTACTGCGGGATCAGCTTCAAGATGAGGTACTGCATTAAAGATCATATCAGGTACGTGCAAAATGGCGGTGTCCAAGACTATTAGTAAGAATCCTCTCACAGGCCTACTGCCTGTGTCCCAGTAGTGGGAACATTGTAGGAAAAAATTTAGTGTTCACGTGGGATTGGCAAAGAATTGGGATGATGCCTGGGTAAAAAAAAAGAAACTCTATTTGGTCCGTCAGTCAGATAATAAAAAAATATTAGACACGTATTTTTTGCTATATCATATTAATAAAAAAATACTTAGCTATCACGCATTAAAGTTGGTGAGTGGGGGCTCGCTACGTCACTTGTACGTATAAAACCTAGCTACGCGTGACGTCATGTCATATTTTAACTCAATGTATCGCCGTAATTTTTTGATTACGTAAAAAAAGAAAAAATACGTGTCCAATATTTTTTAATAATCTCTATGACGGAGAGGAGCTCGTGGCTAAGTAATAACAGCCGCACGGGTCGATCCGTCAGGTTAAGCTACGCTTGCCGAGGTTGGTCAGTGGATGGGTTACCATCTTTACATACCGAGATTCCTCCGTGCCTCGGAAAGCACGTTAAGCCGTTGGTCCCGGCTGTTATTCGTGGATCTTTGACAGTCGTTACGGGTCGTCAGAAGCCCGAAAGTCTGACAACCAGTCTTACCAAGGGGTATCGTATTACCCAGTATCTGGGTTGTGGAGGTCAGATAGGCAGTCGCTCCACGTAAAATACTGGTATTCAGCTGCATCCGGTTAGACTGGAAGCCGACCCCAACATAGTTGGGAAAAGGCTAGGCAGATAGATAGATATGACGGACAAAAAATAAATTTTTAGTCATCATCCCTATTCAAATATATTTGCTACTCTTTCAAACTTAAACGGCGCGACCGATTTTGATGAAATTCTTGTGGAAGTAGCTGACACCCTGGATTAACACATAGGCTATTTTATATCCCGGAAAAATTTAGTATTCCTTTGGGATGACCAATTTTTTGCGCCTAAAAATGTGAATATTTTTCTCACCGGTTTTAATAATACACGTTTTAGCCGACGTTCGCACGGACGTATAAATATCGCGGCGGGATTTTATCGCGCACTGGATTTTCAACTCTCGTTGTTGAGTCGAGCTTCGAGAATCCAACTTAACAACAACAGAGTGATCCCAACGCGTCGAGAAAATGTTCAACTCTCGGCGCTAAGCAAAGCGTTGAAAATCCAGTCATCATCTTCCTGCCCTTATCCCATGTTACTTGTGGTCGGCGCAACACATTTTCTTCTTCCATTCTTCCCTATCAACCGTCACGCTATCATTCACTCCCTTCTCTTTCATATCAGTCCTCACACAATCCATCCATCTTTTCTTTGGCCTTCCTCTACCTCACCATCCATCAACATGTATATTTATCACTCTTTTAGCCACACGCGTTTCGTCCCTCCTCATCACATGCCCATACCAAGCCAAACGATTTCCTTTCAACTTTTCTGTCACTGGCGCCACTTTCAAACTTCCTCTTATACAGGGTTATTGATAAAACACCAGCAACATCCTACATTGTACTCATCATTATGAACAACTTTTACGATGGGACCAAACCAGAAATCGCGAAAAAAAAAAATCAGCTGCTCCCTACATTTTGACGAGTTTTGATGTGGATAAATGTACTGAACAGGTGATTTTTTTTCGCGATTTCAGGTTTGGTCCCATAATAAAAGTTGTTCATAATGATGAGTACAATGACCTCTTAAGAGGTTGTTGGTGTTTCACCAATAACCCTGTAGGTAACTCCTCACATCCATCTCAACATTTTCATCTCAGCGTTGAAAATCTAGTGCGCGGAGAAAAATCGCCGTGATATATTTACGTCCGTGCGGACGTCCGTCGTCTTAAACACACTATTCCGAAGGTACGCGACCGAAGTTCGGCATGATTACGCCTGCAATACTATTTGAATTACTGACGACACACTATGCCGAAATTACGTTGCGTTCTAGCGTACAGCCGAACTTCACTCAGTCGTAAGTTTAGCGGCAAATCGCGACCGAATTTCGGTTCGATTGCCGAAGAAGATCCGGGCCCCAGCCACGCCACAACAGCGCTCGAGACACTGAATACACACAAAGTTACGCAACTGACTTTCTGGCGCGTAAGTTTGGCGGGTGTGGTGTGTCATATCAGCCGAAAACGTCGGAACGTAAAATCAGCCGCGGAACTTCGGTCGCGTAACTTTGGCATAGTGTGTTTAGACACTTAGTGTATCTCAGAAACCGCGGGTTAGTATTCTGTTGAAGACCACAGAACTATCTACTGGCAACAAATAATACCTACCAATCGACGGGACGAAGGCGGCGTGCGGGGTCAGCAAGCACATCAGCGCGACCCTAGCGACGCCCTGCGGATTTTCACTGTCAGTGTGACACGCCATCATCGATCGCACGCAAATTATCGCCACTGCTACACTGTACCTATTTTATTATTGTGAAAAAGACCACAAACTGTTAAAAATCGATATTACACGTTATCACAAGGAGCCTGGTGTCTGATTCCATCCAACGACGCTGACACGACGACGACCTGACGTAGAAACCCCAACATATTCAAATAAATGAAAATCTTTCCAGAAAACAGCACTCCCCATTTGAATGTAAACCGTGCAACAGACGCTGGGCTCGTTACAACGGTCTCTGGTTGCACAACAAGACATCGCACGGCGCGCACAAGGCCGCGTACTGCGTGGAATGCGACAAACAGTACCGCGACGTGTACCGCTACCGGTGGCACCTCGCTAACAGTACAAGGCATTCGCAACATAAGAAACATAGGCAAGTTAAGGCGGAACTAGTCGATATTTTTTCCATACAAATTTCGGGGGGGTATTACTCACGGAGCAAATACAAATAGGAGATGTTGTAATTAGATTTCCCTATGAAACAACGCGTGACAATTTGCGGGGTGAGGGGGTGTTAGATCCCGCCCACTTCTTTATTTTCCATCTACCGGTCAATAGCCAAACTATTTGCTCGTTCTCTCAATTTTACTTTATAGTTACGTAACTATCTCACACTAGATGTCACTAAGGCGAAAGCGCCAGGGTAGCCCGCGAAATTCAAAATTTTTTACGTTTTTTGCAATTTGTAGGTCAGTGTGAGCTTGTATTTTGATTAAAATATGATTCGCGGCCGTAGCTAATATGGCTTTACAGAATTATAATCATTAGAATCAGCAATACAACTCCATAAGTTAGCATTTACCTCAAACCTCATGATTTCATGAAATCGCTAGATTTGATGTAAATGCTAACTTATGGAGTTGTATTGCTGATTCTAATGATTATAATTATGTAAAGCCATATTAGCTACGGCTAATCATATTTTAATCAACATACAAGCTCACACTGACCTACAAATTGCAAAAAACGTAAGAAATTTTGAATTTCGCGGGCTACCCTGGCGCATCATCTTTAAGTACAGGATGCAACAGGGTCGTATTCAGTAAATGTTTTCAAAATGATATAAAAACTACAAAAATAATAATTGGCCAGGGTCTTTTGAAATGAATGTTGAACAAATTTCAGTACTTAAGATTATTAAAATATGTTAGTACTGAGCTCTACGTGCCTAAATATTTTTAGGTCCCATGGCACCAAGTGTCGCCATCTAATGTCGGGTAGAATTATGTTTGGAAAATAGGATCGTTTACAAAGTTGTGCACAGGACGAACGCCAACAATACACTGACTAAGGCGACGCCTACATGATGACGTCAGGGCCTAGTTGAGAATCACAGTGCACAGTTGCTTAGGCCGTCTCCTCTTTGTATTTGCTTCGTGGTAATATAAAGTGTCTTCCAATAGGGACTTCCGAACTTTGACAGTTGCTAGCGGCCATATTGTTGAAGCTAGATCTGTCAAATTGGCTGTCATTTATTCAGTCTATTTTGCCAAATCACCATGGACGAATATAGCGTTCAACAACACGTGCAAATGATATTTTTTTTTAACAAAATGGCTGTTCTGTTCGGGCAACGTTCCGCGCGCTTCGCCCATTTTACGGTCGCCATAATGAACTGGCCATCGAGATCATGCTATTTGATCCTGTTAGACTTTTCTTGTGGGCTTTTTTTTTGTCGCAGGTCTATTTGAATAAGCCACAAAACACAGCGGCCCTCAAAGCCAATATAATCCATGCCATCGGTCAAATCAGCCTGATTTTTGCGCCAAAGTCGTGGAAAATTGGACATTTCGGATGCGCGCCACTCAGCGAAGCCGCGGCACATTGAATGATGTCATATTCCATACATAATGCCATCGATAGGCCTTTCATAAGAATAAAAAATTTCGCACACACTTTGTTTTATTTAAATTTAAAAATAGGAAGCGCTTACTGAAGGGCCCTTTATGTAAAAGTATATTTATAAATGATAAATGATTTATTTTCTGTAAGTAGATTTGTACAAACACTTTTACACGTCAAACATATTTTTTTTTAATCTAGATGAGTTCGACGTTTCCTATCTGACTACTCTGACAAGAAAGGCCGAAACAAACTCAGAGGTTACAGTCTCTTTTAAAGTCCAGACATAATCTTGGTCAGATCATGTGAAGACCATGTAGATTGCAGTCTGAAATGGTCTTTTGAGGAAAGAACCACACAGATTGAGTGGACCTGTCCAGTCAGTGCACGCATTTGTCAGTAATCGTGCAGCTCAACTCAAAACTTAAGAGGAAATGTGGGTGCTCTTTTCTCCATACAAAAAGATACAAACGCTCTCGCCTGTTTTCTTTCTGGTTAATGACCATAAAGCAATGATTTTTTACAGAAATATAAATATCAGTTACTTGTATGCCCCTATGTTTTCATTTTTGATGATATATTATTTTTATAAGAACTAGAACCCTCCAAAAATGCTCAAAATTGCCTATTCAGACCGCTGTCAACAGACGCCTAGTGTACCAATTTGACAACTATTAACGAAAAAAGAAAAACATAGGGGCATAGTATATATCCTTCTTATCCAGTTTATGAAATATCTTTTAAATTGGTCCAATATTGGAGGAGGAAATAGACGAGAGCCAAACCTCGAAATGTGACTTTTTACATAGGCTATTTAGTCGGATCTGCAGTTGTCCTTATCGCACGAATTCGAGGGCGGAGCGCTCGCAGAGCGACAACAATACCCTCTTAAAATACCTAATTTTCAAAAGTCTGGCCACCCGCCTTTCCTCTTAAGGCTTGCAAAATTTAATGCCGACTTTCAAAAACTGCCCATTGGTTCCAGGATCCCCTGCCCTGGTTGTGACAAGGTCTTCTCAAAGAACATCTACATGAAAGACCATTACAACCTAGTGCACCTCAAGTTCTACAAGTACCGGTGTGAACAATGCGATAAGGTGAGGAAGACTTCATCATTCTCCTGCCCTTATCCCAATCAATTTGGGGTCGGCGCAACATGTCCCTTTTTTAGGGTTCCGTACCAAAATGGTAAAAAGGTACCCTTATTTTGTGACTCAGTCTGTCTGTCACAGCTGGATATCTCAAGAACTACTAATGCTATCAACTTGAAATTTGGACTTAGTTGGGCAAACGCAAAAGAAACAAAAAAATATACTTATGCTTTTTTTGCAACAGGGACTGAAAGGTCTTAAAAATTCGAAGTGGGGCTACTAGGGCATGTGGGGTATCATATGAAAGAGCGCTGTTTGCACAATCTCAAACATTTTTTTCTTTTTTTTTAAGCCCAGTCTTCGACTTTTGATGAAAAATGTTAAAAAACATACAATTCCCTCTCCCTTATCTCCGAAGTTTTCAAAGACAAAAATCTGAAATTATTCTCTGTTATAGAATTTTATGTAAAGATTACAGGAGAAATAAAACGATCTCTCTAAATAGCACACTTCTGACGGCCTATCTGTCCTCCACAACCCAGATACTGGGTAGGTAATACGATACCCCTTGGTGAAGACTGGTTGTCAGACTTTCGGGCTTCTGACGACCCGTAACGACTGTCAAAGATCCACGAATGACAGCCGGGACCAACGGCTTAACGTGCTTTCTCAGGCACGTAGGGGTCTCGGTATGTAAAGATGGCCACTCATCCACGGAACAACCCCGGCAAGCGTAGCTTAACCTGATCGATCGACCCGTGCGGCTTAGCCACAGGCCCCCTTAGTACTGTATACTCATGTTTTTTTAAAATATCTTATCTTTTGCCACTTCAGACATAGTGAAATTTTAGCTGATCTTAGAATGTCGTCCAGTTTTCTGAATGCGGCCCACCCAAGCTGTATTCTTCTCGATATCTCTGTTTGTTGATGCTCTTTGCCAAAAGAAAGTGGTGATGCGGATGAGATACTGGGAGTGATACGTGAGTTCGAATGACGTTTTTGCGAAGGTCGCCATTTCGAAAAATTTTGCGAGTGGTACGCCAGTTCGAAAACTCATTAAATCGAAAACCGCTATATCGAATGACGTTATCGCGAAGGTCGCCATTTCGAAAAATTTTGCGAGCAGTAGGTACGCCTGTTCGAAAGGCATGTTATCGAAATCCGATGTTGAGTTAATTTGTCTGGGAATCGAACTCACGACCCCAATGAGACGAGGCACAGAGAGCATGGTCTTTTGATTTGGTTTGGGAAAGAAAAAAAAAAAAGAAAAAAGACAAATTAACTCAACATCGGAATTCAATACCATGACTTTCGAACTGGCGGGCGTACTGATCGTAATTTTTTTCGAAATGGCGACCTTCGCGATAACGTGTTTCGATGTAGCGGTTTTCGATCTAATGAGTTTTCGAACTGGCGTACCACTCGAATTTTTTTTCGAAATGGCGACCTTCGCAAAAACGTCATTCGAACTTACATATCACTCCCTGAGATACTATATTAATTTGCGGGTTGGCAATAAATGCTTATAATAAAAGTGGAATAGCGGATTGACCATTAATAGTTTTATTTAAATTATATTGAGAAGGGGGGCGATGTCACTACCAAATTCCCTCACTAGGTTAAATGGACGCGCGCCTTCTTCTTTCTTGATGTGGTCTTGAGTCTTCTTAATTTTCATATAATTATAACTTTGGCAATTTAATTTCCACTACTCGCTAGCGAGGTTATTTTTTCCCAGGAGAAGCAATTTAAAAAGCTTGAGCTACTGCCACTGCTGCTGTTATGCGGCCATGAGTTACGGGACGGAACTGAACTGTGATGGATGCGAGCAGGCTTTGGCATCCTGCTTAACGAAGCGGTTGGTCGGAACACTGACAAACCGATTCGGAATTCGCAACACCCCCGGTAGGGGGTGTGGCTGGCGGTACCGGAGCATAGCCCCTCGTCCGCGGTGGTAACACGTTGGCCCGTCACTACGGGCCCCTCGTTGTGGCGGCCTATCACGGCCTATGGATGATGGACCGCGATCGCGATTGCTATACTTGTGTCTGTAGGCACGCCACGACGCTGCTAGTCAGCGCCGCTTTCTTCACCGTACCTCGGCGGTCAAACCCCTACCAGGTGGAACCCCCATCTACATGGGAGAAGCCCAGCAGAAAGCCACTACGAGAGTACGAACTCGACGTTCCTACAGTAGGGTGTGTGGCCCCCGCCCGTCACACTTTCAGAGCTAGCCGAGCCTGCGCGGGTTAGGGGGACCGTGTTATGAGTGTGTGGGTGGCACTGACAAACTCCAGCTCCACTCGCTTTTATAATGTCCACTGCTGAACGGGAGCTCGTCCATCGCTCGGTCAACAGTCCATTCATTCATCAAGATGAACGAATCGGCGTAAACAGAAAGAATATGACCAAGATGGACATACGGTCAAGACATACTCGTCAGCGTCAAACTCAAACTCAAAGCATTTATTTCAAATAAACCAATTACAGGCACTTTTGAATTGTCAAAGGGTCGGTCTTGGGTCGGTCAGTCAGAAAAATGAAGCTAGTTGCCCATTCCAAAGCGTAGATCCTGGAGAAGAACGGGCAAGAAACTCCACGGACACTCTTTTAAATCAAATATTTTACATAATATTGGTTACATCGTTCATGTTGAAAATATAGATGTGAGAACAATGTAGAAAGACGTGCACGTTCATCATCCATCTCAACCATTTTGTAGGGATTTAAATAGATATTTATAGATTTTATTTTTATTTATTAAGGGATAATAAACAACTAGGTACAACATATAAACACATATGATTAACAAAACTTTGAGTAGTAATGTTTATTACTTTATATAGTGTATTCAATCAATCTGCCTAGCCTTTTCCCAACTATGTTGGGGTCGGCTTCCAGTCTAACCGGATGCAGCTGAATACCAGTATTTTACATGGAGCGACTGCCTGTCCGACCTCCACAACCCAGTAACTGGGTAATACGATACCCCCTGGTAAGACTGGTTGTCAGACTTTCGGGCTTCTGACGACCCGTAACGACTGTCAAAGATCCACGAATGACAGCCGGGACCAACGGCTTAACGTGCTTTCCGAGGCACGGAGGAGTCTCGGTATGTAAAGATGGTCACCCATCCACTGACCAACCCCGGCAAGCGTAGCTTAACCTCATGGATCGACCCGTGCGGCTGTTATTACTTAGCCACGAGCTCCTCCAGTCCACTGCATTATCAACAGATAAAACATATTTGATAATCAATGGTTGCCAATAGGCGAGCAATACCAAAATAAACAAATATTTGAGAATTAAATAAATAAGTAAGTTAAGTACTATAAAGCTAGCTATAGCTACAAAACCAAATCAGATCAGATACAATTACAAACAAGTTCATTTCATTTACTTGAATTATGCAATAAATAAATAATAATAATAATAATAACCCCACCGCCGTATCTCTACGTTGACGTCGTGGTGGGGCTTGCGCGCTCCGAACTCTGGGCCTGTGCCAGTAGAGTTCACTTTGCCAACACAGGTCTAGGGTGAGGAGCCAGACCAAGAGAGATACAGAAACCCGCAGGGCAGCATGTGGCGAGCTGTTGGGCAGTAGCGACCCCACGGACCCTATCTCCCGGGAGTAGTCTTGTTCCTCATCTCTGGCTTGCCTTTATTGGCCGGCTGGAGTGAACACTGACGGGAACAGAGCTCCCACCTCATTCTTGCCTTTATTGGCTGGCTTGAGTGGAGATTCGCAAGAGCAAACGTGCTCGGAGGAAGGAAGTATTCCAGTAAGTGTTTGTAGGGATCTTGACCATCTTCCGGGCTCTGGGATTGTTCTGAGAACCGTGGGATACCTCTCCACTCCTCACAAGCACCTAAGGACATGTTGCCCCCTTGCCGCTACGACACTATGTGCTAGCGACCGTTTTCGGGGGCCCATTATTGAGTGTGCAAGTCACCCCCTGCCATTTTATCTATTGTATACAACACATTAGGCAGGCAGGGGCCATAGTGTTTCTATAGTTCTAGATAACCAGTCCACAACCACCTAAAGCCATAGCCCAATACGTTTTGTTTCCATCTTCTGCAATAGTCCTGCACCAACCGGGGGTTGTCCTTGGATGCACTTGCATACCTACTGCATACAGGGATAATCGTCGGCTGGTGCCTCATCATAATTTAAAATTGTCTAAGGGGCCTCTGCGAGTTGGCTTCGGCCCCTCGTATGCCTTCCAAAGGTCCGGGATCCCAGGGTCCCGATATATGTAAACATATAATAATAAGATTATTAAGCATGTTCGCTTAGAGCTTGCGCTCAGTATTAACATATCAATATCAATGATTACAGAACTTCATTCGAAACGCGGATCTGGTGAAACATACTCGTCGAGTCCATGAAGGAATATTACCGCCCAAGAACAAGATCTGTTACATGTGCGGCAGGGGATTTTCTGTGAGTATCTATTATCTATAATTTTTGTGCATGCTGTGGTCTCCTGGATTGGTACACCTACTTGATACCTCTTGTTCCCTTTATTTATGTTTCATGTAATGTATACCTACATCTTTTGTTAGAGATCCAAAATAAATAAATAAATTATGTCAAAAACATTATTTAATAATGTCTCCCGGACCTTTAAAAGGCTTACGAGGGGCCGAAGCCAACTCGCAGATACCCGTTAGGCGGTTTTGTCTAATAACTAGCTTTTGCCAGCGGCTTCGCCCGCATGGATGTTGGAAAATATCCCACGGGAACATACTACCGGGAATTCCTTCCTTATTCCTTGTCTACATTATAAAGGGAACCTCTGTTCAAAATTTCAGCTTTCTAGGTCCAAGGGTTTGGGCTGGGCGTTGATGAGTCAGTCAGTTAGGACTTCAATTTTTATTTATATAGATAGATTTTTCATTTCAGACCAACAAGATTCTAACCAACCACCTTCGGACACACACAGGAGAGAAACCGTTTGCTTGCTCTATCTGCAACGCTCGCTTCGCTCAGAGTACTGCATTGTCTGCACACGCTAGAGCTATACATCATACTTTACAGAAACCAACGTAGGGACATCATAAATAAAGGAATAATAAGATTGTTGATATCGTTGTCCTTCATGACGAGAATCTCGTGAAAGCTGAGAAACATTAAAAAAAAACCGGTCAAGAGCAAGTCGGACTCGCGCACCCAGGGTTCCGTGCCATTATTTTATGTAATTATTGTTGATTATTTCTGAAAAACTGTGCTATTTAGAGACATCGTTTTATTTTTCCTGTTATCTATAAGTAAGTACATAAAACTTCTATCACATAGAATAATTTCAGATTTTTTTAGAGGCAAACTTCGGAGATTTCATTAAAAGTCGAAAATTATGGTGTCTAAAAAAAGAAAAAAAAATTGAGAATGTGCAAATAGCGCTCTTTCATATAATATGCCCTACTAGCCTCACTTTGATTTTTTAAGACCCCCTTTCAGACCCTGTTGCAAAAGAAAACATATATTTTTATTTATTTATTATTTGCAAAATAGTTGGGCAAACGTCATCTAAAACTGTTCCAAATTTCAAGTTGAGCATTAGTAGTTCTTGAGATATCCAGCTGTGGTACAGACAGACAGACTGAGTCACACCATAAGCGTTCCTTTTTACCATTTTGGCACGGAACCCTATAAATTAAGAGGAAACGTGGGTGCTCTTTTCTCCATACAAAAAGATACAAACGCTCTCGCCTGTTTTCTTTCTGGTTAATGACCATAAATCAATGTTTTTTTACAGAAATATAAATATCAGCTACTTGTATGCCCCTATGTTTTCCTTTTTGATGATATATTATTTTTATAAGAACTAGAACCATCCTAAAATGCTCAAAATTGCCTATTCAGACCGCTGTCAACAGACGCCTAGTGCATAGATAATACACTATATAAAGTAATAGTATATATCCTTCTTATTCAGTTTATGAAATATCTTTTAAATTGATCCAATATTGGAGGAGGAAATAGGCGAGAGGCCAAACCTCGAAATGTGACTTTTTACATAGGCTATTTAGTCGGATCTGCAGTTGTCCTTATCGCACGAATTCGAGGGCGAAGCGCTCGCAGAGTGACAGCAATACCTTCTTAAAATACCTAATTTTCAAAAGTCTGGCCACCCGCCTTTCCTCTTAAGTATCTTGATTTAGCACACGAGGTTGTCGACATGTGGGACGTGGGCTCTGCAATTATTGTACCGGTAATCGTTACGTTTAAGGGTCTAATAGCGGAGAGCCTCGACCAACACCTCAGGAGGCTCTCATTGCGTGGCTGGGTCAAAGGTTTGATTCAGAGAGCAGTACTCCTGGACACGACACTCATAGTGAGGAGGTTCCTCTCTCTAGAGCCCTGACCATCGGTAGCTTGGACCCTGTTCCCGATATCGGTGGGCTACTATTTTTTATATTATAGAATGTTTTTTTTTAATTTTGTTTTTATATAAATATATTTATAAATGTAAATGATACGTATTTACATGAAATAAAATAAATAATAAAAGCATGTATAGTTATATCATTTCATGAAGTCCTTTTACATAATCAGCTTATAACGTTCCCACTGCTGGGACACAGGCCTCCTCTCAGTGAGAGGGAGTGGGCTGTAATCCACCACGTGAGCCCAGTGCGGGTTGGTAGATGTCACATGTCTTCGAATTTTTGGTTCTTCGCTTCGGGAATCATCGTCTATCTTCGGAAATACGAACGCGCGGTAATGAGATCTAATAAAGAGCTGTTACAATTACAACCATGGAAGTACCTCCTTGTCTATAACTCTGGGGACGTGGACTCAACCGATTATTCCCGATGTCCACCACGGGGGGACAGCGAAAAAACCTTTAAGAATTATTCTCGTTGTCCACCACGGGGGGACAGACCTAACCTCAAAACACTTTAAAGTTGCTTCTGCAACGTCTCCGGCGCTGCTGGAAGGGCAATCCCTTTGCTCTTACGTAACAAGGAGAGGCACCCATGCTCACGTCCGCGTTTCGGCTTGTTAGTCGCCTCTGGCGACCAGCCTCAGCCGCTGCGGCTCGCACGTGGTGCCTTGCTTTGTTACAGCAGACGTTGGTTGCTCTCCCTTGGCGCCTCCTGATTTTACATACACTCTAGGGGTAGCAGCCAAAAGACTACATAAAGTCGGGGTGCCCCAATTCGGTTTTGGAACAGATTCGACCTATTTTAACTATGAAGTGGTGGACAGCGGGAATTATTTTTAAAAGTTATTTCGCTGTCCCCCAGTGGTGGGTATCGGGAATATGCCGACTCAAAAACTGCGTGAACTCACACTGCTCGAGAAACCGTTTTAACACTATAGGACCTACAATTAGAAAGCATCCGTCATCCTACGTAATCGCCGGAACTGGGGACCTGTACTCCCTAAGCACGAAGTCCGTAGTTTCGGCCTTCGTTAACGCATTTCATACTCTGTATCACCGACAGACGGATGATTGGTTACAGGGCCCGAACGAAGTATGAATGACAACACGCTTTGATAGTTGTCTCTGCTCCCGATGTGTTTTTGCCCGTCCGAATTGTAACTTTTACTTTTTAAAAATTTACTTCCCAGCAAGCAATACAAAATTGCCTTCACACAGTTTTCCGAAAATGTAATTTTTTTAAACAGTAGGCAGTCTGCGAAGTAGTGACTATGAGAATTAGACAGAATGCGAAATAGGCTGTTTGCCAAGTGGGCCGATAGCGAAGTAGTCACATAGAGAAGTAGTAAGAATGAGAAATTGGCTATTTGATAAGTAGACCTCTGGCGCCTGAGGGAGTTTATCGAGTCCCCAGAGTTTTAACGCAAAGGTAAGGAAGGTAATTATATGACCTTCCCATGAGATGGCAGAAATGTATAGACAATGAGGAATACTTTGATTAAATAAATATATTATTAAGTTTTGAAAGGGGTGAGGGACGACTTTCGACTGAACACCTCCGCCAATATTATGAGCTCTGCTTAACGCTTCGGTCAGGTCACAGTTAACGAGTTGAATGCCGTAATTACAGACAGTGAAAAAGCCATTGTGTCTCGCGTGGATCCACGTTCCGGCATACAAAGGGTTAATACAGATGGCACACTTCGCAGTTTAGGTATGAAGCTACAAGTACACGGCGAGGCCCGTCCACGGAGCTAATTCAGTAGAAATGCCGCGCACCGAAGGGGTATAAGAGTTACGCGATAGAAAGAGAGGCAATGTGTAGGTGAATATAACTGTAGGTAATTAGCGTTCTGCGAACTGAATTGCACTTTATTGTGTCGTAGCAAGTCGCTTTTTAACCGACTTCAAAAAAAGGAGGAGGTTCTCAATTCGGTTGTGTTTTTTTTTTTGTATGTTTGGTACCTACTGAGGTACTCCGTCGTTTATGAACCGATTCGGAAAATTCTTTTTGTATTTGAAAGGGTATACTTCCAGATTGGTCCCATTTTTATCAAAATCCAGTTCTGATTATGGGATCCATGAGGAATCGAGGGAACTCCTCAAATATTATAGGCATACATATAGCTATTTTGGTACTCTCATCAACAAATCAAGCGTTTGCATTCAGAAAGTATCATCTGGTGAAGTGGAACTGAGGAAGAAAGCCACGGGAACTCCTCGTGTGCGTTACCGCAGCCAGAAAATGTCGAAAATCGTCATTTGAATTTTATAGATAATTAGTGCCTCGGCTTCTGTAATTGTACCATCGATTTTTAAATTTGTACCTCTAATAGTTTTTTAGTTATTTGACAAAAACAGTTCTGGCTGGCGTAACGTTACCGTAGCCAGAAGTTTTGTTTATTAATGGGTATATTGAAATAAATTGTAGCCAAATATTTAGTGCCTCAGACGAGGTAAATGTACCAACTTAATTTGTATTTGTATCTGTTATGGTTGCGAAGATATTCAAGATCCTGCTGCGGTAACGTTTACATGTTTGCTGGATCTCTGAAACGGATAAGCCCCCTTTTATAGTATTTTGCACACGACTTCTTATGAGTTAGCTTGAATTTGTTCCTCATTAATAAAACAAAAAAATTGCACCGTTAAGGAGTTATTTAGGTAAATAGAAATATGCTTTAATCGATCCTAGCACTTCGAATAGAAGCTCTAAAGACTTACTTGCAACGTTATGTTATAGCTTATAACTGCCTTCAAATGTACCTGAAGTTTAATTTATTATCCTGTAAGCAATTAATAAATTATGATGAAATTTAAATTTACTTCGGGACATGATGCGCAGCGGTTTTTTAAACCACCGTTTAACCGAGATTCTTTAGGATTTATGAAGTGAAAGTTATATCAATAATTAGTGCTTTTATTCAATTTTATGCCTGTACATTTGCAACGTAATCCACTCAATAATTAACGAGATAATCGAAAAATAGTCACTATGGTGTGTGTGACCACGGTAACCCGGCCAAGTTTAGATGGTTACAGAAAAGCGGACCTTTAATACATTACGCTAACCTTCTGAAAATTACAGTATAATAGTCTTATAATTTTGGTACAGACGCGTACATTATGTTTTGAGTGAAAAATATAACCTTCTACCTAATAAATAATAATGAACTTTTAAATTCAATAGTTTTATTTACTTATGTAGGTACCTATATAAGCACGTAAGTACAGACTAGTCTTTATGAATCTATACTATAATATTATAAATTCGAAAGTAACTCTTATCTGTCTGTCTGTCTGTTACCTTTTCACGCCTAAACCACTGAACGGATCTTGAAAAAATTTGGCAAGGCTGACATGGCATCCTGGCGAAGGCTACTTTTTGCCTCAAAAATAATCCTACGGGGGGTGACATAGGGGATGAAAGTTTGTATGGGAAACCCAGCATTATTAGTGATACCTAAGTATGAAAATTGAAATTTATGCTTTTGGTAGGAAATAAAATTAGAAAAATAGGGGTTGATTTTAAAATACACAAAAATGCACGGATTTCGTTAGAAATTATTAATTTATTACCTACAAGAAATAACTTTTGAACAAGTGGATACTCGGTCTAAAGTTTTTTTTTTATTAGAACGTGACTGGCATAGTAAATATCTAAACAAAGTCCCCCCCACGCCGCGTCTGTCTGTCTGTTTGAATGAGATAAACTCAAAAACTGTTAAACGTGTTTTTATACGGTTTTCACGTTTTCAGCAATGGATAGAGTGATTCAGTGTATATTCATTAAGTTTTTGTCTAAATTGGCTGAAATATGACGATGATTGTTGAAGAGTCGTGAAAAATCATGCCGACTGGAAGCTTTAAGGCCACCATACACGGCAACGATATATCGTAAGGATTTGAGTTTGCACAGTTATATCGGACGGCTTTATGTTATCCACATGTAAGTACGCTGAACGTATACATGTAGAGAGCATAGGGCCGTCCGAACGTATTACGTTCCCATGGAATACTTTCCATCATCCACGCGGGCGAAGCCGCGGGCAAAAGCTAGTACTTACGATAAGCCTCTTATCTTACCCGTAGTGAGGTACCTAGGTACATATAAACCCATTTTCAGACTACTGGCGTAAAATTACGTCGTGCAGGCAAAGAATATATGAACTGTCGCTGGTAAAAACCCGTATTAAGAGCGAGCGCGCACTGCGGTGCGTTTCCGGTAGTTCTGCCGCACTGGGCGGGGCCTACGGTAACAAAACGCATAACCGCAGTGCGCGCAAAGACATATGCGGTAGAAAAACGCTCGCCCTTAGGGCGGGCGCCGTACGAGCGCGCATTGCGGTGCGTTTTTCTACCGCATAATCTGTGAAGTATGGAATGTCTTTGAAGTGCGCGCACTGCGGTCATGCGTTTTGTTACTGTAGGCCCCGCCCAGTGCGGTAGAACTACCGGAAACGCACCGCAGTGCGCGCTCGCTCTTAATACGGGTTTTTACCAGCGACAGTTCATATATTCTTTGCCTGCACGACGTAATTTTACGCCAGTAGTCTGAAAATGGGTTTATATGTACCTAGGTACCTCACTACGGGTAAGATAAGAGGCTTATCGTAAGTACTAGCTTTTGCCCGCGGCTTCGCCCGCGTGGATGATGGAAAGTATTCCATGGGAACGTAATACGTTCGGACGGCCCTATGCTCTCTACATGTATACGTTCAGCGTACTTACATGTGGAGAACATAAAGCCGTCCGATATAACTGTGCAAACTCAAATCCTTACGATATATCGTTGCCGTGTATGGTGGCCTTAAAGCTTCCAGTCGGCATGATTTTTCACGACTCTTCAACAATCATCGTCATATTTCAGCCAATTTAGACAAAAACTTAATGAATATACACTGAATCACTCTATCCATTGCTGAAAATGTGAAAACCGTATAAAAACACGTTTAACAGTTTTTGAGTTTATCTCATTCAAACAGACAGACAGACGCGGCGTGGGGGGGACTTTGTTTAGATATTTACTATGCCAGTCACGTTCTAATAAAAAAAAAACTTTAGACCGAGTATCCACTTGTTCAAAAGTTATTTCTTGTAGGTAATAAATTAATAATTTCTAACGAAATCCGTGCATTTTTGTGTATTTTAAAATCAACCCCTATTTTTCTAATTTTATTTCCTACCAAAAGCATAAATTTCAATTTTCATACTTAGGTATCACTAATAATGCTGGGTTTCCCATACAAACTTTCATCCCCTATGTCACCCCCCGTAGGATTATTTTTGAGGCAAAAAGTAGCCTTCGCCAGGATGCCATGTCAGCCTTGCCAAATTTTTTCAAGATCCGTTCAGTGGTTTAGGCGTGAAAAGGTAACAGACAGACAGACAGATAAGAGTTACTTTCGAATTTATAATATTATAGTATAGATTCATAAAGACTAGTCTGTACTTACGTGCTTATATAGGTACCTACATAAGTAAATAAAACTATTGAATTTAAAAGTTCATTATTATTTATTAGGTAGAAGGTTATATTTTTCACTCAAAACATAATGTACGCGTCTGTACCAAAATTATAAGACTATTATACTGTAATTTTCAGAAGGTTAGCGTAATGTATTAAAGGTCCGCTTTTCTGTAATCATCTAAACTTGGCCGGGTTACCGTGGTCACACACACCATAGTGACTATTTTTCGATTATCTCGTTAATTATTGAGTGGATTACGTTGCAAATGTACAGGCATAAAATTGAATAAAAGCACTAATTATTGATATAACTTTCACTTCATAAATCCTAAAGAATCTCGGTTAAACGGTGGTTTAAAAAACCGCTGCGCATCATGTCCCGAAGTAAATTTAAATTTCATCATAATTTATTAATTGCTTACAGGATAATAAATTAAACTTCAGGTACATTTGAAGGCAGTTATAAGCTATAACATAACGTTGCAAGTAAGTCTTTAGAGCTTCTATTCGAAGTGCTAGGATCGATTAAAGCATATTTCTATTTACCTAAATAACTCCTTAACGGTGCAATTTTTTTGTTTTATTAATGAGGAACAAATTCAAGCTAACTCATAAGAAGTCGTGTGCAAAATACTATAAAAGGGGGCTTATCCGTTTCAGAGATCCAGCAAACATGTAAACGTTACCGCAGCAGGATCTTGAATATCTTCGCAACCATAACAGATACAAATACAAATTAAGTTGGTACATTTACCTCGTCTGAGGCACTAAATATTTGGTTACAATTTATTTCAATATACCCATTAATAAACAAAACTTCTGGCTACGGTAACGTTACGCCAGCCAGAACTGTTTTTGTCAAATAACTAAAAAACTATTAGAGGTACAAATTTAAAAATCGATGGTACAATTACAGAAGCCGAGGCACTAATTATCTATAAAATTCAAATGACGATTTTCGACATTTTCTGGCTGCGGTAACGCACACCTTTAAATAAATGGTTCTGATGAAAATGGTACCATCGAACCGATCTGATGACGAAGCCGTAAGGTAGGCATCGGAACTCAGTAATAAAACAATGTATCCTAGCCGTGTTTGGGCTTATTGGAATTGTCATGAGGTGCACTCTGGCTACAAATGATTTAATGCTTACTATATTTTATGGCGCTTCAAATTGCGCTAGTTGAGTTGTTTTAGTCTATGTGGATGATGCTCCTCTAATTTATATTGCAGAGTGGTATTCACATTTGTGTGGGGTAGGCACCACTAAAAAGTGAAAAATAAAAACTTTTTACAAAAAAAAAACAACAGACTTCCAAAAAAACACTACAAAGTGAAAAATAACTTTAATTTCGGAAGTCGGTGGCAAAAAAAAACGAAAGTAAATAAAAAAACCAAAGACACCGACTTCCGAAATTAAAGTTATTTTTCACTTTGTAGTGTTTTTTTGGAAGTCGGTTGTTTTTTTTTTGTAAAAAGTTTTTATTTAAATGATTTTGCGGAGTGTCCCATCTGTATTAATCTGTGGTCAGGTGTAAGGTTATAGTATCATGAAGAGGGAATAATTCTACACACAACAAAAAAAAAACCCACATCTGTGTCAATATATAAATTTATTAACTCCTTTACTTAGCGACAGGTTTGACAGGCTTCTTGGTTTTTTTAACACCTGCGGGCTTCTTTTCGCCTTTCGCTTTCTTGGGTGGAGGAGGGGCTGTTTTCTTTGCTACTGGCTTCTTAGGTTTCTTTGCAGCAGCAGCCTTGGAGGCTTTCACCCTACGCAAGCGTAGCTTCTCGGCTTTCACGGCGGGGTCGGCTTCCGAGAGCTTGATCTGTGAAAAGGGTTTAAATGTTAGTGGAAGAAAATTGAACCGGTTTGGGGTGAGAAAAAGTGGTGTCTTCAGAAAGTGTCAACGTGTGAGTAATCACGGTTTTCATAACCCAATGCTCTGAAAGAGAGTATCATCATTTAGAAAATTTTATTTCGTGTTCTAATATTTATAACTGGCGCCCGCGGTGTCGCCAGCGTGTTATGTCAATAAAAAAACCAGCCAAAAAATCACGTTGTATTCCCAGCCCCCCTTAAATGTTTGTTTTAATTTAACTTTTTATTTTTCAAGTGAATATATAACTAAATATTCTGTTTTTTAGTATTTGTTGTTATAGCGGCAACAGAAATACATCATCTGTGAATGTTTCAACTACCTACTAGATTACTTCACCTGATGGTAAGTGACGATAGGGTCAACAATGGTGCAAGTAATTTTTAATTAAAAGAGCAGACTCTCAGCCTAACCTAACCTAAAAACATCCATCAATATAAAAATACTTACTCCACGCTTCTCAGCCAAAGCTAGGGCCTTGATATTATTCCTCCTATCCTGGTCAAGAATAGCCTTCCTTCTGGTCACAGCCGAGTACGGGTTCAACCTCAGCATAGCCCTAGTGTTGGTCAGTGGGTTCAACTTCCTGGTTGCACGGACTACACGCTTGCTGCAAGAGAGAGATAGAAGGGTTAGATTGTGTAAAGGGGAGGGGGGGTTAGAGAGAGTGGGAGAGGTAGTTCAGTATGTGTCAACGTGTGAGTAATCATGGTTCTCATAACCCAATGCTCTGAAAGAGAGTATCATCATGTAAGAGGATTTTTTTTGAGTCTTTTTAAGTCTTCACGCATTCCAAATCTGTCTAAATTTATATTGAGACCTCATTTTTGCGTCTGGGATACGTTATACAAGACTCAGCGCAGCTAGAAATGAGCGTAGGTCTGAAGATTTTCTGATGACATTATTATTTCCTATAATTCATTAATACTTATACATATAAATTACATTTTTAAATATAAAAACATTACTATTATTATTATTATTTAGCTAATTAGCTGATGCGTGTGTATCAAATAGCTTGGAGATATTTAATCTTTCCAGTTGATTCTTGAAGCAGTTTGTGGGAGCCGTCACAACATTTGACTTTGAATAATAAACTTTATTTATGACCAAAGGAAATAATTGTCCTTGACGACTTGAGGAAATGTTTGATGCACAACGTTTCACTTCCTGACAACAATGACATATTTAGAATACTACATCAGGAAAGTCCCAGCTCTGCGCTCTTTTAAGATCCATGCGAGGCCCTAGTTTTTTTTTTCTAGCTTGGTAATGTAGGTTCTGGGTTTTCAAACTTTGCTAGTATTGCAGAAAAGGGTAGGCAGTGACGTACACTCCCATTACGCATGTGACTTGGGGATTGTTCTAAAGGCGATGTATACGTACTTGGGCGCGCGCAGCACCTTCCTGATCTCGTCAGACTTGAGCAGACGGCTGAGGTCGGTGTTGGCCATCTTAGGCTGGGGCAGGTTGAAGTTCTTCTTCTCCTTTGAGGGAGTCTTCCATGATCCGAACAGGGAGTCTGTAGAAAGAGATTATTTGTAAAGTAAGTATAGACAAACGTGTACGCGGCGGGTTCGACTTGTCGAGCTAATTCAGTGTGGGCTGCCGCGCACCGGCCGGGGAGCACGTTAGTTCGATACTCACTCACGCGCCGCGTCGTAAAAGACAATCCTAACAAGTCAGAAGGTATAAATATAACGCTGAATAGCACTTTATTGTGTCGTAGCAAGAGTCGCTATTTATTTAAATGATTTTGCGGAGTAAATCATCTGTACTTTTACTATTATTTGTATTCTGTGGTATAGATATGGTTGACTGGTTAAATTATTTATTGGATTCACAACATGTTTCGACAATCTAGAAATGTGAGAATGATTATTGATTTTATTAATTGAAATTATTGGACTCGCCCATTACAAAATTGTCTTCTGGGAATATGTACTTTGAGAATTAGAGTAGTCTTGAATTTTGTTTGTAAATTAAATGATCTCTAATTGATAGTAATTTAGAGCCTGTCGATATTTTGATAAATTTGATGTTGTCGGAACAAAATATTTTGATTCAGTGTTTTTAACACTATAATAAAATAATAGCAATTAAGGCGTGAAGTCTGCTTTTGTACCTTTTGTTGCCTAAAGTTAACAAGTATATATTTAAATAAAAAAATGTATTCCACAAGTCGACACACTGACCGACTAGATGTCTGCGTCAATGTTTCCTAAGGGAACTATAATATACCCCTCGATATTCGTAACTCGATTTTGTATGGAACAAAACGAGTAAGGCTTATAGGGGAAACTATTTATTCTGTATACCAATACGATAGAAATAGAAATCCGTGTATTTAACAGGGACCGTACAAACCCCGGTTAGTCTTTCGAAGCGGTTAGCCATTTATGAGGTTACTTTTATTATGTGTAACTCCTTGAATGGGTTCTATACTTGAAACCCAGTTAAAGGGATACCTCTTCATTAAGATAACCTACATAATATAAGGGTTTTGTTTGGGTTACCATATTAGCTACATTTGCAACATATGCCAATCATCGAGATCATTTACTTTACATTGCTTTGAGTCGGAATGTTTCGAGTTGAAGTGTAACCACTAACCAACATTGTATAGGTTTTTGATTAACTGCTTAGAAAAAACCTATCGAAAACCCTTTCAATGGGTAACCAATCCCTGCTGTTAACAGACCTCAAAACCTTTTTCCGATAACTTTGTGAAAAATACAAGAGTTGAAAAACTTAAATCATTCATCAAATTGCTTCAAGGTAACACACATACGAAACTATTAAGCCTTGAGCGTTCTTTTATAATATTACCTGTAGGTCATCCAAGATCTTTAGATCCTCTTCCAAAGCCTTTTACTACTTCTCCTTCAAGAAATAGTGGTAAGTGTTTTGGTGACATATTTAAGGCTCTTACAGACAGAGGCGATATCGCGTCGCGACGCGATATTTTTCGACGGATATAATATCGAAATATCGCGTCGCGACCGCGATATCGCCTCTGTCTGTAAGAGCCTTTACTCGTCTTATCGCCGTGCATAATACAAAAGACAAACAGCCTATTGTGTTGGAGTTTACCTTTCAGTAAATACACGGTAAAGATAAAGTCCTTGAAGAGTGAAAGTGAAATTGTGGTTTGAACTTACCGAGCCTGTCGAAAGCGGACTGGGTCCAGATACAGAAGCGTCCAAGATGACCACCAGGCGCCAGCTTCAAAAGGTTGAGCTTGTCTACATTCAGCATCTCGACGCCGGGAATGTTGCGGAAGGCACGGGTCAGACCCTGAGAAAAAGAAAGTATAATTTAGACACGAAAAGAACAGCCATATTGACTGAGATGCTATGCCGAGGTAAACTGTCCATGTTTTTACTCAACAAGTATCTGAATCATGGTGATTTCTGCTTCTGTCTTAACCTTTTATGCTTTGATACCTAACACACCTTCCCTGTGTCAGAAGAAGTATTTTCTTCCAGTGAAAAGAGTATTGCTATAAACCGAGAACATATAAAAAATCAGGCTAGTACTGTGATTTTTCCAACAAAACGGGCTAACGGTTTTGATAATGGGCTAGCCTGACACAGTAGTAGGGGAGGTAATGCTCGATTTTTGCAGGTTATTCCACCACTTAATATGCCTTCAGGCATAATAGGGTAGGAGGGGGGCATGGTAGGGGTAGTTTGTTGCCTGAACAGAAAAAAGACCCGAGACGGCGGCGCGCCGTGTTCCGCGCGCCTCTTTAGAGGAATTGCGGTCATATATGGCCGCCGAGGGTGACGGGGTCCGCATGAATCCATGCGGGCCGACACCTGGCCGGGGGAGCGTGATGAAATGCGCAAGCATTCCAGCACCCCGGCTAAAGGTAGCTGCAGAACACCGTGTGGTTTTAGTCAGAAAAACACACTGTTGGATTTTCGACTCCCGGCGCTAAGCAGAGAGTTGAAAATCCAGTGCGCGATAAAATCCCGCCGCGATTTTATTACACTCGTCGAAACGGGGGTTTACGCACATGTCCTAGAACCAAAAATTCGAAGAGATAATTATGACACCTACAGGAGACTCCACTCCTCGAGCCTCGAGGTCTGTGTCCCAGCAGTGGGAACATTATGGGGATGGTATTAGGTCTCAATGTTAGTAAACTTGTTGCGACACTTATGATCCGCTGTGCGTACAAACGCGCGCAGTTCGGTTGTGCCGCGTCGATATCACCCCTACACGAAGCTAACGCTAAGGATCGCTTTAGCCAGACGCTGCTGGGGTGAGAAGGAGAAAGTTAGGTTAGTCGCCGAAGCTCCAGCATGTTAGTAAAGAAGAAAGTTCTATGTTAGAGGGTATGGTTTCCGTATTTAGTCCTTCATGTGGACCATTGTGCGTGAAGATTACTTGTACGGTTCAAACCTCAAAAAAAAAAAAAAAGGGAAGTGGTTAGCTGCAATAAAATGACACTTCTAATATCATTTTTACCAATGACATTGAACCTCTAGACGTTGCCATGATTACAGTGTGAAGTGTGGAAGTGAGACACATATATATGAAATTAGTAGGAAAATTGAGACAAAGCTTCGTATCTTCTCGTCGCTAATTTAACTGACTGACGTATCTGACATCCTGGACAAAGCCGATAGCCGACCTTAATATTACTCTATTTAGGTCGGCTATCGGCCCAGTCCAAAATGTCAGATACGTCAGTTAGTCAAATTAGCGACGTTCTGTCTCTTACGGCGTGCCGTATTTTTGCTTGGCGAACTTTTGAATGTTAGCCAAATAAAGTGCTTTCACTGTTACAAAATTTATCTTGCGTCGGTTAATTTAACTTTTTTGGACAGTTTTTGCATTTTACGCATGTATTGACATGGGTTTCAGTCCAAAATATGGAAGATATCTTACGATAAACTTCATTTCTCATACCACATAACCTAGAAAAAGTATTATATTGCTGTCTCATGACTGGCCACGCGGTGGCTCAATCTAGATGTCTATTATCTAATATTTTTACTGTCATTTCGCTATCAAATCGGAACACTTTTTATCGAAATGACATAAGAAGTGTCATTTTACTGCAGCTAATTAAAAATCCAAGCATATGTAAAATACTCTTTCAAGAAACTAGATGTGTCATATTATCATTACCCGGTCGTTACTATGGCACATTGAGTTTTGTAGGTCCTGTAGATCCTTACCTGGTCCTTGTGGTAGATGATGAGGGGTCCCTTGCGCTGCACGCGGCGACGGTTGCGCATCTTACCCTTACCGGCGCGCAGGCGCTGGGATTTGTACACCTAGGTAAAGAGAATGAGGTTTTATTACAAAGTGTATTTTACTGGCCAATTTTTGTCAATCGTCCATAATATTTTCAGCGTAGGCTTAGAGTCGACGTTATCGTCGCGTTCAGGTAGCGTTTACGCTGCGACAGTTTGGACACCCTGACATAAGCTAACATCACAACAGGCAATCAGGAAGAAATGTGGAAGGTAATTACAACATTCCTCCAGGTGTATTAGAGTCTTTCAAGCGAGTCGGTCCACAACCATTTAGCTTAGCTGATTTCTTATAATGGCAATACTATTATCTGTCAAACGGATTGTCACAACTTCTGTTCTACTAAGCTACAGCATTTTGATACTTTTAGTTCAATCTAATTTGTATTAATGGACATTTAAAGAAATATATTTAATGGAAAAATGATATTAATGTAGAAAACAAATATAAAGTAGGGACAGGATAACCGAAACGGAGTTGGAAACCATCATAATTTTTGTGCATGATGATACAGACAGTGATTTCTCTTGTGAAGGCATTGAATTTCTAGATTCTGATTTTAGTTCTAATTGTGACTATTATATACCTACATTGAAATGCACTTTTTTAATTTATCCCAAAGAAATTTTTTATCTACAAAAATTCAAGTATCAAACATGTTTTCAGCGTACTGTATCAGTGTTGACACCTGTAAGATTTTTGAATTTGCCGCCTTTTTCATGGGAAACGACTCGCTTGACAGACTCTATAAGTTTCATTGATTGCCACTGGCTGGCTACAAATCTAAACTCAGAGTTGCTACAAAGTTTTGTAATGGTAAAAAACAAATACCATTTTTTGCTTGGCCTGGAATCCAAGACACCACGCTTTATAAATGAAGCCTTTTTTATAGAAAAATATTTTGTACCAGTACTTAGTAATTATTATAAAGAAAATGTTTTCCATAGTTTACGTCCGCATTGAACAATGATATTCAGCCGGATGGTTGGCTTGGAAGTTTAATGTATCTCCATAGACATAACGACAGATATATAGATCAGTAATTAGCTTTTAAGGAGATATAACCTATCTGTTCCAAAGTATTTCACTAAAGGGAATTATTCATCTTTATTTCGAAAGTTTCAACTCTATATTTCACCTCATTTTCCAACAATTATTGTTTCAAAAATATGATTAAATTGTAATTGAAAAATCATAGACGATTTAGTATACAAAATTAAACTACATTGTCAGATGAAAAACATCTTTACAGATATTTAAAATTCTAATTTCGAATAAATAATCAAATCAAAGCGCTAAATTTTGATCTCTTTGAAGAACATACATATACGGCCATAGCAGTAATAACAATGAAACTTCTATTGTGTCCTTCAAAGCGTTTTTTGATCTCTTTGAAGAACATACATATACGGCCATAGCAGTAATAACAATGAAACTTCTATTGTGTCCTTCAAAGCGTTAAGTGTCACAACAAATTGGCATCCACAGCTACAATTTCTTATCGTCGTCGTACAATTTCATATCGCGTCATGTTCGTGAACGGGCGCCGTCAGTTGGTTTTAAGTATTTTTTATTATTTTACATTGTTCTCACATGTAGAAGCAACAAATACCTATATGTACCCATGATGTTGTAACACTTATCTTGATTTAGAAGAGCGTCCGTGGAGTTTCTTGCCCGTTCTTCTCCATAGATCTACGTTTTGGAATGGGCAACTAGCTTCAACTTTCTGACTAACTGACCGACTCTTTGACAATTCAAAAGTGCGAGTAATTGGTTTAATTGAAATAAATGCTTTGAGTTTGAGTTTTTTGAGTTTATCCATTTGTTTGCATTATTATCAGATACTTCTGGAATGGACTATGGTTGTAGTATGTTCATCAACTAACCTTGAGGACATCAGACCAGGCCTTGATGCGTCTCAGGAAGATGACTGCCTGTTTGGTCTTGTTGATCTCCTGGACCTTGTCGGAGACCACCAGGGGCAGCTCAGGTACTTTCTCGATGATGTGACCTGGTCAAACAAAAATCAACTTAATTTTCTTCCTCGGGAGTGAATTAATGGTAGCTGTTTTATCTCACGAAAGCGGGTGAGCCATACTTGTAGATGTAATGCGTATAGACACGCCCTCTTGTGTGCGTGCCTGCAGGTAGCGCGCTCCCGAGCTTACGCACACAAAGACAATGTGCATGTAACATTTACACATACAAGTATGGCTATATACTATAACTTTACTATAGATATACATAGCTTAGTGTGAGGCATTTAGAAGTGATAAAGGCTAAAATGCTCTCAAAATCTGAGTATTTCTTTAATACTTTTCAGGCGTTTTATTTGAATTTGTGCCAATAAACGTATGTTCCTCATTTATTTCTTTAACTGGTAAGCGAAACTCAGTTTTAACGTTAGTAACAATAATGATGCTTTTAAAATAGCCTCAGATGTCTTGGAGTTACTAACCTGTTCTAAAAAGTAATATCCTAAACGAAAAATCCCTTCATAAGAAAGATAAGAATTAAAAATAATGTTTTCCATAGTTTACGTCCGCGTTGAACAATGATATTCAGCCGGATGGTTGGCTTGGAAGTTTAATGTATCTCCATAGACATAACGACAGATATATAGATCAGTAATTAGCTTTTAAGGAGAATAAAGTGGTTGCCTTGTTCGAATTTAGGAAGGGTTATAGAGCGCGATTGCTGGATGATAAAACTGCTAGATTTCCATGGAACTATTATTATTTACTTAAGATATTTACCTTCATACGTTTTGGAAAGGGCATCTAGAATCTATTTTATTTTCTTGTAAAGAAGATCATTCTGAGGCACAAAAAAAAGCTATTTCCCGAAAGAAAACATTTTTCCTTATTTATTTTTGTTTTTTTTTTTTCGTTTTTTACTATTATTCTTTTAACTAATACGTACTGAAAACGGGTGTCAAAAATCATGAAATTCGTGTGACGTAGGACGCTGTTACAAATGGGTAGTCAAATCATTACTTTTTTACACAAAAGTGTGTTTATTAAATAAAATGCTTTGCTTTCTTAAAATGTTTTTTGGTTAAATTGTTGATAAATGTGCATGGTACGATTCTGAACCATAAATATAATTTTAGATAGGTACAGTTTCACAATAATGGTACCGAAGTGATTTTTTTTACTTTGGTAAGAAGCTGTACATATCTAAAATTACGTTTATAGTACAGAATCGTATCAAGCACACTTATCAACAATTTAACCAAAAAACATTTTAAGAAAGCAAAGCATTTTATTTAATAAACACACTTTTATGTAAAAAAGTAATGATTTGACTACCCATTTGTAACAGCGTCCTTATGCATGTATATCAAAAACTAATCTACATACAAACTACACAAATTAAACAACAATAAAATATCCTAAGTAAGCAGCCTGTAAGTCACTTATAAACACTATAGCCCTCCATTCTTCGATTAAACCTTCCTATGAATTGGCAACACTGATTACTTTCCTACCAACATCAACCAGTCTCTGGTACATACCTCTAGCCTGCACGAGAGCAGGTACTCCGCTAGCGGCGACGGCAGCGGCGACCGCAGCGCGCCTCTGACGTAGATTCACGCGACGGTGCCAACGACGCCACGGCTTGGTTGGCGCGAACATGCGACCTCCACGACACATGTTACCGAACGCACCCTGGCCGGACCTAGGAGAAGGGAATTATGAGGTAAAATGGTCTGTTGGATGAGAGGTCTCTGGATTGTGCTATAGTATAGTTAAAATCTCGCTGCAGACTCGGTCATAAATCATTCGAGTGTTTCGCTCTCTTTCCCACTCACGGGCCTTATGGGCAGGCCACGGCCACACGTAGTCCTGTGCATTACTGCAGTCGATGAGTGATATCGATAGTTTTATATATTTATAAATGGGTGATAGAAATAAATACACATTTTTTTTATTTTATTACCAAATTTACTACAAAGCATATTAAATATACAAACAAAAGAACGTATATATAAAACTAAAAATAGAAAATTAAAATTCTTCGTCTGAGTCATCGTCATCATCTGTTATCGATAATGGCCTTGAGCGCGCGCAACTAGCGCACATCCCTACTCCGATTATGATTTATGACCAAGTCTGCAGCGAGATTTTAACTATACTATAATGCACGACGCCTGAATACCCTCAGGGTTTAAGCATGAGTGTACAGTACACCCAACATTTCACCCGTTAAGTTCTAAGTTTATTTATTACCCGCGACAGCCACGGAGACAGTAAGTATATGGTTTTGGGTTAAGAAGACTTGTGAGCATGTGATGAGACATCTTTTTTTTGTTTTTGTGGATGGGAAATCATCGGAGCTCGTGGCTAAGTAATAACAGCCGCACGGGTCGATCCATCAGGTTAAGCTACGCTTGCCGGGTTTGGTCCGTGGATGGGTGACCTATCTTTACATACCGAGACTACTCCGTGCCTCGGAAAGCACGTTAAGCCGTTGCTCCCGGCTGTCATTCGTGGATCTTTGAGTCGTTACGGGTCGTCAGAAGCCCGAAAGTCTGACAACCAGTCTTACCAAGGGGTATCGCATTACCCAGTTACTGGGTTGTGGAGGTCAGATAGGCAGTCGCTCTATGTAAAATACTGGTATTCAGCTGCATCCGGTTAGACTGGAAGCCGACCCCAACATAGTTGGGAAAAGGCTAGGCAGATTGATTGATGGGAAACCATCAAATCTGGTGCTCTGGGCGGAGCAGGAGTACGTGTCAGACTTTTACTGACTAAAACCCACCCGTGTTCCTTCAGTTGCCTGTGCCAGGGCCACGGTATCTCATTCGAACAACCCGCGACCCCTGCGGCATGTGACATCTACCAACCCGCATGGTAGATTGTGGCCCACTCAATCTCACAGAGAGGAGGCCTGTATCCCAGCAGAGGAAACATCATAGGCTGATTATTATATTTATTGTTATAGACTTGACCCCCATTATGAGACTATTACAGGTGTGATGTGTTTCATTTATACAGATGTATTCTAACATATCGAATGCGTCTACCCACAGGAAGTAGACGTCCGCGCTATTAGAACTTTCATGTTACCCGCCATTGTCACTAACCACAGTAATTGTACTGCAACAGTGTTTAAACGGGGATCTATGTGAGTACAGTATGCGAGGTCTAAGCTGAGCTTTGCGTTTGTGTGAGTGCACATAGATAGTGTAGGTGTGACGTCCGGCATAGAGCGCGATTCGTCCTTCGCTTGGTTTAAAACCGGTTTATTCGGCTTTTTGGCAATCGGCTTTTGTTCTTTTAGTACGAGAGGCCATGACCAAAATCATGTCGCATCGTTGTAAAACTTAAAACGATTAAAGATTTTGCCTTACATAAAACGATGAGACAAAAATTCCCACAAATGCAAAGCTCAGCTTACGCGTCGCGGACTGTATCTGCCTAGCCTTTTCCCAACCATGTTGGGATCGGCTTCCAGTCTAACCGGAAGCAGCTGAATACCAGTATTTTACATGGAGGGACTGTCTATCTGACCTCCACAAGTTTCACAACCCAGTAACTGGGTAGTACAATACCTGTTTATAAGACTGGTTGTATACTTTAGGGCCTTCTACCTACCAACCAAATAAAGGAATTATGCTTGCTTGTTATGTGCCAGCACATAGAATTGTTGACATCTTAACTATCGTACAAGTAAAAAGCTGCAAAAGGGTTCCCATAACACATTAAATAGTTTAAAATTTTCTTTATTTTTTCGTTGAGCTTTGCATGGTTACCTCTAATGTTTTAGTTTTGAAATGAAATGAAATGAAATTTATTTATTTGCCAGAATATAGGTGCATAATAATATGGTAGAATAATTTCAGTGTCTCTATATTCGACTTATCAGTCGTGCAAATATTTGTAGTACATACATGCATAATAATATCATGACATTACTTAGGCTTTATAGGCTTTTTTATTATTTGAGTAACATGTATTCACGTATTCTGTGAAAATTTCAATAGGTTGGCTACCCGTTATACCGGGTACCCGTTACCTTTCTACAATTTGTACCCAGACAGATGACATAGGCTTAATCAAAAGGAGTCTTGTGTACCGTTGTGCATGGTATCATAACAAGTGGGTTTATGCCACTTCCAGATTATTCCTTAGTTCCTTTGTCACCCGCAACTTTCTGCCAGCTAAATAAAAAGTAAAATCTATTGTTAAACTTCATTAAATTAAATAATAACCTTACCTGTGGGTACCACCACCACGCACACGAGGGATACGCGCTACAGCACGTCCGGTACCCCATGACTCGGCACTGGTCTGGTGACCTGGTTGACAATGAGAAAAAAATTGTTAAAGTCGAACATTGCTAAACTTGACCTTGGATTGTAGAATCAGCTGGTACTTATACTAAACCGCTAGTTATTTTTTTGTTATATAAAACTGAACAAGAGTTGTTGAAACTGAAGAAAAGCTTGTTATAAGATTAATTTTAAAGTTTTTTTTTTTTATTTGGTGACCTTGACCTTGAAATGTCAAGGTCAATAATTACACTTATTTTGAATAAAAAGTGTTTTATTTACTGTTTTATCTAGTCATAAGGACTTTACTAAGCTGTTAAGTTACGTAAGAAATGTAAGCCCCGAGTTCTGATTGAGGCTAATTCTATATTTTTAAAGGGTTATTTGTAGTAAAAACTCTGCACCCGTCCCCACTATGGAGTGAGTCCAGAACGCCATGTCTTTACGTTGATGTTGCACTAATCCGCAGTAACGCTCCACGGCAATATCATCCGAGAGTGTGGACATTTAGTGCTAGAATGTTTTAATCTAGGATTCTAGATTTGAGGTGTTAGATAAAGTTTGACAAAGCATACAAAAATATTTACTTATTTGTTATAATTTTAACAAATTAGTTTCTTTGCAGATTTGAGATGATCATAGACAAGGTGAGGATTTCAACCATTGTGATTGGTTGATTCCTGCACATCTCCACTCAAAATGAAGCCAAAAATCCGAAGCAAGTTTTTGGTGGATTGACTGCTATCCACCAAAAACATGCAAAAATGAGGCTACTATGAACTATACTAATAACTATAATAACCATTCTCCATTACTCATTAAGTCAAAGTATTTCAGTTTCTCAGAAGAACGCCACAATTATATTGGCCAATATAAGCAAAAAATCAGTCAAAATGTAATGTCGCTTAAATAATAAAGTAACTCACCGGCCTCCTTGTTCACGGAGTAAGGCTGCCTGCCATTCTTGGACATGGACACGTGCACATCATTAACAAGGTCAGGCCGGATGGGGGCCTTAAACACGAACGGGAGAGGGAGGGAGGCGCCAGCGACTGCCTCGCTCTTCTCCGTGTAAACCGACACTAAAGGTCGGGCAACTGATAGACTCTGAAATAGAGGGGAAAGTTAGTTTCTAAACTTGTGCGGTTGTTTTGAAACCTGTAGATATTTGCTTATATAAAGCAATATTGCAAGTGATACTTCCATTTGAGGACATTTCTAAAATATCAGTCTGGCAGGGTAGTTGACTTCTCACAAGTCATTAAGAGAAGTGTTTTTTTTTTTTTTTTTTGACACTCAATTTTCTCAACCTGTTATGTGTGTTTACAGACAAGTCATCATCTGTGGGAACTGAACCCACAAACTATTTCTTTGAAGCGTGTTGACTCAGCCAAGCAGAGTGGAAATAATCAACAGTAAATAGACTGTTGATTATTTCCATATACTAGTTAGAATTTCCTTCGCTGGAAAACCATTCAAATCTAAGAAATATTATATTATAATAATAGGGGCACACCTTTCAATAGTGTGACCTAAACCTAAGAGTGTGACTAATTTAAGTTTGTATTCCACAAGTCGACACACAACCAGTATTTACTGGCCATGTTTCCTAAGGGAACTGCTTACTATACCCCATAAAAATGTACCTAGAAGACTATATTAGTGCAACTAGGAAGAGTATAGGGGAATCTGAACTTCCGGGTCCCCGAAACAATCAATTAGTATAATTATTGTAAATTTTTACATGATTAATACACATTGATGCGCAAATTGATCGTCTACCAAGTACAATTGACAATATTACTACAGTAGAAATTGATGGTAATTGATCATTGAGATTCATCGTTTCGGGGACGTCTTACAACCTGGTTTTCAAAACCCCATTTAACGATTTGTACTAAAAGTAATTAAAACGAAAAGAGAAATTGTAAGGTTATACAGCCACATTGAGATGTTTATAGGTTGTTTTCTATGGAAAAGTCAAGGATTTCGTCCATTCATTTGGCTAACGAACAATCTTAACCTCAAAATTTTCACGCATTTTCATAACAATAAAAAGATTGTAAAATAACCTACTCATGAGATATTTTCCAGCAGAAGATAGATAATTAGGGTTCAACATAGTTTTGTAACAATGATCATAATGTTTTACGGAAAATAAACAAGAATGCTTCGATGGAGTGTGGTACTAATCGATCGAGAAGTCATTTTCGTATACAATTTAATGCAGTAATATAGCTATAAAACAATAGCTTATCCCATCTAAATGTTGAATTAACACATATAACTTACGAAACACCATCAGAATCTTGTTATTTTGCGAAATGTAAAACCAAACACGTGTTCGAGCACGGCAACAAATTACATTTATCTACTCACTTTCACTTCATCGGATTGATTCACTTAAACTTTAAATTTATTTATAATTAAACTAAACTTTAGAACATCACATCAGTTTCTATTGAACTTACCATTTCGCTATTTAAGCGAAGTTATTCCTCCAAAAAACACTATAGGCGGCGTCAAAGACCATCCGCCATGCCACGGAGGAGTAAAAAGACCGGAAATTAGAATGGTTTTTTGACAGTACGAAAAGGCAGTGACCAGCCCAAAAAATTACTTAAATCTATTTTTGACGGCTTTGTCAAATAACTTTATATTATTATAGCCCATGCATTTCTATAATTTATAGTTTTAAATAAATAAATAAATAAATAATTTCATAATACTAAAAACAATATTATAACAAGTGTTTCATTTCTATTGCTAATCGGCAAAACACAGCAAACGATAGACAAAAAGTGTAATTTATACAACTGGGCCAAGACATTTTGTGTAAAGCCACGTTAGTCGAATACTGACAAATAAATGACATTTTAATAAACACGAATTATTATTATTTACAAGTATTTTGTAGTAGTATGTGAAGTTATCAGTAAAAATTCAACCAAATGAATCTTGAAACGTACTGAACTTATTTCTGTCTTTATATCCGTAAAGTGCACACGAAATATTGTGTGTGTTCTGAACAGTCGTGGTCTCGTGGATGCCAAATAAAAACCTGTAAAACTCCCTTGAACAGGTAACTGAACCGCTTATTGCTAGTTTAATAACAATGTACCAGTCTTGTACGACGCTATTAAAGCAGTACAGTTTTTCAGAATAATGCCTTGCGCTTTTTATAGTGCCAGATTTTTGTGAGCAGGCATCACTCAGAAGTTCAGAACGCATGCATGCATCAAGTTTGTCACACATTTGTTATCCACCCACGCTTAACGTAAACAGGAAACTATGTGCTATGTTGCCCAACTGAAACCAAAACCTCGTGTGGCCCCCAATAAGGTAATATATCCTAACTCACTTATTTTGCTGTGCCCGACAGGGTCCATGTGATCTAATTTTAAGTTTTACCACCTAAGTACTACATGTGGAATGCAATAAAGTATTGAGTATTGAGTATTGAGTATTGAGTATATCATTGGTGGCCCCGGTGGCCCCATATTAAAGCTTCGGACGTAGCGCAAGTGCGACACGAAGATAAATCCCGCTCTGTTCTCTCATGTTCAAATTAAGCCATGTTTTTAGTAATAAGTTCCCTTAAACTACAGTAACCGCATAACAAATTAATTCACAAACTTAACATTAGGTAGTGTAGTAAGGTTGTGGATGTCATTTTTGCCCCTAGCTTACTATATTAGTCGTCTTAACGTGTCGTATTTCAACAGCTTCAATGGATGAAAAACCAAAATGCAGTCACGATGTAGAGCCAATAACACAGCAGCCAACACAGAAGCCAGCAGCTCAAGAAGCCCAAACGGCTCTAAAAGAGGAAACTCCAGCAAAAAAAATACAAACTGTACTAAAAGCGAGTCCAGCATATTCGGAAGACCAATCAACTGCACTGAAAATTCAAACTGTATTAACGATAGACCAACCCGCACTTTTGAAAGACCAATCGGCTTATTCGAAAGAGGAATTGGCTCATCCGACAGACCAACCAGCGACATATTCGGATAACCAAACGTCTTACTCAAAAAGTCAAAATGCTATAACGAAAGACCAACTGGCCGAAACAAAAGAAGAAAGAAGTTTTCCGGCAATCCACATTGCGTCAAGAAAAATCAAATCGTCTTCGTGGGAAGACCAAACAGCTACATCAACAATTCGTCTTGATTCTACGAAAGATGAATCGTGTTCGTCAAAAGAACAAACAGTTATAAAGAAAATTCACACTTTTTCATCGAAAGATGATTCGCCTTCATCAAGAGAATTACCAATTACACCAAAAATTCAAATTACTTTAACAAAATATGAAGCGGCTATGACGGCTACCCCTAAAAATCTAGTGGATGCATTAATGGAAAAATATGCGAAAAAAATTGAGCTAGGAATCTCCTTGTGTGCTGCAAGGGCAGCTTCAGCAACCCCTTCTTATAGTATTAATAATGGTTCCAATGCGCCTTTAAAAATCAGTTCATCCAATCAAAGCCCCATTACAACTCAGCCTGTGTCCCAGTTGCCACTCGCAGCGGCGGTAACCGTTGCAAGTCAACCCCCAAGTTTATTCTTACAAGCCTTGTCAAAACTAAACCAAAGTTCTCTAACTCTTGCAGTTATTAGTAATTTTAGACTACAAACATCGCCTGATTTGAGTAAAGTCTACAAAATCGAATCTGGGGAAATAACACCACCTGATTCCTTGTCAAGTGCACCGCCGACTTATTCCTTTGTGTTACGCCAATTGGCAGTTCGAAGAAGGCCCAGATTTATGGGAACATTTTTTCCGTCGCCCTCTTTCGTTCAACACGCTCCTCCACCTACTTATACTGGTGCTTTCGATGTTTACATCGAACCAGCTCTTCCTCCGCCTCCAGCGAGGGTCTACACCTTTGGATTTGCTTCAATGCCTATCGTTTGCCCTGAATGCGGATATACGGGCATGACAGTAGTAACAAGTCATGTAACTATTTGCACACATTTATGCGCATTTATTTTATGTTTATTCTGCTGTTGGATATGTGCCCCCTTGCCGTATCTATTAAGGTCATGTAAGGACGTTTATCACTATTGTAGAAATTGTAGGAGTTTCTTGGGTATGTATTGTCCAACTAATCCCGAGGGTGCTCCCTATCCGAATGTTACTTAATGTAACTTTTGTATTATTAAGTTGGTTTGAGTATTTTAATTTTAACATATTTTTTAAAACATTTTTTTCTAGTAAGTGTAAAGTTTTTATTTTTCTTACAAGATTTATGTTTGATGCGCAATCGATTTCAAAACGAAATCAAATGATGAGCCGAGTCATAGACAATAAATATTTTTGAATGGATCACGGATTTCTGTTTTTATTTTGGTTTTATTGCAGACCACATTTTATTATTGTTTTATTCATAAAGCTTCATCTTATTATTTTCTGGTGTTGCACGGATCAATCGACTTATGTGATTTTTGAAAACATTTTGCTAAGATCTGAAATGTGATTTTATTATGGATGCGTTCCTATTTATTAGACGACGAGCATTGAAAACTAGCGATCAACTGATTTAAAACTTATCCAATTATGCATTTTAAAACGGAAAACCCTGTCATTATTTACATGGATGTATTAAGAAAGCCTAGACTTTAAGGTTTTGCTTAAAAATTGCATTTATTTATTGTTAATTCTGAACGTTTCCACTGTCAATGATGTTTTAGCGCCCTCTAGCGTCAAAATGTCCTATGTAAAATTAGAAGTCGCAGCCTTCCGTAAGTTCCGTGTGTGTTGCGGAAAAATCCCTTTTTGGGCGTCCGACCACATGTGTGAATAGTGAACAAAATATGGTTCTATTATGATTTTATGTTAATCTAAGCGTATTTCATAGTGATCGGTACACGACTTCGATAGATAAAGTGCGTGCGGATCGTTCAGTGTGCCAGAAAAGTTGGAACAAGACGACGGAAGTGCATTTTTTTCGATGTAAATACGGTCCAACCAGGGTCAGTCCGGTGTGGTACGAGAGGTTCGCGCATATTTCCCAGCGTTCGGCCGTGTGTGCGCGCCACTGGGACGTGTGAGTTACTCGTAAATAATTCGACCTTCGCACTGTTCGATCGGGCCGTTTTCATCGGGAAAGTTCGTTCGCGATTATTGGGTTAACCCCATCATGCCGTCGTGTTGAGGGGCATGGAGGCGCGCTCGTGATCGTCTGTCGGCGCGGAGCGCGCGCCCGGGCTTACATAACGAGGGCAGCGGCGGCATGGCTGCCCGCGTGTCCGCCGAGGGCGCAGGGCCCTCTTACGCGTCAGTGTTGAACTTTAAAGGGGGTGACAGTAACAAGGAGAACATTGAGGCCCCGCCGGGCGAAGTGTCTGACGCGCCTCCGACGAAGCAGGATGACGAGGAGGAGGAGGGGTTCGTGCCTGTCATATCGCACGGACGCCGTCCTGGGAAGGGGCGAAGGCACCCTGAGCGTAGGGCTCCGCCTCGCCCCCATAAGGCTCCCACACCGCACACGGAGCCCCAGCCAACGCCAGAGCAGCAGCAGCAGTCATCTGAGAGCCAGCCAAAGAAGTTTGTAGAAGCACCAATACCCAAAGTCAACCCTTGGCAGGTGAGTCCTATTATGTAAACAAAACAATGTCATAACATTCATGATGCAATTTTGTTCTACTAATAGTTCAATCATCAAAGAAAGAAGTTGTTTATACTATGATTGTACACACTTTTTCCAACTATGACTTATGTGCATTGGTCTTTGCTTCATATTACTTTTTTCAAGTTACATTGACTTAAGACTGCGGCAATTGAATGTTATGCCTATTGACGTTGTTATTGTTTTTCAATATTCTTATTAGTATTTATGAGGAAGATGTGAATCACAAGATTTTAATACTTTAGTCACTTACGGTTTAACACATTCATCATAACATTTTATTTGATTACATAGCTTTCCATTTTACTAACAACACATGATTTTGATTGTAACACTATCCTAATTCTGTAAACTATTGATTCTTAGTTAAAAAATTGACAATCTGCGCAGTATCTTGACTTCTTTCCATGTTATTCTATCATCGTCATCTGCCTAGCCTTTGGCAAACTATGTTGGGGTCGGCTTCCAGTCTAAGCGGATGCATGAATATCAGTATTCTTCATTATTAGTATTCTGTACTCTTGATTGAATTTACATACTCTTATGATGATATTAGGCTTAATAAATTATTATTGAAGGTACACACTAGATATAGTTCTTTATTCCATCAAAGGTCATACCAGCCTTCAAGGTCTTATGGTGCAATAGATTTCACCCTCTTGCAACACAATTTCTATTAGGTTGACACCTGACTAGTAGTAATTATTATTTTTTTAAATAACTTCTGGTTGGGGATGCAGAAACTTATATATTTTAGTCTTCTTCATGCATTGATCTATCTATAGTATAAATATTATGAAAAAAATAACTTTAATTTCAGAAGTCTGTGTCTGGTTAAATGTATTTTCGTTTTTTGCCACCATCTTCCGAATTTAAAGTTATTTTTCACTTTGTAGTGTTGTTTTTGGTAGTATATTGTTTATTTTTTGTAAAAAAGTTTTTATTTTTTACTTTTTAGCTTTTTAACTCCACACAAATTCTAATACCACCTGCAAAAGAAATTAGAACATCATCCACATAAAAAGTGTAGAAAAAATACTTATTATTGAAGCTAACTCAAAGACTTTTATACCAGACAGTTACATTTTGTTACACACAGAAAAACATAAATAACTTAGCAATAATGTAGCCCTCAGCACAGTTGAGGATATCTCTCTCTCTAATCTTGGGCAGAGCAGACAGGTCATGGTGTATGAATGCGTATATGTATAAAATTTAGTGTCTGTGCAGTTTAGGGAGTTCCCTTGTTTGGAGCCTACCTAGGGATCTAGGTACAGCAACCAGGTCATGGTGGACTTTATAATGGACTATCATAACTAAAGCGTATTTGAAAAGTGTCTGTACTGTTGACCGTTGAGGAGTTCTCTCTTCGGGAGCCAATCCAGGGTCCAGCAGCCAGGTCATGGTATTAAACCTACAAAGCTGAAGAGGTCCCCTTTACAATGTAGACAAGTAAATAAACCTGGATTTTCCCACCCATACGCAAAATACGCGCATTGTCGTGGAGTTGCAGATACCAGCCCGTATTACCTGTTACCTGAGGCTGGATTGTTTAAACCTTCCTTTTTAAATAGATCATGTTGTGCATGATTTAATGATAAACCAATCAAGAGCTGTGGGGCTAAAACGGCCACTTTGGCAGAATCATAATAGGATAATAGGTATTATTAATCATATTTGAAATCGTAAAACGGTCACTAACTGACAATTCATAATTTATCTGCATACAATTCATAGCACGCAATTCATCTGTTTGACAGTTTTGTATGGAGATTCGTAAAATGGTCCGCAAATTATGAATTGCTTTATTGAAGTTTAATGTCAAATACATCAAATAGCACAATCATAATAAATTGCTGGGAATTCAGAAAATGAATCGCTTTTAATGTGGCTGTTTTAGGCCCCCCCTTGTTCCACCGCAAGGCAAAGGCTTCCTTATCTCTTTTCCATTCAACTCTATCTAGCCAATATGGACCAGACCCTCCTATAAGCGTCAAGTTCGTCCGACTCATAAAAAAATAGCAAAGAAGAGAAATAATTTTCAGCTAAAGTTTGTTAATGGTTTTACCTTTGTTATGTATTTTGTTCAGCTTATTGACATTCTCGAGTTGGATTTCATGTGGTCTTATTGCATTTTTAAATATTTAAATTATTGAACTTTAAAGGACATTTTAAAACGAAAGTGTACACATAACATTATTATGTACTTAAACTGACGCTCTTTTCCTACGGGGGTAGGCAGAAACTACTGAAAGCTACCTGCTACCATCTTTAAAAAAAAAAAAACATATTTACGACCTTTTTCTATAAATTTGAAACATCACTAAAGTTGAAATTATTACTTACTAGCTTCTCCGGCGACATACTGACTTCATTTTTGCTTAGCATTCTTTCTCACTTTTTTTCTTTTTGTTGCTTGGCTCCTAAGGGCCAATGCTATATGGGCTGTGCCCGACAGGATCCATAATTGTGTCAATAAGGAAATAATAATTTACAATTATGTTATTTTTATTAATTTTTTTATTTTGTTTTTATAAAAATATTTAAAAATGTAAATGATATGTGTATGTAAATGAAATAAGTAAAGGAATAATAATTAACTGTAAGTAGGTAAAATTTAATTCATTAATCAATACATTCATGATAATATGATAGTATTTTTAATTCATATTGCATTCATCAGTTTGTTATTCCTTCCTCATACATGTATTAGGTAAATATTTGAATTAAAATATTATTGAATTCCTACAACTTGTAACTGCTTACTTCAATCCATACTTACTAGTGATGCAACGATTACGAATATTCGTATCTATCGTATCATCAAATTACCGAATATTCGTATCCGTCGAATACTTTCATGACATTCGTAATTAGTGACTTCCTAAAAATCCCATAATATTGCGTTGCGACTACTTGCGACCGTGTTACAGATACAAAGATTCATTTATAAAATCATAAAACTTTCTTATCTGTTGTTTACATCCACAGACGGTCAGCAATTGTGAAGACCTTATAGTTTTTGTTGGTAGGAGTGGGCACGTATTTAGCTGAAAAGGAACAGTTACAAAGAATTTTCTGTGTTTTATCGACTTGGTAAGGCGTCCTGAAAACTTGAGAAAAGTTATTAGGCTATTTTTAACAGCTGGAAAAACATACACACAGAAAAAGGAATCCTTTTTGCCAAAAAAACTTACAACTATTATGTTTTTGAATAAAAATTTACCATAATTAATTTATATTATTAAATTTCATGGTATATTATATTGCTTGGCGTGTTTTCTTTTCTCTTTCTTTGACTAATAATTGCGTGTAGCTATAGTAGAATCAGGTATTCGTTTTCGGCGAATATTACAATCGGTATTCGTATTCGTAAAAGTAGTATTCGTTGCATCACTAATACTTACAAACATATACGTCTTCTACCCATGGCGTTAGGCAGAAACTACGGAAAGCCACCTGCTATGATCCTTTTGCCTCTTTTACGTTCAAACATCTGGTCATACACGCACGCCGGTTGCGAGTACTACGCACCTGACCTTTCTGAAGAACATCACCAATAAGGTCACTCCTTCTAGGGCGTCCCCTGCAGACGTTTCCACTCACATCTGCTTTGTAAAATACCTTTTGGTAATCGTCTTTTATTCATACTCTCAACATGGCCAAACCATGTAAGCTTTGTCAAGACATCTTCTTTTACGGCCGAACCCAATAATCTATCTATCACCAGTTTTGGCAACTGGTGATAGATACATTATTGGGTTCCTGTGGTTGGTTTTTCAGGTGGACCATTGTTCGTGGGTCACGCTATCTATAGATGGGAGGGTCTATCGCTTACTACGGATAGCTATTTATGAAAAAGCCAAAGTATGCGTCCCAATATCGTGTTGACGGCTATTTGCTTGACAGGACAGTTACTAAGATGACAAATTGGTCTATCGTCCGAATAACAGAGATAAACGTATCTATTTAAGCACGGTTTACTTAAAAAAAAAACACTTTGTATATAAGTAGTCTTATAAAAAATGTCCAATTCAAATGAAAATTCGTTAACCGGAAGTTATTTTGAAATGATAAAAAAGTTATGACTCGGAAAGTGATTTTAGGGTCTAATACCGCATTGACCATATGAGAAATTAAGATGTCATAAATTCAAAATATTGTAAATTATTACTTATTCCAGTCATTTATTTAAAATGAAGTATGAATGAAGGTTTTATTATACACGTTGTTTTTTAAAGTTATGTTGCTTGTAACGGAACGCACGGGAGTTAAAATAATAGAATATATTAATCTCTAATGTTTTCGTTAGATAGATAGATCGATGATTGGTAAACGACATTCAAGGACAGATAGAAATAAACTGTCTATCATTAAGAGCGATCTGTCTTTTACTGAAAATAGTTTATTTTGTTCGGCCGTTAAATCACATTGTTGCCATAACGCAGTTATCACTAACAGAATACTGGGACAAAAATATCCATGCGAGACCAAAAAGGCTCCTATCTCCGGATAATGCTACAATATTTAAAAAAATAAATACCGTAGCGAAGAATAAACATAAGCTGTGTCCCACTTATTGAAAAAATCGTGACGCGTAAAACGCGTAACTTATTAAATTAAGACATTTGTGTCAAAACTTATTGATTTATGCTAATAACAGGAACACATGATTTTACGTCATCTAAATCATGCGTAAGTTAAACAAAATTGAGTATGACGTCTGTGATTCTCATATTTGTCTTATTGGTTACGAGGAGCGGTTAAGCTACGCTTGCCGGGGTTGGTCCGCGGTGGGTGGTATATTTACATACCGTGACTCCTCCGTGCCTCGGAAAGCACGTTAAGCCGTTGGTCCCGGCTGTCATTCGTGGATTTTTGACAGTCGTTACGGGGCGTCAGAAGCCCGAAAGTCTGACAACCAGTCTTACCAAGGGGTATCGTATTACCCAGTTACTGGGTTCTGGAGGTCAGATAGGCAGTTGCTCCATGTTAAATACGGGTATTCAGCTGCATCCGGTTAACAGTAAATTTATTTTTACATTTTACATCAAAAGTCGAAAAGTATGCGGAAATGCGGCCTAACAAAAAGAAATAAAATGTTTGAGAATGTGCAAACAGCGCTCTTTGATATGATACCCCACATGCCCTAGTAGCCCCACTTCGAATTTTTAAGACCACCGTTCAGTCCGTTGTAAAAAAAAAATCTTTCTTATTTTCAAAATAGTTGGGCAAACGTCATCTAAAAGTGTTCCAAACAAGTTGATAGCATTAGTAGTTCTTGAGATATCCAGCTGTGACAGACAGACTGAGTCGCTCCATAAGGCTTCCTTTTTTATTACCATTATGGTACGGAACCCTAAAAGTGGTAGATAGGTTATTCACGCTCCGCAAGTGGCACGTCAAAATCTGGCTAATTAGCCACATTTTCGTCGTCTTGTCTCTTCTTCGCTCCCGTTAAGAGCGTTGGCTCGGTACGGCATTTCATACAAACTTTCAAGTCCTTTTTTATCGAAATGAATGAACCGATTTTAATGAAACTTCATACGCATAAGCAGGATACATAGGTCTAAAAAATAGTGTTGCAGCTAAATTAGACCGATTTTAAATATTCCATGGAAACAGATTTCCAATTATCTTTTTTTAAATAAGACATTTAGAAAATGTTCTTAACTAACATTTTAGACCTATGTATCCTACTTATGCGTATGAAGTTTCATTAAAATCGGTTCATTCATTTCGATAAAAAAGGACTTGAAAGTTTGTATGAAATGCCGTACCAAGACAACGCTCTTAATTACGACATGCCGTCCTACTTCCACATGTCATATAATAGTTCGCCATTGTGCCGTTTTTGAACATCGAATGCTGTTTAGGTAACTTAGAGATCTACATCTTTTTAATTATTCTTGGTTTTTGGATACAAAACTGACAAGTCCACAGAGTCGTAAAGTCAACCAGCTGATCAAAATTCTTTCATTGCCAAATTATAATGCAAATGTAAATTAAATATCGACGCAACATAATCACGACTGTAAAAGCCACTGTTTAATATATTATGCCTACCTATTTTGCGTCATACGGCATGACATAACATGTGATCAGTTTGAGGTTATGTCTCTTATCAGCACCGTTTCATATCGCTACGATTTCGTGTTCCGTAATCACGATTTAGTACAACATAGACTACGGTATCACTTTTTGTTTTATTTTTAGAATTCGCGCGGGAATTTTGACGTTTAATTTTCCAAGATGGCGCGGATTTTAAAGTTGGAACGTGATGCTTTTGCTTTTTTGTTGTAACATTGCGAAGATACTTCAATCACCAATTGGTTTAACTAACCCAATAAGATCGATGGAGCCAATGATATTATAGGTAACAAGAATAAAGTTTAAAAAACTGTAACCCGACTACGCAAAAATAAAATTGCTCTAAAAAGTTCAAAATATTTATTTACTTAAACAATAACGACATAGGTATATACATATTTGTAATGTGCTCGTCAAGACCTTTCTTTTGATACCTACATGTCATGATTATCTCAATTTAATTTTTTTCAAGGTCACAAATTTACGTGTAGGTACAGTCCACTAGGTATATTTAATTTAGGGAGAATTTATATAGCCTATGTCACCCGGACCATTATTTCGAATCTACTGATACTTACTGTAGTGTATCTATTTAATAGATATGTAAACACTGTCTCACACACACAAGTGTCAGGTAGCTGTCACTAATGTCAACTGTCAGTCATGAGGAATGGCGGGAAGACAGACGTGATTGACGTGAAGCGTACCGGGAAGTATGACTTGGATGTGCTGGTGAGCCTTTGAATAACCGTGATAATATCCTTGTTTTATAATAAACGGACACTACACTTACCTCATTCATCAAAATCGGTTCAGTAATTTAGTCGCTACGATGGAACACACGTAGGTAACTATATACTTATATATACATACTTACATACTTAAATAGACTGCTAAAATCATAACCCTTCCTTTTGGGTTTGCCGTAGTCGGGTAAAAATGCATTCTTATATACATACTTACATACACATACATACATAGACTGCTAAAATCATAACCCTTCATTTTCGCTTTGCCGTACTCGGGTAAAAAAACGTAAAAAAAAAAAAAAACTTACCCAAAATTTCTCGAATTTTCCAATTTTCCCGGCAACTTTTCAAACATTTTCTTTCATAAAAACCTTGTCCTGACAAATACACAACAAAAAAAAAAACAAAAGTGACACTAAAATGAAATCCCTAAATATAAGTGCACTATTGGATTTTCAACGCTAGGCTTAACAGCGCCGAGAGTTGAAAATGCATCAATCCAATTATATTTAGGGTTTCCTCTATGTGCCACACTTACTACTTTTTTATAACAACCTTTCAGCATACAAGGAAACTGTTATCCTTAGGTGAACGCACGTGTCTAAAAGATTTTAGTTCACGTTACTTCGGGTAGATGGCGTTAGTTGTTACGTCAAATGAATTAATATTATCATTAATTTGCATATCTTTATCCTATTAGTATAATCTGCAGTAATCGTAATGGACGTTACTTAGATAAACGTTTTTGTGTCTCCTATTCAACAACCCAGCAGTTGCTCGCATCTCATGACGAGGTTGTGGGTTTAAATCCGGGCAAGTACCAACCAATGTGACTTTTTCAATTCTTATGTTCTTTCCGAGTTTATCTTGGACATTACTGACATCGGTAAAGGAAAACATCGTGAGGATACCTGGACTTATAGTTAACTTGCTGACCCAACAGTGGTTGTCCTGTCTTAGCTATGAATATTGTAATGTAAAAAATCGAAATCCCGTAAAAACAGTATGGCTGTTACCGTTAATAACGTTTGGGAAAGAATTAAAAATGCATTTTGTCTTCAATTGACGAATTAAAAAAACCGGTCAAGAGCGAGTCGGACTCGTGCACCGAGAGTTCCGTACCATGTAATTTTTGTTGATGATTTCTGAAAAACTGTGCTATTTGGAGACATCGTTTTATTTTTCCTGTAATCTACACAAAAACTTCTATCACATAGAATAATTTCAGATTTTTCACTATGCAAACCTCGGAGATAATGGGGGGAACGGTATTTTTTTTTAACATTGTTCATCAATAGTCGAAAACTATGCAGCCTAAAAAAAGAATGAGTCTTTCGTGTGATACCCCACATGCCCTAGTCACCACCACTTCGAATTTTTAAGACCCCCTTTCTGTCCTTGTTGCATAAAAAACATAGGTACATATTTTTATTTCATTCTTATTTGCAAAATAGTTGGGCAAACGTAACGACTGTCAAAGATCCACGAATAACAGCCGGGACCAACGGCTTAACGTGCTTTCCGGCACGGAGAAATCTCGGTATGTAAAGATGGTTACCCATCCACTGGTCAACCCCGGCAAGCGTAGCTTAACCTGACGGATCGACCCGTGCGGCTGTTATTACTTAGCCACGAGCTGCTCCACATTAAACTTCAATAAAGCAATTCATAATTTCTGGACCGTGTTACGAATCTCCATACAAAACTGTCAAACAGATCAATTGTCAGTTTGTGACCGTTTTACGATTTCAAATATGATTCATAATACCTATTATCCTATTATGATTCTGCCAAGTGGCCGTTTTAGCCCCCCTGATCACTAGTGACTTGAAGGTTGGCTTACAGAATTTTTTTATCAAAAAAATAAAAACTTTTTTACAAAAAACAAAACCGACTTCCAAAAAAAAACACTACAAAGTGAAAAATAACTTTAATTTCGGAAGTCGGTGTCTTTGGATATGTATTATAGGTTTTTGCCCCCGACTTCCGAAATTAAAGTTATTTTTCAATTTGTAGTGTTTTTTTGGAAGTCGGTTTTGTTTTTTGTAAAAAAGTTTTTATTTTTCACTTTTCAGTGGGTCAGTTTGTAATTTATCTAAGTTACAATAACCCAATGTCAACTGCTCATCACGTTTTACAAAATATTGCTTTTCCCGATGCAGGGACGTTAATTGTTGAGGAGTTCTCCTAGTGAGAACCAGGAGAACTGGAGCTCATGGTGAAGTCGCCATCACCATTATGCATTTTGACGAGCATAAACCATATTAAAGTAATCGAATCGCAACCTGTGATATACTTAGATATAATTGAGTATTTCCGATGGCCATCTGTGGTCTTCATCATCAGTTCCAGTTCACCAAATGGTACTTTCCGAGAGCAAATGCACGAGTTACTATAAAAAATACCGAAATCGATATAAGTGTGCCCATAAAATTTGAGGGTTTCCCTCGATTTCCATGGGATTCCATCATCAGATCCCGACTTGATGATCATGGGACCACTTGAGAAGTATACCCTTTCGAACAAAAAAAGAAAAACCAAATCGGTTCAGCCATTTTCGAGTAATCGGGGAACATACATAAAAAAAAGGTTCCGACGAATTGAGAACCTCCTCCTTTTTAAAGTCGGTTAATTAATTAAAGTAGAACTGTAGGTATGTAAGGTAAGTGTATCGATGGGTGAACAACCTAACCGTACAATTCATTGTTACAATCTTCCAATCCAATTTATCAACTTGCTACAAGATACCGTATCTTATACCATGTGATTGGAAAGGTATTGCTAAGAATTCATTCTTTTATGAAAATTATGACACATTTTTAGAGTTTGCCATTTGACTACCGTAGTCCGTAGCCAAATGCCAAAAACTGAACACTTATAATTTCGTCATTTCCGACCGGTCGGACATGACGAAATTATAAGGAATTTCGTCATGTCCGACCGGTCGGAAATCAAACAGCCATTTTACTCCGAGACTATTTGAAGAAAGAAGGTGTATTCTGTGCAGCGGCACAGATTAATACAGATGGGACACTCCGCAGTTTAGGTATGAAGCTACAAGTACACGGCGGGCGCCGTCCGCGGGGCTAATTCAGTAGGTCAGACGGTATAAGAGTTACGCGATAGAAAGAGAGGCAACTTGTAGTTGAATATAACTGTAGGTAATAAGCGTTGTGCGACCTGAATTGTGTCGTAGCAAGAGTCGCTTTTTATTTAAATGATTTTGCGGAGTGTACCATATGTATTAATCTGTGGCACCGGTAAACAATTGGTGTAGTGAAATTACGGCCTCAGCACACTTGTATGTAACACCCGACGCCACGCCACGCGTGTTCATTGGCCAAATGACAATGCTGTGCGTTACTAGATGAAATGTGGCCAATGAGTACGTAATATTGCCGTCGTGTGGCGTGTCGTGTTACGAGTCTGTTTCTGGCCTTACGGGTGGCACTCCCCAACTACCCCATACATGTAACCGAGGGATGAAAAAAATAAGTGGATCCCATAATTAAAAAAAACCGGTCAAGAGCGAGTCGGACTCGCGCACCGAGGGTTCCGTTCCGTTTTCTGAGAAAGTGTGCTATTTAGAGACATAATTTTATTTTTCCTGTAATCTTTACATAAACTTCTATTACATAGAATATTTTCAGATTTTTCTCTTTGCAAACTTCGGAGATAAGGGGGGAGGGGGAACGGTATTTTTTTTTACATTTTTCATCAGAAGTCGAAAACTATGCGAACTAAAAAAAATAAAAAAATGTTTGAGAATGTGCAAACAGCGCTCTTTCATATGATACCCCACATGGCCTAGTAGCCCCACTTTGAATTTTTAAGACCCCCCTTCAGCACCTGTTACAAAAAAAATATAAATATTTTTATTTCTTTCTTATTTGTAAAATAGTTGGGTAAAGGTCATATAAAACTGTTCCAAATTTCAAGTTGAAAGCATTGGTAGATCTTGAGATATCCAGCTGTGACAGACAGACAGACTGAGTCACACCATAAGGGTTCCTTTTTTACCATTTTGGTACGGAACCCTAAAAAGGTGTCGATGTTTCTAAATAATTTTTTTATTTAAGTCAATAGTGATCTATGGGATTTTATCGGTTATACTTAACCAAACAACAGTTTTTTTGAGAAATACTATGCTGTATGCTTATTTTTGCGGTGCGTAAAATAAATACCTTGTGCATACGTTAATTATTTTTATCTACACCCATGCCATAAATCCTCCATAAAAGTCTCTGAAACAGTTAGCTTATTGCCAACATTAAAACAGCCAGTGTCATAGTAACCATAGTAACCATAATAGCATCCAAACGGGTGCTTTAATGTTGTACTGAATTTCATAATGCAACTCGTTTTCAAAAAAAGAACATTGTAATGCACGAGCGTTTCACTACAACAGCGCCGTAATTAAAAAAAAAGAACTTATTCGAATTCACGTCGTATATTATGACGCCGGCCGCCATGTTCGACACGAGTATTAGTATTGCAAAAAACTGTTTCAGAACCTTTTATAGAGGACTGATAACATGGATGTAGATAAAGGTTTGTATGCAACTGTACATAATTAGGTCTATTAACACACTCATGTGAAACCCACATTCGAGTTTTAATACCCCTTATTATACGTCAGTTGCATAACTATTATTTATTTATTATAATCCATCCATACTAATATTATAAATTCGAAAGTAACTCTGTCTGTCTGTCTGTCTGTCTGTCTGTCTGTTACCTTTTCACGCCTAAACCCCTGAACGGATTTCGATAAAATTTGGCAAGGCTATAGATGGTATCCTGGGGACGGACATAGGCTACTTTTTTTTCAAAAATAATCTTACAGGGGGTGATATAGGGGATGAAAGTTTGTATGGGAAAATCAGTATGTCTTAAGTTAGGGATGTGAAAATTAAAATGTAAGCTTTTGATAGGAAATTAAGAAATATGCGGTTCAGCGTTTTTGAAAAATCATCCCCTAAGGGGGTAAAATAGGGGTTGATTTTAAAATTTACAAAACTGCACGGATTTCGACAAAATTTGGCAAGGCTGTATATAGCATCCTGGGGAATGACATAGCATACTATTTTTTTCAAAAATATTACTACAGGGGGTGATATAGGGGATGAAAGTTTGTATGGGAAACTCAGTATTTCTTCAGTTAGGGATGTGAAAATTAAAATGTATGCTTTTTGTAGGAAATAAAGAAATATGCGGTTCAGCGTTTTTGAAAAATCATCCCCTAAGGGGTTAAAATAGGGGTTGATTTTAAAATTTACAAAACTGCACGGATTTCCATAAAATTTGGCAAGGCTTTATATAGCATCTTGGGGAAGGACATGGCCTACTTTTTGTCTTAAAAAATAATCCTACAGGGGGTGATATAGGGGATGAAAGTTTGTATGAGAAAATCAGTATGTCTTAAGTTAGGGATGTGAAAATTAAAATGTATGCTTTTGATAGGAAATAAAGAAATATGCGGTTCAGCGTTTTTGAAAAATCATCCACTAAGGGGGTAAAATAGGGGTTGATTTTAAAATTTACAAAACTGCACGGATTTCAACAAAATTTGGCAAGGCTTTATATAGCATCCTGGGAAAGGAAATAGGATACTTTCAAAAACAATACTACAGGGTGTGATATAGGGGATGAAAGTTTGTAAGGGAAACCCAGTATTTCTAAAGTTAGGGATAACAAATTCATGCTATTGGTAGGAAATTAAGAAATATGCGGTTCAGCGTTTTTGAAATATTATACCCTAAGGGGGTAAAATAGGGGTTGATTTTAAAATTTACAAAACTGCACGGACGTCGATAAAATTTGGCAAGGCTTTATATAGCATCCTGGGGAAGGACATGAACTACTTTTTGTCTTAAAAATAATCCTACAGGGGGTGATATAGGGGATGAAAGTTTGTATGGAAACTCAGTATTTCTTAAGTTAGGGATGTGAAAATTAAAATATATGCTTTTGATAGGAAACAAAGAAATATGCGGTTCAGCGTTTTTGAAAAATCATCCCCTAAGGGGGTAAAATAGGGGTTGATTTTAAAATTTACAATACTGCACGGATTTCGACAAAATTTGGCAAGGCTTTATATAGCATCTTGGGAAAGGACACAGGAAACTTTCAAAAACAATACTACAAGGGGTGATATAAGGGATGAAAGATGGGAAATCCAGCATTTCTTAAGGTAGGGATATGAAAATTCAAATTTATGCTTTTGGTAGGAAATAAAGAAATATGTGGTACAGCGTTTTTAAGGGGGTACAATAGGGGTTGACAAATGTTTGTGTAACTACCTCTTTTTAAGAGATTTAAGGGATTGGAAATGTAGTCATAGTTCGAATCTTGAGGTAACATTTAGTCTTTATTTCATTCGAAGTTTTTACGAGCAAATTATTTGAACGAGTGGACACTCGGACAAAAGTTATTTGTTATTAGAGCGTGACTGGCATAATAAATTTTAAGTAATTAACAAAGTCCCCCCGCCGCGTAAGTGTGTCTGTTTGAATGCGATAATGTCAAAAAGTACCGAACGGATTTTCATACGGTTTTCTCCAATGAACGGAGTGATTCGGTGTAATTCATTATGGTTTTGTGTAAATTGGCTGAAATATGACGACGACTGTTGAAGATGTCGGAAAAAATCATGCCGACTGGTAGCTTTATGCCTACTATACACGGTAACGATATATCGTAGCGATTTGAGTTTGCACAGTTATATCGGACGGCCCTATGTTTTCCACATGTACGTTCCCATGGGATATTTTCCGACTTCCACGCGGGCGAAGCCGCGGGCAAAAGCTAGTGATTTACATAAATTTTATACTATGCCCCACAAAACCATGGCAATAGTTTGAATGTGGGGGCTGGCGTGTACACAATTTAAATATTTATACTTTTAGGACTTAGGTAGCACTATCCAAACAACGGGACCCTTCACTATGCCTGGTCCGACTCGCACTTGGCTGTTTTTTCTGGGTAGTTTTTAAAACTCCTGAAAAGGTTGTAAATCGATGACTATGCTTTCGCTATCCACACTATCCGTCTCTTGCCTTTATATAGGCTAATATTATGTAGACTCCGTAAGTCCGTAGTGAAATTTTCCAATGTAACCAGTATTTAAAGAATTTTCCTCCATGTAGGATTGTGTGAAGGAAAATTCTTTAAATACTGATATTGGGAAACTTTCAACGATATATGCGATAGGATGCCCTCTTTACATAAACCTAACCAGCACTGAAATAGCTAATTCATTAAGAAAAAAACACCGGTCAAGAGCGAGTCGGATTTGCGCACCGAGGGTCCCGTTCCGATTTCTGAAAAAGTGTGCTATTTAGAGACATCGTTTTATTTTTCCTGTAATCTTTACATAAACTTCTATCACATAAAATAATTTCAGATTTTTCTCTATTATAGAAACGGTTTTTTTTTTCATTTTTCATCAAAAGTCGAAAACTATGGGGCCTAAAAAAATAAAAAAAAAATGTTTGAGAATGTGCAAACAGCGCTCTTTCATTATGATACCCCACATGCACTCTGCCCCGCTTCGAATTTTTAAAACCTTTCAGTCCCTGTTGCAAAAAAAAATTAAAAAATTCTTTCTTATCTGCAAAATGGTTGGGCAAACGTCATTTAAAACTATTCCTAGTTCTTGAGACAGACAGACTGAGTCGCACCATAAGTGCCTTTTCACACGTCCCGGTTGCCGGATAGCCGATTCCGGGTACCCGACGGCTAAGTGTATGGACATGTACGTTATCTTTCACACGTAACGGCGCAATTGGCATAGGCATTTAGTGCCTTTTCACACGTCCCGGTTGCCGGATAGCCGATGCCGGGTACCCGACGGCTAAGTGTATGGACGTGTACGTTATCTTTCACACGTACCGGCGCAATTGGCAAAGGCATTTAGTGCCTTTTCACACGTCCCGGTTGCCGGATAGCCGATGCCGGGTACCCGACGGCTAAGTGTATGGACATGTACGTTATCTTTCACACGTACCGGCGCAATTGGCAAAGGCATTTAGTGCCTTTTCACACGTCCCGGTTGCCGGATAGCCGATGCCGGGTATCCGACGGCTAAGTGTATGGGCATGCCGGATAAATTACGCCGGTACGTGTGAAAGATAACGTACATGTCCATACACTTAGCCGTCGGGTACCCGGCATCGGCTATCCGGCAACCGGGACGTGTGAAAAGGCACTTAGGGTTCCTTTTTACCATTTTACACACTCATAGACTTTCGCCCTTATAATATTAGTGTGTGGTGTGATAAAAGCAGATTTAAAGAATTTCAATAATTAATTTGTTTCGATAAGATATTAACTTATTACGATAAAGTATTCGATTGGAAAATCCAAGTACTTAATCGAAAATCCTTGATTATAGATTATCATGGCACACGTATTTATTTATCGAAATCCTAACAATATAAATGCGAAAGTATACAGGGTGTGAGGGACGGCCCTCTGCAAACTAACAGGGTGCATTCAGCGCCCCATTTTAAATCATATTCCACCGGAAAATTTCTCCGGAAAATTTTCATTTTTTTAATAGTCTTTTTAGTTACATTTTCTTTATTTCAATGTAAAATTACATTGCGTGTTCGCAGCACTCCATTTAATATTATGTAAAAAAAAAACAGAAAAAAAGAACCAGCAATGGATATTGAAATACTCTAACGAACGACGCGTGAAATCAGCTGTTCACTTTCTGTCCAGCTACAGAGTTCATCGAACTCACTGCATACCTATTACCTACCCCTCCCAACCAGTAACAGACGCTCTGATTTGTGCACAAAACCACAAACAAATCAGGTTTATTGGATTCCCATAACGTTCCTGAAATAATTTCATGTACCGGTCATCTTAGTATGATATACTGAATTCACCCCATCAGTCTGCCCCTTACACTCTGTATTTGTTTGTTACCTTTTCACGCCTAAACCACTGAACCGATCATCCTGAAATTTTGCATATACATATGTATATACGTTGTCAGGTGTACAGAAACGGACATAGGTTACCTTTCATCCCGAAAAAAGTACTGTTCCCGAGGAAAGCAACAATAACGTTCTTATGATAGTAGATGGCGCCACGTGTCTTTCTAATCATAATTGAATTATATTATTACAAGCAGAGTACAAGCCGAATTGATTGTCAAATTCTAAATTAACGCGAGCGAAGCCGCGGGCAAAAGCTAGTAAGTTAATACATTTTGATAGTTGAATTATACATTTGTTCTTTTTAAAGTCTAGACATGATCTTACCAAGATTATAATTATCTGGACTTGGGAGACTCACCCCTGAGTTTTCATTCCATTCATTCATTTTCATAAAAAAACAGCTGTTCCCTACATTTTGACGAGTTATCCGAACAAATGTAGGGAACAGCTGTCCTTGTATAACGAATTCCCAGTAAATTGAAACTTCAATAAGGTTGAAAATATCTAATTGTGACATACTCAAATGAACCTGGTCACTTTTATAACCTAGAAGTGGCATTCATCCTTAGGGTTGTACCTAGCCGCCAGGGTCGTGGGTTGTTCGAAAGAGATACCGTGGCCCTGGCACAGGTAACTGAAGAAACACTAGTGGGTTTTAGTCAGTAAAAGTCTGACACGCCCTCCCGCTCTGCCCAGAGCAGAAGTCTATTTTTAGGGTTCCGTACCAAAATGGTAAAAAAGGAACGCTTATTGGTGTGCTAGCTGGATATCTCAAGAACTACTAATGCTATCAGCTTGAAATTTAGAACAGTTTTAGATGACGTATAACCAACTATTTTGCAAATAAGAAAGAAGTAAAAATATTTATGTTTTTTTTTGTAACAGGTACTGAAAGAGGTTCTTAGGAATTAAATGTGGGGCTACTAGGTCATGTAAAATATCATATGAAAGAGCGCTGCTTGCACATTCTCAAACATTTTTTAATTTTTTTTTAGGGCGCATAGTTTTCGACTTTTGATGAAAAATGTAAAAAAAAAATACCGTTCCCCCCTTATCTCCGAAGTTTGCAAAGATAAAAATCTGAAATTATTCTATGTAATAGAAGTTCATGTAAAGATTACAGGAAAAATAAAACGATGTCTCTAAATAGCACACTTTTTCAGAAATCGGAACGGAACCTTCGGTGCGCGAGTCCGGCTCGCTCTTGGGCGGTTTTTTTTTGTGGATTTCCCATCCACAAAAAAAAAATTGTTGTACCTATCCCAGCAAAACGGTAAAAGATTTTATGCGTTGTTAATTAAAATGTCTCCATTGTCGTCACAATCCAAAAGCTGATGTTATATCTAGGTCGGATTCACAGTACCTAAATCCATGCTGACGTCATAGGATTACGCCCAAACTGAACTCTGTTGGAAACGTCACTTCCTGTAAACCTTCCTGACATAAAATATGGTAATTTGGCATTTATCTTAAGTCGGGCCTTGTTGGTGTAATAAGTAGATTATAAATTAATAAATTATTATCTCGGAGGAGAGCAAATGAGGTCAAAACGCGAGCGAATTTGGGTCTGCGATTTTTATACTCCAATATTTCTGAAGTTCTGGTAACATGGATTTTTATACTCCAATATTTCTGAAGTTCTGGTAACATGGATTTTTAAGGCGCAGTAGTAACTCAATATTCACAAAAATTGGTTTCTTGGATTGTCGTTGTCGAGAATGACGTAACGCAATGAAACTATCCGACGCAAAAAATACAGTGGAAACAAGAGTTTAAAGAAAAATTTTAACCGAATAGAATAGTAAAAAAATAGTTTGATATTCCCAAAAAATTTGGAAGTTGCTCAACAAAAATAAACTTTGGCGTCGAACATCTCTGTATTTTCAGCGAAAACGACACTCTTTTTTTAAGAATTTAATAGAATTAGCATTTTTTTTAAACTTTAACCGGACAATTATTTAATTTATTGTGTATATTCTGAATAATCTAAAGAAAACTCGGAAAATAAATGCATATTCGCAGCACAAATATTATTTTCAATTTTCAATCTTATTTCAAGCCAGCTAATTAATGGTGACAATAGATTACACGGTTGTGTGCCGTTTAAAATCGTAGTCAGTCCGCGCCTTAATGGAAAAACTCGTTCAGTAGACAAATCCAAAGGGCAGACCTAATCTATACTTGAGACTAATATTTGCAAGATTTATGAAACATTTACGGGCGGAGATGACCTTTTACACTGAAGGCCAATGCGGCATTCAGTGTCAATACTTAAGTTTGATCTACGTTGTATACTATAGGTTCGGAATATCAAAACTATAGTAAATCTTCGTGTCAGTAGGTTACTTCATCGTTTACCACCAGCAAAGCATGACCGCCATACAAACGGGTTTTGTCGACGGAAGAATAGACAAAATGGAAGATAGTAGAAATATTTGTACGCATTCTACGCGTCTAAGCATGGCAAAGTGTAGTTTTGTCTATTCTTCCGTCGACAAAACGTCGTCATGCTAAGCGTGCAGGTGAAACCGTGAAATACACGAGAGCCTTCTACATCTTCTTAATATATAAAAGAAAAATCGTGACTGACTGACTCACCAACGCCCAGCCCAAACCCTTGGACCTAGAAAGCAGAGGTTCCTTTTATAATGTAGACAAGCAATAAAGAAGGATTTTCGTTCCCGTGGGATACTTTCCGACATCCACGAGGGTGAAGCCACGCGGGCAGTGCTAGTTTATTACAAGCCTAATATGTCCCACACTTTGGCAGACGTTTTTACGTTTTCCTCTGTGGTGGTATAGACAACGCCTCGTGCGAACTTTTCTGTTGAAATTCCGTATTACGCTAGGCCAGAGGTCAGCTTCAAGGTCAAAGTGTTACCTTACTACCCATGACGGTCGACTGTACGCTACTGAAAGGTCAGTGTGGAGAGGAAATAATATTTGTGCCTCTGAAAAGTTATGTTTAAAAGGGTGACGTCATGAAGAAAATTGTCAAGTCATGTTATCTTGGCTGGATATCGATCTGAATGTAGGTCTTGCCATGTCATCTTCGATAGCTCAGAATTAGGGCAGAAATAGACTTGTAACACGACACGCCACGCTATGGCAATATTACGTGCTCCATGGCCACATTTCACCTTTGTGAAGCGCAGTTTCGTCATTTGGCCAATGAACTCGCGTGGTGTGGCGTCGGGTGTCACAAGTGTGCTGGGGAACAAGACGTCATATTTTCACAAGAAACACTCCTTGATAAGGGTTCTTGTGAAAATACGGCTTGAGTTTGAACAGTGAAATGGCACGCTGGAAACTATATTTTTGACGTCTTTTTCGGGTGACCACTGAAAATTAGCGCTGTGCTGTGGGTCCCCCATAGCACAGCATCATGCTGAGTGGAAGCCTACAGACCATCATTTTAATTCAGCAGCGCTGTATTTCTTGGAGGGACCACGGACTCTAAAATTCCCCGAGATCCCTTCCAGTAACCACGGGTAGGTAATTAACGCGCAAACCCAGCAATTCACATTGCTAAAAATGTAGTAGCAATTGAGAATCCTATAGCATGGACAGCGGGCTTTTCAAAAGCGTTCGATCACTGTAATCAAAACACGTTTTGTTTTGCCAAGAAACATCACTCTAAAATGCACAATGAAAATCATCAACGTAATAATACAGAACTACCCTCATAAAAACTTTACGGCTAAATCATTTCGAAGTTTGATAGTATCACCTGTACGTTGGCAGTGCTCCAGAAATACGTCATTTAGTGTCAACGCCTCTATGACGTTAGAACCCTGAGTTGTCATTGGAGTGGCGTTATTTTTGGTCAAGTTCTGTAATAACAGCAAGAGTTGCTTTGCCAAAAATAGTTGTTTCAACCTCTTGTTCTTTTTACCTTACGACAACAAAAGTTTGTAAACTTCTCAAGCTAAGTGCAGATTACACCGTGTGCGATAGTTTATACAATTTATACGAAAATGATGTGGGAAGATTTTGGCAATGAGGCCCGCCAAAATCCGCTTCAACCTTAACCTTACCCTTAAAGAATGATAAATCGATAATCAACACCATGCGTCATGTGGAGAAATAAAGGGCTACAACAATATAGCATTGATTTACCTTTGCTTGGACGCTAGCCACTGCTATGTAGGTACTGGTATGCTGTACTGCGAACCAAGTCATGTTTACTATCTTCTCTTGTATCAACACCGCATAGAACAGCCCGTCTGACTGTCCAAGGTGTGCCAGACGTGCCGGTATTGCGGTGCGCCGCTCTCCCTACCTTCCGCGGCTTTAACGGGGTCGCCACCGGCTGATGGCGGACGCGGTGGTCGCTCTCCCTATCCTCTGCGGCCGAAAATTGGCAGGCGATAGGGCCAATTACCTGACCAGTCGCAGGGGGACCAAGGGTGCCCAGACACAGAGTCGTCTGGCGCCTGGTGCTGGTTTGGTTCCTGGGGTGGTCACGGCGTGCAATGTGTTCTGCAGTGCGATTCTGTAACCATCTCACCGTGAAAACTTATGTGAAGTGAGTTTGTTTTTGCTAGGAATTGACACTATTGACAGCTCTCTCCAAGCTCACTGCACCTAAGTTTTCACGGTGAAATGGTTACAGAATCGCACTGCTGGTGAGGCAGTGATGGGGAGTATTCCTCAGAAGAGGGTCCGGTGACGAACAGCCGCGGCGGGTTCCCGCCGTAAGAGGCAGAGAAGGACACCGTGGAGTTTTAGTGGGTTGGAGTCCCACATAACTGCACTTTCTCCCTGTAGTAAGTAGTGCAGTACCTATGCATGAGCATTTCTCCACGATAAAAAAAAAGGTGCGTCAGACGTACTTGTAGGCATCACCAACGTGTTGGCTTGGTTACTTTTTAATGGACCCCATTGCCATGGAATGAAACAATAACTTACGTCTTACGTCTTTCAATGCTATTTGCTCGTAGTTTGAACAGCAAGTCGGCAATTCTTAATCACGTTGGACACGGTCCAAACTGCCAAACCGGCACTGTGTTGTGTTCTCTCATAGTGCCTTACGGTTTGTAGCAGAGGATATAAAAAGATGCTGTATAAATAGCCTGTATTTATAGTCCCACTGCAGAGAAGCCTCTTTTCATATTGAGAAGGAACGAGCATTGATTACCACGCTGTGAGTTGGCGATTTTAGAATGTTAAGTCTACGCTCCTCGGTACAGAATTTTAAACTTCGTTGTGGAAATTTGCTGCTAGAGGCACTCTTCCCGGGGGAATCCCGTCAACGAAGATATGGGCCCGTCCGACAGTAGTTTGAAACTTCGGAGTGAACCCTACACCCGATTAATTAACTTTTTCGGAGGGGTAAAAACACATCGGGAGGAACAATTGTCAAATCGTGCTGTCATTCATTCTTAGGTCGGGACCCAAACTAATCGTATGTCCGTAAGTGATACGGACTAGAATTGACTGTAACTTCTGTCGAAACTGGATTTCGTGCATAAAGAGACCTCCTGAAGTCCTGACCCAGGATTGGCGCAATTCCGTCACAGAAACGGAGAGACAAAGTTCTGATTCCGAGGTCAAACATGGTTAATATAAATCGTCAATCAATCAAATGACTTCTCCCACTCTGGGTGGAGCGGAAGGCCGTGTCAGTCTTTTACTGACTAAAACCCACCCGTGCTCCTTCAGTTGCCTATGCCAGGGCCACGGTATCTCTTTCGAACAACCTGCGACCCCGCTAGGAAAGACCTTGAAAGTAAGAAAGAAAATACATTTTATTCAGCACAGATAAAAATGAAGTTAATCATTTATTTTTTGCTTAGGGGATATTCCATATTGAGCCAGTTTGGACTGACCATCAGCAAATTGCTACTTGATTATAGAATCTTTGTCAAGAATTTCACGTTACAGACTAAGAGATCGATAAATTTTCTAGACTCGGAAATCCTTTAGGAACTATATAGGGCTCTATAGAAAGGAAAAGAGGTCATTCAGGTGCCTCTACCTACGTCAAAGTTATGCCGGTCGCATTATTTACGTAAAGTAAATGGCGGTCGCATTATTTACGTAAAGTAAATGGCGGTCACGCCTTTGAACTAAAGAAGGGTTGAGGAGAATATTGTGTGGCTACCTACATTCTATCGATAATGATATCCGGAGGCTGATAATAGCTTGGTGCCTTATGTAATATTTAATGTACTTGGGACTCTCGTTTGTCGCAGAGTTCTGCAGTGTCTGCTTTAGCTATTACGAGGTAACTCATGTGGTTATGACGGTTAGTAGCGGGGTCTGACTGCCCAAGCTACGCTCTATATTTAGGGTGCTTTTCCACCAGAGATATGCTATGCTCGTGGCTAAGTAATAACAGCCGTACGGGTCGATCCATCAGGTTAAGCTACGCTTGCCGGGGTTGGTCGTGACCATCTTTACATACCGAGACTCCTCCGTGCCTCGGAAAGCACGCTAATCCGTTGGTCCGTCATTCGTGGATCTATGACTGTCGTTACGGGTCGTCAGAAGCCCGAAAGTCTTACCAAAGGTATCGTATTACCCAGTAATTGGGTTGTGGAGGTCAGATAGGCAGTCGATCCATATAAAATACTGGTATTCAGCTGCATCCGGTTAGACTGGAAGCCGACCCCAACATAGTTGGTAAAAGGCTAGGGAGATTGAGATATCCTATGCTACGTTGCTATGGATGCGTTTAATATCCACCAATCATATTCATTGGTCTACATAGCATAGCACTGGTTTTTATATGGAAGGATGCGTGTAGATGGGAGCTATGGATGCGCGAGTGGTGTAGCTATGTGCATCTTCCTCGCACAGCTACCTCGCGACGACGCATCTTCATAGCACATCTTCCTCGCTCCGCTACACAGCTTAGCATCAGTGGAAACGGTCACATAGTTTCATAGCTTAGCTTTCACATCCTCGCAGCATAGCTGCATAGCATACCTCTGGTGGAAAACCACCCTTAAGAGGATATATCGAAGCGTGGTTTGGCTCGGGTGTGTAAGTGAAATGGCGTTATAGCTGTCTAATTTGACGCGCGAGATAAGTCTCCTCTCACGCGCACCGGAATCCGGAACTAAACGCGCTTCAGTTAAATCTGGATTTATGACAAAATGCTATACTTAAATCAATTTTTAGCTTAGTATGTTCTTAACATAATTAAATACCTTCGATTTAAAGCAAATTTTACTGAACACTAAGGAACTGTTTACGTTATAGTCGTATATAACAGAAAATAGACGGTTGTACTTTTCTTTTCTGTTTTAGTACACAATATAGTCAAATAACACTTAAGGAAAATTCAAATTATTTAACAATTTACATTTGTTTTATAGAAATTTTAAAAACACAAAATTTATCGATGTATCCTCTTAATAACAATGTTATTTTTTCTAAAACCATCTTAGTTAACCGCCCGAATAATAATGTGGATAGTAGAAGAGTTAAAATAAAATATGTACAAACAAATTGCCGACAATCTAGTTTTTAGCCTTGGGTACTGAAGCCGTGTAGGAGTATATTCTGGTTATTTGTATAGTTGTTTTATCTCACGAAAGCGGGCGAGCCATACTTGTATGTGTAAATGTTACATGCACATTGTCTTTGTGTGCGTAAGCTCGGGAGCGCGCTACCTGCAGGTACGCACACAAGAGCGCGTGTCTATACGCATTACATCTACAAGTATGACTCACCCGCTTTCGTGAGATAAAACAACTGTAGCTATATCGTTTCGATGTCATTGCGCTTTTCTCGTAGCGTATTCTGTTTTTCGTAGCTGTTTTTATTTATATCTCTTGTTATTTTCATATTTAGAATACTGTCGATATTTTTACATTGTCTTCCACTCTTGACTAATGAGTTCGGATTGTTATTTCCACATTGGGGTGTTAAAGAGGGCTGACGCATTTTATCACCTCTCTCGCTCACACGGTACCAAATTTTTAAGATTGTTATATGAAAAGATGCTTTTTTGAAAAATGTACTTTATTAATTAGCGACCTAGTAAATACTATTAATTTAATAGGTAGGTAGGATTTATTTAAAAACACATTTCTGAGCTCACAACTGAGCTCAAAAATTATTATCTGTTTTTGAGTTGAGATAGATAAATACCACAATAAAAATGCGTTTTTAATAATTACCAATTAAATTAATATTATTTACTAGTCCGCTAATTGATTACATTTTTCAAAAAAGCATCTTTTCATTTAACATTTTTATAAATTTGGTTCCGTGTGAGCGAGAGAGCTGATAAAACGCAACAGTCCTCTTAACCTCATCATTCTAACCTTCAGTGGCTTTTATTTAACCATATCAATTCAATCATAATTAACCGTAAACATTGCCTCATTAAACAAAAATGCTTTCCATTTATGATTGTTACCTAGCTCAGGAGTTAGGGCTTCAATTAAAAATGTTACTCCATTTTATGTGTCAATATTTTTTTTTTGTAATTATTATTATTGTGCCTGGTCTCAAAAATAGAACAGCTAATTCAGCAGCAGGAGTAAACTAGCGCAGGAGTTAGGGCTTCAATTAAAAATGTTTCTCCATTTTTATGTCAATTTTTTTTTAGTTAGTGCTTCAATTAAAAATGTTACTCCATTTTTTATGTCAATATTTTTTTATTATTGTGCCTGGTCTCAAAAATAGAACAGCTAATTCAGTAGCAGGGGTACAGTCAAAAGTAACTAGGTTATCTTTAACCAAGCATGCACCATACCTCAGGAGTTAGGGCTTCAATTAAAAATGTTACTCCATTTTTTTTGTCAATATTTTTTTTTAAATTATTTTTGTGCCTGGTCTCAAAAATAGAACAGCTAATTCAGCAGCAGGAGTAAAGTCAAAAGTAACTAGGTTATTAACCAAGCATGCACCATAGCTCAGGGGTTAGTTAGGGCTTCAATTGAAGATGTTACTCCATTATTTATGTAATTTTTTTTTTCGTCTTTTTATTATTATTGTGCCTGGTCTCAAAAATAGGAACAGCTAATTTAGCAGCAGGAGTAAATTCAAAAGTAACTAGGTTATCTTTAACCAAGCATGCACCATAGCTCAGGAGTTAGGGCTTCAATTAAAAATGTTACTCCGTTTTTTATGTCAATAATTATTTTTTTAAATTATTATTGTGCCTGGTCTCCAAATAGAACAGCTAATTTAGCAGCAGGAGTAAAGTCAACCAAGAATGCACCATCGTCAACCGCATCATTGCTTACCATTTGATCTTATGATGGGCTAATGCAAACCAAGCCTCAATATTACAAAGAATACAGTTAGCTTGAATCTAAACCAAATAATTCATTTGTTTCAGACCACAGAGACTCCATTGCAGGTATGTTTTATTTCTACCCTCATTTTGGTGGATTATTTATTTTATTTCTGGTTAATATTAAATAACACAAAGCTTCTCTGATATCGGCACAAACTACACTTGCGTGCAAAAAAACAATCCACCCCGTTCTCTTCGAATTCAAATGAGATAATTCATCAAGTTAATTCCTTCTTCAATGTATTTAGGTAGATTACGTTAGTGAAGAAAATATCAAACACGATTCATTAGTTTTTTTAGAAAATCGCAAACTTACAAACATACTGGTCGAATAAATACCCTCTTTTTTTTTGAAGCCGTTTAAATACAAGTTAAATGATCAATGAACGAGCACTAATAAACAAAATAATGCTTTTGTGAAAGTAACTTCACGTCATGAGGACATTTATTTTATAGAATCGAGTCCATCTTGTCTAGAATATTGCTTTTTATTATTATTATTTTTTGTATAGAGTATGTGTAAATAAACTTTATCTTACCTACTTTCACACAACATCAATCAATCTGCCTAGCCTTTTCCCAACTATGTTGGGGTCGGCTTCCAGTCTAACCGGATGCAACTGAATACCAGTATTTTACATGGAGCGACTGCCTATCTGACCTCCACAACCCAGTAACTGGGTAATACGATACCCCTTGGTAAGACTGGTTGTCAGACTTTCGGGCTTCTGACGACCCGTAACGACTGTCAAAGATCCACAAATCACAGCCGGGACCAACGGCTTAACGTGCTTTCCGAGGCACGGAGGAGTATCGGTATGTAAAGATGGTCACCCATCCACTGACCAACCCTGGCAAGCGTAGCTTAACCTGATAGATCGACCCGTGCGGCTGTTATTACTTAGCCACGAGCTCTAATTTCACACAACATATAATTAAAATAAACAGTAACATTTTTGAGATATCGTCTCTTAGGTAGAGAGCATCGGTTGGTCCAGTTTTTTTGCACGCTAGTGTTTATGAGAACAGCTAATGTCGTGGTCAAAAATATTAGTCCTTCTGAAAGGTGGTAATGGAGCTGACTCCCCACAAAACACAAGCTTTTTCCCATGCCTTTGTTCGCAAAGAAAATTTATACCCCCGGTTTACCAGGTCAGGGAAAAATTTACGAAAAAATATTTCCGAGTGCATCTCTACGGCCTCCAAGAAACATAGCTTCTAAACAGTTAGACAGAAGAAATTGTTTCCTAAAAAACAAGAGTTTTCCATTGCATATAATCTAATTTGCCAATGTCCCGGACTGACATCCCAAATTGCGTATGTACTATCAAGCCCCGGATAGGATACCATTCAACCAACCGATTCACGCGGCTTCAACCTCTATTACTAATACTAATAAGGGCTAATATCCTGTGTGGTTTAAGTTTTCACTCTAGTGCCTGATGGATACATAATCAGCCTATAATGTTCCCACTGCTGGGACACGGGCCTCATCTCTGAGAGGGAGTGGGCTGTAATCCACCACGCGGGCCCAGTGCGGGTTGGTAGATGTCACATGTCTTCGAATTTTTGGTTCTAGGACATGCCGGTTATCCTGATGGATATTCTCGTCAAATAAATGATTCAAATATTTAAAAAAAAACGGTCAAGAGCGAGTCGGACTCGCGCACCGAAGGTTCCGTTCCGATTTCTAAAAAAAGAGTGCTATTTAGAGACATCATTTTATTTTTCCTGTAATCTTTACATATACTTCTATCAAATATAATAATTTCAGATTTTTCTCTATGCAAAATTCGGAGATAAGGGGAGGCAACGGTTTTTTTTTACATTTTTCATAAAAAGTCGAAAACTATGCGGCCTAAAAATAAACTAAAAAATGTTTGAGAATGTGCAAACAGCACTCTTTCATATGATACCCCACATGCCCTAGTAGCTCTACTTCGAATTTTTAAGACAGACAGACTGAGTCGCACCATAAGGGTTCCTTTTTACCATTCTGGTACGGAACCCTAATGACAGATGTTGACAAGTGACCGGGATTTGAGAGGTAAACTTGCCAGAATACGGCTGGTATATGAAAATAGACCGCCCAGCTAAATATAAATGACTTTAATAATATTAGTATGTGGCCATGACAGTTTACGGCGTTCTGTATCGCTACCCGGCCAAGAGTAAGGTCTTTTTCATGTGATGTTTTAAGATTAGGATGTATAGTAAAAATACTAACCCCACTGTAATGCAAAGGCCTTAAGGCTTGTCCGCCGTAAAAAGCGCGGTCACTGTCGGACTGTATAAAACAGAAAGAGAAGCGCGATGACACAACGCTTGCAAAATATGAAGTAACTAGCACTTCCCGCGCAGCTTCGCCCGCGTGGATGTCGGAAATTATCCCACAGGAACGTGCTACCGGGAATTCCTTCCTTATTCCTTGTCTACGTTTTAAAGGCCCGAAAGAAAACGCCGTGAGGTACAGTCCGCGAGGTTTAAGCTGAGCGTTGCATTTGTGTGAGTGCACATAGATAGTGTAGGTGTGACGTCCGGCATAGAGCGCAACTCATTCTTTGTTTGGTTTAAAACCGGTTTATACTGCTTTTTGGCAATCGAGAGGAGCTCGTGGCTAAGTAATAACAGCCGCACGGGTCGATTCATCAGGTTAAGCTACGCTTGCCGGTGTTGGTCAGTGTATGGGTGACCATCTTTACATACCGAGACTCCTCCGTGCCTCGGAAAGCACGTTAAGCCGTTGGTCCCGGCTGTCATTCGCGGATCTTTGACAGTCGTTACGTGACGACCCGTCAGAAGCCCGAAAGTCTGCCGACCAGTTTTACCAAGGGGTATCGTATTACCCAGTTACTGGGTTGTGGAGGTCAGACAGGCAGTCGCTCCATGTAAAATACTGGTATTCAGCTGCATCCGGTTAGACTAGAAGCCGATCCCAACATAGTTGGGAAAAGGCTAGGCAGATTGATTGAATCTACATGACGAACAAAAAAAAATTGCCAGCATCACTATTTCTATGACCCTGTAAAATCTCTTTGCTCATACTACAAACTTCAAACCAGGGAAAGCATCCTTGACATTAGCGTAATGCATGTAACAATATACAGGATGTTTGGCGCATGGACCGACACAATTTTTAGGAGGATTGGGGGGGTCATTTGCTAGGTTTCACCTAAAGACCTCCATGTCCTAAGTGTGACGGTAATAGTTTTTTTTTTTTTTTGTTCTTTCTTTGAATTACCCAAAATCTCGTCTTTGAATCGATATATATTTTTTTTGTTTATGGTTGTAAAAGAACAAAATAATTTTTATTATAGTCTACAATGTATTCTTATTCGAAATAAAATAAAAAAATATAGTAACCGTAATAAGTCTTTTCTTAAAACACTCCATAACTGACTCTCTAACTAGTATTTTGACTACATTTGAATTGTTTTTCATAGCGTGTAGCATACCCTTAGAAAGGGTACAAGCTAAAGAACTTTTTGAGATAAAAATAAGGTCAAAATGGCTTTATTTAAAAAAAAAAAATGAATTTAAGAGTAGTAACTTTTCATACATTTAAACATTTTTAAGACTTTGGAAGCACGTAAGTCATTTTCTACTGATCAATTACATCAAATAATAATTTATTTAGAATAAAAATACATTGCAGACTATTATAAAATTTATTTTGTTCTATTGCAACCATAAACAAAAAAAATATATCGATTCAAAGGCGAGATTTTGGGTAATTCAAAGAAAGCACAAAAAAAAACATATCTCAATTACCGTCACACTTAGGACATGGAGGTCTTTAGGTGAAACCTAGCAAATGACCCCCCCAATCCCCCAAAAAATTGTGTCGGTCCATGCGCCAAACACCCTGTATATTCAAGCTAAATATAGCCATGTCTGATCATACAAATGATTCATACAGCCAATTTGTACGAAGTCAACTACGTAATAGTAACCGAATATGTAGCTGCCTAGCCCGAAGAATTGCCAAACTTAAGTGGCAGTGGGCAGGGCACATTGCTCGCAGAACAGATGGCCGATGGGGCCGAAAGGTGGTGGAGTGGCGGCCGCGTACCGGAAGACGTAACGTTGGAAGGCCTCCCGTGGACCGGTGACCTTGTGAAGGCCTCAGGAATGCGCTGGATGCGGGAAGCACAGAACCGGTCGAAGTGGCGGTGCCTATGTCCAGCATTGGACGTCTTTCGGCTGAAATGATGATTTATCCGCAATGTTTTTCGAGATTTCGATTGTCGCCTATACGATTTTTGTAGATAGTATTTAGTGGGAGAAAAAACTATGGATGGACTGTGTGAAAGATGATATGGCTAGAAAGGGGGTGACTACCGAGATGACGACTAATAGAGAAGTCAATCAATCTGCCTAGCCTTTTCCCAACTATTTTGGGGTCGGCTTCCAGTCTAACCGGATGCAGCTGAATACCAGTATTTTACATGGAGCGAATACCTATCTGACCTCCACAACCCAGTAACTGGGTAATGCGATACCCCTTGGTAAGACTGGTTGTCAGACTTTCGGGCTTCTGACGACCCGTAACGACTGTCAAAGATCCACGAATAACAGCCGGGACCAACGGCTTAACGTGCTTTCCGAGGCACGGAGGAATCTCGGTATGTAAAGGTCACCCATCCACTGACCAACCCCGGCAAGCGTAGCTTAACCTGACGGATCGACCCGTGCGGCTGTTAATACTTAGCCACAAGCTCCTCAACCCCAAATAGATTGGGATAAGGGCAGGAGAATGATAATTATGTCATGAGAGATAATACAGGTATTCATCTGCTTTCGGTTAGACTGGAAGCTGACCCCACCATAGTCGGAATAAGGCTAGGCAGATGATGTCGTGAGATACAAGAATCTATTAGATATAAATTAAAAGAGAAGTCCTAACTGACTCATCAACGCCCAGCCCAAACCCTTGAACCTAGAAAGCTGAAATTTTGCACAGAGGTTCCCTACCAACCCGCGCTGGGCCTGCGTGGTAGATTACGGCCCACTACCAATTACAGCGAGGAGGCCTGTGTCCCAGCAGTGGGAACGTTACAGGCTGATTATACTGTTATGCTGGTGCAGACGACAGAAATTGGTCTACCATAATACCAGTATTTTACATGGAGCGACTGCCTATCTGACCTCGCATGGTATCGCATTACCCAGTAACTGGGTTGTGAGTTGTGACCCAGTTACTGGGTAATGCGATACCACTTGGTAAGACTGGTTGTCAGACTTTCGGGCTTCTGACGATCCGTAAATACTGTCAAAGATCCACGAATGACAGCCGGTCCAACGGATTAACGTGCTTTCCAAGGCACGGTCCTGAGTCTCGGTATGTAAAGATGGTCACCCATCCATTGACCAACACCAGCAAGCGTGGTGGTGGTGACCAATTCTTACCATCTATGTTAATTGGTGCTAGAATTTCTGAACTACCGCACATTAATTTTCACCTATAAGCTAATTATGTAATTAATTTATCTGTCACGGAAGTGACGTGTTAAAATTATGTAAAGAATTGTCCTACAAACATCATAATAGGCACGACTGTATGACATAACTTTGTTAAAGCGTTGTCGATGACATTTATGGAAAAAAATTAAACTATGCTAACTCTCACGGCTCGGATATAGCCGATGTAGATATCTTGTGATGGGTGTATTGATTTGAAAATAAAATATTACAGACAAGAAATTATAACGTTTTTACAAAAATCCATAAAATATAATCCTTTGTGAGAGACTGGCGTCCATACTAGGATACCCTGTGTGACAGATCACCGCCATATTGTACACTAGCTTCCGCCCGCGGCTTAGCCCGCGTGGTATGTCGATAAAAAGTTGCCTATGTCCTTTTCCAGGTCACGGTCTACCCTTGTGCCAAATTTCATACAAATCCGTTCAGCCGTTTTAGCGTGAAAGCGTAACAAACAAACTCGCTTTCGCATTTATAATATTAAGTTAGGATTTATAGAAGAAGGATCACGATTGCAGTTATTCTCGATCCTTCTGTTCTGGTTGGAAATTAGAAAAGTCGGTTGTGTGCCCAAACTGAAACCGGGGGCTAAAACGGCTACTTTGGCAGAATCATAATAGGATAATAGGTATTATGAATCATATTTGAAATCGTAAAACGGTCACAAACTGACAATTCATAATGTATCTGCGTACAATTCATAGCACGCAATTCATCTGTTTGACAGTTTTGTATGGAGATTCGTGAAATGGTCCACAAATTATGAATTTTTATTGACGGTAAATGTCAAATACGTCAATTATCTTATCACAATCATAATAAATTGCTGGGAATTCAGGAAATGAATCGCTTTTAGAGGAATTGCTTAATGTGGCCGTTTTAGGCCCCCTGAAAGATTCCGAAAAATATTCAATGTTTTTGAAGTTACATTATTAGGTACAAATATCTAGAATTTGACCAAGGTTTTGAGATGAATTCCCTTTGACACTACACCCGTAGTTCGTATCAAATAAGCCAGGCCGTCACACTTACACGTATTATAGTCTATATCTTGAAAACTACTGAACCTATTTAGATGAAACTTGCACTGTTCCCTAAGTTGAAGTATATGTAAGCCAAGCCAATAAAAAAAAAATGCTCGGAATCCGATTAATAGTTTCGGAGAAATGGGTGGACAAACATGCAGAAGTATATTACAGACATATACCTATAAATATTGTGTTTATTTGTTTGGAAGCCATAACAGATTATCATAATTATGTACCTAAATATATTATTGTAGTTCCATTTCCATTAATATTACATACATACGTGTCGAATTGATAATTTCCTTTTTCTTGAAGTCGGTTAAAAAGCATACAATGGAGTGTTTATTATCAAGAGCAACCCATTTCTACATCGTAGAGAAATCTAGATGAAGACATGACATCAAAATTCAAAACAAAATACAAACTTACGTAGATGAAATTAAAAAAAAAAAATCCGGTCAAGAGCGAGTCGGACCTGCGCACCGAGGGTTCCGTAGCATGATTTATATGTAATTTTTGTTGATGATTTCTGAAAAACTGTGCTATTTAGAGACATCGTTTTATTTTTCCTGTAATCTTTACATAAACTTCTATCACTTAAAATAATTTCAGATTTTTCACTTTGCAAACTTCGGAGATAAGGGGGGGGGGGGGGAGGTATTTTTTTTACATTTTTCGTCAAAAGTCGAAAACTATGCGGGCTAAAAAAAAAAAGAAAAAAAAAAATGTTTGAGAATGTGCAAACAACGCTCTTTCATATGATACCCCACATGCCCTAGTAGCCCCACTTTGAATTTTTAAGACCCCCTTTCAGTCCCGGTTGCAAAAAAATATAAATATTTTTATTTCTTTCTTATTTGCAAAATAGTTGGGTATACATCATCTAAAACTGTTCCAAATTTCAAGTTGATAGCATTAGTAGTTCTAGAGATATCCAGCTGTGACAGACAGACTGAGTCACACCATAAGAGTTCCTTTTTTACCATTTTGGTACGGAACCCTAACAAACAAGCAGGATGTTTATTTTACGTCAAAATCGTTAATATTACATCACTTACGTTACACAGTTTTATAACGGACCCGTCTTGGCTTAAAGCCAATAGTGGTAAAGACATAACTGAAACGAACGCTACTCTGAAGTTTTATTTTGTATTTGTTTGAGATTCTACTGAGTTGCGGCATTTGTATCCAAGTGTGCGTTTTTCTATTTGGGCTGGATTTATTTTCAATACTCAATACTCAATCATTTATTGCATTCCACAATGTTTATGCTTAGGTGGTAAGTAGACATTTGTAGTAACAATCGTGGACCCTGTCGGGCACAGCAAAATAAAAGTTAGAGAGAAGAGGACTTATATAAACATGCAAATTAACTTAATCTAAGTAAAATTAGGGTAACATTTTATTAATTAATCTAAATTATTTATTATGTATTCATTTATATAATTATGTCAGTTAGTCTATGGATTTGTCAATTAAATATTCTTCTATACTATAATAACATTTATTTATTAATATTTTTCTTAATTTATTTGTAAAAATAGCAATTTTTTTTTCATTTCTGAGTACTTCAGGTAGTTAATTGTACATTTTTATCGACATAACCAGTGGACTAGATGAGTGCATTTTTAAACGGGATGTCGGTAGGTTTAAACGTGTTTTGTGTCGGAGTGTGTATCTAGTTTGTATGTCTTCTCGTTTTGTGTACAAGTGTTGGTGTGTGTGTGCGAATTTACAGATCATTTTCAGGTCATTTTCTCTGCCTTACTTTGCTAAAATGTGGTGGAGCTCGTGGCTAAGTAATTACAGACGCACGGGTCGATCCATCAGATTAAGCTACGCTTGCCGGGGTTGGTCCGTGGATGGGTGACCATCTTTACATACCGAGTACTCCTCCGTGCCTCGGAAAACACGTTAAGTCGGGTCCCGGCATTCATTCGTGGATCTTTGACAGTCGTTACGGGTCGTCAGAAGCTCGAAAGTCTGACAACCAGTCTTACCAAGGGGTATCCTATTACCCAGTTACTTACTTAGTTGTGGAGGTCAGATCGCTCCTTGTAAAATACTGGTATTCAGCAGTATCCACGAATGGCAGCCGGGACCAAAGGCTTAACGTGCTTTCCGAGGCACGGAGGAGTCTCGGTGTGTAAAAATGGTCACCTATCCATGGACCAACTCCGGCAAGCATAGCTTAACCTGATGGATCGATCCGTGCAGCTGTTTTTATTTAGCTACGAGCTCCCATAAAAGACTTTTGATATTAACAAGAGAAACTAACTTATAACTAATTCTTAAGAGCCTAGCTTTCTTAAGAGCTACCTCAGGTTTTTATCTCACTCACACGATACTGCTTGCAGACTAAGTGAGAGCGAGACTGAGTGCGGTGCTGGGCGCCGTTAGTTTAGGTAATTGCTTTTTACGGTGAAAATAATGGTAATTTGAAAAAAAAAAAATAAAAACATAAGACCAATGATAATAGGATAATATTATTCATAATATTATCTTATTATGATTCTGCCAAAGTGGCCGTTTTAGCCCCCCCGCTTTACAGTTATTTCAGTTAGTATGCAAAGTTTCATGATCTAATTTGAAGTATTTTTTGAATACCAGCGGTTTATTGTTCGGTTTGGAGGTAACTTTGGTTTTTTTTTCTATCGTGAAAATTTTATGGAATCGTGTTTTCGTCTAACATAGTACGTAACATTAATCCTCAACTTAAACATATATTTATTTCAAATTTAATGCTGCTGTATTTTCGACATAACGAAGGATCATGCTAAGCCATTTGAGGTAGTATAGGTCCTTAAATTACGCAACAATACGCAGATAATTTGTTTAAGGCGCAGATTTCCTGAAAACGATCAAAAAGGTGGTTTTTTAAAGTTGTATATCTCATTAAACCATAAATAATTTTGACATGTAAAAAAAATATGATATTTTCAAGTCCTTTTCGCATACAGTGATGGAAGCCAAAACATAATTAAACATACTTTAATGCACCAAAAAAATCTTTAAACATACCTCCTAATAATCTTTAAAAGCTGTTTATCCCTTCATTAGCAATTATAATTATTATTAAAAATATACCATGAAATGTCAAATTCCAAACTGCATACAGTGATGGATTACTTTTTATTAAATAGTTAATTTCTAATTGTATACGATTTTATTTGCACTTTTACGACATAATTGCGGTGCGCGTGAGAATCTTCTATCTCGTGCGTCAAACTAGACAGCCATAAAGCCATTTCACTTACACACCGAGCTAAACCAAGATTGGAACCAGGGCCTTAAAAACCTAATATTTTAGCACACTGACTCAAATATCAAAGACATGTGATGTGACAAAGACCTTGAATCTTTTTGTTAGATAATTAGTTACACTTACCTACACGTGAGTTCGCACGATTCATGACGTATGGACTGTACATCATTTACGCTTTTCTATGGCTTCGGTCATTGGTCTGTTGGTTCCTTCATTGATAATAGGAAGGTGGCGTCTTTTTTAGGGTTCTGTACCTCAAAAAGGAACAAACGGAACCCTTATCCTTATTGCATCACTTTGTTGTCCGTTTGTCAGTCTGTCGAGACCGTTTTTCTCAGAAACGCGTAGAGGTATCAAGTTGAAATTAATATCAAATATGTAAGACCATGGTCCTTTGGATTTCTAAAAAAATCAAGCTTCTAAGTCAACGCAATAAAAAAATACAGCCATTCATGCGATATATTTTGATACTCCCAAGTAAATCAAAACCTATAGGGTACTTCCCGTTGACCTAAAATAATGAAATTTGTCAAGAAGCAAGGTCTCACAGCACGAGTAAAAGAAAAAGTCCAAAAGATAGTATAGGATAAAGATAGGCAAAGATCTTCACTCACTGGACGTCTGAGGGAGGACATCGCCGTCGAGGCAGGCCACGGCGAAGGTGGTGTGACGACCTGGTAAGGTTTGCAGGGCCAACATGGCCAGAGATCGCACAAGACAGGCAGGTTTGGAAGGAAAAAGGAGAGGCCTTTGCCCAGGAGAGGGATACAATGTAGACTAATAAAAAAAACAGTAACATGAGAGAGAACATGATGGTGAGTTGGAACTGTCTGCGGTGATACCCCAGTGAGTCGGGGTGGCGCTGCGTTATGCTCCAGTGAGTCGGAGTGTACAGCGCTGGGTTGAGGCTGAAGGCGATGACCAGGAATGCGCCGTCCGCTGCATGCTGGTGGTCAGGATACCTGTTGAAGCCGCGGATGCTGGCTGGCTGTGTGACTCGCCGCTCGAAAGCTTGAGGAAGTGATGGTGATGACGTCACGCGGAAGGTGTTGCACGAAGGCTGCGCTGACGTTCATGCTCGGGGTCACCAGTTATTGGCATGAGGAACAGGGTGTAAAGTTCACTCATCCTCTATTGAAAAGGGAGGATCCTCCGACCAGACCGGTGTTGTGTCTGGTGGGCCACTGCCCGACGGTTGATGTCGGGACGTTGTATATTATGCTAATCGCGTGGTAAACTTTAATTGCGCGATGCAGGTTTGCGTAACGTCATGTCATTGATGCGTAGTTCATATGTGGCGATGTAGATGCCGCCACAATTCCACAGCCGTGTTGCCAGCTCGACTCCTTAGAGTGCTTTCGTACTATTTCCGTAGCATAGATTCACAATCGCACGTTATGATTAGAGCTGATAAGCGTCACATTTCCGGCATGTTTGTATACTACTACAATTTTACAGTTTGCAGCGTTTTTTCTGTGATTATTTTTAGCAGATTATTTACATACGACACATCAAGCCACCCGAAACTGTCAAATTTTCCCAATTGATTATGAACCTTATTCCTTTGTGGTAAAGTTGAAAATCCATCAAAGAAATTTGACAGATTGGGGTAGTTTGATGTGCTGGCCTCTGTACAAGGGAAAAGTTTTTGAAATAGTTAAAGGGGAATTCGCAAGTGGTAGCCGCTAAATTCAAATTTTCTTACGTTTTTTTGCAATTTGCAGGTCAGTGTCAGGTTGTATGTTGATTAAAATATGATTCGCGGCCGTAACTAACATGGCTTTACATAATTATAATCATTAGAATCAGCAATACAACTCCATAAGTTAGAATTGACCTCAAATCTAGCGATTTCATGAAATCATGAGGTTTGAGGTCAATTCTAACTTATGTAGTTGTATTGCTGATTCTAATGATTGTAATTCTGTAAAGCCATATTAGTTCAGTAACCTGCAAATTGCAAAAAAAACGTAAGAAAATTCGAATTTCGCGGGCTACCTTAGCGCATCTCCCTTAACTGATTAATTGTTCAAAATGATGACCATTGTTTTCAATATATAGCTGGATTCGACGTCTCAAGGATTGTACTGCATTCAGCATTACAATATTCCTCATAGCTTCGAATTTGGCTATCCACGCCCACTTGGAAAATCCATCCTATACTGCGATTTCGAAGCTTTTTGTTTCGGACGTTTTGTATAAAGATGTAATACTGCTTACTTTATTATACTGTGCCCTAACATTCTTAAGTGCAAGAGATGGTGTAATTAAAATAATCTTAACCATGCATTTTGCATACCAACTAATTTTAGCATGCCACGCCTCGATGCACTCAAGTTATTAAAATGAACGTAATTTTTTTAATTATTATTTATTTAACTAACGAAGTTCATTTGAGATTGAAGGTGGTTTAACACGCGATAGATTCCAGCTTACTTACTTATATCCGACATTTAAATAACTGTCAATATTAAGAAAATATGTTGAGATGTAGACCCACCAGTGGGTCGCGACACATAATATTTTCAGAATGTTCTTGAGACTGCCCCGTGTCGCGACACATAATATTTTCAGAATGCTCTTGAGACTGCCCCGTGTCGCGACACATAATATTTTCAGAATGCCTTGAGACTGCCCCGTGTCGCGACACATAATATTTTCAGAATGCTCTTGAGACTGCCCCGTGTCGCGACACATAATATTTTCAGAATGCCTTGAGGCTGCCCCGTGTCGCGACACATAATATTTTCAGAATGCTCTTGAGACTGCCCCGTGTCGCGACACATAATATTTTCAGAATGCTCTTGAGGCTGCCCCGTGTCGCGACACATATTATTTTCAGAATGCTCTTGAGACTGCCCCGTGTCGCGACACATAATATTTTCAGAATGCTCTTGAGACTGCCCCGTTTCTGTAGCGCATCAGAAATGTACAGAATCGAACTGACGGATTTCATGCGATTATCCGAAAAAAAATCGCATTATCAGTAACTAGAACACGGGGCAGTCAGTAGCAACAGTATTCTGAGAACAGTGACAGAGAGTTTCTATTCTCCCATTTTGAGGCATCTTGTGGAGAGAATGGCCAGGTGAGAAACTTGTACATTACTTGATCATCTTCTGTGCAGGATGCTTCAAACTGCAAATTCAACATTACCATTCTAATACTTACTAACACTAGCTGTAAGGTATTAGTAACACTATGGATCGTTGTAATAAATTTTGATTTTATTTTGATAGTTTGTGAAGCGCTGATGTAGATACTAATAAGTTCTAACAAGCAATAGCCCAATAAATACAATTCGTGATGGACGAGAGGAGAGAAGGACAAACACCATTACATTAAAGACTGTTACAGCATTTAAATGGGTGCTTGATCAAAAGCCTAGGTTTTTGATCAAAAACCTGATTTTGTCATAAACCTGAGTTGCAAATGTTTGTTTTTGATGACAATAATTTTTGCGAGCGTTAGGTACACTCCCGTGCTTGTGTTGCTAAGTTTCATGAAAAAAATATGATTTATTAATTTAGTTGTTGAATAAAAAGGTTTAATGGCTAATTTTGAGGCTGGAATTTGATTAGCAGACAGATGTTAAATCTCTAAAATATATAAAGTAGCCTACACTTACAACATTAGTCGCCGAGTTATCAATTCAAAAGTAAATATATTTATCTGTAGCTCTGAGTCATTACTTAACGTTCGTAAATTGACGCTCGTTTTTAGGGTTCCGGACCAAAATGTTAAAAAAGGAACCCTTATGGTGTGACTCTTATGGTCTGTCTGTCTTTCTGTCTGTGTCACAGCTGGATATCTCAAGAACTACTAATGCTATCAACTTGAAATTTGGAACAGTTTTAGATGACGTTCACCCAACTATTTTGCAAATAAGAAAGAAATAAAAATATTTAAGTATTTTTTTTTTTACAACAGGGACTGAAAAAGGTCTTAAAAATTCAAAGTGGGGCTACTAGGGCATGTGGGGTATCATATGAAAGAGCGCTGTTTGCACATCCTTAAACATTTTTTTTTATTTTTTTTAGGCCGCATAGTTTTCGACTTTTGATGAAAAATATAAAAAAAAAATATCGTTCCCCCCCTTATTTCCGAAGTTTGCAAAGGGAAAAATCTGAAATTATTCTATGTAATAGAAGTTTATGTAAAGATTACAGGAAAAATAAAACGATGTCTCTAAATAGCACACTTTTTCAGAAATCGGAACGGAACCCTCGGTGCGCGAGTCCGACTCGCTCTTGACCGGTTTTTGATATTATGTTGGAATAGTGAAGATGATGAATTAATAAAATAGACGCTGTTGTATTAACTCGTTGCTTTCATACAAAAAAAAAACGTTAGGTTGCAGGAGCTAAAGAAAACTTTTGTTCCTGAACTTATAATGACGACACGGTTGGCGCAGTGGTTGAGCGATTGACTGCTGCACAGCATGTCGCGGATTCGATTTCCGCACGGAACAAATATTTGTACGACCTACAAGTATTTGTTTCGAGTCTGGGTGTTTTTCTATCTATGATATGTATGTATTTACAAAAAAAAAAATTGTATACAACGTGTAACGTTAAATGCGCAAAACCTCTTAAGGGGTCATTGTACTCATTATTATGAACAACTTTTACTATGGCACCAAACCTGAAATCGCGAAAAAAAAATCAGCTGTTCGGTACATTTGTAAGTCCTCTCGACGAATTAAGCAAACATAAATGTACTGAACAGCTGATTTTTTTTTCGCGATTTCAGGTTTGGTCCTATAGTAAAAGTTGTTCATAATAATGAGTACAATGACCCCTTAAGAGGTTTTGCGCATTTAACGTTACACGTTGTATAAGAAGTTTATCAGCCATCTCGTTACCATAACACAAGCATTAGGTTGCTTAGTTTGGGACTAGATGGCGTTGTGTGGAATGTCCAAGGATATTTATTAATTATTTATAATTTCCCCATGGAAATGCCAATAAAATTGTACTATACCTGGAAACACTAAAATCGAAACATCGCCGACCATTAAAAAAATATAAGTATTACTTATAGCAATAAATTGTTAGTACACACGGCTACACATCAAGCTATACATTTCCAATATAAGCTGATCTCGCAATGTATAGTATTTCCTTACAATGAGCGGTCAGTGGAAACTGGAAATGTATAGCTTGATGTGTAGCCGTGTGTACAAACTTACTGATTAGAAAGTCCTTGGCTGATATAAAATAGTGATAAGTGCGAGCCATCGATCACAGACGTTACAAAACTTTAGATTGCGAGTATTTAAGGGGATACATCGATAAAATTTGTGTTTATAAAATTCCTGTAAAACCAAATTATTGGATTTTCCATATGTGTTATTTGACTATATTGTCTAATCAATCTGCCTAGCCTTTTCCCAACTATGCTGGGGTCGGCTTCCAGTCTAACCGGATGCAGCTGAATACCAGTATTTTACATGGAGCGACTGCCTATCTGACCTCCACAACCCAGTTACTGGGTAATACGATACCCCTTGGTAAGACTGGTTGTCAGACTTTCGGGCTTCTGACGACCCGTAACGACTGTCAAAGATCCACGAATAACAGCCGGGACCAACGGCTTAACGTGCTTTCTGAGGCACGGAGGGATTTCGGTGTGTAAAGATGGTCACCCATCCACTGATAGATCGACTCGTGCGGCTGTTATTATTACTTAGCCACAAGCCCCTTTTCAACCTTATCTCCAAAGTAATAAGGTCGAAAAGTGGTTCACCGTAAATGTAGTGAATGTTAATAGCCTAACAATTTTCGTGTTGTAAATGTTTAATAAGTTAATAGTGCGTTGTTTTAGATAGATAAGTATGTCAGTACGCTTCCGACTGAGTTATCTTGGAGCTGACAGGTCAAAGTCACTGTGTTTGTGACATTATCTTCGCGGGCTTTTTGATTTATTATGGTGACGTACAAGTTTATTTTGTTTTTTTTTTTTTCTCCTGGGTTCCTTTATCGATACTGAACCTACCCCTAAGTTCAATCTGCCTAGCCTTTTTCCCAACTATGTTGGGGTCAGCTTCCAGTCTGACCGGATGCAGCTGAAACTGGGTAATACGATACCCCTTGGTAAGTCTGGTTGTCAGACTTTCGGGCTTCTGACGACCCGTAACGACTGTCAAAGATCCACGAATGACAGCCGGGACCAACGGCTTAACGTGCTTTCCGAGGCACGGAGGAGTCTCGGTATGTAAAGATGGTCACCGATCCACTGACCAACCCCGGCAAGCGTAGCTTAACCTGATGGATCTACCCGTGCGGCTGTTATTAATTAGCCACGAGCTCCTAACCTACCCCTAAGTTAAGGCACGCAATTACTTTTACACCCTGTATATTCATTTCTCTTTTGTTTTTTTTTTCTTTCATCTAATGTCACCAGGATGTCATATTTTAACATAAAAAAGTGTATTATAATTTATAAACACTTTTAAGTAATAATGGAATATGCCTTTGCCCGACAGTGGGACAAGTAATCAGCCTATAATCTCTGTGAGAGGGAGTGGGCCATACCATTATCTACCACGCGGGCCCAGTGCGGGTTCGTAGATGTCACAAATGACTACGAATTTCAGGTTCTAGGGCATGCCGGTTTCCTCACGATGTTTTCCTTCACTGTTTTGAGAGCAGTGCTTATGAAATAATGTACACAAAGTAAAGCGCCTGTCTGGGTTCGAACCTACTCGTAAGTCTGCTCCGCAGTGGGACGATAATAATGGCTGGTAAAAAAAAGTTACAATCTCAAGTCAATAACCTATTGCGATATTTGGCGGCAAAAAATGACCGCCATCTTTGTTTGACAGCACTATTTTAGATTATCTTGTTGGGCCTTAGAATATGCGATATTAAATTAAAAGAAGCTATTACGAGGCCGTATACGAAAATTTTGCCTATTTGCGTGATTATACAGATAAAAATATTGTATTTCTATAAGTTTTAATGCCCAACATGAAAGGTCATTTCAATTATTATATAATAAAGGAGCTAGGTATTTTTTTTATTTCTCTTATTTTATTTATGCCCTTAAACCACGATGTAAAAAGCTTTATAAAAAAAATGTATGGTTTTTACGCCACTTACACTTGGGATGCGTCAATAAAACATCTCCAAAACTGTGCCAAGCGGATAGTCCTACTAATATTTTATCGCGAAAGTTTGTGAGGAAGGATGGATGTTTGTTACTCTTTCACGCAAAAACTACTGAACGGATTTTGATGAAAAGTGGCACACAGATAGTTTATAACCTGTATTAATACATAGGATACTTTTAATCCAGATATTCCTATGTGTTCGAGATTTAAGTCGGTGAAACCGCAGAGCGCTGCTAGTATTAAATAATCCTTTAAAATATTCGCTACCCTTTTACAACCGGCTCTAACCGGCCGCGGCTGGTTCCCATCTTTATAAATATGGCTACTTTGCACTTGACTTTTCTGAAGGATACACACGAATGAGGTCGATGTCCGTATTGAAGATGTCCTTGAAAATCAGGTGCGCGTGGCTACTTGCAATCGCGTGTGAGAAATATTCATGCATTTGGACGATATAAAAGGAGCGATATAAAATAGGGTATTACACCCAGTTTTGAAATCTAATTGAGACACTTTTCCATGAGCCATTAAAAATAACACAATTTTAATTCGATCGATAAGTGCCATAAAAATGCATTTAACATTTTCAAATTTCGCGCGAAATCGCTGGACGCAGTGGACGCCATATTGCTCTGTGGTCATGACGTCAGTTGGCAGTGTAAACAAACACTTTATACAGGGTGTAAGGGACAGCCCTCCGCAAACTAACAGGGTGCATTCAGCTCCTCATTTTGAATCATATTCCGCCGGAAATTTTCTCAGGAAAATTTTAATTTTTTCAAATTTTTTTTCAGTTACATTTTCATTATTTCAATGTAAAATTGCATTATGTGTTCGCAGCACTCCATTTATGTAAAAAAAACCGCAAAAAAACAGCAAAAAAAAAAAAAAGCAGCAATGGATGTTGAAACACATAAACCAACGACGCGTGAAATCAGCTGTTCACTTTCTGTCTAACTACAGAGTTCATCGAACTCACCGCATACCTATTACCTACCCCTCCCAACCAGTAATAGACTCTCCGATTTGTGCACAAAAACACAAACAAATCAGGTTTATTGGATTCCCTTAACGTTCCTGAAAAAATTTCATGTACCGGTCATCTTAGTATGACATACTGAATTCACCCTATCAGTTTGCGGAGGGCTGTCCCTTACACCCTGTATACGCTGATCAGTTGACAGTTGACATTGACACTTTTTAATTTACACAGCGGTATGACGTAATAACATGGCGGCTACTTTCATGGTGTTAGAAACAGATTAAAAAACTCAAAACTTTGAATTTAATTTTATAATTTATAATTTTATATCGTTATTTTACGAACTAAAACTAATATTATCTAATTAATATATTTTTAGATTTTTTCTCATACACTTAGAGTAAAATACCGTATTGTAGCATAAAGTTCTGGTGTTTCGTACTAAATTAAAATCTTAGCTGGTAATTTTAAAGACCTGGGGCCGTAGTATGACGTGGAAAAAGAGCATGGATGGATCCATCATGATTCCGTTGAGAAAAACCGGTCAAGAGCGAGTCGGACTCGTGCACCGAGGGTTCCGTACCGTATCATTTATATTTAATTTTTGTTGATGATTTCTGAAAAAGTGTGCTATTTAGAGACATCGTATTATTTTTCTTGTAATCTTTACATAAACTTGTATCACAGAATAATTTCAGATTTTTCTCTAAGCAAACTTCGGAAAACGTGATCTATTAAATAAGCAATATTTGTATACATATATTTGTAATATATACAAATATTGCTCATTTAATAGTAGGTATAGATAGGATAAGCTTTTCTTGTATAGCCAGTTATTATACCACTGCAAGGCAAAGGTACATCCTAATTTGACCGCTGTAATGTTTGTTCATATCTTTCTTTTTCATCTACAAGAAAATTTTGATGAATAACCAAAGATTTTAAACAAACGTAATCTAGCTAGCTCAAAAATTAAACCTTCAAAAATTTCGGTTCCTTGTATGCATTCCCAGTATTTCGCGTAATCGAATTGCATGGGGTAGTTCACTTTGGCCCCTTTATAGTGCCCCCGTGCTAGGGTCGCTACCCCTACCCCTTTGTAATTGGGGGATTATTATTAGCAACGGAACGCGAGTTATCGTATTGCAAATGTTAGGGTCCGTTTTTTGGCCGATGTAACGTCTAGATTTTGACTTATTTGGAGTTTATGTTGTGTATTTTTCTGATTTTTGCTTCTTGGAGGAAAATGATGCTAAAACTCATGGTTATTTGAAGTTATAAGAAGTTTTAATTGAGCTCTAAGTAGAGATTCATGTCCTAGAAGCATTGGTTTATAAAATAGGGAAGATACGGTACGCGCTCCTCGACGTGGACTAAATTGTGCCAACTGGCCTAATTGAACTTAGTCACACCAACCAAGTGAATTTCGGAAGTCGGTGGCAAAAAACGAAAATATATTTAACCAGACACCGACTTTCGAAATTAAAGTAATTTTTCACTTTGTAGTGTTGTTTTTGGAAGTCAGTTGTATTTTTTTGTAAAAAAGTTTTTACTCTAGTCAACTCGCCAGACAGCTTGGGAGAACTTGATTTTTCCGTCCGAGGTCGAATAAACTCGGCTCGACAAAACATGTTGATTGTTTTATACTCAGCATCATGCATTTGGGCACTAATCCAAACTCTTGGAGCTAAGGGCATCAAAGTCATTAATAGCTTCGTTACACTGTAGTTACCCTCTGTAAGGCCCTGGTCCCAAGCGTGGTTTAGCTCAGTGTGTAAGTGAAATGGCGTTATGGCTGTCTAGTTTGACGCACGAGATAGAAGATTCTCACGCGCACCGGAATTATGTCGTAAAAGTGCAAATAAAATCGTATAAAATTAGAAATTAACTATTTAATAAAAAGTAATCCATCACTGGATGCAGTTTGGAATTTGACATTTTAGGGTATATTTTTAATTATAATTATAATTTGCTAATGAAAGGATAAACAGCTTTTAAAGATTATTAGGAGGTATGTTTAAAGATTTTTTTGGTGCATTAAAGTATGTTTAATTATGTTTTGGCTTCCATCACTGTATGCGAAAAGGACTTGAAAATATCATATTTTTTTTACATGTCACAAAATTATTTACGGTTTATGAGATACACAGCTTTAAAAAATCACCTTTTTGATCGTTTTCAGGAAATCTGCGCCTTAAGTAATTAAGAGGGATCCGCCAATGTATCCCGTGTAATTCAAAATGTCTTTCGTTTTTAGGGTTCCGTACCAAAATGGTAAAAAAGGAACCCTTATGGTGTCACTCAGTCTGTCTGTCTGTCTGTCTGTCCGTCTGTCCGTCTGTCTGTCTGCCACAGCTGGATATCTCAAGAACTAAAAAAGCTATCAACTTGAAATTTGGAACAGTTTTAGATAACGTTTACCCAACTATTTTGCAAATAAGAAAGAAATAAAAATATTCTTTTTTTTTTTGCAATAGGGACTGAAAGGGGGTCTTAAAAATTCAAAGTGGGGCTACTAGGGCATGTGGGGTATCATATGAAAGAGCGCTGTTTGCACATTCTCATACATTTTTTAATTTTTTTTTTAGGCCGCATAGTTTTCGACTTGATGAAAAATGTTAAAAAAAAATACCGTTCCCCTTATCTCCGAAGTTTGCAAAGAGAAAAATCTGAAATTATTCTATGTGATAGAAGTTTATGTAAAGATTACAGAAAAAATAAAACGAAGTCTCTAAATTGCACACTTTTTCAGAAATCGGAACGGAACCCTCGGACTATTTCGTGAAAATATTACGATTTTTGGCGACTAACAAAAGGTATTTACAAGGCAGATGTGAGTGGAAACGCCGCGAGGGGACGCCCTAGGAAGTCATATTATACTACATTTAGTGACCTTATTGGTAATGTTCTTCAGAAAGGTCAGGGGGCCTACTCCCTTAGTCCGTCCGTCTTTCCGTCCGTCTGACATTACGATCCATCAAAACAAGTGTAAAGGTTAAATTTTTCGGACGGGCAACAACACATCGGGAGTAGGGACAACTGGCAAGTCATGTTGTCATTCATACTTCGTTCGGGCCCCGAACCAATCATCTATCCGTAGGTGATGCGGAGTAAGAAACGCCCGTAACGAAGGCCGAAACTACGGGCTTCGTGCTTAGGGAGTAGGCCACCAGGTGCGTAGTACTGGCTACCGGCGAGCGTGTGTAACCAGATGTAGGAACGTAAACGAGGCAAAAGGAGTATGTAAGGATCGCAGTAGGTGGGGCTATATTGAAGTTTTAAATGATTATAATTTAGTAATTATTTTATCATAATACGGTATTTTACTCTTTATATTATTTAGATAGCTTAGCCAAAAAGCAGTCGAAAAATGTTAGTGTTTTAGTTCGTAAAATAACAATGTACTTAAATTTTAAAATTCAATTCAAAGTTTTCAGTTGTTTTAATCTGTTTTATAACACCATGAAAGTAGCCGCCATGTTATTACGTCATACGGCTGGGTTAATTAGAAAGTGTTAATGTCAACTGATCAGCGTATATAAAGTGTTTGTTTACACTGCCAACTGACGTCATGACCACAGAGCAATACGGCGTTCACTGCGTCCAGCGTTTTCGCGCGAAATTTGAAAATGAAAAATTTTAATGATTTTTTAGTGCACTTATCAATTGAATAAAATTTTTGTGTTTTTTTAGTGCCTTAATAGCACTATAGAATCTAATTAAGACACTTTTCAATAATGGTCGTAATACCCTATTGCTGCGAAATGATTTGTGCGCCGCCATTTGCAAAAAACGTAACACATTTTAGAGGCATGAGGAACAGGGTGTAAAGTTCACTCATCCTCCATAGAAAGGTTAGGGTCCTCCGACCAGACGGGTGTTGTGTCTAGTGGTCAACTGCCCGACGGTCGATGTCGGGACATTGTATATTATGCTAGTCGCGCGGTAAACTCTAATTGCGCGATGCAGGGTTGCGTGATGTCATGCCATTGTGAATGTGATGCGTAGTTCGTATGTGGCGATGTAGATGCCGCCACAACATTTTAATATCGTGGGCTACCTTGCAGAAGAATCACACTAATTAAAATAGAGTGCTACAGCTATTTGTCGTAAAAATATCGAATTGAGGAAGTTTCTTTTTGTGGAGGATCGGATATCAATAAGGGCACGCGCCGTTTACCCTTATATGTAGGGCAGGTGTTGTGTAGGGCAGGTCAAGGTGACAGTTAATAATTGATGCGCACACGGTACAAAACAGCTTGACACTTTTTTTGTCTAATATTAACCTCGAGGAGTTCGTGGCTAAGTAATAACAGCCGCAGGGGTCGATCCATGCCGCTGGGGTCGCGGATTGTTTGAAGAAGTTACCGCGGCCCTGGCATAGGCAACTGAAGGAACACGGGTGGGTTTTAGTCAGTAAAAGTCTGACACGCCCTTCCGCTCCACCCAGAGCGGGAGAAGGGGTCGATCCATCGGGTTAAGCTACGCTTGCCGGCGTTGGTCAGTGGATGAGTGACCATCTTTACATTACCGAGACTCCTCCGTGCCTCGGAAAGCACGTTAACCCGTTGGTCCCGGCTGTTATTCGTGGATCTTTGACAGTCGTTACGGGTCGTCAGAAGCCCGAAAGTCTGACAACCAGTCTTACCAAGGGGTATCGTATTATCCAGTAACTGGGTTGTGGAGGTCAGATAGACAGTCGCTCCATGTAAAATACTGGTATTCAGCTGCATCCGGTTAGACTTGAAGCCGACCCCAACATAGTTGAGAAAAGGCTAGGCAGATGATGGATGACCTAAAGTGCGGTCACTGTCGGACTGCATAGAAAAGAAAGAGAAGCGCAATGACACAACGCTGGTAATTTATTGCAAAATATGAAGCAATTATTTATTTACAAAAATTCGATTGATTGGACTAAAAAAATAAAACACTATTACGTTAATTAATATGTAGCTAATATGTTAGCTTGTAGAATAATCTAACAAAAAATCAGAATGATTGCTTGTATGTTAGTATGGTTTTTATTCGTTAAAATAAATTTTTAGAGCTATCTTCGTGATTTTTTTCTATCGTATCGATTTAGTTGTATTATGTTTTCAACACACTATCTAACTAGCATATATTCTGAAGAATATCATATATTTTTTTCTATCGTATCGATTTAGTTGTATTATGTTTTCAACACACTATCTAACTAGCATATATTCTGAAGAATATCATATATTTTTTTCTATCGTATCGATTTAGTTGTATTATGTTTTCAACACACTATCTAACTAGCATATATTCTGAAGAATATCATATATTTTTTTCTATCGTATCGATTTAGTTGTATTATGTTTTCAACACACTATCTAACTAGCATATATTCTGAAGAATATCATATATTTTTCTGATTTTGTTTACTGCAGTAGATCATATGGCATTAGAAAACTTGCGTTTAGGTCCTGTAGTCCTTAATATACGACAAAAATGCACAATCCTTTTTTTCTTTTCTTTTTAGGGTTCCGTACCAAAATGGTAAAAAAGGAACCCTTATGGTGTCACTCAGTCTGTCTGTCTTCTGTCTGTCGGTATGTCTGTCATAGCTGGATATCTCAAGAAATCCTATCAACTTGGAATTTAGAACAGTTTTAAATGACGTTTACCCAACTATTTTGCAAATAAGAAAGAAATAAAAATATTTATATTCTTTTTGAAATATGGACTGAAATGGGGGTCTTAAAAATTCAAAGTGGAGCGACTAGGACATGTGGGGTATCATATTATTATGAAAGAGCGTTGTTTGAACATTCTTTTTTTTTTAAATTCGAGTTTTTGACTTTCGATGAAAAATGTAAAAAAAAAATACCGTTCCCCCCTTATCTCCGAAGTTTGCAAAGATAAAAATCTGAAATTATTCTATGTGATAGAAGTTTATGTAAAGATTACAGGAAAAATAAAACGATGTCTCTAAATAGCACACTTTTTCAGGAATCGGAACGGAACCCTCGGTGCGCAAGTCCGACTCGCTCTTGACCGGTTTTTTTTTTATTGTGGAGAAATGCTCATGCATACTGCACTATCACGGGGAGATAGTGCAGTTATGTGGGACTCTAACCTACCAAAACTCCACGGTGTCCTAAAGAATGCTCAATCCTGGTTAAGCAATACCTCGTCTGCTGCATTTATATCCATTAGCTAGACCGATGCATATACCGTTTCAATTTAATTTCTGGAGCCAGTTAAAAATTAATACAGTTTTCTTAATTAATTGCTAACCGTCTCCGGCGCAGGTGTTGACTCCCACCTCGTGGCCTCCGACGAAACTCGACAAAAACCGAAATGCTGATCGCTTTTTATTTCGAACGCCGAACGTTGTCCTGTAAAAAACTGACAGTGCGAAGCGCACTTGAAAATAGAGGGTTCTGTACCACTTCATAATTTGTGCACTAAAATATAATAATAATAATAAATTCTTTAATTTCAAAAAGTGACACCTTTGATAAAGAATGGACAGCCGACATTCGCACGTACGTAAAAATATCGCTGCGGGATTTTATCGCGCACTGGATTTTCAACTCTTGTTGTTGAGCCGAGTTTCGAGAACTTAAAGTTGTTATAAAATAATAGGTCCATTTTAACAGCCCATATCGTTTCATATGCCAAAGAGAGACAAACATAGCGGGAAAAAGAGGGATACCCTCATGTCAAATCGGTTTTCTTAGATTGTTTTAACTTTAACAACAACAGAGTGCATTCTAGCGCGTCGAAAAAACACACTTGGATTTTCAACTCTCGGCGCTAAGCAGAGCGTTGAAAATCCAATGCGCGAAATAAAATCGCCGCGATATTTATACGTCCGTGCGAACGTCGACTAATTCAAAACATTAATTACTAACATAAATTATAACTAAAATTAAACAAAGTTTGTCGCCTGTATGTATTATCGTCTTCGAATAGAGCAGCAACAAAAAAAAAACTTTACTTGAAATCTCGAAAAATTCATTTTTTCTTCAGTTTGGACTTTTTATTTTTTGCTATGATAGCGGCCATAAAATTTCAACTGGCTGTCGTGGTTATTCTGGTTGTAAAGATGACAGACCTAGTCGAAGTAACAAAGAATCCCGTTGGCATTCTTTAGGTACGGTACCCTGAAAATGTACTGTTATTCATCATAGTGCTATCTCGCTTGCTTGTTACTTCGTTACTATGCCATCTCTTTTGCACGCGATTATTCAGCTATGCCTTGATCCGTGAAGTTGATTATTTCAGTTTCTACACGCGATTTAGCAGCATCATTTAACATTGTAATTGGTTATGGAAATGCGGTATTTCGGTTTTTGGACTTCAGACGATGATAGAACTGAAGAATTCGGGAAGAGGATACATCGAAGCGTAGTTTAGCTCGGTGTGTAAGTGAAATAGCGTTATGACTGCCTAGTTTGACGCGCGAGATAGAAGACTCACGCGCACCGGAACTAAACGCGCTTAGTTTATGACAATATGCTATACTTAAATCAATTTTTAGCTTAGTAAGTTCTTAACATATTTAAATACCTTCGATTTAAAGCAAATTTTATTGCACAAAATGGAACTGTTTACGTATAATCGTATAAAACAGAAAATGGACGGTGCTACTTCGGATTTTTTTTCTATCGAATAAATTTCAAGTAAATCATGTTTCGGTTTTAGATGGAAAAGCCAAATTATTTAAACTAGTTTGGCCTGCAATCGGGTTGGGCCGGTACCATGTTGGATACTGCAGTGCGATTCTGTAACCATCTCACCGTGAAAACTTAGGTGAAGTGAGCGTGGAGTGAGCTGTCAATAGTGTCAATTCCTAGCAAAAACAAACTCACTTCACCTAAGTTTTCACGGTGAGATTTTTCCAGAATCGACCGACTGTACTTTAGTACCTATGTCGCTGAAAATCGTTAATTTGTAATTTTATCACATAAAAAATATTGTTTTGGGATTACAAACTTATATTTGCAGTTGGAGAATTGGAGAGACTTCAGAAATAAATCGACTCATAATAATGAAATTACTTTAATTTTGGAAGTCGGTGTCTTGGGATATTCATTTTATTTTTTTGTCACCGACTTTCGAAATTAAAGTTATTTCATAATTTTGAGTTCATTTCTTTGTTCAAGTCGGTTTACTTAATTTTTTTTAAATTACTTTTTACCAAGCATAGTCGCAATTTTTCGCCAAGTCACAGATTTAGTCGGGTCTTAGTTTAGAAGAATATAATGAGTTAAATTTTTAGGGTTCCGTACCAAAATGGTAAAAAGGAACCCTTATGGTGTGACTCAGTCTGTCTGTCTGTCTGTCACAGCTGGATATCTCATGAACTACTAATGCTATCAACTTGAAATTTGGAATAATTTAAGATGATGTTTACCCAACTATTTTGCAAATAAGAAAGAAATAAAAATATTTATATTTTTTTTTGCAATGGGGACTGAAAGGGGGTCTTAAAAGTTCGAAGTAGGTCATGTGGGGTATCATATGAAAGAGCGCTGTTTGCACATTCTCAAAAAATTTTTTTTTTCTTTTTAGGCCGCATAGTTTTCGACTTCTGATGAAAAATGTTTAAAAAAAATACCGTTTCCCCTTATCTCCGAAGTATGCATAGAGAAAAATCTGAAATTATTCTACGTGATAGAAGTTTATGTATAGAAAAATAAAACGATGTCTGTAAATAGCACAGTTTTTCAGAAATCATCAACAAAAATTAAATATAAATGGTACGGAACCCTCGGTGCGCGAGTCCGACTCGCTCTTGACCGGTTTTTAAGTATAGTCCAAGAGCTAGATCAAATCTAGCCATGATCGATGAAAAGTCAATAAAACAGGAAATTGCTTAATATTACCCCGTTGACATTTCCAGGCGTATGCTAAAAACCAGTTGATTAAATTTTCATTTGTTACTTGCTATGCGATTTTGAACTCTATAGTTTTAACCGTAGAGAGCGTTTGAGTGTACTGGTGCGGTTGAGAGTTGACATATGGTTCGTTGGCTGTGGTGCAAATTGAAAAGCAGAGCGATTGAATTTTGTGACCGTTTTAATTTCGGAAAGTATGTATTGATATCTGGCTATAAGAGTAGGGGAAGACCTAAAAATTATGGATGGGGGGTATACTGAGATGACGACTAATGGAGAAGCATGAAAGAAAAGACTTTTTTTACAAAAACAAAAAAAAAAAACCGTCTTCCAAAAAAAACACTACTAACTCTAATTTCGGAAGTCGGATTCTTTGGTTATGTATTTGAGTTTTTTGCCACCGACTTCCGAAATTAAAGTAATTTTTCATTTTGTAGTGTCTATCTGTGTGACAAATTTCATACAAATCCGTTCAGCCATTTTTGTGTGATTGAATCGCATTCCTAAGCACCCTGTACAACTTTCTGAAGAAATCGCTTACGTCCCCTCCCAGCTCACGCACTCTACACCCCTTGTTTGGTCATTTGTTGAGTGTACTAATACGGCCCTCTAGTTTTTGGTGAGGTATTAAAAATCTCACACACGGCTCATCTCGAAAAATTAAGGCTTTGAAGTTTCCAAAAAACGTTCTGCAAAACTTGTCGTTACCATTTAAAAATCGCGAATCCCTCTCACTTGGACCACACAAACACGTTTTTCGATATAGTGAACTAGTTTTATTATCAGAACTCGATTTGGTAGCGGTATTTAAAAAAATAATTGTTCTACCTACAGACTGGTATGGTAGCCCAGAGGGTTTTTGAGCTAGCAATGCAGGACGAAAAGTTGATAGCTGAGTAGATGCGGCATGAGGAGAAAATACCCCCAAAATATATTTGAAAAGTTTCAAATACGAGCACCGTGGTCAGGGATCCACTTTCAGATTTCCAAAATGGACCAAAAAATAAAGTGATTTTAGTAATTGTGGTTTTCCATATTTATCAAACAATTGACGAACACTTCTGAATATTTTTTTAAATGTTTGATATTCCATAAGTTGTGGATGATTTTCAAATAAATTGTTTGCTTGGTGACAGTAAAATTTTGATACTTAGGACCTGTTTCACCAACTACGATTAAGTTCCTATTAATTGGCAGATAATTTCTGTTCCATTTTTGAATTTATTCGGTAAGTAATGGCTATTCGGACATCGTGAAATAGGCCCATAACTTTTAATCATAACTTTCAAGTGTTTGATATTTTCTAATTTCTGAATACCGACAAAAAATCTTCACAAAAGGGTCAGCTTTTTTTGCCATTGATTTAGAGATTGACGCAAAATTATGACCACTTTTGGGTGCTTTCCTAAATCAATGAAATTTCATTATAATTATACAACGTTTAACGTTAAATGCGAAAAACCTCTTCAGGGGTCATTGTACTCATCATTATGAACAACTTTTACTACGAGACCAAACCTGAAATCGCGAAAAACAAATCAGCTTTTCAGTACATTTTGACGAATTATGCGAACATAAATGTACTGAACTGCTGATTTTTTTTTCGCGATTTCGCGGTTTGGTCCCATAGTAAAAGTTGTTCATAATGATGAGTACAATGACCCCTTAAGAGGTTTTGCGCATTTAACGTTACACGTTGTATATTTCCCAAATGGCTATCAATCCGTCAGATATTTATAAATTCACTGCCAATACATGTACTTACACTTTTGCACAGAATAACTTTTATTCTCGCTGAATATCCTTTTAAAAATTGTCTAAATCTGAGTTTTCAAAGTCGTCAGATTTAAGGAAAGATCACAAGTTCTTCATCAGAATTTACTATTTTACGTCAGGACTCACACGGACATACGAAAACGAAATGCTCTCTCTCTCACTTTATTTTTGGTTCATTTTGGAAATCTGAAAGTGGATCCCTGACTATGATGTGGGCTGATCACTGTAACTTTTTAAATATATTTTCGGTGTTCTCTCACGCATATATTCAGATATCAACATTTCGCCTAGCATGCTTGCTCAAAAACCCTCTGTGCAGTACCGGTATGATAACGCTAAGGGAATATTACATTGTATTTGCTGATCGATTTTATCAAGAAGGTAATAAGGTATAAATCATTCTGTAAATGATTGTTTTTTAGGGTTCCGTAACCGAAGGGTGCCAAACGAAATCCTATTACCAAGCCTCCGCTGTCCGTCCGTCTGTCAGCGGGCTATATCTCATGAACCGTAATAGGTAGGCAGTTGAAATTTTCACAGATTTTTTGTATTTCTATTGCCCCTATACAAATAAAATCAAGTTAAAAATTAAAGGGTTTCCCCATACAATAAACTTTAGATTTTGAAAATTATTTTTTCTTACTACTTCTCCCAACTATGTTGGGGTTGGTTTTCGGTCTAACCGGACGCAGTTGAATACCAGTATTTTTACATGGAGCGACTGCCTATCTGACTTCCACAACCCAGTTACTGGGTAACGATAGCCTTTAGGAAGCCTACCTGTAACGACTGTCAAAGATCTACGAATGACCGCACGCTTAACGTGCTTCAAGGCACGGAGGATTAATTATGTAATGGATGGTCACCCATCCGCGAACCGACCCTGGCAAGTGTAGCTTAACCTTTGAATGGCCCGTCTGGCTGTTTGCATTTAGCCACAAGCCCCTCGGTTGCTAAGCTACTATAAAACGATTAAAATCTAGAACAACCGTCTCATGAGTAATTCCTACATTATCTCCACTAGTACAGTACGACACAACTTATATGTAGCATCGGCAAAATTCGTAAAACCGATCACGATCCGAACTGAGTGCGCCTTCAACATCACCAATCTTTATTACTGCTTTAGGCGAAAATGATCTTTACGCAAACGCAATAACTTGTAAAGTCATATATTTATTCATTTATTGCACAATGTACACACATTTACAGGCTTTACTTTGCTGTTCGGACTTTTAATTAGCTGCAGTAAAATGACACTTCTTATCTGTCATTTGGTTAAAAAATGTTCCCATTTGATAGCGAAATGACGTAAACATGACAGAAGTGTCATTTTGTTGCAGCCAATTAAAAGTACGACCAATAGTGAGTACATGGCCCCGTTGGGGCGCAGCAAGATAACTTAAAACTAGAATATTGTGTCTGTAACATTATCAATTAGAACATTATTTTTTACATTACGTCAAGAATTGTATTATGTATATTATTATTAATGAATTAATTAATGAAATGCACCGATCCCAGCGTGGTTTAACCAGACTCGATTTCTGGAATGAACCCAAAGATTCACTCTAGCCCCTGTTGCCTCACGTTACATGGTCCAACAGAGACTATTGTATATCAAGGATTCAAGGAGTAGACGGGGGGGGCGCGGTAATGGCAGGGAAGACATGCCCTTAGGATATGGATAAGGATTATACAGCCTATCCAGTATGCACCGTAAAATAAGCAATGAAATAATTATTAAGTATTTATATTAAATTTTAGTAAGTATATTAAATTATCATTATATTCTGTTATTATTACATTTATAGTATCATTTAACAAAATACATTCGTAAAATCGAAATGAATATCTAAGTTGTGTCGTACTGTACTAACATGATAAATAAGACCACAAGAAATATTAATCAGTATGACTGTAATGCTTCAAGGAAAATATTATAACTTAATGCTGGTGTTTGCTTATTGGGATTTACCGACAGCGATGTATGCACAGCATGTGCATTAAAAGTATCTGAGTAGAGAAACATTACTAACGATATCGATGGACCAAACCTCAAATGGCGAAAAAAAAATCAGCTGTCCAGTACATTTATGTTTGCATTCGTCAAAATTTAGGGAACAGCAGATTTTTTTTTCGCGATTTCAGGTTTGGTCCCATAGTAAAAGTTGTTCATAATGATGATAGAAAGAAAGAAGAAAGAAAATACATTTATTTAGCACAGACTAAATTAAAGAGTACAATGACCCTTTAAAAGATTGTCACTGTTTACACTTCACTCCGTATTACCTACACCTCATTTCATCAACCACCAGTTTATGTTAAAATATCAGTTGAAAATGAGCTTTTCTTTTTGTGTAAACCTTACAGACGTGAACATTTCTAAACTAAAATCTTAAGGCCCTGGTTCCAAGCTTGGTTTAGCTCGGTGTGTAAGTGAAATGGCTTTATGGCTTTCTAGTTTGACGCACGAGATAGAAGATTCTCACGCGCACCGGAATTATGTCGTAAAAGTGCAAATAAAATCGTATAAAATTAGAAATTAAATATTTAATAAAAAGTAATCCATCACTGGATGCAGTTTGGAATTTGACATTTCATGGTATATTTTTAATTATAATTATAATTGCTAATGAAGGGATAAAGATTATTAGGAGGTATGTTTAAAGATTTTTTTGGTGCATTAAAGTATGTTTAATTATATTTTGGCTTCCATCACTGTATGCGAAAATGAATTGAAAATATCATATTTTTTTTACATCTCAAAATTATTTACGGTTTATGAGATACACAGCTTTAAAAAACCACCTTTTTGATCGTTTTCAGGAAATCTGCGCCTTAAGGCCCCTCCTCCCTAAAATACGGCGAAACTAAGTAACTTTGTGTCCATCTTTTACAGTAACTAGTATATTTTTGATAGGAAAAAATACACAGTAATCTACAACACATATGAAGTGATTTCATTTGTCCTGAAATCTATTTTAGTCTATAGAATTAACGGAAAAAAATACTAAAGTCAGGTCTATTTCTGTCTATTTTTTCTAGTTTTTAACATATTACTCCTACAATTTTCATTATAAGTGTTCATTTTATACAGTTCTCTACACAAAATAATAAGGAATGATTTCATGTCATTACTTTTTTTGTCCAATCTATAGATTTTTTGTAAATCGATAATTACTTCATATTTTGCAAGCATTGTGTCATCGCGCTTCTCTTTCTTTTTTGTGCAGTCCGACAGTGACCGCGCTTTTTACGGCGGACAAGCCTTAAAGACACTAAATTCCAAATGTCTTTTGCCGAACCCTGTCGTCAAAAATACTAATAAACTATCTCTTGTCACCAGGTTCGCGGTGGAAGCACAGGTGCTCCGCCCCCCGCGGCTCCAGCTATGATGGAGCAGGAAAAGAGGTCGCCACTGCAGCCGCAACAGCAGGGAAGGGTGCAACCAGGTATGAACTTCTCCTACATACTTCCTAAAACCTTGAAACGTGGTCGCTCACAATGAGCTTCATCATCATCAGCTTACAGCAGTCCAATGCTGAACATAGGCTTCTCCAATTGCACGCCATTCAGTTCGATTCTCGTTAACTCTCATCCAGTTACCCTGCGAAGATCGTCATTCCCAACCTCGTCTACCCAGCAGCAGGATTCAGGGTGGGTCGCAGGGTGGTGGTGACCGTTCGGGTGAACGGTCCCAATGAGCTTGTTAGTATTGCATTGTATAACGAGCTGGTGTCTGCAACTCCAAAGCGTCGAAGCTCATATTTTGCAAACCTTCATACCATGATCAGCCTGTAATGTTCCCACTGCTGTGAGAGGAAGTGGACCATAATCCATCACGCGGGAACAGTGCAGGTTGGTGTAAGGCTCAAGGTCACAAAGGGCAACGGAGATGGTTATGCTTAGAATAACCTGCGTGGTCGAATTAGAAATGAGGACCGATAATCTAGAGAAGGTCGTGGAAATCCGCTGGATGCAAGAAGCATAGGAGTTAGGACCTGCACGCTTATCATTACCGCCATAGAAACGGGTTTTGTCGATGGAAGAATAGACAAAAATGGCAGATAGTAGAAATATTTTTACGCATTCTACGCGTCTAAGCATGGCAATATTGGCAATGTGTAGTTTTGTCTATTCTTCCGTCGACAAAACGTCGTCATGCTACGCGTGCTATCGTTGTGACGATTCTTGGGCGAGGCCTGTGTCCAGCAGTGGATGTCTTCCGGCTGTCTTATGATGATGATGATGATGATGAGATTCTACCTCGTTGGTATAATGGCCGTAAGTGGCTCTGCTAAATGATCCCTGGTTTCGATAGTAAGAAAATTCTCAGTAGCGATCCGGGATTTTGGTCATGTTAATGAAATTGTTGCCATCACTGGTCGATCCTTACATGAGGATGAGAATGAGACTGGAATAGGAGCGTGGAATATTGCACAATCAAGGGTTATGCCCTGTAGTGGGTGGGTGGATAATGATGAGGCTCTCCAGTGAAAAGTGAGGTGGGCCGAAGCGGATGCAGCAGACGACATGTTGATTCGCACGTCGATGATGTGGAGAGCGTGAGATTAAAAATATGAAGCCTTGCTGCCCGTCACGCTGCACAGATGGCGCCAGCAGTCGCTTCTTAACAATGGTAATAGGATCACCTCCTATTACCTGGGACTTAGATTAGACTTAATAGATTACTGTTCAAATGTGGCTGTGCCTCTCTCTGCCTTCTTCTCTGAAGTTCAACAAACAGTGAAATATAGGCAACTTTCTTAGCGTAGAAGACATGGTTGACCATTATAAACCTTAGTAAATAGAAAATACAATAGCGGTATTATACCCTGCATCGTTGAGGAAAATTGCACTGTATGTCCACTGTATACAATAACATTATTGTACTCAGTCACTGCGAACGTAAGTGCTACATAAAAGAAGTCTGCTAGGCGGACCGATTTGTTTACAATCTACATTCTTGATAAAACGGGTGCAGTGTTGACTCTACTATAATTTATGTTGGTCATAGGAAACCTTCATGCGCATTCAAGTTGTCATTAAAAAGTCTCTATAATTATGAGTCGTGGTGATAGTTAAATGTACGTGGGTAAGGCGCACCCTGGGCAGACATTGAAAAAGTCTCCATAATTATGAGTCGTGGTTATAGTTAAATGTACGTGGGTAAGGCGCACCCTGGGCAGACATTGAAAAAGTCCCCATAATTATGAGTCGTGGTTATAGTTAAATGTACGTGGGTAAGGCGCACCCTGGGCAGACATTGAAAAAGTCTCCATAATTATGAGTCGTGGTGATAGTTAAATGTACGTGGGTAAGGCGCACCCTGGGCAGACATTGAAAAAGTCTCCATAATTATGAGTCGTGGTGATAGTTAAATGTACGTGGGTAAGGCGCACCCTGGGCAGACATTGAAAAAGTCTCCATAATTATGAGTCGTGGTGATAGTTAAATGTACGTGGGTAAGGCGCACCCTGGGCAGACATTGAAAAAGTCTCCATAATTATGAGTCGTGGTGATAGTTAAATGTACGTGGGTAAGGCGCACCCTGGGCAGACATTGAAAAAGTCTCCATAATTATGAGTCGTGGTGATAGTTAAATGTACGTGGGTAAGGCGCACCCTGGGCAGACATTGAAAAAGTCTCCATAATTATGAGTCGTGGTGATAGTTAAATGTACGTGGGTAAGGCGCACCCTGGGCTATAAGCCTCGCTACTTTGACGACTGGCTAGCTAATATTTTTACCATCATCGTCATCTTCACACGAGGGAAGTTTTCTACAAACGTAAAAACGAACGAGTATCTCGTGGCTAAGTAATAACAGCCGCACGGGTCGATCCATCAGGTTAAGCTACGCTTGCTGGGGTTGGTCAGTGGATGGGTGACCATCTTTACATACCGAGACTCCTCCGTGCCTCGTAAATCACGTTAAGCCGTTGCTCCCGGCTGTTATTCGTGGATCTTTGACAGTCGTTACGGGTCGTCAGAAGCCCGAAAGTCTGACTACCAGTGCAGCAGTGTTACCAAGGGGTTGTGGAGTTCAGATAGGCAGTCGCTCCATGTAAAATACTGGTATTCAGCTGCATCCGTTCAGACTGGAAACCGACCCCCACATAGTTGGGAAAAGGCAAGGCGGACTGATTGATTTGTAACCAAGACTTGACGGAATCCCTATAGCTAATGCTGATCTCTTCTGTGCTGGTTTCTTCAAACCGTTAAAATTGTTTGTCTTTCGCAGAACCGGCTCCGGTTGTGACGGTGCCTCCGCCACCGAAACCAGCTATAGTCAAGGCTCCGAAGTATGCGAAAATTAATCAAAAGGTAAGATTTATATTTATTATAGCTCTTTGTAAGCAGCCCGTTGTTTAGAATATATTTTTAATTTTATTTCACAACACAAATCATAATATAGTAAGAAATGAAAAAAGACAACACAAAGATAGGGTACTATAATTTGTAAGAAATAAACAGACAAAAAAAACTTATGATGAATTTTGAAAATACAATCGTAGAAATATCATTAATGCATTCAAAATTTGACTTCCAAGCCTGCTTCGTACTTTATTGCCAACATAAGCAGCCGCTGAAAGCGCTCATTCAGGTTCTACACTGGTTGGAGGAATAGACAATAGATACTATATCAAAGGGTTGTTTTTTTGGCAATATGTAATAAATGCTATTAATAGGCTCATTGTCAAGGCGCAACGGACTACGGAGTACAATCTAGACCTGTTTGTGGCAATCCCGAAAATCCCGAGATTAGCCAAGTGCAGTCCCGGGATTTTCGGGGTCAGAAAACGGCCGGGATACCGAATCCCGGGATCCTATTCTCTAATCATATTTGAAATCGTAAAGCCCTGTATTCATGGTAAACATTTGTTTAGGAACAGTTGATCAACATTGTTGGTGAGCGGCGAGAATGTTGCTAGCAACTATGTTTAAATCAATACAGGTTGTCCACACGCCAGTCTGCGTTAAAATGTTGCCCGAGGAGGTAGTGTTGTTGTGTTCTCTGTATCTGATGTTTTTTTTTGCCGACAACTTTTTTTTTCTCTCTAGTAAATTGAGTACGCAGTACATGTATTTTAGTTTCCACATCTTTTTAGAAATTTCTTCGAATGCATCGTTCTTTTTGTTTCTATCTTTGTATTCTTTTATAGAAGAATCCCATAATAATCGTTTTTATTGAAATAATTCTATTAGTTGCATTATTTTATCATTACTCCACACTACTGCCATGTTTATAAACTGTTGCAAACACGTTCACACACGTCAACAATTTTCGCTAAACTGATGTTTACGCTTGTCGGGCGAGAGCTTGTCAACATGACGCTATCAACTCTGCAACACGCAGTGTTGCCAGCAACATCTTGACAGCAACTCCGCAACACGTTGATTCAACTTTGTTGCTAAACAAATGTTTATCATGAATACGGGGCTTAAAACGGTCACAAACTGACAATTCATAATTTATCTGCGTACAATAAAATTCATAGCACGCAATTCATCTGTTTGACAGTTTTGTATGGAGATTCGTAAAATGGTCCACAAATTATGAACTGCTTTATTGAAGTTTAATGTCAAATAGCACGATCATAATAAATTGCCGGGAATTCAGGAAATGAATCGCTTTTAGAGGAATTGCTTAATGTGGCCGTTTCAAGGTCGGATGGAAGAAATGCAGTTTAATTTATCATTGTTATAATGAACGGAAAGTACGGAAAGCAATATTATTTATTATACGTGGAATTTTACGGTGACGAATTAATTTATTTAACAAGATTTCTTATAGTGTTCTCAAGTCGACAAGTATATTTTTTTTCAATACTTACTCTATAAGCATTCCACAATATGTACTTAGATGGTAACTTAAAAATATGTGATCATTATGGACCCTGACGGGCACAGCAACTATAGTAGGAGAGAGGAAGCTTTGGAAATTTAAATCTAATGTTATTATAGGTAATGCTTTCTTGCTTTATGCTTTTTTTAGGGTTCCGTACCAAAATGGTAAAAAAGGAACCCTTATGGTGTGACTCAGTCTGTCTGTCTGTCTGTCCGTCTGTCTGTCCATTTGTCTGTCTGTCTGTCTATCACAGCTGGATATCTCAAGAACTACTAATGCTATCAACTTGAAATTTGGAACAGTTTTAGATAACGTTTACACGTTTACGTTTTAAATAAAAATATTTATATTAATTCAAAGTAGGGCTACTAGGGCATGTGGGGTATCATATGAAAGAGCGCTGTTTGCACATTCTCAAACATTTTTTTATTTTTTTTTAGGCCGCATGGTTTTTGACTTTTGATGAAAAATGTAAAAAAAAATACCGTTCCCCGCCCCCCCCTTAGCTCCGAAGTTTTCAAAGAGAAAAATCTGAAATTATTCTATGTGATAGAGGTTTATGTAAAGATTACAGGAAAAATAAAACGATGTCTCTAAATAGCACACTTTTTCCGAAATAGGAACGGAACCCTCGGTGAGCGAGTCCGACTCGCTCTTGACCGGTTTTTTTTTATGTATGACCACGCATAACTTTAACAGAGAAGTTCGATTTGAAAAAAAATATTTTATTCGAGGGGGTTATACCTCAAAGTTGGTCACATATAAAATTTATTAAGCCTTGGTAGATTTTGAGTTATTTCAATAATACGTGTTTTTTCCCAACTTTTATGTGGATGATGTTCTAATTTCTCTTGCAGGTAGTATTAGAATTTGTGTGAGGTAGGTACCATAGCTAAAAAGTGAAAAATAAAAACTTTTTTACAAAAAAATATAACTGACTTCCAAAAATAACTTTAATTTCGGAAGTTGGTGGCAAAAAACGGTAATACATTTAACCAGACACCGACTTCCGAAATTAAAGTTATTTTTCACTTTGTAGTGTTTTTTTTGGAAGTCAGTTGTGTTTTTTTGAAAAAAAGTTTTTCTCACCAAATAAATTGGCAAACTGTTATTTTTCCACCATTGTTTTAGCCTATGTTGTTATTGATTTCATGCATTATTTACTGAAATAAATAACTTTATCCATACGAAATTATTATTATATAACTAGCACTTTGCCCTCGTGGATGTGGGAAAATATCCCACGCGAACAAAAATCCTTCCTTATTCTTTGTCTACATTATAAAGGGAAACTGCAAAATTTCGGCTTTCTAGGTCCAATGGTGTGGGCTAGGCGTTGATGAGTGAGTCAGCCAGGACTTTTCTTTTTTAGGGTTCCGTACCAAAATGGTAAAAAAGGAACCCTTATGGTCTCACTCAGTCTGTCTGTCTGTCACAGCTGGATATCTCAAGAAGAAGCCCAAACGTCTGACAACCAGTCTTACCAAGGGGTATCGCATTACACAGTAACTTAAGGGTTCCGTTTTTAGGGTTTCGTACCAAAATGGTAATACCCTAAACCCTTATGGTGTGACTCAGTCTGTCTGTCTGTCCGTCTGTCTGTCTGTCTGTCACAGCTGGATATCTCAAGAACTGCTAATGCTATCAACTTGAAATTTAGAACAGTTTTAAATGACGTTTACCCAACTATTTTGCAAATAAGAAAGAAATAAAAATATTTGTGTTTTTTTTTTGCAACAGGGACTGAAAGGGGTCTTAAAAATTCAAAGTGGGGCGACTGGGTCATGTGGGGTATCATATGAAAGAGCGTTGTTTGCACATTCTCAAACATTTTTTTATTTTTATTTAGGCCGCATAGTTTTTGACTTTTGATGAAAAATGTAAAAGAAATACCGTTCCCCGCCCCCCTCCTCTTATCTCCGAAGTTTGCAAAGATAAAAATCTGAAATTATTCTATGTGATAGAAGTTGATGTAAAGATTACAGGAAAAATAAAACGATGTCTCTAAATAGGACACTGTTTCAGAAATCGGAACGGAACCCTCGGTGCGCGATTCCGACTCGCTCTTGACAGGTTTTATACATAATAAAAAGATTGTTTCCTTATAACTATATATAATGTTAAAAAAAGTAAAATTAAAAAAAAAACTCTTTGCTCAAATTTACTCTTTTTTTTTACTCCTTCATCAGACCATGATTGCTATCTATTTATCTATATATCTATAACCTATTAATTAAGACCTTTCCTATAAGCCCAAACATGTTACTTCTGCCACAGAGTAATACAGATGAGACACTCCGCAAAATCATTTAAATAAAAAGCGACTCTTGCTACGACACAATAAAGTGCAATTTAGTTCGCAGAACGCTAATTACCTACAGTTATATTCACCTACACATTGCCTTTCTATCGCGTAACTCTTATACACTCTGACCTACTGAATTAGCCCCGCGGACGGGGCTCGCCGCGTACTTGTAGCTTCATACCTAAACTGCGGAGTGTCCCATCTGTATTAATCTGTGCCTCTGCTGTAAGTTAGTGAGGTAGTTGGGTATCCTGCAGATTCTTTTCTTTTGTACGATTATTTTTCTTTGCATTATAAATTATAATATAATAAACAAATTAAACACGGTTCCGTTTTTCTTGTAGCTAAAAATGCTACGCTCCTTACGTGTTTACCATGTAATCGAACTAATTTGTGTATAGCTAGTGGCTTTTTAGGGTTCCGTACCAAAATGGTAAAAAAGGAACCCTTATGGTGTGACTCAGTCTGTCTGTCGGTCTGTCACAGCTGGATATCTCAAGAACTACTAATGCTATCAACTTGAAATTTGGAACAGTTTTAGATGACGTTTGCCCAACTATTTTGCAAATAAGAAAGAAACAAAATAAATATGTTTTTTTTTTTGCAACAGCGACTGAAAGGGACGGGTCTTAAAAATTTGAAGTGTAACCTGACTTCTAGGGCATGTGGGGTATCATATGAAAGAGCGCTGTTTGCACATTCTCAAACAATTTTTTATTTTTTTAGACCACATTGTTTTCGACTTTTGATGAAAAATGTAAATAAAAATAACGGGGGGGGCGTTATTTTTTTTTATCCTCATAACTCCCAAGTTTGCAAAGAGAAAAACCTGAAATTATTCTATATGATAGAAGTTTACGTATATTACAGGAAAAATAAAACGATGTATAATAGCACACTTTTTCAGAAATCGGAACCCTTAGTGCGCGAGTCCGACTCGCTCTTGACTGGTTTTTTTTATTTAGCTATAACTTTTCATTGACAGACAGTAGGTCTATACGCATCTGCCTACACCTTCGCGGAGACCGCGGGATGTTGTCTAAATTGTATAAAATTCTTCAGGATAAAACGCTAAAGACTGTCTCTCAATTACCGAGAATCAAGGCCATACCGCGGTTTGCTGCGCAAAAACAGGTTTCAATTTAGCTACGTGTCGTATGTTGTTGTTAAATAGTGATGTGCCGTATCGATTTTGTGAGTTGAAGTTGATTGTTGAGGTAATCGGTTTTTGTTGGTGGGATTGTAGAGTTTGGTGGGGCTCGTTAATAGGGGTATTGTTTAAGTCCTTTTTCGTATGTTGTTGTTAAATAGTGATGTGCCGTATCGATTCTGTGAGTTGAAGTTGACTGTCGAGGTAATCGATTTTTGTTGGTGGGATTGTAGAGTTTGGTGGGGCTTGTTAATCGGTGTTGCTACTGTTTACACTTACACCCTGTATGTAATTCTTTGTTCTTTCTGTACTGTTGGTGTGATGTTTATAAATAAATAAAACAGAAAATCTTAAAAATAAGACTGATTTATTTAAAAGACCAAAAATATAAGAAAAATGTCCATCTCAAATAACAAACACAGTGAAAGTATTCGCTCAGAACAGGTACACAAGACCCTTTATACAAATATTTGTTTATGTAATGAATAAATTAAATTGGAAACGCTCAAGATTTAGTTCATAAGGCCAGACTATAATTAGAAACAATGCAATCATATGCAAATGTCTGCCTTGAAGATGTATGCGGCACCGTTAGATTCGTACGTTATTGAAATAAAATATTGATCTTAATTTAGATTTTCTGATTGATTTGTTTTGGTTTTATAGATTTGGAATGAGTATATGGTTTTTTGCAATTATCCATCATTTATTCTCCTACACTTATCCTAATTTATTTGGGGGTCAGCGCAATGTCTTTTACTTCTACAACGTGCCGCTGTTATAGCGACATTAACTAAAGACCAGGGCCTCAAGTCTGCTATTACAATAGTGTCAGAATGGTCTATCATTGATTTCATAATTGTTGATTTTGACAAGTTTGGTAATCTACTAATATAATGGCGTCATTATGACTTTCCAATGGTCAACCACTACACTCCATTGTATGAAATTATGAATTTAGCAGATTACGAACTTTTAGCAAAATGACAATGCAGTGACTATGGGATCGTGTTGGAATGTAAAAAATAGCAGACTTGGGGCCCTGGGTAGTGCTAGTGGCCAGTAATTATACAAATTATAATAAAATTAGATAAAATAATGAATAAATTGCTAAAAACTAAATAATAAAATAATAACCAAAATTAGTATCACTCTATGCAAAGGACTAATTCATGAAGCTATTGTTCTATGTCAGTTGGTAAGGTCTTTGACTTGGACCCTTTTCTTTTGTTCATCGTTTGTCTATTGTTCTGACCCAGCTGTGAGTAGCTTCATGATCATGAATGATTTTTTTTTGCACAACCCCCAGAAAAAAACTCGAGTGGCGTGACCGTTTCTTTTTTTACCCGACTGCGGCGAAGCCCAAAAGGAGGGTTATGTATTTGACCTGTATGTAAGTATGTATGTATGTCCGTTTCTTTGTTCCCTCGCGTAACTCCTAAACGAATGAACGGATTTGGATAAATTATACATATGTCTTTAGATTTGTCTTGGTGGCGGGAGTGTCATTGGCTACATTAACATCAAAAATAAAGTAAAATGGCGGATTTGGGGCGACATATTGTGGAGTTCGAAATTTTTTTGTCTTCTAATACCATCGAGTGGGACATCAAAATGAAGGGTTTTAAAAGGTGATTACAAAAATATATACAACTTACATGTTTAAAAATAATTCGAAGTGACAAATCGAATTTTGATAAAAAAAAAATTACTTTGAGCAGAGTTAGGATCTCGAAGGCTTGGTTGGCTATTTGTGCACTTATCCAAAAAAGCTTTTAAATAACCCTCACGGCCAAAACTCCTTGCAAGAACTAAATCGTCTGCGAAATCCTTCACATTTGTAAACTAAAAAGCTGGAAATAAAAAAAACTAATTAAAAAAACTAAAAAACCCGACTGCAGTAAAAAACTAAAACTGAAAAGCTAAAATCAAGCCCATTTTAAATTTAATAAAAGTTGGAAGCAGGCGGGACCCAGTCCATTGTTATATTTTCAAACTCAAACGGGTCCCGCCTGCTTCCAACTTTTATTAAATTTAAAATGGGCTTGAATTTAGCTTTTCAGTTTTAGTTTTTTACTGCAGTCGGGTTTTTTAGTTTTTTTTTATTCGTTTGAATTTCATCTCTGCGCTACAGGTTGCTCCAAGATGCTATTTTAGAAAATTGTAAATAAATCAATAAATAATAAATAACGTTCAATGAAATTAGAATATCTTTATAAAACGAAAACGCGGAACTGTACACGCATGTCAAGTTAATGTCGTCAAAGCAGCGCCACGCTGTATACTTCTCTATTATTTTTTTTAAATTATTGTTTTCTTCTATTTTCTATTCTCTATTATTCTTTATTATCTATTATTGTTATTTTATATCTGTCCCTCTTTTCTATTTTTCAATATTAAAATGTTTGAATAAATGATAATTATTAAATTTATGATTATTTCAAATTTTAATTTGTTGACTTTGCCGATTTAATTTGGTAATTTATAATGTAATTGTGTGTTGTGTTTTAGTCAGTTTTTTTTTTTCTAGTATATTTTATTTTAATGTACCTAATACTATGATCCAGCTGTTGATTGAAATAAATTACTTGAATTGAATTAGTCGTCATCAGTCTGTATACTTCTATAATAGTCGTCATTAAGTCCACACAGTTCATAAACGAATAAAAGTTTAAATTATTGTTTCAATCGAATACAGTTTGTATTTTACACAAACAACAACATTTTTGTACACTTAAAATTATTGTGTTTGTACATGTTTTAAATTGTGTGTGTTTTAAATTACAAAACTATCACCTCAGAATAGAATCGCTGCAATACAAATAAATGCCGACCAGCCAACCGAGAATAAAATCGTTATGATTCGATTCGAGTCCCATAACAACATGTCGCTTGTCGCCTCACTACTAGACTAGTTGTTCGGCAATCGTCGGATCGGGCGGTCGCGCGCTCGGCGCGAATTCTTTAAAAACAATTCCTATATTCGAATAAACAACATTCTATTTTTAATTTTTAAAGAAATTCTTTTAACGAACTTTTTGACATCGAGTGATTTTCTTCTGTGGATTAAAGTTACTACCGAAGTGAAAAGTGCGAAAAAATAAACTTGAATAAATTAACAATTTGTACGTGGTTTTTATTGCTTAAATTCGTTCTGGTGACACATATATCGGTTTTTAATTGGTATTATATATTTGCACAATGCAACGTTGTCCGGCCGGTTAAAACCGTGTGATTATTATAATTGAAACTACGATAAGAGTGGTGTTAAATATTATAATTTCGTATTGCGCATTGGATGGTCGTGGTTTTACAGCGTATGTTCACGCATGCGCGTATGTGGTGTGAGCAGTAAGGCCTAAGCTAATTGGTTACATTATTCTCCAAGCAACACTTTGAAATTCGAACGGGTGTCTTCGCCATGATTTACTTTAAAAACAAATGAGTTTTGTTTTCGAATTGTGTGGCTCATTTGAATGAGGTTCCAAGTGAACTTTACAGATTGGCGCTACTGGGTTTGTGCTTGTACCAGGGATTCCTCATATAGCAAGTATGACTTAACTAAAGCCAAGGTCAGATCACTGGGTTAGCTTAGACGTTCAGTAAGCGAGAATAGAAATTAGTTTAAAACTTCGGTTGTAGTGCAAGCTAAGCGTTTAACAAACTTAGTTATTATTGAGTCTATTTCTACTTGGGATGATATAACTAGAGAGGGAGTATCTTCGGGGTAGACTTATATAGATGTATGGAAGAAGAAGACGTATGCTCCAACCACAAATAAATTGGGATAAGGGCAGGAGAATGATGTGAGGTATGGAGTCTTTCCATTAGGAAACATAGATTTTGATATTTCGAGTTGGGTTCTGAAAATATTGTGTCCCGAATTAACTTCTTAAGAGGAAATGTGTGTGCTCTTTTCTCCATACAAAAAGATACAAACGCTCTCGCCTGTTTTCTTTCTGGTTAATGACCATAAAGCAATGATTTTTTACAGAAATATAAATATCAGTTACTTGTATGCCCCTATGTTTTCCTTTTTGATGATATATTATTTTTATAAGAACTAGAACCCTCCAAAAATGTTCAAAATTGCCTATTCAGAGCGCAGTCAACAGACGCCTAGTGTACCAATTTGACAACTATTAACGAAAAAAGAAAAACATAGGGGCATAGTATATATCCTTCTTATCCAGTTTATGAAATATCTTTTAAATTGGTCCAATATTGGAGGAGGAAATAGGCGAGAGCCAAACCTCGAAATGTGACTTTTTACATAGGCTATTTAGTCGGATCTGCAGTTGTCCTTATCGCACGAATTCGAGGGCGGAGCGCTCGCAGAGCGACAGCAATACCTTCTTAAAATACCTAATTTTCAAAAGTCTGGGCACCCGCCTTTCCTCTTAACATAACCGTGGAGTGTATTCATAAACTATGTTAGTAGGGAAACGCCGAGGCAATAATTTGCGTAACACACTATCAATCGAAATCGGTTTCATTTTGACAGTGCAACAACATCATTGCGTTATTTACGTTGTCGAGCAGACAAATTTTTCGAACATATGAAGCAATGGATTAGCAATTTGTTTCAAAATTATTCACATTCCGATTGATAGTGTGTTACGCATTTAGGGTGCTGGTTAGTTTGATAAAAGAACTTTATTATGGTGTTAGGTAGACATATTTGGGATTTATTACTTAAGCGCCGTTTACACGGGGCAAGTTTCTGGAACGTTCAAGAGCAATAATTGCATGCCATAAAGCACGTTCAAGTTTTTTGACATTCAAGAACTGCATGAAGTGTTTACACGCGTGCGATTCCATAAAATGGCATGTACAATAATTGAATGCAAGTTTTGCCATTCAATAAAATTGCATGCGACTTACACCAGGCAATAAAATTGACAGGCGATTATTGCATGCAAGTTTTGCCTAGACATGATATTTCATTAAATTTTATTGAACGCTTCTCAAGATATTTTTCAAGTTGTTCTTGATTTGATTTCTTGCCTCAAAATAGCAACAACGATTACACACCCTCACTTACCGCACTCATATCTCAATGACAGCACAAATGTCAGATCATGCCAGAATTGAATGCGATTTTATTGTACGAGCAATTATTGTATGTAGGTACTGTGCGATTTTCTTGTACATGCTTATACCAGTTTTCAAAGTTGCCCGTATCGTGCAACAATATTGTAGGTGTGGTTTAGACGGTGCCAGATATTTGCCTTTCAATTTTATGGTATGCCACAGGCAATAAACTGGCGCCGTGTAAATGGAGCTTTAGTCTAAAAGAAAGGATCGTACGGTCAAAGTACACTTCCTCTAGGTAGTGTGGAAATGTGTGCATATCATGTACAACGTGCTCCCTTCAACTTTTAGAATCGCGATATCTCAGAAATGGTGATTCTTAGAAAAAAAGTATAAGTACAGACAATTTTTGAAGACAATTTTATGATCTTCAATTTTGTTTCAACTATTTTTTTGAAATAACTTACCGTTTACGAGAAAAACCCAAAAAACCTCAAATTTTGACATTTGACCCCAATTACTTTTTTAGCACACATGGGATCGATGGGGACTTTTGACACTTTATTTCTAATGGTGTACCCAAGGTCTCCACCAAAATTTATCTCTGTCGGAATTTTTTTAGTTGAAATGTCTATTTTGACCGGACTAATTCTTCAAGGAGATTGATTTTGGACGCGAATTCAGATTTTTTTTGTAATAATTTTGCATTTTATCCTTGTTTGTTTCTAAGGAAAAAACATCAATAAATAATGAGTATGTACTTTGATGTTGGTCCAGGTAAAAACCAAGACAGGTATTCAGGTTTAAAAATGCGGGCTCTTGATGTGTTTGAAGACCTAAATGACTACATTTTGACGAGTTTGATGTAAATAAATGTACTGAACAGCTGATTTTTTGTTTCGCGATTTCAGGTTTGGTCCCATAGTAAAAGTTGTTCATAATGATGAGTACAATCTCCCATTTCGATTTGGAACATGGTTTTAAATTTCATCCCGTATACATATATTTTTAAAAAAAATTATGATCAGTAAGGAAACTACATGTTTTTTTAAAAGTACTTTTCTATATTAGTTACTTATGTAGGTACTTACTTAATTTTGTTAGTACCCGCGACTTAGGTAGTTAAAATATGTAGGTACATGTTTTCCTTCTAATTAAGTGTCAACTCCATATTGCGGAAAATGATAAGCTTATTAATACAGGGTGTAAGGGACAGCCCTCCGCAAACTAATAGGGTGAATTCAGTATGTCTTACTAAGATGACTGGTATATGAAATTTTTTCAGGAACGTTAAGGGAATCCAATAAACCTGATTTGTTTGTGTTTTTGTGCACACATCGGAACGTCTATTACTGGTTGGGAGGGGTAGGTAATAGGTGTGCGGTGAGTTCGATGAACTCTGTAGCTAGACAGAAAGTGAACAGCTGATTACTCGCGTCGTTGGTTAGAGTATTTCAGCATCCATTGCTGGTTTTTTTTTTTTGCTGTTTTTTTTTTGCAGTTTTTTTTACATAAATGGAATGCTGCGAACACACAATGCAATTTTACATTGAAATAATGAAAATGTAACTGAAAAAAAAATTGAAAAAATGAAAATTTTCCTGAGAAAATTTCTGGCAGAATATGATTCAAAATGAGGAGCTGAATGCACCCTGTTAGTTTGCGGAGGGCTGTCCCTTACACCCTGTATACTAATTAATTATTCTGTTACTAAGAAATAAATTGAGTGATCTTTGGTCTTATTTTTAGGGTTCCGTACCTCAAAAGGAAAAAAACGGATCACTTATAGGATCACTCGTGTGTCTTTCTACTGTCACGATTAAGTTAAAATTTGATTATGAATTTCTGTGACCCAAACACGGACGTGTAACGGATTTTTTTTTTAATATGGGGTCTCTTTTGGGGAGCAAATAAGAAAATTAAAAAAAAAGGCTTTGCAAACTGTATAGTGTAACATAATTATGAAATGATAGATTTATTAAATAATTTTAAAATACATTGTTTTAAAGTTAGAAGAAAGAAGAAAATACACCTATACTACCCATGCCCTTATCTCTTGAACTACTGAGGCTAAAATTTTGAAAAAAATACAGAAAATAGTTCTAGACCAAACCTGAAATCGCGAAAAAAAATCAGCTGTTCCCTTTATTTTACATTTTGACGAATTATGCGAACATAAATGAACTGAACAGCTGATTTTTTTTTCGCGATTTCAGGTTTGGTCCCATAGTAAAAGTTGTTCTTAATGATGTGTACAATGACCGCTTAAAAGATTGCCACTGTTTACAATTACACCCTGTATATTTGTAATGACGTATTTGTCTTTCATTGAAAGAAGATAACAAGAAAAATTTCACAGTAATCTAAGTCAGTCTGTCACTTGATATAACATGCAATCTTGAGATAACGTATGATAATAGCATACATTTACAAAATGTATTACGTAAGTGATTAGCAAACGTTGAGTTGGAAGAATGAGAAAAATAGTTTTTTTATTCACGTGTCGAAAGATGTGTTCAGTTGATGACATCTCTATCTATCTATTTATATAAAAGCGAAAGGTCACTCATTCATACATTCATTCACTCACTGATTAAACACGAAATCTCAAAAACTACTGGACTTACGAAGATGAAATTTGGCACTGAAGTAGATTATGAGCAGGAGACGCTAAGTAGGAGACGTCAGCTTAGAAAGGATTTTAGGAAACTCACCCCGTAAAGGGGTGAAATACGGGGTGGAAGTTTGTATGAAAAAGTAAATAATGATTTTATAATTTTTTGTTATTGTAAACTAGGAGTGAAATAGGGCGTGGAAGTGTATGAATTTTTTTATTCCTTGAGTTGAGTTGAGTTCCTTGAGTCCTAAGTAAATAATGATTTTATAATTTTTTGTTTTTGTAAACTAAAGGGGAATTAGAGGATGTCAAAGTTTGTATGGAGGAATTTTATCGCGCGGTCAGATTAACTCGAAACTCAGTATTTATACTTGCTTGAGACCAAAAATGAAGAATAACGTGTATCAGGGCTTTTCGAAAATATACCCCTAAAGGGTGAAAGGGTGAAAAGGGGTAGTCAATTTTACAGGGCGATTTTGCAGAGGTAAGGCAGAATTGGCCTAAAACCTCATGATTTCATGAAATCGCTAGATTTGAGGTCAATTCTAACTTATGGAGTTGTATTGCTGATTCTAATGATTATAATTCTGTAAAGCCATATTAGTTACGGCCACGAATCTTATTTTAATCAAGATATAACCTGACAGTGACCTGCAAATTGCTTAAAAACGTAAGAAAATTTGAATTTTGCGGTCTATTTTAGCGCATCCCCCTTAATAAATAATGTTTGCCGTATGTTCTAGAGTAAATTTTAGCTATAAATGTATAAAAATGGTGAAATGGACCTTGTCTCCACACAAGGACATTTAATTTTCACTTTTTTGATAGTAGGTTTTTTGCATAGAGGGTGTAAGTGTAAACAGTGGCAATATTTTAAGGGGTTATTGAATCCCATCATTATGAACAACTTTTACTGTGGGACCAAACCTGTAATCGCGAAAAAAAAATCTGCTGTTCAGTACATTTATGTTCACATAATTCGTCAAAATGTAGGGAACTGCTGTTTTTTTTGCGATTTCAGGTTTGGTCCCATAGTAAAAGTTGTTCATAATGATGAGTACGATGACCCCTTAAAAGATTGTCACTGTTTATTACACCCTGTATATTTAGTAAGTTTTACTAATAAGAAATGAAATAACTTCAGCCTGTTTGAAGCGATTTTTTTTTTGGGGACTGTACCTAAATTTCATAAAAAGATGTTTTTCCTGACCATACTTCATAGGCGCTTTAAACCATAATTATCATTATAATAAGACGATTATGCGCTATAGATAAGGATAATATTATCTTTCGTAGATAATAATATGTACCTTCATGCTAATGTTGTGAACGGCCTTGAATCGTAATACGTCATATTTAATGTACGTCTGTAGTGTGAGATTATTTGTTTTACTATGAACTAGCTTTTGCCTGCGGCTTCGCCCGCGTCAATATAAATACTTCCTTGAATCAGATTTTGTTAACAATTTTATGGGTTTTATTTTTTAGCCGCGGAACCCTAATTCTTTTTCTAAAATAAGAGCCTAAGTAAGTAAGCCTAAGTAAGTTACTCTTTATAACATCAGCTATATGCTAGTGCAAGTATCGTTATATCGTTTAAAAATACTAGCTTTTGCCAGCCAGCGTGGATGTCGGAAAATATTCCAAAAATTTCAAGTAATCATGTTTCGGTTTTAGTACAGCAGTAGACAATATATAAATAAATAAATATCCTTGGACATTTCACACAACGCCATCTAGTCCCAAGCTAAGCAACCTAATGCTTGTGTTATGGTAACGAGATGGCTGATAAACTACTTATATACATTTTTTTTTTTTGTAAATACATACATATTATAGACTAGCTTCTGCCCGCGACTTCGTCCGCGTGAAATTTATTTTTTGCTCGACCGGGGCGTCGCATCGCATTGCTTACCAGCGCTATTACTTCGTTTTCACTTAGCGTTCTTTCAGACTTTTTTTCTTTTTGCTCGGCACCTAAGGGTCCTAGAGTGATGTTAAATATGCCTTCTATAAGATTTGGGCTATCATTAATGCAAAAAGATTTTTTAAAGTCCGACTGTTAGGGTAGTTCCAGAGTTTAGCTCGTTCCTTCACCACATCCCCTTCCGCTACCTCTCCCTCCCCCTCTCACTCACTCTCACACCCCCTTCACCACTTCCCCTTCGCTCTCTCTCTCTCACCACCACCTCCCCTCCCTCTCCCCCTCTCCTCCACCTCCGCCTCACCAACCCCTCCCCACCCGTCAGCCTTCACCATGTCTTCCTCCTCTCCTCACCAATTCCTGCCCTTTCTCCCTGCGTCCATCATCCTCCCCCTCACACTCCTCACCACCCCTCCCTTGCACCTCCCTTGCCCTCCCCCTCTAACCCTCCCTCCGGGGTAGTTTTAAAAAACTAATAATGACAAACTTAGGCAAATATTTGTGCCAAGTTTCAAGTCAATTAAAACCAAATGAATAAAATTTTTCATGTAAATTGTATTCCCTGTTTTCACCCCCACAGGGGTGGAATTTAAAAAAATAGTTTGAGATATTTCCATAGCTTGACTCAAAGATTATTTACACCAATTTTCGAGTTAATCAAGCCACGCAGTAAAATCCTCCCCTGTGAAATTGACTACCCCTTTTCACCCCGTTAGAGGTAGATTTTCGAAAAACCCTGACACACATTATTCTTTATTTTTGGTTTTAAGTATAAATACTGAGTTTTGAGTTAATCGGATTGCGCGTTAAAATTTTTCCATACAAACTTTGAGACCCCCAATTCCCCTTTAGGGGGTAGTTTAGAAAAACGAAAAATCACAAAAATCATAATTTACTTAGATAAATATTCGTGCCAAGTTTCAAGTTTATTAACTCAAGGAATAAGATTTTTCATACAAACAATATCCCCCCTTTTTACCCCCTTAAAGGTCGAATTTCCAAAAACCCTTTCTTAGCGGATTCCTAGGTCATAATAGCTACCTGTGTTCCAAATTTCAGCCCAATCCGTTCAGTGGTTTCAGCTGTGTGTTGATAGATCAGTCAGTCAGTCAGTAACGCTTTCCTTTTATATATATAGATAGAAAAACACCCAGACTCGGAACAAATACTTGTAGGTCGTACAAATATTTGTTCCGTGCGGGAATCGAACCCGCGATATGCTGCGCAGCAGTCAATCGCTCAACCACTGCGCCAACCGTGTCGTCAATATAGTCACATAACACATATTATGGAAAATAAATAAATATTTCTTTATTGCCATAAATAGGTTACAGATAAATTTGAGACCCTGGCACCAGAGCTAGGTTAGAGTACCTGTATTTAAGGAGCCAGTGACTTCTTCCATTTAGGTAACAATTATAAGCAAGTTTAAGTAGCAAAACGTGATGAAATTACCTTCCAAATGATTTAACCGTATACATTTGGTTTTATTTATTTATTTATTTATTTATAGCAATTTTTCGTTGTATCCCCTTAAGTACATTTTTAACCACCCCATGTACCAGCTACCAGCTGAGGAATTAACTAGAAAAAAAGATGTCTGTCCATGACAACTGTTGTCTAGACGATTAACATATTTAGATCTGGCAAGCTACCAAGCTAACTATAATTGTTATTGTCACATATAGAGGACGGTAAATATATGTGTTTGTATACATACAGTGTATTTACTACTAGTTCGCTACCGAGAGCAGTGGTGGCCCAGTGGAAACGGCCCTGACGTACGAGTTTTAGGTCGCGGGTTCGAACCTAGACAGGCGCTTTACTTTGTGTAAATGGTAAGGGGGATGATAGGGGAGGGTGGGAAGGGGATTAGAGGGAGAGGAGGAGGGTGAGAGGGGGGAAAGAGGGAAGGGCGGGAGTGTGTGGTGAGGAGAAAAAGGGGGAAGGGGAGTGTGTGGTGATGGGGAGAGGGTGGGGAGGGGTGGCGAGGGAAGGATTAGGGGTGTAGAGGGAGAGGGGAGGGGAGGAGTTGGAAAGCGGTGAAGGGGTGTGAGAGGGGGAGAGGGGGTTATCGGGAAAAGGATGTGGTGAGAGGGAGAGTGTTATGGGGAGGATGAGGGAGCTGAGACCGGGGTGAGAGGGGGCGGGGACATCATCACTGCTCTCAAAACGGTGAAGGGTTTTCCTTCGTGAGGAAACCGGCATGCCCTAGAACCAGAAATTCGAAGACATTTGACATGTTACCAACCCGCACTGGGCACGTGTGGTGGATTACAGCCTGCTCCCTCCTGAAGAGAGGAGGGCTGCCTGTGTCCCAGCAGTGGGAACTTTATAGGCTGATTAAACTAGCTACCGTGGTAATTGTTGGCGTTATGAAGTGGCCTAGTCTTTGTGGTCGTCCCGACTTCAAAAAAAGGAAGAGGTTCTCAATTCGTCACGTATATACTTTTATGTCATGAGTTCTTTAGTAGTTTTCGTTACGAGTTGAGTACATTTTCGTAAGGGGCTCGTGGCTAAGTGATAACAGCCGCACAGGTTGTTCGAAAATTAAGCTACGCTTGCCGAGGTCGGTCCGTGGATGGGTGACCATATTTCGAGTCCCACTGTAAACTTCCACCGAAAATTGGTTTGAACGAGATCTAGTAAGTAGTTTTTTTTTAATACGTCATAAATCGTAAACCGCAATTTACCTTTCATTCAATCAACTCAAGTATAAAAATTAAAAAAAAAAACATTTGATTTCATATATATACATAAACCTTATGCATAAACCGTGAACCGTGATTTTCTAATAATAAATCTGTAATAGGTGTCTAAGAAAATAATAATTATAATTCGCGCGGGGCGTGGCTTGTTTTGCAAAGTATATGCATTTATACATTTTGCAGAGTGTATTGTATACGGTACGGAACCCTTCGTGTGTGAGCTGTGAGTCCGATTCGCACTTGGCCGGTTTTTTTGCAGACAACCTCCATAGTAAACCGTTCTTCTCCACCAGTTTAATTAAAATCGGCTGAATATTTCATTTTATTCCACTTTTGATAACTTAAAAGTTCAATATACCCAAGTTCAACAGGTTTTAATTTTTCGCAACTCTCTTAGTTGTGTAAGAATTGTATTAAGTTGATTTTGTTTTATAGGTTTTGTACTGGTTACGCAATAGACCAATAGTGTAATAATTATGTAGTTTTAAATGGAGATTGACCTTGTTGGCATAAGAAATAAGGTTTGGCGCGAACTGTATAAGTAACGCACGCTGCGCTCGCGATTTCCGTTTAGTCCAGTCTCTCGGCCCCTCGACCCCCAATTATTAATGTGTCCACTGGACCCCTAAATATAGTTTATTTTAGACCCTTGGGGGTCTTATTTTCCAGGCAAGTTTTAGTTTCCTCTCGACCCCCAAAGTACAGTCAGTTATGATGATAAATCATCAGTCTACCCTATAGTTGCATACTATTTAACTAAAGTACCCTCAATATATATTATTTAATATCAATCCCTGAATTTTGCTTTCTATATCTTACTGTACCAAAATATTAATTTTAGGTACATACCGAACTAGGGTTCGAAAGTGGACTACTACTGAATTTTCATACAAAGGACAGGCATACCTTAGTATGCCTGTCCTTTGTATGAAAATTCAGTGTCAAGACCCCCAGGGTATGAGCCCCGGGGGGTCGAGTGTGAACTATGTTTAGGGGTTGAAAGGAAACAAATAAACAAATCTTTTTTTGGGGGTCGAGGGGCCGAGAGTGGACCAAACGGCGATTTCGTGGTAATAAAGTGGATTATTGACTTTTTAGTCTGAGTTAGCCCCGCGGACGGGGCCCGTCGCGTACTTGTAGCTTCATACCTAACCTGCGGAGTGTCCCATCTGTATTAATCTGTGATTATGGCCCCTTTCCCTTTCGCAGAGAGGAGCTCTGTGTGTCTGTGTGAACTTTGTAGGCTGATCATGACATCTGGTTAGGTTTTCCGTTAGGTCAAGCCAGTGTCTCATTTTCCTGTTTTCTACGCCATGCCAATTTTTTTAACAAAAATCTAAGCGCGCGTTACCAAAACATCTACTTATGTGAAAGTGACCTTTAATTAAGGGGATACATCGATAAATTTTTGCGTTTTTAAAATTACTGTAAAACCAAATGTATATGGTTAAATCATTTGTATTTTCCATAATATGTGTTATGTGACTATATTGTCTACTGTTGTACTAACTGAAAACGAAACATGATTACTTGAAATTTTTTCTATCATAAAAATATCCAAAGAATATAAAACAGAAAATAGACGGTGCTACGTCTATTTTCTGTTTTATACGATTATACGGAAACAGTTCCTTATTGTGCAGTAAAATTTGCTTTAAATCGAAGGTATTTAAATATCTTAAGAACTACCTAAGCTAAAAATTTATTTAAGTAGGTATAGCATTTTGTCAGAAATTTACATTTAAACGAAGCGCGTTTAGTTCCGATGCGCGTGAGAGTTTTTATCTCTCGCGTCACACTAGACAGCCATAACGCCATTTCACTTACACACCGAGACCGAGCTAAACCATAAAAAAAAAAGTTTATTGCCACGAACCCTCGGTGCGGTTTTAAATTTTTTTTTTCTTACACGGATAACGGAACCCTCGGTGCGGTTTTAAGTTTTTTTTTTTCTTAATCGTGGCACTGTTGGCACGTATACCTACTCGCCTTAAGGCGCAGATTTCCTGAAAACGATCAAAAAGGTAGTTTTTTAAAGCTGTGTATCTCATAAACCGTAAATCATTTTGACATGTAGAAAAAATATGATATTTTCAAGTCCTTTTCGCATACAGTGATGGAAGCCAAAACATAATTAAACATACTTTAATGCACCAAAAAAAATCTTTAAACATACCTCCTAATAATCTTTAAAAGCTGTTTATCCCTTCATTAGCAATTATAATTATAATTAAAAATATACCATGAAATGTCAAAATCCAAACTGCATCCAGTGATGGATTACTTTTTATTAAATAGTTAATTTCTAATTTTATACGATTTTATTTGCACTTTTACGACATAATTCCGGTGCGCGTGAGAATCTTCTATCTCGTGCGTCAAACTAGACAGCCATAAAGCCATTTCACTTACACACCGATCTAAACCACGCTTGGAACCAGGGCCTTAATAATGTGATTTAAATTGCAAGTGGGGCCTTAGTCTCTTACCAAGGCCTCTACATTCAAATTCAGATCTATAGACTCTTTACATAATACTTAATTATAAACTTTGGAGGTCAAAAATGTACTAACAAAACCTGATTTTGTGAATTGTAAATGTTAACACACCTTACTTTGCCAATCATAAAACTTGAACGAGATTTTTCATCATTCGCATGTTATAAAAATAACTAAATAAAAATCTGCACGATTCGATGCTGCGGATCCGCGTGGTAGGTGCGAGCGAGACAGCACTACATGCAAGTCCTAAGTAAGAGCGAGATAGTTTTACTGCAGTTGTTGCTACGCAGCACGCTATAGAAAAATCTTTATCTACTTAAAGTAAATAAATAACTTAATTATTAACTTAACAAATCATTTAATCAGTATCCGTAACGAATTAACTTGGATGTTATGACATAAGCACAACTGTCAGTACAGCCAACGTGCTTTGTTGGATTTAGTGAAGTAATTCGGAAGCTACAATCAACTTAATTGGTATTCTTAGCCATGTTACTTGGTACTTGAGTAAAATAAATAAAATAATAAAAAATAAATAATATGTTTATTGTACAGGGAGAAAAGTGAGGAGCTCGTGGCTAAGTAATAACAGCCGCACAGGTCGATCCGTCAGGTTAAGCTACGCTTGCCGGGGTTGGTCAGTGGATGGATGACCATCTTCACATACTTACCGAGATTCCTCCGTGCCTCGGAAAGCATGTTAAGCCGTTGGTCCCGGCTGTTATTCGTGGATCTTTGACAGTCGTTACGGGTCGTCAGAAGCCCGAAAGTCTGACAACCAGTCTTACCAAGGGGTATCGTATTACCCAGTAACTGGGTTGTGGAGGTCAGATAGGCAGTCGCTCCATGTAAAATACTGGTATTCAGCTGCATCCGGTTAGACTGGAAGCCGACCCCAACATAGTTAGGAAAAGGCTAGGCAGATTGATTGTACAGGGAGAAAAGTCAAAATCAGGTTTAACAGCTGGCTCCTGAACTAAGTAAAAAGATACTTGTATCTCAGGAGCCAAAGTTCCTCATAAACATTTAAAATTACAAATAAATGCAATCAGGCTCCGTAATTAATACTACAATGATTTTTAGTCTAACATTATTTTATGCAAATATTCAAAAAGAGATAATACTAACCGAAATAATACAAGGCCTACACCATATTACGGAAAATATTGTTAATTATTTATTCAAAGAATTATCTGGGCGTCTCTGGTCGACGCAACATGTGACCAAAATGCTGGCCTTTATTTTGCCCAAAGGCTAAGCATTGCCATACAACGTGGCAATGCTGCGAGCATTTTGGGCAGATTGCCAACTGGTAGCGGTCTGTTAGACTAGTTTTGTTTTTACTTTTAGATTAGTTTTTAGTTTATAGTTGTTCTTACTCTGTATCTATTCATATCTGAAAATAAAGTTAATAATTATGTAGATACAAAAAAAAGCTATGCATTTTAGTTGGTTATTGGGTAACTACAGTTAAATAGTCTTTGTCAATTCTAGAGACACACACATGTCAAGCTATACATTTTCAATAGAAGTGCACTCTCATTATATGGGAAGCCTACAATAGCTTTACTGAAAATCATAAAATAAGAGGCATGTTAAAATAAAAAAAAAAAATAAAAAAAAATCCATTCAGTTATCACAGTCGGCCTTCGCCAATCGAATCCGGTGACATTTATTCGTCTGTCCAGACCATTTAAAAACTTGCCAGACGTGAAATATTTTGGTCGGGTGTAATGTCGTTTCGTAAGCTAAGTTTTTCCATGCCAAAATGTATTGCAAAAATTATCTACCACCTTAATTTATCAACCAATAACTATCTCAATACATAAAAAGAAAAGTCCTGACTGACTGACTGACTCATCAACGCCCAGCCTAAACCCTTGGACCTATATAGGACACCTAGATCTACACTGAGACAACTCAAAAATCGTTTTTGAGTTAGGTATGTATGAAAAACAGTGATTATCGATAAAAATGATAGAATTTTAGCCCCAATTTGTATACAGTGACATTTTACAAGCTATTTATTATCTAGAATCAAATTAAATTGTATAACTTTCCTAACAAAAAATGCAGATATACTTACGTTTTTATCGTCTCTTGAAAAATGACCTTTTTTGAGTTGTCTCAGTTTATATCTAGGTGTGCGATATGTATAGCTGAAATTTTGCACAGAGGATTCCTTTATAATGTAGACAAGGAATAAGGACAGATATTTGTTCCCGTGGGATAATTTCCGACATCCACGCGGGCGAAGCCGTGGGAAAAAGCTAGTCGTGCATAAAAGACCTTTAAGGTCTTCAGATCAAAAGCCAACTGTGCAACTGGTGATCACGGGATCCTGGACTCGATCCCGGATAGATTAGATTCCGGGAAAGTGTTATTGGGTTTTTCATCTAGAATTTCTCAGAAGCAGTCCGGAGTCTGGATGTGTGCCCGATTGATGGCAATAGGCTCGCCGACTATTACATGGCTATGGCATGGCTCTAAGTTAGATTTCGTGCAGATTCCTCAAACGAACGAAATCTAACGAATCTGCACGAAATCTAACTTAGAGAGATGTATTGATGATTTTTACGGTTAAAATTATATAAATACATATGTTTTATTGCCGCGTATCATGCTTTGATCAAGATACAATCTGACACGGACCTGCAAATTGCAAAAAACCTAAAAAAAAATTGAATTTCGCGGGCTACACGGCGCAATCACCTTAACTCAGTAAGACTCGGACACAATAAAGGAGCTCGTGGCTAAGTAATAACAGCCGCACGGGTCGATCCATCAGGTTAAGCTACGCTTGTCGGGGTTGGTCCGTGGCTGGGTGACCATCTTTACATACCGAGACTCCTCCGTGCCTCGGAAAGCTCGTTAAGCTGTTAGTCCCGGCTGTCATTCGAGGATCTTTGACAGTCGTTACGGGTCGTCAGAAGCCCGAAAGTCTGACAACCAGTCTTACCAAGGGGTATCGTATTACTCAGTTACTAGGTTGTGGAGGTCAGATAGTCAGTCGCTCCATGTAAAATACTGGTATTCAGCTGCATCCGGTTAGACTGGAAGCTGACCCCAACATAGTTGGGAAAAGGCTAGGCAGATTGACTCAGACACAATGAAATAGGAAGTGAATGAGCGTCCTTAAATATGCCATTGGAAAGTTTGTTTTGCATGTTACGTTACTTTAAAATGCGTACAATTGTGGCAGTAGGGCTTGGTACCGTTTCGTGTTTCACATAATACGTTTAGAGTACCTACCTATATCGTTTTTAAGAGGAAATGTTGGTGCTCTTTTCTCCATACAAACAGATACAAACGCTCTCGCCTGTTTTCTTTCTGGTTAATGACCATAAAGCAATGATTTTTTACAGAAATATAAATATCAGTTACTTGTATGCCCCTATGTTTTCCTTTTTGATGATATATTCTTTTTATAAGAACTAGAACCCTTCAAAAATGCTCAAAATTGCCTATTCAGAGCGCAGTCAACAGACGCCTAGTGTACCAATTTGACAACTATTAACGAAAAAAGAAAAACATAGGGGCATAGTATATATCCTTCTTATCCAGTTTATGAAATATCTTTTAAATTGGTCCAATATTGGAGGAGGAAATAGACGAGAGCCAAACCTCGAAATGTGACTTTTTACATAGGCTATTTAGTCGGATCTGCAGTTGTCCTTATCGCACGAATTCGAGGGCGGAGCGCTCGCAGAGCGACAGCAATACCTTCTTAAAGTACCTAATTTTCAAAAGTCTGGCCACCCGCCTTTCCTCTTAAGGGCTACTGGTTTAGTGGAATAGTTCGGTTCTTGTCATATGTATGTTCGGTTCTTGTCATATGTTGTCTTCTAGCAGTAAACCATCACGGTACTCAAGAGCATAACTTATCTCATGTACTCAATGATTATAATACGCGATCTATGGCTGCCGGCAAATTCAAGGTAGAGAGAGAGTCACCAATTACCATGGTGACAGAACTCTAAAAAAACGAATACCATACCTATTGAATAGCAGGTTCAGAAATAAATTAAAAAGATATTATTTGGAAACGTTAACTACAGTACTACCTAAGTCCTAAAGTAAAGAGTTTTTAAGATTTTAATGTGTAAAGTAATAATAATAAAGACTCGCCAGCCCCCACAGTCAAACTATTGACATGGTTTTGTGGGGCTTAATATATTTATAAGCTAAGTAAAATCATTGTAATAAATAAATAAAAAATTCATAATTCATAATTCTTTATTAAAAAATGAAATAAAATAAAAAAATAAATTAAAAAAAAAAAAAAAAAATAAAAAAAAAAAAAATATTAAATTATTTATTTATAAATAAAAAATGTAGTGGCTTTATACGTTTGTTACCCGTAGTCTCTGGAAACCTCGGGGAATTTGTGACCGTGGTCCCTCCGAGAAATACAATGCTGCCGAATTAAAATGGTGGTCTCGAAAGTATGATTCGCGACAATAACAGATATGTATTTAGTAATTTATATGTACAGATTATAACCATAAATAAAAACCATCGAGAGATTCGATTGATGAATCGAATCTCTCTAAGTTAGATTTGCCGTGGTTTAGTCTGAGTTCGGAAATCAGACTGAACGACGGCAAATGTATACCGCATGACTTTTTTTACCGTCTCGAAAAAAACTGGGTAAGTATATTAAAGGTGAACAGAGTAGAAGCCTATGGCATAACTAGTTTTTTTTTTTTAATAGCATAGACGGGAAAAATTATCAAAGTACCAATAAATACTACAAATTCGATATAAACTTTTCATTTTTGTACCATAAAAACAGAAATTTTGAAAAAAAAAAAAATCGTTTAAAAACAATTTTTGATTTTTTTTATTAAAAAAAAAAAAATAAAGTTAGGTATGCCATAGGCTTCTACTCCGTTCACCTAATATACCCAATTTTTTTCGAGACGGTAAAAAAAGTCATCCGGTATATTTGTGACGACGCATGCGCTTGCGCAATGGCTTTAAAAACTCGCACAGCTGACAATCGCCATCCTTGTATATCGAGGGATGTAGCGCGCTAACTCTCTTTCACTCTAATTTAACAGCTAGCAACCCGCATTTGCGGCTAGTTTTACACAGGCAGAAGTATTTATTTACATTTATTATTTACTAGCTTTTGCCCGCGGCTTCGCCCGCGTGTATGTCGGAAAACATCCCACGGGAACGCACTACCGGGAATTCCTTCCTTACTCCTTGTCTACATTATAAAGGGAACCTCTGTGCAAAATTTCAGCTTTCTAGGTCCAAGTGTTTGGGCTGGGCGTTGATGAGTCAGTCAATCAGTCAGTCAGGACTTCTCTTTTTATTTATATAGATAGATACACAAAAAACAGCTTTAGCAGAAGTCCTATACTTTGTATTGAAAAAAGGTTGAGGTTTTCTATGGATAAGTTTATATTTTTTTCGCGATTATGATGTTGGTCCCATGGAGAAAGTTGTTCATTTTCATGGTCTATACCATACCTTTAAATTTGACCGCACCGTTCTGACCCTGTATATCAAAATTAGATTCTGATTAAACACTACATGAACGTAGTAATCTTTCAGCCGGATCTTAGACTCCCTCTCACAGAGGTACCTGAGTCCCAACAGTCAGAACTATATAGGCTGATTATGTTACGCAATATCCTTTACTCCTTGCAAAAGTTATGTAAGTAGATACCATGACCGTTTAAGAGGAAATGGGGGCGAAAAGTTAGGTATTTTAAGAATAAGAATAAGGACAACTGCAGATTCGACTAAATAGCCTGTGTAAAAAGTCACATTTCGAGGTTTGGCTCTCGCCTATTTCCTCTTCCAATATTGGACCAATTTAAAAGATATTTCATAAACTGAATAAGAAGTATATATACTATGCCCCTATGTTTTTCTTTTTTCGTTAATAGTTGTCAAATTGGTACACTAGGCGTCTGTTGACAGCGATCTGAATAGGCAATTTTGAGCATTTTTTGAGGGTTCTAGTTCTTATAAAAATAATATATCATCAAAAAGGAAAACATAGGGGCATACAAGTAGCTGTTATTTATATTTCTGTAAAAAATCATTGCGTTATGGTCATTACCCAGAAAGAAAACAGGCGAGAGCGTTTGTATCTTTTTGTATGGAGAAAAGAGCACCCACGTTTCCTCTTAATCTCCTGAACTAAAGAATGATAAAACCATTCAGACGCAGTTTGAACCAATAAGACTGAAGTTATTAAAATATTTTACCATTGTTCCGTGAACAATGCTGTGCTACACACCGATCGCGATATTATAATAAACTAGACAATGTACCGTCATGTTGAAACACTGTTGGACACGACAAGGACAACGTACTTTGTAGAAACTCTGATACTTATTGACGAGAATGTCGGAGAAAAATTTTGTTTTGATTTCATGTCAGTAACGTGCAACCTGGCGGCGACTTCGTTATACATGGTTAACAACCTCTTAAGGGGTCATTGTACTCATCATTATGAACAACTTTTACTATCGGACAAAACCTGAAATCGCGAAAAAAAATCAGCTGCTCGCTAAATTTTGACGAGTTTGATGTAGACGAATGTATCTCTCGGTCTCTTCACAATTCCATTGCTTACTATGGATAAGGATTATAGAGTCTACCGAGTATGCCTATTACTCGGTAGACTCTATAATCCTTATCCATATCCTAAGGGCACGTCTTCCCTACCATTATCGCGCCCCCCGGTCTACTTCTTGATATGGAATGGTCTCTGTTGCTAGTATACATGTTGATGATGATGAATTGATGATTCGTCGTTCTTGATGTTGAAATACCAGATCAAGCTTAAAAAATAAAAGTAGACTAGAGCTTTTTGTGAATGATTACGTCCAGGGAAGTGCCAGAACTGTAGGATGTCATGCTTGTTCTGAATTCTGTCTCTTAAGCAGCATTGCCTTACGGGAATTCATTCAATGAATGTCGATGCTATGCCACCGGTGCAATTACAAGCATTGAAACTTTGAGGAGTTTGAGGAGTCCAAAGATGACTGTAAACACTAAAGTGTTGAACTGACTGTTCGCATATCTTTAAGTGCAGAGAAAATAGACAACTAGGAAATCATCAAATGACTTCTCCTGCTCTGGGTCCTGGTCTGGGTCAGGGCCACGGTATCTTTATCGAACAACCCGCGAGCATGGCAGGCATCGGTCCTATCGGACCCCATCACTGCTGACATCTCTTTTAGGCGCGCGTGGAACACAACGCGCCGTCGAACCAGGCCTGGTCCTTACCGGACGGCGAGCTATATACCCATTGCTCGCCGTCCTGACCTGGCGTCGTTGGCTTTGTTGTTCGCGGGAGCTGACTTTAGGCTGGAAACAGTCAAAACTCATCAGAAATCCGACACCTATATATACTCCTCAATATATTCAAATAGATAGCTAAAATATCAATCGCCGCATCCACGGGTCAAGGTGTGCCTATCACCGTCCACCTATATACCTAACTTATATAATCATATGTTAATATGTCAGTTGATAAGCGTAGACCGGTTTGTACGGTCGTTTTCGTGTTTCGTATCCGTAAAGGCTCCTATAATCGATTACCAGAGCAGAAATTTTTGGTGGATTGGTTGAGTTGGTTGTTAATAGAAATGTTGATGGATGGAGAGGAAGGCCAAAGAAAAGGTGGATGGATTGTGTGAGGAATGAAATGAAAGAGAAGGAGGTGAATGATAGCGTAGCGGTGGACAGGGGAGAATGGAAAAAGAATGCGCCGCCCCCACGCAGCATGAGATAAGGGCAGGAAGATTATGATGATGTCAATTCAATTGATAAGGTCGCGGTCATTTTCTTGTTTGTTTCGTATCTGTTACTTTATTGCTAGAGCAGAAATTTTGGAGAATTGGTGGATTGGTTGAGTTGGTTGTTAATATAAATGTTGATGGATGGAGAGGGAGAGGAAGGCCATAGAAAAGATGAATGGATTGTGTGAGGAATGATATGAAAGAGAATGGTAGCGTGACGTTTGACAGGGGAGAATGGATGCAGAAAACGTGGTGCGCCAGCCCCACGTATCATGGGATAAGGGCAGGAAGATTATGATGATGTCAATTGATAAGGTCGCGGTCATTTTCGTGTTTTGTATCTGATAGGTACTCTATTGCTAGAGCAGAAATTTTTAAGAATTGGTGGAAGTTTTGGGTAGAATTTAAGCCAGATAATTTTGAAAACCAGTCTATCCAAAGGATATCGTGTTCTCAGTAACTGGATTGTGGAGGTCAGATAGGCAGTCGCTCCATGTAAATTACTTGTATTCAGCTGGGTTCGGTTTGACGGGAAGCTGATCTCGACATAGTTGGGAAATGGCTTGGTAAATGATGATGTGACGTCAGGTTTATCATTGCTTCCACGATACGTGTCTTGGAGGAAATGATAAACCAGACAGCAAGGCTGGTAGTGGGGCTGATTGAAAGAAAGAAAGAAATTGCGTCACTGTCAATGTCGTCCACTGATCAGGGTATGTCACATATGGACCATAAACCTGTGTGACTGGCATTTCCACCATCAGGGATTTTAATTTTGATAACACAAAAAAAAGTCGCTAATTAGTCGTTTGTCGCCAAATATCAGAATTTGTCGATAAGATACAGGGTGTAAGTGTTAACTGTGGCAATATTTTAAGGGGTCATTATACTCATCATTATGAACAACTTTTACTATGGAAACAAACCTGAAATCGAGGAAAAAAATCAGCTGTTCAGTACATTTATGTTCGCATAATTCGTCTACAGCTGACTTTCTTTTCGCGATATCAGGTTTGGTCCCATAGTAAAAGTTGTTCATAGTGATGAATACAATGACCCCTTAAAATATTGCCACTGTTTACACTTACACCCTGTATAGTCCGAGAGCTAGATCAGTTTTCAAATATTTTTGGGTTCGAGTATTTGGTTCGTCCCAACTCCCAAACCACCAGATAAGAATTTTAGCTTTTCAAATACAATTATTCAATTTGGCATTTTATTGAGTTGCATCGACCTGGTCGTACTGTCTGGCATCCTGCCAACCGCTGCGCTGTCGAGCAAAAAAATAATGCCAAGCGCGAGCCGAATTTGTCGGTCCGGGTCTTGTTAAACCCGCGAGTGGTACTTCAGTAAGCTTTTGAATTGTTTGTCGTGAAACACTGGACTTAAGGTAGCGGGTTTAGGCGTGAATATGTGACGAGAGTGGCTTTCGAATTTATAATACTAGTAGTTTTGCGGAACAGTAGATGTCGCTAGCACAATTTTTTTTTGTAACACTAAATTTATTATTTACCATGTTTTTTTTTATCAGATCTTCACCAAATTTTTATGAGACCAACTTAAAGTAACTACCTTTCAAATAAAAAAAGAACCATTGAAATCGGATCTCATATGGCGGAGATATCCACACACTAGGACACTTTTTGCCTCTTTTTGGAGGAAGTAGGGGTTCTAATAAAAAATCCCCGACTGGAAAAAGAGTCTTTATAGTCGTAAAACCTGTATACCAAGTTTCGTCCAGATCGGTTGTAAAGGTTGTAAAATACGACCTGCACGCTTAGCATGACGAGGTTTTGTCGACGGAAGAATAGACAAAACTACACATTGCCATGCTTAGACGCGTACAATGCCTACAAATATTTCTACTATCTACCATTTTGTCTATTCTTCCGTCGACAAAATCCGTTTCTATGGCGGTCATGCTAAGCGTGCTGTAGAGGAGTAGCAACAAACAAACTGACAGAAGAAAGCAAATTTTGCCAGACTTGAAGCCGAGATGCTTCGGTTGCTTCGCTCGCTCGGTCAATTCGTATGGATGATCATTTCTTCTCGAAGCTCGTGGCTAAGTAATAATAGCCGCATGGGTCGATCCATCAGGTTAAGCTACGCTTGCCGGGGTTGGTTCGTGGCTGTGTGACAATCTTTACATACCGAGACTCCTCCGTGCCTCGGAAAGCACGTTAAGCCGTTGGTCCCGGCTGTCATTCGTGGATCTTTGACAGTTGTTACGTGTCGCCAGAAGCCCGAAAGTCTGACAACCAGTCTTACCAAGGAGTATCGTATTACCCAGTTACTGGGTTGTGTAGGTCAGATAGGCAGTCGCTCCATGTAAAATACTGGTATTTATCTGCATCCGGGTAGACTGGAAGCCGACCCCAATGATGATGAAATGTTTGATTATTTCTTCTTCGTATGAGATGACTGTGTTGGCTTAATTTAAAGTTGGGATATTCTATCTTAGTTTTCAAGGGTACGTAGTACTACAAGGCTTTATCAATAGCTATTTCATATCTTAGCCATTTCTTTGGTCAACCATCACGCGATTTGTTTTTATGTTCTAAACTATTAGAGACCAATAAATTATTGACGTCTTATTGAGATTTAATTACTTTTACCGTACTGACGTCATTTGTCTAAATTACTTTGATTTGATGGTTTTATAAAACGGTTTGTTCATCGGTATTAGATAAGATAAGACAATATTTTTATTTTCTCACCACAATATTATAGAATACACTCGGCACCCATGAATTTATTTATCACTGGGATCATGCACTCATGCACCCCAAGTAACATGGGATAAGGGAAGATGAAATTGAGATCATAGAAATATAAAAACAGGAGAAGTGGCAAGCGGGCGAATCTGTGTCCACGCGACATGCTCAGTATGAGCCGTTCATAGTACAAATTCCGTCTCCGCGAACTAGTGCGCTTTCGACTGTGACCGTGATGCCGGTTGTTAAGTGGTTTCTTGTAAAAACCGAAGCCATGTAAATCATGGAATCACTTTCCATATGTAATTACAAGTATTTTACCGTATTTGTCTCTAAAATCATGAAAGTGACAAAGGGAAAAAGTGGAGACACAGGGTTCCGATACATTTTAACATACTGGGCACGTCTCCATCTTTCTTATATCTATGGTGATACTACTTTAGACAGTAAATTTGTAACAAGTACTTATTATTTGTTAAATCCAGGTGGAATAAGTGAAGAATTAAAACCTGAACATAAACAAAATAACCTAGATCAAAAACAAAAACTATCTAGTAATAGGGATGATGACTAAAAATTTATTTTTTGTCCGTCATAGAGATTATTAAAAAATATTGGACACGTATTTTTTCTTTTTTTACGTAATCAAAATATTACGGCGATACATTGAGTTAAAATATGGCATGACGTCACGCGTAGCTAGGTTTTATACGTACAAGTGACGTAGCGAGCCCCCACTCTCCAACTTTAATGCGTGGTAGCTAAGTTTTTTTTTTATTAATATGATAAAGCAAAAAATACGTGTCTAATATTTTTTTATTATCTGACTGACGAACTAAATAGAATTTCTTTTTTTTTACCCAGGCATCATCCCTATTATCAAATTGCTTTGTGTGATATGTCCAAGGATATTTATTTTTTATTTATATATCAAATTCTTTTATCGTAGTACAGACGGTATTGCCGTCTATAGATTTTCAAATTCCACCATTTTTAGGGTTCCGTACCAAAATGGTAAAAAAGGAACCCTTATGGTGTGACTCAGTCTGTCTGTCTGTCTGTCTGTCTGTCACAGCTGGATATTTCAAGAACTACTAGTGCTATCAACTTGAAATTTGGAACAGTTTTAGATGACGTTTACCCAACTATTTTGCAAATAAGAAAGTAATAAAAATATTTATATTTTTTTTGCAACAGGGACTGAAAAAAAAATTTTAAGACCCCCGTCTTAAAAGTTCAAAGTGGGGCTACTAGGGCATGTGGGGTATCATATGAAAGAACGCTGTTTGCACATTCTCAAACATTTTTTTCTTTTTTCTTAGGGCGCCTAGTTTTCGACTTGAAGAAAAATGTAAAAGAAAATACCGTTCCCCCCCCTTCTCTCCGAAGTTTGCAATGAGAAAAATCTGAAATTATTCTATGTGATAGAAGTTTATGTAAAGATTACAGGAAAAATAAAACGATGTCTCTAAATAGCACACTTTTTCAGAAATCGGAACGGAACCCTCGGTGCGCGAGTCTGACTCGCTCTTGACCGGTTTTTTTTACATCTGCAGAGTTAGCGTGACCAGACTATTATGTTACGCAATAACTGGGTTGTGGAGGTCAGATAGGCAGTCGCTTCATGTAAAATACTGGTATTCAGCTGCATTCGGTTTGACTGGAAGCTAGCAAAGGCTAGGCAGATGACGATGATACTCGTATTTCAGATGATTTTCAGTCAATAGTTTTAGTTGGTCTAAACTAGATGGCTATTAGTATGTGGAACCCTAAAGCCGGCAGTATTTACGTCTAATGCCGCATTCTGTAATGCTGCGGCCAAACCTGCGCATCAAGTAGCGGGATGCGGGACGCGAACCGGGAGCGCAAACCTGCGCGACTACAGCGCGAACCGAGAACTTAACACGTTGGCGGACAGTACTATCTCACTGGTTGCGGCTACTGAGACACTTATTTTCGTACATTGCCCACGGGCGTAGTGTCACAACGCATGGTATTTCGCATAGAAACTTGAATGTGTGCGTGGAGGTACTTTCTTTGACGTAACGACAAAAATTGTGTAGTGACAGTACGAAAGTCTTAATTATACCTGTGGTGACAGTACAACATGCCGTTCTTTATGATAGTATGGAAAATCGGTCGTCGTGTGGCGTACTGATTTTAAGCTAGTAAAAACTCAGACGTCGATAGACGTACTGTCGTATGACTTTTAGCTACCTAGACGCCTGTGGCTGTTACTGTCCGCCAACGTGTTAATAATATTTTTTAGTAAATAGTCACTGAACCCGCACGTCTATAGCTTTGTTTAATGGGGATGCGCCGTGGTAGCCTGTGAAATTCATATTTTTTTGGGTTTTTGCAATTTGCAGGTCCGTGTCAGGTTGTATCTTAATAAAAATGTGATGGGCGACAATAAAACATATGTATTTATACAATTTTAACTATAAAAATCATCAATACGTCTCTCTAAGTTAGATTTGCGGTGGTTTGGAGTTTGGTGGCTACCACAGCTACCTTAAAGCGAAAGCTTTACCCGCGAAATTCAAAATTTCTTACGTTTTTTGCAATTTGCAAGTCAGTATTAGGTTGTATGTTGATCTAAATATGATTCGAGGCCGTATCAAATATTTATTTATAGAATTATAATCATAAAAATCAGCAATACAACTCTATAAGTTCATATTACCCTACTGAATGACTGATTTGAGGTCAATTCTAACTTATGGAGTTGTATTGCTAATTCGAATGATTATAATTCTGTAAAGCCGTTATTTACGGCCCCGAATCATATTTACTGACCTCTTCAAATCTCATGATTTCATGAAATTGTCATTCAGTAGGGTAATTTATACTTAGAGAGTTGTATTGATGATTTTTATTATTATAATTCTATAAGTATATAAATATTTGATACGGCCGCGAATCACATTTAGATCAACATACAACCTAATACTGACTTGCAAATTGCAAAAAAGAATATTAGAATTTCGCGGGTTACCTTAGCGCATTCCCCTTTACACTGTTATTGTTGGTTATGTCATTCTCATAATTTCGTCTCTCAATCGTTTCTATTACGAGACATGAAGTCTCAATCATGCATCAAACTATTTTGTGTTTAATTACCTTTAACGTCATACACCGTACACCAGCCGTACACAAGACCAAAAGTTTTCTACCAGTTCTATTACTGATTCTGAACAAAACCATTCAGGTTTGCTACTAAAAATAACGCTGTATGTTTACCTATCAACCACTCCAAATGAAGCAACGTTGATAATCACTATGACGCTTCTCAAGAAAAACAAAAATAAATTCGCCTCCGCCTATTGCGTGATAATTTTCTTCACACTAACATAATAATAAACTATCGATCTGCCCCTGCTTCGGCGACATGAAAACAAAACATAGATACTTCTGTGCTATATTATGTTCTTAGTCTTACGTTAAATCAATCTGCCTAGCCTTTTCCCAACTATGTTGGGGTCGGCTTCCAGTCTAACCGGATGCAGCTGAATACCAGTATTTTAAATGGAGCGACCCATACGATACCCCTTGGTAAGACTGGTTTCTGGGACTTTCGGTCTTCTGACGACCCGTAACGACTGTTAGAGATCCACGAATGACAGCCGGGACCAACGGCTTAACGTGCTTTCCGAGGCACGGAGGAGTCTCGGTATGTAAAGATGGTCACCCATCCACGGAACAACCCCGGCAATCGTAACTTAACCTGATGAAACGACCCGTGCGGCTGTTATTACGTTTAACGTAAGGAGCTCGTGGCTAGCACGAGCTCCTTACGTTAAATATTAATTATAAATAAGTACACATAAACTTTCCGGAATAAATTATCTAAATGATGTCGAAAATCGCTTCAAAATCGATTGTGTAGTTTAGAAGATCTCAGCGGTCACACAGCAAACACGGAAAGGAAAGAGACTTTGTTTTAACATCTGTATACATAGTATTATGTATATAGATATTATGTAGATGAATAATACATTAAAATAAACCAGTATTACGTAGTTCTTAAATGTGCCGTTTCGTTAACCTTCGCATAATCGGTGAGCGGACCCCTGCAGCGAGTAAGGGGGACAACAACATGTCCTCTTAAGTTAGAAAGAGATAACAATAACGGCGCGCGCGGCGTGCTCGCCACGCCACGCGGCTAAGTTAGGTTATGCTTTGCTAGGTTATGTCATGTGCTTTTATAGTACAGAACACTCGACGTTTTAAAACCAGAGAGTCACTTGAATTTCGAAGCAGCTCGATATCTCTATGGTTTCAACATTTTCGAGGACATTTTTATTTATAACCTTATTTCAACATGTGACTCTATTTTTTGTTTATGGTGTTATAAGACAACGCCATTTGTCGGGTTATAGTGTTAGGAACGGAACACGTTTTGTTAACTGATCCTGTTTTATTGTAATATCGTTGTTTTAGTGTTTTTGGTTGTTTCCTATATAGCTGCGCAGGAGTTGATTGTTTTTTTTTAGTGTTAGGTTGTTTTGTGGTTGACCTTAAAGTTTGAGTGATGTTTTAAGTGGTTGTTTAAAAGTGTGTATGGATGGATGTTTGGGTGACAGGTGTCCGGAGAGGGGTAAGCACGATGCTCAAATTGTTTCTTGTTTTTTTTTTGTTAATTTATGTAAGTACTTAGTCATTGTTTATACTAAGTACAAAGTAATTCTGTCGCTTTGTCATTGATATCTTAATAGGTATGTTGTGGCCTCTTTTTATCCGACTGCGTGTCGGCAAAGGCAGGTTATGTTTTTAATTGGTTTTACTACTCTGCTGACAAAATTATTAAGCTACCAGTACACAACCTATATTTACAGGGTTTGTCAAATACCTAGTAAGTAGTACTTATTAAAAGAAAGTTGCCATGGGGTTTTTTGTCGTAGCTCAAAGGCAGGAGGATGCGCAGTGGTAGCCCGCGAAATTCTTTTTTTTTTGGGTTTTTGCAATTTGCAGGTCGGTGTGTGGTTGTATCTTATTTAAAATATGATATGCGACAGTAAAACATATGTATTTACATTATTTTAACCATAAAAATTATCAATACTCAATCTCTTTATGTTAGATTTCGTGCAGATTCGTTAGATTTCGTTCGTTCGACGAATCGGCAGGAAATCTAACATGAGAGAGATGTATTGATGATTTTTATGGTTAAAATTATGTAAATACATCTTATGTTTTATAGTCGCGTATCATATTTTGATCAAGATACAACCTGACACGGACCTACAAATTGCAAAAAAACCCAAAAACAAATTGAATTTCGCGGTCTTCACTGCGCATCCCCCTTAAGTAAGTATTCTTCGAGTTCGAAGCACAGCTGTCTTGCTTATGGATGAAAAAATTGTATAAAAAAATGCATTGTACTCACTCCGGATAATTCCCTATTGAAAATATCTACTCTACAAGCAAAGCGCAATGCGAATTGAAGTCTTGAAAAAAAATGTAGAATCAAGAAATATGTAGGTAATAAGAGTTAGGAGCTGAACTAGCAATAATGTGTTAAAACAATTTACTTATTTATTTAACACACTGACATTGACTGAAACTATGAGGAGCTCGTGGCTAAGTAATAACAGCCGCACGGGTCGATCCATCAGGTTAAGCTACATTTCCCGGGGTTGGTCAGTGGATGGGTGACCATCTTTACATACCGAGACTCCTCCGTGCCTCGGAAAGCACGTTAAGCTGTCAGTCCCGGCTGTCATTCCCGAAAGTCTGACAACCTGTCTTACCAAGGGTATCGTATTACCCAGTAACTGGGTTCTGGAAGTCAGCTAGGCAGTCGCTCCATGTAAAATACTGGTATTCTGCTGCATCCGGTTAGACTAGAATCCGACCCCAACATAGTTGGGGAAAGCCTACTCAGATTGATTGACTGACTGAAACTATGAATGAATGGCAGAGTGGCAGTAACAACCTACATTGAATGTATGATCAATAATCATTATCTGCCTAGTCAGAAAAATCATCAATACATCTCTCCAAGTTAGATTTCGTGCAGATTCTTCGAACGAACGAAGTCTAACGAATCTGCACGAAATGTAACTTGGAGAGATGTGTTGATGATTTTTATGGTTAAAATTATGTAAAATACATATGTTTTATTTCCGCGTATCATATTTTGATCAAGATACAACACGACACGGACCTGCAAATTCCATAAACCCAAAAAAAAAAATTTCGCGGGCTACCACAGCGCATCCCCCTTAAGGCGCAGATTTCCTGAAAACGATCAAAAAGGTGGTTTTTTAAAGCTGTGTATCTCATAAACCGTAAATAATTATGATATGCAAAAAAAATATGATATTTTCAAGTCCTTTTCGCATACAGTGATGGAAGCCAAAACATATTTAAACATACTTTAATGCACCAAAAAAATCTTTAAACATACCTCCTAATAATCTTTAAAAGCTGTTTATCCATTCATAAGTAATTATAATTAAAAATATACCATGAAATGTCAAATTCCAAACTGCATCCAGTGATGGATTACTTTTTATTAAATAGTTCATTTCTAATTTTATACGATTTTATTTGCTCTTTTACGACATAATTCCGGTGCGCGTGAGAATCTTCTATCTCGTGTGTCAAACTAGACAGCCATAACGCCATTTCACTTACACACCGAGCTAAACCAAGCTTGGAACCAGGGCCTTAACAGCGAATTTGAGCAACCGACATCCGATCTTTCGCAGTTACTGCAACAGAAACTAGGGAGTGTTAAAAGTCTTGTGCCACACATAATTATCATATTGGTATTCAAATTATTGCATTACCGGTGACAGACTAGTAAGTCATTAAAATAAGTTTATTATTAACCAGTTTCGCCACTTGTAACCTGCAATAAGTTGTGAAGAAACCTCTCGGAGCCGTTCAGATATAGATTTGATAAGAGAGGTGACATAGTAATTACATTTTGATTAATTGAGTTTGTAGCTCTGAACTGCTAGTAGTTGTGCGAAAAAAAAATCACCTCATCAGCTTATCAGCTATTCCCTACATTTTGAAGAATTATGCGAACATCTCAACAGCTGATTTTTTTTTTTCGCGATTTCAGGTTTGGTCCCATAGTAAAAGTTGTTCATAATGATGAGTACAGTTACCACTTAAAATATTGCCACTGTTTACAGTTACACCCTGTATAAGAGGAGTTTGAAAGTGGCGCCAGTTACAGAAAAGTTGAAAGGAAAGGCTTGGTATGGGCAGGTGATGAGGAGGGAGGAAACGCATGTGACTAAAAGAGTGATGAATATACATGTTGATGGATGGAGAGGCAGAGGAAGGCCAAAGAAAAGATGGATGGATTGTGTGAGGAATGACATGAAAGAGAAGGCAGTGAATGATAGCGTGACGGTTGACAGGCGAGAATGGAAGAAGAAAACGTGTGCGCCAGCCCCACGTACCTACCATGGGATAAGGGCTGGAAGATGATGATGCACCAAGTTTCGCTAGTACATTTACTATGCTTAAAGTCGCTTTGCAGAAATCTGGGTTTCCCGAAAGATGGAACATAGGAGTGGAAGACTCTTTTCACGAGTGGATAGGTTCTTGGCAAGGATGCACCATCGTTGTATGCATAATCATTATTAATCTTTACTACTAGCTATAATACTGGAGACAATAAACGTTATTCTATTCTATTCACTCAATCAGAAATAAATAAATTAAAAATTAATATAAGCATCACTCGTTCATTTTTTTATTTATTTAATAACAAACTTATTATTTACAGTTTGCACTACACATACAAGTTTTCGGCCAGTACTAGTAATTTGTGTCGCTTGTAAATGTTTGAAGCCTTTATTGTAGACGAGACATTTACCGTCAGTATTGCTAGATACTAATTAGTTACTAAGAACACATTAGTTTATTCATCCGTGATATTTCAAACTTACTATACAGGGTGTAAGAGACAGCCCTCCGCAGACTGATGGGGTGAATTCAGTATATCATACTAAGATGTCTGGTATTTAAAATCATTTCAGGAACGTTATGGGAATCCAATAAACCTGATTTGTTTGTGTTTTTGTGCACAAACCGGAGCGTCTGTTACTGGTTGGGAGGGGTAGGTAATAGGTATGTAGTGAGTTCGATGAACTCTGTAGCTAGACAGAAAGTGAACAGATGATTTCACGCGTCGTTCGTTAGAGTATTTCAACTTCCATTGCTGTTTTTTTTTGCTGCCTTTTTACAAAAATGGAATGTAATTTTACATTGAAATAGGAACTGAAAAAAATCTCCTGAGAAATTTTCCGGTGGAATATGATACAAAATAAGTAGCTGAATGCACCCTGTTAGTTGCGGAGGGCTGTCCCTTACACCCTATGTACTTAAAACCGTCAAATAATTAGTTCCTTGATAACTCCGACATTGCCAAGCCAATCAAACAGTATAATAGAAAACAATCATATTAAATTAAGATAAAGATTATCAAAATATGTATATTAATCAACGCTAGGGCCAAGTGACCTCAAATATATATTTAACTCGTAAAGTTGTAACATTAAAATGTCACTAAACTGGTTTCCATTTAAGTAATGCGCTTCCTTGATTAAGAAATGTCAGATCAGACCACGTCTGCGCCATTTTAGTGATTTGATCTATTTATATTATACGGATATTTTATTATATGGACATGATTGTGATGCGGAGGAATGAGGAAATGAATGTGGATGGCTAATGGCTATAAGAGTATGAGAAGACCAAAGAAACGATGGATGGACTGTGTGAAAGATGATAGGGCTAGAAAGGGGTGACCAGTGAGATGATGACGACTAAAGTCCGGGCGCGAAGCAGAAATCATTTCGTACAGTGACCCTTATTTCTATCGCTCGCTCACAAATGTACTGCCGTCGCGCTCACACTTTTGAAGAACGCGATAGAGATAAGTAATTGTACGAAATTATATCTGCTTCGCGACTGGCCTTTAGAGAAGAATGGAAGAAGAATACATGTTGTGCCGACCCCAAATAAATTGGGATAAGGCCAACGAAAATACAATGTTTAGTTAACTCTATCTTTTGTACTACAATTACGTAGATGACCAACTGCATAAATTGCAGTCATCATACGTTCTATTTGCATGCAACGTAACTGCAAGATTCTTGTAATTACCGTGCAGTTCAATATATCTAAACAAAACCTCTGTACCACCAGAATATTAAGCAAAAATCAAACTTCAATACAACCATAACTAAATAACTCGAAACGTAACAGATTTAAGTGATAAACAAACTATAACTCGAAAAGAACACCACACATATCTCGAAACGAAAAGGAATCTTAAGAGCACTACGGAAAATCATAAAACCCAAAGTCAAAAACTCGAAAAGCACTGGATAAAAAGTGAATAGTGAACGCCATATAACTTGACAAGCATCAAGTGACAGTTGAACTACCCGCAATTGACTGAAGTTATAGCAAGTGCCAAAAAGTACTAAACTGTTGACTCACCACGATGATACAGTAACTGCAGACATAGTGCCGGACGTAATGACGGCAGGAGTGGCAGCGAGGCGCAAGTCCAGGCCTCGGAGAAGCTGGGCCAAGGTGGAGCACGATGGACAGGTATTGTGGAAGAAATGAGGAAATGATTATGGTGAATGGGTCTTATTTTAGTTTGTATTTTATTTATAGGTTAGTTTGTAAAGACTATGGAGTCTAATAGAGTCAACAGGCTTTTGGAAGACGTCCTGGACTTAAGCGTGTGGCGGCATCTACATCACGCAAAATCCTGCATCGCGCAATCAAAGTTTACCGCGCGATTAGCATATTATACAACGTCCCGACATCAATATTCGCCGTCGGTCAGTTGCCCAGCAGACAACAACCGTCTGGTCGGAGGATCCTCCCTTTTCAATGGAGGATGAGTGAACTTTACACACTGTTCCTCATGCCCCATAAGCGTGTCAGAATGACGTATGGCTTTACGGGTTCTTGTTCGGCGATATATTTACCATCAGGATTTTTTGTGCTAAATGTAATGTTTCTAAGCTTCTTTGATCATTTTAGCAAAATATTTTTGATCCAGCACGGATGTAAAAACTTTCAATCAGAATCGGAATATTTTCTTGTCAGTGGATATGCCTGTCTTGGCGATTTATCTTTCCTTGAAGATGCTGGCCAAAGACTGCCTAATAAGGGAATCCATCATACCAAGTTATTCACCAGCTTTTGGCGCAGTAATAATATCTCAATCTTAAGGAACCATCATCCTCAAAGTGTGGTTGTAAATTTTACGCAAAACGGAAGATACGTCTTATCAAACTGTATGTCTTGACTAAACATCACTTTTTCTTTGTCTCCAGGCATCAGACTTCACGGATATAGGCGACTGGCCGACCCTCGGCGCCGCCGTCTCCGGAGGAGCCAGGTGTCACTCCACGCCGCCTCCTCATGATGCAGATCCGGCGCATCATAACGGGACTGCGGTAAGATAATTACTTATTTTAAAGCTACAAACTTCACTAGTATCTGCCTTCTCTCGACGAACTATATAGGTCTTATTACAAAACGAGGTTTTTCTTCTGTCATGTTTAAACCATCGAGCCAGTTTTTGTAATAAGAACCTAGCTGTGATAGAAATACAGTTCTTTATACAAAACTGACAACTTAGCATCGCTTTACCGGTGTCGGAATAAAGTTCGAAATTCAAAAAAGGGTCCATGGTTTAAACCTGGGTTTGAAGATAAACCTTGTTTTGTAATAAGACGGTCAGAGAATAGGTCATGCCGTGATGAAAAAATACCAGTTAGAAATATTGATAGCGAAGCTGAATGCGATGGCCACATACGGTTACTGGATCAATAAAACGCAACTTTAAATTGTAAATATATTTTAATAAGTATCAGGGGCAGTGGTCTAGGCCATCCTCGGAGTTCAGGAGTGACTGCCTGCCCGATATGATACCCCTTGGTAAGACTGGTTGTCAGATTTTCGGCCTTCCGAAGACCCGTAACGACTGTCAAAAAACCACGAATTACAGCCAGGACTAGCGGCTTAACGTGCTTTCCGAGGCACGGAGGAGTTTTGGTATGTAAAGGTGGTGACCCTTCCACAGGCCACATTTTCCTCATTCCGCCGCATCAGATGCCATACCATGACAACCGATTTCAGCAAAACTTTTCAGCCACCGGTGCCACTTTCAAACTTCCTCTTATGTACTCATTTCTTATTTTATCCATTCGTTTTACCAATTTGTATAACATGCCAAAGCAATAATAATCAGAAGGCGAGATAAGAGGCTGGTTGCATTGTTTAAGTTTTGAAATTTGCATAGTGATGACCTTGACAAGGTTAGGCGATTGCGCACACAACCGTGCGCCAAGCGAGATGTTTATTTGAATTAAAGATGCAATTTTTTTTAATACTGTATCGATAAAATTATAGATATTTTGTTTCTTATAGTTTCTACAAACTCTTTTATGCGTTCTCTGAGAAGAAATACCGACAAACTCAGAGGTCACAGTCTCTTTTAAAATCTAGACTTAATCTTGCTCAGATCATGTGAGAACACCCAGAATAATGTCTGGAATGGTATTTTGAAGTCACACATTTGAGTGGACCTGTCCAATCTAACTGTATGGGCGCATTTATGATTTATAAGTGTACGGCCTGAGTGCCCCTTTGAATCGAGCGTCCAGCGGGGCGGAGCATGCGGCGTTCGGGTCAAACAGATGCATTAGCACGTAGGTGTCCTGAGTCTCAGAGTACATTGAATATATGGGAATTGCACGCAACGCTGAACGCTCCGCTGGACGCTTTTTCACTCAGTCCGTACACTTAGAGTGTCCATGGTTGTCATGGTATGGGTACGTGATGCGAAGGAATGAGGAAAATGTCGTGAGGAAAGTTTTGAGTATAAATGTGGTTGGCTTTACGAGTAGGGGAAAACCAAAGAAACGGTTAATGGACTGTGTGAAAGATGACATGGCTAGAAAGAGGGTGTAACTGTATAACGATAAAACGATGTCCCTAAATAGCACACTTGCTCAGAAATCGGATTGGTACCCTCGGTGCGCGAGTCTGACTCGCTCTTCAGTCTTCACCGGTTTCTTTTGGCAGCAGTCGTGTTTTTTTCTTGATAATAATATTCTTGAAAGATATGCATGTATTATCCCGTAATTTAGGCCTCATATCTCCTCACAATGGAGATGCTGGGTTACGCAATACGGGTAGAGTAAATATTTAACAGTAAGTAGGTTTTATTGAGAACGTTATTACAATGCTCTTGATTACTTATTGAGAAAAACATTTATTTTACGTAAACAGAACTGGGGTCTACTCCCTAAGTCCGTCCGTCCGTCCGTCAGTCCGTCTGACATTATGATCCATCAAAACAAGTGTAAAAATTAAATTTTTCGGACGGGCAAAGACACATCGGGAGTAGGAACAACTGTAAAATTGTGTTGTCATTTATACTTCGTTCGGGACCCAAACCAATCATGCATCCGTAGGTGATACGGAGTAGGAAACGCCCGTAACGAAGGCCGAAACTACGGGCTTCGTGCTTAGGGAGTAGACACCCCGATGCTTGTGTTCTGCGAAGAGATCTAGAAGACAAATCCAGACTCCGGGGTCGAATCCAAGATTACACTTGGAAGTTCAGACCAACAGCCTTGCATTTGGCGAAAATAGCTTCTTACACTCCTCCATTGACCATAACTGACCAATTTTGTCGTCACATTACAGGAACAAGACCGCAAGCCCCCAGAGGAACCTCATCATCATCAGCAACCCTCGAAGGCCGAGAGGGTGGAACCCACGCACAACCACCAGCACAACGACAAGCACCATGAAAAACATTATGATAAGGCTAAGAGTTCAGGTTGGTACCATCAGCAAATCTTGCTTATTTGGAAAAGTATACCATCTTGTTGTTAGTACACTAAAACTAAGTTATCTACCGCTTTAGCCCGCGTGAATGTCGGTCAATATCCCACGGGAACGAAGGGTAACTGCAGCAGCCACGCTTGTGTTCGTTTCGACCGCGCGGCCATGGCGTTAAAAAAAAAAAAAAACTATACCAACATTTTGTAACAATTTGTAAAAGTTGACTCCCAAAACCTCAAATTTGTCAAAGCTATGGTTAAAAAGTTAGAAGGGTTTGAACGTGGCCGCGCCATCGAAACGCGGAGAACCGCGCGGCCACGGAGATCTCAGAAACTAAGCGTTGCACAGACCTGAAATTTTGGTAAATAACAGATTCAATTTGTAAACAATTTGTAAAAATATAGAAAAAAATCCTAGGTTAATATTTTAGGAGCTGTGAGACTAAAACCCCGTGGCCGCGCCATCGAAACGGTGACAAAAACGTGATAGCCGATATCTCGCTGAAAAAGCATCGCAGACGTCTAGAGTTTTTTGTAAAACCCAGATTTGAATTTGTCAAAACTTATAAAAATGCAACAAAAAATACTAGGTTAATATTTTAGGAGCTGTGAGACTAAAACCCCGTGGCCGCGCCATCGAAACGGTAACAAAAACGTTATCACCGATATCTCGCTGAAAAAGCATTGCAGAGGTCTGAAGTTTTTTGTAAAACCTACATTTGAATTTGTCAAAACTTGTAAAAATACAACAAAAAACCCTAGGTTTATATTTCAGGACCCGCGCCATAGAAACGGTGAAAAACACGTTATCGCCGATATCTCACTGAAAAAGCATCGCAGAGGTCTGAAATTATTTGTAAAACCTAGATTTGAATTTGTCAAAATTTGTAAAAATATAACAAAAAATCCTAGGTTTATATTTCAGGAGCCGCGCCATTGAAACGGTAAAAAACACGTTATCGCCGATATCTCACTGAAAAAACATCGCAGAGGTCTGAAGTTTCTTGTAAAACCTAGATTTGAATTTGTCAAAATTTGTAAAAATACAACCAAAAATCCTAGGTTTATATTTCAGGAGCTGTAAGACTAGAACCCCATGGCCGCGCCATTCAAACGGTGAAAAATATGTTATCGCCGATATCTCGCTGAAAAAGCGTCGCAGAGGTCTGAAGTTTTTTGTAAAACCTAGATTTGAATTTGTCAAAACTTGTAAAAATACAACAAAAAATCCTAGGTTTATATTTCAGGAGCTGTAAGACTAAAACCCCGTGGCCGCGCCATCGAAACGGTGACAAAAACGTGATAGCTGATATCTCGCTGAAAAAGCATCGCAGACGTCTAGAGTTTTTTGTAAAACCCAGATTTCAATTTGTCAAAACTTACAAAAATGCAACAAAAAATTCTAGGTTTATATTTCAAGAGCTGTAAGACTAGAACCTCATGGCCGCGCCATCGAAACGGTGAGAAATACGTTATCATCGATATCTCGCTGAAAAAGCATCGCAGAGGTCTGAAGTTTTTTGTAAAACCTAGATTTGAATTTGTCAAAACTTGTAAAAATACAACAAAAAATGCTAGGTTTATATTTCAGGAGCGGCGCCATTGAAACGGTAAAAAACACGTTATCGCCGATATCTCACTGAAAAAGCATCGCAGAGGTCTGAAGTTTCTTGTAAAACCTAGATTTGAATTTGTCAAAATTTGTGAAAATATGAACTTGTAAAAATACAACAAAAATCCTAGGTTTATATTTCAGGAGCTGTAAGACTAGAACCTCATGGCCGCGCCATCGAAACGGTGAAAAATACGTTATCACCGATATCTCGCTGAAAAACCATCGCAGAGGTCTGAAGTTTCTTGTAAAACCTAGGTTTGAATTTGTCAAAACTTGTAAAAATACAACAAAAAATCCTAGGTTTATATTTCAGGAGCCGCGCCATTGAAACGGTGAAAACACGTTATCGCCGATATCTCGCTTTTTCAGTGAGATATCGGCGATAACGTGTTTTTCACCGTTTCAATGGCGCCGCTCCTGAAATATAAACCTAGGATTTTTGTTGTATTTTTACAAGTTCATATTTTCACAAATTTTGACAAATTCAAATCTAGGTTTTACAAGAAACTTCAGACCTCTGCGATGCTTTTTCAGTGAGATATCGGCGATAACGTGTTTTTTACCGTTTCAATGGCGCCGCTCCTGAAATATAAACCTAGCATTTTTTGTTGTATTTTTACAAGTTTTGACAAATTCAAATCTAGGTTTTACAAAAAACTTCAGACCTCTGCGATGCTTTTTCAGCGAGATATCGATGATAACGTATTTCTCACCGTTTCGATGGCGCGGCCATGAGGTTCTAGTCTTACAGCTCTTGAAATATAAACCTAGAATTTTTTGTTGCATTTTTGTAAGTTTTGACAAATTGAAATCTGGGTTTTACAAAAAACTCTAGACGTCTGCGATGCTTTTTCAGCGAGATATCAGCTATCACGTTTTTGTCACCGTTTCGATGGCGCGGCCACGGGGTTTTAGTCTTACAGCTCCTGAAATATAAACCTAGGATTTTTTGTTGTATTTTTACAAGTTTTGACAAATTCAAATCTAGGTTTTACAAAAAACTTCAGACCTCTGCGATGCTTTTTCAGCGAGATATCGGCGATAACATATTTTTCACCGTTTGAATGGCGCGGCCATGGGGTTCTAGTCTTACAGCTCCTGAAATATAAACCTAGGATTTTTGGTTGTTCTTTTACAAATTTTGACAAATTCAAATCTAGGTTTTACAAGAAACTTCAGACCTCTGCGATGCTTTTTCAGTGAGATATCGGCGATAACGTGTTTTTTACCGTTTCAATGGCGCGGCTCCTGAAATATAAACCTAGGATTTTTTGTTATATTTTTACAAATTTTGACAAATTCAAATCTAGGTTTTACAAATAATTTTAGACCTTTGCGATGCTTTTTCAGTGAGATATCGGCGATAACGTGTTTTTCACCGTTTCTATGGCGCGGGTCCTGAAATATAAACCTAGGGTTTTTTGTTGTATTTTTACAAGTTTTGACAAATTCAAATGTAGGTTTTACAAAAAACTTCAGACCTCTGCAATGCTTTTTCAGCGAGATATCGGTGATAACGTTTTTGTCACCGTTTCGATGGCGCGGCCACGGGGTTTTAGTCTCACAGCTCCTAAAATATTAACCTAGTATTTTTTGTTGCATTTTTATAAGTTTTGACAAATTCAAATCTGGGTTTTACAAAAAACTCTAGACGTCTGCGATGCTTTTTCAGCGAGATATCGGCTATCACGTTTTTGTCACCGTTTCGATGGCGCGGCCACGGGGTTTTAGTCTCACAGCTCCTAAAATATTAACCTAGGATTTTTTTCTATATTTTTACAAATTGTTTACAAATTGAATCTGTTATTTACCAAAATTTCAGGTCTGTGCAACGCTTAGTTTCTGAGATCTCCGTGGCCGCGCGGTTCTCCGCGTTTCGATGGCGCGGCCACGTTCAAACCCTTCTAACTTTTTAACCATAGCTTTGACAAATTTGAGGTTTTGGGAGTCAACTTTTACAAATTGTTACAAAATGTTGGTATAGTTTTTTTTTTTTTTTAACGCCATGGCCGCGCGGTCGAAACGAACACCCACGCTTTAGTAACTGGCCACTTATAAAAAAGAGGTAGAAACAAGGAGAAAAAGCAAGCTCATGAATGAAAAGGACGAAAAAATACTGTTTGTCCTTTTCATTCATCAGCTTGCTTGCATTACCATGTTTCTACCTCTATTTTTATGAGTGGCCACTTAGTAAAGCCTGGCCAATTACTACAGCAGTTACCCTAATACCGGGAAATGCTTCCTTGTTCCTTGTCTATATTATAAAGGGCTGGGCGTTGATGAGTCAGCCAGTCAGTCAGTCAGGACTTTTTTTCTCTTTTTATTTGTATAGATTTGATATAAGAGAAGTCGCAAATAATGATTTGTGAATCATACGTGGCAAGCGCAGCTTAAGGGGATACTTACATCGATAAATTTTATGTTTTTAAAATTCCTAAAAAATATTTTTCGGATTATAAACTTAAATTTGCAGTTGGATAATTGACTGTGACGTATATCAATGTTTTTTAACTATAATGTTAAGTTTGTTTTTGCGATAAATTCTTTTCAACTACGGAACCCTTCATTGTGTTTTTTTTTTTTTGGAACTTGCCGCTAAACCAATCTTGCCAGATCTAATGGCTAATCTATATAATACAGGGTGTAAGGGACAGCCCTCCGCAAACTAACAGGGTGCATTCAGCTCCTCATTTTGAATCATATTCCAACGGAAATTTTCTCCGGAAAATTTTCATTTTTTCAAATTTTTTTTTAGTTACATTTTCATTATTTCAATGTAAAATTGCATTGTGTGTTCGCAGCACTCCCTTTATGTAAAAAAAACTGCAAAAAAAAAACAGCAAAAAAAAACCAGCAATGGATGTTGAAATGCTCTAACCAACGACGCGTGAAATCAGCTGTTCACTTTTTGTGTAGCTACAGAGTTCATCGAACTCACCGCATATCTATTACCTACCCCTCCCAACCAGTAATAGACGCTCCGATTTGTGCACAAAAACACAAACAAATCAGGTTTATTGGATTCCCTTAACGTTCCTGAAAAAATTTCATGTACCGGTCATCTTAGTATGACATACTGAATTCACCCCATCAGTTTGCGGAGGGCTGTCCCTTACACCCTGTATAAAAGAAAGTCGTGTTAGTTACACTATTTATAACTCAAGAACGGCTGAACCGATTTGACTGAAAATTGGTCGGGAGGTAGCTTAGGACCAGGAGAATCACATAGATAAGTATAACAATGACTGGACCGATTTAGATGAAATTTTGTGTGTATATTTGAATGGGTTCCTGGATGGTTTGAAAACACAATTGGACCCGGTAGGTGGCGCTGCAGTTGGGTTCTAGGATCGTTTAGACAGGACAACGTCTGTCGGGCCCGCTAGTATACTATATTCTTTAACTCTTATCTTCAGGTGCAGGCAAAGGTGGCAGTAAGTCGGGCAAGCACAAATGGGTGCCTCTTGACATCGATGTGAAGGCCGCCAGGCCCGGCAAGCACGGACCACAGCATTCGACAAGACCAGAAAATGGTATGTGGATATATCATCTTGTACGCTGTGTTGGGTGACAAATAAGCTGGGGTGGCCCACTTGATAGTAAAGCCAAGCGCACATTACAGCCGCAACGGGCCACAGCGCAACATATTTTCATACATAAACGGTTTGTGGATATATGGTCGCTAATCTAACTAAGTGACGTAACTGATTTTTTTTTCTTTTTTTTTTTTGTAAACTGTAGATACATCGGTCTCGATTTTTGCATTATCTGGGGACCGTAAGGCATAGATACAGATTCGCCGATTAGACAGATCGATTCGACTTGGAAAATGTGTCAAATTACTATAGTTAGGTCGGCTATCGGCTTAGTCCAAATGTCAGATACGTCAGTCAGTTAAATAAGCGATGATATCACCGAGTACGTGCAGGCGTGTAGGCAGTCGCTCCATGTAGAGTACAGGTATTCAGCTTCATACGGTTAGACTGGAAGACGACCCCAACATAGTTGGGAAAAGGCTAGGCAGATGATTGGTTGATCACCGTGTACGCTTTGTTGGGTGGCAAATAAACAGGGGTGGCCCACTTGATAGTAAAGCCAAGCGCACATTACAGCCGCAACGGGCCACAGTGCAGCACATTTTCATACAAAAAAAGTGCGGTGCTGCCCGCCTGTGCGTTGGTTCATAGAAAAGGACGAGACGTCGTACTGACAAAGTTCAGTGGTTCCATCTTCGGAAAAACCGAAATATAGCGAACTAAATGTGACTGGTCCAATAAGGGAGTGGCGGAATTAGTGCGTCAAACTATAATAATTTAGGTGGGAATATAAATCAATTTCTACTGGCCGATAGTCACATTTTAGTGAGGAGTGAGGAGTAGTTGGGAGCTCGTGGGTTTTTCTAAGCAATTAAACAAAAACCCATACTATGTGGGTAACCCTTTTGAATGGCTTTAAAGGACCATTTTGGTTATCCATTGAAAGGTTTTTCGATAGGGTTTTTCTAAGCAGTTAATCAAATACCCATATTATGTGGGTACTCTTTTGAACGGCTTAAATTAAGCTGTCCAAAAGGGTTAAGCTTCAACTCTCTTAAAAACCCTTTCACTAACCATTTCACTGGGTTTCAAACATAAAACCCATTCAAGGACACATGATAAAGGTAACCTCATAAACGGCTTACCCCTTCGAAAGACTTAACCGGGGTTGTATGGTCCCTGATTACAAGTGACGTTCGCAAGTATTGTGGCCTACCTCTACAAAAAGCATCAGTTTAAACTAAGTTTGTATGTTAATCAGTCTCTCTCTCCCCAACAGACACAGTGTCCCTAAACGGCGAGGAGTCCCGGTCGCGCGGGGGCCCACGCTCCCGTGGCGGGCGCGGTGGAGCCCGCGGTGGACGGCGTGCGGCCCCGCGGCCCGCCTCGGCGCTGCCGTCGCTACCGACGCCGCACCACCATACTCTCTACCACCACGCGCATGACTTCCCACACCATCCCGATTTGGCTCAGGTAACTTATTTGAAACAAAGTTGATTGGGCCAGATGCATTTATCTACCGGGTGTAAAAAGACACTTGCCGAAGCCGAAAGCCACATATTCTACCCATTATTTGGATCGTTTTTTTCCACTAGACCATACCTGGGAATCCACTGGTTCTGGAGATATTGAACGTCAAAGTCGCATTTTTTTTTAATAAAACGTATTCCAAGTGTTATTACTAAACTTTTTCCGACAAGTAGCTACGCGTACCGTAGAGCGAAGGGGCGGGGCTTAACTCCGTTTGCCGGGGTTCGCGTTAGACACATCACAAAGCCGTCAACTATGTACATACTGTACATCTAACTAAGTAAATTTGCGCAAAAATTAGTGCTGGGAAACGACTTTTATTTTCACTCAACTACGGCAAAGCCAAAAGGAAGGGTTATGATTTTAGCAGTCTATGTATGTATGTAACCATGTAAGTATGTATTTACGTGTGTTCCACCGTAGCGCATAAATTACTGAACCGATTTTGATGAATGAGGTATCGATAGATTCGTAATACATGGCATAGGCTATATAATTTTTTCCTAAATGTAATATGGTGGACTTTACACGTAAATTTCTGACCTCGAAAAAAATTAAATTGAGATAATCATAACATTTTTGGTATCAAAAGAAAGGTCTTGACAAGCACATTACAAATATGTATATATTATTATGTCATATTGTTTAAGTAAATAAATATTTTGCATTTTTTAGATCACTTTTATTTTTCCGTAGTAGGGTTACAGTTTTTTAAACTTATTATTAGGTATAAAAAAAAAACAATTTTTATTACGTGCAATGTAACGCGAACCCAGGCAAACGGAGTTAAGCCCCGCCCTTTCGCTCTACGGTGCGCGTAGGTACTTGTCGGAAAAAGTTTAGTAATAACACTTGGAATACGTTTTAGTAAAAAAAAATGCGACTTTAACCTTCAATATCTCCAGAACCAGTGGATTCCCAGGTATGGTCTAGTGGAAAAAAAAAACGATCCAAATAATGGGTAGAACATGTCGTTTTCGGCTTCGGCGAATGTCTTTTTACACCCGGTATAAATTGTGATTCTAATATTACATAATGATAACAATGTCTGTTTATCTAATAACAAAATATGTATTTTTCTTCGTGTAAGGGCGAGACGTGTTAGCTGCGCGCGTCTTGTCCTTGGTATACATATTATACATCATAATGTATAGATATGTATACCAAAATGAAGTCCTTATCCCAAAACCTAAATTATTTCATTTGGTTTTCATTTTGAGTACCATTTTTTCATTTATCACCACTGGCTGCTTTACTGCTTGTCCATTAGATTTAAGATCCACTAAACTCTATGACATGGAGCGTAGCCTAGAGCCTAGGATTAAGGAGTCATTGTACTCATCATTATGAACAACTTTTAATATAGGACCGAACCTGAAATCGCGAAAAAAAAATCACCTGTTCAGTACATTTATGTTTGCATAATTCGTCAAAATGTAGGGATTATCTCATTTTGTTTTCGCGATTTCAGGTTTGGTCCCATAGTAAAAGTTGTTCATAATGATGAGTACAATGACTCTTTAAAAGATTGTCACTGTTTACATTTACCCTCTGTACAATGTTCTGTTGAAATGAGATTTGATATTGAATTGATCTATGTTTTCGAAACTGAGCATTATTTATTTTTTGCACTTTACGTGCTACAGTTTTGATAACATTGGGGATAACGTTGGTATATTCATGCTCCCAGTAGTATCATATCTATCAAGGTGTAATTTAACTAACGCACAACTCCTTAAGGGGTCATTCTACTTATCATTATGAACAACTTTTACTTTGAGACCAAACCTCAGATCTCATTAGAGATACCGCATACTCAAAACCAGTACCATTACCATTTTATCATACATTTTTACCATTTCTTGTAAATAAGCGTTATAGTGGATTCAATATAGCTTATAATTTCCCTTATAATCCAAAACTTTAACTTTTACCATATTTACCATATCTTATCAATACGAGAAATGTGTGTTAGGTCACCATAGCGACAAGCCACTAATTTCTACAGTATCCTTCAAAGCGTTAAGTAGTACTTAGTAATTTTTAGTAAGCACAGTTGAATTACTTTGTTTTTTGTACATACTCTTATCATCTCTAAGTAATGTAATGCTAGCTGAAGTAATGACGTGAATCAGCATTGTTTATCTTTTACTCGTCTTGTAAATATATTTTTAAAACTACTGACCTGTTTCCATTATCTTTATAATTAAATATTTGTTTATAAAATGAGGAGACATAACAGTCTAAGTACATAATATCTGCCCTGTATGAACTTGTAGTAAAACCTAGCTTGGGGCATGCGCTAAGGTCCCCCGCGAAATTCAAATTTTCTTACGTTTTTTGCAATTTGCAGGTCAGTGTCAGGTTGTACGTTGATTAAAATATGATTCGCGGCCGTAGCTAATATGGCTTTACAGAATTATAATCATTAGAATCAGCAATACAACTACATAAGTTAGAATTGACCTCAAATCTAGTGAGGCCGCGAATTATAAATTTTAATCAACATACAACCTGACACTGACCTTGAAATTGCAAAAAACGTAAGAAAATTTGAATTTCGCCGGCTACCTTAGCACATTCTCCTGTTTTTAGGGTTCCGTATCCGAAGGTACCAAACGGAGCCCTATTGTTGTCACTCACGTGTCGAATACATAACCTCTTTCTCTCTCTCTTTTTTTTTTAGAGTCTGTTATAAAAGGCACTAGGGTTGGCTTTGCTTAACAATGAAAGTGCAAAATGGCCGCTTGTACAAGGTATTCGCAGTATATCTGATAAATAAACTCTTCAAAGAGATGGCTTTGTCACCATGCAGGGAAAACATAACCTAAAAAACGTCACATGGTACTCAAAATAACATTCATCCATTTGTTTCGGTATTCGTTTATGGGACAATGTATTTATGTATTTACTAACCATTTTATATAAATTAATGTTGCATAATATTCATATTTTTTGTTGACATAGTTATATAACAGGTGCTTATAAAAGGCACTTTTGTTGATATAATTATTTATTATAATGATCAACATTTTCTTATGGGCATAATTGTAATGTTACACAATACAATTTTCTTCAGTAGTAATTTCTCTTGTTTTAAATTTTGTGTCATTTTCTATGATTGGTGTCTGAGAAGAATTTCTTTTCAATACTAGTCTCTTTAGAGCCGATTTTACGATCTTCAAATAACTTTTATCTGTGGAAAAAAATCCTGTTTGGCAGCTTTTGTATAGAAAACTATCTTTTGCCCGCGACTTCTTCCGCGTGAAATTTCTTCTTTTAACATAAAATATATCCTATGACACTCGATAATACTGCAGCTTCCCATCAGTGAAAGAATTTTCGTAATTGGTTCAGTAGTTCCAAAGATTATCCTCTACATACAAACTCACAAATTTATTAGATATTTTTTTTTATTTATTAGATTCTTAGATTATGAAATGTCCAGATTCCGTGTTCAGTACAAAACGTAACATAAAACGTGAAGCCAATTTTTATACGTGTGTGAGTGAGCGCCGTGTACTACATAACGCATTTGCGTATGTGTGCAACATGCGAGTAATACCAGCGCATAGAGATTACCCTAAAATAGTGGGAAAATTTAAATATAAAAGGAACATTGAAAAGGAACTTAAAAAATAAAAGAAAAAAGTGTGAATTTGGTCAAAATTAAAATCCAAGATGGCGGCTTCGAAAATTTTCAAATTTTTCGTCATGGGTGTCGTTTTCATGCTTTTCTAGGGTGTGAAAGCCGACGATAACGAAAAATCTGAAAATGATTGCAGCCGCCATCTGGGATTAACATTTTAACGTCACTATCGGCTTTAACACCCTCGAAACCCATGAAAACAACCCCACCGATATACTTAACCATGTCCGGGGGCTTAACGTCCGAGGCACGGAGAAGACCCGGTATGTAAAGATGTTCAACCATCCACGGATCAAAATTAATAAAACCACATAATATAAGAAGTCGTTTCCATACCATGTATCTGATTAATTGTGCATTCCCGCATTTTCTGGAATCCCGGGATTTATATTAAGAAAAAAAATACTAAGAAGCTGCTTCCACAGTTTGTTAGCCAAATATTAACTTAAGGTATATATGCATCCGGTTATCCGATCTCTAATCATCATTAATTCCCAAACACTAATCATCATCATCTTCCTGCCCTTATCCCATGTTACTTGGGGTCGGCGCAACACGTTTTCTTCTTCCATTCTCCCCGGTCAACCGTCACGCTATCATTCACTTCCTTCTCTTTCATATCATTCCTCACACAATCCATCCATCTTTTATTTGGCCTTCCTCTGCCTCTCCATCCATCAACATATATATTCATCACTCTTTTAGTCACATGCGTTTCGTCTCTCCTCATCACATGCCCATACCAACCCAAACGATTACCTTTTAACTTTTCTGTCACTGGCGCCACTTTCAAACTTCCTCTTATATACCTACTCATTTCTTACTTTATCCATGCTCGTCACTCCACACATCCATCTCAACATTCTCATCTCCGCTGCATGCAATCTTTTTTCATCAGTCTTCTTCAATGCCCAGCATTTCGATCCATAAAGTGCGACAGGCCTTATCACGGACTTGTAAATTGTTCCCTTTAACTTGAGGGGCATCCGTGGGTCGCAAGTTGTTCCTGTAACCTGTCGCCATTTCATCCATCCTGAGTTGATCCGGTGCGTTACGTCTCGGTCTACTTCGCCATCCCCTTGGACAAGCGACCCGAGGTACCGAAAAGCGGAGCAGATCGGTAAGGGCGTTCCGGCAAGAGACATGGGCACAGGACCCGAAATCACAAAACAGATACTCCGTTTTGGTCCGACTTACTCCCATTTCATCCAATTCCCAAACACTAAAAGCCTACCTAAAAATGTATACTGGGCATTCTGTAGCAAACTATCAGAAAGTGCCTATCAAAAATAAAATCCACAATAAATAACTGTCCAATAAATTAAAATAATTTTGAAGAGCGAGCGCATTCCAAATTTAAATTCAATTATAGAAACAAGTCAGCGTGAAATTCAATAAATGAGGTACCAGTGGCAATAGGTCCTGTCAGTTGACTTGGTTTTAATATAATATCCTAAAAAGGTTAAACTTGCAATAGAAAAGTGTAAATTGCTATTTAAAAAAAAACAATGCTTATTACATTTTAAAGGATAAAACAATTTTATTTCAATTTCTAAGTATCGATTTCTGACATTTGTCTTATTAAGTACTCGAGTACCTATGTGTGTGATATTTGTAAAAGGTAAAAATGTTAAAACACACTATTATCGCATTTACAGACTTGGATTTTATAGAGGTAAATTAATAAACTTGTGTGCTAAAGACAGATTCAATGCAGTTAAGAAATGAGTTTTTAAGCAACTCTCTTAATTAACCCACGTTAAAAAGATTTGATGGGTACATTTTACATAATCAATTTAGGGTGTCGTATGTCGACTCCACTAATGAGTTGACGGAGGTTCGTGTGTTTGGGTCCAATTGGGAGCGCCTCCGAACTATACGGTTGAAGAAACAAACTAACACTCACAAAAAAAATCATCGTCCATGTTAATGAAACTCCTTAGTCATCCCTCGTTTTTTTCGTGACGTGTTGAAAATTTGGGTAAATTTTTTCATGCCCTAGGCAACACTTAACAGTTATTGTGTCAAATTCAATGTCACATTCTTATTTTTTCGTTTTCGAAATTAACTATGAAATACACGGTGAAATTGAATAGTTACGTATGAAATGAGATATTAGTGCGCTTTTCTTTTTTTGTAGTGTAATTTTTGCACGATTTCACAGCACAGACTGACATTTTTAAAAAAATTAAAACACCCGGCTCGTGACGTTTGCGGGGCGAACGTTCCTTGACGTCTGGCGCGGGGATCGAACTAGTCACTAATATTGGTTGCTAAAATTTGGAATCAATTTACGGTAGCCTACTAGGAATCTGGACATTTCATAATCTAAGATTAGATTATGTCAAACCGCTATATTTATTCTTCAGATGAAAGTTATTTGACGATAGAAAAATCAGGCCATAGCATTATAAAGCATGTTTTAATGTTTACAAAATATAGTTGATAAAGGTTTTTTGTCATAATGAATGATATACTTAAATATTTAATGGATGCATATTCTTACTAATAGTGGTGTGTTGTATATTAGTGTTCATGTTCATTGTTTTCATTTATTATTATTTTATTATGTGAGTTTGGTTGTGAAAAAATATCGCTGAAAGAAAATTTTTGTAAGTCAATTGACCTGAAATATTTAAAAAAAAATGGAATTCTGAACTTAAATATAAAAGTGTAAACAAGAAAATATTGTATACCTACTTAAAAAGTTTATAAAAAAATAAAGATGAATAGATTGATTCTGTTTTATCTAGATTTAATAAAAAACAGTAAAACAGAACGTTATCTGACATCTTAACAAATCATTGGATATTTAATTAAAAATATTTTTTACATTATTATATATTAAAAAAAAAAAACACCAAAAAATTGAGCCTTTCACAAGCATACGAAGCAACCAAGCTCACCCCCCCCAACCCCCACTCCCGCGCAGCTCCGAGTATCAGCTGGCGTGGCACAGGTGGTGGTGCCGTTCGGCGGGCTGACGGCGCTGGGCGCTCCGCTGGCGCCGCCGCTTGCGCAGGCCTTTTACTACGGCGCCGCGCAGGCCACGGCCGCGCCCTATGGCATGGGGCTGGACCATGCTACGCTCAAGGATTTGATTAAGAAACAGATGTGAGTGTGATTATGTTTGAGAGAGTTGATCGAGATATATTTTTTCAAGTAGCGGTAGGTTATATACAGGGTTATTTTTCAATGACCAGCCAAATTTTCACAGGGTGTTCTACCCATGAATATGAACAACTTTCACTATGGAACAAACTTTGAAATCACGGAAAAAAAACCAGCGGTTTCCTACAATAATTCAATACCTACTCCTCGATCAAAAATGTGTGAAACAGCTGGTATTTTTTTTGCGATTTCAAAGTTGGTCCCATAGTGAAAGTTGTTCATATTCATGGGTAGAACACCCTGTGAAAAGTTGGCTGGTCATTGAAAAATAACCCTTTATATTATTATTTTTTTTAGTAACTTTCTCAGTCATTTAATTGTAAACGAAGTATTTAAATTGGTTCTTACTTTAATTTGTGCTCACATCATAAATTATTGTAAGTCTATAATTTTTAATTGGCTTTTTGGTACTATGGTTTCCTTTTTTGTTTGTTTTTATTAGCTGTAAGTCCTCCATGTTCTAAAATCAAAGGACAATTTCGTCTGACAAATCCCTAGATCGTTGGTATTTGTAAGTATGTATGATTAATTCACCGTTATTTTTGAATTTACTCTTAAAAATGACTTATTGTCAATTGTTTTTTATTCACTACCAAAATAACTGTTAAAAAATAGCATACATACTTATAAATACCAATAATCTAAGAATTTGTCAGACGAAATTGTCCTTTGCATATTTTCCCCCAACCTGTTTTCTATAAATTTATTTTATTTTGTTGTTCTTTGCGTCATGTTTACCGCAAATAAACGTATTTTCTTTCTTTCTATCTTTGATTTAAATTTAATGAAATAATCACGAATAATCTTCCCTTACTCGTGCTTACTCGTACAGCCATCAAAACCATTATTACTAATTTATTAATAATTTTATTCTCCTCCATAGCGAATACTACTTCAGTCCCGACAACCTAGCCCGCGACTTCTTCCTCCGCCGCAAGATGGCGGCCGACGGAACTATCCCCGTCACGCTGATCGCGTCCTTCCACCGCGTGAGGGCGCTCACGGCTGACGTGCAACTCGTGCTTGACGCTATCAGGGACTCGGACAAGTTGCAGCTTATTGGAGGTTTCAAGGTAATTCATCGTCATCATCAGCCTAGCCTGTTGGGGTCGGCTTCCAGTCTAACCAGATGCTGCTGAATTACCAGTATTTTATTTATGGAATGGCTGCCTATCTGCCCTTCACGACCTAGTTACTCAGTAAGCCCTTATTAAGGCTGTCAAAGATCTACATAATAGCGGACGGCGAGCAATGGGTAACTCGCCGTCCGGTAAGGACCAGGCCCGGGTCGATGGCGCGTTGTGTTCCACGCGCGCCTCAAAGAGATGTCAGCAGAGATGGGGTCCGATGCTGCCAGGGTCGCGGGTTCTTCGAAAGAGATACCATGGCCCTGGCACAGGCAACTGAAGGAACACGGGTGGGTTTTAGTCAGTAAAAGTCTGACACGCCCTTCTGCTCCACCCAGAGCGGGAGAAGTCATTTGATGATTTCCCATCCACAAAAAAAAAAATAGGCAAGACAAACGGCTCAACGCACGGTTTGTAATAGATGGTCACTCATCCAAGAATCGACCTCGGCAAGTGTATATTAACCTTCGAGTGACTCGAGCGGATGTAATTACTTAGCCACGAGACCCTCAGGGTTTGGTACCACACCACCGTAACCACAGTGTGTCGTTGTGAATCCATGATGATTTAATTTTAAAAACAAATGTGTTCTCTTTTGAATTGTGTGCGCTCACTTAAGTGAGGTTTCAAATGAACAGGGGGGCTAAAACGGCCACTTTGGCAGAATCATAATATGATAATAGGTATTATGAATCATATTTGAAATCGTAATACGGTCACAAACTGACAATTCATAATTTATCTGCGTACAATTTATAGCAGTCAATTCATCTGTTTGACAGTTTGTATGGAGAGTCGTAAAATGGTCCACAAATTATGAATTGCTTTATTGAAGTTTAATGTCAAATACGTCAAATAGCATAATCATAATAAATTGCTGGGAATTCAGTAAATGAATCGCTTTTATAGGAATTGCTTAATGTGGCCGTCCCCCAGAATAGCAGTTCACTGTTTAAGACTGCCTTTCATCATGTGCCCTACTGTAGTAATATTAATAACAAAAAACTATCAACAGGTCCGAACAGCCTTCGAACCAAAAAAATGGCCGATCCTCGACATAACATCAGGCACGAACACCGAAGAAGAGAAACCCGATAAACCGACCGCCCCCGAAGACAAGCCGAAGTCTCCTGAGGACAAGCCGAAGTCTTCCGAAGATGACGTCAAAGAGAAAGAGACGACGATCTTGAAAGAGGAAGCACCGAGTATAGAATCGGAGAAAAAAGATGAAGAGAAGAGTGTAGCAGTTGTCGAAAAAACTGTACAGATAAAAGAAGAAAGTGTTAGAGTTGGTGCTATAACTACTACTTCTATAGTGGAGAAAATAGAGGTATGTCTATGATTATTTTTTATACTACCCAGGCTTTGCTCGCGATGACAAACCTTTTTTTTTGTATTTTTAACAGCAAACATAAATATTCTATGATGTGAGCTATACACATGGTTCTCAAGTTATAAGTGCACTAACATAAACACGGCTACATATCAAGCTACACTTGCGTGCAAAAAAATTGGCCCACCCCATGCTCTCTATTTGAGAGACGATAGCTCAAAGATATTAATGTATTTATTTTAATTATTTTATACTGTGTGAAGGTAGGTAAGATAAAATAATTTATTTACACATACACATATACTTTGATAAAAAGCAATATTCTTGACAAGATCGACTCGATTCTTCTGATGTTCTCATCAATCACTTTTGTTTGAAAAAACTGCGTGACCTTTTTTGTCAGTGAAGTTGACATAAGCTTAATTTTGTTTATTACTGTTCGTTTATTGATCATTTGACTTGAATTTTTAACCAACTTGAAAAAAAGGAGGTTTTTCATTCGATCTGTATGTTTTTAAATTCGCGTTTTTCTCAAAAAGTAATGAATCAGTTTTGATATTTTTTTCACTTACGTAATCTACATAGTACAGTCAGGAAGTTTTTAGTACACAATACACCACTATTTTTTAATTAGTACAAAAAAAAATGGTGCTCTATCCGTACCCGTTACTGATCATATTTGTGTAGTCAAAAGTAAAAAAAAAGAAATACCAAAATTGTCCACGAAAAATTGTCATATTTGGTAAATTTATGATTATGATACGATAACAGCTGTTGGAGGTGGGGCAAGTTCGAGCGAGAGCACGCAAATGCGAGAGCGAGAGAATGAATACAACTATGAATAGCTTGCACAATATTTCCATACATTGAGTGAAATTTTGAGATATAAACAAACGCCAATAACTTTGCTGTTTATGAATATTATTTATTGAGACTTTACATATTTAATAACAAGACCTTCTCTAATAAGCCCTTTAAGTATTTGTACTAATTAAAAATTAGTGGTGTATATTAGGTTATTGTTAATTAAACTTGTTAAATTTTCTCGTTTCATATCGAAGAGAATGGGGTGGATCGATTTTATTGCACGCAAGTGTATATATACCAATATAAGCTGGTCTCGAATTGTATAGGATTTCCATACAATGAGAGGTCAGCTTATACTGGAAATGTATAGCTTGATACGTAATCGTGTGTACAAACGGAGTTAATATCATGTAAGGTTATTTATTATGATAAAAAGGTACAGTCATCATCATCATCATCATCAGCTTTGCTTTTACCCAACTATGTTGGGGCCGGCTTCTTGTCTAACCGGATGCAACTGAATACCAGTATTTTACATGGAGCGACCGTTTATGACCTCCACAACCCACTTACTGCAACACGATTGCGGTACTGGTTGTCAGACTGTCAAAGATCTGACAGCTAGGGACAATGGCTTAACATGCTTTCCGAGCCACGGAGTATGTAATGGATGGTCACCCATCGGCAAGCGTAGCTTAACCTTCGTTGAGTGGCTGTTATTACTTAGCCACGTGCCTGCCTTGTTACATGTGTATGGTATGTATATAAATAATGGAAATCGCAAGGTAAAGACAACTATACACCAACGCGGCAACGTGTGCGGTGTTGCCCAGTGCCTGCTTCAAAGGCGTACGATGAAACACTCGTGCGACATGGCAACACCGCGGCTCATGTGGATACATGCCGCGGATTGTCTGCACTTATACTCGAATATCGTGGATTATGTACGTCACTCAGTCATTTTATAAAGGGCGGTTTAGAGCAAACGAGAGAATGTATAGTTTGTCCCCACTCTACTTAACTCTTGTGTACATAACACACTTGTGGTCTGTTCCAAAAGTATTTTTATCTCACGAGGCAACACGCGTTTTACTTGAAAATTGAGGTTAATTTTTGTCGATGATTTTTAATTACAATTTAAGTAATAATGTTATTCAAATGTGGCGGCATCTACATCGCGACATGTTAACTACGCATCACACTGACGTCACGCAAAATCCTGCATCGAGCAATTAGACTAGCGTAATATACAACGTCCCGACATTAATCGCTGGGCAGTAGCCCACCAGACACAAACACCCGTCTGGTCGGAGAATCCTCACTTTATACCCTGTTCCTCATCATACCTCTACTTTAACTTTGTTTATCTCCACAAATAAAATAAAAATACTCTAACGAACGACGCGTAGAATCAGTTGTTCACTTTCTGCCTAGCTACAGAGTTCATCGAACTCAATGCATACCTATTACCTACCCCTCCCAACCGGTAACAGACGCTCTGATTTGTGCACAAAAACACAAACAAATCAGGTTTATTGGATTCCCATAACGTTCCCTGAAATAATTTCATGTACCGGTCATCTTAGTATGATATACTGAATTCACCCTATCAGTCTGCGGAGGGCTGTCCCTTACATTGGCTTGCTTGTGGAGGGCTTATCCTTTCGCGATTGGAATGCTGGGACATAGAATTACTTTCGTTGGTCTGTCCATTCTAAAATATTCAGAAAATAATGTTCGTTTGGTCTAAGCCCACCTTACACATAACATCTGATTGTGTTGTATAGATATGTCGCATGTTGTGATAGGTCGCATGGTTGCAGAAGCGACAAAATAGCTGTTCTCACTGGGTTGTGACGACAGAAAAGTGCGAGTCACACTAAGGTCCGTATTACAGAAGGAAACTCAAGCGCTGATCTCTGTTTAAATCTAGTTTAAAATTAGTTTCAACCAATGAAATGGCTTGAATCTAGTTTTAAGTGATGCTTGAGTGTTGAGTGACGTTCTGTAATACGGACCTAAGAGCGGTTTCGCACTACGTCCGATCAGAATCCGATCCGAACCCGTGAAAATACGGACCGGAGAAATCGTAGAACTATTTCTATGGTAGTTTACGCATTAGATCTGGCTTCCGTCATCTGATTTCTTTCCGTTACCCGTGAATCTCCATTCCGGAGAAGATTATTAACGGACCGAAAAAGCCATAGTATTATTTGTATGAACGCTCGCGCACTGCGTCCGAACCGAATCCGAGCTGCTTCCGAGCAGAGAGGCAGCGGGGCGGCGGGGTATGTGGCCGGGGGGCGTGGCCGTCATCCAGTTTAGTTCACTAGTATCGGACTAGTGCGTAAGCAATATCCGAATTCGTTCCGAGATTTCTAGATCCGTATTTTCACGAGTTCGGATCGGATTCGGATCGGACGTAGTGCGAAACCGCTCTTATGCACTAAATTCCGAAATTAATCATGAAACTGATCCCCAAATCTTAATCCCGAGTTTTCTCTGTAACCAATAAACAGACAAGTTTGCCAATGTGGAAGGTCGGGCAAAGCTAATTGTAGATGGTGTGATCATAGCTAGGTCCCTAAGGCCTTAAAATTGTCATTTCATTCATTCATGAGTTTGGTGTTATTTCGCTATTTCGTTACATATTTTCGGTTATTTCAATATTTTAAATAAAGTTTTTGACATGGAAAGTGTCGGAATTTAAAACCTTAAATATTTCCTCGTGATCACTTTCTTCAAAATGTTTCGAACCCTGTTTAATTTTTTTTAAATCTTTAATCCACAATCTTCTAATTTTATGGTCTCTCGGGAAATGGTGGACTCCAATGTCGTAGTATTTACGAACACAACAACGCGTCATTTTCCCAAAAATAAAATAAAACCTCCTCACGCCTTGTATTATTAGCTTGTGTTGGGAACTAGCTACGACAGCGCCATTTTGACAGTTGCTTTCCTCATTCAAGTCTATGAGAAAGTGAATCACAAGCAATCGTCAAAGATCGAGGATCAAGATTGGGTTTGAGATATATCATTAACATCTGGCGTAAGTTTTCCGTGCCAAAAAAAAAAGATAAAATTACGAAAAGGAAAACAGAAATGATGTACCCTTCGGGTACAGACGAAGCCCTAAAATTACAAATATCACATGAGTCGTGTCGTGATATACGAGGTCCCATTAAAATAGGTGGACAAATTCAAAACAACTTTTACTATGGGACCAAAACTGAAATCGCGAAAAAAAAAATCTGCTGCTCCCTACATTTTGACGAGTTTGGTGTAGATAAATGTAATGAACAGCTAATTTTTTTTTACGATTTCAGAGTTAGGCCCATAGTGAAAGTTGTTCATATTCATGGGTAGAACAACCTGTGAAAATTTGTCCACCTATGTTAATGGGACTCCATTAAAAAAAATACAAGCCACGACTGTCGCCACGACACAGTAGGAACGGGGCTTCCAAATGTTTTAGAATTTCATTAGTAAAAAAAACATTTAATCGGTAATTATTTAAAAATATTTATATTGTGTTATAATAAACTCAGCACAATAAGATTAGAATCTGTTTCTGAGATAAGTTAAATAAATGCCACAATAAAAAAGTGTTTTTAATAATTACCTATTAACATAATATTTTTTATGATTACATTTTTCAAAAAAGCATCTTTTCATTTCACATTTTTTAAAATTTGGTCCCGTGTGGGCGCGAGAGGTGATAAAATACGACATATAATCATGATGTTCTTTTAGAAAATACGGAAATAATTTTTTTTGGTTAGCTTAAACGCTAGTCTTATTAAAAATTAGGCTAGGTTCAAGTGTCAAAAATTGAGAATTAAACATTCATAATTGAACACAAAAACCATTTACATGAATGTAGGCTAACTCGAGATAGCACGCTGAATTCGCAAAGCTTAAGAAAACGTTTCACCACCAATTTTGAACAATTATGGTGTACAAAAACTGTTGACATTACTTTATAGCAGTAGTGAAATTAAGGGGATACAGCGATAATTTTGTGTTTTTAAAATTCCTATAAAACTAAATGTATACATGGTTAAGTCATTTGGATTTTCCATACGTGTTATTTGACTATATTGTCTACTGTACTAAAACCGAAACATGATTACTTGACATTATTTCGATAGAAAAAAAATCCAAAGTAGCACCGTCTATTTTCTGTTTTATACGATTATATGTAAACATTTCCATAATGTGCAGTAAAATTTGCTTTAAATCGAAGGTATTTAAATATGTTAAGAACTTACTAAGCTGAAAATTTATTTAAGTATAGCATTTTGTCTTAAATCTACATTTAAGGTGCGTGTGAGAGTCTTCTATCTCGCGCGTCAAACAGGCATAACACCATTTCACTTACACACCGAGCTAAACCACGCTTCAACGTATCCTCTTAAGGTCCCGTTTAAGCACTCATAACACTTGAACCTAGCCTAAACAACCCTGTTTTCTTACCTCTTCAGTACTTAATGCTGGAAAGGGTCACTACGGCAGGGCACAATAACTTTCTTACTGTCGCGAACGCCTATAATCTGTAGATAGACGTTTCGATATTATAGAATACATAGAGCATGAAATTAAGTTAATTTATTTGCTTTTGCCGGTTAGTACAGAAAGAGCGCGAGTTCTTTGATATCGTAATGTATTCGATGTTGTAATGTATTCGCAATGAGTCGCTTGCGATAGCTGAGAGTAGGATCCTGGCCTCGAACCCTCGGTTGGACAATGTGTTATTGGGGTTTTCATTAAGAATCTCTTAGGAGTCATCCATAAATTACGTTACACGAATTTTATGATTTTTTTGACCCCCTCCCGTTCTAGTTGATGGATTGGGTCGAAAATTAGACCAGATTCCGAGATTATAGTTGTTTAATATTCCAAGAGCATAGCCATTAGCAGAGAGAACGATTCCCAAACTCCAGTGACATTTACTTGACGTTGACAGATTAACTTACAAGTGACAATATTGTATTCGTTTAGAAATAACGCTCCAATACTAGTCACAAACAGCTGGTAACATTTGTGAGACTCCCCCCACCCTAGTGTGACGACACATATTTATGCTTTATGTCTTAGCCTTATGATCATACAGATAGAGGTGGAAATATTTGTATATTTTTCATTAATAGTTCAAATTTCATGTTTCAATATGTATTAGATTTTGAAATGTGACGTCACAAAATTTAGGACCCCTTTTCACACAATGTCACACTTCGTCGACCCCCTCCCCACTTAACGTGTGACATAATTTATGGATAGCCCCTTAGTTCTACCCCGATAACTGTATGCAATATCCTTGAATACATTATGACATAGGGCTTCAACTAACTAGCAAAAAGGTTTTCTGCCTACCTCGTCGTGGAAAACGAGCTTGATTTTTTCATGTTTATCAATTTGTTCAAAGAACTCGCGCGCTTGCTGTACTGTAATATCAACACCGCTTTCCGCGAAATCTCTCTCAATGTTACACCTGAATCTACAGAACCGCCACTAATTACTTGATAAATCCACAGACACAAACAACCACAGAAGAAGTAAAACAACCAATGGAAATACAAGAAGTAACAGAAGAGAAAGCTGAAGGTGAGGCTGATCACGATAAGGCTATCGACCCTGCTGACGATCCTCCTCTACAGTCCGAAGGGGGTGATGATAAACCTGGAGAGAAACGGTAAGAATTTCCAATATATATTTAAAACAATAATCTAATAATAATAATAGGTAGCTTGGACCCTGTTCTAGATACCGTTGGGTTACTATTTTTTATATTTTTAAAAGTTTTTATATGTTTTATATTCTAATATTTAAAAATGTAACTTATATGTATATTTAGTGAAATAAAGGAGATAATAAGATAAATTTATTAATTTCTATTTCTATTTCTATTAGGAACTTACGAGTACAAATTGGTGTATGTATAAAGAAACAAAGAAAGAATAAAAAAAGTAATTAAAAAAACTAAAAAACCCGACTGCGGTACTAAAAACAAGCCCATTTTAAATTAAATTAAATTTGGAAGCAGGGGGGACCCGTTTGTGTTTGAAAATATAAAAAATGGAATGGGTCCCGCCTGCTTCCAAATTTAATTTAATTTAAAATGGGCTTGTTTTTAGCTTTTCAGTTTTTTTTAACTTAACTTTTACCGCAGTCGGGTTTTTTAGTTTTTTTAATTACTTTTTTAATTTCCAGCTTTTTAGTTAACAAATGTGAAAAATTTCGCAGACGATTTAGTTCTTGCAAGGAGTTTTGAGGGTTATTTTGATTTCGTGTTTTTTACGATTTGTCACTTCGAATTGCTTTTAACCATATAAGTTGTATATATTTTTGTAATCACCTTTTAAAACCCTTCACTTTGATATGCCACTCGATGGTATTAGAAGAAAAAAAAATTGAACTCTTTTTACTTTGTTTAAGATTTTAATGTAGCCAGTGACACTCGCGCTACCTAAGACAAACCTAAAGACGTATAATTCATCCAAATCCGTTCATTCGTTTAGGAGTTACGAGGGAACAAAGAAACGGACATACATACTTACTTACATACAGGTCAAATACATAACCCTCCTTTTGGGCTTCGCCGCAGTCGGGTAAAAAAAAATAAAAATACGATCAATTTTTACGAGTGTATTACGGGTGTAGTAGGACAGACATTACTTTTAATTCGTTTAACTTTCTTGAGATTAGTGTCATATTTTATTTCTGTATGTGTTTTGCGTGTTATAGTGATTATGGAGGTCTACAATATTTAAAACATTTGGCTAATAGAATAGACCTTTCTTTAGGCCCGTTGTACACACGTTTTTCGTGGTGCGTAAAACCACAGATTAATACAGATGGGACACTCCGCAAAATCATTTAAATAAAAAGCGACTCTTGCTACGACACAATAAAGTGCAATTCAGGTCGCACATCGCTTATTACCTACAGTTATATTCAACTACAAGTTGCCTTTCTTTCTATCGCGTAACTCTTATACCTTCTGACCTACTGAAAGCCCCGCGGACGGGGCCCGCCGCGTACTTGTAGCTTCATACCTAAACTGCGGAGTGTCCCATCTGTATTAATCTACGGTTCATACGCCGTGTGTAGGCACGGTCGTCAGTGTTGTATGTATCATTATGGAAGCTTGTGTTTGTAATATTCATGGTACTGTTTGTCGCAGCCGCAAGAAGCAGATGGTTGGTATCTTCCCGCTGCCCACGATGGGCGGGCCGCTCGTCGCTCCCGTGTCCTGTCTGCTCAGGGCCGTACCTCCGCCGCCGTTGCCCAGGTATCTAAATAACTTATAAAAAGTTTTTAATCTTGAACAAACAAAAAAGGAAACCATAGTCACCAAAACGACATAAATAGACACTTATTGATCGCGAGTGCAGTAAATTCCCTTTCGATCAGAAATTATTCTTCTCATGTAAACAAGGCCTTAAACTACTTTTCGAGGGTACAAAAATCATCAATGGTTGGAATTTCATCACCATCACCATTACCAAAACTAGCGTAAATTACTCCTTATAACATCAGCTATATGCCAGTGGAAGTCGCGTCAAAATCGGTCCAGCCGTTTCGGAGATTAGCCTTAACAAACGGACTAGACAGACGGATAAAAATTTTCAAAATTTTTGTTTGTTACAAATACCGTATTATACTTTCCTATGCATTTAATAAAAAAAAGCTGTTATTTTGACATTACAAACATACATTTTATTTTATTGTATACAAGGTGTAACATAAATAACCCACAACCTCTTAAGGGGTCATTGTACTCATCATTATGAACAACTTTTACTATGGGACCAAACCTGAAATCGCGAAAAAAAAAATCAGCTGTTCAGTACATTTATCTACATCAAACTCGTCAAAATGTAGGGAGCAGCTGACTTTTTTTTCGCGATTCCAAGTTTGGTCCCATAGTAAAAGTTGTTCATAATGATGAGTACAATGACCCCTTAAGAGGTTGTGGGTTATTTATGTTACACCTTGTAGATGATTAGGTTTTACAGTACAGAGGCTGCAATGATGATGATCAGCTCTTAAGAATGTTGTGTTATTCCAGAATGTTCCGCACGGGGCGCGGCGGGCTGGCAGGTGGCGGGCCTCACGACCCGCTCAACCCTGACGTTCCGGAGTTCGTGCCGTTAGCTAACAGACACGGTGAGTAATACCTTGTACCTGCTTGTTCATATCTCGTGGTGAAAAGACTAGGTTAAGCTACGCTTGCCGCGGTCGGCTCGTGCGTGGGTGACCATCCATCCAGTCTGACAACCAGTCAGCTCCTTATTTTGAATTATATTCCACCAGCTCCTTATTTTGAATTATATTCCACCAGCTCCTTATTTTGAATTATATTCCACCAGCTCCTTATTTTGAATTATATTCCACCAGCTCCTTATTTTGAATTATATTCCACCAGCTCCTTATTTTGAATTATATTCCACCAGCTCCTTATTTTGAATTATATTCCACCAGCTCCTTCTATGTTCTATGTTAGAGGGTATGGTTTCCGCACTTAATCCTTTATTTGGACCATTGTGCGTGGGCCATATCGGCCGTCGGGGCCTACTCCAACCAGCCCACCTCACTCCAGAAGTCAATCAAGTCTCCCAATCTGTTCAGAACATCTGTGAAGGATCCGGGTGTACCAAGAGTTTTTATCCTAATCTGTGCGACGCCTGTGCATTCAAAGAGCACGTGCTTAACGGTTTCCTCAGCCTCCAGGCAAGCCCTGCACAGGGGACTGTCCGTTATTCCTATTGTATGGAAATGTTTATTTAATGAGCAGTGCCCTGTGATAGTCCCCGTCACTAGGCGCAGGCCATTCCTGTCCAGACGTAGCAAACGTCTGGTTAACCTACCATCAAGAGATGGCATAGCCTCCTTGGCCTGCCTGCATCCCGGTGTCGAGGACCACCACATCTCCGCTTGTGTATGAGTGGCCTCCTGTAGCCACCTGCGTAGTTGGTTGAAGGGGATCGGTACGATAGGTTCAGGTCCGCAAGCTGACATGCTAGATGCTTTCCTAGCTAGTTCGTCAGCTGCGTCGTTGCCCAGCGATTCGCTATGTCCTTTTATCCATTGTAGTGTCACTGTATTGCGGTTTGATACCGTTATACGTTCTAGTGCAATGTGACATTCTAGTGTTAAACTCGAGGAAATATGTTTTCTCTGTAGGGATTGGAGTACGGAGGCGCTATCTGAGAGTATACGTATTCGGGTATCCGTGACTTTCCTGGCTTCTATGGCGTAAGCCGCTTGTATGATGCCCACGCATTCTGCCTGGTAGACAGTGTTGAACATTCCCAGCGGGCTAGATATGTTTATATTTAGGTCGCATGAGAAAACACCGGCTCCGGTTCCGGAGTCGGTTTTTGATCCATCGGTGTATACTCTCAACTCTTTCGGGCCTGAGTAGTCACACCATTCTTCTGTGAGTATTATGTCATAATGTTTTTGAAAGAAGTGTTGTTTGGGTGATCTATCACATGGTGATGCCATCAATGGTTGTCGCTTAATCGCATCCTCCATTATGCGTGTGTGCTTGATTCTAGAGTCTTTGCTCAGGGTCCCTGCAATATTAAGCCTAAAGGCAGCCAGGGCCGCCTCCTCTCGCACAATAAGGTGTAGTGGCGGCAGCCCAAGCATTGCCTGTAGAGCAGCCGTGGGAGCAGTTCTCATGGAACTAGTGATTGCTACACTTGCGAACCGCTGCAGTTTTTCAAGATCTCTTCGGGCTGTGCTCAAGTCTGTCCTGGGCCACCAGACTAGTGAGCCGTATGTTATGATTGGTCTGATAACTGTGGTGTAAAGCCAGTAGGTAACCCTAGGGCTAATCCCCCAGTTCCTGCCAAGCAATCGCTTGCATTGCCACAGGGATATACTGGCCTTTGTGGTAACGTAGTTAGTATGTTTCGCCCAGTTCAGCTGTTTGTCCAAGAAAATGCCCAGATATTTGGTTTCAGTTGATAGGCTTAGGGTAGTACCAAAGAAACGTGGTAGTTGCAGTGTTGTCAGCTTCCTCTTTTTTGTAAAGAGGATCAGCTCAGTTTTTGTGGGGTTTACTGATAGTTGGTGTTTACTGCACCAGTCCTCTACTATTTTCAAAGCCTGGCGCATGAGGTTACATAAAGTATTTTCGTGGGTGCCGTTAATTATTATAGTTAAATCATCAGCGTAGCCTACGGTGTAATATCCTTTGTCGTTGAGGGTTCTAATGAGGCTGTCTACGACCAGGTTCCATAATAGCGGAGAAAGGACTCCCCCTTGCGGGCAGCCCTTTGCCACTATGGCCCTTGTGTTATCGTTCACTGTCACCTGCACAGCTCTTAATTTGAGCATGTTGGTGATCCAACCTCTCAGAGTCGGGTCTATATTATGTCTGTCGAGGGCCATGTTGATGCTGTCGAACATGGTTTTGTCAAAGGCGCCCTCTATATCAATGAAGGCCGCCAGTGATGAGCATTTGTAGTCCACTGCGCATTCAATTTTGGAAACTACACTGTGCAGTGCAGATTCAGTCGATCTGCCAGTGGAGTATGCATGCTGTTGCTTATGAAGTGGTTTTGCTCGAAGAGGTCCGTCACGGATATATCTATCGCAGAGTCTCTCGAGGGTTTTCAGTAAAAATGATGTGAGGCTTATAGGTCTATAAGCTTTAGGTTGTGTATAATCAGGTTTTCCAGGTTTGGGTATGAAAATAACTTTGACTTCCCGCCAAGCAAGTGGTGTGTATCTTAGTGCTATGCAGGCTCGATAGATCTCCAACAGCCACGGTATCAAAAGCTCCCCTCCCCATTGTAGCAGGGCCGGGAAGATGCCATCCAGTCCTGCGGACTTATAAGGCTGAAAGGAGTCAATAGCCCACTTTATCCGGTCTTTTGTTACTATCTTATGTGCTCTAGACCAGTCTTGATCCGTTGGGGTCCATTCTGGTTCATCCTCCCACGTCCTGTCCTCTAGGAGTCGACAGTCTGGAAAGTGAGTCTCAAGAAGGACCTTACTGGTTTCCTGGTCAGTCATTGTGTATGAGTTGTCAGGTCTTTTCAGCGCGCCAAGAGTCCGGTCCTGATCGGTTGATAGGATCTTCCTTACCCTTGCGGCTTCATTGTTTGACTCAATTGATTCACAGAATTTCCGCCATGCGGTTCTTCTGGCAGCTCTGATTTGTTTTTTGTATATGTATTGGGTCTCTTTGTATATCTCCCAGTCGTCCGGAAGTCTAGTGTTTTTAGCTCTGTTGAATTGTTTACGTAATGCATCTCTGAGTTTACTAAGTTCAGCATTCCACCAAGGGTTTCTCTCACCCTTGGTTTGTGGCGCTCTTAGTTTGCAGCATGCATGGTATGCTTCGGTTAAGTATTCTGATAATTTAGTCACGGTGTATTCCAATTGTGCTTGATCCCTTACGGTTACCTGCGATAGGTGCCTGGCTAGCGATGAGGCTAAGAGCTGTCTGAATCTGGGAACATCCGTGCGCCGAGGGTTACGTCTCGGTGAGGGTTTCGATGTGTTGGTTGTTAGTGTGAAGCGGATCCTTCTATGATCTGAGCAAGAAGGCTCGTTTGACACGTGCCAGTTTGCAATAAAATTTACCGCGTTATCTGTAGCGAGTGTTAAGTCTATGATTGTCTGACCTCGGACCGTGACCCAAGTGGGTTCTGAGCCGCGGTTGACAATGTTAAGATTAGTAGAGAATAAATAAGTGGATAGTACCTCTCCTCTAGGGTTCGATGAGTCGCTGCCCCAGAGCGGGTGGTGGGCATTCGCGTCTGTGCAGATGATGAGGTCCAGTTTTGTGTGCTCGCAGTGCTGCACCAGATCAGCCATCTCCTTCGGAGGACAGTCCATGTCCTCCCCCGGCATGTAGACTGAGGCCAGTACGACATCTGGGTGGTCGCCTACAGTGTTGAGCCTGATAGCTGTCAGGTCTCTGGAACAGAATTGCGTAAGTGGTGTGATGGGGATATCTTTGGGTATGTAAGCGCAGGTTCTTGGTTTGTCTGAGCCATGTGTGTTGAGAATTAGCTTACCTCCGATGTTATTGAGGCCGCATATTCTGTTATTCCTGATCCACGGCTCTTGGATCAGTGCTATGGTTTGCGGGTTAACCTCCAGCGCCCTGCGTAAACTAGCCGTGGCAGCTTGGCTGTGCTGGAGGTTGGTTTGGATGATGTTGAGGGTTGTTGGCGGTGGCAGGGTGGAGCTAGTTGGAGATGGATCCATCGGATAATCCACCCCCTACACCCCCCCTGTTCTGGTCATCGTGTGGGTCAGCCGGCGACGAAGCTAAAAGCTGTTCGCTCCAGTCGGGTGATGCAGGTGGATCGGGCTCCTCATCGGCCATTGCCGCACGAGCCATGTCCTCCTCCAACTGAGCCATGTCAGCGTCGTCAGCCTGTGTCGTCGTAGGTCTTGGTCCTGCGTCCGGTTTGTCGGTCTGGTCGCCAGAGGGCGGGGCCATAAGAACTTAACAACGCTTATTTATTTATTTATTCCCTTATCTCAGGCAGCTGTGGCCCATACAAAATACAATACGTACACAAATACAAAAAATATATACAATAATACATATAAAAACATAACTACACAATCACACCCCACAATCCCACCATTCTACATTTTTGGGGTCCGAATCCCTGACGAGCCCCCAAAATGTAGAATGGTGGGATTGTGGGGCAAGTAAAATGCTATTAAGAGGAAACGTGGGTGCTCTTTTCTCCATACAAAAAGATACAAACGCTCTCGCCTGTTTTCTTTCTGGTGAATGACTATAAAGCAACGATTTTTTACAGAAATATAATCAGTTACTTGTATGCCCCTATGTTTTCCTTTTTGATGATATATTATTTTTATAAGAACTAGAACCCTCCAAAAATGCTCAAAATTGCCTATTCAGACCGCTGTCAACAGACGCCTAGTGTACCAATTTGACAACTATTAACGAAAAAAGAAAAACATAGGGGCATAGTATATATCCTTCTTATTCAGTTTATGAAATATCTTTTAAATTGGTCCAATATTGGAGGAGGAAATAGGCGAGAGCCAAACCTCGAAATGTGACTTTTTACATAGGCTTTTTAGTCGGATCTGCAGTTGTCCTTATCGCCCGAATTCGAGGGCGGAGCGCTCGCAGAGCGACAGCAATACCTTCTTAAAATACCTAATTTTCAAAAGTCTGGCCACCCGCCTTTCCAAGAGGAAAGTTTTACTCGTGGTTTATTACTTTATCCGACACACAAAAGTATACAGTGAAAATCCTCTTCTTAAATTAATTATATTTCTAAACGTCTTGCCGTCTTTCACTCCAACCCAAAAGTCACTCCCACCATTCTACAATTATAATTATTATTTATTTTTATGGGCCCAGGCCCAGAACCCTTGTTAACTTCTTGTAGAGGGTTTTCCCGTGTATGCAATCAGAGAGCTAAAGAACTTGTATTCGCCAATGTGATCACCTGACGGCTGCGCTCATGTATTTTATTTTTAATATATTATTGGGTGTACAAGTTCTTTAGCTCTTTGATTGAATACACGAGAAAACCCTCTACAAGAAGTTAGCAATATTTCACCGGAAAATTACTCAGGAAATGTTCATAAAAAAATGCTGTGTTTAAGATAGTTTTACCAAATTTTCGATTTCTTTTTTAAACGATTTGGTAAAGATTTCTCTTTGCCTTAGTTGGGTGAAATAGTTATTTATTCCAACACTTATTAAGACCGATTTTTGGTTTGAACATGTGGAATTGAATGTTGATATAATAATATTATTTTACAGAAGAATGTAACGAAAAATCGGACAGTAAAGAGGACAGACCACGCTCAGGCAACGCCAGTCCCAACAAAGAACAAGTTTGGACTGAGGTGAGCATTGTAATAATATAGCAATACGTTATGTTACCTAACGCAACAAATAGGGTAAAGTTTCTACTCATACAGAAGGATCGACTATTGATGAACCACAGCGCAAATACAAAAATGAGATATAATTAGATTTCCTAAAGACATTCAACCTTTGGGAAATCTGAAAAAATGATGGCAACGTCTAGAGGCTAGACGTTGCCATCATTACAGTGTGAAGTGTGGAAGTGAGACACATATATACTCGACGAAATTAATAGCAAAATTGAGACGAAGCATTGTATCTTCTGTGTCTTCGGCGTGCCGTATTTTTGCTTGGCGAACTTTTGAATGTTAGCCAAACAAAGTGCTTTCACTGTTACAAAATTTTTGGTTATTTGGACAGTTTTTGCATTGTGCGTATGTATTGACATGGGTTTCAGTCCAAAATATGGAAGATTTTTTACGTTAAACTTCATTTGTCATACCACATAACCTAGAAAAAGTATATTGCTGTCTCATGACCGGCCACGCGGTGGCTCGATATAGATTATATTATCTAAGAGATTTCCCTATGAAACAACGCGTGTCAATTTGCGGGGCGTGTCGTGTTAGATCCCGCCCACCTCTTTATTTTCCAACTACCGGTCAATAACTTAACTATCTGCTCGTTCTGTCAATTTTTTGTAGATACGTAACTATCTCACACTAGATGTCACTAAGGACAGGATGCAACAGGGTTGTATTCAGAAAATGTTTCCAAAATGATATAAAAACTACAAAAATAATATTTTGGCTATTAAAGGGTTTTTAGGAATGAATGTTGATCAAATTTCAGTACATATGATTATAAAATATGTTAGTACTGATCTCTATGTGCCTAAATATTTTTAGTTCCCATGGCACCAAGTGTCGCCATCTAATGTCGGGTAGAATTATGTTTGGAAAATAAGAACGTTTAGAAAGTTGTGCACAGGACGCACGCCAACGTTACACTGACTAAGGCTAAGCCTACATGATGACGTCAGGGCCTAGTTGAGAATCACAGTGCACAGTTGCTTAGCCCGTCTCCTCTTTGTATTTGCTCCGTGTGATCAACACGCCCATTGCGTGTTAGTTTTTTTCCTCAAAACGAGACTATACCCGAGTCGCTTTAGCGTGGCAATAGCTGTCATTGATCTTTCCCTAATATTAGGTCTTTACCTATGAAATTGCCGATTTTTGATACCGGCTTCTTCACACTGATCAATATCTTTCATTCTATTTAGAATTTCAAATTCAAATTAATTTTATAATATAGCATGATATTTAAAAAAAAAAGAAAAGTTGTTCATTTGTTTTCCCGCAGTTCGATTTTTCTTTGATATCGATGTAACCACGGAAAAATCGAAATAGCACGCTATTTTCGAATACGAGTTCCGTCGTGGCAGCACGCAAGTGTTTCTGGAAATTTTGATCTCAAGAATGAGCCCTGGGGAAAAATTTCAAATCTAATGAGGCGCCGAAAAACGCCTTAGAATGCATTGATTCCCGTCCCCAGGATTTCTATAGCAGAGGCAACAACGAACTTCTAATAACGGCAAAAGTGCATAAACAATATTTCTTTTAAAATAATTGTTTGATTTTTTCTATGTAAAACGGCAATTTCATAGGTAACTAATATCTCTCCGTAGGAACCCAAACAATAAACCATGTATGGTTTTACGTAATTGAAACATGTTGAAGATCACGACAGATTTTGATTCAGGACGTTACCGGACTTTATTTCAGGTTTTGAAATTAAGAATGCTAGAAATTTGAGGTGGGTCAGTGACCGTTATTGCCACGCTAAAGCGACTGGGGTATAGTTCGTCATTAATCTAATGATCGAACGTTTGAACGTTAATCATGCGAGCATGCATCACTGCACTGCTCTGATAACGGCGAAGGAAAACGTGAGGAAACCGGCATGTCCTAGAACCAAAAATTCGAAGACATGTGACATCTGCCAACCCGCACTGGGCCCGCGTGAGAGAGGAGGCCGTTACCCCAGCATTGAGAACATTATAGGCTGATAGCATTTTACCCTTATGGGTAAAAGGCGTTAGTTTAAGCCTGCGTTATCAGTAAAATCAACATTACATTGCACTGTATGTCCACTGTATACAATAAGTATATTGTACTCAGTCACTGCGAATGTAAGTGCTACATGAACAGAGTCGGCTAGGCGTTCCGTGTTGTCGGCTTAGACAGGACGGGTGCATTGTTGACGCGACACGGTTACATGTTCGTGGGTTTTTTTTAATTGTTGTAGACGATGATTTTTAGTAATAAAACTAAGGTACGTAAACCATTTATTAATTTATCCCACAAAACAATAATGCATGTAACATTTTGTCTCCTCAGGTAAAACGCCGTACAAAGGCAGGTTCCCGCGAGCGAGCTCCCGCGGTCACAGACGAAGAGCAACGCGAAGAGCTTCACTTCCAATTGGACGAGGAGCTCGACCTGCCGCCTCCCCGGCAGAACACCTTCACTGATGCATGGTGAGACTCCTAGAACAAAACAAATTATGTTTATTGTAATTATTATTTACTAGCGGACCCGACAGAGGTCCCGTCTGAACGATCCTAGAATCGGACTGCAGCGCCACCTACAGGGTTCAATTGTGTTTTGAAACCATCCAGGAAACCGTTGAAATATACACACATAATTCCATCTAAATCGGTCCAGCCGTTTAGGAGGAGTTAGGTGACAAACACTCGTACAGAAGTATTATATATTACTAGCTGACCCGACAGACGTTGTCCTGTCCCAATTTCAATAATTCAAAATTCCCATAGAAAATCCACTTTCAGTTTACCCGAATTTTCCAATTTTCCGGGCAACTTTTCCAGTTTTTCTCACCGTTTAAACCTTCCCTGGACTATGACAAACACTTCAAAACCAAAGTCAGCTAAATCTGCCCAGCCGTTCTCGAGTTTTAGCGAGACAAACAAACAGCAATTGATTTTTATATATATCAAAGGATAAGAGGATACATCAAAGCCTGGATCTATTTGGGGTCGGCGCAACATGTCCTTTTTTTCCATACTTCTCTATTAGTCGTCATCTCGGTAGTCACCCCCTTTCTAGCCATATCATCTTTCACACAGTCCATCCATCGTTTCTTTGGTCTTCCCCTACTCTTATAGCCATCGACATTCATACTCAAAACTTTCCTCACCACATTTTCCTCATTCCTCCGCATCACATGCCCATACCATGACAACGAGTTTCGCACAACTTTTCAGTCACCGGTGCCACTTTCAAAATTCCTCTTAAGTACTCATTTCTTATTCTATCCATTCGTGTATCCTCGGTTTGTAAGTGAAATCACGTTATGGCTGTCTAGTTTGACGCGCGAGATAGAAGACTCACGCGCACCGTTACTGAACGCGCTTCGTTTAAATGTAGATTTATGACAAACGGCTATACTTAAATCAATTTTTAGCTTAGTATGTTCTTAAAATATTTAAATACCTTCGATTTAAAGCAAATTTTACTGCACAATAAGGAACTGTTTACGTATAATCGTATAAAACAGAAAATAGACGGCGCTACTTTTGGATTTTTTTTCTATTGAAAAAATTTCGAGTAATCATGTTTCGGTTTTACAGCAGTAAACAGTATAGTCAAATAACACATATAGAAAATCCAAATGATTTAACTATATACCTAATGGTTTTATATAAGACATCATTATTGATGTACAATGCGTTTCAAATAAGAATAGTCAATGACCTCTATCTGTCAAATGTTGATTGAAAAGTACGGTTTGCAAAGAAAACTTATTTGCGTATCAATAACGTTTTGTTTTGTCTTAGTTAAATCAAAGTGAAAACAGACATCAAAAAATTATTCACAATTAGTTTTTTATAAATTATGCTTCTTTCTTTCATATTGTCATTGTTGGCAACAATTTTTTTAATTTTTTTCAAATTCTTCATTCATGATTCGTAAATAAATGTTAACTAAAAAATTTCTTGTTTTGCTCACCCTACCCAATTCAGTCGATTTGACAGCTATGACGTCACAACATGGCGCTGAGTCGATCCTATTCTTATTTGAAACGCATTGTATCCTCTTAACACCACTGTTCAGCAAACGCCTTGTCGTCATAGGTGTATACAGGGTGTAAGGGACAGCCCTCCGCAAACTCACAGAGTGCATTCAGCTCCTCATTTTGAATCATATTCCACCGGAAATTTTCTCAGGAAAATTTTCATTTTTTCAATTTTTTTTTCAGTTATATTTTCATTATTTCAATGTAAAATTGCATTGTGTGTTCGCAGCACTCCATTTATGTAAAAAAAACTGCAAAAAAAAAACAGCAAAAAAAAAACAGCAATGGATGTTGAAATACTCTAACCAACGACGCGTGAAATCAGCTGTTCACTTTCTGTCTAGCTACAGAGTTCATCGAACTCACCGCATACCTATTACCTATCCCTCCCAACCAGTAATAGACGCTCCGATTTGTGCACAAAAACACAAACAAATCAGGTTTATTGGATTCCCTTAACTTTCCTGAAAAAATTTCATGCACCGGTCATCTTAGTATGACATACTGAATTCACCCTATCAGTTTGTGGAGGGCTGTCCCTTACACCCTGTATAGGTAGCGGTAAATAATACGAATCGGGCCGCGTCATATTTAAAAGTGATCGCCGCGCAATACGCGATTTCCCCGATATTCGGCACGGTCATGTTCACCGAACAAAAAGTTAGAACGATGTGTATTCGAGCGACGATCGTTTTTAAATAGGACGCGGAGTGATCCAATTGTTTAAAAAAAAAATGCACTGTATGTCCACTGTATACAATAAGTATATTGTACTCAGTTACTGCGAATGTAAGTGCTACATGAACAGATTCGACTAGGCGTTCCGTGTTGTCGGCTTAGACAGAACGGGTGCATTGTTGATGCGACAAGATTTTAAATACTTACTCTAAAACAGGATTTCATTCCTTGTGTATAGAAGGTGTATCTATTCTTACACGAAATCTTTTAACGGGTCATTGTACATTATGAACAACTTTTACTATGTTCCCAAAACCTGAAATCGCAAAAAAGCTGTTCCCTACATTTTGACGACTTACGCGAACATAAATATAGGGAATAGCTGATTTTTTTTCAAGATTTCAGGTTTGGTTACATACTAAAAGTTGTTCATAATGATGAGTACAATGACCCCTTAAGGTTGACGCGCCAGGGTAGCCCGCGAAATTCAAAATTTCTTACGTTTTTTTGGTATTTGTAGGTCAGTGTGAGCTTGTATGTTGATTAAAATATGATTCGCGGCCGTAGCTAATATGGCTTTAAAGAATTATAATCATTAGAATCGGCAATACAACTCCATAAGTTAGCATTTACCTCAAATCTAGCGATTTCAATCATGAGGTTTGAGGTAAATGCTAACTTATGGAGTTGTATTGCTGATTCTAATGATTATAATTCTGTAAAGCCATACTAGCTACGGCCGCGAATCATATTTTAATCAACATACAAGCTCACACTGACCTACAAATTGCAAAAAACGTAAGAAATTTTGAATTTCGCGGGCTACTCTGGCGCTTTCGCCTTAAGAGATTTCGTGTATAAATAGATACACCTTATAAAGGATGAGAGGTCAATGTAAACTGGAAATGTATAGCTTGGTGTGTAGCCGTGTGTACGAAGTCCGACATGCACTTCGCCGGTTTTTTTTCCGTTTGTGTTGCTAACAAATATTTTTTACTTATCTATCCTTTCTCTCCACCAGGTCTGATGAAGAATCCGACGCGGAGTTCACGGACAAAGATGTCGGTCGACTGCTCATCGTGACACAGACGCCTGCGCGCCAGCCCAAACATGACGGACACGACAGACAGGGAGACTGGAACACGCGCACCAAGATCACTCAGGACTTGGAACAGGTATGGGATGTCTGATGTGTGATGTGGCGTGCAATGTGTTCTGGTACAGATTAATACAGATGGGACACTCTGCAGTTTTTTTGACGACACGGTTGGCGCAGTGGTTGAGCATGTCGCGGTTTCGATTCCCGCACGGAACAAATATGAAAAAAAAAAAAAAAAAAAAAAATGAAAAAATGTTTATTCACAGAAACAATTTTTACACATTATATTTACCTCCGCCAAACTGCAAAACAGTTTGTTGGCAGACGTAGCTCCTTTTTTTACTATTTACATATTTTTTTTTTTTTTATTGACACTTTTTCACATACATGTAATTAAAACTATTCCTTCATTTTTTAAATTTAAAAAACAGACATTTTTGTTTATTTTTTAGTTATTCTCTATAGTGAGGCTTTGACAAAAAACATTAAAGAGGTACTTATGTATTTTATTTTTAAAGGCGGTTTTTGTGATACAACTGTTTATATCGTCTGGAAGGTTATTAAAAATAGTAGGGACTAAAAAATTTCTACACCTTCGACCATAATAATTATTAGAAGAAGTGGGCACTACAAATCTTCTCATATTATTGTTCCTTTGAGATCTTGTGCGTATAATATTGTTTTTAAATTCATTGCTACAATACTGTTCCAAAGCTACTGACATCACTACCCTCTCATGGACCGGCAGCATTTTACATTCCAAAAATAAGTCTTCATAATCACTACTCTTACAACGGTTTTTTACGACGTTTTTTACGACGATATTTGTACGACCTACAAGTATTTGTTCCGAGTCTGGGTGTTTTTCTATCTTTAATATGTAGGTATTTACAAAAAAAAAAATGTATATAAGTAGTTTATCAGCCATCTCGTTACCATAACACAAGCATTAGGTTGCTTAGCTTGGGACTAGATGGCGTTGTGTGAAATGTCCAAGGATATTTATTATTATTATTATTATTTAGTTTAGGTATGAAGCTACAAGTACGCGGAGGTCAGGTCAATTCGGTAGGTCAGAAGGTATAAGAGTTACGCGATAGAAAGAGAGGCAACTTGTAGTTGAATATAACTGTAGGTATAAGCGTTGTGCAACCTGAATTGCACTTTATTGTGTCGTAACAAGAGTCGCTTTTTATTGAAATGATTTTGCGGAGCGTCCCATCTGTATTAATCTGTGGTTCTGGTGCGCCGGTGATGGGGAGTACTCCCCAGAGGAGGGTCCGGTGACGGACAGCCGCGGCGGGTTCACGGCTGAGTGCTAACGTGTGCCCGTGTTCCCGCCGTGAGCGGCAGAGGAGGACACCGTGTAGTTTTAGTGGGTTAGAGTCCCACATAACTGCACTTTCTCCCCGTGGTAGTGCAGTGTGCATGAGCATTTATTTCCACGATGAAAAAAGGTTGACAACCTTCTGCCTACATCTAGCTGTCTATCCTGTAATACAAGGCTCGGAACCGGTTAAAAAAAATACCGGTTAGTACCGTTTTATTTCGTTTCTGCTCCGACGTTTTCTTACGAACGTGATCGTTCTATTTTTAAAGGGTCCTTCAAGTGGAGCATTGTTAGTGAGCCATGGCCGTCGGTGGTTATTCCAACCAGCCCCCACCGTCCAGAAGTTGATGACATCTCCTGGTCTATTAAGAACATCTGTGAAAGATCTGGGTGTCCCGAGGGTTTCCGTTTTAATCTGGGTGACGCCTGTGCATTCAAAGAGCATGTCTACCTCAACGGTCATCGGTTCTACGGCTAATAATATGGCCTTCAAGCTTGCTTATTCAGTGAGCTATGTCGACAACTTTGGTTTTCTGTCGGATCACCTCGTTCTGGATTCGATCTAATACCTTAGGATTTTTTATAGTCATCATTTTTCCCATCCTACAGCTAGTCACGGTAATGCGAGATTGAACACATGATATGTTTATGATTTTAACTGTAATCATTAATAATTTCAGGTTATCACAGATGGCCTGAGACGATATGAAGAAGACTTATGGAATGATACGGATTATCCTTCGGTAAGTTAAATTATTTTTTATCATTTATTGAAATTCAATCATCTCAATATATAAAAAGAAATGTCCTGACTGACTCATCAATGCCTTTATAATCTAAACAAGGATAATGGAAGGATTTCCGTTCCCGAGGGATATTTTCCGACATCACGCGGTCAAAACCGCGCGCAAAAGTTATACATAATAGTAAAATTAAGACCATCTGTACAATATGTTGTATGGGTAGTTGTTGAAAGTTAGTGCAAAGGCATTTGACACATTTTCTGTCCCCATAATCCTAAAAATAGTTGTGAGTTTCACAGTCTCGTATGTTGCTCTGTATTTCATCATTAATTAAAAGTCAAAAGGGTCGTAGTATATGAGAATGAGAGCTTCACAAATCATCAAGAAAAAGTTATGTTTGGGATGCCGCAAGGCACTATTTTTGTACAAACTTTATTCCTCATATTCTTAAATGACTTGTAACTTATACTTTTGTTTTACGGTCTTTTATCGAGAAATGCGTTTATGTTGGCAAATTAGGGTTTCTAGTTAGAAAATAGTTGATCACTCTTTTATTTATTTTTTTGTGCGCTGCTTCTCGCACGTCAACTTAGGAGATTGTCGGCTGTTTAACCGGCCTATCCTATGGATGCTTTAATAAATTAAGCCCTCCAGTCAAGGCATAAAACTTATAAATTAAGCGACTATACGCTAAGGGCATCTCCTGTGGAGTACGGACCTGGAGGCTTACTATGAGCTCTTATAGCAGGGCAGAAGTTGAACGTTTCCAGTGTGAGAAAGAGACGGAGCTATATACGACCTATAGCACCATCCTTTTTTCTCAACGGATCCATGATGGATCTATGATGTTTTTTCACATCATAGTACAGCCCCTGGACTTGACGGAGGGCAGCAAGGGCCAGACGGGATCGGAAAACGTCAGTCTTTTTTTTAGTGATTTTTTCTCAATAAATAATGTTTTCTCCCTCAGTCATACGGCAGCCAGACTCAGCAGTACCGCACGGTGTCGCTGATCAGCCGCTCGGCGTTCGAGGCTGCCGTGCCCAGCGAGAAGCACAGCAACCCCGCCGAGCCGCCCCCGCCGCCGCCGCGCGCCAGCCATGTACGTACAGTAAAACTAGTTTCTTAATGGCCCTCGCCAATCATCGCGTGCCTGCGACTTAAGCAGATTTTCTGCCATTTTTAAAATAAATTATATCGCACCTTTGGGAACAACGCGTCACTTCTGATATTTTTTTTTTTGCATTTTCTTTTCTTGTATTTTTTAAAAGTCAGTCGATTGTCCGTGAAGAACTAATCAATTGTAGACTGTGAGAATCGCTTTAATACTCTAAGTCGGCGTTCGCACGGGCGTAAAAATATCGCGGCGATTTTTTTTCGCCCACTGGATTTTCAACACTGCTTAGCGCCGAGAGTTGAAAATCCAACAGTGTGTTTTTTCGTCGCGCTGGGATGCATTCTGTTGTTGTTAAGTTGGATTCTCGATGCTCGGCTCAACACCGAGAGTTGAGAATCCAGTGCGCGATAAAATCCCGTCGCGATTTTTTTACGTCCGTGCGGACGGCGGCTAAGACAGTACAGAGTTATTAAAAAAAACACTTAAAAAAAAATGCTCTCCCTGTAAAGTTCTCCTCGATCTCTACCCATTAATAAAAATCAAATCAAGTGTATGACAAAAACTTACACTACTTACTACTGACTTACTTACGTACGAGCTTCTCATACAGAGAAGCACTGCTCCCTGCAGGTTACCGATACCCAAATTTCATAACGATGTTTTACGACAAACTCTTTCACTTGCTAGAATTACAACTCATCAATAAACCCTTTAATGGTCGAAGGAATTGCATAAAAAAGTAAATTTGCACTGTATGTCCACTGTATACAATAAGTATATTGTACTCAGTCACTGCGAATGTAAGTGCTACATGAACAGAGTCGGCTAGGCGTTCCGTGTTGTCGGCTTAGACAGAACGGGTGCATTGTTGACGCGACACGGTTACAAGTTCAATGTTATTAATTATTAATATATTATGTTAATGTAAAATTATACCTCATTGGACCTTCGCGATATGCTGGTCTGATGATGTTATTTGATTTATCTACACCTATGCCTAAATCCCCCATAAAAGTCTCTGAAACAGTTAGCTTATTGCCAACATTAAAACAGCCAGTGTCATAGTAACCATGGTAACCATAATAGCATCCAAACGGGTGCTTTAATGTTGTACTGAATTTCGTAATGCAACTCGTCGTTTTCAAAAAAAGAACATTGTAATGCACGCGCGTTTCACTACAACAGCGCCGTAATTTAAAAAAAGAACTTATTCGAATTCACGTCGTATACTATGACACCGGCCGCCATGTTCGATACGAGTATTAGTATTGCAAAAAACTGTTTCAGAACCTTTTATAGAGGGTTGATAACATGGATGTAGATAAAGTCTTGTATGCAACTGTACATAATTAGGTATTAAAACACTCATGTGATACTATTATCACATGAGAACCCACATTCGTGTTTTAATACCCCTTATTATACGTCAGTTGCATAAATAACTATTATATTATGAGTATGACGAACATTTTTGTTTACTTGAGTGTACAGTCAGTCCTAGTACACACGGCTACATATTATCAAGTTATACATTTCCAGTAACAGCTGATCTCGCATTGTATAGGATTTCCGTAAAATTAGAGGTCAGCTTATACTGGAATTGTACAGCTTGATATGTTGACACATTTTTTTTTGTTGGTCATGTAGATTATTAAAAAATATTAGACACGTATTTTTTATTTTTTAACGTAATCAAAAGATAACGGCGATACATTGACTTACAATGTGGCATGACGTCACTCCTTGCTAGATTTTATACGTAGTTTGTTATAGTTATGACGTAGCGAGGCCCCACTCCCCAACTTTAAGAGGAAAGGCGGGTGGCCAGACTTTTGAAAATTAGGTATTTTAAGAAGGTATTGCTGTCGCTCTGCGAGCGCTCCGCCCTCGGATTCGTGCGATAAGGACAACTGCAGATCCGACTAAATAGCCTATGTAAAAAGTCACATTTCGAGGTTTGGCTCTCGCCTATTTCCTCCTCCAATATTGGACCAATTTAAAAGATATTTCATAAACTGAATAAGAAGGATATATACTATGCCCCTATGTTTTTCTTTTTTCGTTAATAGTTGTCAAATTGGTACACTAGGCGTCTGTTGCGGTCTGAATAGGCAATTTTGAGCATTTTTGGAGGGTTCTAGTTCTTATAAAAATAATATATCATCAAAAAGGAAAACATAGGGGCATACAAGTAACTGATATTTATATTTCTGTAAAAAATCATTGCTTTATGGTCATTAACCAGAAAGAAAACAGGCGGAAGCGTTTGTATCTTTTTGTATGGAGAAAAGAGCACCCATATTTCCTCTTAATGCGTTTTATGCAATGATTTTTATTTTTTTATTAATATGATATTAAAGCAAAAAATACGTGTATATGTTTTTTAATATCTTACTGGTGAACTAAATGGAATTTATTAAATTGTTACCCAGGAAACACCACTATTGTTTATAATAATATTTTGTTATTTTATCTGCAGGTTGATCATCAATCGGATTCTCACAGCAAATCCAAGCGGCCGCGTCGCACCGCACGATTCTATGCAGCCAACAAGGACCCCCATGCTACCGATGTTATGTGAGTTATCTATTTATAATGTCTATGTTACTGTAAAAGCCCCAACTGCGGTAAATCTTAGGATTTACCGGTAAATCCTAAGATTTAGCAAGTCTCACCGGTAAAAGTCCGAATTGTTCTATATTAATCATCCATTTCTGACTTTTACCTTTTACTTTTACTTTACTTTTACTTTTACTTTATTCACCACGGGGATCACGTGGGAATTGTATTTCACTACCCTCTCGCTCGACAAGGCACGAGGTGACACGACTATTATTATTATTTCAATCGAGCGAGGCACGAGGTGACACGACTATTATTATTATTTCAATCTTTGATTTCGGACATTTACCGCTGTCTGCGGTAAACCTAGGATTTACCAACTGAATGGACGTAAAAGTCCGTAATTAAAGATTATTTTCGAACAATTCGGGTTTTTACCGATGAGATTTGACAGTTTTCTTTCCCATTTACGCCAAAAACACTTACCTCTATACTAGAAATGTTTAGGTAGTTAAATAAAGGTAAACAATCTTAATGTGTCTTTTATCTTTTTTTATTTTAAAACCTTAGTTTAAAAATGAAATGCAACTAAAAACTAATGTAAATACAACAATATGATTACTAAATCTATTGAACCATTAATTTATGCAGTAGTTTATTTGTTTAATATGACAATCAATCTGCCTAGGCTTTTCCCAACTATGTTGGGGTCGGCTTCCAGTCTAACCGGATGCAGCTGAATACCAGTATTTTATTTGTATATTTTTTTAATATGTGTTTGTGTAAAAAGTCACATCAAGATTGTTTACCTTTATTTGACTACCTAAACCTTTCTAGTTTAGGTATTTCAAATATGTAATAAATAATAATACTTTACTAGCTGACACGACAGACGTTGTCCTGTCCCAATTTCAATATTCCCATATAAAATCCACTTTCAGTTTTCCAGTATTTTCCAATTTTCCCGGCAACTTTTCCAATTGTTCTCATCGTTTAAACCTTCCCTGGACCACGTCAAACATTTCAAAACCAAAATCGGCTAAATCGGCCTAGCCGTTCTTGAGTTATAAAATTACAACGAAAAGTGGCATTGATTTTTATAGATATATAGATTATATCATACTAATAATATTTATACTTTGAAATTTGCAGTAGCAGCCGAAAGCACAAGACTCGGCATAGCCTCAACCCGCCGGTGGAGCATCACGTCGGCTGGATCATGGACATTCGTGAACATAGAGCGAGGACACACAGTACTGGGTAAGTTTCAATAATATAGCAACATAATAGTGCCGCAAACTTCTCCAGACCTCCTCTGACCCGGTGTGGAGCTAATAAAAAAAATACCTGTCAAGAGGGTTCCGTTCCGATTTATGAAAGAGTGTGTTATTTAGAGACATTGTTTTATTTTTCCTGTAATCTTTACATAAACTTCTGTGACAAAGAATAATTTCAGATTTTTCTCTTTGCAAACTTCGGAGATAAGGGGGGATCGGTATTTTTTTTTTTACATTTTTCATCAAAAGTCAAAAACTATGCGGCCTAAAAAAAAATTAATACATGTTTGAGATTGTGCAAACAGCGCTCTTTCATATGATACCCCACATGCCCTAGTAGCCCCACTTTAAATTTTTAAGACCCCCTTTCAGTCCCTGTTGCAAAAAAAATCAAAATATTTTCATTTATTTCTTATTTGCAAAATAGTTGGGTAAACGTCATATAAAACTATTCCAAATTTCAAGTTGATAGCATCAGTAGTTCCTAAAATATCCAGCTGTGACAGACAGACAGACAGACTGAGTCACACAATAAGGGTTCCTTTTATACCATTTTGGTACGGAACCCTAAAAAATACCGGTCAAGAGCGAGTCGAACTCAAGCACCGAGGGTTCCGTTCCGATTTATGAAAAAGTGTGCTATTTAGAGACATCGTTTTATTTTTCCTGTAATCTTTACATAAACTTCTGTGACATAGAATAATTTCAGATTTTTCTCTTTGCAAACTTCGGAGATAAGGGGGGATCGGTATTTTTTTTTTTACATTTTTCATCAAATGTCAAAAACTATGCGGCCTAAAAAAAATTAAAAAATGTTTGAGAATGTGCAAACAGCGCTCTTTCATAGTAGCCCCACTTTAAATTTTTAAGACCGCCTTTTAGTACCTGTTCCAAAAAATACATTTCTTTCTTATTTGCAAAATAGTTGGGCAAACGTTATCTAAAATACAAATTTGAAGTTGATAGCATTAGTAGTTCTTGAGATATCTAGCTGTGACAGACGGACAGAGAGACAGAAAGACAGACTGAGTCGCACCATTAGTTTTCCTTTATACCATTTTGGTGCGGAACTATAAAAAGTGACTTGGTTCACCGCTACCGTCACTTAGGCAGATGGACCAGTATGCAAATAATCGGCGGAATTTAAAGATTATGTTACAGGGTGTAAGGAACAGCCCTACACAAACTGACAGGGTGCATTCAGCTATTAATTTGCATAAGAGTCATAAAGAAAAGAAAAGAAAGAGAGAAAAGAAAAATAAAGGGTCATTTCTTATACCAAACTCGTCAAAATAAGTATGGGGAGCAGCTGATTTTATTTTTTCGCGATTTCAAGTTTGGTCCTACAGTGAAAGTTGTTCATAATGACAAGTACAATGAGCACATAAGAGATTGCTGGTGTTTTACCAATAACCCATTGTCTTATATTATTTCTAACATACTGTTCTCTGTTACAGCTCATCCCTCGGCACGTCCCCCACACTAGGCTCTTCCTGCGGCTCCGCCCCGGGCTCGCTGCCCACTTTCCACCACCCGAGCCACGGCCTCCTGCGAGAAAACCACTTCACGCAACAGGCCTACCACAAGTACTACTCGCGGTGTCTTAAAGGTCAGTAATATTGATCTACAGGGTGTAAGGGACAGCTCTCCGCAGACTGATGGGGTGAATTCAGTGTATCATACTAAGATGACCGGTACGTCAGATTAATACAGATGCGACACTCCGCAGTTTAGGTATGAAGCTACAAGTACTCGGCGGGCCCCGTCCGCGGGGCTAATTCAGTAGGTCAGAGGGTATAAGAGTTACGCGATAGAAAGAGAGGCAACTTGTGGTTGAATATAACTGTAGGTAATAAGCGTTGTGCGACCTGAATTGCACTTTATTGTGTCGTAGCAAGAGTCGCTTTTTATTTAAACGATTTTGCGGAGTGTACCATCTGTATTAATCTGTGCCGGTACATGAAATTATTTCAGGAACGTTATGGGAATCCAGTAAACCTGATTTGTTTGTGTTTTTGTGTACAAATCGGAGCGTCTGTTACTGGTTGGGAGGGGTAGGTAATAGGTATGCGTTGAGTTCGATTAACTCTGCAGCTAGACAGAAAGTGAACAGCTGATTTTACGCGTCGTTCGTTAGAGTATTTCAACAATTTCACAGTATTTCAATTAGAAATACGGGAAAACTGAAGGTGCATTTTCTAGGGGAATTTTGTATGAATTATCAACATTACATTGCACTGTATGTCCACTGTATACAATAAGTATGTTGTACTCAGTCACTGCGAATGTAAGTGCTACATGAACAGAGTCGGCTAGGCGTTCCGTGTTGTCGGCTTAGACAGGACGGGTGCATTGTTGACGCGACACGGTTACATGTTCAATGTTGCCGTTTAATATCAGAAAATTACACCTCATTGGACTTGTGATATACTGGCCTGATGATGATAATTGTTTGATATTACGTGTATGTCGAACAGTGGTAACCGCCCCGACTTACGAATTCTAAGTTACTTTACTTAGTGTAAATTATTTCATCACCACTGCTCTCAAAACGGTGAAGGAAAACATCGTGGGGAAACCGGCATGTCCTAGAACCAAATGTTCGAAGACATGTGACATCTACCAACACGCGCTGGGCCCGCGTGGTGGACTACAGCCCACTCCCTCTTACCGAGAGGAGGCCTGTGTCCCAGCAGCGGGAACATTATAGGCTGATTATACAGTAGTAGTACCACAGATGAATACAGATGGGACACTCCGCAAAATCATTTAAATAAAAAGCGACTCTTCCCTACGACACAATAAAGTGCAATTCAGATCGCACAAAGCTTACTACCTACAATTATATTCACCTACAAGTTGCCTCTCTTTCTATCGCGTAACTCTTATACCTTCTGACCTACTGAATCGGCCCTGCGGAAGGGGCCCGCCGCGTACTTGTAGCTTCATACATAAACTGCGGAGTGTCCCGTCTGTATTAATCTGTGGTAGTACCCAACTGATTGGCTTACCGACGTACCTGCGCAGAAGATGAATTTTCAAAGCGCGGGGAATGCTATTGACCAATCGGCACGCTCCACGCACCGCGCTTCTTTTTCCTGTACCGCTATTGGTCGGCAGCTGCCGCCATGATGTTAGTCAGCCGCCATACTTGCGAGTGAGACGGAACTAACAGCTGCAGTGTATTATGAACCTTATAGTAGTGATCTAAGGTTGATTGTAAGTTTTAACATTCTTTCGTTAATCTTCGGGGCCATACTTTCTTTTCTTTGCGAACGAAGATTCGACGCGCCTTATCATTTGGATAGGACTGTACTAATTTATTATTGTTTAATTTCAGAGCGCAAGAAGCTTGGAATCGGTCAGTCACAAGAAATGAACACGCTGTTCAGATTCTGGTCGTTCTTCCTACGAGATCACTTTAACCGCACCATGTATAATGAATTCAGGTTAGTTACGTTATACAAATGGCAACGATTCTCGCAATTTATCCCGGTTTGGGGTATGGAAACGACTTCTTAAGGGGGATGCGCCGTGGTAGCCCGCGAAATTCAAATTTTCTTACGTTTTTCCAACGAATTAAGAATGATATAGAATACGAATTCCTCTCAAAAATGGTTCCACGCAAACTCCAACCGGCGGGGCGGGGCGAAAAAACTACAACCGACTCGCCGCTCAGTCTGTCGCGCGCTCAGTGACAGACGTTCGATTAGTGAAAAATCCAAGAAACAGCTAGTTTCTCAAGGACAAAAATGACCTTCTGTGTGGTAAAGTGGTGTAAAAGACGGAAAGAAGGAAGTAAAAAACAAACCGGGCTAACCTTATCACAGGAAAGTGACATAATTTCGTGTTTTGTTCGCTGATAGACAACCTCGAGTAAAAATATTGTTGTCTGTATTATGCAACCAGATAACCAGATAACTTAATTCGTTGCGTTTTTTGCGGTTTGCAGGTCAGTGTCAGGTTGTATGTTGGTCAAAATATGATACGCGGAAATAAAACATATGTATTTACATAATTTTAACCATTAAAATCATCAACACATCTCCCTAGATTTCGTGCAGATTCTTCGAACGAACGAAATCTACCGACTTTGCACGAAATCTAACTTGGAGAGATGTATTGATGATTTTTATGGTTAAAATTATGTAAATACATATGTTTTATTGCCGCGTATCATATTTTGACCAATATACAACCTGACACGGACCTGCAAATTGCATAGACCGCAAGAAAATTTGAATTTCGCGAGATACCCAGCTATATAACTCCATAAGTTAGCATTTATCTCAAATCTAGCGATTTCATGAAATCATGAGGTTTGAGGTAAATGCTAACTTATGGAGTTGTATTGCTGATTCTAATGATTATAATTCTGTAAAGCCATATTAGCTACGGCCGCGAATCATATTTTAATCAACATACAAGCTCACACTGACCTACAAATTGCAAAAAACGTAAGAAATTTTGAATTTCGCGGGCTACCTTGGCGCTTTCGCCTTAACACCTTTTTTTAACACCTTATTGAATTTAACAGACGTGATCTAATATTACTATGCTATTCATCAATTTCTTTATTTTTTTCCAGAACACTGGCGAACGAGGATGCCTCCGCTGGTTTCCGCTACGGGCTGGAATGCCTGTTCCGTTTCTACTCGTACGGGCTCGAGCGGAAGTTCCGCCCCGAGCTGTACCAGCACTTCCAGATTGAGACCATGGCTGACTATGAAAAAGGTAAGGGTATAATCCGCTTATTACCGACTTAGTCCGCCACTGCTGTTCTTACTTTGGTATCTTTCCTAGTGATATACAGGGTGACTTTGAAAACATGCGACAAAATTTAAGGGGGTGTTCTACGCATCAATATGAACAACTTTTACAATGGGACCAAACCTGAAATCGCGAAAAAAAAATCAGCTGTTCAGTACATTTTGACGAATTATGCGAACATAAATGTACTGAACAGCTGATTTTTTTTTCGCGATTTCAGGTTTGGTCCAATAGTAAAAGTTGTTCATATTGATGCGTGGAACACCCCCTCAAATTTTGTCGCATGTTTTCAAAGTCACCCTGTATAATAAAATAAATAAATAAATATCCTTGGACATTTCACACAACGTCATCTAGTACCAAGCTAAGCAACCTAATGCTTGTGTTATGGTAACGAGATGGCTGATAAACTACTTATATACATTTTATTTTTTTTGTAAATACATACATATTATAGATAGAAAAACACCCAGACTAGGAACAAATACTTGTAAAGTGGTATATTTGTCTAGCAAATAATAAAATTGTAGTACTTTTTGAAATATTTCATTTATTTATTTTCTTTTTTTTTTGACAAAGATAGTAAAGTTAAGGCGGATGTCAAAATTTCTTACGTTTTTTTGCAATTTTCAAGTCAGTATTTGGTTGTATGTTGATTTAAATATGATTCGCGGCCGTATCAAATATTCATAGAATTATAATCATAAAAATCATCAATACATCTCTCTAAGTTCATATTACCCTATTGAATGACTATTTCATGAAATTATCAATTGTGACTTATGGAGTTGTATTACTGATTCTAATGATTATAATTCTGTAAAGTCATGTTAGTTACGGCCGCGAATTATTAAAACGGCAGCAAATTACAAAAAAACGTAAGAAAATTTGAATGTAGCCCACCTTAGCGCATCCCCCTTAATTATTAAAAACTCTCTGCTCTGCACTTCTCTATGGTCTACACTGAGCCTTAGCCGACGTTCGCACGGACGTAAAAATATCGCTTAGCGCCGAGAGTTGAAAATCCAACAGTGTGTTTTTTCGTCGCGCTAGGATGCATTCTGTTGTTGTCAGGTTGGATTCTCGAAGCTCGGCTCAACACCCAGAGTTGTAAATCCAGTGCGCGAAAAAAAATCGCCGCTAAGTCACAGAAAGAAAGAGTCTTTTTACAAGTTAATTTTTTCCACAGGTCAACTATACGGTCTGGAGAAGTTCTGGGCGTTCCTCAAGTACTACAAGCACACCGGCGCCCTGCAGGTGGAGCCCAAGCTAATGGGCTACCTCGAAAACTTCCAGAGCATCGAAGACTTTAGAGTGCTGGAGGTGAGTGGCAGATAGGCAGTCAGGCTCCACTGTACTTTAACACCCGCGCGTCCGAAACTTCACATTTTACAGCGTATTGATGTCTTCGAGTAAAACACTTTCGTAAAATATTATACTGCGCAAACGACTAGTTTTTGAGAAAAATAAATCGTAAGTTTATGTCAACCACAGACACAACACAACACAGTACACTACATACTAAATACTTAGGATGCAAGAGCGAGCGAAGCGAGCTCGAGACCGACTCGGACAGGTTAAATTATTTTCAACTAAACGAAACCCTTCATTGTGCGTGATCCGACACGCACTTTACCGGTTTTTTTTCAACCATGTTGGGGTCGGCTTCGGAGGGGCTCATGGCTAAGCAAAAACAGCCACAAGGGTCGATCGAAGGCCTTAATGATGATCGGTTTTACTAACAATACTATCTTTTCCCACAGCCGCAACTAAACGAGCTGCTAGCGGCTCAGGGCGCGTCCGCACCGGGCCGCGGGCCGCACGCGCGGCCCTACGACCGCACGCGCTCCGTGTCCGAGAGCGATCGGGCTGTTGCAGCCAGCAGGAACAACAGGTATATAATATACAAGGTGTAAAAAGACACATTGCAAAGCCGTCAACTATGCATACTGTACATCTAACTAAGTAGCTTTGCGCACAAATTATTGCTGAGAAATGACTTTTATTTTTAGGTATAAAAAAAAGCAATTTTTTATTACGCGCAATGTAACGCGAACCCAGGCAAACGGAGTTAAGCCCCGCCCCTTCGCTCTACGGTACGCGTAGCTACTTGTCGGAAAAAGTTTAGTAATAACACTTGGAATACGTTTTAGTAAAAAAAAATGCGACTTTGACGTTCAATATCTCCAGAACCAGTGGATTCCCAGGTATGGTCTAGTGGAAAAAAACGATCCAAATAATGGGTAGAATATGTGGCTTTCGGCTTCGGCAAGTGTCTTTTTACACCCGGTATCTACATTACAGTAATTCAAGTGAAAGACCACACCAGCTGGATCATCATCATCATCATCATTTCAGCCGAAAGACGTCCACTGCCCCCACAAGTTCCATTTCGTGCAGATTCTTCGAACAACGAAATCTAAGGAATCTGCACAAACTCTAACTTGAGATGTATTGATGATTTTTATGGTTAAAATTATATAAATACATATTTTTTATAGTCGCGTATCGTATTTTGATCAAGATGCAACCTCACACGGACCTTCAAATTGCATAAAACGTAAGAAAATTTCGCGGGCTACCACAGCGCATCCACCTTAACATTCTTAAAAATTCGATCCCGTGTGAGCGAGAGGAGTAACAAAATGCGACAGCCCTCTTTATATTGATTTGAGCATCTCACTGTGTCTACCACCGTCACTGACGCACAATATCTCTCTCTAACAGTAAGTACGTGGCCGGCAGTCGCCCCAACAACAGCAACAACAACAACAACCGCGGCCGCGCCGGCTCCTGCGGCGCGCAGAGTGTTGTCGCCAAAGCTAGGCCCAGACGTGAGTAGAACTTGATATTACTTTATAGTTACATAGCATGAGGAGGAGCTCGTGGCTAAGTAATAACAGCCGCACGGGTCGATCCATCAGGTTAAGCTACGCTTGCCGGGGTTGGTCAGTGGATGGGTGACCATCTTTACATAGCGAGACTCCTCCGTACCTCGGAAAGCACGCTAAGCCGTTGGTCCCGGCTATCAATCGTGGATCTTTGACAGTCGTTACGGGTCGTCAGAAGCCCTTCTTTTTCATATCATTCCTCACACAATCCATCCATCTTGTCTTTGGCCTTCCTCAAACTCAAACTCAAAGCATTTATTTCAAATAAACCAATTACAGGCACTTTTGAATTGTCAAAGGGTCGGTCTTGGGTCGGTCAGTCAGAAAAATGAAGCTAGTTGCCCATTCCAAAGCGTAGATCCTGGAGAAGAACGGGCAAGAAACTCCACGGACACTCTTTTAAATCAAATATTTTACATAATATTGGTTACATTGTTCATATTGAAAATATAGATGTGAGAACAATGTAGAAAGACGTGCACGTTAAAAGCGTCCGTAATGAAAAAGGTAAAAACTAAAAACAACTAAATTAAAAATAAGCCGTGGCAGCTAAGAGACGACCAGTCCCAACTGACGGCGCCCGTTCACGAACATGACGCATGGATCAGCACCAATTAGCTCAACCATTTTGAAGGGAACTTAATGATCCAACACACACGCCACCACCAGCGAGACATTTGAGTGAGCATGACATACTCTCAACCGCCAGGGCACATTCAAGTCAGTGAAAGACGAACCCAGTAAAAGGTAGCTTTATATTAGCTACATAGTGCTCACATGTGCTACGTCCTGTGTGTGTGTCCTCTGCCTCTCCGTCCATCAACATATATATTCATCACTCTTTTACTCACACGCGTTTCATCTCTCCTTATCACATACCCATACAAATCCAAATGATTTCCTTTCAACTTTTCTGTCACGGGCAAAATGTCCAATTCTCAAAATGTCCAGCGGTGTCAAAATGTCCAAATCCCAAAATTTCCAATAGGGATGATGACTAAAAATTTATTTTTTGTCCGTCATAGAGATTATTAAAAAATATTGGACACGTATTTTTTCTTTTTTTACGTTATCAAAAAATTACGGCGATACAGTGAGTTAAAATATGGCATGACGTCACGCGTAGCTAGGTTTTATACGTACAAGTGACGTAGCGAGCCCCCACTCACCAACTTTAATGCGTGATAGCTAAGTAATTTTTTATTAATATGATAAAGCAAAAAATACGTGTCTAATATTTTTTTTATTATCTGACTGACGGACTAAATAGAATTTCTTTTTTTTTACCCAGGCATCATCCCTATTGTCAAAATGTCCAATTCTCAAAATGTCCAACTCCCAGAATGTCGTAAATGTGTTCATCAAAGCGCTTTTTTACGACTTATGAATGACAAAAAATAAAAACAAAATACTGAAAGAATTTCGTAAAGGTAAACATAATGATATAGATAATAGCATAATTATTTACCTTATCGAAGTTTTTTCAGTATTTTGTTTTTATTGTTTGTCATTCATATATTGTAAAAAAGCGCTTCGATGAGTTATTGAACACATTTACCACATTCTCAAAGATTGGACATTTTGGGAGTTGAACATTTTGACAATTGGACATTTTCACACCGCTGGACATTTTGAGAATTAGACATTTTGGCAAAATGTCCAATTCTCAATATATCCAGCGGTGTCAAAATGTCCTTTCAAACTTCCTCTTATATACTCATTTGTTACTTTATTTTGGATAATAATACTAAAACGTTTCTTTGTCTCGCAGCAACGCCAAAAACGAAGCCGGAATCGGAACCGAAGCAGCTCTCGGCGAAGCAGTGATTGTTGTACATAAAGACTAGAGTGCATTGTGCTTAATCACCGAGTGTAGAGTTACAACGTTTATTCAGATGCATTTTCTTTTTTCTATATATACTTTTATTAATAATAATATAATAGTGAGTGCTGTGACACTTTGTGGTTCGTTGTGGCGTTACAGGATGGTTACTTACGGAGCCTAGGTGAGTGGAAAATTATTTAAATATTAGTCCGATAACTTTTATCTGAATAAATCGGTATGGAACTGAGGAGCTCGTGGCTAAGTAATAACAGCCGCACGGGTCGATCCGTCAGGTTAAGCTACGCTTGCCGGGGTTGGTCCGTGGATGGGTGACCATCTTTACATAACGAGATTCCTCCGTGCCTCGGAAAGCACGTTAAGCCGTTGGTCCCGGCTGTTATTCGTGAATCTTTGACAGTCGTTACGGGTCGTCAGAAGCCCGAAAGTCTGACAACCAGTCTTACCAAGGGGTATCGTATTACCCAGTAACTGGGTTGTGGAGGTCAGATAGGCAGTCGCTCCATGTAAAATACTGGTATTCAGCTGCATCCGGTTAGACAGAAAGCCGACCCCAACATAGTTGGGAAAAGGCTAGGCAGATTGATTATTATACGGTATGGAACTGCAACATGTGTAATAAATCAAACTTTAAGTAATACTGGTCCACAGAAGTATTGCAAAATTAAACCAAATTAGGTAAAATTTGCTTTAAATCGAAGGTATTTAAATATATCGCACACCTAGATCTAAACTGAGACAACTCAAAAATCGTTAATTTTGAGTTATGTTTGAAAAACAGTGATTATCGATAAAAAATATTGAATTTTAGCCCCAGTTTGTATACAGTGACATTTTACAAGCTATTTACTATCTTGAATCAAATTAAATTGTATAATATCCCTAACAAAAAATGCAGATATACCTACGTTTTTATCGTCTCCTGAAAAATGACCTTTTTTGAGTTGTCTCAGTTTAGATCTAGGTGTGCGATATTACTAAGCTAAAAATTGATTTCAGTGTAGCATTTTATCATAAATCTATATTTAAACGAAGCACGTTTAGTTCCGGTGCGCATGAGAGTCTTCTATCTCGCGCGTCAAACTAGACAGCCATAACGCCATTTCAGTTACACACCGAGCTAAACCACGGTTGGATGTATTCTCTTAATATAACTGGCCTCATGTTTTTTTTGTATGAGAAAAGGCCTTTACACTGCAGTTTAAGAATACCAGGCTGATATTTTCAATTATGTTAATATGCGTGCCAAATAAGAATAGGATCGCGTTTGCTGCCCACTTCACACGATAGCTGTCAAATTAGTACGCATTGGTAATGAAGTTCTCGAGTATTGCGGAACAAAATGGCGTCTTGACAGTACTATTCTTATTTGGCACGCTTATTAAATGTATGAGAAAATGCAACAACATTCTAACAATAGTATTTTCTTTGTTTACAGCTTATATGCATCGACAATAAGCAACGCTACGCTCGTATGTTCACGCGTTATCAATTTGACATCTATATAGCTAGAGTAAGTATGTACTACCATATATCAATATATATTTATATATTTTTGACATTGTATAAAAAATAACGACATTCATCTTGAGAAAATTCAAAATGACATAAAAAAAAACTATTCAGGCGTAGTCTTTGGTAGGTTAAGTATTTTTTATCTGTGGCGACTATGGTGCTGCGACATCGACTATCCTCGCATTTTTTTTTTCATCCTCCATCTTGGGAACTCGAGTGAAGTGTCTCGAGTTATTAGCAATAATTTCTATAATAAAACTTGGGTGGGTGGCAATGAGTGAATTTGGGTGTTAATAAGGTTTTATATGTATAAGTCGGGTTGAATTTAATGTAATATGAACTCATTATTAAATAACTCATTCAAGTTTTTAATCAAAGAGTATTTATTGTTTCACTCAGACTCGAGAAAAATTCGCCTGAATATTCTATCCCTTGAGTTGGAAGTGAGTTATACATACACATCCTCGAGTTACCCTCACTCGAGTTACCCCAAATTCAATTGTTTGGATCTCTAGAAAAAAATAAAATATGTACAGTCAGCTTCACGATGTTGGTACCCCCCTTGCAAGCACCAGTACTTCCAAGGAGGACCCCATCGTGAAGCTGACTGTACTAGGTCTGTATGCTACAATCATAAAAAATAATAATGTTTTGTATAATTGTACAGCCGAGTAGTGTCATGTATAAAAATAGTTTAAAAAAATGTATAAATGACAGAAGACTGGAATTTAATTCTGAATTTGCGAGAAAAAATTACAAATGTTGAGAAAATAAGAGATTGGGTAATGCTAACTCGATGTTGAAAATACTTAATGAATTTTTAGTAAGTACTATACTCTTTTTGTTTTTTTTATGTGGACCGTTTGATTTTGGCGATTTGTGAGTGTTTAAGATTTTTTTTGCATGTTTTTGGTAGCTAGAATTTCAAACTAAGGCGTTATTAAAATACCGGAATTCATATCTTATTTAAAAGCAAAAATATATATTTTTTTTTAAATTAATCTATAAAAATTTAGTTTGAGAAAAAAGCTATCATATTATTTTCAATATTGACTTTGAGCTGTCATTAAAATCAGCGTCAGTCTGGGCTTAATATAATGGCACAACTTAATGAAACATAATGCTTTGCCTAATTTTCATAATTATGGGTTATTTGATGTCGGCATTCAAGCAATCTGCCTAGCCTTTTCCCAACTATGTTGGCGTCGGCTTCCAGTCTAACCGGATTCAGCTGAATACTAGTATTTTACATGGAGCGACTGCCTATATGAGCTCCACAATACGATACCCCTTGGTAAGACTGGTTGTCAGACTTTCGGTCTAACGACTGTCAAAGATCCACGAATGACAGCCGAGACCGGCTATGGCCGGACTTTAATCATATAAGTTCACATGATATTTGACAACAGAAACTTTCAGAAATAAGGTTAAGTTTGAAATACTATTTACCTAAACCATGAATAAAACATTTTTCTTAAACTAAAAAAAGTCTCCATTATTTAAAACAATCTTCGATAAACGGTTTGCTAGATACTGCCACTTGTATTTATAATATTTAAACTGAGCACACAGTTAATTTAGTACATAATCTTATCGATACATTGGGATACAGATAAAACGGTTGTTATACTATGTTAATTTTTTAATGACCAATATGACAGTTAACAAAAACAAAAGTTATTTTTTTTATTAGTCTGGATACTATCTAGGACCAGAGTCAAGACGAGTCAAACGAACCCAAACTCGATATGGTTGCGTCGTTTTATTACTGAGTTCCTGTAGCCACATTCCGGCTCCATCATCAGATCAGCTTGATGGTACTTACCAAAATATTGCATTGTCACTGATTTTACATACGTATGCCAAATTTCAGCTCAATCGAACACTGGGAAGTGGGTCAAATTTAAAGACAATACGAACATTGTAAATTGACGGTCGACTTAATAACGTTAAAAGAATAACCAACTTTCGATTAAAGTTATTATCAGTCAATATAAAATGAACAAAGTATTTACAGTTTCATAATAATCATTGTGAAGAATGTGACAAATAAATGCGGAAAAATGGCTGAATTTTAGTAATTCGTAGATGTATCTGTGTCGTAAATACATACTAGTTCAAGGCCTTAGTAATTAATAAGCTATTATTGCCTTACAATTACCATCTCAGTCAGTTTACGGCCCTCGTTACATGGGGCTTAAACATACTGGCGAAATCTGGTTATTAATACGCCTCTGCCAACCCCTTCTGGGGTATGTCGGCGTGATGTCATGTTATGACAGATAACAACTGTCAAATAAATAGCAATAATGTCAAAGAGTCTTTAACAAACATAATTTTGGTGCTATTTAAAAAAAAATTGTTTTCGACAACCGTTTTATTTGCATTCCAATGATTTTGGGGCGATTTTCAATTGATTCGTGTATTTTTATTACAATTAAAAATTGTGTGTAATATTTCTGCTGTGAAATTGACGTATTTGAAGATATAGAGAGATAATATTTAAAGCAATAATATTGATATAAACATGTTACTCTACATTGTATATACTAACGTAAGTTGAGGAAAGCTAGTCTTTCTATATATGAAGTTACTAATATGTTTCTTCATTTAATGCAGTGTGGATGGACCATACCTGGCCTTTCAGGAAAGACAGGTGTGATATTTTGTACCATTTGTGTACCATTCAGATTCAAAAAACATTGTCTAACCTAGCAAGCAATTTCGTGACACACTGAATTAAAATCCGAATCCGACGGAATTCGAAGGAAATTCCTGAACCTTTGAATATGTTTTAAAAATTCGTCTGCTCAGCAACTTAATTAAGTATAGCAATTAATGTTGACGGACTGTCAAAATGACAGACATTTTCAATGTAAGTGTGTGACGGATCTACCCCACACATTAGCTTGGGAAGTAATAATAATTTGATACAGAATTGGTTGAAAATCGTTCCGTTAAAAACAATTCGATAATTAAACACTAACTTGCTCAAGTTTTTCTTTATGTATGAGTGTGTATTTGTGGTATGTTCAAAGTTGTTAATCCGAATTGAATTTAAGTGACAGCGCCTCTAGCGGTGATATACTGAACTAATGGTTCAAACAGGCAGCGCCCCTTGCGGTAGAATACCGAACTAATAGTACTGACATGCAGCGCCTCTAGCGGTGGAAAACCAAACTAAATAACCTAAAGGTTTATCACATTTGACGGCCAAAAAATTTCGTCTATGGATGATAAATGCTTTGACAATCTTGCCAGATGTCTATTTTTTGTTCATAATAATATTTCCTGTCTGCACGATCGTTTGCTAAATAAAATTTTAGATAAATAAAATTCAAGTTTTGTTTTTCTGTCAGAAGGCAGAATCATTGTATAAAAATATTTAGTTTAAACTATATTGTTATGTCAAGGTGAAACAATGTATAAATCCCGTTCTGATGTTCTTATTTAATTATGAGGGAACAGATGAACATACATACTGTTAAAATCATAACCCTACTTTTGCTTTGCCGTAGTCGGTAAAATCCAACAAGATAGATATACTGTCTCTGTGCATTCAATTCGGATTTATTACCTAGCCAATAAATATTAAAATATATATTTCAAATACTGTGTATAGGATTCATATACGGAATGCTGGTGTGCGAAATGGCTCTTATAATTTTTTTCTAGTGTTTAAGTGTGCTTTTATTTTTATTTTTTTGTTGTGCACTGTGTCCGTGGTATGTCTATACAAAAAAAAAAAAAAAAACTTTAAAAAATAGAAAAAAAATGGCTGCTTCTTATCGATTACGTCGATAGTACTACAGCTTTGACCGTTATACTTCAAAAAAAAATCTTGTAATGTACTCAAAAACCAGCTTTTTTAATTAATTTTTTTCGACTGAAACATGCTTGGGTTGTTATAAATACTTTTATAAGGCATACCGCGCACTCATTGCGATTCTGTTTAATAATATATATAACTACATTAGGATTATGAATAAAAAAAAAAATACAAGTAGTTTGCTTAGATCGCTTCGAAACCCGACGAGATAGTTCCTATACGATTATTAATTAATGTTTTTTAAGGTTTTAATAAAAAATATTGACACGAAAACTTTGGTTACACCCGTCTAAATTTAGGGGCAAGATTGTATGGAACGGCAGCGAAGAAAAATAATAAGACTTATTTTTTTTTTTCAGTAATCTTGGTTAGGGAACTGTTTTAGTAGTAGCAAACACGGCTGCTGAACAAAAAGGCATAGGTTTGATGTTCAAATTGGGCAAGTGTTTTCAATTAAAAATTAAATAGGGCTTTTTTTATGTATTTTTCTTTACCATTGTGTAATCCAGGCAAGAATTTATGGTTAGTGGATTGTTAGGTATTTGATTAAAAATGCTATGAAATAGAGGGAATATAATGATATTCAAGGTTTTTGTGTCAGTACGGATCCATTTCTTTTCTCCCGTCCTTTATAGTAGAAGCATTATAAATTTATAATTAATGTTTACCATAGATAAATTTGTATTTCATTGTATCGAAATAAATTAGTATTGAAGCGATCGAGAGCCGAGGTGTTATATTTATACGCGGGCATAAAATAGGTCTATTGGTGCCGAAATTGTGATTTGAAATGAAATTCTTCAGTATAGTAGCCTAAGAAAATATAGACTACAAAACGATAATAAAATAATTCTTTTTAATATTAAAATATTTCAATTTGTGAAATTTTTATATGATTGAATGGATTCATTTTCGTTGGCTTCTTTTCTGATTTATATCATCATTAAATATGTTTTTTTTTCTGGTCGCGTCTGTCCTTGTAGACCAAGTGGAAAAGCTTTTGTGAATAATTCCGAACTGCAAATATTGGAATTTTTGCAGCTTTCCGAAAAGTGAAACAGGCGCCATTTTCTTTCAATATTAAGCGGTTATTTGATAACTAATCTGCATGCATTGAAAGCTAATAATATTCTTAACGGATAATGACTCAATTAGTTTCACCAATCACCGTTCGATATTGTTTTAAAATGGCGCTGTTAACTGTCATAATTTTAATTAGCGTTTCGTTCACAATAGAGCTATACTATGCGAACTTTGCGCAGAAGGCTGCGCAATAACGTTTTTTAGGAGTGTGAGTGAGAGGAACATGCGCGAAAGTTCGAAGAGCCTATGTTCAGACTAGCCATGAATCGTCGGCCGTATCGACTGCTCTCAAGTGACTGCGAAGAAATATTATTCGGATTCTTTCGGAATGATTCCCAAGAGCTTCTCAGAAAGTTTCCCGCGTATAAATGTAAACGCCATGAAATTCTTATGGCGGGATAATCGTTAAGTTGTTTTTTAAGTTCATTCGTTGCAATTTTTTTTCTTATTGTAAGCGCGCCAAAGGTGTTGAAGACAAGTGTTAAGATACACTTAAGTTTACTGTATAAATGAAAAATATAAAAAAAATATCTTGCTAATAAACTAGGGCTTGGTAATTATTATTGAAACTACAAAATGGCGGATAGATGAACAATTTTGATACTTGAAAATGTTAAAACTCTATTTGTCTATCTGCCATAGTGTAGAGTGTCGAGTGACCATAATATAGGTTCAATATCTCCAGTGCATTCAATTTTTTTTGTTGACAATTTTTTTTTTCGATAAAACTTTGGTTGTTGTAAAATAATATGAAAAAAAAAATTGCGTAGAAGTTTCAAAAAAATTAGTCAATGTAGGTAGGGTTAGTTCAGAAATTAAGTAAAAATTGTTTTTTTAAGATTTGCTTCGTCGAGTGACGTAGACAGTTGTATGTAATTCACGATTTTAAAAGAAATTTGCATTTTAGCTATCACTGTCTTGTCGCAAGACGCGGTAAGTAAGGCTGTAAGTTAAATATACATATTATTATATTTGAAGTAAATAAATTAATAATAAAACCACACTTGGGACTTTTATTTTTTACCCTAATTATCTTAGTACTTGCAATGGCCTAGCTGCTGCATTGCTGCAAGCATTCATAACATAAGTTTCTGGGTTCGAATCCCAGCTACTCTTCACCATGTCTACTGCTGAAATATTGTCGATTCCCGGCTACTCTTCACCAAGTCTACTGCTGGAATATTGTCGATTCCCGGCTACTCTTCACCATGTCTACTGCTGGAATATTGTCGATTCCCGGCTACTCTTCACCATGTCTGCTGCTGGAATATTGTCGATTCCCGGCTACTCTTCACCATGTCTGCTGCTGGAATATTGTCGATTCCCGGCTACTCTTCACCATGTCTACTGCTGCAATATTGTCGATTCCCGGCTACTCTTCACCAAGTCTACTGCTGGAATATTGTCGATTCCCGGCTACTCTTTACCAAGTCTACTGCTGGAATATTGTCGATTCCTGGCTACTCTTCACCAAGTCTACTGCTGGAATATTGTCGATTCCCGGCTACTCTTCACCATGTCTGCTGCTGCTTGCTTAGGTGCCAGTGAGGCGTCGGCGTCGTAGCCGAGAGAAGCTTAGGAAACGCTAGCGATGGAGAAGGCAACATACAGAAAACTTCAGGGAAGAGTGTAAAGCTACCTTTGTCCAGCAGTTAGGTACTGTCGAGGAAATCTGACCAAGCAAGAAAAAAACAAAATCCCGTGCACACGATGACCACATCTGTTAGCAAGCGTTACTAAAGCGGCCGAGCGTTGCAAGCAAAAATAGTCCTTACGGTGTACAGATGTAAGTTTCCTCGATAGTACATGTTGGAACATAACAGGTTTTAAAAAAACCGGCCAAGTGCGTGTCAGACCACGCACAGTAATGGGTTCCGTAGTTGAAAATAATTTATCCCAAAAACTTTAATATTGTAGGTAGTTGAAAAGAGCAAGAATACCAAAAAAAAAATTTTTTATGCGATAAAATTACAAATTAACGATTTTCGGACTTTTTTCTTTACTTTAGGTTTCGATTTAAGTAGGTACTTGCGAGTATAAAAATATATTATGTAGCATAAATGGCCGAAGCTAGATTTTTATAGAGCTCCAAGGGACCATGGACCTACGTATTTAATTTTAATTTGATACTTCCACGCGTTCCTGAGAAAAAGGGTCTTGACAGACAGATGGATAAGGGTTCCGTTTTTTCCTTTTGAGGTACGGAACCCTAAAAATTATTCTTCCTACTTAAATTAACTGACTGACTGTAGGTACTAAAGCTTCGTAACTTCGTAAGTAGATACGTACCTATAGTGGGGAAAAAATCCGTGAAGGGATTTCTGTTCAAGACATTGTACGGTAGGCTAGGCTGCACGTTAGTGGTAGGTACAGTCTGCGAGCTTTAAGCTGAGCTTTGCATTTGTGTGAGTGATCACCAAAATGCTACAAGAGCCCATAACCGAAATTTTTGTCTTATCGCTTTACGTAAGAAAATCTTCAATCGTCTTATCGTTTTACGTTTTACAACGAAGCCACATGGTTTTGGTCATGGCCACTCGTACTAAAAGAACAAAAGCCGATTGCCAAAAAGTAGTATAAACTGGTTTTAAACCAAGCAAAGGACGAATCGCGCTCTATGCTGGACGTCACACCTACATTAGATATGTGCACTCAAACTCGGCTTAATCCTCGCGGACTGTATCTACCTAATAGTAGGGAAAAAATCCGTGAAGGGATTTCTGTGGAAGACATTGTACAGTAGGCTAGGCTACACGTTAGTGGTAACAAGATATATAGAATACTCTTTATTAGGCACACCATAAAAATTACAGATACAGGGTGTAAGGGACAGCCCTCCGCAAACTGATAGGGTGAATTTAGTATGTCATACTAAGATGTCCGGTACATGAAATTTTTTCAGGAACGTTAAGGGAATCCAATAAACCAGATTTGTTTGTGTTTTTGTGTACAAATCGGAGCGTCTATTACTGGTTGGGAGGGGTAGGTAATAGGTATGCGGTGAGTTCAATGAACTCTGAAGCTAGGCAGAAAGTGAACAGCTGATTTCACGCGTCGTTGGTTAGAGTATTTCAACATCCATTGCTGGTTTTTTTGTTTTTGCAGGTTTTTTTACATAAATAGGGTGCTGCGAACACAAAATGCAATTTTACATTGAAATAATGAAAATGTAACTGAAATAAAATTTGAAAAAATGAAAATTTTCCTGTGAAAATTTCCGGTGGAATATGATTCAAAATGAGGAGCTGAATGCACCCTGTTAGTTTGCGGAGGGCTGTCCCTTACACCCTGTGTAGGTAAAATGTTGAAATTTTACATAGGGTGGTGACACTATGGGCGGTCTTATCGCTAAAAGCGATCTTTTACAGACAACCTTTATAAACCAGTATAAGGTGGCCACTTATTCTATTGAAACTTAGTTTTACGCCAGGACAATTCAGGTCTGAGTGGGGTGATCTCGCTAGGTGAAGAATAAGAAGGTCATAATAAGGGCTGAATAATAGTATAGGACCCTCTTTCTTTTTTAAGTCGGTTAAAAGGAAGTAGCTAGTAGTACACACGGCTACACATCAAGCTATAGGCCTACATTTCCAGTTTACAATGACCTCTCCTTGACCTCTCATTGTGAGGAAAACCTATACTTACAATGCGAGATCAGTTTATACTGGAAATGATGCTTGATGTGAAGCCGTGCGTAGGTAGGTACCTACCTAAATCCATTCTTGTCTTAGATCTGATAAACAGTTAGTTGTTAACATCTCCTACCAAAATTAAATACTCTATAAGTACAATGCGTTTCAACTAAGAATAGGAACGTCAATGACCTCTAACTGTCAACTGAAGCTAGAAATCTAAGGCATGCAAAGTTTTGTAGTGTTATCCTTATCCATTTTAGTTCTGTTTTTGGAATTTGTTTTTGTTAAAATATGTCACTGAATTTGCAAATGTGTAAACGAGACGATAATTTGCTAAATCTTCACAATATGGCGCAAGGCCATTCCTATTCTTAGTTGAAACGCATTGTAAGTAAGTACCTATATGAACTAGCTTCGTCCGCGCGAAATTTGTAGCTCTCCCCATAGACTAGTATAATACAAAATGAGAGTTCCCCGACCCACCCCGTCGCATCAAATCGCCTGCCCGCTATAAAATGGAAAATAATTTTTCAAATCCGACTGGTAGTTCCAGAGATTAGCGCGTTCAAAGTCAAACATACAATCAAACAAAGAAACTTTTCGGCTTACTATCAATGTTCCAGTGTGAGAGAGAGACGGAGCTATATACGACCGATAGCACCATCCTTTTTAGGGTTCTGTACCAAAATGGTAAAAAGGAACCCTAATGGTGCAACTCAGTCTGTCTGTCTGTCACAGCTGGATATCTCAAGAACGACTGATACTATCAACTTGTTTGGAACAGTATTAGATGACGTTTGCCCAACTGTTTTGCAAATAAGAAAGAAATAAAAGTATTTTTTGTTTTTTTTTTTGCAACAGGGATTGAAAGGGGTCTTAAAAATTCGAACTAGGGCGACTAGGGCATGTGGGGCATCATATGAAAGAGTGCTGTTTGCACATTCTCAAACATTCATTCTTCTATGTGATAGAAGTTTATGTAAAGATTACAGTAAAAATAAAACAATGTCTTAAAATTGCACACTTTTTCAGAAATCGGAACGGAACCCTCGGTGCGCCAGTCCGACTCGCTCTTGACCGGTTTTTTCTCAAATGGCACAGCCCCTGCTAGCTATATATAGAGTAGGTACAGATAGATTGCTCAACTTGTGCGCCAGTGCCAGTGCGCAAATCACAGCAAAATCTCTGCTTTGTTTTGACCACAGAGTATTGCACATATAATAAATCTTAGAAATAAATAATATTGTTTTGACTTCGATAGGCTTCGAGATGTCTTCCTGATGTCTTCAATCTATGACATATTAAAGTCAAATACAGTGACAAAATAATGTCACGGATGACGGCATTGACGGCATCATTGACACGTGACATGCGTAATCAGTGTCATTTTGACAAAATATGATGAAAATACTTTTTGCCCACATTTTTGCAACATTATCTGAAAATCCTGAAAAAAGAAGCAATCAATATGTCCGTGGATCAATGAACTTGGAGTTACGTAACTTCCGGTAGCAGGTGAAGATTGTCGATGGTGACCTCATTTTCTGTTTATATGACTAAATTAAATTTGATCACTTCTTATTCTTAAATATTTTTTTTTTGTCTTCTGACACTAATTTTATAATAAAATAACAACAATAATTTTATTCATTTGCCATTTTCTTCTCTTTCAACATAGCGTCCCATAGACCAAATCGGAACGAAGAGTAAACCTTGATGTTTATGGTGATTAATTGTAACAGGTAACACTTAAAATTGAAAATCGTTTTAAAAATGTTGGAATCGATTTGTATTTTATTTAAAAATTATTTTGTATTCAATTCTTGCTATAAATATTTCTTATAAAGCTATCAGCATGCTTGAAAATATACGTCAAACCTTAATTTGAATTATGAATAATTTGTTTTTAAACAAAAAACATCGCTTTCAATATTGTTTTTCGGTATTGTAGCGTTGTTTTTATTAAATTCCAGCTTTCAACTATACGGTTATGGATCAAGGCTAATTTAAACATTTATAAATCAGTTTTTGACGTGTTTTATTACTTCAATTTTGCTATTTACCTTTGTATTCTAAAATCTACTTTGAGAAATCACAACAGTAGCTTTTTGCTACCCATTTCAGGGTTGTTTACAAAAGAATATTAAATAATAGTTTCTTAAAAGTATTTAAAAAAGGTCGATTAAATATCATTAAAAATATTACTTCGTAATCGATGCTTAAACCAGTGTTGCCAGTAAGTTTTGCCGCGCAATTACATCACCATTTTCATGGCACGCGTTTGACGCATTTGTTAAAATTTTCGACTTTTCGTGACAGCACGTCAATTTCGACATTTGATTGATAATTTTCTAAAGATCCATCAAATTAGTTTGTTTGAAAGTTGGTTTGGGCGCTAAATGTTATTATTTCGCTGTTTTACTTCTAATACTATGATGTGATCGTGAGGTGTCCATTTTTGGTTGCGCGCTTCCATTCCATAATGAGTGCTCTAAAGTGTGTTGTCGAAGGCTGCAATTTAGAGTACGATGTAGTCTGCAGCTTCTCCTTCTACAAGTGAGTTTGTTATGATGATATTATTTCTCGAATATAAGATTTATTTTTATCTTTTGTGCCACCAAGATAGTGTCTATGGTCTGTTCGTGTGACCTCGAAAAAATTGAAGTGGTAAAATGATTGTAAACATAATTAGCTTTATGTAGTTTTGATCCAGTATTTTTCCATTACAATTCTTATTTTGCCCATTAAAAGCTTATACAACACTTATTTTATCATTTACATGGTGAAAACCTCAGTATTATTGATTAAAAACATTATTATTGATACCCGTATAGATCAAATTTTCAATCAGTATCATAATCAGTTCCGTTTGGTGGGGATAAGTCATGCAAGAAATCATGCATAATAACATTACAGTAGTTCTACATTAGTACAAAGACATCTTTGTAATCTTATTCTTAAATAAAATCAAATTTATACGCTTCATTTGGTATCCTAATTTAACCTTAAAAGTAATCTAACATAAGGAATATTGTGTCTAGTGTAGGTTTTTTTTTACCATTCTAGTTTCTAATACAATGCCTGGCGGTTGGCAAAATGCCTATCAGCTACATTTTTGTTACCCTTATCAGTAACCGGTGTGATTATAACTTTAATATTTTAATATCAACATGAGCCGAAATTACTACACACACAGAGGTTATACTTATCCCTAATCAAAATTGGCAATAAAAAAAAAATTGCCAGCTTTTGAATTTTCACTAAAATTCTATTTTTTTTTAAATAACCTAACTCAAAACAAAATCACATTCTTCTCTGCTACTACAAACTACTAAGAAAGCTTAAACACAAAAAAAAATATAACTAACCCCAAAATAGCCCTCTAAGTGGAATAATATATCTACTTAGAGAGCTGTTTTGGGGTTAGTTATAATATTATTATAACTTGTAAGAAGCAAACAATAGATCTTTGCAAGTTGATGCAAACATTAGTTCATAGGGATCACACTGCGTTTCTACAAACCTTAGAAGAGAGAAAACATGTCTAACAAAATAAAAAAAACAACATCAAAAGTCATTAATTCTAATTAGTCATTTTCAAATCTTGAAAATCAAAAAAAGTAACATAAGACAACAAACATCTGCCCTTTTTCGTTACCTAGTGTATCCATAATCAGCCTATAATATTCCCACTGCTGGGACACAGGCCTTCTCTCTGTGAGAGGAAGTCGGCCGTAAACCACCACAAAGGCTCAGTGCAGGTTGGTAGATGTCACGAATTTTGTTTGTCTTCGAATTTTCGGTTCTAGGACATGCCGGTTTCCTCACAATGTTTTCCTTCACCATTTTGGAAGCAGTGGTGATGAAATATTTTACACAAAATAAAGTGCCTGTCTGGGTTCGAACCTACAAACAAAAAGTACTATAACAAACTCCCCAAAGAGATCATCTGCCTAGTCTTAGGTAATAGGTAATACGGGCTGGTATCCGCAACTCTACGTCAATGTGCATTATGTATGGGTGGGAAAATCAATTATTCTTGAAGGTTGATTTACTAGCGAAACAGTCGGCTTTAGAAGGTTTAGTTATTGAAGTTAAGTGTCATTATTCCGAATTATTAGGTAAATATAAAGTAAATTGTTATAACATGTGGAAAGAATATTTTGATAAAAAGTCTCAAGAAAAAGGTATTTGGCACAGTACAATGCAGTGCGAACCTCCTCATATTCCCTGGTTTGCCGACGTGAGAATCTGTCGAAAATATATAGTTTTAGCACATAGGTTAAGGACAGGACACATGCCACTCAACAAGTTTGACTTTTTAATGAAAAAAGTGACTACTCCAAATTGTGAACAGTGCGGGACTGTGGAGGATGTGCAACGCTTGTTGGTGGAATGTGTCCGTAATAGCAGAGAAAGAGATGTGTTGATGGCGGAATTAAACATAAATAGGCTAGATCTGGGTGCTTTTCAAAGTCTCATAGCGAAACCTTGCAGCATTGAGGCTATTAAAATTTACAAGTTTGTTTATAACTCTTACAGTGTACCTATAACCTATGTATGTGTTATTATGGGGCTGACATGGTTATAATTATGTATGACCAAAAGCCTCTAAATTAAAATGCCTTGGTGTTACTGACAACCTCGCAGAGGCTACCTGAGTTACCAAAGTTCTTTGCCCTGTATGTTTGACCACCGGATAGTTAAGAAGCACATGAGCTTCAGTCTCGTCGTCCTCCATGCCTAGCCTTCTCCTAAATATGTTGTGGTCGGCTTCCAGTTTAATCAGATATAGCTGAATACCAGTATTTTACATGGAGTAAAAGAAAAAACGTGTATAGTAGCTATTTTGTTGTTTGAAAAAGCTGCTAAGTCATCCTACATATTAATAAGTTAAGTTTGGCAGTCATACATATCTAAATACCATAGCTTTGGCACATAATACTGGAATCTACCTTAGGTTTAGTTATTGTAAGTATAGCTATGACATTTCATTTGCTGGGTTCAAAACTCAGATAAGGAAGGGAAATTAATCCACTTACTATCTTTAGGAAATATTGGAAAACTATGAATTTTGAATGTAATATCAATCTTGTTGCTTAGGAACTGATTTCTAATGAACATTTGTATTACAAGAAATAATAAAATTTAAACCATCCACCATTATCCTGTTAAAACCATCAATTCATTAGTACAAATGTTTATCATCCATTTTTTAACTCAGTAGAGACTATTAGAAAAAAAAGGCTTGAACTTGTCTATTCCGAAATGACGCGCCCCACTACCGCATTTAGCGTACATATACAAAAAGTAGTGGGGCGCGCCTTTCCAGAAATTAGTCGACGTTCACACGGACGTAAAAATATCGCGGCGATTTTGTTTCGCGCACTGGATTTTCAACGCTCTGCTTAGCACTGAGAGTTGAAAATCCGACAGTGTGTGTTTTCGAGGCGCTAGAATGCACTCTGATGTTATTAGGTCGGATTCTCAATGCTCGGCTCAACAACAAAGAGTTGAAAATCGCGATAAAATCCTGTCGCGATATTTTTACGTCCGTGCGAACGTCGTCGGCTAACTGTGTTTACAATGATTGGAATGCATTAATTTTAATTATTTATCATTGCCAAGGAAGCCCTTATCTTGCTGTTTTTTCTTCTACCTTTATTTAAGGCCAACTATTAAAAAAAAACAACTGTTTATAATAATTAAGAAGATCCCAAATACTTAGGAAAAGTCTTTTAATGACCTTTCATAGGAAATAAAAAACTCTATTTGAAATAGAAAGTAATTGAAATGGTACTTATGTAATGTATGGTAAAAGGGCTTAGAAACAATTCAACAACAGCTTTAAGAGGCCTATTACATTTCGATCGTGAGTGGCCAACTTTGGTTACTTTGCTTTGGCTCTTATTCTGAGAAACTGAAGGACTTCGACAACTTTGATTTATCGAGTGGTGTTTGGGGCCTCGCTTTTCGAAATTTTTTAATCTATTTATAATAAAGCCAAAATACCGAAGCAAGTTTTTTCATAAAATGCGCGACGGCATTTTTTCGAGCTCGTGGATTGAACTATACCATCGCGTATAAGCAAATGAAATTAAAATTATATAAAGATAATATCTCTTAAATAGTGGTTTACATCATTGGGGCTTCAGAATTTTGAAATATGTATGGAATATCTATAAAAAAGCCCATTCAAAACCAAAACTACTAAAAACGCTCAGAATTATTTATAAATTTCTCCATAATACATTCATATTATTACGAGAAAATTTCATAAGTACTTTAAACAAAAAAAAAAAAATTAAAAATAATATTAAACCCAAAATAAACATAATTACAACTACCAAATTGCTACATAATGCGATGCGTCGCCGCGCTTCGTATACCTAATGGGATTAAATATAATGACTACCAAAAAAAAAAAAATGCTCACCAAATCTGCGTCGACCTGCTGACGAAAACCCTACTAGAAGGTCGAGGTCGACGTCAGGGGCACCCCGAGGTTTGGTTAGTTAGGTGAGAAATAGAAGCCCCGCGAAGCGGGACTCCGTCGACCTGCTGTCAGTTCTAAAGTTATAATTTCACAATAATTTTGGTGAGCATTTATCTATTCTGCCAGGTATTTCGAATTTTTTGGTAGTAAAATAGGTAATTTTCTGGTAGGAGTTTAAAACAAGCCATACCTAATCTATCAAAACGCAATTTTGTGATATGCCTCTTAAGTAATTTACCTACGTACAGCTTGTATATTATGTGATACAGTATCATTATCACATAAATTGTTATAATTTATTACTAGCACATATGTTTCAGTGATTACTGTATTTATTTAAAGCATTCTATTGTTGGTTGACGTTTATTAATTATTGACACTACGTTACTGTGAGTTAGGTCTGTACAAAATGTTGGTAGTAGCAATCAGAATAGGCATCAGATAAGTTGACGGGAACTTGTCTAAAGTAGGTATCTCTCTCTCTCTCTCTCTCTCTGTAGTCGGTCCCTCATGTCTGAGGATCGTGGTCAGCTTCGGAGTTGCACCTGGAGGGGATGATCCGCCTCCACCGGTTTCTGTCCAGCGCATCCCTTACCACCGTGTAGAATTTAGAGGATGATGATTCCTTCACATCGCTCCATCGTGTTGGTAATAGGAAAGGAGGTATAATAGGCCCTAAACTGTCTGCTACTCTCCTATTAATTAGACTAAGGGCCGATTGTTCAATCGTCAGATAACTTAGGAATAAATATGGCGGTTGACATATTTTCTATACAAAATCTGTCAAAACGTCAAACATATTCCCCAGTTAAAAGTTTTCTGATTGAAAAATCGGCCCTAAGATAAAGCCTTAATTACTAGGTGTACAATACGCGCCACGAATGATGAGACTTCACACACCACGTGGTTTGACTTGCGCAGTAGACGATTTTAGGTCTCTTTAGCGGTATGAGCTCAAGAAAATATAGGCGCTGACACTTTTGACAGGGGCCCCGGATCTGGCTGCTACCTAGTGAACGTCATTTCAGAAAACCCTCATTGAGGGACCCAATGAGGGGATTGAGGGGATTGGGGGTCCAGCAGTGGACGTCTTTAAGCACGAAACAAAGCATGGAGAAGCCTGGCAGCCGCTGGCTGGTCGGCTTTCTCTCTAACCGGATGCAGCTGAATACCAGTATTTTACATGGAGCGACTGCCTATCTGACCTCCACAACTTAGTACAGTTGTTTTATCTCACGAAAGCGGGTGAGCCATACTTGCAGATGTATTGCGTATAGACACGCGCTCTTGTGTGCGTGCCTGCAGGTAGCGCGCTCCCGAGCTTACGCACACAAAGACAATGTGCATGTAACATTTACACACACAAGTATGGCTCGCCCGCTTTCGTGAGATAAAACAACTATACTTGGTAATACGATACCCCCTTAGTAAGACGTCGTCAGACTTTCAGACCCGTAACGACTGTCAAAGATGCGCGAAAAACAGCCGGAATCAACAACGTGCTTTCCGAGGCACGGAGGGGTCTTGGTATGTGTGACCTATCCACGGACCAACCGTGGCAAGCGTAGCTTAACCTGATCGATCAACCCTTGCGGCAAGATGGTTCTAATAAAATGTATATTACTTGTCCGCAGTGCAAATGTATCGACCGACAATGAATCCAAACGCCAGGACTGGATCGAGGGTGCTATGCACGAGGAGAGCGAGTGCCTCTGGAGACATGTCAGTCTTCAGCTGTGCGGGTAAGAGATATTCACCAACTTAGGATTCAGACACAAATAATACAAAAACAACCAGACTTGGAAACTACCAGGGGCCATAATAGTTTTAGCCAGCTATACAAGACGACTAGGGAATCCAATCCCGCATCAAAATCTTAATCCCGCAAGCGAGATCGAGGCCATCAATATATAGGGTGTAAAAAGACACATCACAAAGCCGTCAACTATGCACACTGTACATCTAACTAAGTAGCTTTGCGCACAAATTATTGCTGGGAAACGACTTTTATTTTTAGGTATAAAAAAAAAAAAAAATATTACGCGCAATGTAACGCGTACCCAGGCAAACGGAGTTAAGCCCCGCCCCTTCGCTCTACGGTACGCGTAGGTACTTGTCGGAAAGAGTTTAGTAATAACACTTGGAATACGTTTTAGTAAAAAAAAAATGCGACTTTAACCTTCAATATCTCTAGAACCAGCGGATTCCCAGGTATGGTCTAGTGGAAAAAAACGATCTCAATAATGGGTAGAATATGTGGGTTTCGGCTTCGGCAAGTGTCTTTTTACACCCGGTATACATAGTATACCTATGTACAGTCAACGACTTTTGTCCGTCACCCCCATAAGGGTGCTTTTCGTATGCACGGGCCAGTAGCTAGTGGCCTGTATTGTTTTCGTCCACTAATAGCGCTTCGGCGCACATCATAAAAAAAGGTTAGAACCATTTTTTTTTACGAAACGTTTAAGAAAAGGGACATTGTTCATTTTAGGGTCATCCTTCTTAGGCGACATTCATAGTTCATGGGTCGAACAAAAGCAATTAAGTTTGAAAAAAAAAAGGCTCATTGTTCATTCATTGGTCAAACCAAAAAAAGTTCGTTGCAAACTACGATTTCAACGTGCAATCGAGAAAGTTTTGAAAAGGTTGAGGCGCAACGGCTTTCGATTGTACTTAGTTTTTTTTCCCGCAAATCACTAACTGTATTGCATTGGAATAATGACGAAATTGCCTTCACCGCGAGATATTGTCCTGACAAATCTAATTAACTCAACTAGATAACTTACTATTTTTTTATCTACCAGTTACCACTTCGAGTTGGACAACCAGGGCTTGTGGATCGACTCGCCCATGCTGCCCGAACTCCTCACTCACCAAGAGAAACCGGCTCCAGTTATTCAATCGCCAAATGATAAGAAAAGTAAGTTTACTTTTACAAAAAAACGTGATCATAAATCATAATATGAATAAGTTTGTGCACTACCCCAGTATACAGGGTGTTTCTTTTAAGGTGTCAAGCCAGTGCGAGCTGATAGCAGAGTACCTATCAATTTAACCCCCAGTATGTTCTACGATTTTTTGTAGTTTTCGAGTTATTTTGTATCCCTCATTTCATCCCTCATTTTGATAGTAATAGGTATAAAATTTATGTTTTTATTATCAACTGAGCTCTGCTTAAACGTACAGGAATAGTAAATATCAGGATTGACAAAAATATGCAAAGATAATAATAAGTTATAAAATATGAAAATCACAAGATTTCATACACCGCTTTCAACGACCGATTTCAGCAAATAATGCCCTATTTAGTACATTCTTGTTCAAAGTTGACACAAAAAAAAGATATAATTTTTTAAAGCCATCCGTTGAATCAGGAAAAATATCGAAAAAAAAATTATAACTTGAAAACTACAAAAAATCGTAGAACATACAGACAGCAACAGAGATAAGTAACCAGTGTTGTAGTGTGCGTGACACTACAAAACAGTATTGCTACTGTTAAAACGATTCATTACGTACAACACACAATGCCCTCACGCACACATCGCGTTCATGTGCGAGTGAGTGCGCTAATGTCTTCTCAATTATAGTATAACATAATTTCGCGTTGAAAACTTAAGCGTTCGTAGCCCAACGAATAAGGCATTATACTTCTGAGTACTACGGTGTGAGTTCAAATCTCTGAAGTGATGATTCTTTTTGCGATTTATTATTTTAAGCTAAAGCAATTAGAACAATTTTTGTTAAGAAAATGTTTTATTTATTTAAAATTGCTTAAATAAATAAAACAATTTTTAATAAATATCTTTATTTAAAAAAAAGAACATCAAAAGTGAACATGTTTTATTATAAATACAACAATATGTTTAGAACATGCTATTACATCTTTTTATACCATTATATAATATGTATACAACAATGGGCGGAGTGAATAAACATGTCACATAGATAACAAATATAATCTGATCCAGTAACAATAACATCACTCACACACTCCTACCTACACAGTACCGCCGACTTAATTTATTATGGCTAAATATGCTGTGAAAGTATTAAGTATTTCGTTTAGGTATCTATTATAAAATAAAGTCGCTTTTCATGTCTGTCTGTGTAGCCGCGTTGTTCTTCTAACGCCACAGATTTTGATGCGGTTTTCACTATCATGATAAATATTTAACTTATATATTATAGAAACCTTCATGTTTTAACAAGTCGTAAAAACCGTGCGAATCAGGGCCGGGTCGCTAGTTCAGTTATATACAGATATGAATTACCTACATTTTTGAAAATTAAAATTAAAATAAAAACATTTACCACCTGTATCGGGAACAGTAGGTATTATAATTATTACCAACCATTATTAATTATTTCTAGGAAAATAATAGATTTAAAAACGTTAAAATGTCTGAAATTTAAAGGTAGTATATAATATGTATGTTACGATAAGTCGGTGGTGATTTTCGACGAAGACAATTTTCATCAGTAATTATGACGACATTGTTTTGTCAATCGAAGTGCCGATATTCCGCAATTTTGACGGTGCACGGTATATAACAAAATTTTACGCGTCGGTTTGCAACATGTCAAACCGTCTGCTTGCAGGTGGTTCCGTACAGTTTGCATAATGACGTTGTGTGCTGCTGCTGTTATGCTGGTCTAAGCGAATGGATCTGATGTATGGGTGGCAACAATTTCACGCACGATGCCGAGGCGAAACATTTGTGTAAGCCAATGGTGTCGGTCCAGGCAGGCGACGGTTTATTTCGCTTGTCTCAGTGACAATGCACCCACAGTCAAACGGTTTTTCTCTACAAAAAAAAATATTAGGTCTAAACATACACCTCCCAAATTATAAATTAAGAAATAAAAGTTACACAATATAAATACAATGCAGAGAATATATATTTATATACTTAAATACAATTGATATATAAGGCTAATAGTGGTCAGTAATAATAAAAATTATAATACGATAAAATGGAAATAAAAAGGCAGGGCGAGTGACCTAGGAAATACATAATATCATACTTATAAAAAATAAAAAATAATATAATATAATAATGACACAAATAAAAAAAACAAACAACAAATAATATAATATAATGATGATTTTTTATTTTTTCTAAAAAGTATTAAACAATATTATTATACTTTATTTAGAATAGAAATCCTTTGTTTAATTACCATACATGCAATTTACATTTTTAAATATTTTAGATAAAAAATGAAATCTTTTAAAATTGTATTTTATTATTATTATCTAATCATTTACAAACATATTCATTATTTTTGAATATTTTATTACAAAACACAGATAAAAACTATTACTATAATACTGTGTAAACCAATAATGGAAATGATTAAATAATTATCGATATAATGAGTGGCTATGCAGTTAACAAAAATTGTATTTATTTGTTAACTGCATAGCCACTCATTATACTAAATTCAACTATTCCGGTGTCATTTCCTATTAGATTCAACTATTCATATCCACAATTCGTTAAATGAGATACAACAGACAATCATAATAAAATTACTGGGTGGGATCACGGTGACATAATAAATTAATACATTCTAATAATAATTTCACTCACCGATAGCATTGGGCGCCTTGCGATTTCACTAATAGAAATATTTTTTTTCTCATGCAAAACAATAATCTGAGCTTTTTGAAATCTTGTTAAATGATGCATGGTCTAAATTAATCAATATATCACAATCACAAACTTCAAGTGCAAAAGAAAGAGTATAATGTGTAGTTGCTAATGCAGACTGACTACATAAGTTCACAATTAAAGGCAGGAATATATTTTTAAAGCGGGTAGTTAGCTTCTAAACTGGGAAATAATTTTAAGTAGGCGAGAAACTTGTGGTAGATTCTCAAACTGGTCAGAATATCGCTTTATTCAGTTAGTATATTCATTTTAAATTACAAAATCTCAAAAATAATATTTTAGTAAACTCGAGGCTCGAACTCAGATCATTCTGTCACTGTAGGTTGAATGCTTACCTGTTGCGCCACGAGAGCAACTATCCTACATTGCGAAATTATGTTACACTATCATTTAAAAGACGTCAGCGCACTCACTCTATGAATGGGATGTGTGCGAGGCTGTCATTGTGAGCAGTACGTACAGTAGGATATAGTTTTGTAGTGTGCGTGTCTGGTTACTTAATTCCTTTGGCCTGTGATTAACCCCCATGTACATGGGGGTTAAATCGATAGGTATGGTACTCTGCTCGCACTGGCTTGACACCTTAAAAGAAACATCCTCTATAGATTGTATCAGAAAAGTGTGGTACAGACCATCGAACTGAACAACTTTCTCCATGGGACCAACATCATAATCAAGAAAAAAATATCAGCTGTCCCATACATTTGGGTCGAGTAGGTATTGAAGTTGTACGGGACAGCTGATCATTTCATGCGGCCCAACGATATTTCCGTGCGGCCTGGTCAGCGCCTTAAAGGCTTCCAGGTTTTAAAGTAGGTAAGTAGTTAAATATTAAACACGTCAGCATAACGTTATGCTGAAACAGTCATCAGGATAGATAAACAGTACCCTGCCGTGCAAACTGGGAAGATTATCGATGGTTTAATTATTCATGAAGCACACATAATTATTTATTTAATAATTCCAAATAATCTTGAATCAAAATGGGATGAAAAATGTGAAAAAAATACATTATTAATTAAAAAATAAATCAAAGGTTTACTAAATAAGTCCTTTGATTGCTCTTACCTATTGCTAGTAGTTCTGCGGAACAGTAGACCTCGCTAGCACAAACCTTTTTGAAACACTAAATTTATTTAAAACGGAATATGTATACCATGTTTTTTTCATCAATTTCGCCAAATTTTTATCAGACCAACTTGAAAGTACCTTTCAAATAAAAAAGAGCTATCGAAATCGATCTAATAAGGCGGAGACATCCAATAGTCATCTTTTTGGCCCTTTTTGGAGGAAGTACAAATTTTTATCAGACCAACTTGAACGTACCTTTCAAATAAAAAAGAGCCATCAAAATCGATCTAATAAGGCGGAGATATCCAGTAGACATCTTTTTGCCCCTTTTTGGAGGAAGTTAGATTTTTATCAGACCAACTTGAAAGTACCTTTCAAATAAAAAAGAGCCATCGAAATCGGATCTAATAAGGCGGAAATATACGATAAACCCCTTTTTGGAGGAAGTAGCCCTCCAATCAAAAATCCTCGACGACAAAAAAAATCTATAAAGTCGTAAAACCTGTATAGCAAGTTTCGTCCAGATCGGTTGTAAGATACGACCTGTAGAGGAGTACCAATAAATAGACAGACGAAAGCAAATTTAGCTTGACTTGAAGCAGAGACGCATCACTCGCTACGCTCGATCGTCAATAAAAAAACCCACGCGGCCTGACAAAACGTTGAGTATCGCTGCACGGCTCAATACACGGCTAAAAGCATCTTTTGGCGCTCGAATGGGGCGCTGTTGGTGAACATTTGTGCAATTGTTTTGTGAAATGTCACTTGAAATGTATTCAACAAAAAAACCAATTCGCCATATTCGGCATAGTCGTTAGTTCCTATTTTTGCCACGCGCCCAAATAACCTTATAGCGCTATAGTTAGTTTGTGACATTTCTGCCTTATTGCAGGCGCTGGCAGGGGACCATCCTATCAGAGTCTATTCGAAAAGTTCATAGGAGGAGTCCCCAAAGGTACTGCCATTTGTTACAGACAGAAATATCAGTTGTATTGTATTGAGGGATACGCTAAGATAGCCCGCGATTCAAAATTTCTTACGTTTTTTGCAATTTGCAGATCAGTGTCACATATAATTTGTCAAAATGTGGTTTCAAACGTATCAAATGTGTATTTACATAATTATAATCATTAAAATCATGAATACAACTCTCTAAGTTCAAATTACTAATTGAATGACTATTTCATTTTATTATTTTTGACTAAGTTATGCAAATTGCGAAAATCATAAGAAAATTCGAATTTTGCGAGCTGTTTTGGCACTTTCTCCTTAATTTGAAAGCTAAATTGGTAGGAACTTACAGCCGAATTTGTCAGCGATACTCGGCAACTATCTGCATGAAATATTAGCGGACAAATGAGCATTTTCAACAACCCGCCCACTCCCATCCACTTTGAAATGCGGCCCGTTGAGCAACTTACTGCGGCCCGGTGAGCCATTGTATGCGGCCCGGTGAGCCATTTTATGCGGCCCGGTGAGCTATTTTATGCGGCCTGATATATTTTGAGACACGTAACGGGACAATTCTCTTCAATAAAATTGTCTCTTCAATAAAAGAATATTAAACTTATGCGCCTTATAAATAAATTGAGTATCGCTGAACTTCAATTGTTTTATTTTGAAAATAGAATTTGATAGTGGCAAATGTACAACGCGATTCAAATAAGAATAGGAACGTCAATGACCTCTATCTGTCAAATTTTGATTGAAAAGTACGGTTCGCAAAGAAAACTTATTTGCATAACGTTTTTTGTTTGTTTAACTGAGTCTTAGTTAAATCAAAGTGAAAAAAAAAAACATCAAAAAATTAATCATAAATAATTTAAAAAAAATTATACTACTTGCTTTCATATTTTCATTGTTGGCAACGATTTACCAGAAAGAATTAAGTAAAAATGTTTCGTTCATGATTCGTAAATAAATTTTATTAAAAAAATATCTTGTTTTGCTCACCATACCCAATTTATTCGATTTGACAGCTATGACATCACAACATGGCGCTAAGTCGATCCTATTCTTATTTGAAACGAAATGTATTTATGACGACTTATACGGATTTTTGATAAATTTTACATGCGTGTGTTCACTATTCAAGTTTCCATATTATTTTAAAATTTATCTTTTATACAACAACGCTTATCTTTTTGTCCACAGTGGCCGAAATAATACGTATGGAGCACAATTACAGTGTGGAACCAGTGAAGGAGACACAGGAAAGTGTGTCCAGACTCAATGTGAGACAACTGGTGGATACTCTGGGATATCTGTGAGTATTTTCATTAAAAACTTTATAACTGGCAACAATTTTGTGATCAAAAGAGTCATGACTGGACAGGTCCACTCAAAGGAGACAATTTTTTTTGGGCCATTACATTACCGTTTACTAGTGGTAAACGGTAAACTCATACTCAAAGCATTTATTTCAATTAAACCAATTACAGGCACTTTTGAATTGTCAAAGAGTCGGTCAGCTAAGCTAGTTGCCCATTTCAAAAAATAGATCTCTATGGAGAAGAATGGGCAAGAAACTCCACGGACACTCTTTTAAATCAAGATAAGTAATCAACATCCTGGGTACATTATATTTGTTGCTTCTACATGTGAGAACAATGTAAAAAAATAAAAAAATACTTAATAATAAGTTAAAATATAAAATTAAAAATAAGGCCTGGCAGATAAGAGATGGCCAGTCTCAACTGACGGCGCCCGTTCACGAACATGACGCGTGGATCAGCACCATCCAGCTCAACCATTTTTTTTCTAAGCCTAATTTGAATAAATGACTTTTGATTGATTGAGTCCCGACGTGCAGCTGTCGACTATTTCTGTTTTGTACTCGTGATTATAGATCTATTTTGTTTTTATTGTTCTTACTAGCTTTTTCCCGCGGCTTCGCCCGCGTTGTGGTCGGAGGTAATTATCCCACACGGAAATGTACTGCCGGAATAAAAAGTTTTTTTTTAAAAAGAATGTCCTAAACTCCTAACTCGGGTCTCTCTTCCTATGCGTCGACGTGCAGGTAGTCAAAAAAATTCAAATATAGCTGAAAATTATTGGTCTGTGTTTTAGTAAATTAGCCAATCAATCTGCCTAGCCTTTTCCAAACTATGTTTGGGGTCGGCTTCCAGTCTAACCGGATGCAGCTGAATACCAGTATTTTACATGGAGCGACTGCCGGTCTGACCTCCACAACCCAGTAACTGGGTAATACGATACCCCTTGGTAAGACTGGTTGTCAGACTTTCGGGCTTCTGACGACCCGTAACGACTGTAAAAGATTCATGAATGACAGCCGGGACCAATGGCTTAACGTGCTTTCCGAGGCACGGAGGAGTCTCGATATGTAAAGACCCATCCACGGACCAACCCCGGCAAGCGTAGCTTAACCTAACCCGATGGATCGAACCGTGCGGCTGTTATTACTTAGCCACGAGCTCCTCTTAGTAAATCAGTATTACTCATTAAAATGGTTCTCTGTAACTCGTTTCATTTATAGATTGTAACTGAACACTGTAACTCGGAGCTAACATTTATAATATTGTCACCAGATCCATGAAGAATCTACAGCGTAAGCAGCTGTGGGTTGTGAAGGTGGAGACCGATAAAGCCGAGGCCTCTATCACGCAGTCTGAGCAGGTTATCACCAAGATGCCTGACCCAAGGCAGATTATTGAGGTAAATAACTTAGTTTTTGTTACCATTATCACAGATTAATACAGATGGGACACTCCGCAAAATCATTTAAATAAAAATCGACTCTTGCTACGACACAATAAAGTGCAATTCAGATCGCACATCGCCCGCGTACCTATAACCTACAGTTATATTCAACTACAAGTTGCCTCTCTTTCTATCGCGTAACTCTTATGCCTTCTGACCTACTGAATTAGCCCCGCGGACAGGACCCGCCGCGTACTTGTAGCTTCATACCTAAACTGCGGAGTGTGCCATCTGTATTAATCTGTGCCATTATGTTTGTTTTTATGCAGAGTTTGTAACTACAGGGACTTTGGTATGCTCAGATCAACAAAAAAAAAGGAAGATGGATCGTTGCGAACTACAAAAGTGAAGCCACAAAAACGTGCTCCTGCAAGTAAAGTTCGCGCTCACGCACACACAACTAAAACCATGCTCATCGCTCTTAGTACGTGATGAGTCGTCGTCTAGTTAACATAGTTTAAAAAAATAAAATTATGCCTTCCTGTGTAGTGAAAACTTGTAAAAATAAATAGCAAATCAGTTTTTTCTTATTAAATAAAGAATAAGTTTTAGGTTACTTGGAACAAAAAAACCCAACGAACGAAGGTAGTGACATGAAAGTTCGAGGGTAAGTAATACGATTTAAAATTTCCCCATTCGATTAAACAAATTTAAATATGATATCTTACCCATAAGTACAATATTATTCCCCAAATTATAGGGAAACAATTTAACAAATGGCGTCAACCCTTGTACACAAACATAGATAAATAAAAAGGTGGCTTCACTTTTGATATTCACGACGCGCCGTCTTCCTTTTTTTGTTGATCTGAGTTGGTATGATTAATAATAAATAAGAAACAATGACAGTTCAAGTTTTGGGGCGGATTTCGAGTAGATTGGCGCTCTTACAGCAATAAAACTTTTGTTCAAACCTGGCGAGATAACTCTAGCTTTTACCTTGGCCAGAGGCTAAGCATTGCCATACAACGTGGCAATGCCGCCAGTCTCTTGGGTACTTTGCCAGTCGACAGCGATGCGGAGGAATTTTTCGACCCCAAATTTTAGTTAGGATATTATATTTATATTTTAATAATCTGTAATTTTTTGAGTAATAAATGCCCACTTTATCTCTAGCTTAGTCTAAACTATGAAAGATTCATAGCACTTAGGAAATCTATGCTAAATTAATTTACTTACCATCAAATACACCAATGATAACACGGCTCAATTCCTATTCTTAAAATGTCAGATAGGTAAATTCCACACGAAATCTGTATGTTAGCATAATATCAAACTACCCTACCCACAGATAATCCCGCAAACGTCATCATCATCAACCGCAGAGCCGCAAAATACTGAAGTTCTACAGATGATGGACGACAACACAATATCCGACAATTTCATATATGAGATAGCTGAAGAACAAGAGATAACTATGGAAGAGGTCAAAGAAATACCAGCAACAACTTCTGAGAACCCGGAATGGACGGTCAATATCTTACCGGATGATACAAAACCAAAATATGCTTACATTAAACATTGTGCTTCAGGCAAAAAGAAGAGACACTTCACCGCAGACATGAATGAAATCACTCTACAAGGAGACTTTGAAAATTACTACATTCTCCCCGATGTGGACCCGTCCGTGGGTGTTGAAATAACAACGAGTTATGAACCAGAGAACTACATTGTTGAGGAATACCAGCATCTAGTTCTGGATGAACGACCAAAGAAACGGTCTAAAGATGATTCTGGACGAAAAAAAAAGAAGCGGTTGTCGGCCAACCCACCTGTTAAAGATGAACCAGCGGATTGGGTGATTGAGAACAATATTGTATATGAGCAAGACGAAGACTACGATGATCCGAAGAAGGTAGCTTCGCGCGTTAGAAGAAAAAATAAGAAATACTTAGGCTATGATTTTGTTACTTAAGAATTTCTATTTGAGTCGACATTTGATTTTGGTGTCTCGCTTTTTGAGGTTAGGTGGGATTTTAAGTTAAAAATATATTTATACTGTGTTTTTTTGAAGTGAAGACGCACTTTGAGCTTTTTCTGAACAGCAAACGAAACTGCACCGTCACAGTTGGGTCGGTGACGCTGAATCGGGTATACTCGGCTCCTGTCAGTCGGTGACGCTGAATCGGATATACTCGGTCTGAATCGGGTATTCTCGGCTCCTGTCAGTCGGTGACGCTGAATCGGATATACTCGGTGCTGAATCGGGTATACTCGGTGCTGAATCGGGTATACTCGGTGCTGAATCGGGTATTCTCGGCTCCTGTCAGTCGGTGACGCTGAATCGGATATACTCGGGGCTGAATCGGGTATACTCGGTGCTGAATCGGGTATTCTCGGCTCCAGTCGTAAGTTTTCACTTCTACTATCGTGTGATCATAAGAATTTTCGTCGGTGAATTTACTAGTTATATAAAATAAAAGACTAAAATGAAATTGATTTCAAGGTTCTCATATACAAAAATCTCTGGTAATTGTTGTATTTTCACGATCAATGTTCTTCCAATAAAATAAAATCATCGCTTATTCTTGTTGCCCAACGCTGGGCTTATCTCGCTCGGAATCGTAACTGGAGATAATTTTAAGATGCCTAAAGTATCCTTAAAATATCAGACTTTGGTCCCGGCTGTCATTCGTGGATCTTTGACAGTTGTTACGGGTTGTCAGAAGTCCAATAGTCTGACAACCAGTCTTACAAAGGTGTATGGTGTTACCCAGTAACTGGGTTGCGGAGATCAGAGGGCCTAGACAAATGGCATTCTATTTCTACAATCGCTACAGCTACAAAATGACATTGATATGATCACGTGACATTCCGATAGCTTATTTATTTATTTAAATAACATGGGAGACTTACAGCTAAAACAAACAGATCAAGGACAGTACATTAGTCTGAAAGCCAATTACAGGTTCTCCACTTATAAATTATATAATATTAAATATAATTATGTCAACCCCATACTTTTTTTGGCTTTTCTTACTAGCGTCATCGCTAATCAAAATGTTACTTTGTCTAAGCCCACAGATAGGCAATCGCTCCATGTAAAATACTAGTATTCAGCTGCATCCGGTTAGACTGGAAGCCGATCTCAAAAATAGTTGAGAAAAAGGCAAATGCTCTGATAAACTCTCCCACTATAGGACAAAGGTCTTATCACACAAAGAAGGAACCAACAACTGTTGGTTTTACTACAACATTAAAATCCTACCTGATATGCGAGCCAACTAAGAATGTCAAATTAGTACTGCCGACAGCTGTCAAATACACGATAGCTGTCAAATTAGTATGCATTGGTAATGAAGTTCGCGAGTATTGCGGAACAAAATGGCGTCTTGACAGTACTGTTCTCATTTGGCTCGCATAGTACCCTTCAAAAAGCTTGATTATAATAAAGGCGAGTTGGTTTTTTTAACGTCTTTCCTATGTATAAAAGTATATTATTAATTAAACATTTTTTTGGCAATAAAACACATTTTAATTTGGTTAATATAGAAGTTAATTTTCTAGATCTCGAACGTTTATTATTTCAATTTGAAATGGCTGGTTTATTATTACAGACTTGCTGTAATTTTAACGGACTCTTTTAGGCTCGCCCCCTATTATATGAACTTAAACATAAATCTGATGAGATGTGCGTGTACACACGGCTACACATCAATCTATACATTTCCAGTTTACACTGACCTCTCATTGTAAGGAAATCCTATACAATGCGAGATCAGCTTATACTGGAAATGTATAGCTTGATCTGTAGCCGTGTGTACTATAAGGTACACCTCTGCCCAACCCTTCGAGGATTACAGCCGTAATGTTATATGTTGTGTTAATATTAGAGCCGAAATAAATGTTGGGCTACTTTTTGTAATATTCCACAGCTGGGCAAAGATGTGACATATAGGATAAGTTATTAAGAGGATACATTGGAGCTTGGTTTAGCTCGGTGTGTAAGTGAAATGGCGTTATGGCTGTCTAGTTTGACACTCGATATAGAAGACTCACGCGCACCTGACCTAAACGCGCTTCGTTTAAATGTAGATTTATGACAAAATGCTTTAACTTAAATCAATTTTTAGCTTGGTAAATTCATAACATATTTAAAGACCTTCGATTTAAAGCAAATTTTACTGCACAGTTAAAAACTGATTACGAATAATCGTATAAAACAAAATAGACGGTGCTACTTCGGATTTTTCTTTTTTCTACCAAAAAATAATTCAAGTAATCATGTTTCGGTTTTAGTAGAGCAGTAGACAATATACTTTGTCAAATAAAACATATGGAAAATCCACATACGAAAAATGATTTAACATGTGGTTTTATAGGAATTTTAAAAACAACAATTTTCGATGTATCCCCTTAATATCTTACATTACACGCACAAACAGATTCATTATTAAGATAGAAGCGCAAAGTTAGCCGGCGAAATACGAATTTTCTTACGTTTTTTGCAATTTGCAGGTCAGTCAAATCAGAGTATGACATGTACCGTAACAAATATATATTTATAGAATTATTAGCATTAGAATCAGCAGTACAACTCTTTATGTTAGTATTTAGCTTCAAATGTCTTGATTTCCTGAAATAAACTTACAGAGTTGTATTAATGATTCTGTAGATACATATTTGTTATTGTCGCTAATCATATTTTGATCAAGATACAAACTGACCTACAAATAGCAAAAAACGTAGGTACCTAGGAAAATTTGAATTTCGTGGGCTACCTTTGCGCAATATTATAAAATATGCTATATGTTATGCTTTCACGGTACAACGTCTGAATGGATTTGGATGAAATTTGGCACACGGCTAGACCATGACCTGGATTAGGACATAGGATACTTTTTATCCCGGTAGTGTACATTTTGGTGTACGTGGGATAATTTTCGTCATGCCGCTAGTAAAATAATAAAATAAAAATGCCAAATAATTGCAATGTTTGAAAATGATTCTCTATAAAGAAATATTCAGTAGGCAGGCCCCAGTTAATGAAAAACTGAACGTCTTGAAAAAAAAAATTACTATCAAGAGTTCGTGGGACACCCGGTCGGGACGAAGGTCCTTTTTAGCTCTGATTCGCCATGTGTGCAGAGTATAACGAGCGATAAGGAATCGCTCCCAAATAAAACTAAATAAATACACAGGTTTGATCTGTTGAGATGGTGATTTGTATAGTCAACGACTTTTGTGCCTCACCCCCATAAGAACGCTTTTCGTATGCACGGACCAGTGGCTAGCCCCGCCTGCATTGCTTGCATTGTTTTCGTCCGTGTGCGCTTCTGCGCACATTATAAAAAAAGGTTCTAATCAAGTTAAGAAAAAAACAGCAATTAACGTTTAAGAAAAGGGACATTGTTCACTTTAGGGTCATCCTTCTTAGGCGACATACTTCATTCATTGGTCAAACAAAAAAGGGCGTTGCAAACTACGATTTCAACGTGCAGCCGAAAAAGTATTGAGAAGGGTTATGCACAACGACTTTCGACTGTACATACTGTTCCCTCAACGGATCACGCTTGAGTGTAAGGGCGAAAATATACATTCCTGTAGCATACAAAACTATGCAACTGTCTAAGGGGCCGCCTCCACGAGCGAGCGAATCGCGGCGATAGTCACGCTGTGCCTACAAATTATCGCCGCGATGATATCGCCGTGTGGAGATTGATTCGTAGAGTTTTTATTGAATTTGGTGGCACGACGAGATTATCGCCGCGATTTTCACGACCGTGGAGGTGGCCCCTAACTCGAAAACTACAAAAAATTGTAGAACATACATGGGGGTTAAATCGATAGGTATGGTACTCTACTATCAGCTCGCACTGGCTTGACACCTTAAAAGAAACACACTGTTTAGGTATTTATGTTGAAACTTTGTTTTTCTATTTCAGAGTTTGTCCCAAAGAAAATTTGTTTATTTTCATGAGTGCTATTTATGCCTTAAAATATTGTACACAATTATTAGGCACTATCATTGCATATTGATTAATAAAATTGTAATTAGGTAACTAAGTAGGTTCCAATATATTCCTATATAATTTGTTTATAATTCAAAATCAAATGTCGACATCAATAAATTAAGATTTTGTTTAAATTTTATGCATTCTTGTGCTTTGTTTTTTGGTTCAACTGTTTATAGAGTTAAATATTTGACTGCTAGTCTTGAGTGAGGTTTAAAAATAAACCAAAAACCGTCTGAAAAATTCTCCATTTTAAATAATTAGGTTAACTTTACGAAATGTTTGGGGAAATGAGGTCTCTAACACGAACATAAAATAAGAGCTTCGGGGCGTCTCATACGGTCATTACAGTCACTTTCGTTTCTACAGCGAGAATCAAAAAAATTTAAGGCTGTGATCATCAAACTGAACAACTTTCTACATGGGACCAACATCGTAATTGCGAAAAATAATCAGCTGTCCCATACAAAACTGCAATACCTTCTCAACCCAAATGTAAAGGAAAGCAGATTATTTTATCGCGATGGAGAAAGTTGTTCAAATTTATGGTCTGTGTCACACATTTCTGATACTGTACCTATACGAAATTTTGTTTCACAGGAGACAAGAAAAACAAAAAATAATAATTAAATAGGGGACTTGTTATTTCGAAGCTCGCAGTCAAATATGAAACGGAGTTGAGTGCCTACCTTATTACTTACGGTTTTTTTTTTTCATGAATTATAAGAAAAATTTGCAAAATAAATCGGATATCTATTCCTGTCTTGTATATTTGTTTGACCATTAATTTTCAGTGTTGGGTTAAAAAAATATTTTATTAAGAAACATTAACCCTCTTACAAATAAAACACGGAATAAAGTTATATCAGGGATAACAAAGGAATAACCATACATTTTCATAGGTTTAAATTTGGAATAACATTATTCTGTGTTTATTTGTAAGAGGGTAGGTAGGTATAATCAACAAGGTGAATTTTTCGCCTTAAATATTTCAAGACGGATACCACGGTTAGTGTCTATAGGCTCGCCTATGAAATGGCCAGTGTAGGTATCCCCTGAATTCCCCTGATAATATTGAATATTATTTTTTTAAATTAGTATTTAGTCTTGACTTTCTTTATTAGTCAAGAAGACGTCAACGGATGGAGGCCACATAATTATTACAAATGTCTGTGCCACGTAAACTGTCCCACAACTCCATGCAATGGAACCTGAGCTGTTCCAGACGTCTGCTTCCCATCTTTGTACCATTTAACCTCATACATTTTCTATAGGTATTAGATCAGGGGATCGCGCTGGCCATTGCCTAAACTACTTACGAACAATACTGGCACGATGTATCATTCGTATTTCCGAAGATAGACGATGATTCCCGAAGCTACTTTTCTTGGGGTATTTTTCTTTTCATCATTATGTTATTTTTCTGAATGGTTAAGAAATAAAAATGGGTTTATCAAATATTTTTTTAACCCAACACAGATTCAATCATAGATTTTAGCATCATGGTGTATATTGTTATATAATTTAATAACCATGAATAAAACAGTGTTTTAAAAATAAATATTTTTTCTTTTCTTTTTGGTTTTTTTTTTAAATGCGTTAGCTTCTTTCTACGATTATGTTGTACCTACTTATACAGAATAACACTATAGCACACATATATGTATACAACGTGTAACGTTAAATGCGCAAAACCTCTTATGAACAACTTTTACTATGGGACCAAACATGAAATCGTGAAAAAATAAATCAGCTGTTCAGTACATTTATGTTCGCAAAATTCGTGAAAATGTACTGAACAGCTGATTTTTTTTCACGATTTCATGTTTGGTCCCATAGTAAAAGTTGTTCATAATAATGAGTACAATGACCCCTTAAGAGGTTTTGCGCATTTAGCGTTACACGTTGTATATACAGGGTGTAAGGGACAGTCCTCCGCAAACTCACAGGGTGCATTCAGCTCCTCATTTTGAATCATATTCCACCGGAAATTTTCTCAGGAAAATTTTCATTTTTTCAATTTTTTTTTCAGTTACATTTTCATTATTTCAATGTAAAATTGCATTGTGTGTTCGCAGCACTCCATTTATGTAAAAAAAACTGCAAAAAAAAAACCAGCAATGGATGTTGAAATACTCTAACCAACGACGCGTGAAATCAGCTGTTCACTTTCTGTCTAGCTACAGAGTTCATCGAACTCACCGCATACCTATTACCTACCCCTCCCAACCAGTAATAGACGCTCCAATTTGTGCACAAAAACACAAACAAATCAGGTTTATTGGATTCCCTTAACGTTCCTGAAAAAATTTAATGTTCCGGTCATCTTAGTATGACATACTGAATTCACCCTATCATTTTGCGGAGGGCTGTCCCTTAGACCCTGTATATATACAGGGCGACTTTGAAAACATGCGACAAAATTTAAGGGGTTCTACCCATCAATATGAACAACTTTTACTAAGGAACCAATATCGAATTCGCAAAAAAAAAATTAACCTTCCTATACACCCGATAAGGGTTGTGTAGGTACTATAGGCTGCCGTTGGTCCTCGCCCTTTTCAAAACTTTTTCGTTTGAACGTTCAAATAGTAGTTTGCAACGCCCTTTTTCAGTTTGACAAATGAATGAAGGATGAGCCTTTTGTTTTAAAGTTTACATACCCGATTTGACCATTTTGTTTAGGGTCGAAATTTTTTTGCGAACACGAAATTGTTCCCTTAGTAGGTAAAAGTTGTTCAATTAAGTAGGTACCTATATGTTGTTTTGTTATTATTTGTTTGGTTTATTATGTTTTATTATTATTGATGGGTAGAACACCCCCTTAAATTTTGTAGCATGTTTTCAAAGTCACCCTGTAGATAAACCAGACATTACGAGGTAAGCGGTAAATGTCGATACTCTTATATAGGTACCATTGCCGTTGCCCGCGGTTTCGCCCGCGTGGATGTAGGTAATTATACCACGGGAAAAAAAGTACCTATCGTATGTGTTAATCCAGGTTATAAAACGTTGGGTGCCAGTTTCTAGGTGTTTTCGATGTTGTCACCGTTTCCGGCACAATAAGAAGTCCAAGTGTTGTAGACAAGGATTTATTTACATTCCTATCAGCGTCATGGATCATAAATTCTGCGAAAGCAGATAAATAACCATCGAAAACCCTTTTTGCTTTCTTAGCAGGAGATCCCTAGAGTACCTCAAGCTACACCTACCTATCTGTGTGCCAAACATCCAAATCCGTTCAGCTGTTTTTGCATGATTGAGTGTAACATCCAAATATCTTTTCACTTCTACTATTAGGCCTGAAACTGCGTTAAGCGGACGCCCGCGCGGTAGCATACAAAGTGCACCGTCGCGGAGCCCCGCGCGGGTGTACGTTGCGGGGGGGCGCCAGCGCAACGGTGCCCACCTCCGTGCGGCGTATATCCGCGCAGGACCCGCTAGCGGTAACATAGACCTGCCGGTCGATTCTGTAAAAATCTCACAGTGAAAACTTAGGTGGAGTGAGTTTGTTTTTGCTAGGAATTGACACTATTGACAGCTCACTTCACCTAAGTTTGTACGGTGAGATGGTTAACTGCACTGCTGTACCGAAACTTTAAAATGTTTATAAAATGAGTTTTCATTTTCTCTTATTTTACCGAACTTTACAACAAATTTCCCGCACAGCAATCTATATTCAATATACGGGCTTACTGGTTGTCGTTTTTTTAGGGTTCCGTCCTCAAAATGAAAAAACGCAACCCTTATAATCCTATAAGGGTTCCGTTTTTCATTTTGTCACTTGTTTGTCCGTTTGTCTGTATGTCTGTCTGTCAAGACCGTTTTTCTCAGAAACGCGTGGAGGTATCAAGTTGAAATTACTATCAAATACGTATTCTGTGGTCTCTTGAAGTCCTAAAAAAATCAAGCTTAGTCAATGCAACAAAAACATACGGCCATTTTTATGCGACATATTTTGATACTCGCAAGTAAATCAAAACCTATAAGAGTGCTTCCCGTTGACCTAGAATAGGTAATGAAATTTGGCAAGAAGCAAGGTCTCCCAGTACAAGTAGAGGAAAAAGTCCGAAAATCGTGAATTTGTAATTTTTTGAAGTAAAAAATTTAATTTTGGGATCCAATTGTCAAGTTTGTTTTTGGGATTGTTAGATACGGGAACAAGTGAAACAACGGCTGCCTATAAACGCACTAACGCTTTATTCCAAAACAACGTGCGCGCGCCCGCGGCCGGGCGCGGGGCGCGGGGCGCTGCGCGGCGTCGTCTGCGCACGCAGTACAAAGCCCGCGCATCGCTACGAACATACATGTTTGTTTATATACAACATCTCCCAACCTTATTTCGAAAGATACAATGAAATCAAACAACAGATAACAATACATAATAATAAAACTAAAGTACATAAAGTTCCTTACAACTACATACATGTACACATTATCCACTGGTCACTTGCCTAACGCAAGGCTTCTATAATCTACCTTTGGGAGCTGGCGCAACACCCTACCGGGACGGCCGGGCGACACCAGCGCGGGCGGCGAGGTCGGCGTACTTGCACCCTGCCCTCCCACCCCCGCGGCGTCAGCTTGAGACGCGGGTTGGGGGCTCGGTGATGCTGCTGATGACATGTCATCGTCACCATCATACTCCATTTCGCCAGCATCCCAACTTTGTTCTACATTGCTATTGTCATTGCCCTTATATAACACAATCTGGTTTTTGTGTTTTTTGATTACTCTCCCAGTTGAATTATCTTGAACAAAATACACCACTTTACCAGTTTTATTTATAATTTTGCCTCTGCACCATGTGAACTTGTCTTTATTTTCAAATTTTTTGTACAAAACTTCGTCCCCGTTTTTAAAAATTTGTATGTTTTTGCCTCCATACGATTTACTCTGTAAACACTGGTTTGATTTTACTTTGCTGTCCAGTGACGCGTTTGAGGGTGACGACAGCGGTTTTGGCAACAACAGATCCAACCTTGACCTTAACTTGTGTCCAAAAACTAATTGAGCCGGAGAGAACCCTGTCACTGAATGCACCGAATTCCGATAATCAAACAGATATTTTAGCAGTTTTACCTTGGTGTCTTTTTGGCTGTTGCTGGATAAAATACACGATTTTATACCCTTTTTAGCGATCTTTACGTAACTTTCGGCCTGGCCATTGCTCGCAGGATTATAGGGCGGTGACGTCACGTGCTCAATCCCGTTAATTAAACAAAACCGTTTAAAATCTTGTGACGTAAAAGCCGTGCCGTTATCGCTCACAATTGTATTTGGTAACCCGAACCTTGCAACAAACTCGTATAATTTTTCTACTGCAGCTGATGAAGTCATTGACCCACACATATCGTAAACTTCCACCCATTTCGTGTATGCATCTACTACAATTAAATAATGTCTATTATCTAACGGACCCAAGAAATCTATGTGCAACCGGTAGAATGGTTGGGGTGGGAATTGCCAGGGCGCAAGCGGGGCGCGCGGAGGGGTAGGTCGTAAATGAATGCAAACACTACACGAGTTGATCATAGTTTCGATTTCTTTATCAATACCCGGAAACCAGAAACGGGAACGAGCTTCGGCCTTTGTTTTTACAATTCCCAGGTGGGAAGTATGAAGTTCGTTTAACATTTTCATTTTTAGACTTTCTGGTAAAATCAATTTATGCCCTCTCATAACACAGCCGTCTTCATAAGATAGTTGATTCCTGCATGCGTGGAACGGTTTTAAGTCGACATCAGACACGCTTCTAGGCCAACCCTTAAAAATAAAATTGATTACCTTCATTAAAATAGCGTCTTGGCTAGTTTCCCTGCGCAACTCGTCCCGCGTAACTGGCATGTGTCCGTCTATTACAAAGTGTACATACGACGCGCGATCAATCGGGGCGGCCGCCGCGGCAGCGTGCTGAGCGCTGTCTCCGCGTTCGCTGTCTGCGGTCATTGACAACGATCGCTTATCGTCGTTGGGAAGACTTGCTCGAGACAAATAATCCGCGCTGTTATTTTCGCTGCGAACGTATTCTATCTTATAATTATATGCGCTGAGGAACAACGCGTATCTTTGTAAACGGTTTGCCGAAACCTCCGGTATACCTTTGTGCGGCCCAAAAATTGAAATTAAAGGCTTGTGATCGGTGCGAAGGATGAACGGATCGGACTTACCGTACAAGTACTGATGGAATCTTCGAACTCCAAAGATAATAGCCGTTGCCTCTTTCTGAATCTGAGAATAACGTTTTTCAGCTGTGTTTAGAGTGCGGGATGCAAACGAAATAGGACGCTCGCATCCATCCCTATCTGTTTGCGATAATATCGCACCTAACCCATTAGGTGAAGCGTCCACCGTGAGTATTAACTTTGCATTTGGGTCGAAATGCGCTAACACCTGATCCGACGTTAAATGTTTTTTTATGTTGACAAACGCTCTTTGATGTTCGTCGGTCCAATGCCATTTAACACCCTTCCTTAAAAGATCGTATAAGGGACTTAAAATTTCGGACGCCTTAGGTACGAAATTACGGTAATAATTTACTAATCCTAAAAATGACTGAAGTTTGCCTACATCTGTGGGCACTGGGGATTTCTCAATTGCTATTACTTTATCTGATGATTTTTTTAACCCATTTTTATTAATTACATACCCTAGGTAATTGATTTCATTCTTAAAAAATTCACATTTTTCTTTCTGTAAGGTTAGTCCTGCATCTTGCAGCCTCTGTAACACTGCCGTTAAACGTTGTAAATGTAATCCCGGTCCATCGGCTGTGATAAGGACATCGTCTAAAAGACATAACACACCGTCCATACCAGATAATACGTTTTCCATTGCGCGCTGAAAAATAGACGGTGCGCTGGTTAAACCAAAAACCATACGTGTATACTGAAACAAACCGCGGTGAGTATTTATGCATGTAATCTTTTGCGAGTCTTCGTCTAAAACAAATTGATTATAGGCCATGGACAGGTCTAACTTTGAGAACTGTTGACCTCCATGCAATTTTGAAAACAGCTCGTGGACTGTAGGTAACGGGTATTGTTCTACAACTAATTGTTTATTTATGGTTACAGAATAGTCTGCACACAGCCTTACACTTCCATTGCGCTTTAATACTGGCACTACGGGCGATGCATACTCCGAATGATCAACCTGTTTAAGTATCCCTAAGTTTACAAGGCGGACTATCTCTTTATCTACCTTGTCCCGCAATGCAAAAGCGATGGGACGCGCTTTGAAAAATATTGGCACTGCATCATCTTTTAAACGTAATTTGACCTCGAACTTATTGAATTTTCCCAATTGATCTGAAAATACGTCTCTAAATCTATTATGCAAGTCATCGATTGTTTTTGCTTCATTATTTATGAAATTACAGGGTGCTAGTTTTAACCTAAATAAAGATAAAAAATCTCTTCCGAGCAATGGCGGGCCTTCGCTGCGTACCACGTAAGCATCTAGTGTGTGTGTACTCAGCCTATACGTGACCGGGAGGCGAACTATACCGAGACAAACAATAGTACTGCCCGTGTAGGTAAATAGCCTTTTCTTAGGTGGTAACAAGGGTAACCTGCCAAAACATTTGTTGTATAGACTCTCGGAAATTACCGTTACTGCAGATCCACTATCAATCTCAAATTTGATTTGTGAGCCGTTTATGGACACGATTTCTGTCATGGGTTCTCCCCGCTCTGAAGTGATGTTACAACATAAAAACTCACCATCGTCGTCCTCCTCACTCACGTCACCGGTCACAACACTCTTTACTTTGCACATTCTACGTAAGTGACCCTTTTTATTACACTTCCTACAAGAAAAATTCGCGAATCGGCACTGAGACGAGGCATGGTTCTTTCTGCCGCACACCGAACACTTCTCCGTAACCGGTTCCTTAACAGAACCCGCACTCTTGCCCTGCACCTGGAACACTGAATGTTCTTGCTGTGTGATCGACGCCGTCGTCGTGGAAGCGCCGGCGGCGGCGCCTGCCCGCGCGCACCGGACGCTCTGCGCCAACTGCACTGCCTTTGCCAGGGTCAAGGTATCGGTGTCCTGTGTGAACAGTTTGTCCCTCTCGGGACCCGCTAACATGCCCATCACAAAACGGTCTCGCAATGCCTCTTCTACGCTGGTGAACTTGCAATGTTTCGTGAGGCCACGCAGTCTTGCCGCCCACTGCGCATGCGTCTCACCCGTTTGCTGCGTTGCCGCGTAAAATGCGTACCGCTCTCCGAATCCACACTTTGTCGGGGAAAAGTGAGTGTCAAGAAGCTCATAGATGTCTTCTACTGGCACCTCCTCTAGCTGTTTTGGCAAAGCCAAGTCTGCTGCGAGCTGGTAGGTGCCATCCGCGAGTGCGCTCAGTAGGATTGCTCGCCGTCTTGAACCCGTTGCGTCGTTTTTTTCCGAGATATCGTTTGCCACGAACCATTGCCGCAGGCGACTTTTGTACGCCTGCCATTCGTGCACTGTGTGGTCGAAATTACTTAATATACCGAAACTAAACTGAGCCATAGTAATATAGATTATAGCGTGGGTCGCTCTCGTCGCCACTGTTAGATACGGGAACAAGTGAAACAACGGCTGCCTATAAACGCACTAACGCTTTATTCCAAAACAACGTGCGCGCGCCCGCGGCCGGGCGCGGGGCGCGGGGCGCTGCGCGGCGTCGTCTGCGCACGCAGTACAAAGCCCGCGCATCGCTACGAACATACATGTTTGTTTATATACAACAGGGATAAATTCTTTTCAACTACGGAACCCTTCATTGTGCGTGGTCGACACGCACTTGGCCGGTTTTTTTTGCTTGTCGTCGTTTTGCTACGTAGTAATAAGTATATTAAGTTCTCCATCGACACGACTGTATAATGTTCATGCACACCGTTAAAATTGAACTAGCGACACTGCGTAAATAAAACACCGCGAAGGGTACCCGCGACGGGGCCCGTAGCGTTCCCACAGAGCCCACCCGCGTTTCCACGCGCGTAGGCCCGCTTAACGCAGTTTCAGGCCTTTTAGTCCACTCAACAAAGGGGTTGTAGAGTGCGTGAGCTGGGACGTAAGCGATTTCTTCAGAAAGTTGTTCAGGGTGCTTAGGGAGTAAACATACTGAAAGTCCCCGCGTCTATAATAGGAGGTGAGCCGGAGTGGAGGATAAAAGTTCCCCCTTTTGAGTTTTTCGCTAATATCTTTAAAACGGTGCGTCTCGTAGAAAAAAAAATATCTTCTATGTAATGAAAGCTCATAAAATTTGTTACAACTTTTACCTTAGGTATATACTTTTTCGAATTCCTACGCATTTTCGAACTATACGTTACGGAAAAGTGAAAATTGACGAAAAAACTACTTTTATCAAACACTAGCCGGTGCCTGTTCTTCGTTCGCGTTATTTCGATATAAAAAGTAGCTTAAAATTAACACTATACTAGGTACCTACACTAGGTACTACTAGTAAATGATAAACTAAATATACAAATAAATACAAAAGGACACTCGGCGTCGAAGTACTCGTCCGCATCGATGTCATCCGGAGACGTGCCCAGAAGACTGGCAGCATATAATTGTTAATTCAGGTCCTAAACTATCTACCTACCAAATTTCATTCAAATCCGTTGAGCCGTTGAGCTATCGAAACTTTTATCTACAGGGTGTAAGGGACAGCCCTCCGCAAACTGATAGGGTGAATTCAGTATGTCATTCTAAGATGACCGGTACATGAAATTTTTTCAGGAACGTTAAGGGACTCCAATAAACCTGATTTGTTTGTGTTTTTGTGCACAAATCGGAGCGTCTATTACTGGTTGGGAGGGGTAGGTAATAGGTAAGCGGTGAGTTCGATGAACTCTGTAGCTAGACAGAAAGTGAACAGCTGATTTCACGCGTCGTTGGTAGAGTAGTAGAAATGTGAAAGTTTGTGAAGATGTCTGGATGTTTGTTGTTGTGTTTGTCACGCAAAAACGGCTGAACAAATTTGGATGAAATTTGGCACACAGATACTTTATAACCTGGATTAACACATAGGAAACTTTTATCCCGGTAGTAGATTCCCGTGGGATAATATTCGACATCCACACGGGCGATATATTACATAGATAAAAGTTTCGATAACTCAACGGCGGAACGGATTTGGATGAAATTTGGTAGATAGATATATTAAGACTGTTAAGAATTATATGCTACTTTTTATGCCGAAATAACGCGAACGAAGAACAGGCGACGGCTAGTGTTTGATAAAAGTAGTTTTTCTCGACAATTTTCACTTTTCAGGAACGTTTAGTTCGAAAATGGGTAGGAATTCGAAAAAGTATATCAGTTAAAAGTTGTACTTAAAAAAGATTATGCTTGAGATTAGCTTTCATTAGGTACATGAAGATATTTTTTCTCTACGACGCACCGTTTTAAAGATATTAACGAAAACCTCAAAAGTGGGAACTTTTATCCCCCCACTCCGGCGCACCCCCTAGACGCGGGGACTTTTACTATGTTTACTCTAAGCACCCTGAACAACTTTCTGAAAAAATCGCTAACGTCCCAGCTCACCCACTCTACACGACACTACTAACATGGTGTAGTTAAACCTTTTTTTGTTGCCCAATGCTGGCCATAACTCGCTCGCAACATCGTAACTGGAGATAATATCAGCCTTTGGTCCCGGCTGTCCGTAGATCCTTGACAGTCGTTACGGGTTGTCAGAAGCCCAATAGTCTGAAAACCAGTCTTACCAAGGGATACCTATGGTGTTACCCAGTGGCTGGGTTATAGGTAAGCACTTGAAGTATCCTTATAATATCAGCCTTTGGTCCGGCTGTCCTTCGTAGATCCTTGACAGTCGTTACGGGTTGTCAGAAGCCCAATAGTCTGACAACCAGTCTTACAAATTGGTATGGTGTTACCAAGACTGGGTTGTAGAGGATGGGTTTAATCTGTCTCCTCATCTAATCTCTTTCTCAAATTCATCTCTGACAGTTTTGCTGTTAACTCCGCCATCAGTGCTGCTGATCTGGCAGAATGTGGAACCTGAATGCCTTGTTCAATTCCAGCTGCAGGGAATGGTGGAGGAGCTAGGATTCAGCTATTTGTCCCACCAGCTGGTCTCATAGGTATAGGAGGTACTAACTGTCTCACCGCTTGTGTTTTAAGTTTTATAGTTTCTAGTCTCATAATAAAGTTTGCAAAAGGCCCTATTGATTCTATCATCAAAAGCCTTGGATGAGAACATGCTACTAGTACCTCCTCTAGGGTAGGTGGTACCAAAACGGGTACACTAAGGGATATGATCAGTTACGGTTTGTTACAGTTCTAGAAAAGAAACAAACTTTTATTTTTACTTTTCAAATATTGAATTAATAAAGAATCCAAAGAACAAACAAACTTAAACATTTTCTTCGTTTTTAGAACAAAAACAAAACAAAAATTGTAAAGAAAGCTCATAAAGATTAAATTTTAATTATTTCTACTGGTTATTATTATTATCTATTGAAACTATTCACTTCATCAAGATATTTACAAAAAGTGTTGCTATGAGGGAAAAGTACATAATGTTAAAATGAGACAAAAATACATCTATTCTACTCTACTCCCTCTACTTGCGCAAACGCAGCATGCGTCTTATTGACTACGTCATTAGTGCACTCACCGCTCCCCTAACCGGCCATGTCTGATTTAAATACTAGTGGTTCTAGTTCATCAGGAAAATATATAGTTTTATTAAACTGTGACCGTGATTGTAATGTTCTAGTTGATTTTAAAAATTGCTAATTATAACCGGCTGTGGAAATTATGTCGGCTAGTTACCAACTTCAATAAAAAATAAGCAATCAAAGCTTTAATGATGATTTTTTTATATTTTAGTGAAACATTTAATAAAAGTTGACTAAAAAATTGACTTTATTAATTACCTACCAATTAATTTAGAAATATATATATTAGTCTCACCCTTATCCCTGCTAAAAACCAAATACGTAAGTAATTAAGCTATCCTTTACCAGTCTCTAGATAATAGTACATTATGATATAAGTGCGGTAAGTTGAAAATTACAACCGAGGCGATATTGCTAGCCCGAGCCGTAGGCGACGACTACAAGAAAGCAGAGGCTGTAATTATCAAAGCGCACGTATGTCATACGACGTTTTATAACATATTTGCTAGGAAATAAATAAAACTCGGACTTTCTTAAACGAATAAATCTTTAAAAACACACTTTCTGAAAATGAATTTGGATCTTTGCTTGTTTTCCATAAGATGAAATTTTGATACGCTTGTAAGTATCTATCTGTCGATTTTTCAGGCAAGAGCCTTAGAGTAGCCTTTTTCGCTGCCTCTGAGACTTCTGGCGGTGTCGAATGAATAAATTCATCATTACTTGACGACATTTTCAAATAAAAACAATACAGCGAAAAGAAAAAGCGCACGGAATCATTTTTACTTGTTCACAAATTAGCGATGCGCGCGCATTAGCCCTTTTTTTCACAAAAACAGCCAGTATTACTAATAAAGTAAACTAATATGTTTTTGTTTGTTGTTGCAATTTATTGTCAAAATTAATTAAATTAAAGAATTAATTCTTTAATTTAATTAATGTTTATTTTTTATATTTTATCTCCTAAAGTTAATTTTATTCATAAAATGTTGACCACTTTTCTGACATAACAACTCTTTGCTAAGATTTAAAAAGTACCGTTCGTTTTAGACGGAGCATCTTGATAAACCATACGTTTTACCTTATTAAAAAGAAACCCGTGCGTTTTACATTACAATTACGCACAAGTACGTAATGACATACATTACGATATTGAAATTCGTGAAATAAGAGACCCTTTACGAGCAAAATAATGTGTTATAAAATAATTTAAATTGATGGTCAGTGGAAAGTGGATCAAAAGTTGTGCCATTGTCCCCCATTGCTGGCCATAGGGAATGTTTAAAAATCCGTGTCACTGTCCACCAGTGGTGGCGAATGATAATTTACAAAGTTGTGCCGCTGTGGTGGACATCGGGAATAATTTTTTAAAGTTGTTTCGCTGTCCACCAGTGGTGGCCAAACAGGTGGTGGACATCGGGAATGAACGCCTATGTCGCAATCAACTAGCTAATGTAAACCTTTGAGGTAAGAAACCCTAAGAACTATCACGGAGCCAACCAACAACACAATTGTATAAAAGTCCCTAATAATAAATAAAAAGAAGAAAAAAACAGAAAAGAAAGTATGGCCCGGAAGATTAACGAAAGAATGCTAATTAAAACCAACCAACCAACCAACAACCACTAACCAACCCTGGATCACTACTATAAGGTTCATAATACACTGCAGCTGTAATGTTAGTTCCGTCTCACTCGCAAGTATGGCGGCTGACTAACATAACATGCCATACAAATGGAAATCATCAAATGCCTTCTCCCGCTCTGGGCGTGTCAGACTTTTACTGACTAAAACCCACCCGTGTTCCTTCAGTTGCCTATGCCAGGGCCGCGGTATCTCTTTCGAACAACCCACGACCCCGGCGGCATCGGCCCTATCGGACCCCATCATTGCTGACATCTCTTTGAGGCGCGCGTGGAACACAACGCGCCGTCGACCCGGGCCAGGTGGCCTACTCCCTAAGTCCGTCCGTCTTTCCGTCCGTCCGTTCATCCGTCCGTTTGAAATTACGATCCATCAAAACAAGTGTAAAAGTTAAATTTTTCGGACGGGCAAAAACACATCGGGAGTAGGGACAACTGACAAATCATGATGTCATTCATACTTCGTTCGGGCCCCGAACCAATCATCCATCCGTAGGTGATACGGAGTAAGAAACGCCCGTAACGAAGGCCGAAACTATGGGCTTTGTGCTTAGGGAGTAGGACCTCTGGTGCTTACCGGACGAATGGGTTAATAAAAGTCAGTCTTCGTTCTTAAAATTAAATTTATTTACATCTTAACCCCTCAAGTGTCAAATGCACCCCATGTGTGCATAAGGAAAAACCTTTACATAATAGGTATATAAGCTTATATCACATATACAACATTAGTTTTTGTTTACACTAAACCTCTTAAGGGGTCATTGTACTCATCATTTTGAACAACTTTTACTATGGGACCAAACCTGAAATCGCGAAAAAAAATCAGCTGCTCCCTACATTTTGACGAGTTTGATGTAGATAAATGTACTGAACAGCTGATTTTTTTTTCGCGATTTCAGGTTTGGTCCCATTGTAAAAGTTGTTCAAAATGATGAATACAATGACCCCTTAAGAGTTTTAGTGTAAACACAAAATAATGTTGTTTGGTTAGTTTAAACCCATCAGATCACGTCTGCGAAGTTATCACAAAAAAAAAACAGATTTTTTAAAACCGATATGTCAACTATTTAGACTGCTGTTGATGATCCCAAAAAAATCATCAAATTAATTTATTTTTACTCATCATTATGAACCAACTTTTACTACAGGACCAAACCTGAAATCTCGAAAAAAAAAAATCTGCTGTTCCGTACATTTATGTTCGCGTATCTCGTCAAAATGTAGGGAACAGCCGATTTTTTTTCGCAATTTCAGAGTTGGTCCCATAGTAAAAGTTGTTAATAATGATGAGTACAATGACCTCTTAAAAGGATGACAGTGTTTACATTTACACTTACACTCTGTATAATATACGTCTGCCACCGATTAACACAGATGGGACACTCCGCAGTTTGGGTATGAAGCTACAAGTACGCGGCGGGCTCATCTCACTGGGGCAATTCAGTGTGGGCTGCCGCGCACCGGCCGGGGAGCACGTTAGTTCGATACTCACTCACGCGCCGCGTCGAAAAACAAGACAACCCTAACGAGTCAGAAGGTATAAGAGTTACGCGACAGAAAGAGAGGCAACTTGTAAGTGAATATAACTGCAGGTAATAAGCCTTGTGCGACCCGAATTGTACTTTATTGTGTCGTAGCAACAGTCGCTTTTTAGGGTTCCGTACCAAAATGGTAAAAAGGAACCCTTATGGTGTGACTCAGTCTGTCTGTCTGTCTGTCACAGCTGGATATCTCAAGAACTACTAATGCTATCAACTTGAAATTTGGAACAGTTTTAGATGACGTTTGCCCAACTATTTTGCAAATAACGTACTACGCTACGTATTACGTTTAACGTTTATATATTTTATTTATTACGTTTTACGTTATCGTAATACGTTTTTTTTGCAACAGGGACTGAAACCCCGGTCTTAAAAATTCGAAGTGGGGCTTCTAGGGCATGTGGGGTATCATATGAAAGAGCGCTGTTTGCACATTCTCAAACTTTTTTCTTTTTTTTTAGGCCGCATAGTTTTAGACTTATGATGAAAAATGTTTAAAAAAATACCGTCCCCCCCCCCTATCTCCGAAGTTTGCATAGAGAAAAATCTGAAATAATTCTATGTGATAGAAGTTTATGTAAAGATTACAGGAAAAATAAAACGATGTCTCTAAAATAGCACAGTTTTCAGAAATCATCAACAAAACTTAAATATTAATGATGATAAGGAACCCTCAGTGCGCGAGTCCGACTCGCTCTTGACCGATTTTTTTATTGAAATCATTTTGCGGAGTGTCCCATCTGTATTAATCTGTGCGTCTGGCTATCCCTTTGGGAAATTGCGTGGTGTTATGTACTTAGTAGTCAGCGGCAGTGTTAGCCAAATAATCTCTTCTTCCAATGTTTGAAGCTTGCTTGTTCTGCACTGCTTCCAGTTTTGGACATTCTGTGAAACGGAAAAGAAATATGAATATTTGTTTTAAGGTGCTCCTAGTCGGGGACTCGACCTCGTTGGTGGCGTGGCTAATATGCGTGCTATTTAGTTACTTTATTTATTTATTTTGGTTTATTTATTTAGTACTAGCGGACCCGACAGACGCTGTCCTGTCTGAACGATCCTAGAACCCGACTGCAGCGACACCTACCGGCTCCAATTGTATTTTCAAACCATTCAGGAACCAATTGAAATATACACACAAATTTTCATCCAAATCGGTCTAGCCGTTTAGGAGGAGTAAGGTGACAAACACACGTACAGAAGAATTATTTATATAAAAGTCCTATGTCCGTGTCCTGGTTCTAATTTGTGGGGAGGTATCCTCAAAAATTTTCAGCCAAATCGGTTCAACCGTTCTTGAGTTATAAATAGTGTAACTAACACGACTTTCTTTTATATATATAGATGTATTTATTTAGTATGTATTTATTTAGTTTTTATGAGTGAAATAGACGATGATTTATAACGAAAACGAACGCATAAAATTTCATGAACAGACCTTTAGTCCGGGCGTTTGCGTTGCAAATACAAAAGTCTTAGTAAGCCGGCTCATGTTGACATGGTTAATTGATCTTGTATGACTGATAAGTGAACCGACCGTCAGCTGCTCAAGTAGCGGTGGGTTTGGGTGTGGGAGGATGCGAAAGTTGTAAAAAAAAAAAAAAAAAAAGTCATAGTACGCCGGCTGAAACCTTTTCACATAAATAGTTGACATCATACTGAGCTGAAAAAAAATAGTCAGCTGCACTGTGGAAGGGGGAATATGCGTCAGCTGCTCACATGAAGTTGTAAAAAAACACGTAAATACAAAAGTCATAGTAAGCCGGCTGATGTTGACATGGATAGTTGATCTTGTATGACTAATAAGTAAACCGACCGTCAGCTGCTCAAGTAGCGGTGGGTTTGGGTGTAAGAGGATGCGAAAGTTGTAAAAAAAAAAAAAAAAAAAGTCATAGTACGCCGGCTGAAACCTTTTTACATTAATAGTTGACATCATACTGAGCTGAAAAAAAATAGTCAGCTGCACTGTGGAAGGGGGAATATGCGTCAGCTGCTCACATGAAGTTGTAAAAAAACACGTAAATACAAAAGTCATAGTAAGCCGGCTGATGTTGACATGGATAGTTGATCTTGTATGACTAATAAGTAAACTGACCGTCAGCTGCTCAAGTAGCGGTGGGTTGGGGTGTGGGAGGTTGCGAAAGTTGTAAAAAAAAAAAAAAGTCATAGTAAGCCGGCTGATGTTGACATGGATAGTTGATCTTGTATGACTAATAAGTAAACCGGCCGTCAGCTGCTCAAGTAGCGGTGGGTTTGGGAGTGGGAGGTTGCGTAAGTTGTAAAAAAAAAAAAAAAAAAGTCATAGTACGCCGGCTGAAACCTTTTCACATAAATAGTTGACATCATACTGAGCTGAAAAAAAATAGTCAGCTGCACTGTGGAAGGGGGAATATGCGTCAGCTGCTCACATGAAGTTGTAAAAAAACACGTAAATACAAAAGTCATAGTAAGCCGGCTGATGTTGACATGGATAGTTGATCTTGTATGACTAATAAGTAAACCGACCGTCAGCTGCTCAAGTAGCGGTGGGTTGGGGTGTGGGAGGTTGCGAAAGTTGTAAAAAAAAAAAAAGTCATAGTAAGCCGGCTGATGTTGACATGGATAGTTGATCTTGTATGACTAATAAGTAAACCGGCCGTCAGCTGCTCAAGTAGCGGTGGGTTTGGGAGTGGGAGGTTGCGAAAGTTGTAAAAAAAAAAGTAATAGTACGCCGGCTGAAACCTTTTTACATAAATAGTTGACATCATACTGAACTGAAAATAAATCGTCAGCTGCACTGTGGAGGGGGGAATATGCATCAGCTGCTCGCATGAACTTGTAAAAAAACACGTAAAATAAAGTTATGGTACGCCAGATGAAATGTAACTAGGTGATTGTTTAAATAATTATGAGTATGAAAAATCATATCGACGCGCGGGGCAATCTTCCCCCCGTGTAAATCCGAGCTACGCCAGCATTTACTGCGCACGTCGTACATAGCGCACCTTTGGAGCCATGGTGACCTTGAAGACCCTTCTCAATTGTCGCCCACTGACTGGGGAAGGGAAGAAAAAGAAGAGAAAATATCTTCAAATGGTTCGAAGCAGATCAAGTACCCCCATCAGTCACGAGAATATCGGATGATAGCAGCGAAAATATTGCCGGTATGGATTTTTTGTCAGTGACACTTTCTTTAAGCTAGTATATTTCTGGTAGCCTAATTTTAATGATTAAAATGTTCATTACAAGATGATGGTGACGAGGATCGAGCTCAAGAAGTTGAACAAGATGAAGAGAACGTTTTAACAGAGGAGAGTTCTGATGATGATTTATCAGAGAACGATTATGATTGCGATACCAGTCATAAAGAATAATTTCTGCAGTCATTAATTTTTATATTTCTATTCCTATTTCTATTTCTTTACATTAAATGATTATATTTCCTTTTTACAGTCAATATTATTTTATATCATGCATTTCGTTTAAATATCCTAATCCTAACTAATATTAAAAATGCGAAAGTAAGTTTGTTTGTTTGTTACACTTTCACGCTAAAACGGCAGAACGGATTTGGATGAAATTTGGTACACGGATAGACCATGACCTGGAATAGGAGATAGAGTCTGTGCGGAAAGAGAAGCGGCGTGGCGTAAAATGGAACTAACATTATGTATGACTACTAAAAATTTCATCAAAACAATTATTAACACAGAATCTAAAAACATTATAATATTCTAACACAGCCTCATAATAATCTAGACGTTATATAATGTCGCACTATAATGTCGTAACAGTGTTGACAACATCACAAATACGGTAATTAAGCACAGCTGTGCCACCAAATCTTAAGCCGCTTCTCTTTCCGCACTGACTCTAGGACACTTTTTATCCCGGTAGTATGTTCCCGTGGGATAATTTCCGAAATACACGCGGGCGAAGCCGCTGGCGAAAACTAGTATAAAATAAAACAAGAAAAAAAAACAAAATGTTTTCTTACGATATAGTTTTACACATGTCCCGACATTAGCATTTAATTATAAATAAATAAATAAATAAAATAAATAAAAATTTTATTAACAAATGTGGGTACAACTCATCTATCCTAAACAAAAACACAATATACAAAGTTTTGAGTATTTTAAAGATAGAGTAAACGACGATGTCTGTGCTAGTATTAACTGTGTGACAGACACCGGCGCCTTCCTCATACAACCTAAAGTAACAAGCTTTACCGTGACATACTGACTTGTTATAGTAATATTAGAATGTTACAAATAATTCTGGTACAATTTCAGTTACGTTCATTTTTAGTTTAATTATTAAAAGCATAGAAATTTAATTTAATAGAATATAAATTACAAAGAATGAAAGAATAATAATATATAATTACTAATTTGATTGAAAAATAATTTATTTATTTTAATTTTTAAGGCATGCAAGGAAATGCGTGTGTGTGTGTTGTTTGAGGGTGTGTGTGTGTGAGGGTGAGGGTGTGTGTGTGAGGGTGAGAGTGTGTGTGTTTAAGAGCGTATTATTTAATATGATCTATGATTCCCTGGCGAACAGTCTTTCAGTTTCATCGTAAGTAAGACCCTGAAGGTATTGGTTTACTACGGTCCTACACTTGTATTTTGGAAGGGGATAAATGTCGCAAGTTTTGCTAATTGCATTATAAAGGCGGCCACTCAAATTCAGGTAGTTTCGACTTGCCAGGGCAGTTTTGATTCTAACCGAAGGGCAGACCAGGTCTTTACGTCGCTTATGTGAAATTAAGTAAGGGTCATAATTAAGGGAGGAATGCTTACGTAGGATTATATTGAGTGCACAGAGTTGCCTGCAAGTGAGTACAGATGTGTCCTTGTATAATAGGGTAGTAGAGTAGCGATACGGTTTGTGAAGCATCACCTTCAATACGGCCCTCTGTGCTCTCTCAAGGCGAAGCATAAGGGTCTTAAAAGTGCCACCCCAAACTGAGATGCAATATGTAAGGAGTGACTGAACTAAAGCAAGATAAACAGTTTTCAACAGTGGAAAAGCAACTACGTCTCTGAGTTTTTTCATTGGAAACATAAGCTTTCGTACACGAGATACTGTTACGTCTACATGTTTACTCCAACTTAGTGTGCAGTCAATGTGCACTCCTAGATACTTCACGCAAGATGATCTTTGAATAGGAGGGCAATTACAGGTATTAAGGGTAGGATGGGAACAACTATGCACCTTTATATCCGGAATGTCAGGCTGTGTAGAAGAGTTTGCTGAGAAAGCAACGTAGTGGGTTTTGGAGACATTTAATGTTAGTAGATTACAGGAAAGCCAGTCCATCACTATACCAAGAGCATTTTCAGCCGAGCGGTGAGCAGAGGCCCAGGTATCACCACTTATAATAAGTGCAGTGTCATCAGCATAGACAAGGATCTTGCAGTCCGGTATTGTGAGTTGGCATAGTCTGTTCACGTATACAAGAAAGAGAGTAGGACCCAGCACACTGCCCTGCGGGACTCCGAAAGACAAATACTCATCATCGCTAGTGTAGTTCTCTACCTTTACTTTCTGACTACGATCAGTGAGGTAGTCGCAAAATATCTTTAGGGCAGCATCTCTTATTCCTAGTGCCTCCAATCCGTGTAAAAGGATGGGAGTAGAGACCGTGTCAAAAGCCTTAGCCAAATCTAAGAATATACCTATCGTTTTAGTCCTGGTATCGAGATTCTTAGTAATGTGATTTGATAACTCAAGCACAGCATCCTCAGTTGATTTGCCTTTCCTGAAGCCGTATTGATTTGAGGCAATTGCATTATTGTGCTCTAAATAATTCAGTAGTCTCTTATTTAAAATTTTTTCTAAGATTTTGGACAAGGTCGTGAGAACCGATATTGGTCTATAGTTTTCGACACGGTCTCCATCCCCGCCCTTAAATATAGGAGAAACTAAAGCCTTTTTGAAGGCGTTTGGGAAGGTGCCTTTGGACAAGCATAGATTGCATACATGAGTGATTGAGGGGATGAGAACATGCCTAGCAGATTTAATAACTGAAGCAGGTATACCATCGTAGCCAACCGCACAGTTATTTTTTAATTCAGTAATTATACTGTTTACCTCAGCAAAGTCGGTCTCAAGCAAAACCAATGAGTTGCCTTGCGGGTTGGATAAGGAATTAAAAACAAAGTTTGAATTATTAATATGTTGAGCCTGCTGTATTTGCTGAGCAAGATTACCTCCAACATTTGCGAAGTAATTGTTTATAGAGTTGACAGAGGCATCAGGATCACTGCAAATATTAAGGAGATCCCCCGATTTACTTGTGGGTGTGGTATTTTTATAACTTATGGATTTTATGATATCCCAAGTTGCTTTGGGATTTCCACTGGCCTTTTGGAGCTCATTCTGTTCATATTGGCACCTAATCGTCTTTAGCAGATTATTACAATAATTTCGATATCTTGAATACGTTATTTTATCTATCATATTTTCAGGATCTTGCATTGACTTTAAATGTAGTTTGTCACGATTTCGTATGCATAATTACCACTATGCCGGTTGAAATTTGACAATATGATAGTTTAATAGTTACGTTTACAAAAACTATCAGTCAGCTGGGTGCGGGTAGGGGAACTCTGTCAGCTGGACCCTGAAAGGTACTGTGCATTGCTCGATTAATCTGTATCTTTACTGCGCGAGCTGACGGTCTTTCCACCGCTACGCACGCAGCTGATTGTTGTTTTCGTACTTTAAATTATTTAAACAATCGCCTAGCTAAATTTTATCCGGCGTACTTTATTTTACGTGTTTTGCTCTTCCACAGTGCAGCTGACTATTTTTTTTCAGCTCAGTATGATGTCAACTATTTATGTAAAAAGGTTTCAGCCGGCGTACTATTACTTTTTTATTTTTTTTTTATTTACAACTTTCGCAACCTCCCACTCCCAAACCCACCGCTACTTGAGCAGCTGACGGTCGGTTTACTTATTAGTCATACAAGATCAACTATCCATGTCAATATCAGCCGGCTTACTAAGACTTTTTTTTATTTATTTTTTACAACTTTCGCAACCTCCCACTCCCAAACCCACCGCTACTTGAGCAGCTGACGGTCGATTTACTTATTAGTCATACAAGATCAACTATCCATGTCAACATCAGCCGGCTTACTATGACTTTTTTATTTACGTGTTTTTTTACAAGTTCATGTGAGCAGCTGACGCATATTCCCCCTTTCACAGTGCAGCTGACTATTTTTTTTCAGCTCAGTATGATGTCAACTATTTATGTAAAAAGGTTTCAGCCGGCGTACTATGACTTTTTTTTTTTTTTTTTTTTACAACTTTCGCAACCTCCCACACCCAAACCCACCGCGGGTGCGTCAGCTGACGCTTGGTTTACTTATTAGTGATTCGAGAACTACTGAAAAAATAGGCAATCGATCGGCGTAAAATGGGTACCTGAAATGCAACGGTACCTCCCGGACTACTTTGGGCGTTTAGATATTATGAAAAAAGTACAAGATGAATTAATTTGAAGTAAAGTTATTTGCATTCTTCAATAAATTATCTATGCCTGTACGGTAACAATTTTGCAATTTTCATACTCCGGGAACTATTTATTTACGCCCAAAGATGCGTTAAAATTAGTGTTGAAAATGTGGAAGTTTCGACGCACATAACTTCCAAACCAATATTTTTTTTCCGATTCTGCTTCCATACAGGCGAAAAATTTAAGTAATTTTTAGTTTTGACCGTACACCGTCAAACAGACGAGTAATCACCAAACTACGTTTGTATGGAAGAATGAGCGACTAGCGTGCCCTTAAGGCACGGACTGACTACGATTTTAAACGGCATACAACCACATAATCTATTGTCACCATTAGCTGGCTTGACATAAGGTTGAAAATTGTAAATAATATTTGTGTTGCCGAGATGTCACTAAGCTGCGAATGTGCATTTATTTTCTGGATTTTCTTTAGATTATTTTCAGAATATACACAATAAATTAAATAATTGTCCGGTTAAAGTTTAAAAAAAATGCTAATTCTATTAAATTCTTAAAAAAAAGAATGTCGTTATCGCTGAAAATACAGAGATGTTCGAAGCCAAAGTTTATTTTTGTGGAGCAACTTCCAAATTTTGTATTTGGAATATCAAACTATTTTTTACTATTCTATTCGGTTAAAATTTGTCTTCTCTGTCCACTGTATTTTGTGAATATTGAGCTAATACCGCGCTTTAAATAAAATAACTTCATTGGATGTTTACACTACATGAAAACTTTTTTCCAAAAACAACAATACAAAGTGAAAAATAACTTTAATTTCGGAATTCGGTATCTGGTTGAATGTATTTTCGTTTTTTGGCCACCGACTTCCGAAATTAAAGTTACTTTTCACTTTGTAGTGTTGTTTTTGGAGGTCGGCTGTATTTTTTTTGTAAAAAAGTTTTTAAATTTAAGTTATAAAATTCGTACAATATTTGCCATCGATAAGAGGAAGTACAGTGTTACCCAACTGATAAGGCGCGTCGTGAATCTTCTTTCGCACAGAAAATAAAGTATGGCGCCGAAGATTAACGAAAGAATGCTTAAAACTTACAATCAACCTTAGATCACTACTATAAGGTTCATAATACACTACAGCTGTTAGTTCCGTCTCACTCGCAAGTATGGCGGCTGACTAACATGCCACGAGGCGCGCGCTAACATGGCGGCAGCTGCCGACCAATAGCGGTACAGGAAAAAGAAGCGCGGAGCGTGGAGCGTGCCGATTGGTCAATAGCATTTCCCGCGCTTTGAAAATTCATCTTCTGCGCAGGTAAGCCATAACAGTTGGGTACTACTGTAAGTAGTACCAAAAAGATGTGTTTACCTGTAATCCTGTGCCCCAAACCGCCACAATATGAGCATCCTTGTCCATCTGGCACGGGCACATCAGGCTCACCGATCATATCTAGCAAGAATGACGGTACCTGAAACAAAATAATGTATATAATAGGGGTTAAAGTATAAAATTGCCGTTTTATTGTATTAGGTACTTCGAATTGACATAGAACCTTCATGGTTTAAGATTTTTGAGTGAAACTTTTTTCACATGGTACCTATGAAGTTCTTCTTTTAAAAAATGTGCAACATTCGATTATCGACTTTCAGTTGTTTTTTTATTCAGCTTAGACAAGAAAGATGGATACTTCGAAAATTCGCTTCTTTTAAAAAATGTGCAACATTCGATTATATCGACTTTCAGTTGTTTTTTTTTATTTAGCTTAGACAAGAAAGATGGATACTTCGAAAATTCGAGTTATTTTTGAATACGAGTTCCGACGCGGAACTAACGCGGCAGAAACAGTTCGCGATATCAATGTTGCGTTTGGAGAGGGAACTGCTAAGGAACGCACCGTGCGATTTTGGTTCAAACGCTTTCGTGATGGAAACTTTGATTTGAAGAACGAACCACGTGGAAGGCCGCCCACACAGGGGAATAACAATGAATTGAAAGAGATGGTGGAAACTCTACAGGAACTGCAATTAGAAACCATTCGTCACCCTCCGTATTTGCCAGACCTTGCTCCAACGGACTACCATTTTTTTCGTGATTTGGACAATTTTCTACGTGATAAAAAGTTTTCTTCTCAGGAGGCAGTACAACATGCTTTCACACAGTTTGTCGAATCTAGATCACGAGAGTTCTATCGCAAAGGCATAAATGACCTTCCTATTAGATGGCAGCAATGTATAGATAATAATGGTAATTATTTTGATTAAATAAATATGTTAAATTAAAAAAAAAACGAATTTAAATTTTTCAGTGCAAATCGGCAATTTCATACTTTAACCACTTTTTTTTTTTTTTTTTTGAGGGTGGGGGATAATCATATAACTTCTCCCGCTCTGGGTGGAGCGGAAGGGCGTGTCAGACTTTTACTGACTAAAACCCACCCGTGTTCCTTCAGTTGCCTATGCCAGGGCCGCGGTAACCTCTTCAGACAACCCGCGACCCCAGCGGCGTCGGCCCTATTGGACCCCGTCACTTGCTGACATCTCTTTGAGGCGCGCGTGGAACACAACGCGCCGTCGACTCGGGCCTGGTCCTTACCGGACGGCGAGCTACCCGCTGCTCACCGTCCGCAGGCCCGCGCCTACGGTGGCCGGAAATCGCCCCGCGATTCCCGCCGCCCAGGGCGTCTATACTTTAACCCCTAATATTATTTTAGTTCTATTTTGAAAAAGATTTAATGGAGAGCTCGTAGCTAAGTAATGACAGCCGCACGGGTCGAGATATCAGCTTAAGCTACGCTTGCCAGTGTTGTTCTTTACATACTAAGACTCCTCCGTGCCTCGGAAAGCACGTTAAGCCGTTGGTCCCGGCTGTCATTCGTGGATCTTTGAGTGTCGTTACGGATCGTCAGAAGGGCGAACGTCTGACAACCAGCCTTATCAAGGGGTATCGTATAACCCGGTTACTGGGTTGTGGAGGTCAGATAGGCAGTCGCTCCATGTAAAATACTGGTATTCAGCTGCATCCGGTTAGACTGGAAGCTGACCCCAACGTTGTTAGGAAAATGCTAGGCAGATGTTGATGTTACGACCTACCTTCTGTTGCGCCTCTCAACAGATGCGCCAGGTCCCTCAGCGCACTACCATCAGCGGCTCGGCTTAACAGCGTGGTGGCAACTCCCTCGCCACCAGCGCGTCCTGTACGTCCGATGCGATGCACGTAGCTCTCTATGTCTTACCTTCTGCTGAGCCTCTCTCAACGATGTGCCAGGTCCCGCAGCATGCTGTCATCAGCGGCGTAGTGTCAACTTCCTTGCCACCAGCGCGTCCTCTAAGTCCAATGCGATGTACTTAGTTCTATGTCTTACCTTCTGCTGCGCCTCTCTCAACAGATGCGCTAGGTCCCGCAGCACGCTGTCATCAGCGGCGCGGCCCAGCAGCGTGGTGGCAACTCCCTCGCCACCAGCGCGACCTGTACGTCTAATGCGATGTACTTAGTTCTATGTCTTACCTTCTGCTGCGCCTCTCTCAACAGATGCGCTAGGTCCCGCAGCACGCTGTCATCAGCGGCGCGGCCCAGCAGCGTGGTGGCAACTCCCTCGCCACCAGCGCGACCTGTACGTCTAATGCGATGTACTTAGTTCTATGTCTTACCTTCTGCTGCGCCTCTCTCAACAGATGCGCTAGGTCCCGCAGCACGCTGTCATCAGCGGCGCGGCCCAGCAGCGTGGTGGCAACTCCCTCGCCACCAGCGCGTCCTGTACGTCCGATGCGGTGTACGTAGTTCTATGTCTTACCTTCTGCTGCGCCTCTCTCAACAGATGCGCTAGGTCCCGCAGCACGCTGTCATCAGCGGCGCGGCCCAGCAGCGTGGTGGCAACTCCCTCGCCACCAGCGCGTCCTGTACGTCCGATGCGGTGTACGTAGTTCTATGTCTTACCTTCTGCTGCGCCTCTCTCAACAGATGCGCTAGGTCCCGCAGCACGCTGTCATCAGCGGCGCGGCCCAGCAGCGTGGTGGCAACTCCCTCGCCACCAGCGCGTCCTGTACGTCCGATGCGGTGTACGTAGTTCTATGTCTTACCTTCTGCTGCGCTTCTCTCAACAGATGCGCTAGGTCCCGCAGCACGCTGTCATCAGCGGCGCGGCCCAGCAGCGTGGTGGCAACTCCCTCGCCACCAGCGCGTCCTGTACGTCCGATGCGATGTACGTAGTTCTATGTCTTACCTTCTGCTGCGCCTCTCTCAACAGATGCGCTAGGTCCCGCAGCACGCTGTCATCAGCGGCGCGGCCCAGCAGCGTGGTGGCAACTCCCTCGCCACCAGGGCGTCCTGTACGTCCAATGCGATGTACTTAGTTCTATGTCTTACCTTCTGCTGCGCCTCTCTCAACAGATGCGCTAGGTCCCGCAGCACGCTGTCATCAGCGGCGCGGCCCAGCAGCGTGGTGGCAACTCCCTCGCCACCAGCGCGTCCTGTACGTCCAATGCGATGTACTTAGTTCTATGTCGTACCTTCTGCTGCGCCTCTCTCAACAGATGCGCTAGGTCCCGCAGCACGCTGTCATCAGCGGCGCGGCCCAGCAGCGTGGTGGCAACTCCCTCGCCACCAGCGCGTCCTGTACGTCCAATGCGATGTACTTAGTTCTATGTCTTACCTTCTGCTGCGCCTCTCTCAACAGATGCGCTAGGTCCCGCAGCACGCTGTCATCAGCGGCGCGGCCCAGCAGCGTGGTGGCAACTCCCTCGCCACCAGCGCGTCCTGTACGTCCAATGCGATGTACTTAGTTCTATGTCTTACCTTCTGCTGCGCCTCTCTCAACAGATGCGCTAGGTCCCGCAGCACGTCCAATGCGATGTACTTAGTTCTATGTCTTACCTTCTGCTGCGCCTCTCTCAACAGATGCGCTAGGTCCCGCAGCACGCTGTCATCAGCGGCGCGGCCCAGCAGCGTGGTGGCAACTCCCTCGCCACCAGCGCGTCCTGTACGTCCGATGCGATGTACGTAGTTCTATGTCTTACCTTCTGCTGCGCCTCTCTCAACAGATGCGCTAGGTCCCGCAGCACGCTGTCATCAGCGGCGCGGCCCAGCAGCGTGGTGGCAACTCCCTCGCCACCAGCGCGTCCTGTACGTCCGATGCGATGTACGTAGTTCTATGTCTTACCTTCTGCTGCGCCTCTCTCAACAGATGCGCTAGGTCCCGCAGCACGCTGTCATCAGCGGCGCGGCCCAGCAGCGTGGTGGCAACTCCCTCGCCACCAGCGCGTCCTGTACGTCCGATGCGATGTACGTAGTTCTATGTCTTACCTTCTGCTGCGCCTCTCTCAACAGATGCGCTAGGTCCCGCAGCACGCTGTCATCAGCGGCGCGGCCCAGCAGCGTGGTGGCAACTCCCTCGCCACCAGCGCGTCCTGTACGTCCGATGCGATGTACGTAGTTCTATGTCTTACCTTCTGCTGCGCCTCTCTCAACAGATGCGCTAGGTCCCGCAGCACACTGTCATCAGCGGCGCGGCCCAGCAGCGTGGTGGCAACTCCCTCGCCACCAGCGCGTCCTGTACGTCCGATGCGATGTACGTAGTTCTATGTCTTACCTTCTGCTGCGCCTCTCTCAACAGATGCGCTAGGTCCCGCAGCACGCTGTCATCAGCGGCGCGGCCCAGCAGCGTGGTGGCAACTCCCTCGCCACCAGCGCGTCCTGTACGTCCGATGCGATGTACGTAGTTCTATGTCTTACCTTCTGCTGCGCCTCTCTCAACAGATGCGCTAGGTCCCGCAGCACGCTGTCATCAGCGGCGCGGCCCAGCAGCGTGGTGGCAACTCCCTCGCCACCAGCGCGTCCTGTACGTCCGATGCGATGTACTTAGTTCTATGTCTTACCTTCTGCTGCGCCTCTCTCAACAGATGCGCTAGGTCCCGCAGCACGCTGTCATCAGCGGCGCGGCCCAGCAGCGTGGTGGCAACTCCCTCGCCACCAGCGCGACCTGTACGTCCGATGCGATGCACATAGTTCTCTATGTCTTCTGGCATGTCGTAGTTTATTACGTGCTGGATATTCGCAAAGTCGAGACCTGGGAATTAAAATATTGAAGTAACATTCATTCATAAAAAAAGTAAATAAAATGTAACACATTTCAATCCATTAGCCAGTATCATCAACTCAAAATCAAATCAAATATTTATTTAAGGCGCGGTATTAGCTCAGTATTCACAAAAAATTGGTTTCTTGGATTGTCGAGTATAACGTAACGCAATGAAACTATCCGACGCAAAAAATACAGTGGACAGAGAAGGGTTTAAAGAAAAAAATTAACAGAATAGAATAGTAAAAAATAGTTTGATATTCCCAATAAAAACTTTGGAAGTTGCTCCAAAAAAAATGAACTTTGTCGTCGAACATCTCTGTATTTTCAGCGATAACAACATTCTTTTTTTTAAGAATTTAATAGAATTATTACATACCATGTTTCTGGGAAATAAATAAATATTCTATTCTATTCTATAATATTTTTTAAACGTTAACCGGACAATTATTTAAATTATTGTGAAAATAAATGCATATTCGCAGCTTAGTCACATCTCGGCAACACAAATATTATTTTCAATTTTCAGTCTTATTTCAAGCCAGCCAATGGTGACAATAGATTACGCGGTTGTGTGCCGTTTAAAATCGTAGTCAGTCCGCGCCTTAAAGAGCTATTTTAGTTCCTGTTCACGAAGAATAAACTAGATAAAATTGACTCAATAAAATTGTAAATAGTTGGTTTATTATAATTTATATTGTTAATAATGAAAATCGTGCAATATACAGGGTTATTTGTAAAACACCAGTAACCTCTTAAGGGGTCATTATACTCATCATTATGAACAACTTTTACTATGGGACCAAACCTGAAGTCGCGAAAAACAAATCAGCTGCTCCCTACATTTTGACGAGTTTGATCTAGATAAATGTACTGAACAGCTGATTTTTTTTTCGCAATTTCAGGTTTGGTCCCATAGTAAAAGTTGTTCATAATGACGAGTATAATGACCCCTTAAGAGGTTACTGGTGTTTTACAAATAACCCTGTATAATATAAAAATATATAACTATAACTTATAACCAAATATTAAAGAAAGAAAGAAAGAAAGAAAAATGCGTTTATTTGGCATTACAGTAAAATATACATACACCTTATAACTAACAACTAATACCAATAATACTTAATAATACTTATTTAAAATATAAATACCATAAAAGCAAATGATACTATTTTAATTTATTTAATATTTATTTAACAAAAAGCGCCTTCATCCTCTCTCCTATTTAAAATTAACTTTGCTGTGCCCGACAGGGTCCATCATTGATTCGATGTTTAACATACCAACTATGTACACATTATGGAATGCAATAAAATATTGAGTATTGATATTTTTGAATAAATGTGATAAAAACTCTTTTATTGTACTAAAGTTAAACAACAAAATCTTTCTTTCCATACCTTTGCTTGCCACATCAGTAGCCACCAGTACGTCTTTCTCTCCTCTCCTGAAAGCCTCCACAGCGCGAGATCTTTCCTCCTGGTCCTTGCCACCGTGGATTGCCACAGCTTCGACGCCTGTAATTATAAATAAATAAATATGCTTGGACATTTCACACAACGCCATCTAGTTCCAAGCTAAGCAACCTAATGCTTGTGTTATGGTAACAAGATGGCTGATAAACTACATATTTTTTTTTTGTAAATACAAGTATTTGTTCCGAGTCTGGGTGTTTTTCTATCTATAATATGTATGTATATTATAGATAGAAAAACACCCAGACTCGGAACAAATACTTGTAGGTCGTACAAATATTTGTTCCGTGCGGGAATCGAACCCGCGACATGCTGCGCAACAGTCAATCGCTCAACCACTGCGCCAACCGTGTCGTCAAAATAAGTATAGGCACAGATTAATACAGATGGGACACTCCGCAGTTTAGGTATGAAGCTACAAGTACGCGGCGGGCTCATCTCACTGGGTCAATTCAGTGTGGGCTGCCGCGCACCGGCCGGGGAGCACGTTAGTTCGATACTCACTCACGCGCCGCGTCGTAAAAGAAGACAACCCTAACGAGTCAGAAGGTATAAGAGATACGCGACAGAAAGAGAGGCAACTTGTAGGAAATAAGCGACGAATTGCACTTTATTGTGTCGTAGCAAGAGTAGCTTTTTATTAAAATGATTTTGCGGAGTGTCCCATCTGTATTAATCTGTGGTATGTAATGTCAGGCCAGGCGCGCTCCGCATTTTATGTATGAAGCTACAAGTACGCGGCCGGCTCGACTTGTCGGCTTAATTCAGTTAGTTCGATAAGATTTTTTTGTACGCTACATGGGATCGTAAATAGAAAAATCTGGCCAAGTGCGTGTCGGACCACGCACAATGAAGGGTTCCGTAGTTGAATGGAATTTATCCCAAAAACAAACTCAATATTGTAGTTGAAAAACATGTTCTCCAAGTGCAAATTTAAGTTTGTAATCGCAAAAAACTATTTTTTCATGTGATTAAACTACAAATTAACGATTTTCCTTTACTTGTACTGGGAGACCTTGCTTCTTGCCAGTTTTCATAACTCTAGGTCAAGGGGAAGTAACCTATAGGTTTTAATTTACTCGCGAATACCAAAACATGTCGAGTAAATGGCCTTATTTTTTTATTGCGTTGACTCTAAGTCAGCTTGAATTTTTTAGAGCTCCAAAGGAGGGAAATACCTACGTATATGATATTAATTCAACTTGATATCTCCACGCGTTCCTGAAAAAAAGGGTCTTGACAGACTGACAGACAGTTGGACAGACGGACAACGAAGTGATCTTATAAGGGTTCCGTTATTTCCTTTTGAGTAACGGAACCCTAAAAATACGCACAAAAACCATAACTTTTCTTGGCATTTGTCTAAAAATCACCACACTGAAAAAACTTACCTTTAAGCAACAAATATTCATGTATAGCATCCACATCTTGCTTCCTCTCAGCGAACACCAGGACCGGAGGAGGTGTCTTCTGAAGACATTGCAGTAGATGTACCGTCCTGGCTTCAGCCTTCACAGGTTCTAACTCCTGTCGGACGTTTAGCGACGCTGCGCCCGCGCGGCCTACGTTGACTGTCACTGGTTTTACTAGCGCTGACCTGGTGGATCATACAAATAAACCTGGTAAAGAGACCTGTATCTATTTTGCTTCAGTTTTTGGGTGGGAACAAGCAAAGAGTCCACCTGAGGGACAGAGGGAAGTAGTTACCGTCGCCTGAGGACATCTGCAAAACCAGAAAGCTAAAATATTTCATGTACGAATCAATCTGCCTAGCCTTTTCCCAACTAGTTGGGGTCGGCTTCCAGTCTAACTGGATGCAGCTGAATACATGGAGCGACTGCCTATCTTACCTCCACAACCCAGTTACTGGGTAATACGATACCTCTTGGTAAGACTGCTTGTCAGACTTTCGGGCTTCTGACGACCCGTAACGACTGTCAAAGACCCACGAATGACAGCCGGGACCAACGGCTTAACGTGCTTTCCGAGGCACGGAGGAATCTCGCCTCTCGGTATGTAAAGATAATCACGCATCCACGGACCAACCCCGGCAGGCGTAGCTTAACCTGATGGATAGATTCGTGCGGCTGTTAATACTTAGCCACGAGCTACTCAATGAAAGTGAAATATTAACTTAATGACACAAGGAATGTTTCAGAATGAAGACAGTACACGACAACTGTCATTCTGACAAGAACTTTATCCAATTGTGATAAAGTTTAATTTTCTTATTTGTTGAGATCATTTTGAACTGCATGTTCGTACCGATATTTTTGACGCTAACTGTACCATCGATAAAGTAAAGAGGAGCTCGTGGCTAAATAATAACAGCCCCACGGGTGATCCATCAGGTTAAGCTACGCTTGCCGGGGTTGGTCCGTGGACCATCTTTACATACCGAGACTATTCCGTGCCTCGGAAAGCACGTTAAGCCGTTGGTCCCGGCTGTCATTCGTGGATCTTTGACAGTCGTTACGGGTCGTCAGAAGCCCGAAAGTCTGACAACCAGTCTTACCAAAGCGTATTGTATTACCCAGAGATACATAAATTGTTAGTAACGGGTTTGTACCTAAAACACTATTGTTATAGTCTGATTTTTAATTCGACGGAATGCTGACAGCTGTAATTTTTTGACACTTTAGATATCATAAACCTTTTCGGTCTTGTCCCTTTTTATAAGTTACTAGCGGCCCCGACAGACGTTGTCCTGTCTGAACGATCCTAGAACCCGACTGCAGCGCCACCTACCAGGTTCAATTGTGTTTTCAAACCATCCAGGAACCCATTCAAATATACACACAAAATTTCATCTAAATCGGTCCACCCGTTGATAAACTACGTTTTATCAGATTTTTTTAAGGATCCTATGTCCGTCTCCTAGTTCTAAGCTACCTACCCACCAATTTTCAGCCAAATCGGTTCAGCCGTTCTTGAGTTATAAATAGTGTAATAATAATAATCATTATAAAGGAAGTGACTAATGATGACGGCTAATAGAGATGTAATAGAAGAAGAAGACATATCGGGACCCCAAATAATTAAAGCTAGGTTGGTACAGTAAGCCACACGTCAGCAGTCATACCTTTATGTTGAGCTGGCTTAGCTTAATACAGAGGTAAATAAAATAGAATATGAGGCCAGATAACGCTGGTTTTGTTACAACTTACCTGCCCTACCGTTCTATGTAAGTATAGTACGATAGGCCGTATGTGTCAAAGTTCAAAGGGATATTGCTTTCGTTAGCTCGTCGTCCCTGGAGACTACAATTGAAATCGCAAAAACTCAACTTTTCAGGAAAAAATAAGAACCGATTTTTGTTATAGCCAAAAGTAAAAGTGAGAGAGCAGATTTTATAATTTAAGTATTGTTTTAGTATTAAAAAAACATTAATTTACTTTAAAATTCAGTTAAAAGATATTATATCCTAAACTAACTAAAACTATTAAAAAACTAAAATATGGCGTCGAAAAATTCCTCAGCATCGCTATCGACTGGTAAAGTACACACGTTATATGGCAATTAATGATAATTCTCTGGCCAAGGTAAAAGCCAGCCCTTGGGTCACGGGAAGTGTCAATAATTAATTAGATTTACCAATTAGAAGATGTTAAAAAATTATGATACCAAGGAACGCACGCATAAATATTTGAGGAACTTCTATTCAAATCTGCTTAATACACTTTTCAACCTTTTTAATTCTTTAAAAAAAATACAGACAAAAGTTTATTCACCCTTTTTAAATAGTTTACACAAAATACATTTCTGAACGCATGCATAAATGTCAATCACAGTATTTGACAGGATGACAGGAGGAAAACAAATGTTTGACAGGTACGAAACAAAGGAACATAATTAAATGGAAAATGATTCATTTTCATAATTATTTATTCTTTAAGTTTTCATTGTTTTTATAATGTATTCTGCTATTCAGGGCGGAGACAAAACCAACGAAACAAAAACCATGAAAATTGATCCAGCCGATCTCGAGTTATAAGTGTTGTAACAAACCCGTCTTTGTTTTATATATATAGATTTATATGACTAGAATGTTTGGATATTAGTTTCCAGGGCCTCATTTTTTGGTTTGATATCGTGTTTCTGAACATATTTATCTCAGGACAATAGTCCAGCAGTGGATGCTATAGACTGATAATAATGATAATGAAATATGTTCTAAAAATATTACCTGGCAAAATTCTGAATCTTCCTCGGCATGGTAGCACTGAACAGCAACGTCTGCCTTTGTCCGTTGAAGTAGGAGAATATCGTCCTGACGTCTTCTTCAAACCCCATGTCTATCATGCGGTCAGCTTCGTCCATACAGAGGTAGCGGCAGACGTTCAGACGGACCTTGAGAGAAGGGCTTATTAAGAAAGTTATAATGATTTGACGGCAGAAAATTATATAGCTTAAGGAGGTACAGTCCGCGAGGTCTAAGCTGAGCTTTGCATTTGTGTGAGTACACATAGATAGTGTAGGTGTGACGTCCGGCATAGAGCGCGACGCGTTCTTTGTTTGGTTTAAAACCGGTGTATACTGCTTTTTGGCAACCGGCTTTTGTTCTTTTAGTACTAAAGGCCATGACCAAAACCATGTCGCATCGTTGTAAAACTTAAAACCTGACTGAAGATTTTGTCTTACGTAAAACGATAAGACAATAATTTTGGTGATGTGCTCTCGTACCATTTTGGTGATCACTCTCACAAATGCAAAGCTCATCTTAGGCCTCGCGGACTGCACGTCAATAAATTTTGTGTTTTTAAAATTCCTATAAAACCAAATGTATATGGTTAAATGATTTGGATTTTCCATAATATGTGTTATTTGACTATATTGTCTACTGCTCTACTAAAACCGAAACATGATTACTTGAAATTTTTTCGATAGAAAAAAAAATCCAAAGGAACAATGACACACGACCCGTGGGTCGTTAGAAACCCGAAAGTCTGACAACCAGTCTTACCAAGGGGTATCGTATTACCCAGTCACAGGGTTGTAGAGGTCATATTACTGGTATTCAACTGCATCCGGTTAGACTGGAAGCCGACCCCAACATAGTTGGGAAAAGGCTGGGCAGATTGATGTATTAAAATTAAAACAACAGGAACAAACAGCCAAAAACTTACGATTTATTGACAAGATTCAAAATTCATCAAAAACTCACCATCTTCTTATCGAGCATGTCCATCAGACGTCCGGGTGTGGCCACCATGATATGCACTCCTCTTTGTACTACCTCCATACATTCAGATACTGCCACTCCTGGTGAATACAAAATAACGCGTAGGCATTAGCATAATCAGCCTATAATGTTCCCACTGCTGGGACACAGGCCTCCTCTCTGTGAGAGGGTGTCGGCAATAATTTACTACGCGGGCCCAGTGCGGGTTGGTAGATGTCACATGTCTTCAAATTTTCGGTTCTAGGACATGCCGGTTTCCTCACGATGTTTTCCTTCACCGTTTTTAGAACAGTGGTGAAGAAATAATTTACACAAAGTAAAGCGCGTGTTTGGGCTCGAACCTACGACCTACAACTCGTACAATGCGATTCTAATAAGAATAGGAACGTCAATGACCTCTATGAAAAATACAGGTCGCAAAGAAAACTTATTTGCGTACTTATCTATAACGTTTTATTTTTTGTTAACCGAATCTTAGTTAAATCAAAGTATAAAAAGACATCAAAAAATTATTTGTAATTAGTTTTTTTTTTAAATTATACTACTTTCTTTCATATTTTCATTGTTGGCAACAATTTTTTTCAAATTCTTCGTTCATGGTTCGTAAATAAATGTTATTTAAAAAATATCTTGTTTTGCTCACCCTACACAATTTATTCGATTTGACAGCTATGACGTCACAACATGGCGCTAAGTCGATCCAGCTCTTATTTGAAACGCATTGTCTCATTTATGCATATAACATACATAAGAATAAATACCTAACGTATTATGTATATACCAAAACCTTCCTGAAAGTATGTAGATTACGTTAGTGAGAATAATCAAAATTTGGTTGATTGGTTTTTGAGAAAATCGCGGACATACATGTATACATACGGGTCGAATACAGAACCTCCGGTAAAAAAGAATTAAGGTATAGCCTCGAGCTAGATGATTTCTGGCTGAAAAACCACTATCCACTTTAGATAATAATATCTTGCTGAAATAATCTAAAATAATATTGTTATAATAACAGTAGGTTAGCTCAGACATCTGCCCTGAACTGCACACGGGTCTGTGGTGTGATCGCGACTCGATCCATCCCAATTAATATATAATAGGTTTAAAGAATTTATAGATTAAAACATATTATAGATAGAAAAACACACAGACTCGGAACAAATACTTGTAGGTCGTACAAATATTTGTTCCGTGCGGGAATCGAACCCGCGACATGCTGCGCAGCAGTCAAACGCTCAACCACTGCGCCAACCGTGTCGTCAATTCCATTTGGAGATCAAATACTATCTCCAGTTTTCGGTGTAAAGTTATACAGGGTGCAACAAAAGTCGTGGCGGTTACCATTGGACCACTACTACTGTTCGACATACATCATCAGGCCAGTATATCGCGAAGGTGTACAAGTCCAATGAGGTGCAATTTTCTGATAATAAATGGCAACATTGAACATGTAACCGTGTCGCGTCAACAATGCACCCGTTCTGTCTAAGCCGACAACACGGAACGCCTAGCCGACTCTGTTTATGTAGCACCACAGATTAATACAGGTGGGACGCTCCGCAGTTTAGGTATGAAGCTACAAGTACGCGGCGGGCCCCGTCCGCGGGGCTAATTCAGTAGGTCAGAAGTATAAGTGTTACGCGATAGAAAGAGAGGCAACTTGTAGTTGTTGCTTGTAGGTAATAAGCGTTGTGCGACCTGAATTGCACTTTATTGTGTCGTAGCAAGTGTCACTTTTTAGGGTTCCGTACCAAAATGGTAAAAAAGGAACCCTTATGGTGTGTCTATCTGTCTGTCTATCTGTTTGTCTGTCTGTCTGTCTGTCACAGATGGATATCTCAAGAACTACTAATGCTATCAACTTGAAATTTGGAACAGTTTTAGATGACGTTTACTCAAGTATTTTGCGAATAAGAAAGAAATAAAAATATATGTATTTTTTTTGCAACAGGGACTGAAAGGGGGTCTTAAAAATTCAAAGTGGAGCTACTAGGGCATGTGGGGTATCATAATGAAAGAGCGCTGTTTGCACATTCTCAATTTTTTTTAAATGTTTTTTAGGCCGCACAGTGTTCGACTTTTGATGAAAAATGTAAAAAAAAAAATACCGTTCCCCCCCCCCTATCTCCGAAGTTTGCAAAGAGAAAAATCTGAAATTATTCTATGTGATAAAAGTTTATGTAAAGATTACAGGAAAAATAAAACGATGTCTCTAAATAGCACACTTTTTCAGAAATCGGAACGGCACCCTCGGTGCGCGAGTCCGACTCGATCTTGGCCGGTTTTTTTTTAAATGATTTTGCGGAGTGTCCCACCTGTATTAATCTGTGGTAGCACTTACATTCGCAGTGACTGAGTACAAAACAAATAACTTACTTTCGAATTTATAATATAAGTTAGAATAGGTTTCTTCTGACCAATAGTAATAACATAACTCAGCGATAATTGTGCCGATAGTCGTATCAGCCAATGGCTTAATTGCCAAGAGCCTCGACCAACACCTAAGGAGGCTCTCGTTGGGCAGCTGGATCAAGGGCTTGATTCAGAAAGCGGTACTTCTGGACACGGCCCGCATTGTTAGGAGGTTCCTCTCTCTGGACTTGGACCCTGGTTCCCGATACCGGTGGGTTACTATTTTTTATATTCTAATATGTATTTAAAAAAGTAATTTATAGGTATACTTATTTAATGAAATAAAGGAAATAATAATATTAGCCTTTATTTAACAATCTTTCTTACAATAAAGTTACACTAATGTTATTTAATTATTTTTCTTTTTTTTTACCTTGGATATTTCACACAACGCCATCTAGTCCCAAGCTAAGCAACCTAATGCTTGTGTTATGGTAACGAGATGGCTGATAAACTACTTCTATATATTTTTTTTGTAAATACATTCATATTATAGATAGAAAAACACCCAGACTCGGAACAAATACTTGTAGGTCGTACAAATATTTGTTCCGTGCGGGAATCGAACCCGCGACATGCTGCGCAGAAGTCAATCGCTCAACCACTGCGCCAACCGTGTCGTCACCGTGTTTGACACCGGTACGTGAAGATTGTCTTGCTGTCCAGCATAGGCCTCACTATCTCCAGGGGACCAATAGTGACTTACCTCCAATAGCCAGACAACTCCTAATCTCAGGGTTGCCAGTCATTTTGAGCTGCTTTATAAAATGTTGTATGATATCGTGTGTTTGTTTCGCCAATTCTCGTGACGGACATATTATTAGCCCGTAGGGGCCTTCGTTTCTGAAAATAAATTGTTGTTTTGAGCATTTTTGTCATAAAAATAGTAACCGTCAGAACAGTTGAGATTCATAGAACAGTAGGATACACCTATTTATCGTTCTATGCGTGTCAAATAAGAATAGGTTTGTCAAGACGCCATTTTGTTCGGCAATACTCGCGAACTTCATTACCAATGCGTACTAATTTGACAGCTATCGTGTATTTGACAGCTATCGGCAGTACTAATTTGACAGCTATCGTGTGAAGTTGACAGGAAGCGCGATCCTATTCTTATTTCACGCATAGTAAAGTCATCGATACGAGAAGACAGGAATAGTGAAATGGCAAAAACACGAATTAAGTTTAAAAAACTATAAGTAACTCCACTACGGAAATAACATTTGGCGCCAAAAATCCGCCATTTTGATTTTTTATTATTTTAAATATATCAGTGACACTCGCGCAATAAAGACAAATCTAATGACATATCATTCATCAAAATCGTTTGAGCCGTTGAGTAATGAGGGGACATAGGAACGGACATAATACATACAGGTCAAACACATAACCCCCCGCCACAGTCGTGTAAAAATAGAAAGTAACAAAAGTTATCAAATTCACAAAAGTAATAGTCCTTCTGAACGAATTTAGATAGATAAAACATTTATTTGGTGCACACAAAAGGCATAGCACAACACATTTCCGTCATAGCGATCACAATCTGCCGGGCCTTTTCCCAACTATGTTGGGGTCGGCTTCCAGTCTAACCGGATGCAGCTGAATACACGTATTTTACATTGAGCTCATCCATCATGGAGCGTATTTAGCATGGCCTGTCTGACCTCCACAACCCAGTCACTCGGTAATAATACGATACCCCTTGGTAAGACTGGTTGTCAGACTGTCGCGCTTCTGACGACCCGTAACGACTGTCAAAGATCCACGACTGACAGCCGGGACCAACGGCTTAACGTGCTTTCCGAGGCACGGAGGAGTCTCGGAATCCTAAAAACCTGATGGATCGACCCGTACGGCTGTTATTACTTAGCCACGAGCTCCTATAGCAAAAGACAACAAAAATCATAAATCCTCACTTGATGAAGGGCATCTTGACTTCCTGCTCCAGACACATCATGATGATGGGCAGCGTGAAGACCAGCGTCTTCCCGCAGCCGGTGAAGGCGATACCTATCATATCTCTACCGCTCAGTACTGCGGGAATGCCTTGTACTTGGATTGGTGTGGGATGCTTTATGCCTTTAGCTTCCAGGCCTCGGAGGATTCCTGGAACAATAATAATAAAAACTTTATTTTCAGACCACAGGGATCCATGCAGACGCCATGGGCGGCGAGAATCAATAGCCGATTGCCGGCCACCGTAGGCGCGGGCTTGCGGACGGCGAATAGTGCGTAGCTCGCCGTCCGGTAAGGACCAGGGGGTCTACTCCCTAAGCACGAAGTCCGTAGTTTCGGCCTTCGTTACGGGCGTTTCCTACTCCGTATCACCTACGGACGTATGATTGGTTCGGGGCCCGAACGAAGTATGAATTGGCAACACGATACGACAGTTGTCCCTACTTCCGATGTGTTTTTGCCCGTCCGAAAAATTTAACTCTTACACTTATTTTGATGGATCGTTAAGTCAGACGGACGGATAAATGGACGGACGGATAGACGGACGGACTTAGGGAGTAGGCCCCCAGGCCCGCGTCGACGACGCGTTGTGTTCCACGCGCGCCTCAAAGAGATGTCAGCAATGATGGGGTCCGATAAGGCCGATGCCACCGGGGTCGCGGGTTGTTCGAAAGAGATACCGTGGCCCTGGCACAGGCAACTGAAGGAACACGTGTGGGTTTTAGTCCGTAAAAGTCTGAGTCAGTCTTTCCATACCGAGACTCCTCCGTGCCTCGGAAAGCACGTTAAGCCGTTGGTCCCGGCTGTCATTCGTGGATCTTTGACAATCGTTAAGGGTCGTCAGAAGCCCGAAAGTCTGACAACCAGTCTTACCAAAGGGGAATCGTATTACTCAGTTACTGGGTTGTGGAGGTCAGATAGGCAGTCGCTCCATGTAAAATACTGGTATTCAGCTGCATCCGGTTAGATAGACTGGATGCCTACTTCTAACCACCCAACAAATCTGTCACCCAAAAAGTTAGCCCCTACTCTTACCTTTTGGAAACTTCATATGCTGAAACGTCTTGACAGGCGGCGGCACATCTTCTCCTTCCACCAATATCCTCAACTCTCTGCGAACCCTCTCGTGACGTTCCTCTGACAGCTCCAGGATACAGCGCGGTGGACGCCAGGAGGTTTTTATGGGGTCTTCGTACTGAATACCTGGGAAGAAGATAGGTGGATTAAAGTTGTGTTAGGAGACAGATTAATACAGATGGGACACTCTCCACAAAATCATTTAAATAAAAAGCGACTCTTGCTACGACCGCGACACAATAAAGTGCAATTCAGGTCGCACAACGCTTATTACCTACAGTTATATTCAACTACAAGTTGCCTTAATCGCGTAACTCTTATACCTTCTGACCTACTGAACTAGCCCCGCGGACGGCGCCCGCCGCGTACTTGTAGCTTCATACCTAAACTGCGGAGTGTCCCATCTGTATTAATCTGTGGTTAGGATGGAACCTGCAATTCGTTTATTTCAGACTAGCTTTTTCCCGCGGCTTTGCCCGCGTGGAAGTTCAACTCTATTAAGTCAAGGAATAAGATTTTTCATACAAACTTTGGACCCCCGTTTCAACACTTTAGGGCGTGAATTTTGAATAATCCTTTCTTAGTGCACCCCTAGACGTCATAAGGAACCTACGTGCTAAAGGAGTCTCTAGACCAAGCGGTTTGGGCTGTGCGTTTATAAACGTGATCCATACAGTCCGATTTCAATTTAAAAATTAAAAATATTGAATGAAATAAAATCAGCTGACCTACATTTTGACAAGTTTGATGTAGATAAATGTACCTACTGGTCTGATTTTTTTTTCGCGATTTCAGGTTTGGTCCCATAATAAAAGTTGTTCATAACGGTGAGTACAATGACCCCTTAAGAGGTTGTGTGTTATGTTACATCTTGTATAGGCCTCCCCAAAGCATCGCCACTTCGACCGGTTCTGTGCTTCCCGCATCTAGCGCATTCCTTCGGCCTTTACAAGGTCATTGGGCTACCTTGTTGGAGGCTTTCCAACGTTATGTCTTCCGGTACGCGGTCGCCACTCCAGAACCTTTCGGCCCCATCAGCCATCTGTTCAGCGAGCAATGTGCCCTGCCCAAGTGCCCACTGCCACTTAAGTTTGGCAATTTTGCGTTAGCAGTAGACGCTTTTCGACTGAAAAGATGGCTCCACTGTACAATCACACCCGCGCGTACGAAACTTCGCATTGGTGAATCATTTGGGTTAGGTTAGAATAGTGACCATTACCTCTATTGCTGGTGAATCATTTGGGTTAGGTTAGGTTAGGTTATAACAGTGACCCTTAACGCGCGACGGCGAGCGAGCGAAGCGAGCTGTGCCGCGGCAGCGGCCGCCGAGCGCCATATCCCCTCTATTTTTGGTGAATCATTTGGGTTAGATGAGGCGGTGAATGTCTCGTATATTAGACGATGAAAGCCTCAGGGTTATTGACCTTGATTTCAAGGTCAATGTGGTACTGGTACTGTAATTTTTTTTTTTTTCGGCGTCTATTATTTTGCGCACTTTCTTGTTTTCAATAATACACTAAAAAAGGTCTATTGTACCCAAAAAAAAATAGCTAGTATATAAAAGCGCCGGGTGCGTTTGTACAGTGGTTCCGAAAAGATGATGATTAATAATAAAGTTACCTTTAGCCAACTCAGCAACACCCATCAGCGCCTTGCTCTGCGCCACACTCTCCAGTATATGCTCCTCTTCTCTCGCTTGTCGCTCTGCAGCAGATAGCGCCCGCGCCTCAGCAATTCTCTTGAGCTCACTGTGCTGGTCTAGCAAGGAGACGTTGTAGCGGCGACCCCATTCTTCTTGAGAGTCTGTAAGATAGGAATTTTGGTCAATAAGGTAGTGCAGGGGTGACAAACAAAAGGCACGCAACCATTGATGTATAAATTAGGAAGATTAGGTACGCGCTCTTCGATGTGAACCGCATAAATTAAGTCCATGCGCCTAATTGACCTTAGTCACAATCAAACTGGCGTTTGTGTAGCACATATGTGTGTCACGTTAACTAAAATTAACAAAATCGTCTAAAAGCACGAACAATACCTTCCTGTGTTTTCAAAATGTGCACAAATATTGCAGGGGCGTGACCTAAGTGGTACCTGGTGGAGTTCGCTACGCTACTAAGTTAAACAACTCAAATAACTTTCGAAGGTTTATTGCTGATAAAGAGAGTTCACAAAGTGAAAGGTGAATGCACCCGATTGCTGTTCGAATATGCACTGAGCTCGCGGCGCATTTAGTGCGACCATAATGTATCGCTAGGTCAGCAAACGTGGTCGATTGCAATAATTGAATCAAACAAATATAGTTTGAAAACCAAAAATAAGTTGCACGGTATTACTTTTCACTCGTAAGTAGGTACATCAAAACTTAACTTTCTTTAAAATTATCCTGATTATTGCTATCTTGTTCGCGCTACAGCCCGCGCAATATGTGTCTATTTCGGTTGTTCATGCACATCGCACAAAATCGGGAAATGTAGTTGTGTGGGTAATGGGTATGTTTACATGTAATTGTTTCTAGTCCCATAAATGTTTACGTGACATTAGCGAGTACCGTATCTTCCTATTTTGTACATCAATGCACTCAACAAAATATTTTGGGCATGCCACCAATCAAAACGTCTGATTTCCCAATCTGATCGAATGATTTCCAGTCTAGTTCAATATGGATTCAAAAATTTATTAAAACAAGGAAAGAGTTGGAATTGATTAAAACAGAAAGTTTGACAAGCAATATAAATTAAAAAAGCCAAAACAAAATTGTGGAAACATGGCATTCGATTCCAGACACATTTAGCTGTTTGAAGAAGCCGGCTTGTGTTATTTTAACCATATTTTCATCTATGTATGCCCGCGAGTCACTATTTTCAGAGATGAATAACATTAAAGACTCGCTTAGTATAGTTTAGACAGATGACTCTAATTCAGCATGTCATCTCCTCTGCAACAACAGATGTCACACTAATGTTACAATGTTGTTTAATTTAAATTACAGTCCAACTATTTTCTTAATGTCCCTCAGCAAACTTTGTCAGTCGTCGGGTTTCTATCACAGGTTTAAACGTTGTAATGCTCAAGTGCATGTATTCTCAGTCATGTCACCAGTGTATTACGTAAAGTGAATATTTTAGAATGTTCATTTGAATTAAATGAAGATTTATCTTTGCTGTAAGATGATTATAGATGTTTATTATTTAATCTTTGTTCTTGTTTAAAACCACGGTTGTTTGAAAACCATGTACAAAAATGTAACTTGTCTTATGCCAGTCATATTTTATTGTTTGTTTTGTTTGGCTTGGGCAAAACAAAAACATAGAAAATTGTTTCAGATAACCTCAAAATACCAAATACATACTCTCATCATCAGGATCATTGTCACTAGAACTCTTGGGCTCTGCAGCAGCTTCAGCAGCCAGCTGACCAATCCTTCCTAATTTCATTAATTGCTGTTTTTTTCGCTCTTTTACAGGAACGTATGGTTCATAGTTATCAATATCTTCATCCGACTCTGACGTATTTTCTTCGCGCCTGTACCGTTTTACAGGCGGAGGATTGTCTTTTTTGTCGTCCATTGTTATTTATAATGTTTAATTTGTATGAATGCAATATTAATAATAAGCAAGACCATGAAACACAACGAAATTCGTAATCGTAAATATTTACCACAGATAACAAATTTATTTGACACTTGCACAACAATTATTTTTCTACAATAGGACCTCAAAAAGGACTGGAGTACGTTCCGTTTCTTTTGTAAACAAAACTTTCTAAAACCGCCACTTCAGTCGCTGGATTGGACTGGATTCAGTCACTGGATGTCGCTACTATCGGGTGTCTAAAAATTAGCCGCCGGTGTCACTATCCATAATTTTTTTGTAAAAAAGCGATTTCTGTCTTCATAAACAAGCGAATATTATAAGTAGACAAGCGACTCTAATTAGAGCTGCCGACTAATAATAAAGCTGAAGAGTTAATTTTTTGTTTGTTTGTTTTATGTTTGAACACGCCAATCTCTGGAACTACCAGTCGCAGTGGCGTAACTACAGGGTGGCAAGTCGGCAAAATGCCACGGGCCCCCAGCCGGAAGGGGCCCCCGGTCAGAGGAGAATCCCAACTCCCAACATTTATTATTACTTATTATTGTATTTTGCCTTTGACATATTTCGGGACTATGGGGTCCCGGACCTTTGGAAGGCGTACGAGGGGCCGAAGCCAACTCGCAGTGGCCCCTTAGACAATTTTAAATGACGATAAGGCACCAGCCGACGATTATCCCTGTATGCACTATGCAATTGCACCTAAGGACAACCCAACTAGTGGATTGGGTACCTTGAACTATGGTAGAACTATGTCACCTGCCTGACCAATGTTGTATAATATACACAGATAAATTGGCAGGGGGTGACTTGCACACTTAATAATGGGCTCCGGAAACGGTCGCTAGCACATAGTGACGTAGCGACAAGGGGGCAACATGTCCTGAGGTGCTTGAGGAGTGGAGAGGCATTCCCCGGCTATCAGGACAATCCTGGAAGTACGGTCAAGATACCTACCAGCATCTTACTGGAATACTTCTTTCCTCCGAGCTCTTGCGAATCCCCACTCAAGCCAGCCAATAAAGGCAAGAAAGAGGTGTCAGCACTGTTCCTCGTCATCGTTAACTCCAGCCGGACAATAAGGGTAAGCCAGAGGTGAAGAACAAGGATTCTCCCGGGAGATAAGGTCCGTGGGGTCGCTACTGCCCAACAGCTCGCCACATGCTGCCCTACGGGTTCATGTATCCCTCTTGGTCTGGCTCCTCTACCTAGCTAGACCTGTTTCGGCAAAGTAAACTCTACCGGCACAGACCTTCAGTTTGGAGCGCGCAAGCCCCACCACGACATCAACGTAGAGATACGGCGGCGGCGGCGGCGGCGGCGGCGGGGTGGGGTCACTTATTATTATTTATTTTAATTAAGTAAGTAAAAAAAATAGTTTTGTCTTTAATTTATTTAAGTTACTCTCTCTACTTTTGCGTTGCATACACAAGTAAAAAAAACCGGCCAAGAGCGAAACGGACTCGCGCCGCGAGGGTTCCGTACCATCATTTATATTTAATTTTTGTTGATGATTTCTGAAAAAGTGTGCTATTTAGAGACATCGTTTTATTTTTCCTGTAATCTTTACATAAACTTCTATTACATCGAATAATTTCAGATTTTTCTGTTTGCAAACTTCGGAGATAACGGGGGAGGGAACGGTATTTTTTTAGCATTTTTCATTAAGGTGATTGCGCTGTGTAGCACGCGAAATTCATTTTTTTTTGGGTTTTTTGCAATTTGCAGGTCCGTGTCAGGTTATATCTTGATCAAAGTATGATACGCAGAAATAAAACATATGTATTTACATAATTTTAAACATAAAAATCATCAATACATCTCTCTAAGTTAGATTTCGTGCAGATTCGTCAAACGAACGAAATCTAACAAATCTGCACGAAATCTAATTTAGAGAGATGTATTGATGATTTTTTTTGTTTATAATTATGTAAATACATATGTTTTATTTCCGCGTATCATGCTTTGGTCAAGATACAACCTGACACGGACTTGCAAATTGCAAAAAACTCAAAAAAAAAGAATTTCGCGGGCTACCACTGCGCATCATCCATAAAAGTCGAAAACTATGCGGCCTAAAAAAAAGAAAAAAAAAATGTTTAAGAATGTGCAAACAGCGCTCTTTCATATTACCCCACATATGCCCCACTACGAATTTTAAAGACCCCCTTTCAGTCCCTGTTGCAAAAAAAAAAACATTACATATTTTATTTTTTTTCTTATTTGTAAAATAGTTGAGCAAACGTCATCTAAAACTGTTGATAGAATTAGTAGTTCTTGAGATATCCAGCTGTGACAGACAGAGTCGCACCATAAGGGGTCCTTTTTACCATTTTGGTACGGAACCTTAAAAATACTATTATTGTTGGTTCAGCTTCTTTATATGGGGGGGGGGGGGGGCATCCGACGAATATTTGCCACGGGCCTCGAAGGGTATAGTTACGCCACTGACCAGTCGGATTTGTTTTTTTTTTTTACATTTGATAGCCCAATTCTCGAGGAAGATTAAATATTTAACATCACTTTAGGATACGACCCTCAGGCAGGACCCGAGCAAAACGAATAAAAGTCAGAAAGAACGCTAAGCGAAACGAAGTAATAGCGCGGGGGGCGATGTGACGCGACGCGCGACGGGTTGGGTACGAGCTGTTTCACGCAGACGAAATCGCAAGCAGAATTTGACAGTTTGCCGTAAGTCGACGTTGCACGGACGTAAAAATATCGCGGCGATTTTTATTCGCCCACCAGAGTTTCTAAGCTCTGCTTAGCGCCAAGAGTTGAAAAACCAACAGTGTGCTTTTTCGACGCGCTAGAACGCACTCTGTTAGCCGACGTTCGTTCGACGCCAGACGAGCGTAATTTTTTGAGTTGTGAGTCGCGTAATTTCTGCTACATTCGGTTTCATACAAAAATCCGCGACTGAAATTACGCGAATCACAATCTGCCTAACATTTTCCCAACTATGTTGGGGTCGGCTTCCAGTCTAACCGGATGCAGCTGAATTTACGCGAAATTACGCGACCGACTCACAACTCAGAAAATTACGCTCGTCTTACTGCACCCTTAGGCTGCCTGTCCACCGGAGCGGAGCGAGGCTGCGGAGCGGAGAAACGGAGAAATATTATTAACCAATAGGAGCGCGAGCGGACGGCGGAGTGGAGCCAACTTAAGATTCTATTGGTTAATATTTCTCCGTTTCTCCGCTCCGCAGCCTCACTCCGCTCCGGTGGACAGGCAGCCTTAAACGCGTACTTAGTGCCTAGCATTTTCTACCAGTCTACGTACGTACCTATATTATGTATGTACCTATTCGTGCACAAGGGTTTGCGATGTATTTAGTTAATTGAATGAGTCTGAAGTAAGTAAGTAAGTAAAATAATACTCATCATCGATCAAACGATCGAACTCACCAGGTTCAAACCATTTGTTTTGTTCACGTTTTGTTTACAAAGTTTGTTTGATGCACTGTACTTACTTTTACATACTTACTTCTAACTTTTACACAGTACCCACATTCTTCTGAAAAAGTTAATGTTTTTATACTTTTGATTTTACATAAGTTATGTGCTCTAAGTAACATAATCAATTAATCACTGAAAGAACTTTATTTTGCTTTTGAAAGATTTCAATTTAGAATTCTATGAACTTGAAACTTGAATGCAAAATTGCAATTTTTCTGTCAAACAATCACACGATCAACGTGTTGTCATCTGTCAAATTGTCAAAATATGCAAGTGACACGTAACTTTATATAATTAAATTACCTATTTATGACCTCCAAATGTGTGAAAACGTGAAAATTTTCTCATCAACCGGTCATTAATATAGTACACAACATGTCAGATAAAAGTTTCGGTGACTGCCCGAGCAGGAACATTGTTAAAAACCCGCTTCTGTCCACTGCCGTGACTGGGCTTTCGATTGAGGATTTGACGCATAACGCGGTTTTGGTTCCCGTTGCGGCTACTCAGGGACTGATCACGAGATCAGGTGAGTACTATTATTTATTTTTGTCCTATTTCTACGCCGCAAACACGCTTTTCATGACGTTGTGCGGCGAAAGAAGCCAAAATAACCGACATAGTTTTTCGCGATCTCAATGTCATAATTCGCGATTTTCACGCGAATACTTGGCTATTAAACGTTTTTCAGTCTTTGCTATAGTGTTAAATGGCTCGTGAATGATATTTATTGCTAAATAAACTGTGTTAGTGTCGTGAGAAGTGTATAATTTGGTACAAAACTTAAGTGGTTGAGATGTCTTTTCTTTACAAATCATACAAAAATGCGCCTTTTGATTATGGTTTTACGCCGGAGATGCGATTTTCGTTTCGTTCTAAATTCAAAAACTTGGAAAAATACTTTTATGATGCTACACTTGTGAGTAAATAAATAAAAATAATGCCAAATTGTCTTTGGTTGTTTGACCAAGTAGTTTTGATTTAATGTAGATTCTTTGCCAGGTTTTTGCTTCTTGATATTATTTAACCGGTTGCACGCCAATTAGCAGACACAATAGATTTTTTATTGTTATCTGCACACCTGGGTGTCACTCGATGTTTAAAGAGTTAAATGCTAAGTTTATCAATTTCATATGGCTCTATGGTGATGCAATAGAGCTTATAAGTTTACATAATATTTATCCATTAATTATGCTAACACAAATCATATTTACTTGCTTTTATAGCGAATATTAGTAACCAAACAATATAGTAATAACTGTTGTGTACTAGCGGAGCATTATCCTTACAAGGAACTTTCTGAAAACCGTAGGTTGGTAGAAATTACATGGGGATGTACACACCTCCGTAAAATTTCAACCAACTGGATATGGATCCAGTTATTAATAATTATCATCAACAGTTTATTTATATTCAGCGCAGCATGTTTTCTTCCATACGTCTCTATAAACTGACATCTTAGTTTTGACCCCTTTCTAGCCATATCGGCTCTTTCTGCTACAAAGGGTGTAAAGACCGTTTTGTCCAAAATTCACTTTTTGATGCAGTCTTCTATCTAAGCTGTCAACTACGTAAGATTGCATCAAAAAGTGAATTTGGGCCAAATGGTCTTTACGCCCTTTGTAGCGGAAAGAGTCGATATCATCTTTCAAGACTTACACGGTCCATACGTCCTGGTAACAACAATATAGGTTGTATCTTCTTCTTCTTTATAATAACTGTGCTCCTGTTTGTGCATCACCATCCAGCTTTATCCATTGGGAAACAACTTTTTGAACACGTAGTGACCTGCTCTTTCTCCTATATTAAGGCAATGTAACTATGTTGCATATTTTCTTTACATGTAGTGTTTGGTAAATAAAGAAATAAGTATCATACAAAAAAAACTTTTTTGAACCGCAAGTGTTTTTTGGTAGGGGAAAATCTTATGGGTTTGCGTCACCAAGATGCTAATTTTAACAGTATATCTGTAGTTATAATGGTAAACACTCTTATTTGCTTATAAGCAGGATACATATCGAGCCTTTTCAGGAAGAAGATCTTGCATACAGGAGAATGTTTTTTTTAAATATTTCTCAAAGTATTTATAGCATCAATTTGAAATTTTTACTTGGTGTTAAATGGGGACCTCCCTATTAATTCAAATGTTAAGGGCGAGCGCGCATTGCGGTGCGTTTTTCTACCGCATAATCTGTGAAGTATGGAATGTCTTTGAAGTGCGCGCACTGCGGTCATGCGTTTTGTTACTGTAGGCCCCGCCCAGTGCGGCAGAACTACCGGAAATGCACCGTAGTGCGCGCTCGCTCTAAGATTTGACTCAGTACTCTATAATCTATTACTCTATAATATTATACTCTATAATATTAAAACCGTTTTTGGGATTTGTGGCGCTTACGATGTTCTTCCTGAAAGGCTCGATATGTCTAAAAAGTTATTTAAGAACATTTTCGAAAAATAGTGTTGCAGCTAAATTCGATCGATTTTAAATATACCATAGAAACAGAGATTTCCAATTATCTTTTTGTTAAATAAGACATTTCGAAAATGTTCTTAACTAACTTTTTAGACCTATGTATCCTGCTTATGAAGTTTAATTAAAATCGGTTCATTCATTTTGATAAAAAAGGACTTGAAAGTTTCTATGAAATGCCGTGCGGAGACAACGCTCTTAAGGTCGTCGGTCCATCTAGTTAAGGAGCTCCCACACAAGGAGATTTATATCTCGGATAGATATTTAGACAGCAGTGTACTGTGTTCGAAGTTATAGCAGCGTCCGTTTTTGGCGTTAACTTCGAACCTAGGAGGTTTAATGTTGGTTTTTTTGATACTAAAAATTCTACGTCAATCAATCAGCCTAGCCTTTTCATAACTATGTTGGGGTCGGCTTCCAGTCTAACCGGATGCAGCTGAATACCAGTATTTTACATGGAGCGACTGCCTATCTGACCTCCACAACCCAGTACTGGGTAATACGATACCCCATGGTAAGACTGGTTGTCAAACTTTCGGGCTTCTGACGACCCGTAACGACTGTCAAAGATCTACGGATGACAGCCGGGACCAATGGCTTAACGTGCTTTCCGAGGCACGGAGGAGTCTCGGTATGTAAAGATGGTCACCCATCTACGGACCAACCCCGGCAAGCGTAGCTTAACCTGATGGATCGACCTGTGCGGCTGTTATTACTTAGCCACGAGCACTAAAAATTCTACCTCATCTGACTAAAAATATGTGTTAGTATAGGAAACTTCAAAATGTTTCATATATCCATACTTAATATTTTTTTTTCCAATGGTGGTGCTGTTAGCAGCCATACTCGCCTTAATAGCGCTAGTAACTGTACTAGGTTTCAGCATACCAATTGATTTATTAAAATAAACAATATCACAAGTGTTGCAACATTTTTATGCAAAGAAATAAAAGAAACACGATAAAATATTTCAATTTAATGTTTATTTCATAAAAATCTTAGATTTTCTTTTTACAAAATATGGCTCTTTTCTTTTTATAAACTAAATATTAATTTATTGTACTACCCGTATTAGTAAATAATTAAGTAAAAATACTTATTTTAATTGTAGGGTGAAGTTACCAGTTGTTGTCTATGAATTTATTAGGTCGAAAATAAAAAAAAAACATTTTGAATGTTTTGACTAATCTTTGATTACTATAGCTGCAAAATAATATAGAAAAAGAAGAAAAAATTTCGGTTTCTCAAAAATAATTTGGCAAAATTTCAGCTAAGTACATTTTTTTATCTCCCTTCACCCCACGTGTTATTCTAACATCTAAATCTAATGCTAATAAATAAAAACACAATATTTGTCAAAATTTAAATTAAATAATAAAACAAACATGGCGGAAACAGTTAAAAAACTGGTTTTAACTGGTTCTAACTGTAATTCTAGCATAAGTTTTAAAAATACCTCCTATCTCTTTAAGTACTTGTGCATCAAACTTTATGGTGGCTCTGAAGTGCTAGCGTTAGCTGCACAGTACCGCACTCCTCACCCCCCTGATACGAGAGTTTGTTACTGGCGACTCGTCTTATGTTCCGAGCCGCTATAACGTTTGCATCGGGCCGTACCCAATTTTTGGCCGACGCACACCGAAGCTATTCAACACCTACTCGACTCAAAATAAAGCATTGAAATGTGGGCTGTATATCATGTCAACTCAGCCTGTCACAGTCCGTTGCTGGACTTAGGCCTCTCCGAGGCTACGCCGCAATACCCTGTCTTCCGCCTTTCGCATCCAGTCTGTCTCAGCCACCTTCTTAAGAGTTACTTACGGTGCCGTTTCCAAAATTAAGTGATAGTAGTTGACGAAAATCTGATCAAGGGGCTTCGTGTTACCTAGTAACTGGGTTGTAGAGGTCAGATACGCAGTTGCTCCATGTAAAATACTGGTATTCAGCTGCCGATTATACTATACTGGAAGCAGACTCCAATATATTTGGGAAACGGCTCAGCAGATAATGATTTTGAGTCAAGTTGTGAACTTGTGATTGGAGTCGTTATTGTGAACGACGGCCAAAAGACGCAAAGATATAGGGGTTTATTTATAAACGTTACTTAAAGTTTTAAGCACCATGCATTTTGAGCTGTGCCGCAAACTATGTCCTACCTCTTATACTGCCCTCTATGCCCCTAAAATTGCAGCCAAAGTGATCTCGGCGCTGCAACCGACGTTGTCGTGGAAGTTGCGAAGTTTTAGGTCAACAAAATTTTATATACTGTTGTGCCTCAGACACGAAGAACACGAAAAATTTTTTTTGACGTCCGGTCAAGCTCTTTTAAACTACACACATCAACAGGGTCAAGTACAGAACCCGCGTGGAATATCATTTTCGAAACGTCATTTTTTTCGTAATTTTTTATTATTTTTTAAGTTTCCAACCACAAAACGCTGCTGTCTAAACGTGACATTGGCAGAATAGTCGACATCGGCTCAATTGCCAAAAAAAAAAAAAAAAAAAAAAGTTTCCAAACGGTATTTATGGTTTTAAATAATTTATATAAATTCATCAGGCAAGGATATTGTCCTTATTAGAAGTAGAGGTTTAACGGTCTCTTTGTAAGCAACGTTCTTAAATAAACCGTATACTATGCGTGCCAAATAAAAATAGGATTTCGCTTGCTGCCAACTTCACACGATAGCTGTCAAATTAGTACTGCCGATAGCTGTCAAGTTAGTACGCATTGGTAATGAAGTTCGCGAGTATTGCGGAACAAAATGGCGTCTTGACAGTACTATTCTTATTTGGCACGCATAATAATTTCTAATATTCTCTGCCCACTTGCCGAATTAGAGCTACATCGATATTTTGTGCCTGTTATTTACCCTTTCTTACAGAAACAATTAAAACGCCATTTTGTCTCGCGTAGATCTACGAAGGGTTAATACAATCATAATATTGTTACGTAGACGCTACCGCCATCTGTTATCTAGTATCAGAACTACACGATACGTCGATTTGTGACAGATTTTTCTAGAACTTTCTAAACCCTTCCAGAATTTTCTAGATGGTTAAATGTGTGTTGCAGCATTCTAGATCATTCTCGTAAATACTAGAATGTTCTCAAACTGTACTTTTTTTCTTTACTGCCTAAGTTGCGTATCGAATTAGGGCACTTTATGTCGAGTGTCGATTTCATCCAATAATATATTTAGTTCCAATCTACGATCATTGACATTGGGAAGGGAGGTGCTAAGTGCGGAAATCCGCCATTTAAAATATTGAAACCCGCACCGAGCAAAACACTGATGATTCATAGAAAATTATTGGATTAAAAACTGTGACCGTTGTCGTCAGGTTGCGATACGAAAGGTACCCTTACCTTTTTTACTCGCCTGCAAACCTGCAATGAAGGGTAATGTTTTCCACGTGGTGTTTTTTATGTTCTTCTTTATTCCCTCGTAGAATTTTATTTGCATGATTTGAGCGGAGCCTTGAAACCGTGCATACGGTAGCAGGATAGATCTTCTGATCCTAGAGTTAGATGTATTTGCCAGGTAGAGGATTTGAAAGTATTTTTATTTAAAGTTTAAAAATGGATGGGCGAAGCAAAGCAACGACCAAGCATTCGTCCATCAAAACATATCCACCTGATTCTCGTGGGTCTCTACAACGTCGTTCGTCAGTGAATTGCGGACACTATATGGGAGCCACCGCTCTTATAGCCGAAAGCTTCTAATCTTAAGCCGTAGCTTTATTTTTAACATGAAATTAAGAATCTTTAGGAGATCCTCTTAAGTAAGCAATTCCGCATTATGTCTTCTCATCGTCAACATCGCATCTATAGATGCCAATCTCGATCACCTACATAAAGTATAACTTAACTTAGTCTAAAGGTAACTTAATTTTAACTTAATCACTTCACTTACAATCACATACAGTTACTCTTTTCACTTGTTTTAATAATACGATCGATTTGACTTTCATGGTAAGGTGTAAAGTAGTTTAAATTATGTAATTTGAAGATATAACTACACCATTTTAAGTGACTTACTGGTAAATGCTCTCAAAAACGATAAAGAAAAATATTTTGACGAAACCTAGGCATGTCCTAGAACCAAACATTCTAGGTCTAGGACATGTGACATCCACCAACCCGTATGGTGGATCACAGCCCTCTCCCCTCTCCCATAGAGGAGGCCTGTGTCCCTGCAGTGGGAACAGGCTGATTATGCTGCTAGATTGCCAACCTGATATTAAACGATAACTTCTCCCTATTACAATTGCGTTTTCGAGGCAAAGTTAGTCTCTTGTGTCTATAATATGGTACAGAACCAAAAATATTGGTTTTATGACAGCTATCTAATAGACAAGGGCAAGGCGAAAATGAAAAGGCGATTTAAACTAAACAAGATTTTTCCCCTAACGCAATTTTAACAAATAACTTAATTTTCCCGCTAGTTATACCCATCTAGTTAGTGGATTTGAAAATCCCTATGTCTCTTTAGCTGGCCCCATTCGTCACTGGGCTGTACACTCTAAAAATTTTTAGCCCAAAACTCCTTTCAATTTAACCTTCTTTACTAAAAACTTAAACTACTGTACCACCTTTAGAAAAAAACCCTATAATATTTGCACCCATGCCTTAGTTAGTTCTTGATGTATTATAAGAAGGCAGTTCCCTGGATTCTCTTCGTTTTCTCACACACCAGATTATGAGGAATATGATCAAGATGATCAAAGCTATGGCTAAGAATACTCCGAGGACGATCGCTGCTATTGCTGCCTCTGTTAGGTAATCTGAAAGAGAGAGAAGATGTTTGAGTAGGTGCCAGTTGCAGTTTTTATTAAGTTGTCTTTTTTGCTTTTAAGAGGTTCACAGAAGTTTTTTTAGTAACATTAGCTGTGCTCACGGAAAACAAATCTTCATTTATTAACTATCTTTTCTTAAGTCACTTAAGATATCTAGAAATATCAATATCTTATATTACCAAAGCTAGAGAACGTTAGCCATTATTTAAAATACACATATAGGATAACTGGTTCGCGAGTTATAAGCACGCCGAAGGACACTGAGATACGTCCCGTTTTATAATATTTAGGTACGAACAGACGATGATAATTCCTTGACTCTGAGAGGCCGATACGGAATGCTTTGCAGCTCAAAACCATTACATATTTTATTCGCTATCAAACAACAACCGGTGTACCGGTTCTCCGTCCTAGCACAGTATAATAAAGTAAGCAGTATTACATCTTCATAGAAAACTCAGTTTAAATACCAGTAGCATAGTTTATAAACCTTCGTTTAAAATCTTGCCATAAACGACAACGCTACCTGTTACCCTAGCATCCTTTATTCAACTTATTTTCATTGGCACGTCACGGAAGATTTGTAAATAAAGTTCATTATGCTTTGTACAATTTCAAATTTCAACAAAAATTCGCTTCCATTCTGCTCCCCGGCAATGTAGGATGAGTCTGTCTTTAGCGTAGGGACCAATAAATAAATAATAGTGCACTCCAAAGGAATGCGGCTTGACATTTCATAATAGGTCTAAAGTTTAGTTTTGGGAAAGGTGGATCGGTTCATATTGATAGTCTTGTTTGTAAGTCATTTACGTATCTGTCGCGCTTTGCGTCTTTGTTTATTGCATTGTGGATTTGGGTATTATCTGCGTTATTGACCGAGCGAGCGTAGTGTACAGTATTCCCAAATTAATAATGCGCATGCAGACTTTGCTAATTGTCGTATTCCCGGAAACACCCGAATCATTGAATCGTAAGAGCCCTAAATTATGCATGAAGAAAATGCACTTAAGGTTGATGCGTCAGGGTAGCCCGCGAAATTCAAAATTTCTTACGTTTTTTGCAATTTGTAGGTCAGTGTGAGCTTGTATGTTGATTAAAATATGATTCGCGGCCGTAGCTAATATGGCTTTACAGAATTATAATCATTAGAATCAGCAATACAACTCCATAAGTTAGCATTTATCTCAAATCTAGCGATTTCATGAAATCATGAGGTTTGAGGTAAATGCTAACTTATGGAGTTGTATTGCTGATTCTAATGATTATAATTCTGTAAAGCGATATTAGCTACGGCCGCGAATCATATTTTAATCAACATACAAGCTCACACTGACCTACAAATTGCAAAAAACGTAAGAAATTTTGAATTTCGCGGGCTACCTTGGCGCTTTCGCCTTAACCACTCTATATACATATCGTCTTCCGACGCTCGGGGAATACGACCGTTGCCGAACAGTGACGAAGATTTCTTTGCGCATTATCACTTTGGGAGACCTGTAGTGTTATAAGAAACTCGAGTTTTGGAGAGTTATTTAATAAAACTTAAGTTATTTTTGAAGACTCGAGTCTTATAAATAAAACTTACGAGCTCAAGTCCTTCGGAATTTGGAGTCTTTTGTATAAAGACTTGAGTCCTGCCAAAAATAACTCAAAGACTGAGTTCTTTTGGGTAGGTTATTTGCGTTTAATACCAATTTAATTGTTACAAATTTTTATTGTGCGATTTATTTTCAATCAGCAAATAAATATAAATCAATCTGCCTAGCCTTTTCCCAACTATGTTGGGGTCGGCTTCCAGTCTAACCGGATGCAGCTGAATACCAGTATTTTACATGGAGCGACTGCCTATCTGACCTCCACAACCCAGTTACTGGGTAATACGATAACCCCTTGGTAAGACTGGTTGTCAGACTTTCGGGCTTCTGACGACCCGTAACGACTGTCAAAGATCTACGAATAACAGCCGGGACCAACGGCTTAACGTGCTTTCCGAGGCACGGAGGAATCTCGGTATGTAAAGATGGTCACCCATCCACTGACCAACCCCGGCAAGCGTAGCTTAACCTGACGGATCGACCCGTGCGGCTGTTATTACTTAGCCTCGAGCTCCTCTCAGCAAATAAATATAAATGACGATATAAAATCACCCAGTATTACTTATTATAATACACCAACTCAAGTTCATGACTCAGTCTAGCTCAAAGAACTTAAAAGACTCGAAAGGACTCGGAAGACTAAAAGGACTCGGACTCGTGTGATTAACGAGTCCTAGTCTTGAAAATCTACTCAAGTCTCGAAATTAAGACTAAAAGACTCGAGTTTCCTACTACATTAGCGTAGTGTCTCTGCTTCAAGTGAGACAAAATTTGCTTCCGTCTGTCAGTTTGTTGCTACTCCACTACAGGTCGTATTTTACAACCGATCTGGACGAAACTTGCTATACAGGTTTTACGACTTTATAGTTTTTTGTCGTCGGGGATTTTTGATTGAAGGGCTACTTCCTCTGAAAAGGGACAAAAAGGCGTCTACTGGATATCTCCGCCTTATGAGATTCGATTTCGATGGTTCTTTTTTTATTTGAAAGGTATTACTTTAAGTTGGTCTCATAAAAAATTGGTGAAGATCTGATGAAAAAAAGCCCGTTTTAAATAACTTTAGTGGTATAATGTTATTCGTTGCAAAAAAGTTTGTGCTCGGTCTACTGTTTGCAGAGCTACTAGTTATAAATTGACGGAGGTGTTTAGGCTTTACATTTTGATAGGAATATTATAAGCGACGATAGCTCAGTGGACACGCACTGGTCCCGCGAGGTTGATTACAGCCCACTCCCTCTCACAGAGAGGAGGGTATAGAGGCATGAGGAACAGGGTGTAAAGTTCACACATCCTCCATAGAAAAGGGAAGATCCTCCGACCAGACGGGTGTCGTGTCTGGTAGGCAACTGCCCGACGGTTGATGTCGGGACGTTCGCGTTGTATATATGCTAGTCGCGCGGTAAACTCTAACTGTGCGATGCAGGATTGCGTGACGTCATGTCATTGTGATGCGTAGTTCATATGTGGCGATGTAGATGCCGCCACATCGGCATTATAGCCCTTCATTAAGATAATCTATATAATATAAGGGTTTTGTTCGGGTTACCTTAGCTATTTGCAACGTATGCCCATCATCGAGAGATCATATTACATTGCTCCGAGTCGGAATGTTACGCTGTTATCGTTTTTAAGAGAGTTGAAGTGAAACCGTTTTGAACGGTTTCATTTAAGCCGTTCGAAAAGGTTACCCACATCGTATGGGTTTTTGTTTAACTGCTTAGTAAAATCTTATCGAAAACCCTTTCAATAGATAACCAAAATGGTCCATGCTCTGGACTAATAAACCTTGAAATTCCCGCAAATTAATCCAACACACGAAAAATATTCAAATTTCCCTTGAGAAATTGTTAGCAGTGGTAATTGTCATGACCGCCAACCTCACTAGCGGCACCCCGCAGGAGCAATGGCGGACATCCCTGCCATTGTGATTATGCTTATGAAATGCATCAGTATACTAATACTCACTAGATATATCAATAGTATAACTGTTCGTGTTCCCATAAGCGTCCACCGCATTCAGTAGCACCCTCGGTGCGCAACAAGTAGCCCTGTAAGTGGCTACCACTTCCTGTCGAGTGCCTGATGTGAAGTCGCCGCTGTACATCACTCCGATAGGTGAGGAGGTTAGGCGGAGAAGACCTGGGGGAGATACAGAAACGTTAGTTCCAGTCACATACAATATACAGTATGTTTCTTTTAAGGTGTCAAGCCAGTGCGAGCTGATAGCAGAGTACCATACAGGAGATTCTCTAGCTAAAGTTTTATAGTTTGGGAGATATGTAAATTATAATTTATTGAGATTCATCATTCAGCACTCTTATGCCCCATTCGAACATTACTTCTTTACAAAAAAGCTAACTGCAATCCTTGCATGCTCTTTCAAGACATTTTATTAGAGTGACTTCTTTCTTACCTGACAACGCATCCCTCGCCACAATGGTAGTAGACCAGGAATGCTGTGCACATTCATCACCAGTCCTGCCTAGACAGGTTCCTTGGAAGCTGTGACGGATTTCAGGAGCCCACGTGTCTGTTGGTTCCGCTGAGTTCGCGACGTAGACGAAGGTAGAGAGAGAGACCTGCTCGTTACCTGAGGGAATAAATTTGATCTATAATTGTGGTTTTCTACATGTTATTTGTGATCATCGAATTCTGGCTATACTTCTTTGGAAAGAATTAGAATAGATTAGAATAGAATACTCTCTTGAGGAGCTCGTGGCTAAGTCAGCAGCACGGGTCGATCCATCAGGTTAAGCTAGGCTTGCCGGGGTTGGTTCGTGGATGTGTGACCATCTGTACATACCGAAACTCCTCCGTGCCTCGGAAAGCACGTTAAGCCGTTGTGGCCGGCTGACATTCGGTGGGTCTTTGACAGTCATTACGGGTCGTCAGAAGCTCGAAAGTCTGACAATCAGTCTTATCATGAGGTATCTTATTATCCAGTTACTGGGTTGTGGAAGTCAAATAGGCAGTCGTTCCATGTAAAATACTGGTATTCAGCTTAGACTGGAAGCCGACCCCAACATGGTTGGAAAAAGGCTAGGCAGATTGATTTTGAGTACAGAATACTCTATTATGTACACCATACGAACTGTTTTGGCATTGCTTCTTGTATTTACTTATATGGCATAATAATATCAAACCTCTTTTCATGTGTTGTTTACTTATATCATTCATCATTATCAACATCTTCACTATTAATAAAATATGATTTTCGGTAGTTAAATCAGGGACCGTACAACCCTAAGATTACCTATACAGGGTGGAAGGGATATCGACGCGCAAACGGTTACCACGTATTCAGTACATCATTCTGATTCCCTATATAGAAATTTTTCATCGGTTATTGAAAAAAAAATCTGCAATTTCCTACAAAACTGCAATACCTACCGGTGAAAATGTATGGAAGAGCAGATTTTTTTTTCAATAACCGATGAAAAATTTCTATATAGGGAATCAGAATGATGTACTGAATACGTGGTAACCGTTTGCGCGTTGATGTCCCTTCCACCCTGTATAATATAAGGGTTTTGTTCAGGTTACCATATTAGCTATTTGCAACGTATGCCGTATGACCATCATCGAGAGATCATATTACATTGCTCCGAGTAGGAATGTTACGCTGTTATCGTTTTTAAGAGTATTGAAGCTTAAACCTTTTGAACGGCTTAATTTAAGTCGTTCAAAAGGGTTACCCACATGGTAGGGGTTTTTGTTTAACTGCTTAGAAAAACCCTATCGAAAACCCTTTGAATGGATAACCAAAATGGTCCTTTAAGCCATTCAAAAGGGTTACCTACCTCGTATGGGTTTTTGATTTACTCCTTAAAAAAAACCCTATCGAAATCACTTTCAATGGATAACCAAAATAGTCCCTGAGTTAAATACACGACTCTCGTCTGACTTTCAATCAGTTGGAAGTGCCAAAGCAGGCCAAATGGTCATTTAAGCCATTCAAAAGGCTTACCTACATCGTATGGGTATCTATTTAACTGCATAGAAAAACCCTATCGAAAACCCTTTCAATGGATAACCAAAATGGTCCTTTAAGCCATTCAAAAGGGTTACCTACATCGTATGGGTTTTTGATTAACTGCTTAAAAAAACCCTATCGAAAACTCTTTGAATACATAACCAAAATGGTCCTTTAATCCATTCAAAAGGGTTACCTACATCATATGGATTTCTGTTTAACTGCTTAGAAAAACCCTATCGAAAACCCTTTCAATGGATAATCGAAATGGTCCTTTAAGCCGTTCAAAAGGGTTATCTACATCGTATGGGTTTTTGATTAACTGCTTAAAAAACCCTATCGAAAACCCTTCCAATGGGTAACCAAAATAGTCCCTGAGTTAAATACACGACTCTCGCCTGAAGGAGTTTCAATCGGTTGGAAGCGCCAAAGCAGTATTTTTTTTTGGAAAAATGCCTGTATAAAATAGAGAAGATCCTAGTTGGAATATAATGCTTACCATAAGCGGTGAATGTGATGGTGTCTCTCAACCCTGGCTGCGCATTAGTTGGCACCATCAGGCTGACTATCACGTTTACCGTCTGCCCTGATGCTACATTTAGTCTGAAAAGATGTAAAATAAAACACTGCAGGTTCAAAACATTCTTCTGTCATACGGGCATCGACGCGAAAACGGTTACCACGTATTCAGTGCATCATTCTGAGCCCCCATACATAGAAATTTTTCATCGGTTATTAAAACAAAAATCTGCAGTTTCCTACAATACAGCAATACCTACACGGTCAAAATTTATGGAACAGCAGATTTTTTTTCAATAACCGATGAAAAATTTATCTGTGGGGGGATCAGAATGATGTACTTACTGAATACGTGGTAACCGTTTTTGCGTCGATGTCCCTTCCACGCTGTATAGAAAAGATCGAACATAACAAGGTTGCTCATTGCCTATTGGCGATTGAAGACTATTCATTCCAGCTTCCCAATTGATGTTTTCTTTCATTGAAAGTCAGTGGTGTTCTATACAGACTAAATCTGTCCGTTAATGCACTATAAATCGAGAGACAGGAGAAATAGGTAACATTTTACGTTTGTTACTCTTGGTCCCCTGCCGTAGTCTCTGGAAGGGATCTCGGGGAATTTTTGTGAGCGTGGTAGGACCGAAAAATGCAATGCTGCCGAATTAAAATGGTAGTCTCGAAAATATGATTCGCGACAGTAACAATATATGTATTATTTACATAATCATCAATACACCTCTCCAAGTTAGATTTGATGACTTGCCGTGGTTTGGTCTGATTTCGGAAATCAGAGCAAACGATGTGTTTTTAGAATTTGACAATCAATTCGGGTTCTATGTACTCTGCTTATCACACTAATATTATAAAGGCGAAAGTTTGTGAGTGTGTGTGTGTGTGTGTGTGTGTATGTTTGTTACTTATTCACGCTCAAACGGCTAGACCGATTTGGATGAAATTGGGTACGTAGATAGCCTAGACCCTGGATTAACACATAGGCTACTTTTTATCCCGGTTTACGCGGGTGAAACCGCGGGGCGCAGCTAGTAATAATATAAATTCAATCATGATTCGAAAGACACGTGGCGCCATCTATTATCATCAGAACGTTATTGTTGTTTTCCTCGAGAACAGTACTTTTTTTCGCTATGTCCGTTTCTGCACACCTGACAACGTACAGACGCCAGCAGGTCAAGCCACCCGAAACTGACAAATTTTCCCAATCAACCTTGAACCTAATGCTTTAGAGATAAAGATGAAAATCTATTAAAGAAATTTGACAGATTGTAGTAGCTTGATGTGCTGGCGTCTGTACATGCAAAATTTCTGGATGATCGGTTCAGTGGTTTAGGCGTAAAAAGGTAACAAACAAAGAAACTTACTTTCGCATTAAAACATTAGCTAGGATTGTCGCGAATCATACTTTCGAGAGCACCATTTTAATTCGGCAGCATTATACTTCTCGGTCCTTACCACGGGCACAAAAATTCCCCGTGGAGAGACCACGGGGAATTTTTGTGTCATTTTTGTGTCCAGAGACTACGGCAGGGACCAGGGGTGTTAAATGAAATTTTAATATGTATTATGGTTGCAAATTGCAATAAACTTACGAGGCAGGATTGATTCCAGTCAGGAACCTGAGCTCTCCTGATGCTCCGAAATTGAACCGAACTGACTGTTCCCTGTAGTTTGTGACTTCGAAGTGCAGCTGTAATTTAATGAAACATTATTTGACTAACAGTACTTCTTCGTATATTTTTGGAGACTCGTCTTCAACCGAGTCTCCTGCGCGCCCTGTTGCGAAACATTCACAAAAAAAAACCGGTCAAGAGCGAGTCGGACTCGCGCACCGAGGGTTCCGTTCCGATTTCTGAAAAAGTGTGAAATTTAGAGACATCGTTTTATTTTTCCTGTAATCTTTACATAAACTTATGTCACATAGAATAATTTCAGATTTTTCTGTACTGCAAACTTCGGAGATAAGGTGGGAACGGTATTTTTTTTAAACTTTTTAACAAAAAAAAAAACCGACTTCCAAAAATCACTACAAAGTGAAAAATAACTTTGATGTCGGAAGTTGGTGTCTTTTGTTTTTTATTTACTTTCTTTTTTTTTGCCACCGACTTCCGAAATCAAAGTTATTTTTCACTTTGTAGTGATTTTTGGAAGTCGGTTTTTTTTTTTGTTAAAAAGTTTTTATTTCTCGGTTTTTAGTGGGTCTGTTTATAATTTGTATAAGTTACAATAGTCTAATGTCAATTGCTCATCACATGTTACAAAATATTGCTTTTCCCGATGCTGGGACGATAATTGTTGAGGAGTTCTGCTGGTAAGAACCAGGAGAACTCCTCAACAACCACTCACCACACGCATTGTGTGACGAGCGGAAATTGCTTAGCAACCATATTAAAGTAATCGAATCGCAACCCGTGAAATATTTATCATTGAGTAGTTCCGGTAGCCACCTGTGGTCGTCATCATCAGTTCCACTTCACCAAGTGGTGCTTTCCGAGAGCAAATGCACGAGCTACTATAAAAAATACCCAAATCGCTATAGGTGTGCCTATAATATTTGAAGAGTTCCTTCGATTTCTCCAGGATCCCATCATCAGAACTGGATTTTGACAAAAATGGGACCATTTGGGAAGTATACCCTTTCCAACAAAAAAATAATTTTTCAAATCGGTTGGTAAGCGACGGAGTTATGCGCGAACAAACATAAAAAAAAAAAAATACAAACATCCGAATTGAGAACCTCCTCCTTTTTTAGAAGTCGGTTAAAAACATTTTTCATCGAAAGTCGAAAACTATGTGGTCTAACCAAAAATAAAAAAAATGTTTGACAATGTGCAAACAGCGCTCTTTCATATGATACTCCACATGCCTTAGTAGCCCCACTTCGAATTTTTAAGACTACCTTTCAGTCCCTGTTGCAAAAAAAACATATTTTTTTTATTTCTTTCTTATTTGCAAAATGGTTGGGCAAACGTCATCTAAAACTTCCAAATTTCAAGTTGATAGCATTTGTACTTCTTGACAGACTGAGTCGCACCATAAGGGTTCATTTTTACCATTTTGATACGGAACCCTAGAAACCTTACACATAAACATTTGTTTTCATAAACAACCTGTCTCATGCGTATCCAAATTACTATTCGTACTGCTGGGACACAGGCCTCCTCTCGGTGAGAGGGAAGTAGCGGTGTTTGGTCTAAAATCCGAAAGACTTCATTTTTCTTACTTGTGGTATATGAAGGTCGTCATTACCTGTAAGTTTTCGCCAGGAGCTCCGTATAACCTGCTGGCTAGACCAATCTGTACTGATGTCAACAATGTCCCTTGCTGGTTTACCACCTGTAAAAAAAAGAAGTACGTTGATGAGAAATCGATGTCCTTTTTGTGATGCTTTTGTCTGCATGGTATATGTAAGATTTTTATAGCCGAGGTTGGACACAAGGTCAACCAATATAATTGCAATTTATAGTAGGTAGTATACACTCATGAAAGTCTTTCAAGTCAAAATAATAGAACAGTGCATTTAATAATATTGTTTTTTTGCCGTTCGTCCCCGGCTGCCATTCGTGGATCTTTGACAGTCGTTATAGGTCGCCCGAAAGTCTGACAACCAGTCTTACCAGGGGTATTACGTATTACCCAGTTACTGGGTTGTGGAGGTCAGATAAGCGGTCGCTCCATGTAAATTACTGTTATTCAGCAGCATCCGGTTAGACTAGAAGCCGACCGTAGCTCCAACCGTTTGGCTGTAAAACCTGTGTGACAGACGACGGACAGACGGACACGTGAGTGAGCAATAGGGCTCCATTTGACCCTAAAAAGTACCGTTCAGGGTCAAAATGTCCAATTCTCAAAATGTCCAACGGTGTCAAAATGTCCAAATTCCAAAATGTCCAATTCTCAAAATGTCCAATTGCCAAAATTTCCAATTCCCAAAATGTCGCAACTCCCAAAATGTTCAATCTTTGAGAATGTGGTAAACGTGTTCAATAACTCATAAAAGCGCTTTTTTTAAGACTTATGGTTATGAATGACAAACAATAAATAGAAAACACTGAAAGAACTTCGTAAAGGTATATACAGGGTGTTCGGCGCATGAACCGACACAATTTTTTGGGGGATTGGGGGGTCATTTGCTAGGTTTCACCTAAAGACCTCCATGTCCTAAGTGTGACGGTAATTGAGATATGTTTTTTTTTGTTCTTTCTTTGAATTACCGAAAATCTCGCCTTTGAATCGATATATTTTTACCCGACTGCGGCGAAGCCCAAAAGGAGGGTTATGTATTTGACCTGTATGTAAATATGTATGTATGTCCGTTTCTTTGTTCCCTCGTAACTCCTAAACGAATGAACGGATTTGGATGAATTATACGTCTTTAGGTTTGTCTTGGTAGCGCGAGTGTCACTGGCTACATTAAAATAAAAATAAAAAGTTAAATGGCGGATTGGGGGTGCCATATTGTGGAGTTCAATTTTTTTTTTCTTCTAATACCATCGAGTGGGATATCAAATTGAAGGGTTTTAAAAAGGTGATTACAAAAATATACACAACTTATATGGTTAAAAGCAATTCGAAGTGACAAATCGTAAAAAACACGAAAAGAAAATCGAAATCAAAATAACCCTCAAAACTCCTTGCAAGAACTAAATCGTCTGCGAAATTTTTCACATTTGTAAACTAAAAAGCTGGAAATAAAAAAAGTTATTAAAAAAACTAAAAAACCCGACTGCGGTAAAAATTAAGTTAAAAAAAACTGAAAAGCTAAAAGCAAGCCCATTTTAAATTAAATTAAATTTGGAAGCAGGCGACCATTCCATTTTTTTTACTATATCTTCAAATACAAATGGGTCCCGCCTGCTTCCAAATTTAATTTAATTTAAAATGGGCTTGTTTTTAGCTTTTCAGTTTTTTTTAACTTAATTTTTACCGCAGTCGGGTTTTTAGTTTTTTTAATTACTTTTTTTTTTTGTTTATGGTTGTAAAAGAACAAAATAATTTTTATTATAGTCTACAATGTATTCTTATTCGAAATAAAATAAAAAAATATAATTACCGTAATTAGTCTTTTCTTAAAACACTCCATAACTGACTCTCTAACTAGTATTTTGACTACATTTGAATTGTTTTTCATAGCGTGTAGCATACCCTTAGAAAGGGTACAAGCTAAAGAACTTTTTGAGATAAAAATAAGGTCAAAATGGCTTTATTTAAAAAAAAAAATGAATTTAAGAGTAGTAATTTTTCATACATTTAAACATTTTTAAGACTTTGGAAGCACATAAGTCATTTTCTACTGATCAATTACATCAAATAATAATTTATTTATAATAAAAATACATTGCAGACTATTATAAAATTTATTTTGTTCTATTGCAACCATAAACAAAAAAAAAATATATCGATTCAAAGGCGAGATTTTGGGTAATTCACAGAAAGAACAAAAAAAAACATATCTCAATTACCGTCACACTTAAGACATGGAGGTCTTTAGGTGAAACCTAGCAAATGACCCCCAATCCCCCAAAAAATTGTGTCGGTCCATGCGCCGAACACCCTGTACCTTATATATACCTTTACGAAGGTATATATAAGTTATAGATAATATCTATAACTTAATTACCTTTACGAAGTTCTTTCAGTGTTTTGTATTTATTGTTTGTCATTCATAAGTCTTAAAAAAGCGCTTTGATGAGTTATTGAACACATTACCACATTCTCAAAGATTGAACATTTTGGGAGTTGGACATTTTGGGAATTGGACATTTTGAGAATTGGACATTTTGACAGTTGGACATTTTGGGATTTGGACATTTTACCAAAAAGTTTTTCATACCTGTGAAACGGCTCTGCTACTATAAGGTTGAGCACTATCATTGAGCTGCAGCCGAGCGTTATAAGCCCTAGAATTTATATCCTCCATCCTTTCCAAATCGTTTGAGGAGTCAGAGAAGAGTATATTTGCTGATCTGCCCATGCGGATCTCTGGCTGGTTGAGTGGTCCTGAGAGTCGAATGAAGGGTTCTCCTGGAAAATAAAATGATGCCATATGTTTTTAACCGACGAAAAGAAAGGAGGAGGTTCTCAAGTCGACACTACACGTATATTTGTATCCCCTTAATTGGTATTTCATCTGTCGGAATCCATTGCCTCGTCAGCTTCAATGTATTGCACCACCAGAAATTCCCAACTTGTTTGCTACTTATAATCAGGGACCTTACAACCCCGGTTAAGAGTTAAGTCTTTCGGCTTACCCCTTGGTGGGCCGTTTATGAGGTTACCTTTATCAAGTGTAACTCCTTGAATGGGATTTAGGCTAGAAAACCAGTAAAAAGCGTATCCCTTCAATATGGATAACCCATTGAATGGGTTCTATACTTGAAACCCAGTGAAAGGGTTACCCTTTCAATAAGATAACCTATATATTATAAGGGTTTTGTTCGGGTTACCATATTAGCTATTTGCAATGTATGCCCATCATCAAGATATCATATTACATTGCCCCGAGTCGAAATGTTACGCTGTTATAATTTTTAAGAGACTTGAAGTGAAATCCTTTTGAACGGCTTAATTTAAGCCGTTCAAAAGGGTTACCCACATCGTATGGGTTTTTGATTAACTGCTTAGAAAAACCCTATCGAAAATCCTTTCAATGGATAACCAAAATGGTCCTGTAAAGCCATTAAAAAGGGTTATCTACATCGTATGGGTTTTTGATTAACTGCTTAGAAAAACCCTATCGAAAACCCTTTCAATGGATAACGAAAATGGTCCCTTAAAGCCATTCAAAAGGGTTACCTACATCGTATGGGTTTTTGATTAACTGCTTAGAAAAACCCTATCGAAAACCCTTTCAATGGATAGCGAAAATGGTCCCTTAAAGCCATTCAAAAGGGTTACCTATATCGTATGGATTTTCGATTAACTGCTTAGAAAAACCCTATCGAAAACCCTTTCAATGCGTAACCAAAATGGTCCCTGCTTATAATAATTTACCTCTTAAGTCTCTTCCAACAATCTTGGCGTAGACCTTGGATCCCTTGACGGGTGGCAGTGCTACATCAGCAACCAGCTCCACAATTGGATCTATTTCTTCATGATGACCTTCGCTTGTCATTGGTTGGTAGCTGTCAAAGAATTGATTATGTTATGATAGAGGGTTAATAATAAACCAGGAGCTCGTTGCTAAGTAATAACAGCCGCACGGGTCGATCCATCAGGTTAAGCTACGATGCCGGGGTTGGTCCGTGGATGAGTGACCGTCTTTACATACCGAGACTCCTCCGTGCCTCGGAAAGCACTTTAAGCCGTTGGTCCCGACTGTCATTCGTGGATCTTTGACAGTCGTTACGGGTCGTCAGAAGCCCGAAAGTCTGACAACCAGTCTTACCAAGAGGTATCGTATTACCCAGTTACTGGGTTGTGGAGGTCAGATAGGCAGTCGCTCCATGTAAAATACTGGTATTCAGCTGCATGTGGTTAGACTGGAAGCCGACCCCAACATAGTTGGGGAAAGGCTAGGCTGATTGATTGATTTAATTTCAATCGTTTTATAAAATGGAATGCACACCTGAATGGTAGCTTGGCTAATTCGGTGCCGTATTCGTCGACCAGTTGTGACTCCCTTACGCTCGCTATAGGACCAGTGACTCGGAATTTGAGGGTATCTGCAAATTAAAATAACATGATTAGGAACTACAACACAAAGAATCATCTATAAAAGTAGTCTGTCTGTCTGTCTGTCACAGCTGGATGTTTCAAGAACTACTAATGCTATCAACTTGAAATTTGGAACAGTTTTAGATGACGTTTGCCCAACTATTTTGCAAATAGAAAAGAAATAAAAATATTTAAATTTTTTTTTGCAACAGCGACTGAAAGGGGGTTTTAAAATTCAAAGTGGGGCTACTAGTGTATGTGGCGTATAGTGTACTGTTTGCTCATTCTCAAACATTTTTTTTCTGTTTTTTAAGCAGCGTAGTTTTCGACTTTTGATGAAAAATGTAAAAAAAATACCGCTCCCCCCCAATTCTCTGAAGTTTGCAAAGCGAAAAATCTGAAATTATTCTATGTGGTAGAAGTTTATGTAAAGATTACAGGAAAAATAAAACGATTTCTCTAAATAGCACACTTTTTCAGAAATCGGAACGGAACCCTCGGTGCGCGATTCCGACTTGCTCTTGACCGGTTTTTTTAAATTCCACCCATGTGGGGGTGAAAACAGGGAATATAGTTTATATGAAAAATGTTATTCATTTGTTTGGGGAGGTTAGCGAAAAGGTATGTGAGAGAGGGAGGGGGATGGAGAGAGGAGGGGAGGGGTAAGAGGGAGCGGTGAGGAGGATGAGAGGAGAGGGAAAGGGGTGAGAGAGAAAGGGACGAGGGGAGGTTGTGGTGAGGGGGAGAGGGAGTTGAGGGGTAAGTAAACTCCTGTCGTGCGTCACAGAGCTGACACACTCACTTTTCACGGAACCCTCGGTGCGCGATTCCGACTCGCACTTGACCGGTTTTTTAATTTATATAAGTACCTAAATAGATACACCATGGCCTGGTGAAAAGATTAGGCGGTCTGAGTTTTATGATACTTGTGTTGATCGTTGCGAACTATCGAAAATCCAAATGACTTAACTTGGATTTAACCATATACATTTGGTTTTATACGAATTTTAAAAACACAAAATTATCGATGTATCCCCTTATTAATCATCTTTATTACCGTATAAGTGTTTATTATCTTACTTATTGAGGCTAAGTAAATCTTTGCAATTAACCTTTTATAGATTACATTCACACTCACATCATGTTTTGTCTGTACTCTATTTATTATAAGTATTTATCGTTTTCATTTAATACATAGATTATGTCGTCTTTTATACCTACGGCAATCTTTACGCCGCGCCGCGCCGACAGAGAAAGGTTCAAACTTCAGTGGTACTTTTTACCCGACTGACTAAGGAGGGTAATGTTTTTCGCGTGTATGTATGTATGTATGTATGCCCGTTCCATTGTGACCTCCTGTAGACTAAACGGCTTGATGGATTTTAACGTATGAGGTGTCGTTAGATTTATCTTAATTTTGGGAGTGACATAGGCTATTTATGTATTGCATCTGGAAATACAAAAAAAAGGGAGGGGAGGGGTTTTATATCCCATATACATTTTATTAATTTTGTTTGGGTAGTTTTAAGTACCTAATATTTTTTTTTTAATAATCTACAAGACGGACGGATCCCTATTGGCGTAACTTGAATAAATGCTTTGAATTTGACGTAAGAATAGGAATATTTCTATACCCTTGCAAATCTCTAATGGTTTTCTACTAGATATTATAATTAGACTTTTGATAACCTATTAACTGCGCTGACGTCACATTTCCTATCACTCATCACTACATAAACAAAATCCTCCCGCCGCCGTGTCTGTCTGTCTGAACGCGATAAACTCAAAAACTGCCGAACGGATTTTCATACGGTTTTTACCAATAGACGGAGAGATTCATGAGGAAGATTTATGTGTATAATTCATTATTGTTTTGCGTGAATTGACAGAAACATGACGATGATTATTGAAGTTGTCGGAAAAAATCATGCCAGCCATTATAATTATATAGGTTGTAAAAAGACACATCACAAAGCCGTCATCTATGTATATTGTACATTTGGCACGCTAACTCTGCAGTGAAATAATGGTAGAATTTGGAAATCTGTATAAGACATCACCGTCTGTACTACGGAAAAAAGTAATAAAAACATTCTTAGATAAATAATCTATTATGCAAAAATCAAAAGGCAAAATAACAAAATCATTACAAGATCTACATACACGTCAACTTTTATTATACCAAATGTAAAACTTTTTGGGGTTGCCCATTTATTGCATGGCAGAGTTAGCGTGGCCAGACTCTAAGTAGCTTTGCGCAAAAATTATTGCTGAGAAATGACTTTCATTTTTAGGTATTAAAAAAACAATTTTTTATTACGCGCAATGTAACGCAAACCCAAGCAAACGGAGTTAAGCCCCGCCCCTTCGCTCTAAAGTACGCGTAGGTAATTGTCGGAAAAAGATTAGTAATAACACTTGGAATAAGTTTTAGTAAAAAAAAAAGCGACTTTGACTTTCAATATCTACAGAACTAGTGAATTCCCAGGTATGGTCTAGTGGAAAAAAACGATCCAAATAATGGGTAGAATAGAATATGTGGTTTTCGGCTTCGGCAAGTGTCTTTTTACACCCGGTATAGAGTTAAGTATTATGAAAACAACATGTATTAGCTAGATTGTTTACCTGGATTAACACATACACTCCGTGTAATCGCGGTAGAACATTCCCGTGGGATATATATCGACATACACGCGGGCAAAGCCACGGGCAAAAGTTAGTTGAAATATAAGTGACAAGGAGGTGGCGGTGACATGCGTTAGATTAGGGTTTGCCCTAATGTGCCGGCTTTTATGGATGTTTGGATGTGAGAAACATCCAATCATCCAAGAAACATGGCATAGAAGCCATCAAAAGCATGAGGATTTGCGTGACTGCAAATAAAATCATACTTTTTGTTGCTCATGAATTTCGTGGAGCTCGTGGCTAAGTAATAACAGCCGCACGGATCGATCGATCAGTTTAAGCTACGCTTACCGCGGTTGGTCCGTGGATGGGTGACCATCTTTACATACAAAGACCCCTCCGTGTCTCGGAAAGCACGTTAAGCCGTTGGTCCTGGCTGTCATTCGTGGATCTTTGTCAGTCGTTACGGGTCGTCAGAAGCCCGAAAGTCTGAGAACCAGTCTTACCAAGGGGTATCGTATTAAGGTAAGGTGTAACTGGGTTGTGGAGGTCAGATAGGCAGTTGCTCCATGTAAAATACTAGTATTCAGCTGCATGTGGTTAGACTGGAAGCCGACGCCAACATAGTTGGGAAAAGGCTAGGCAGATAATGACTAGCCGTAACGAGTGCCAAATATCTACGAAAGTCAGCCGGGATCAACGGTGTATTTATGGTCACCCATCTACGAATCGATCTCATCAAACGTAGCTTAACCTTTGATCGACCCATGCAGCTGTTACTAATTAGTCACACTATCAGCTCGACCTACTTACTAAAAAATCGGTTTAAAAAAAAAAATAATCCTAATAAATAATAATACGCTGTAATCAGTTCACGCCTTTATATCTATAATTCTTTTACTGATACCAACAGCATTTGTTTCATATATTATAATTTAGTTGATAATATAATATCGTGAAGTACGCTTGTGTCGTAGTGGAATTATTAATAGTTATTATTACGTATTATTAAGTGCGTGTGTTCTAGTGATGTTCTGAGTTTTGACGTTTTAGTCTAGTGATGTTTTTTAGTTTTTTAAAGTGATTTTTATCGTTGAGAAAGGTTTTAAAGAAATTAAACTAAACTACAATTTAGGGTATTAGGTAAAAGACGGCCATATTAAAAAAATAAGTTAAAATTAATTCGTGTGTAGCCACAGTATAGAATGTTTAGGCAGTAAATCAACTATGATCAACTTTATTACTGGATAAAGTAATAACTTGCAATGGTTCTTTGGTACGAAACAAATTTTAAAAATTAGACCGTGTTTTTAATGCTTTTACGACTCAAAATGAACAAAAAATACTTAATGATGTGATCGTTAGATTGAAAACGGAAAATTTTGTCACTTAATCAGCCTATAATGTTCCCACTGCTATTATCTTACTTACTAATATTATAAATGCGAAAGTTTGTGAAGATGGATGGATGGATGTTTGTTTGTTAATCACGCCAGAACGGCTGAACAGATCTGAATGAATTTTGGCACAGAGACAGATTATAGTCTGGATTAGCACATAGGCTACTTTTTATCCCGGAAAAATGTACGGTTCCCGTGGGATAATTTATATGAGGGGCTTGTGGCTAAGTTATAACAACCGCACGGGTCGATAGGTTAATCTACTCTTGCTGCGTTTGGTCCGTGGATGGGAGACCACCTTTACATACCAAGACCTCTCCGTGTCTCGGAAAGCACGTTAAGCCGTTGGTCCCGGCTGTCATTCGTGGATCTTTGACAGTCGTTACGGGTCATTGGAACCAGACTTACCAAGGGGTATTGTGTTACCGAGTAGTTGGGTTGTAGAGGTCAGATAGGCAGTCGCTCCATGTAAAATACTGGTATTCAGCTGCATCCGGTTAGACTGAAAGCCGACCCCAACATATTTGGGAAAAGGCTAGGCAGATACGTAAGCTGTCATAAGGCAACGGTGCGGTTTAAAAGGAAAAGATTATGCTTAGATAGTTTGGTCACGTTGAGAGGATGAATGAAACGCGACTAACAAAAGGTATTTACGAGGTAGATGTGAGTGGAAACGCCGGGAGGGGACGCCCTAGCTAGAACGACATATAGTGACCTTATTGGTGATGTTCTTCAGAAAGGTCAGGTGCATAGTACTCGCTACCGGCGTGTGTGTGACCTGGGGGCCTACTCCCTAAGTCCGTCCGTCTTTCCGTCCCTCCGTTTATCCGTCCGTCTGACATTACGATCCATTAAAACAAGTGTAAAAGTTAAATTTTTCGGACGGGCAACAACACATCGGGAGTAGGGACAACTGGCAAATCATGTTGTCATTCATACTTCGTTCGGGCCCCGAACTAATCATCCATCCGTAGGTGATACGGAGTAGGAAACGTCCGTAACCAAAGCCGAAACAACGGGCTTCGTGCTTAGGGAGTAGGACCCCAGATGTATGAATGTAAACGAGGCAAAAGGGATCGTAGCAGGAGTTCTGTAGTATCTGACTACCATGGGAAGTTGAGGCGTTAGTTTATGTATTTAAGTATGTGTTGAAACTTTATCGGTCTTATTACAAAACGAGGTTTTTCTTCTGTCATGGTTTAAAGCATCGAACCAGTTTTTGTAATAGAACCTAGTGTGATAGAAATACAGTTCTTTATACAAAACTGTCAACTTAGTCCGGTACTAAGTTGTCAGTTTTGTAAAACTGACATCTTAATGTGTCGGAATAAGGTTCGAAATTCAATTCCATGGTTTAAACCTGGGTTTGAAGATGATCCTTGTTTTGTAATAAGACGGTATCGGTCTTATTATTAAACGAGGTTTTTCTTCTGTCATGGTTTAAAGCATCGAACCAGTTTTTGTAATAGAACCTAGTGTGATAGAAATACAGTTCTTTATACAAAACTGTCAACTTAGTCCGGTACTAAGTTGTCAGTTTTGTAAAACTGACATCTTAATGTGTCGGAATAAGGTTCGAAATTCAATTCCATGGTTTAAACCTGGGTTTGAAGATGATCCTTGTTTTGTAATAAGACGGTATCGGTCTTATTATAAAACGAGGTTTTTCTTCTGTCATGGTTTAAAGCATCGAACCAGTTTTTGTAATAGAACCTAGTGTGATAGAAATACAGTTCTTTATACAAAACTGTCAACTTAGTCCGGTACTAAGTTGTCAGTTTTGTAAAACTGACATCTTAATGTGTCGGAATAAAGTTCGAAATTCAAAAAAGGGTCCATGGGTTAAACCTAGGTTTGAAGATGAACTTTTTTTTGTAATAAGACGGTATGAACTTAACTTTTTAAGTAGTTCGATCAATAGGCTTGCAATCATACATTACGAGTAACTTTGAATATTAAAATAGTTATGTTGTGTTGTATTGATCGCATTTGTGAAGGTTAAATATGTTATTTGTTTTTTGTGAACTTTGTACCTACTTTGAGTAAGTGCTAAAGGTTGTAGGGAGCGATTAAAGGATTATAAACCTTGTTGTAAAGATGATAAAAGTGATTTTTGATTATTATTAGTAATACTAATAGGTATTAGCAAATGTTTATTTGCGTTTCATCAGCGAAAAATCGGTAGTATTATCATAAAATAGTCATTTTGCGGTAGATTATTGTTTTTTTATTTAAAAATTCTTTTTGCATTTGATAGCATAATTCTTGAGGAAGGATAGACGCTACTTAAGATCACGCTAAGACCGTTAGGAGACGAGCAAAAAGAAAATACGTCAGAAAACGAAGTAGGAGGAGGCCGAGGGAGTTTTATAAAAATGTGGCTGTTATTTTAGTATTTTGCGGCTTCCACGCGAACAAAGTCGCGAGCAGAAGCAAGTTTATCATAATCATATAAGTATAACTTCATTTACAATAAGATTAGACATTAAAACAAAACTTTTTACAGTCCGTTTAACCGATTTTGACTTCTATTGCGTTGGTGGCATGACAAATGGCAGCTGCAGTAAACAGTTGCTATTGAAACCACTTTTTTTGCATTTAATGCCATCCTTAAGCCTCAATCAATCTGCCTAGCCTTTTCCCAACTATGTTGGGGTCGGCTTCCAGTCTAACCGGATGCAGCTGAATACCAGTATTTTACATGGAGCGTCTGCCTGTCTGACCTCCACAACCCAGTAACTGGGTAACACGATACCCCTTGGTAAGACTGGTTGTCAGACTTTCGGGCTTCTGACGAGCCGTAACGACTGTCAACGATCCACGAATGACAGCCGGGACCAACGGCTTAACGTGCTTTCCGAGGCACGGAGGAGTCACCCATCCACGGACCAACCCCGGCAAGCGTAGCTTAAACCGATGAATCGACCCGTGCGGCTGTAATTACTTAGCCACGAGCTCATCATTCTTATGCCTACGGAATAGAAGTCAAAATCGGTTGGACTGTAAAAAAGGTTTGTTTAAATGTCTTATCTTATTGTGAATGGAGTATAGTGCACAAGGAATGAAATATAGACTCATGTTAGATAGCAAATGCCGGAAAAGGCAGAAGATGTTATCTCTAGGGTCGTAGTTCACGGCCGTAAATATGACGACGCCGATATTGGATTTAAAGGTCAGCTGAGATGCCAGAAATAAACAAACAAAGTCTTGGGATTGTTTGTGTCGACGATTTACCCGACTAATTTTAACAGACAAAGTTAGCGATGACGCTAATAGAAAAGCCAAAAATATAAAAAAAAAACCGGGCAAGAGTGAGGCGGACGCGCACCGAGGGTTCCGTACCATGTAATTTTAGTTGATTTTTGGCCTAAAAAAAAAAAAATGTTTGAGAATGTGCAAACAGCGCACATACATAGATTTTAATGATTTAGGCGGCCAAAATTATTTTTGGGGTTATTTTAGTTCCAAGTTCAATTAAAATAAAGAAAAGGTATATATTTATAAAAACATACATATATTTGTCAGGTTATAAAGAATATTAATATATAACAGAGCTATATTCACTAAAAATACAAATTAATGGAAACAGAATTTAACAAGTTTTCTTTAAATATAAAATTACATTAAAAATCGGTATCTTCAGGTCCGGATGTCTCTACTGACTCTGTGTTTGGGTCAGCAGGTAATAAAAGTTCAACCGTTTCTGGTAGAAATGCGTTACGTGAACGTTTTCTTATTTGTCTCAAGCAACTAATGAAGGGATCTGAACTTAACAAAAGCCTATAATATACATCTAAGTTACATTCTTCCCTAGAAAACTTTCTGGCAAAGTTTAGCCGGTACGATCGGAAATGCTTGTTCCGGGCTTCTGCAGCTTCTTCCGATAGCTGTCCAATTGGAAGCAGCGAACTTTTTATGATTTGGCTTCCATGTACCAATATCTTGTGCATAGTAGGAGTCATTGGGTGCCGACCGTACTGTTCTACGTACAATTTTGCTGTGTCGTACGCATATTTATCCTTTTTTTTCAGCATCAATTAACTCTACTGTAGCCATTTCTATATTTACTAGCCCGTGTTGGTGAGTTCGTAATATCTTTGAGCACTTTCGAGGCGGTCCCTTGTCCCGTTGTCTGCAACACAGATGTAGCAGCGTGAACAATAACTTCATCACCTACGGAGGCCCTTATTTCTTCCGTTTTTCTTCTTTTACTACACTCACTTAGTTCTCCAAAAGACTTGGGTGGTCGACCTTGCGAGGAGGCTGATTCAATGGGAATCTCGAATGTTCCCTCTAACCATGATTGGTTTATTTTCAGGCAAACATCTTGGTGTTTATTTGCCTTTGCCCATCGTTGCTTGATTTGTGATTTTACATAAGAAAATCTTTTTTTAAGTCTTCTTTAGCCTCTTTGTTGTGACCATAGCGCAATTTTCTCCTTATGCGCATAAGGAGAAAATTCTCATAATAGTCAAGTTGGTAAATTTTGACTCTCTAGTTGGTCAAATATGTATTGACGAGTCACTACTTTAGTACCCGAGGTAGTAGGTAGACCTGAAAGAAATAAAAAACAATTTTAATACAAAATATCGCACACTCAATATTTCCTATATTTGACTAAGAGCCTTTCAAAAGAGCTTAGCTCAAAAAAGCGCGATTTTGCGCGGCTATTTCTTATGGAATTAGTTAGTTACATATATGAACTATATAGTATAATGAAAATTATTACAGGGACGGACTCATAAGTACATTAAAAAGGCACTCGAATTTAAATATATCTAAAAAAATAAATTTTGGACAGACTGATGTCTGTCGTGTTAAAAATGAATGACAGAGAATGTTAATTAAATTTTTCTGTAACGAAAACAAATTGTTCTTACCTCTATTATCGCAATCCATCACAGTTACAACAGAAATATTAGCTTGAAATGAATAACGCGCTTTGGAAAGTTATAAGTTTAGGAGAGCGCCGAGACCCGACATGTACACACTTGCTCACTATCGAATTCCGACTGATCAAAGTCGACTCCCGCGCTTCAAAGGCGGGGGGAGGGGATGTTATATTGTACATAGAACTGTTGACTCACCAATTGTATAGATACCTTACCACTATATTGATTTTAAAAAAAATACTTTTGGCCGTCTAAATCATTAAAATCTATGTATGTGCAGCGCTTTTTTTGTATGTTACCCCACATGCCCTAGTAGCCCCACTTCGAATTTTTCAGTCCCTGTTGCAAAAAAAAAAATCTATTTCTATCTTATTTGCAAAATAGTTGGGCAAACGTCATCTAAAACTGTTCCAAATTTCAAGTTAAGTGGGGCTACTAGGGCAGTAGCCCCACTTCGAATTTTTCAGTCCCTGTTGCAAAAAAAAAAAAATCTATTTCTATCTTATTTGCAAAATAGTTGGGCAAACGTCATATAAAACTGTTCCAAATTTCAAGTTTAGCATTAGTAGTTCTTGACATATCCAGCTGTGACAGACGGACAGACAGACTGAGTCGCACCATGAGGGTTCCTTTTTACCATTTTGGTACGGAACCCTAAAACAGAGTTCAACTTTCACGTTTATTAAACCACATTATTGATATTGATTTTGACCTCGCTTGAACAGGTTTTAATACATACATACATAAAATCATGCCTTCTTCCCATGGGGTCGGCAGAAGGTACAGAAGACCATTATGATCACCTGACCTTCCTGAAGAACATCACCAGATTTTCATGCTGTACTAGCCGTTGCACGCGGCTTCGCCCGCATTGATGTCGGAAATTATCCCACGGGAACTTACTAACCGGATAAAAAGTATCCTATGTGTTAATCCAGGTTATAAACTATCTGTGTGCCAAATTTCATCCAAATCCGTGGAGCCGTTTTTGCGTGGTTGAGTAACAAACATCTTCAAAAACTTTTGATTTTACGCTGTCAGATTTTTTTTTTAATTTTTCTCGTTAGTCATAGTGGGATATTTTTTTATAACATTGTTTTTTTTTATAAAATCAGCGCGGCAACAGCGGCCTCAACGCGTGAATATTAGTAGGATTAGGGGCATCCCCGGCTTGAACTTGGGATTACGTAATTAGTAACAGAAAATTGCAAGGACAGAGCAAAAACGAAGAAAACGGCAGGCTTATTACAATAATGAGTAAAAGTTGCCAAGTGCGTGTCGGATTTAGCACATTTTAGGGTTCCGTACCAAATCTGATTTATTAATTTATTGGTATTTGTTAGTAAAATATACGTAATAATAAACATTATCACCAAATTACAAGTTCATAGGTCAGTGGTAATTTACAAAAAAAAAATCGAAACAAAATTTTGTAAAAAAAAAGCTGACTGGTGGTTCTCATTCCTTTGTTTTTCAATATTTTTTAAAACAAAAAATACAGTAATTATCTACTCAACGAGCTCTAAACAACGATACCCCACTCGATGGGGTAAGTCGGAATTTTTTTTTGGCTATAGCTGTTTAAATAGACAATTTGTTTGGCTTTGGGGGCAATAAGATGCTTATACTGTGACAATTTTAAGACTGTATCTCCAATCGTTTGGCTGTAAAACCTGTGTGACAGACGACGGACGGAATAATTCTGATTATTACAAACATTTTTTTTATTAACAAATAACCAAATCGGTCCAACCGCTCACAAGTGCTACACTTACCAACGTTATAAAATATATATAATTTGTATAGATATATATTAATTTTGTTTCGATGAATTTAGGTGTCAAAAATGCAAAAAAAAAGACTCATAAAAAATGACAATAATTAAATTGTTATTTCGTATCTAAAATCGTAGTTGATTTACTGCTAACAACGTAACTGTGTGAAAAAAAAAACATGAATAGCTCATTTTAACAGTACCTTTTTTTTTAGGTTATTTGGGAAAACGGTATCTTTTTTTTTATGAAGAATACAACAGTAAAATGTTTTGCTAATGTATCTTTCCGCCAATTCGACTTACGATTGTAGATTTGAGGTCACTAGTAATAGTTAATTTTTCCCACAAAATGGCAGCACTCAAGTGCGGCACTATAAAAACTGTGGCTTCTCAAACATCCCCCTCCAGCTGACTATGTTGAGCTTGCTGAGAAGCTCCCAGCGGGCCAAAAACTGCCATGGCTCACCTGGCAATCTCTTAAGGGGATAAATCATCGATAAATTTTGTGTTTTTAAAATTCCTATACAACCAAATGTATATGATTAAATCTTTTGGATTTTCCATGGGTCAGTTGACTATATTGTCTACTGCTGTACTAAAACCGAAACATGATTACTTACTTGAAATTTTTTCGATTGAAAAAAATCCAAAGTAGCGCCGTCTATTTTCTGTTTCATACGATTATACGTAAACAGTTCCTTAGTCTGCAGTAAAATTTGCGTTAAATCGAAGGTATTTAAATATGTTAAGTACTTACTAAGCTAAAAATGAATTAAAATATAGCATTTTGTCATAAATCTACATTTAAACGAAGAGCGTTTAGTTCCGGTGCGCGTGAGAGTCTGCAATCTCTCTCGCGTCAAACTAGACAGTCATAACGCCATTTCACTTACACACCGAGCTAAACCATGCTTCGATGTATCCTCTTAACTGACTAAGAAGCCAGGCGGGCCGCTGCAGGTAGAACTTAGTCAGGTAGGGTACTCCGATGAGTCACATATTGCGGAGCAACATCACAAACGATGTCTCAAAGCTAATTTAAAAAAGCAACAACAACAATACACAAAACAATACTTTTTAAAACTAGCGTCTTCCCCTGGCTTCGCACGGGTAGTCAGATAGTTAAAAAACTTCACAGGATCATTGTTGATCAACTTCGTGAACCGCTGGACTAATCTGAAGATTGCTTGAAAATTTAATAAAAATCGCTCCAGCCGTTTTGGAGTTCATAGGGAACATGGATACAATACACACATCGATTTTCGACAAATTCAAACTCAAAGTATTTATTTCAAATAAACCAATTACAGGCACTTTTGAATTGTCAAAGGGTCGGTCAATCAGAAAGATGAAGCTATAGTCGCCCATTCCAAAGTGTAGTAGGTCCCTATGGAGCAGAACGGGCAAGAAACTCCACGAACACTCTTTTAAATCAAAATGCGGTTGCAAAAACATTGGTTACATCATTCATGTTGAAATTATATATGTGAGAACGATGAACGTTAAAAGCGTCCGTAATAAAAACATAAAAAACCATTCAAAATTTAAATTAAATTAAAATAAGCCGTGGCAGCTGAGATAAATAGAATATAAATAAATAGAAGATATGATAATGGACTAAAAAGAATCTTTATCGCTTTTTTTGACGTTTTTTGTTTTTATGTCAACGTTGACACTTGACAGGTTTGTTTTGTTGTTTGAGCTCTTGATATAATATTGATTTCTTCATTCGTTGACCTCTTCAGTTATTTTGAGTATGCGATTGCAAAATATGCTGCCTTAAAGAGGACGATTGAACAATTTAACATTCCAAAAACAGTAAATCCAGTTTCCTTATTCAGATAAAAATAACCCTTATTGTTTATGAATCAACGTATTGTAGAAATCGAAAGATGCGTGCAATAAAAAAAATCTTCAACAACCATAATTAGATACGATGATTTTGGCAGATAATCGATTCCTTTCGTAATTAAAAAAAAAACTGGTTAGACTATGTTTGGCTGTATGTATACGACATTTAAATTCGGTATCTGGCTGCATGCAAGACTGCCCTTGACTCAGTTAAGGTGTGCCGCCATGTTGGATCTTGAACGCGGGAGCTGTCAACTTGACATTTAGAGGTTACTTTTTTTATTTTTTCTGCATCGCAAGGGTTTATACAGGCTATCGATAAAGTCAAGTTTTAGTATTATTGGCCAAGTTTTAAAAAGTTAATGTAAATTGCCTTTTAATTGGTTTACTGTGTATGCCCTTGTGTTGTAATTATTGTTGCATGATTTTTGTTTTGCATGCGATTTTTATTATTTTTTTATTTTGTGCAAACTTATATTCTTTTAGGTAGAAATTGAAACAAATTATAGATCATTGAAGCATAATATCCTGCGCCGTGTATGTCAAAACTCGCCGCAATAGGCTCGCCCCCTATTATAATCAATCTGCCTAGCCTTTTCCCAACTATGTTTTGGTCGGATTCCAGTATAACCGGCTGCAGCTGAATACCAGTATTTTATATGGAGCGACTGCCTATCTGACCTCCACAAACCAGTAACTGGGTAATACGATACCCCTTGCTAAAACTGGTTGTCAGACTTTCAGGCTTCTGACGACCCGTAACGACTGTCAAAGATCCACGAATGACAGCCGGGACCAACGGATTAACGTGCTTTCCGAGGCACGGAGGAGTCTCGGTATGTAAAAATGGTCACCCATCTACTGACTAACCCCAGCAAGCGTAACCTGATGGATTGACCCGTGCGGCTGTTATTACTTAGCCACGGGTTCGCCCCCCATGACATGGGAATTAAAAATAACTGTTGAAACTATAGCCGCACCTGAGGGTGTACTATAGGTACACCTCTGCTTAGTCCTTCGGTTATTTCAAGCGTAATGTTATGTTATTTCAAAGCGGTCATACCCTCAGGCGATTCGGGTATTCTTCTAAATGACTGTAATTTTATCATTAATATAATGATCGTTAACATTCACAAAATAGTTTTTAACATTGTGTGTAGTTACAATATTAGGTAACATAGGTATGGTATGTGAGAAAAATGTCGTGTGGAAAGTTTTGAGTATGGATGTGGCTATACGAGTTAGGGAAGACAAAAGGAACGTTGGATGGACTGTGTAAAAGATGATAGGACTAGAAAGGGGGTGACTACCGAGATGACGACTGATAGAGAAGTATGGAATACGAGTAGGGGAAGACCAAAGGAACGATGGATGGAATATGTGAAAGTTGATATGGCTAGAAAGGGGGTGACTAATAGAGAAGTATGGAAGAAAAAGATATGTTGCGCCGACACCAAATAGATTGGGACAAGGGCAAGAAAATGACGATGATAGGTTAGGTTAGGTTAGGTAAAAGGTCACATTAGGTCTGAACTAGGCCTATCATCCCGCATTTTTTTTTCACTTTATCCCTCTCTGTGGCTCAGAAAAACCCTTTGGCAGAGTGAGAAAGAAGCAAAGAAAGGGATATAGTTATGGGAAATTGCAATTCTGGCGCAGCCCTTACGGAGTGTAGAAAAATATAACATAGGTACAAGCTTTTACTAGCGGCTTCGCCATTGTCAGAAATTATCCCACGCGAACTTATTACCGGGATAAAAAAGTATGTCCTCTGTCATAACCCAGATCATGGTCTATCCGTGTGCAAAAACAGACAGACAAACAGGGTTACTTTTTGGATACATATCCATGATACTGTCTAAGGTCCAAATATAAGTAAATTATCCACGTCTGTCTACCCCTCCTGATAATACAAACGTGATATTATAATAATATGGTACGGAACCAACCCAAAAACAAGTTACCAACTTTTTGCCATCCAATAACCGTATATCTAAATGGATTATAACTTTTTTTCAAAGTCCTATCAAAAGAGATGCAAGATCAAGTCTTTTTTTTTGTTACTACCCGACAAAAACTCGATTACTGGGTGTGCACGGGCGATTTTTTTTCACGCACTGAATTTTCAACGCAATGCTTAGCGCCGAGAGTTGAATATCCAACAGTGTATTTTTTTAACGCGCTGAGATGCTTTCTTTTGGATTCTCAATGCTCGGCTAAATACCGATATTTCAAAATCCAGTGCGCTATAAAAAATCGTCGTGTTAAAACTTTAAAACATCGCTCGTGCGCACGCGTACCTGGGTTCAATATCCGAACGGGTTTGACGTTTCGTTCGATCATTATGTAATGATAATTATTATGGCGGTCGTATATGTGTATGTGTGTGTTGAAAGGCTGTCTCGGAAATGTCTTGACTCATTTTGAACATTAAAAGCCTTGTCTGCTTGTAAGGTATGATGTTTCTTACCGAGAGATTTTTTATGTGTGAAATGATATGGCTAGAAAGATTGTGAATACTGAGATGACTTATAATATGAAAACAAATTATGATGCTGAGTTGGCCCCACATAAATTGGAATAAGAGCAGGAGATTGATGATGATGATTCTGCAGTTTCTGCTAAAACCCATGGAAAAAAGCGCGAGTTTATGATTATGAATATAAATATCTATATTTCAACTCTAATACATCTGTAAATGCGTACGGTAGTTCATGTTCGACGAATAAAATAAAATGCCACTAAAAAGTTAGGGTTAAAATTTTAATAGCCTCTTCAAGGTGCGATGGTCAAACAGACGCACTCTGGACAGGACAATCATCGCCGCTCCTACGTTGCTGACGGCTACTTGTACCGCGGTATAATCTATTCTCATATAGCCCATTTGGATATGGGAGAGAATAACTTAAGAGAGAAAGAGTATGCTTAGATGATAGTGATGTTGAGAGGATGAATGAAAGGCGATTAACAAAAGTTATTTACAAGGCTGATGTGAGTGGAAACGCCGAGAGGGGATGCCCTAGAAAGACCTATAGTAACCTTATTGGTGATGTTCTTCAGAAAGTTCAGGTGCGTAGTACTCGCAACCAGATGTATGAAAGTAAATGATGCAAAAGGAGTATTAAGGATCTTAGCAGATGGCGTTCTCTAGTTTCTGCTTACCATGGGAAGAAGGCATGAGTTTATGTATGTATGTAAGCCGTTGCTCCCGGTTGTCATTCGTAGATCTTTGACAGTCGTTACCGGTACTAAGAATCCCGAAAGTCTGACAGCCAGTCTTAACAAAGCGTATCGTGCTATCTAGCTATGACGTGTTTTAAAGCTAATAAATAATAATGATAAACTTACCAGGGGTATCAGTTTCCACATCAAAATGGATATGGGCTCTTGCAGACACACATAACCGGTAGTCACAGGTATCACATCGGACACTTAAGTGCCACATACCGACGAAGGCAGCCTGGACCTCTGGTCTGTTCGGACTGGCTGGTAAGACTGATAACCTGTTTAAAGGAAGCATTTATGAGAATGATGTAGAGGAAAAAAATATCAATATGGCTGTTGGTGTTGGGCGATGTGTAGGATGATAGAATTGAAACTTCATCCTACAGTTCAACCAAAGCAAGTAGCTAAGGTCAAAAACTACATAATGATAAAAAGAATATGATAATGAAAGATTCAAGAATCATTAATAGTTTCCTAGAAACAGGCGATGATAGACAAGGTGATATAGATTATCGTAAAGTAAAAAAAACTAAATGTGTTCATAATAGTAATTTTAACGTGTCAAACGTTAAAATCCAGCAATGTTTGAAGACTCAGGTTTTCAACCAGTGCGTCCTGTCCGTTACGACATACGGTGCCGAAACTGGGGCACTGACAGTTGGGCTGATTCACAAATTCGAGGTCGCTAAGCGCGCTATGGAGAGGGCTATGCTCGGAGTTTCTTTGAAGGATAAAATCAGGAATGAAGTTATCCGGAAAAGAACGAACTGAAGTGGTAGTGGTCTCGCCACGTTTGTCAAAGGACCGATGGCTGGTGGAGCAGACGAGTCCTGGAGTGGAGACCGCGTATCGACAAGCGTAGTGTGGGACGCACCCCAGCTAGATGAACCGACGACCTTAAGAAGGTGGCTGGGACAGACTGGATGCGGAAGGCGTTGGACAGGGTGTTGTGGCGCACCTGGGAGAGGCCTATGTCCAGCAGTGGACTCCGATAAGCTGAGTTGATTGGTTAATTGAAACGTTAAAATGGTTACTATGAACACATATCTTGGTCAACTGTTAATACTTACATATTCAAATCAAACTTGGTCCCAGGGAATATCAGGTATACATCTCTTGGAGACAACCCCTCAGTCCTGGACGAGGAAGAGAAGGAAGCCACTGATGACGCGTTGTATAGGTCGATTTGAGGACCTGGGCAAAAAAGAGGTTATATAGGAACATTATTAGTGTATATTAATTTCATTGGTGACAGTTTGAGCTATGAAAAAGGCTCGTGAAATGTTGGTGCAAATAGTTCGTCGCTAATTTAACTAACTGACGTATCTGACATTTTGGACTAAGCCGATAGCCGACCTAACCATAGTAATTTGATACATTTTCCAAGTCGAATCGATACAGGCTATTCTTCTAAATGTTAATTCTCGAGTCCATATGAAGTACTTTTACGGCTTGTTATATCAAGTTTTTTCCTCATACCAGCAATCTTCTTGTCAAAACACGACAGATTGTGACAGCCGGAACCTGGTCATTTCATAATAATAGTCATCATCATCATTTCATTGGAATATCGTCATTTTCGTTGTAATTTGTATTGTGTTTTATAATGACTTCGTATAGTACCATAAATGTGAAGGTTACTGCTAGTTTGTTCTGATTATGGAAGTTGGATACATGAGTGGTTACCCGTGGTCCCCCGGTGGGTCGACCCATTACCGGGTCCATGGGTAATTTTAATCACCCGTGGTCCCATGGCATTAGGGATGGTTCCCGAACTTCTGACTATATCGATAGAAAATTAATTACAATCAAAGAACCTACTTATGATTAAATACAAATCCATATAGCAGCATTATTGGGTACGTCAAAATCAAAAAATCTAATCATTTTTATTTCAGGCATTGTATAATAGATGGCTGTTAGAACCAGAACAAAAAATTGAAAATGATGAATTCATAACGGATACACTAATGGATTTAATTAATGGCGTAATATCAGTTGGATACGCATTAGAAATGTTAAGATAGTTTGTCGTAAGTCATTAGTGTATCGGTTATGAATTCATTATTTTCAAAATAGCTGTTATTAGGAGTATGTTTTTGTTCCCAAGGATGGAATTATTTTATTTGCTTTGAATGAGTAAACTTTCTTATAGGTATATATATAACTGATGGTTTTCATTTTCTATCGATATAATCAGAACTCCGGGAGAAATTCCAACAAGTGGGACATATACATACATAAACTCACGCCTTCATTCCATGGGGATAGGTAGAAACTACAGAACGGCACCTGCTACGATACTTACATACTCCTTTTGCCTCGTTTACGTTCATACTGGTGATTATGCACGCCCGTTGCGAGTACTATGCACCTGACCTTTCTAAAGAACATCACCAATAAGGTCACTACATGTCCTTCAAGGGCGTATGCTGCCGGCGTTCCCCCAAGCACCGCCACTTCGACCGGTTCTGTGCTTCCCGCATCCAGCTGAATCCTGCGCCCTTTACAAGGTCATCGGTGCCTCTTCAATGACTTCTTGTAATACCATCAATATGAAGGTTACAGGTAGTATGTTCTGATTACGGAAGATGGTGTCTATACTTTTTCCATGAGGACCGTATTATCGGTTAATACTAGCAATCTTTTCATTAGGACCAGTAACAACATATCAGTCTGCCGATTCAGTACTGTTTTAGATTCTTCCGTATTGGAAAATTCGGTACGAACTACATAAATATGATCCTATCGGCCTTAATACTAAAATCAATTTCCTTAAGACCCACGGTTTTTATACCATCAAGCCATTTCTGAACTCTGAACTTTAAACACCTCTCAAGTCTCGCGTGGGATGTTATGGGATTCTCGCGGCTTAAACTTCTATTATAACTACTAATAAGGGCTAATATCCTGTGTGGTCTAAGTATTGACTCCCCGATAGATATTCTCGTCACATAAGATTCAAATATAAAAATGACAGATATCGACAAAAGTGACCGGGATGCGGGTTAAATTTCTAAATGCAAAAACTGATTTGAAACCCCAGTCTACGTTGTCAATTTTGTTTTAAGAACTTTATCTCAGTCGGAATAAAGTTTGAAATACAAAAACTGTCTATGGTATGGTATGTCTAAGGGTATGAGAATAGCTCATGCCGTAGTAAAAATATTGTTCAGTCAGGTAGGTGGTGGTATAGGGGCCGACTGTCCAAGGTGCGCCTTATTACTTTGCAATAAGGTCGAAAACTGGTTCCCCGCAAAAATTTCCGCGATGGTATATTTAAGTATCGCCTAGGCTGTTTTGAAGAAAGAGACAAGTATATACTGACCATCATTAGGAGGGTAAAGAACAGCATGTTCCACGGCACCTTCGATGAATACCCTCAAAGCTGTCACTCCATTCTCTACTGGAACTCCCAGGGATATGGCTTGACCACCTCCGCGACGAACTAATAGCAACTGTTGAGAGAAAAGATAATATTGATGAAATAAGAAGACTGGGGGAAAGATAGGGATGATGGCAATTTTTTTTTTGTCAGTCATGTAGCTAGTTAAAAAATATTGGACACGTATTTTTTCTTTTTTTATTAATACAAGAAGCGAGATAAAGATAGAGGAGATTTGGAATACTTTAGAATTTACAAATTAATTTCACAAAAATTATTCAACGTGATTTTAGGCGAAAAATTCTGAAAAGCCGTTTAATTTTGTCAATATTTTCTATTTATAAATGTTTCTTGTTGTATATGTTATGTACATACCTACATTCATGACTGTTATAATCTATCTGCCTAGCGTTTTCCCTACTATGTTGGGGTCGGCTTCCAGTCTAACCGGATGCAGCTGAATACCAGTATTTTACGTGAAGCGACTGCCTATCTGACCTCCACAACCCAGTTACTGGGTAATACGATACCCCTTGGTAAGACTGGTTGTCAGACTTTCGGGCTTCTGACGAGCCGTAACGACTGTCAACGATCCACGAATGACAGCCGGGACCAACGGCTTAACGTGCTTTCCGAGGCACGGAGGAATCTCGCTATGTAAAGATGGTCACCCATACACGGACCAACCCCTGCAAGCGTAGCTTAACGTAACGGATCGACCCGTGCGGCTGTTAATACTTAGCCACGAGCTCCTCATAACTGTTATAATATTGGATTGATTAAACAGGTGTCGTAACTAAATGGTGACCAAAATTATGTAAAGTTTTTTTGCGTTACTTACATCAAATTTCTCCATTCCCAAATCATTGTTAAGCCTCCCTCGGCGGCCTTGTTTAGGATCCAGAGGATTCCACTGCTCAAGTTCCGTTTCTGCAGCCAGATTGCTGGACCCTTCTATGTCCTGAAACAAAATGGTTGTTCTTTATAAAAATAATAATAAATTTTTAAATGGGGTTTCAGCCGCTTTCTAAGGTTTTGTGTTTTGTCAAGGGAATTTTTATATTTAGCTTCTGTCCACGACTTCGAGGTTTTGTGTTTTATCAAGGGAACTTTTATATTTAGGTTCTGCCGCGACTTCGTCCGCGTGAAATTTATTATCCCCCCGCAAGCCCGCAAAAAAATTTCGGTCTTCTTCTTCCATACTTCTCTATTAGTCGTCATCTCGGTAGTCACCCCCTTTCTAGCCATATCATCTTTCACACAGTCCATCCATCGATGCTACTATCAACTTTGTGTAAATTGAAGATGTATTTATTTGGTTATAATTATAATTTTTCGCAATATCTTGTCGGCTTGTGTGAATTGGGTTTCGAGATTTAATTTAAACCGTTAATCGTTTCGTGTAGGTAGGTCCAATAAATATTTATTTGCTTAATTCTAGCTATGTAGCATTTTTGAATGGGTACTAAATATTTACTTTCGATCCTAAAATGTTAATAGACGAGGATATGGGTACTAAAATGTTATTAAGTTAGATTCCTATCTTCCTTAATGTAAAGAAACCGGCCAAGTGCGTGTCGGATCACGCACAATGAAGGGTTCCGTAGTTGAAAAGAATTTATATTCCAAAAACAAACTTAGTTGAAAAACTAGAAATTACAAAAAAATATTTTTTTTTATGCGATATAATTACAAATTAACGATTTTCGGACTTTTTCTTTTACTTGTGCTGTGAGACCTTGTTTCTTTGTTTAAGCTTTCAGATTTAATCCTTCGATAAAGCCCAAGTATACAAAAATAAAAAAAAATAAAAATACTTTATTTCGGACCTTGATCTCTATTATGATGTTAGTAATATACACTATTAAAAAAAATAAAGCAAAGCATAAGTAGGTAAGTAGTATTTAAGCTTCAAAGCTAAATACAATAAATTCATTTATTTGATTGTTATTTAACTTTCCTTTTTACATTTCACACGTTTCACGAAGAAATTCTTGCAGAAGGCACTTATTTTCTATGTATATGGCAACTTTCTAGTTGTTTTCTATCATTAGCTAGCATTTTAGTGTTTCAAGATCATCGTTAGACGGAAATATTGCTTTGTTTGTTAGAATATTGTGTTGTATCTCTCTGTCGCGGCCATGTCCGACTGAGTTAATTTCGCATTTTTATTTATATTATGGTATGGATTTAAGGTTCTATGATTCTTACCATAACTTGTAAAGGATAAGGCATTACTTCTCCCTCAGTGTGCTTGGAGACATTCCTCAACTCCTGGAGAGCTTCTTCAGATTCCTCGGATGGATGGTTCGGATCTGTCCATATTGTGTAGACCTGGTGATGACATAATACAATGATGATGATACAGTAGCGATATATTTACTTGTGTTGGAATCAAATATCAATCGAAATACTACATTAGTCTTATGACTTTGTCCGCATTCAAACTGCAAAGCTTCGTTAAGGATGATGCGCAGTGGTAGCCCGCGAAATTCGCATTTTTTTTTTTTTTTGCAATTTGCAGGTCCGTGTCAGGTTGTATCTTGATCAAAGTATGATACGCGGCAATAAAACATATGTATTTATATAATTTTAACCATACAAATCATCAGTACATCTCTTTAAGTTAGATTTCGTGCAGATTCTTTAGATTTCGTTCGTTTGACGAATCTCGTTCGTCTGAAACGGACCTGCAAATTGCAAAAAAACCCAAAAAAAATTGAATTTCGAGGGCTACACAGCGACCTTAAACTTGCTCAGGAGTTTAATTTGCAAAGTAAAGTTTTCTTTCTCAAATTAATTTGTTCATTTTGTGAATTCTCTACCCATACATCTCTATGTACAGCCAAATGATCCTTACCTTCAACCTCTTCTCCACCAACGCCCTCAATGCTTGCGAGCCTTTGAGGATCACCAGCTCCTTTTTCAGTCACCACAAACAGCGCACTGTCGTATGGCACTGCAGCTGTTTGTCCTCCATAAATCTCTAATGTTCTATATATAGAGTTAAAATGCTCCTTACCTTCAACCTCTTCTCCACAAGCGCCCTCAATGCTAACGGTAGCCTCTGAGGATCGCCAGGTCCTTTGTCCGTCACCACAAACAGCGCACTGTCGTATGGCACCAACTTTGCAGCTGTTGCTAAGGCCCTCATTGTACCGTCGACTGTTGTGTCCGTGTTCACTCCCTGTGGAAATGTTTAGGTTAATTAGTAGATGTTGTTAAATTTATTATCTTCTCGAGAAAAATTTGCCTGTTATATTGCTGTGGAAGATATATTTCTGTAATAGAATCCATTATATGTTTTTATAATTTCTAACGTCGCGTCGATACTATCGTGGATGTCACACAGGGAAGCAAAAATTTATGGAAATATATGAATGAATATGCTTTTAAATTTCCGTCCATGATAACGTTATAACGTGCACGTATTTCCGTACATTGGAGTAGCTAATTGATTTAATGGTGAGAGATACTGCCAATTTATCCCTACCTATCTAACACCATATTTTTTTTAGGGTGAGAGCGTGTTTACTTTTTAATATCTTTGAAAACCTTTAACGACGGTTAATTAGCTTAGCGATAATGGCGTCATCTATTAGCTTTGCATGTTCCTTCCCAAATTATATCATTATTGTTTCGGTTTCGTTGACAACTGATCCGAAATATGATATCCAAAATTAGGACAGTAGATATTTTTCACTCAGTTAAGTGTCTAAACTAATATGTACTTTTGGTTCCTTGTGAAAAGAACTCAGGTCATCAGGCGATTCTGTTTATTAGGTCAATCAATCTTCCTAGCCTTTTCCCAACTATGTTGGGATCGGCTTCCGGTCTAAACGGATGCAGCTGAATACCAGTATTTTACATGGAGCGACTGCCTATCTGACCTCCACAACACAGTTACTGGGTAATACGATACCCCTTGGTATCTTGGTCCTTGGTTAGTTCGGGCGTCGGTCGGGGTGTCTGACGACCCGTAACGACTGTCAAAGATCCACGAGTGACAGCCGGGACCAACGGCTTAACGTGCTTTCCGAGGCACGGAGGTGTCTTGGTATGTAAAGACGGTAACCCATCCACAGACCAACCCTGACAAGCGTAACTTAACCTGATGGATCGACCCGTGCGGCTGTAATTACTTAGTCACGAGCTCCTCTTTTTATTAAGTCCACGACTTTATTCTCGTTTTTACAACTATCGCCTTTATGTTCTTCCAAGGAAGGTTTAATTTACCTGATATTTAAGCAGAAGCTTCGACAATGCCTCTGCAACAGTCTTCTCCCCACTGGCAGTACTTGTAGGTTGGAGGTTATGCCTTGATCGCCAGTTTACACCTGTAGACAAAATAATTATTTGTTTATTTATTTATAGTTAATTCATGCATATTCGGTACAGCTCTAATAATCCTTCCATATCCCTATCTTCCTGGAGTAGAAACGTGGACGATTTTGGCCCGGGAAAGACAAAGGATTGATGCATTTGAGATGTGGTGCTGGAGACGCATGTTGAGACACCAATGCATCGATCTTAACCCAGCTTCAAATAAAAACCCGCTTGTCGACCATATGCCTACAACACATTCTCTCCTATTCCGGCCACATAGTACGCAGAGGCGATGAAAGCTTGGAAAAAGGAATTGTGGTTGGGAACACCGAAGGCAAACGATCGCGCGGTCGTTCACCAATACGATGGACCGATCTGGTGAAGGAATCATCGTCGTCTAAATTCTACACGGTGGTAAGGGATGCGCTGGACAGAAACCGGTGGAGGCGAATCATAGTCTTCCCTACCATTATCGCGTTCCCCGGTCTACTCCATCTTAAAACATGAGGCAACAGGGGTTAGTGTGAATCTTGGGGTTCATTCGAGTAATCAAGTCTAGTCAAACCACGCTGAGGTCGATGCATTTCAATAATTAACAGGTAAAAGTATGTTACGTGCTATTATCATTTTACCTGGGTTGTGGAGGTCAGATAGGCAGTCGCTCCATAAGATACTGGTATTCAGCTGCATCCGGTTAGACTGGAAGCTGACCCCAACGTAGTTGGCAAGAGGCTAGGCAGCTGAAGTACTCCATAATTCTCTTAGGAGTTACCTTTAACGGCCCCTTATATTATCCACAATATGATTAGGTCATTTAGTATAAGAATAAAAAGTAAATCAATTATCTGTTAAAAAACAAACAATAAATCAGATCTATTTCCTTTTCAACTGATTACCACATATTTATAGGAGTTGGGGTTCCTTGCTATTTAATTATGAGTTTAAATCGTTACAAATTAAACACTTAGCAAAGTATTGGAAGTTTTTAACAGACTTCAAAGAAGGAATTTTGTACTCCATCCGTGTGTTTTTGTGTCCGCGGTTTTACGAATTTTGCCGATGCTACATAAAAGTTGTGTCGTACTGTAATTAATTAACACCTGACTCAAGAGTGGTGTTATAAGTTTAAACCTCGTCTGCAGCATCGCTTCACCCAAACGGATGGACATCTTTCGACGCGGTTTATTTAAATACAGTTATCTGTTTATCTCACTACCGATCGACTTACGCTTATAAACTAGTTTTTTTTTTTACTTAGCAATCACCAAGTTTTTGCTAAAGGTGCTTGGGTTAGCACCAACTGGGGCGTGACGGATACATTACATAATTATTTTATATACAAGGTCGGTGCTGTGCCTTTCCCAAGATCTGTTGGTTCTGTATTTAGTCTTACTTGCTACAGTAGTGGGATACGGCAAATATTCGCGTTATCGCGACACAAGTGTGGCCGAACAGTTCGTCGTCTCGCGTAGTATTCGGGCGATGACGAATACTTATCGCGGTACTGTAGGTAAACTGACGCGCTTCAAAGTGTTTTGTCGCGACAGTATTCGCTGGCCTGACTATCCGGGTTATTCACCAACTCGACACGAGAGACTAGACACACTTGTGTCCAGTTGGTGAAACTCATAATTAATCTAATTTTGAGTTTCACCTACAACTAAATTTTATTCAGTCCGTCAGTCAGATAAAAAAAAAATATTAGACACATATTTTTTGCTTTATCATATTAATAAAATATTATTTAGATAAAACGCATTAAAGTTGTGTAGTGGGGGGGGGGGGGGGGGCTGACGTCATGCCACATTTTGACTCGATGTATCGCCGTAATCTTTCGATTACAAAAGAAAAAATTCGTGTCCAATATTTTGTAAATATTATAACAAAAATAAAATCTTATTGCCATTATATCAAATGGTGAAGTACCAGTAATGTGCAAACGTTTGAGCAGGCTTTATTAATACTTCAATTACAAATAAATACATACATAATTATGTATAAAAATTATATAAATATGTAATAAATATACAGAAACTTAAGATGAAGACCAAAATTACTGTCGAAATTTTTTTGTTGATTCAAATTAAATTAAAATTATTGTTTAAAAAAAAAACAGCTTTATTTAAATCAACTACGGTATTCATAATTTTAGTTACGCTTGTCACTAGGGGCAAAACTCTCAAAAATAATATGAAGGATTCTTCAGGCTAATTATTATTGTAAAGAATTGTATTCATTTGTCAATATAGACTGAATATCAATTTCTTATGATGCGGATATACAGAGTGTAAACAGCCCTCCGCAGACTGATGGGCTGAATTTATCAGAGGCATGAGGAACAGGGTGTAAAGTTCACTCATCCTCCATAGAAAAGGGAGGATCCTCCGACCGGACGGGTGTTGTGTCTGGTGGGCAACTGTCCGACGATTGATATCGGGACGTTGTATATATGCTAGTCGCGCGGTAAACTCTGATTGCGCGATGCAGGATTTTGCGTGACGTCAGTGTGATGCGTAGTTCGCATGTGGCGATGTAGATGCCGCCATAACTTCAGTATATCAGTGTATGTGTGTAAGATCTCAATGTACCATATACTGAGAAATAAATACTTTATACTTATAGTTATATCATACTAAGATGACCGGAACATATAATTATTTCAGGAACGTTATGGGAATCCAATAAATCTGATTTGTTTGTGTTTTTGGACACAAAGTGGAGCGTCTGTTACTGGTTGGGAGGGGTAGGTATGCGGTGAGTTCGATGAACTCGGTCGCTCCATGTAAAACACTGGTATTCAGCTGTATCCGGTTAGACTGGAAGCCGAACCCAACATAGTTGGGAAAAGGCTATGCAGATAATAGAGTGTCGGCTGACAGGCGAGAATGGAAGAAAAAACGGGTTGCGCCAACCCCACGTACTCCTATCAGCCGACCCCACGTACCAGGGTAGGAGACTAATGAGGTCTAGCTAGTTCCTACCCTGGCCAAGCCTATTCGTCAAGTGTAACATAACCCTAACGAAATATGACAGACGGAATAACACATATTGTCTGTAAAAATATGTCTGTACGTATATGATTTAAATGACAATTGTGTATGACAAATTGTTTGTACTCTGTTAAATACCATATAAACGCAGAAATACGTAAATATTCCATTATGACGTTGAAAACATATTTATGATTGAAATACAGAGTGTAAGTGTAAACAGTGGCAATATATTTGACGACACGGTTGGCGCAGTGGTTGAGCGATTGACTGCTGCGCAGCATGTCGCGGGTTCGATTCCCGCACGGAACAAATATTTGTACGACCTACAAGTATTTGTTCCGAGTCTGGGTGTATTTCTATCTATATTAAGTATGTATTTACAAAAAAAAAAAATGTATATAAGTAGTTTATCAGCCATCTCGTTACCATAACACAAGCATTAGGTTGCTTAGCTTGGGACTAGATGGCGTTGTGTGAAATGTCCAAGTATATTTATATTTATATTTTAAGGGGCCATTGTACTCATCGTTATGATCAACTTTTACTATGGGACCAAACCTAAAAAGCTGTTCCTACATTTTCCGTTTAATAAACGATTTTTACAGTTATTTAATACTTGTTTACATATTCTGATTTTAGAGGTCTCTCGGGAATTGGTGGACTCCAATTTCGGAGTATTTAGGAACACAACAACGCGTCATTTTCGCAAAAATAAAATAAAACCTCCTCACGCCTTGTATTATTAGCTTGTGTTGGGAACTAGCTACCACAGCGCCATTTTGACAGTTGCCTTCCCCATTGTGTGAATTTTGAACTTATATGCAGTACCTACTTATAGTTTTTGTGATAAAATAAAAAAAATAAGACTATAAAATTGTACATTTAATACTGCATGACTCTTAACATTTTCACAGTTGTTATTTTTTTAGACTTACAATGGTGTAGTTTTACAAAATTATATACGTTTTGAGCATGAATTTATTTAATTTTAGTACTTATAATGTATGTACATATTATGTTAATCACTGTTTTATTATTCTATTATTAATTTTCTTATTATTTTGTTACAGGTAAGTTCTGATGTTTTTTTCTGGCTGTTGCTACTCTGAAGTTAGGTAAGTAAGTCAGACTTATTTTTTTTCCTATTATTTATTCAGTAACAATTCACATTGCGTTCGAATATAATTCAACATGAAAATGCGAAGTTTAAAGTCGATTAATATACATTATAAAATTTTTCACAAGCATTTTAATTAATTTTGGAGTAGGTAAAATTTATTTTCACAGGTAGATTAAAAATATAATATTCTAACCTAACTAAAACTATTTAAAAACTAAATGGCGTCGGTTTTGCGGGGCATAGTTCTTAGGTTAAGATTTCTTTGTAGAACGTTATAATAAAATAAATAAGTAGTCATGTTTCCGTTTTAGTAACTACAGCAGTAGACAATTACAGTCACATAAGTCTAGAGATCGGATAATCGGATGCATATTAACCTAAAGTTGAGATGTTGGCTAAGTATGGAGTGGGCTTTTGGATTAAAAAATCCCAGAATTCCGGTATCGGCCAATTTTGACTTCTGATTATAGAATCGAATGTATAATTTACTTAAGTACATATGTCAGTTAATATGGATTGCACTTTAAAAAAAAAAAATACCGGTATTCTGGAACGAAAATTTTTAAGTTCTGATTTTGGAATCGAATGTTTTAGTTAGGTACTTGCGTTCAGGTGTTGGCTAATATGGATTGTACTTTTGTATTAAAAAAATCCCGGGATTCCAGGGTTCACAAATTTATAGTTCTGATTATAGAATCGAATGTATATTTACTTACGTTTAGGTTTTGGCTAATAAGGAATGCACTTTTGTGTCGATCGTCAAAATGTCGCGATTCCGCAATTGATAAATTAAGTATTTTTTGAAAGGGTAACTTTTTTATCACTAAATTTTCATAGGGTGTTCTACTCATGAGCAACTTTCACTTTGATCAACTCGTAAATCACGAAACATAAGTCAGCTGTTTCATACATTTTGGTCGAGTAGGTATTGAACTTTTGTTTCAAACATCGTAATTTTTTTTGTGATTTTGTGTGAAAGCTGCTGAAAATGGTGGTTTCCGAGGCTGTTCAAGCTGATAGTGACATTAAAATGTAAATCCAAGATGGCGTGGTGTCGTTTTATTGGTTTTTGAGGGTGTTAAAGCCGATAGTGACACTAAAATGTAAATCCAAGATGGCGGATGCTAATATTTTTTAATCCTTCGTCATGGGTGTCGTTTTCATGGTTTTCGGGGGTGTTAAAGCTGATAGTGACATTAAAATGTAAATCCAAGATGGCGGCTGCGAACATTTTCAAATTTTTCGTCATGGGTGTCGTTTTATTGGTTTTCGAGGGTGTTAAAGCTGATAGTGACACTAAATTGTAAATTCAAGATGGATGCAAATATTTTTTTTATTTTTCGTCATGGGTATCGTTTTCATGGTTTTCAGGGGTATTAAAGCTGATAGTGACATTAAAACGTAAATCAAAGATGGCGGCTGCGAACATCTTCTAATTTTTCGTCATGGGTGTCGTTTTCATGGTTTTTGAGGGTTTTAAAGCCGATAGTAACATTAAAATGTAGATCCAAGATGGCGGCTGCGAATATTTTTAAATTTTTCGTCATGGGTGTCGTTTTCATGGTTTTCGAGGGTTGTAAAACCGACCGAAATGTTCGCAGCCGCCATCATGGATTTATATTTTAATGTCACTATCAGCTTTAATACCCCACAAAACCATGAAAACGATACCCATCATACTTTTTCTTTTAATTTTCGCAGCCGCCATCTTGAATGTGCATTTTAACGCCACTATCGGCTTTAAGCTCTCGGAAACCATGAAAACGGCACCCAACTTGGATTTACCTTTTAATGTCACTATCAGCTTTAACAGCCCCGAAAACCATGAAAACGACACCCGTAACGAAAAATTAAAAAATATTTGCATCCGCCATCTTGGATTTACATTTTGGTGTCACTATCGGCTTTAACACCCTCGAAAACAAATAAAACGACACACATAATCAGCCTATAATGTTCCCACTGCTGGGACACAGGCCTCCTCTCGGTGAGAGGGAGCAGGCCGTAATCCACCACGCGGGCCCAGTGCGGGTTGGTAGATGTCACATGTCTTCGAATTTTTGGTTCTAGGACATGCCGGTTTCCTCACGATGTTTTCCTTCACCGTTTTGAGAGCAGCGGTGATGAAATAATTAACACAAAGTAAAGCGCCTGCCGGGGTTCGAACCTGCGACCTACAACTCGTAAGTCGCGACCAATACCACTGGGCCACCACTGCTCTCTCAAAACGACACCCATGGCGAAAAATTAGAAAATTTTCGCAGCCGCCATCTTGGATTTACATTTTAACGCCATTATCGGCTTAAAAACTCTCAAAAACCATGAAAACGACACCTGTGACAAAAAAATAAAAAATATTCGCATCCGCCACCTTGGATTTACATTTTAGTATCACTATCGGCTTTAACACCCTCGAAAACCAATAAAACGACACTCCTTTTCGCCATGGGTGTCGTACCCATGGCGAAAAATTAGAAAATTTTCGCAGCCGCCATCTTGGATTTACATTTTAACGCCATTATCGGCTTAAAAACTCTCAAAAACCATGAAAACGACACCTGTGACAAAAAAATAAAAAATATTCGCATCCGCCACCTTGGATTTACATTTTAGTATCACTATCGGCTTTAACACCCTCGAAAACCAATAAAACGACACTCATGATGAAAAATTAGAAAATTTTCGCAGCCGCCATCTTGGATTTACATTTTAACGCCACTATCGGCTTTAAAACTCTCAAAAACTATGAAAACGACACCCATGACGAAAAGTTAGAACATTTAGCAGCCGCCATCTTGGATTTACATTTTAACGCCACTATCGGTTTCACAACCCTCGAAAACCGTAAAAACGTCACCCATGATAAAAAAAATTAAAATGTTGGCAGCCGCCATCTTGGATTTACATTTTAACATCACTATGGGCTTTAACACCCACGAAAAGCATGAAAACGACACCAATGACGAAAAATTTGAAAATGTTCGCAGCCGCCATTTTTGATTTACATTTGAACATCAATATCGGCTTTAAAACCCCCGAAAACCATGAAAACGACACCCATGACGAAGAATTTGAAAATGTTCGCAGCCGCCATCTTGGATTTACATTTTCACGTCACTATCGGCTTTAACATTCTCGAAACCCATGAAAACAACCCCACCGATATAGTGACGGTACCTTCCAGGGACAACCATTTTAATTCGGCAGCTTTGTATTTCTCGCGGGGATCACGCGTAACAAACGGAATATTTATGTGATCCCGATTTCCCGGTATTTCCAAATAAATAAAAAACTTTTTACAAAAAAAAAAACAACCGACTCCCAAAAAAACACTACAGTGAAGTGAAAAATAATTTTAATTTCGGAAGTCGGTGTCTTTGGTTTTTTATTTATTTTCGTTTTGTTTTGCCACCGACTTCCGAAATTAAAATTATTTTTCACTTCACTGTAGTGTTTTTTTGGGAGTCGGTTGTTTTTTTTTTTGTAAAAAGTTTTTATTTTTCACTTTTTAGTGGTGCCTACCTACCCCACACAAATCTGAATACCACTCTACAAAATAAATTGGAGCATCATCCACATAGACTAAATGGAAAAAATACGTTAAGTCGTGTCAGAAGCTTGGTAGGAGTAGTTTTAGTTGACGAGGCTACGAAATCTGCCTTCTGACTATCAACGCCACACATAACATACAACTCAAGTAGCGCAATTTGAAGCGGCATATAATTACCATTAAAGCATCTATAGCCAGAGTGCACCTCATGACAATTCCAATAAGCCCAAACACGGCTAGGATACATTGTTTTATTACTGAGTTCCGATGCCTACCTTCCGGCTTCTTCATCAGATCGGTTCGATGGTACCATTTTCATCAGAACCATTTATTTAAAGCTTCATCATAGTCGCTTAACTATTTTAATCTTATCGCTATCCGTGAAATACTTATCATCGTTGAGGAGTTCCCGTGGCTATCTGTGGTCTTCTTTATCAGTTCCACTTCACCAGATGATACTTTCTGAATGCAAACGCTTGATTTGTTGATGAAAATACCATAATCGCTATATGTATGCCTATAATATTTGAGGAGTTCCCTCGATTCCTCATGGATCCCATCATCAGAACTGAGTTTTGATAAAAATGGGACCAATCTGGAAGTATACCCTTTCAAATAAAAAAAGAATTTTCCAAATCGGTTCATAAATGACGGAGTACTGAGGTAACAAACATACAAAAAAAAAAAAAACATACAACCGAATTGAGAACCTCCTCCTTTTTTGGAAGTCGGTTAAAAACCACGTTATTTATGAAGTCGTTTCCATACCATGTATCCGATTAGTTGTGCATTCCCACATTTTCTGGAATCCCGGGATTTATTGTAAGAAAAAAAATGCTAAGAAGCCGCTTCCATACTTTGTTAGCGAAATATTAACTTTAGGTTAATATGCATCCGATTATCCGATCTCTACACATAACACATTATGGAAAAATTGGTTTAACCATATATATAGGGTGACTGGTAATTAGTGACCGATACCTAAACACATGATTATACTCATGATAACAAACAACTTTTACTATGGGACCAAACCTGAAATCGCGAAAAAAAAAAATCAGCTGCTCCCTACATTTTGACGAGTTATGCGAACATGAATGTATGGAGCAGCTGATTTTTTTTTCGCGATTTCAAGTTCGGTCCCATAGTAAAAGTTGTTTGTTATCATGAGTATAATCATGTGTTTAAGTATCGGTCACTAATTACCAGTCACCCTATATACATTTGGTTTTATAGGAATTTTTAAAAACACAAAATTTATCGATGTATCCCCTTAAATTAGTATATTTACACTACGGTAAATGGGGTAGTGGGGCGCGTCATGTCAGCTTAGACTGGTGTAAGAAATCCGCTCTACTTGAAATTATATTCTCAGTGACAAAATAAAATTGTATTAATTACCAATTAATCTGCCTAGCCTTTTCCCAACTATGTTGGGTTCGGCTTCCCGTCTTCCGGATGCAACTGAATACCAGTATGTTACATGGAGCGACTGCCAGTTATGACCTCTACAACCCAGCGACTGGGTAATACGATATCCCTTTGTAAGACTGGTTGTCAGACTTTCAGGCTTCTGACGGCCCGTAACGACTGTCAAAGATCCACGAATGATGAACTTGCATTCCGAGGCACGGAGGAGTCTCGCTATGTAAAGATGGTCACCCATCCACGGACCAACACCGGCAACCGTAGCTTAACCTGATGGATCGACCCGTGCAGCTGTTATTACTTAGCTTGTTATTAAAACTAACTTTGTACTATGACCCACTTAGTTATACAAAGTAACGAGTCTGACATCGAACCCGGAACTCTCGACGTAACACCGACAGGACACAAAGTGTCCTTCACACTTAGAACAACAAAGGTTTTATAGTTTTTGTAGTATTTCTTGATAGTGTTTTAATTATAGTTTGTGACAAATATCTTTACTATAGCTTCTGCCTGCGACTTTGTTCTCGTGAAAGGCGTAAGATACACAATATTCTAAAATAAAAAAAGTAATTAAAAATACTAAAAAACCCGACTGCGGTAAAAGTTAAGTTAAAAACAACTGATAAGCTAAAAACAAGCCCATTTTAAATTAAATTAAATTTGGAAGCAGGCGGGACCCATTCCATTTTTTATATTTACAAACACAAACAGGTCCCGCCTGCCGCTAGCGTTTCTTGCAGCGGAGTGTTTAAGGGGATACATCGATAAATTTTGTGTTTTTAAAATTCCTATAAAACCAAATTAATATGGTTATTTAACCATATTAATTTGGTTTTATAGGAATTTTAAAAACACAAAATTTCTCTCTTAAATGCTCCGCTGCCACGCTGCGAGAAACGCTGCTCCGAATTTGAGGCCTAACGACCGACTGTCAAAGATCTACAAATGTCTAACGAACAACGGGTTAAGGCGCGGTATTAGTTCAATATTCACAAAAATTGGTATTTTGGATTGTCGAGTATGACGTAACGCAATGAAACTATCCCACGCAAAAAATACAGTGGACAGAGAAGGGTTTAAAGAAAAATTTTAAGAAAAAAATTAAAATTCCCAATAAAAAAAATTGTATAAATAAAGTTTATCGTCGAACATCAGCATCATCAGCGTCATTCTGTATTTTCAGCGATAACGACATTCTTTTTTTTAAGAATTTAATAGAATTAGCATTTTTTTTTAAACTTTAACCGGACAATTATTTAATTTATTGTGTATATTCTGAATAATCTAAAGAAAACCCGGAAAATAAATGCACATTCGCAGCTTAGTCACATCTCGGCAACACAAATATTATTTTCAATTTTCAACTTAATTTCAAGCCAGCTAATGGTGACAATAGATTACACGGTTGTGTGCCGTTTAAAACCGTAGTCAGTCCGTGCCTTAACGTGCTTTTCGAGATACATAATGAGTATGGTAATGGGTATGAAACGGATGGAAATTAATGTTTTTTTTATATCTCTCATCATTCTAATTAGATCCTTACACAAAGATATTATTGGACATCAATAATGTTTATTTACCCAACTAATTGACACTTATGTCAAGGTTATAAAAACATTTATGTTTGTTGGGTATTTCCAAGCTCGAGTTAAGTTTTCCGTATTTTTTGAACTCTAGAGTGTTTTTATATGCAAAAAAAAAGGTCAAGAGCGTGTCGGACTACGCACAATGAGGGTTCCGTAGTTGGGATGAAATTATCCCAAGAACAAACTTATATTTGAAAAACATGTTCTCCCATACATTCCAACAGTAAATGTAAGTTTGTACTCACAATATTGAGAGATTTACCATGTTATTTTAAGACCACAAACTTCTTATAGGTTTTCCCGTAATCTACAAGTATAAAACTATTTTCTGTATTTTTTTTCAAAAATTTTAGGCTAAGTAGTTTCGGAGTTAAGGGGGGAAGGGGATGGTTAATTTTCGTCTATTTTCTTAAATAACTTCAAAATGATTTATTTTAAAATTATTAAAAAAAATATATTTGAGACTCTCATAGTAAGCTTTCATTTACTGCACACGGTACTGTTTGCAAAACTTTTTTTTTTTAATTTTCTTTTAAGGCCCATAAAAGTGACCCCCATATTCAAAATTCATTTATTTACTTTAGTCGTACGCGTTTGGGTCACAGAAATCCAAATGTGTACCCTCTATCGGTCTATTAGATTCGGAGCAAATTGGCTGTGACAGACGGACAGACAGACAGACAGACACACGAGTGATCCTATAAGGGTTTCGTTTTTTTCCTTTTGAGGTACGGAACGGGGTCGGCGCAACACGTTTTCTTCTTCCATTCTCCCGTCTACCGTCACGCTATCATTCACTCCCTTCTTTTCATATCATTCCTCACACAATCCATCCATATTTTCTTTGGCCTTCATCTGCCTATCCATCCATCAACATGTATATTCGTTACTCTTTTAGTCACATGAGTTTCGTCAAAAACACATATTTCCTGGAACAAGTTTTATGAAATTTCCGAACACTATTTTACGTTCCATGTTATCGCGTTCTCACTTGCTCGTTAGTAATTCTCACTGGCGCTGGATGAAACAACAAGCTTTTCGACCATACTCGCGTTGACGATAGACGGACCAGGAAGGGCCCTCTTAAGGTTGAACTAGTCGCGGGCTCGAACTCACTGGTTGGGTTGGCCAAAAAGCATGCTGTCTCACCTGGCATCGTCTCCGACAGAGATAGTATACTTGATGAGGAGTTAGACGCTAGTAAAATAATAAATAGTTAGTAGTAGTAAAGTAAAACTAGTAATAGTGAAACGAGCGCGTAAAAATGTACGAAAAGTCCTTTAGAAGATCGAGTTTTATGAAAAAAGCACGGCATAAATCAATTACAAAAGTTTATTGAACTCTTCGATAATTGAGCTTTGTCGGTGCCGACTTTGTTTTGGACATTTTACACTTCTTTTATTACTTATTTACGCCCAAAGTTGCGTTAAATTAGCAAGAAAAACGAATCTTTGTTGGCTCAAAACTTTTTAATGGCTTTTTATTTTCCTATTCTGTTTACGCACAAACTACGTTAATAATGAGACAAAACGATATCATGTTTAACTTTGTATGCACAATGTCTAACAGTGGAGTAATACCCTCCCGAAATTTGTATGGAAAACATATCGACTAGTTCCACCTTAAGCTAGTTGGCTGCGACCATAGATATAATACATATAAGAAAGAAGAAGATGTGCCCAGTATGTTAAAATGTATCGGAATCCTGTGTCTCCACTTTTTCCCTTTATCACTTTCATGATTTTAAAGACAAATACGGTAAAATACTTGTACTTACATAGGGAAAGTGATTCCATGATTTACATGGCTTCGGTTTTTACAAGAAACCACTGAACAACACGGCATTCTTATAAATTGTCACGGTCACAGTCGAAAGCGCACTAGTTCGCTGAGACGAAAATTGTACTATAAACGGCTCATACTGAGCATGTCGCGCGGACACTGATTCGCCCGGTTGCCACTTCTCCTGTTTTTAGGGTACCGTACCTCAAAAAGAAAAAACGGAACCCTTATAGGATCACTCGTGTGTCTGTCTGTCTGTCCGTCTGTCACAGCCCATATGCTCCGAATCTAATGGACCGATTAAGTTGAAATTTGGTATATATGGATTTCTGTGACCCAAACATGTACGGCTAAAGTAAATAAATGAATTTTGAATATGGGCGTCACTTTTAGGGGGCAAATAAGAAAATTAAAAAAAAAAGTTTTGCAAACTGTACCGTGTCTTGGGATAAATTCATTCCAACTACGGAACCCTTCATAGTGCGTGGTCCGACACGCACTTGTCCGTTTATTTATATTTCTATGGCTGCGACATTTACGGGACGATAGAGGCTAATCAGATACACCGTCAAGCTACTTAGTTTAACTTACCATTTGAATCGTACCCCATAACGAGCACATGTGTAAGATTCAGTGCCGGTACTGTCAGATCACTCCATACTGCCAACGCCCTCGCCAGTGCTGTCGCTCTTAACGGCACCATGATGCCAGCAGGGGGCCGAACCCAGCAGTCTTGTAACCATCCTCTGACGACGGACCGGGTGGTCTGGGGTTGCAGGTTCGGGGTGTGGGAGTCGAAGTTGCGTTTGTCTATTGGTGTTTTTGAATCTGGAAAGAATTAGGGTTGTTTTCATTGACTTTGATATTTTTAATCTGGAAAGAATTAGTTTTGTTTTCATTGACTTTGATATTACTGCGTAGTTAAGAGGAAATGCGGGCGGCCAGACTTTTGAAAATTAGGTATGTATTTGAAGAAACTATCTGGGTGTCGCTTTGCGAGTGCTCCGCCCTCAAATTCGTGCGATAAGGACAACTGCAGATCCGATGGAATAGCCTATGTAAAAAGTCACATTTCGAGGTTTTGCTCTCGCCTATTTCCTCCTCCAATATTGGACCAATTTAAAAGATATTTCATAAACTGAATAAGAATGATATAACCCACTATGCCCCTATGTTTTTCTTTTTTTCGTTAATAGTTGTCAAATTTGTACACTAGGCATCTGTTGACAGCGGTCTCAATTCAATTTTGAGCATTTTTTGAGGGTTCTAGTTCTTATAAAAATAATATATCATCAAAAAGGAAAACATAGGGGCATACAATTAACTGATATTTATATTTCTGTAAAAAATCATTGCTTTATGGTCATTAACCAGAAAGAAAACAGGCGAGAGCGTTTGTATGGAGAAAAGAGCATCCGCATTTCCTCTTAAGAGTAGTTTTAATAGATGGCGTTAGTGTTTTTGTGTGGCGAACGCGTCAGGCAAACGTTCGGACGACCGTATCTTTCCTTTTTATATCAATGGTCGTTTTAATAATTCAAATTCATGAATTGGGTGGAGAATTACAACTTATATCTTTTCAAACGTTCAAGTTTAAATCCTACACACACTAATATTATAAAGGCGAAAGTTTGTGAGTGTCTTTGTTAGTTCTTCACGCTCAAACGGATGGACCGATTGGGGTGAAATTTGGTATCTGGATAGCTTATACCCTGGATTAACACATAGGCTACTTTTTATCCCGTAACACGATACCCCTTGGTACAGTCCGCGAGGCCTAACCTGAGCTTTGCATTTGTGCGAGTGATCACCAAAGAAGCGGAGTTGCGTCGCGCGAGGGCCGCACCGCGCCTCAGGCCGGTTGCCAAAAAGCAGTATAAACCGGTTTTAAACCAAGCAAAGGACGCGTCGCGCTCTAGGCCGACGTCACACCTACACTATCTATGTGCACTCACACAAATGCAAAGCTCAGCTTAGGCCTCGCGGACTGTAAGACTGGTTGTCGTCCTATAAGTATTAAGTTGATTAATGTACTATTGGAAGATTCGCAGTATTCCCGTGTATGTGTCTTGAGGGGAGGGACATGCCAAATAGGGATGATGCCTAGGTAAAAAAAAAAGAAATTCTATTTAGTCCGTCAGTCAGATAATAAAAAAATATTAGACACGTATTTTTTGCTTTATCATATTAATAAAAAAATACTTAGCTATCACGCATTAAAGTTGGGGAGTGGGGGCTCGCTACGTCACTTGTACGTATAAAACCTAGCTACGCGTGACGTCATGCCATATTTTAACTCAATGTATCGCCGTAATTTTTTGATTACGTAAAAAAAGAAAAAATACGTGTCCAATATTTTTTAATAATCTCTATGACGGACAAAAAATAAATTTTTAGTCATCATCCCTATTGAAAGATTTAACGTTTCTTAACTCACCGCACCACCAGAAATGTAAAATCCAATTTACAATTTTTTTTTTAGTCAGTTAAGTAAGAAGTGATATCTGCTATCTTACCAGTATCAGCCTTAGGATTCCTTTGGCCAGGAACTTCAACTTCCTCTTCTTCAGATTCCTTCATCTTTGGTGACGGTTCCTCCTCCATCGCCCTCGTTGTGGCCTGCATTGGCACCGTTTCAGTCTGAAATTTGCGTTGATTATAATTATTACTTCATTTGTAAACATTCCACATATCATCATCCTCATAATTATATTAAAGAAAAAAATAAAGAAAAAAAATCTTTGAAATCCTAAGCAATTAATGATAAAAAGACGTAAAAGGTAAAGTTGAATTGATTAACGTTCGTCCTCTGACGCTCCGACGATTAATAATGATTGGAGTGTCAAAGACACTGACAAAAAGAGGACAGCAGTGGAGGAATTCTGGCTGTGGATAGTGATGATTGTGATGAAGGGGAACCCATTAAGAGGAAAGGCAGGTGGCCAGACTTTTGAAAATTAGGTATTTTAAGAAGGTATTGCTGTCGCTCTGCGAGCGCTCCGCCCTCGAATTCGTGCGATAAGGACAACTGCAGATCCGACTAAATAGCCTATGTAAAAAGTCACATTTCGAGGTTTGGCTCTCGCCTATTTCCTCCTCCAATATTGGACCAATTTAAAAGATATTTCATAAACTGAATAAGAATGATATATACTATGCCCCTATGTTTTTCTTTTTTCGTTAATAGTTGTCAAATTGGTACACTAGGCGTCTGTTGACAGCGGTCTGAATAGGCAATTTTGAGCATTTTTGGAGGGTTCTAGTTCTTATAAAAATAATATATCATCAAAAAGGAAAACATAGGGGCATACAAGTAACTGATATTTATATTTCTGTAAAAAATCATTGCTTTATGGTCTTAGAATTACGTATTTGATATTAATTTCAACTTGATACCTCCACGCGTTCCTGAGAAAAACGGTCTTGACAGACTGACAGGCAGACAGACAGACGGACAAAAAAGTGATCCTATAAGGGATCCGTTTTTTCCTTTTGAGGTACGGAACCCTAAAAATCTGCTGTTATATACAAAAGTTCAATACCTAGGTACTAGACCAAAATGTGTGAAATAGCAGATTTTTTTTTCGTGATTTCAGAGTTGGTCCCGTATAGGCATACCTAAATTTATTGTTCATAGGGAAGAACAACCTCCGTTTAAATTTTTTTTTCTGTATATTTTAAACAGAGGTGTCCTCATCTTGACACAGTTAATGTCAATATTAGACAAGAGACAAGGCTTTGTCTATCATAGTATATTACTTATACATACAACTCATCATTGCCTGACGCAATTCATAAAAGAAGACATAACATCAAACAAAATATTATCATTAATCCACACCATGTTTTCACTACTCAATCTGCTACTGAGAACATTCCCAATAGCTCATAACTAATATTTCAAAGGAATCTCATCCTAAATGAAAAACCGGCCAATTGCGAGTCGGACTCGGACTATATGTAATTTTTGTTGATAATTTCTGAAAAACTGTGCTATTTAGAGATATCGTTTTATTAGGGTTCCGTACCAAAATGGTAAAAAAGGAACCCTTATGGTGTCACTCAGTCTGTCTGTCTGTCTGTCTGTCACAGCTGGATATCTCAAGAACTACTAATGCTATCAACTTGAAATTTAGAATAGTTTTAGATGACGTTTACCCAACTATTTTGCAAATAAGAAAGAAATTAAAATATTTATGTCTTTTTTTGCAACAGGGACTGAAAGGGGGTCTTAAAAAATCAAAGTGGGGCTATTTTTCATCAAAAGTCGAAAACTATGCGGCCTAAAAAAAAGAAGAAAAAAAAATGTTTGATAATGTGCAAACAGCGTTCTTTTATATGATATCCACATGCCCTAGGAACACGACTTCCAATTTTTATGACCCCCTTTTAGTCCCTGTTGCAAAAAAAAAACATATATATTTTTTTCTTTCTTAATTGCAAAATAGTTGGGCAAACGTCATCTAAAACTGTTCCAAACAAGTTGATAGCAATAGTAGTTCTTGAGATATCCAGCTGTGACAGACAGACAGACTGAGTCACACCATAAGGGCTCTTTTTTTACCATTTGGGTAGATTTTTTAGGGTTCCGTACCAAAATGGTAAAAAAGGAACCCTTATGGTCTCACTCAGTCTGTCTGTCTGTCTGTCTGTCTGTCTGTCTGTCGCAGCTGAATATCTCAAGAACTACTAATGCTATCAACTTGAAATTTAGAATAGTTTTAGATGACGTTTACCCAACTATTTTGCAAATAAGAAAGAAATTAAAATATTTATGTCTTTTTTTGCAACAGGGACTGAAAGGGGGTCTTAAAAAATCAAAGTGGGGCTATTTTTCATCAAAAGTCGAAAACTATGCGGCCTAAAAAAAAGAAGAAAAAAAAATGTTTGATAATGTGCAAACAGCGTTCTTTTATATGATACCCCACATGCCCTAGGAACACGACTTCCAATTTTTATGACCCCCTTTTAGTCCCTGTTGCAAAAAAAAAACATATATATTTTTTTCTTTCTTAATTGCAAAATAGTTGGGCAAACGTCATCTAAAACTGTTCCAAACAAGTTGATAGCAATAGTAGTTCTTGAGATATCCAGCTGTGACAGACAGACAGACTGAGTCACACCATAAGGGCTCTTTTTTTACCATTTGGGTAGATTTTTTAGGGTTCCGTACCAAAATGGTAAAAAAGGAACCCTTATGGTCTCACTCAGTCTGTCTGTCTGTCTGTCTGTCTGTCGCAGCTGAATATCTCAAGAACTACTAATGCTATCAACTTGAAATTTGGAATAGTTTTATATGACGTTTACCCAACTATTTTTCAAATAAGAAAGAAATAATAAAAAATATATTTTTTTTGTAACAGGTGCTGAAAGGGGGTATTCAAAATTCAAAGTGGGGCTACTAGGGCATGTGGGGTATCATATGAAAGAGCACTGTTTGCACATTCTTAAACATTTTATAAATTTTTTTTAGGCCGCATAGTTTTCGATTTTTGACGAAAAATGTAATAAAAAAGACCGTTCCCCCCCCTTATCTCCGAAGTTTGCAAAGGGAAAAATCTGAAATTATTCTATGTGATAGAAGTTAATGTAAAGATTACAGGAAAACTAAAACCATGTCTCTAAATAGCACACTTTTTCAGAAATCGGAACGGAACCCTCGGTGCGCGAGTCCGACTCGCTCATGAACGGTTTTTTTCATTTACCTTCGATACAATGTCAATATTATTGCTCAAATTAGAATGTATTATCTTCTCTGTATCATCAACGACACTGTTTGAACTGGATCCTGTGATATCAAGAGTTGTTTCGTCTGTTGCAGTTTCTATAGTATCTGGTTCAGCATTTTTGGGATATCCATCTTCATCTGTGACATTGTATTCTGTTGTTGTACTTAATTCTTCGTCTTCGATGGGCACTGTTGAGTCCTCTGGTAATTCTTCATTTTCTTTAACTGTTTTTATTTCTTCTGATGTTAAATCTTGTGTGTGGGCGATAATGAAGTTTGTGATTATGAGGAGAAGGATAGTTTTTGATGCCGCCATCTTTGGTTTTATGGCATTCTTTGGTGGGTTAATCTGTGGACAAATAATTTTTGAGTTAGTAGTGGATTACTATTTATTTGGCTTAGTCAGTGAAGTGACAATCTTTGTTGTTGAGATTGTATGAAAAAATACCGGTCAATGATATCACATGTCTTGGGATTTGACAACACATTAAATTGAAGCTAAGCCCGCGAAATTCAAATTGTCTTAAGTTTTTTGCAATTTGCAGGTCAGTGTCAGGTTGTATTTTGACTAAAATATGATTCGCGGCCGTAACTAATATGGCTTTACAGAATTGTAATCATTAGAATCAGCAATACAATTCCATAAGTTAAAATTAAGGTGGGACTATACGCCAATGACCTTGAGTGGTTAGCTTGCGCGTTCTGTGCTGAGCTCACGCAACGCGTCGTACGTCCAGCCAGTAATAGGACTCGCCCATCAAGGAGCGCTGTCCCAAATTAGACGCATTATTAATTTATTATACATAAAACAAAAGGCATTTTAATAAAGCACGTATACTAAAAGATAAATAATTAAATTACCTTTAAAATGGTGAAGGTTTCATAAAAATACGCCTGACAGTTTTGCGTTAGACATAACTTTACAAATTAATTACACTATTTAATCTAAACATAATCTAAAATATTCACATATTAAGTTATTAAGAAAATGCTCTAATTTAACATATATTTTTTCCAAATCATTAACACTACTCGTTTAGACGTGATCTTCAGTTTAAAATCATCAAAAGTCAGATAGCGTCGCCATAACTTCAAATCTCATGATTTCATGAAATCGTCATTCAATTTGGTAATATATGAACTTGAGTTGTATTGATGATTTTTATGATTATAATTCCATAAATAAATATTTGATACGGGCGCGAATCATATTTAGATCAACATACAACCTAATACTGCCTTGCAAATTGCATAAAACGTAAGAAATTTTGAATTTCGCGGGATACCCTGGCGGTTTCGTTTTAAGTTCTTTCCATGCTTGTTACGAGCGACGGTAGGTACTAAGCCCCGACATCTATGACGCAATTCAAATCACAAACTTAGTAAGTCGCGTCGTATACAGACCGCTATTGAAATACTAGTGCCGTGACATTCATTCTGGCTACTCACTGGTGATTTGTGTTTGTAACAAGTTACTTTTGACTGCGTAGAGTGCACTAGACACTGCACTCTGCGCAGTCAGCTACGCAGCGCTGCGTTTATGTATGTGCGTCATTTTTCGCGTGAATAAATAGTTTTTCTTTCTACTACGAGTATACCTTACGACAGATAAGAGTGCAATAAAAGTCATTAACCCCACTTGTACTAAATAGTCTCGAAACTTAAATGCAAACAAAAAAAAAACATTAAGTTAAGAGTTAAGTCTTTCGAAGGGGTAAGCCGTTTATGATGTGACCTTTATCATGTGTAACTCCTTGAATGGGTTTTAGCCTTGAAACCCTGTAAAAGGGTTATCCCTTCAATATGGATAAGTTTGTTTAACTGCTTAGGAAAACCCTTTCAATGGATAACGAAAATGGTCCTTTAAGCCGTTCAAAAGGGTTACCCACATCGTATGGGTTTTGATTAACTGCTTAGAAAAACCCTATCGGAAACCCTTTCAATGGGTAACCAAAATGTTCCCTGGACACGTCAAGGTCGCCTCTTACCGCGATACGTTTGTTTTGATCGTGTAAGTGACACTGCCTTAACGTTTTTCGTATCGTTTTGAAATATTAGAATACATTGGTAGAAGGGGTCAACGACTTTTATTGCACTGTTATCAGGCTGAAGGCATAACATGCTAAATACCTTGAATCTTATAACCGCGAAATGAGTTAAAACTCTCGTATAGGCAACACTAGACAAAAAGAAGAATACAATTATGCTTAGCAAGTTATTTCTGCAAGCAAATACAATCGCATGACAAGAATCTCGATAGTTTTTTGCAGAGCTATTGAGGAGACACTTCCTTAGAGGTAGTTTTTGCAAAGACTTGCCGTGGTGACAATTACGACTCTGTATAAAAACGCTTAGGTAATCTAGTTTAATAGTTATGTGTACTAGCTTGAAGGCATATTTATTATTAGTTCTGTTATGGACAAGGTAATGTAATTGGTTGTAATGATCCCAATAATTATACGTCATTGGTTCAATAAAATGATAAATTGTGTCATTACTGTGTCTGAAGAATGACGAAATATTGATAGAATTGCTACTCGTGTTACTGTAATTGAAAGTCTACAAGTTAAGGTTATATCATGGGTCCAGTGGGTATTGAAGTTTTGAACCGGACATGTTGGTTCTATGGAGTTGTAAAATTTGATGGTCTGTATGTACCAATCTACCTTTCCTTTTTCCAACAATGTTGGGGTCGGCTTCCAGTCGCAACGGATGCAGCTGAATACCAGTATTTTACATGGAGCGACTGCCTATTATGACCTCTACAACCCATTGACTAGGTAATACGATACCCCTTGGTAATACTGGTTGTCAGACTTTCGGGCTTTTGACGACCCATATTGATTGTCAAAGACCCACGAACGGCTTAACCTATCAACCCGTGCGGCAGTTATTACTTAGCCACAAACTCCTGTGGTACACTACTGTGGACTTGTGGAGCCTTTATACTTCATCATCATCCTCATTATCTTCATCTATAGCACTTCACTGCTGGATATAGGCCTCTCCTTTTGCACGCCAAACTTAAAGCCTTATTTAACAACTAATATGCTTTGAATCAATCGGTTTCATCACTCAGGGAGTTCCCTTTCCTCTTGATTGAAATATGTGTGGTCCTGGATATGTCAAAGACCTCACATATTTCCTCAATTTCATCCTTATGATCAATTACATCATAATTACGATCCTTCTTTCCACCGTCAAAATTAGCTGTTATATCTCAAAGTCATTTGTTACTACATCTTTAGTTATTACCTCGGATCAACAAAAAAAAGAAGATGGAGCACTTAAGTAAAGCCCCCCTTTTTAGGGTTCCGTACCAAAATGGTAAAAAAGGAACCCTTATGGTGTCACTCAGTCTGTCTGTCTGTCTGTCACAGCTGGATATCTCAAGAACTACTAATGCTATCAACTTGAAATTCAGAATAGTTTTAAATGACGTTTACCCAACTATTTTACAAATAAGAAAGAAATTAAAATATTTATATTTTTTTTGCAACAGGGACTGAAAGGGCGTCTTAAAAAATAAAAGTGGGGCTACTAGGGCATGTGGGGTATCATATGAAAGAACACTGTTTGCACATTCGCAAACATTTTTTTTCTTTTTTTTAGGCCGCATAGTTTTCGACTTCTGATGAAAAATGTAAAGAAAAATACCAAACCCCCCCTTATCTCCGAAGTTTGCAAAGAGAAAAATCTGTAATTATTCTATGTGATAGAAGTTTATGTAAAGATTACAGAAAAAATAAAACGGTGTCTCTAAATAGCACACTTTTTCAGAAATCGGAACGGAACCCTCGGTGCGCGAGTTCGACTCGCTCTTGACCGGTTTTTTTTATCTATGTGTGTGTCGAAGGGTTGTTATTTGTTAACGCAGTGATATTAAGTGCGATGGTTGCCATAGCAACCCTCGCACTTTGTCATTGCATTCGTTCGTTGAGGGATTTTGTTCCAAGTTACCTAAAACTCATATTTAGATTTCTGAGTATGGGTATGCCAATATTATGAGTAGCTCGTGGCTAAGTAATAACAGCCGCACGGGTCGATCCATCAGGTTAACCTACGCTTGCCGGGGTTGGTCCGCGGATGGGTGACCATCTTTACATACCTAGACCCCTAAAAGCACGTTAAGCCGTTGGTCCCGGCTGTCATTCGTGGATCTTTGACAGTCGTTACCACCAGTCTTACCAAGGGGTATCGTATTACCCAGTTATAGGGTTGTGGAGGTCAGATAGGCAGTCGCTCCATGTAAAATACTGGTATTCATCTGCATCCGATTAGACTGGAAGCCGACCCCAACATAGTTGGGGAAAAGGCTAGGCAGATTGATTGGGTATGCCCATATTATCCCGTAGTATTTTGTAGAGATAAACTACGATAACATGGCGCGCCCCTCCAAATTACTGTTTCAATGTGTGTAGTGACGTGACTAGTCGAGCAACAAATCCGTGGATTTGTTTTTGTTTGACGGCCGTCTCATTACGCACACATGCGTTGTGAATCTTGGTGGTGCATTGTAAATACTTTCACAAATACTTTCAAACGTTTTGAATTTTGGAGGGGCGCGCCATGTTATCGTAGTTTATCTTTAACTGATCAGGCCAGATTGCACAGGCTAAACGAGGCTTTAGAATTTGAGTATAATTATTTCGTTTCTTCAATAATTCGGATGCAGGATTACATCCCAATTATTTTGATTAGTTATGTTAGCTTCACATCTGTCGGTGGACGAAGATTTGGTAACGTAATCTCCGTTTTAATGGTCCCTAATGATACCAGTTTAACTGTCCCTCTGCAAGGCAAAGACCTGTTCTCATACAGGGAAGGAACGTGTATTGATTACCAGCGCTTGCTTGGGCTTTTGTAATGGCTTGTGTTTAAACGCCTACCAGAAAAGTACCTATTTACTCCCAAAAATTCGAAATACCAGCCAGAATGGCTAAATGCTAACCAAAATTAAAACCATTTTATTCCTGAAATTATAACTTTAGAAAACTGACAGCAGGTCGACGGAGCCCCGCATCGCGGGACTCCTATTTCTGTCTGCAGGCTGCATCAATACTTATCTCTAAGTTAGAAATCATCAATACATCTTTCTTAGACAGATTTCTTCCGGATTCGTCTGAATTCCGAAATCAGACGAATCCGGAAGAAATCTGTCTTAGAAAGATGTATTGATGATTTTTATGGTTAAAATTATGTAAATAATTACTAATTAAAACTACTACTAATTTGTCACTGTCGCAAATCATATTTTGATTAAGGCTGCTCCTTCCTAAAATACGGCGAAACTAAGTAACTTTGTAACCATCTTTTACAGTAACTATAGCATCTTTCTGATAGGAAAAATACACAGCAATCTACAATACATAAGAAGTGATTTCATGTGTCCTGAAATCTATTTTAGTTTGTAGAACTAAGGAAAAAAAAACCTAAATCCAGGTCTATTTCGGTCAATTTTTTCGAGTTGTTACGATATTACTCCTACAGTTTTCATTAAAAGTGTTCATAAATTTATACAGTTCTTTACAAACTAATAAGGAATGATTTCTTGTCATTACTTTTTTAGTTTAATCAACAGATTTTGTAAATCGATAATTACTTCATATTTTGCAAGCGTTGTGTCATCGCGCTTCTCTTTCTTTTCTATGCAGTCCGACAGTGACCGCGCTTTTTGCGACGGACAAGCCTTAAGATACAACCTGACACTGACCTGCAAATTGCAAAAAAACTAAAGAAAATTAGAATTACGCGGGCTACCACAGCGGATCCCCCTTAAAATCATTATAAAAGTCATTCGGTCAGTGTGTATACTTCTTAAACGTAACAATTTAGACCCTCAAGGCAATGACTCACTACTCATTATGTCAGTATGTGGAACCATGTTTTTTAGGGACCCAAATATTTAGGGTTCCGCTTTAATGGAAGTAAAACGGTTGATTGACAAACATTTGTCTGTCATTTAATTGATATTGGTGCCGATTCTCTTGTTAAATTACTAAACCAAAATTAGTTATTCGCTATCTTTTACTAACAGGCAGCGCGAGAAAAGGACGGCTATAGCTATGAACTAAGTCAGAAATGTCAAACTAGTTTACGTCTTGCGCTTCACCGTGTTTTTAGTACAAAAGGACGGCTATAGCTATGAACTAAGTTAGAGATGTCAAACTAGTTTACGCCTTGCGCTTCACCGTGTTTTTAGTACAAAAGGACGGCTATAGCTATGAACTAAGTTAGAGATGTCAAACTAGTTGACGCCTTGCGCTTCACCGTGTTTTTAGTACAAAAGGACGGCTATAGCTATGAACTAAGTTAGAGATGTCAAACTAGTTTACGCCTTGCGCTTCACCGTGTTTTTAGTACAAAAGGACGGCTATAGCTATGAATTAAGTTAGAGATGTCAAACTAGTTTACGCCTTGCGCTTCACCGTGTTTTTAGTACAAAAGGACGGCTATAGCTATGAACTAAGTTAGAGATGTCAAACTAGTTTACGCCTTGCGCTTCACCGTGTTTTTAGTACAAAAGGACGGCTATAGCTATGAACTAAGTTAGAGATGTCAAACTAGTTTACGCCTTGCGCTTCACCGTGTTTTTAGTACAAAAGGACGGCTATAGCTATGAACTAAGTTAGAGATGTCAAACTAGTTTACGCCTTGCGCTTCACCGTGTTTTTAGTACAAAAGGACGGCTATAGCTATGAACTAAGTTAGAGATGTCAAACTAGTTTACGCCTTGCGCTTCACCGTGTTTGTAGTACAAAAGGACGGCTATAGCTATGAACTAAGTTAGAGATGTCAAACTAGTTTACGCCTTGCGCTTCACCGTGTTTTTAGTCGACATGTTTTTACGTGTCGTCTAATTCTGTAAGGTATATTAGTTCAACTAAATTTGACAGCTCTAATTTATGTCCGTCTCTTTATTGTTTTATTAGAAAGAAAAAGTTAGCAATAGCCTAAATTAAGTTTAGTTTGTGTACAACATAATCAGCACCATTGTCTCATATGATTTCTAAGGGGTCAAAAGGATTATCATTTTGTTACCATTAATATTGATACCTAGCTTATATTTACCCTAGGGTAAAAGCCTTCTCTAACACCGAAATAAACTAGCATCACCAGTATCACCACTTGCTTACAGCGTTTTTGCAATAGGAATAGCCCCTAATACAAGACTCACGCGCACCGGAACTAAACGCGCTTCGTTTAAATGTAGATTTATGACAAAATGCTATACTCAAATAAACTTTTAGCCTAGTAAGTTCTTAAAATATTTAAATATCTTCGATTTAAAGTAAATTTTACTGCACAATAAGGAACTGTTTACGTATAATCGTATAAAACAGAGAATAGACGGCGCTAGTTTGGATTTTTTTTCTATTGAAAAAATTTCAAGTAAGTAAGTAATCATGTTTCGGTTTAAGTACAGCAGCAGTTAAGAGGAAACGTGGGTGCTCTTTTCTCCATACAAACAGATACAAACGCTCTCGCCTGTTTTCTTTCTGGTTAATGACCATAAAGCAATGATTTTTTACAGAAATATAAATAACAGCTACTTGTATGCCCTATGTTTTCCTTTTTGATGATATATTATTTTTACAGGAACTAGAACCCTCCAAAAATGCTCAAAATTGCCTATTCAGACCGCTGTGAACAGACGCCTAGTGTACCAATTTGACAACTATTAACGAAAAAAGAAAACCATAGGGGCATAGTATATATCCTTCTTATTCAGTTTCTGAAATATCTTTTAAATTGGTCCAATATTGGAGGAGGAAATAGGCGAGAGCCAAACCTCGAAATGTGACTTTTTACATAGGCTATTTAGTCGGCAGCATCTGCAGTTGTCCTTATCGCACGAATGCGAGGGCGGAGCGCTCGCAGAGCGACAGCAATACCTTCTTGAAATACCTAATTTTCAAAAGTCTGGTCGCCCCCATTTCCTCTTAATATAGTCAAATAACACATATTAAAAAAATCCAAAAGATGTAACATTTGGTTTTATAGGAATTTTAAAAACACAAAAATTATCGACGTAAGTATCCCCTTAAAACAAAAAAAAATATTAACCGCGGAACCCCCAACATATTAAAACCCAAGATATCACCTGCCCAACGTTTTTACACCATTATCTCCAATCTTAATTAACCACGTGGTCCGGTCGGGTTTAGTTTTTTTTTCTTCTTTCATTCTTGATTTCTTAGTGTAAATAGTATACCTACATTTATTTGGTGGTAATAATTTTGTATTCAGATTTTTCCTGCTTAGCATCTGATTTATTATAAACGATGGGGAGTATTGGCCGCGACTTACGAGTTGTAGGTCGTAGGTTCGAACCCCGGCAGGCGCTTTACTTTGTGCAAATTATTTCATCACCGCTGCTCTCAAAACGGTGAAGGAAAACATCGTGAGGAAACCGGCATGTCCTAGAACCAAAAATTCGGAGACATGTTACATCTACCAACCCGCACTGGGCCCGCGTGGTGGATTACGGCCCACTCCCTCTCACCGAGAGGAGGCCTGTGTCCCAGCAGTGGGAACATTATAGGCTGATTATGTGTATGTTATGTGGTGGAGAATGGACCACGCTTGTAAAAACTTTCAGGACCCTTTTTATAGAAGCCTATTAAATTAATGTACATTTTTACATAATGACTACCAATTACGCTTCGTCGTGTCAATGATTCCATTTATACATATCGCACACCTAGATCTAAACTGAGACAACTCAAAAAAGGTCATTTTTCAGGAGACGATAAAAACGTAGGTATATCTGCATTTTTTGTTAGGGAAGTCATACAATTTAATTTGATTGTAGATAATAAATAGCTTATAAAATGTCACTGTATAAAAACTGTGGCTAAAATTCAATAATTTTTATCGATAATCACTGTTTTTCAAACATAACTCAAAATTAAGATTTTTGAGTTGTCTCAGTTTAGATCTAGGTGTGCGATATATATTTATACTAATAATAATGCTGAAGAGTTTGTTTGTTAGTAATGCGCTAATCTCTGGAACTACCAGTCAGATTTGAAAAATTCTTTTTGCATTTGATAGCCCAATTCTTGAGGAAGGCTATAGGCCATTTATCATACGCTAGGATCCTTAGAAGCAAAACAAAAGAAAAAAAAAATAGAAAATACGCTTCGAGAAAACGAATTAATAGCGCGGGCAGCAGTGTGACAGTTTTTGGTATTTTTACTACTATAATTAGGCTATAATTAGGTTTTAAAAAGATGTGTTTGATTTGCAATATTTTCAAAATATGAAGCAAAAATTTTAGTAATATTTTCGTAAATTTTCTTTTTAGTATTTTTTAGTAGATTTCAAAGATTCCGTTGGTAGGTTTATAAAATTAGAAACGGTCACACTGGCGGGCAGGTAATGCGATGCGAGTGATGCGACGGGGTGGGTCAGAGCAACGCGAAATTTTACGCGGACGAAGTCGCGGAAAGAACAATCCAACCCAATTCCAATTCCAATCCCACAATTCCAATTCCAATTGACCACAGTTTTACTATCTGCCTGTGCCTTTAGGCGCGATTGGTCCAATGTTCAAAAAAATTCGCAGTTGGTGCAATTCGCGGTTGGTCCAAAATTGACAATGTTTCTCTTGCTACCTATGTCGACGGAACCCCGCTCCGCGGGGCTCCTATTACTGTGTAAAGGGTTTAAAGTAACCTAACCAAACCTAACCTCGGGGTGCCCTTCGCTCGCTCTTGTATCCTCCCTCGCCTCAACACTACTTTTTAAAGTTAAATTATCTACTTAATACATTAGTTTATAATTTACTCGCCATTTATTTTGACAAGTGGGTGATGGAATACATATTAATGATAAATGTCTCATTATAAATCAAGCCTTGAACTTTATTAGTCGATGTTACTCTGCTAATTAATCTGCAATGAAATATATATGTCAACGAGAGATGTTTTGTGAAGCAGACTACCTCGTGTAAGAATGTACGAGATCACTCTAGCTCAGGGATGCACAGACCGCGGCCCGCGGGCCGCATGCGGCCCCCCGGCTATATGCCAGTGGCCCAGCAGCAAAAATATTCCAGCTTATTTGGTTCTACTTTTATACAACATTAGTTTTTGTTTACACTAAACCCGGAAACGGGTCATTGTACTGATCATTTTGAACAACTTTTACTAATGGGACCAACATTGAAATCGAAAAAAAAAACAGCTGTTCAGCAGGTACATTTTGACGAGTTTGATGTAGATAAATGTACTGAACATCTGATTTTTTTTTCGCGATTTCAAGGTTGGTCCCATAGTAAAAGTTGTTCAAAATGATGAGTACAATGACCTCTTTTCGGGTTTAGTGTAAACAAAAACTAATGTTGTATATGTGAACAATTGATTGATTGTAAAGTGATTGTAAGCACAATGCATTGCCACGCTTCAAACTAGTACATATATATATTTTTTTTATTAAATTTTTGGCTATTTTTATGTTTTTAATTTGTGCTGGTGGCCCGTCATTAGTTCACTATTTGCCCAAATGGCCCATGGTCTCAATAAGTCTGTGCATCCCTGCTCTAGCTAGAATAGATTTGCGGTCTTAATTGCTCTGTTTTAGGGTTCCGTACGTCTAAATGAAAAAACAGAACCCTTATAGGATCACTAGTGTCTGTCTTCATGTCTGTCACAGCCGATTTGTTCCGAATCTACTGAATCTATGTTTAAATTTGGTGCATTGTGCACCAAATTACATTTTGATACGGCTCGGGTGTTAATTCCGCCTCGAATGCAATAACAAATGTCCACGTGTATTAAACGACGTTTTTCAATACACTTTTGAAGAAATAAAATAAAATAACGAACAATATTTTTGTCTTGAATTATTAGGAAACTATGATTTAAATTTTCTTTTTTTTTCCGCGTTTTGCTTTCGCGAGGTTGAAGGAGTAGCAAAGGTATAAAGCCGATAAACAGCCTAGTATGAAAAATAGAACATTTCAAATATTTTTGAGTTTAGAACACAAATAAATGTTAATTTGTTCATTTATGAACAAAAAAAAAAACGTTTATTAACGTTTTTTTTTTTATTGTAATAATCATGGTTATTGATGATAATCTATTTATAAACATATTTAAATATTCAAAAAATGTTAATGCCGTAAAGACGCATACTTATACAGGGTGGCCGGAACATTGACGTCCAAAAATAAAATTTCGGTCCCTCGTATCGTGGGGTATTCGAATCACCCCCATGTATGTTCCGCGACTTTTCATAGTTTTCGAGTTATGAATTTTTTTCTGAATGTTTGAAAATTTTCGACCTGACCAACCTAAAAAAATTCTAAAAAAAAAAGTAGAGGGTTTTATCGAGTTTCTTTTTTTGCAACTGAATTTTCATAAGTAGTACTTTTATGCATAAAATAATCAGCTTCGTAACTGTGATGAAAGTTATGAAAATGTTGATCTAAAGTGAAAAATTTACGTTCGGTAAATTATGACTCAAATTTTCAACTTTAAATTAAAAATCTTAACAGGTGACTTCATAATTCCTAAGTAGGCTTCAAGAATGCGCCAGACTCTCAGCTTTCATAATCATAAAAAAATGAAGTACTTAATAGGGCTACTTTGTTTAAAATCGGCCTTCAAAGACAGCGAGGTGGAAAAATTCTTAAAATTACCCATCTGAGTAATTATTTTTTTTTTGGCTATTTTCTCGTTCCTAAGGTTAATTAATGATAAGAATACTGAAAACTAACCACATTATATTCAATATTCATAATTACCACACGTGGGCGAATGAAAATCCACTCGAAGTGAGAGCTTCGACATTTCAACATCGCTTCAGCGTTAACTTGTGGTCTGGTATCCTCAATGGCGAACTAATTGGTCCGTTTGAACTGCCGTCCAGACTTGATGGAGAAACATACAAAAACTTTTTGGAAAATGAACTTCCATTGTTGCTGGCAGATGTGAATCTCGAACTCAGACGAACCATGGTGTTGCAAAATGACGGCGCCCGTGTCACTATGCAACCCAGGTCCGAAATAACTTAGATGAAACATACCCCAACAGATGGATCGGACGCAGCGGACCAATTAGCTGGCCTCCACGCTCACCTGATCTCAACCACATCGATTTCTTTATTTGGGGCTATTACAAGGAAATAGCATACGCCCGAGACTGTTCAAGTGAACAAGAGCTGAGGCAGTTGATTGCAGAAGCTGAACGTGTTGTGAGAGAGAACAGAGACGCTTTTAGACGATTGCCAGACAATTTCTTACGTAGGTGTAGAATGTGTATTGCTGCTGGTGGTGGCCACTTTGAAAACCTTTTGTAAATGTTAAAAATAAATTAAGTACTTTTTTCACATTATCATCTGTGTTTTATTCAAAACCACTTTTTACGTAAAACTTTTCTTACCCAACTCTGAAACTATTTGTTGGTTAGTTTTCAGTATTCTTATCATTAATTAACCTTAGGAACGAGAAAATAGCCAAAAAAAAATAATTACTCAGATGGGTAATTTTAAGAATTTTTCCACCTCGCTGTCTTTGAAGGCCGGTTTTAAACAAAGTAGCCCTATTAAGTACTTCATTTTTTTTATGATTATGAAAGCTGAGACTTTGGCGCATTCTTGAAGCCTACTTAGGAATTATGAAGTCACCTGTTAAGATTTTTAATTTAAAGTTGAAAATTTGAGTCATAATTTACCGAACGTAAATTTTTCACTTTAGATCAACATTTTCATAACTTTCATCACAGTTACGAAGCTGATTATTTTATGCATAAAAGTACTACTTATGAAAATTCAGTTGCAAAAAAAGAAACTCGATAAAACCCTCTACTTTTTTTTTTAGAATTTTTTTAGGTTGGTCAGGTCGAAAATTTTCAAACATTCAGAAAAAAATTCATAACTCGAAAACTATGAAAAGTCGCGGAACATACATGGGGGTGATTCGAATACCCCACGATACGAGGGACCGAAATTTTATTTTTGGACGTCAATGTTCCGGCCACCCTGTATATCTCTTTGCCGAGATTTAAAAAAAAAACATTCACATCCGAACAGAGGACCGGACTCGCGCCAGTTTCATTTTGGCACTTGCCGGTGCCAAGTGCCAAAATGAAACTGCCGCGAGACTGATGTGAATAGAGACATTGAACCGATTTCAAATCAAATCAAATCAAATTGTTTATTTATAAAAACAGTATTGTAGTACATGGTAATTTAGGGTTGACAAATTAGTGTACCTACTAAAAGTACAACTAAAATGGTGGTGAGGTGCTGCATTCCCAGCTAGGTTACAGAATAACCTGTATAAGGGAGTGCAATGCCAGTCCCGATTGGGTATTATAATGATATTGTACACAGTACGTGGCCTTCTACTACAATTTTATTACAAAAGAAAAAAATACATAATAAAAAGATAAACATTTGCTAAAAGGTAAGTGAGTGTGATTGTGTGGGCATGTCAGTATGGATGTGAGTGTGTGTATTTATGTGTGTGCGCACGTGCGTGTTTGTGGATGTGCGTGTGTGTGTGGTCTGCGTTGGTGTGATTTGGATTGAGTATAGGTATAAGTTATCTGTGGCAATTTTTATTCCCGCACAAGTGTTGGAAAATGAAAAATCGCACGCGTGTAAATTTATACATTGTATTGTGAACCTAATCGTAGTGCGATATGAACCAGTTTTCGAGGAAGTGTATTGAAAATTAATTTCTGTGACCCAAACACGAACGTGTAACGGAAATAAATGAATTATTTTGAATTTGGGGTTTACTTTTGGGAGCGAAAATTAGATAATTTAAAAAAAAGTTTGGTAAACTGTACCCTGTGACATCAAATGAAAGGGTGTTGTTATGAGGATTTAGAATGTATATTTTTTTATACTTTTAAAATAAATAGTTTTAAAGTAATTATAGAAAATTGATGAAAATTGACCATTCCCCTTGTATTTTACATGGAGCGACTGTTCAATTGTCAAAATGTCCAATTCCCAAAATGACCAAATCCCAAAATGTCCAATTCTTAAAATGTCCAATTCTCGAAATGTTCAATTGTCAAAATGTTCAATTGTCAAAATGTCCAAATCCCAAAATGTCCAATTCTCAAAATGTCCAATTCTCAAAATGTCCAATTCTCAAAATGTCCAATTGTCAAAACGTCCAATTCCCAAAATGTCCAATCTTTGAGCAAAATGGTCCCTGCTCCCAGGGCGCCCCCTCCCCCGGCGGCGTTGCAAACTCTTGCTTCAAATCTAGTCATTACTCTCGAACAGGTGTAGTAACTGCATCAATTACGTAACAGCCGACTGGTTGCGTGACAAATGTAAGGTCGTTGATACAATGTCATAGAAATGTGAATTGTGTTTACAAGTTTAAGGTGTTGTGTAGACCTGGTATAATCACGCCGTACGGGTCGATCAAGCAGGTTAAGCTACGCTTGCCGAGGTTGGTCTGTGGATGGGCGACCATCTTTACATACCGAGACTCCTCCGTGCCTCAGAAAGCACGTTAAGCCGTTGGTCCCGGCTGTCATTCGTGGATCTTTGACAGTCGTTACGGGTCGTCTGAAGCCTTTCTTTTCTCACGAAAGCAGGTAAGCCATACTTGTAGATGTAATGTACCTGCAGGTAGCGCGCTCCAGAGCTTACACACACAAAGACAATGTGCATGTAACATTTACACACACAAGTATGGCTCACCCGCTATTGTATGATTTTAGTAGTTAGGAATTTAATATCTTCAACTTGCCCAGACGGGTGCATAATATCAAGTAGAGATGATAATACTATAATAAATGAAAATACCGGCACTACCAGTGCTTAAGGCTTATCCTCCCTAAAATACGGCGAAACTAAGTAACTTTGTTTGCATTTTTTACAGTAACTATAGCACCTTTTTGATAGAAAAAAGTACACAATAATCTAGAATACATAAGAAGTGATTTCATGTATCCTGAAATCTATTTTAGTTTGTAGAACTAAAGAAAAAAAAGGCTAAGCCCAGCTCTATTTCTGTCTATTTTTTCGAGTTTTTACCATAGTACTCCTACAGTTTTTATTAAAAGTGTTCATAAAATTGTAGAGTTCTTTACAAAATAATAAGGAATGATTTCAAGTGATCACTTTTTTAGTACAATCCCTAGATTTTTTGTAAATCGGTAATTACTTCATATTTTGCAAGCGTTGTGTCATCGCGCTTCTCTTTCTTTTCTATGCAGTCCGACAGTGACCGCGCTGACAAACCTTAAGAGTGTTTTGAAACCATCAAATACCTAGATCGAAACATCGATAATATAAAAATGATTTTATCTACTCTCGTAAATTCGAATTATGAACTTCAAAACGAGTTTATATTGACATAATTTATAAACACTTTTTTCGGATGTTTGTATATTTTCTTTAAATATATATTCGGGCATAACTTCACCATGTTGTATACAGGGTGTTTCTTTTAAGGTGTCAAGCCAGTGCGAGCTGATAGTAGAGTACCATACCTATCGATTTAACTCCCATTTATGTTCTACGATTTTTGTACTTTTCATTATTACTTAGCCACAAGCGAAGTTTAATTTATTGAAGTATACAACGTGTAACGTTAAATGCGCAAAACCTCTTAAGGGGTCATTGTACTCATCATTATGAACAACTTTCACTATGGGACCAAACCTGAAATCGCGAAAAAAAATCAGCTGTTCAGTACATTTTTCGAATTATGCGAACATAAATTGTACTGAACAGCTGATTTTTTGTTGTATAACGATTTCCCCACGAAAATCGTTGCATACTTGGTCATGGTATGTCAGATTTTAAACCTATCTTTAACAAGTCTTCATGGAAATAAACAGCTGTTTAAACAACAATTTGTATGCGTATTTTATAATTGCTTGCATCGTTTGAAATCAACATAACCTGTCCAGTCCAGTCCATGCTGTCCTACTAACATTAATTCTTTAACAGAATAAACATTGTAAACAATCTTCTTTTCAATACACTTCTTCGAAAACTGGTTCATATCGCACTACGATTAGGTTCACAATGCAATGTATGTCGCACGCGTGCGATTTTTCATTTTCCAACACGTGTGCGGGAATAAAAATTGCCACAGATAACTTATACCTATACTTAGTCCAAATTGGTTCAATGCCTCTATTCACAACTCGCTATTCGGAGGTAAATGTTTTTTTTTAAATCTCGGCAAAGAGATATGCGTCTTAGAGGCGTTAATATTTTTTGAATATTTAAATAATGTTTTTTTAAGGAATATTATCAAAAACCATGATTATTACAATAAAAAAAAACGTTTATGAACAAATTAACATTTATTTGTGTTCTAAACTCAAAAATATTTGAATTTTCTATTTTTCATATTAGGCTGTTTATCGGCTTTATACCTTTGCTTCTCTTTCAACCTGGCGAAAGCAAAGCGCGGAAAAAAAGAAAATTTAAATCATAGTTTCCTATTAATTCATGACAAAAATATTTTCCATTATTTTATTTTATTTCTTCAAAAGTGTATTGAAAAACGTCGTTTGATACTCGTGGACATTTGTTATTGCAGTTCTCGGCTCAAAAACAACCTCACCAACGGCTCGGTTGTTAATTCCGCCTCGAATGCAATAACAAACGTTCTCCACTTGTATCAAAATGTACTATTCTATTTACCTATGCATGCAGTAGTGAGGAGCTCGTGGCTAAGTAATAACAGCCGCACGGGTCGATCCCTCAGGTTAAACTACGCTTGCCGGGGATGATCAGTGGATGAGTGACCCATCTTCACATACCGAGACCCCTCCGTGCCTCGGAAAGCACGTTAAGCCGTTGGTCCCGGCTGTCATTCGTGGATCTTTGACAGTCGTTACGGGTCGTAAGAATCCCTAAAGTCTGACCAGCAGTCTTACCAAGGTATATCGTATTACCCAGTAACTGGGTTGTGGAGGTCAGATAGGCAGTCGCTCCATGTAAAATACTGGTATTCAGCTGCATCCGGTTAGACTGGAAGCTGACCCCAACATGGTTGGGAAAAGGCTAGGCAGATTGATTGATGCAATACAACGTCTCGTTTTGCATCCTCGTCAAATTTCAGGGTGTGGTACAGAACATCAAACCGAACAACTTTCTCCATGGGACCAACATCGTATTCGCGAAAAAATTTTCAACTGTCCCATAGAAAACTTCAATACCTTGTCGATGCAAATGTTTGGTACGGCTGATTATTTTTTTGCGATTACGATGTTGGTGCCATGGAAAAAGTTGTTCGGTTTGATGGTCTATACCACATCCTTAAATTTGACGATTTCGTTTTGCTTCCCAAAACGATACGTTATAGGCTTAGGTTGTAGGTATCTATAATGAAAATTCAAAGAGAATTTGTGATCTTCTACACCCTAATAGAAAATTTTGTAACTAGCTTTTGCCCGCGGCTTTGCCCGCGTTGATGTCGGAAAATATCCCACAGGAACCCTACCGGGAATTCCTTCCTTATTTCTTATCTACATTATATCTCTGTGCAAAATTTCAGCGTTCTAGGTCCAAGGGTTTGGGCTGGGCGTTGAGAGTTGATGAGTCAGTCAATAGTCCGTCAGGACTTCTCTTTTTATATAAACCCAAACCGTCTTATTACAAAACAAGGTTCATCTTCAAACCCAGGTTTAAACCATGGACCCTTTTTTGAATTTCGAACTTTATTCCGACACATTAAGTTGTCAGTTTTAAGTTGTCCGTTTTACAAAACTGACAACTTAGTACAGTAGTACTCAACTAATAAGGCGCGTCGTGAATCTTCGTTCGCGCAGAAAAGAAAGTATGGCCCCGAAGATTAACGAGATTGCTTAAAACTTACAATCAACCTTAGATCACTACTAGGTTCATAATACACTGCAGCTGTTAGTTCCATCTCACTCGCAAGTATGGCGGCTGTCAAGCGGCGCGCGCTAAAATGGCGGCAGCTGCGACCAATAGCGGTACAGGAAAAAGCGTGGAGCGTGCCGATTGGTCAATAGCATTTCACGCGGTTTGAAAATTCATCTTCTGCGCAGGTACATCGGTAAGCCATATTAGTTGAGTACTACTGTACCGGACTAAGTTGTCAGTTTTGTATAAAGAACTGTATTTCTATCACAGCTAGGTTCTTATTACAAAAACTGGCTCGATGGTTTAAACCATGACAGAAGAAAAACCTCGTTTTGTAATACAGGGTGTAAGTGTATATTACAATATTTTAAGGGGTCATTGTACTCATCATTATGAACAACTTTTACTATGGGACCAAACCTGAAATCGCGAAAAAAAATCAGCTTTTCAGTACATTTATGTTCGCATAATTCGTCAAAATGTACTGAACAGCTGATTTTTTTTTCGCGATTTTTGGATTGGTCCCATAGTAAAAGTTGTTCATAATGATGAGTACAATGACCCATTAAAAGATTGCCACTGTTTACAGTTACATTCTGTATAAGCCCCTATGGTTTATTAGCTAGGTCTCATAAAATATCTGGAAAAATTTGTTTTTCCTATTTTCACCCAAGCAGAGCTCGGTCGACCAAGTACTCTGCTTAATTAAAGAACAGGCAGAATCGTAAGAGTGTACTAGTAATTAACATTTTTCTAAAGACCAATCATCTTGTTATACAGTAACAAAACAAAAATATCTAAAAAAACTATTGAATCATCACATAACTACATAATTGTCTAGTTTTTTTTTGGCTAAGATAATTGTGTCTCGAACTCTTGGCACAGATTAATACAGATGGGACACTCCGCAGTTTAGGTATGAAGCTACAAGTACGCGGTGGGCCCCGTCCGCGGGGTTAAGGTGATACAAAAAAAGTGAACTGGGCGGGAATAACAAAGAGACAGAGTCAATTACTTCCACATGCGAAAAAAAGAGAGCGCAACAACGCGCTGGAACCAAAATAAAAGCGCCAAATGAAATAAAAATTGTTTAAAAATAAATTAAGCTATCTATCAAAATTATGTTCAGCCAGAATTTTCAATTACCTAATACGCACATTTGAAATGCAATTTTGCAATGAAATTACTTAGGATTTTAGAATTATAGAAAAAAACATAAAAAAGTAGAGGTCTTTTCGGAATTAAATTCTATCGAGGAAATTTAACCCAATCGTGTTTTCCTTCAGTCAAAGTATTAATCAAACAGTCAATAAACATATATCCAAAAATTAAATCCATACATGCTGCAATAGTGAAATAAATGGTTACGAAAAATCCTCCAATTTATTTTGGTAGCGCCTTAATTCAGTAGGTCAGAAGGTATAAGAGTTACGCGATTGAAAGAGAGGCAACTTGTAGTTGACCATAACTGTAGGAAATAAGCGTTGTGCGACCTGAATTGCGCTTTATTGTGTCGTAGCAAGAGTCGCTTTTTATTTAAATGATTTTGCGGAGTGTCCCATCTGTATTAATCTGTGCTCTCGGTTGCTAGTAAGTAAGTAGTAGTTACGGTGTTTTTAAAGATTAATTTAAAGGAGAAAGGTTAGTTAAAATTAAAGGTATGATTAACGTAATGATTGCTTCAATCAACCTTCTATAAAGATGTTATGGTAGATTGATTAGTAATAGGTATTTGTGTGATTATTAATGAGAAGAACGTGGAGGGGCTCGTGGCTAAGTAATAACAGCCACAAGGGTCGACCATCTTTACATATCGAGACTCCTCCGTGCCTCGGAAAGCACGTTAAGCCGTTGGTCCCGGTTGTCATTCGTCGATCTTTGACAGTCGTTACGGGTCGTCAGTCTGACAACCAGTCTTACCAGTATTACCCAGTTACTGGGTTGTGGAGGTCAGATAAGCAGTTGCTTCATGTAAGATACAGCTGTATCCGGTTAGACTGGAAACAATTGAATTTGTGGACCAGCCCGACTGTTAGTGTCCACGTTTCAGGGGGCCTACTCCCTAAGCACGAAGCTCGTAGTTTCGACCTTCGTTACGGGCGTTTCTTACTCCGTATCACCTACGGATAGATGATTGGTTCGGGGCCCGAACGAAGTATGAATGACAACATGATTTGCCAGTTGTCCCTACTCCCGATGTGTTGTTGCCCGTCCGAAAAATTTAACTTATACACTTGTTTTAATGGATCTTAATGTCAGACGGACGGATAAACGGACGGATGGAAAGACGGACGGACTTAGGGAGTAGGCCCCCAGCACCGTATGTCATAACGGGCAGGACGCACTGGTTGAAAACCTTGGTTTTCAAACATTGCGGTGTGGGTGACGAAAAGACTTGACGAAGTTTTCCAAACGCTGCCCAACCCAATCGGATCCTTCTGTCGGCTTATTTCTCAAAGTTGTGTCTACCGAGCTGGATGACTTGACTTAAAAAAAACATGTATATTTTTATTTCTTTCTTATTTGCAAAATAGTTGGGCAAACGTAATCTAAAACTGTTCCAAATTTCAAGTTGATATCATTAGTAGTTCTTGAAACATCCAGCTGTGACAGACAGACAGACTGAGTCACACATAGATATCCGGAGTCACACCATAAGGGTTCCTTTTTACCGTTTTAGTGGTGGATGTACGGAATGTAAAACAGAGGCCATTTCTATTCTATTCTCCCCAGCAATATACATCTCAAGCTATTCCATAGCACAGTTTACTCAATGACGAAATGTCTTAAGCAACCAACAGATAAAGGTTACGGCAGTGGCCGGTTGGTTAAAGCAACCTACTTCCCGTAATAGATTACCAATGATGTTGGTTGTAAACATTGCATAAATTTTTGTTGGTTGACGTGATTCGAGTTATGGTGACAGCTCAATTGTTGGCTGAAAACGATCAAAAAGGTGGTTTTTTAAAGCTGTGTATCTCATAAACCGTAAATAATTTTGACATGAAAAAAAAAATGATATTTTCAAGTCTTTTTCGCATACAGTGATGGAAGCCAAAACACAATTAAACATACTTTAATGCACCAAAAAAATCTTTAAACATACCTACTAATAATCTTTAAAAGCTGTTTATCCCTTCATTAGAAATTATAATTATAATTAAAAATATACCATGAAATGTCTAAACTACATCCAGTGATGGATTATTTTTTATTAAATAGTTAATTTCTAATTTTATACGATTTTATTTGCACTTTTACGACATAATTCCGGTGCGCGTGAGAATCTTCTATCTCGTGCGTCAAACTAGACAGCCATAACGCCATTTCACTTACACACCGAGCTAAACCAAACTTGGAACCAGGCCCTTAAGGTACGGAGCCTTAAATGTGCGAAGTCCGACACGCACACCAAATCAGATTTATTAATATACAGGGTGAAATTGAATTCATGGGCAATATTTTAAGGGGTCACTGTACTCATCATTATGAATAACTTTTACTATGGGACCAAACCTGAAATCGCGGAAAAAAATCAGCTGTTCAGTACATTTATGTTCGCAAAAAAAACAGCTGTTTTTTTTTTGCGAATTCAGGTGGCTTGTCATTCATATTTGACAATATGCGAATAGAAGCGTAGCATAATCCTTTAATATTTTTTTTTATTATTATATATTTTTTTATTCTTTTATTTGATTCTGCCCTGACTACAGTGACTACAGTTAATGTTTGCCATCAGTTTGTAAATATTTTAAGTTGTAATCAGTGGAAAATGTTGTGGGCAGTATATTTAATTTTGTTAAGTTATGTTAAGGAGTTTGTATATAGGGGCCACGGGTAGGGGCTAATCTTCGAAACTCATCCGATTCCGAAAATTCTTTCAGTAATTGGAAGCTACAGTATTGTCGAGTGGCATAGAATATATTTTATGTTAAAAAAAGAAATTTCTCAGTAAATAATGTAAAAATCTGCTGCATGCATCCGGATGCAGCTGAATACCAGTATTTTACATGGAGCGACTGCCTATCTGACCTCCACAACCCAGTTACTGGGTAACACGAACACATTGGTTGTCAGACTTTCGGGCTTCTGACGACCCGTAACGACTGTCAAAGATCCACGAATGACAGCCGGGACTAACGGCTTAACGTGCTTTCCGAGCCACGGAGGGGTCTTGGTATATAAAGATGGTCACCCATCCACGAACAATAAATAATAGTGATAAGTTAAAGATATTGTAAGATTACATAATACGTTAAAGGCATTGCGTTTTATAACCATAGGGCATTATTGGGTAATGCAAACTTTCTCTCGCCTTAAGAAAACTTGTTTTTTTTTTATTATTATTTTTGTTGTTGTTATAAAGTCGTCCGTGGTATATGATTTGGAGGTAAAGTTGGTGTTAAAAATAATTTATGAATGAATGTAATCTTGTTATTTTTTTGGAATAAATAAATACATAAATTTATTTTTTGACGACACGGTTGGCGCAGTGGTTGAGCGATTGACTGCTGCACAGCATGTCGCGGGTTCGATTCTCACACGATACAAATATTTGTACGACCTACAAGTATTTGTTCCGAGAGAGGGTGTTTTTCTATCTACAGGGTGTCCCGTAAATAATGGATCAAACGTAACGGGTAGGTAGCTTACCTAATTTCCAACAACTAATTTGAATATTAAAAAAAAAACCGTTACAGTAACCAGGATATTAATTTTTTTTCGAATTTTACGATTTTGTCTTCCAGAATTAAGCTTTTTTAATGCTGTCGCTGCAAATGATGACATTTTTAGGTATGATTTTTATTTAACATTTCTGAATAGCTTACTAATGTTATAAGATACCATTTTTTTGAATACCGTTTTATTTGCCTTAGAAAAAAAATCTTGAGTTGAAAAGTTTTTTCTTTACGATGTTAGGACCAAAATTGAAAAAATTCTCCTGTAAAAAAAATGTATGACACCGAAAACCACCATTATTTTAAAAACTTGTACATTTAATAAGGTTTGCAAATTGGTATAAAACTTACGTCTAGTCTTTATCGTTACAAAGATATTGCTATGAATGTGATGAAGACAGAAAATAAATTAAATTGGTACTATTCCATTTTTTCATTTTCGTAATGGCTTATGCTTGAATGCTTGTAATCGAAGCAGGTAGTTAAGCGGCTAGCATATTCCGACCCGATGACGTCATCTGTCCGGAATTTGGGACCGCTACCTGTGGCGGAGTTGCACCTCAGTCAGCGTGAAGGGGATAGATAGCGCCGCTTTTGTATTTTTGGTAAATTGGTATGAAGTTGTACATTCTAGTCCTTGTCGTTACAAAGATAATTGCTATGAATCTGAGAGGTGCTCCAAATCAACGTTAATAAAAAAAATAAAAAAGTGTGTACATTTAAACTTTTTCTTTAAAATGTGTAACTGTAGTATTTCAGAGGCAATGTTCATTGAATTATTGAGGCGTATGAAAAGAATTAGGAGGCCGTACTAAAAAAACAGTTAGTTCAAATAAATCGTTTTATTTGGTTTTTACAATAAATGTTCGAATTGCCTTCCCTCTACAAGAATGCAAAGTCTGCATCTCCTAATAAAGGAAGCTCTTATCCGACGGACAAAACGGCTTTGGTTTATTTCTGATGCAGCAGATTGGATGCGCTGTCGTAATTCTTCTTCCGACGTTATTGGATTCTTGTAGACCCTGTCTTTTAAACATCCCCAGTAAAAAAAATCTAGGGGATTTAAATCCGGAGATCGCGGAGGCCACAAAATTGGTCCTAATCGGCCGATCCATCTGTCCGGATAACTTTCATCAAGGTGCGCCCTTACTGCCGTCGCATAGTGAGCGGGGCACCCATCATTTTGCAACCACATTGCTTGCCGTACGTCTTCTGGAACGTTTTCTAATAACCTTGGCAACTCATTCCTTAAAAAATGGAGATAATATTCGGCGTTTAGAGTAGCTGGTAGTTCAAAGGGCCCTATTATTTGCCCATTGATTATTCCCGCCCATAAATTTATTTTAAATTGATGTTGGCTCCTGTCCTCTCGCATCAAATGTGGGTTTATCAGCTGCCAACTGTGCAAATTATGCAAATTTAAATATCCATCTCGGCGGCATGAAGACTCGTCACTCCATAAAATCTTGTTAAAAAACTGCGGGTCCGCCCGAATCATTCTAAGCATCCTTTGGCAAAATTCTATTCTTGGCTGGTAATCACGCGACGTCAGCGTTTGAACACGTTGCACGTGATATGGGTGCAATCGGCACCGTTGTAGCACTCGATGCACCGTCGATCTAGAAATTCCTACGCGTCGCGCTATGACGCGAACGGAGACTGACGGATCTTCCTCGATTTCTCGAAGAATGACTTCGTCATTAACTTGTCGCGGTCGTCCTTCACGGGTACCACCAACTGCGGTGCCAAGAATTCTTCCCTCAAGAAGCGCGTTATGCACTCTAATAAAGACGCGATAATCGGGATAACGAACCAGGTTCGGGTATCTTTCACGGTACAATCTTGCAGCCGCCCTGGCATTACCTCTTGCTTCTCCGTAGATAAAATGCATTTCGGCGTACTGCCGTGGCGTGTACTCATAACGAGGCATTGGGCTGAATAAGGTTTCAGCGCTACTGCACACACGTACAAGCACACACAAACGAATGTTTTCGGAGTCCGTAGGATCGCCAAGTCGTTTGTCCAATACGCAAAGAGTTCCAAATCGATAGGCAAAGCAAAGTCCAAAAACACAGCACAAGTCAAATTTTACAGAAGAAAACACCGAGCCACTGACCGGGAGCGAAAGTTGTCTGACGTAGCAACTCGAAGAGAGACTAGTTACAACTAAACTAATAAAATCAAGCAACAATGAAGCCTGTACGAGTGAAGGGCGCAGGAAAGAACAAAAGAACCTGCGCAACTTCATACCGATTTAACCGATTTACCAAAAAGCGGCGCTATCTATCCCTTTCACACTGACTGAGGTGCAACTCCGCCACAGGTAGCGGTCCCAAATTCCGGACAGATGACGTCATCGGGTCGGAATTATGCTATCCGCTTAACTACCTGCTTCGATTACAAGCATTCAAGCATAAGCCATTACGAAAAGGAAAAATGGAATAGTACCAATTTAATTTATTTTCTGTCTTCTTCATCACATTCATAGCAATATCTTTGTAACGATAAGGACTAGACGTAAGTTTTATACCAATTTGCAAACCTTATTAAATGTACAAGTTTTTAAAATAATGGTGGTCTTCGATGTCATACATTTTTTTTACAGGAGAATTTTTTCAATTTTGGTCCTAACATCGTAAAGAAAAAACTTTTCAACTCAAGATTTTTTTTCTAAGGCAAATAAAACGGTATTCAAAAAAATGGTATCTTATAACATTAGTAAGCTATTCAGAAATGTTAAATAAAAATCATACCTAAAAATGTCATCATTTGCAGCGACAGCATTAAAAAAGCTTAATTCTGGAAGACAAAATCGTAAAATTCGAAAAAAAATTAATATCCTGGTTACTGTAACGGTTTTTTTTTTAATATTCAAATTAGTTGTTGGAAATTAGGTAAGCTACCTACCCGTTACGTTTGATCCATTATTTACGGGACACCCTGTATAATATGTATGTATTTACAAAAAAAAAGTATGTAAGTAGTTTATCAGCCATATCGTTACAAGCATTAGGTTGCTTAGCTTGGGACTAGATGGCGTTGTGTGAAATGTCCAAGGATATTTATTTATTTATTATTTCTTTACATAACAATAATTAAGTACGAACAAAACACGGTGTATTCTCGTTCGTCCCACTGAGATGGAACATAATTACACAATAGACGCATTATTAATTTATTATACATACTTAAAACAAAAATTATTGTATTATACAACATTAGTTTTTGTTTACACTAAACCCGAAAAGGGGTCATTGTACTCATCATTTTGAACAACTTTTACTATGGGACCAAACCTGAAATCGCGAAAAAAAAAATCAGCTCTCCAGTACATTTATCTACATCAAACTCGTCAAAATGTACTGAACAGCTGATTTTTTTTTTGATACCTCATTCATCAAAATCGGTTCAGTAGTTTAGGCGCTACGGTAGAACACACGTAAATACATACATACATATTTACATACATAGACTGCTAAAATTATAAACCTCCCTTTTGGCTTTGCCGTAGTCGTAGGCGTAGGCGTTTGATATAGAATAGAATAGAAAGCGTTTCGACCAACAAAGGATCATAGTGTTAAAAATAAAACAAAAGAAATAAAATAAAGAACACAAAACGAAATTACAAATCTCGATTGCTCAGTATGTGAACCATACAGTAATGGTTCAGCTGGTCGATTCTGTAAAAATCTCACCGTGAAAGCTTGCGTGGAGTGAGCTGTCAGTGTCAACCCACAGATGCTAGGGATTGACCAAATTACATAAAATTTACAATCATAATCGAGATTTTATCTAGGTATATTTTTATGCTAATTTTTTAACATAATCATTTTACATTATTTGTAAGCTAGAGGGTGTCTAAACATTACTATTTAGGGGGTTTTAAAATAAAATAGTCAAATAGAAATTCAGACGAAACTCAATTTCTGTTTTGAAATTTTATTTAAAAACCCCCTACTAAATAGTATTATTTAGACACTTAAATACTAGCTTTGAAATAATATAAAATGATCACTAGAATAGCATAAAAATGTTATTAAAATCTCAATTATGACTGTAAAAATGTGCTTGGTCCATCCCTAGCTATAGGTGGAATGACACTGACAGCTCACTCCACGCTCACTTCACTTAAGTTTTCACGGTGAGATGATGACAGAATAGCACTGCTGGTCAGGTACTGACAATCGAACCTCTGCGTGAATGCCCTCAAAACCTGAACCCTGTTGTTGTCATAAACCTGTTTTTTGTAAGCAGATCTTTAAAAAATTCATCCCCTGATCGGTCCAATCAGAGGGTCGAAGTTTATACGTGCTGTTATTTTACTCATCGACAATAAGGGAGTGATTCTACCTGTCATACTGAATAATTTTTCCCATGAAACCCATAAACTCCATCATCTGCCTAGCCTTTTCCTTACTATGTTGGGGTCGGTATCCAGTCTAACCGGATGCATCTGAATAACAGTATTTCACATGGAGCGACTGCCTATCTGACCTCCATAACCCAGTTACTAGGTAATACGATACCCCTTGGTAAGACTGGTTGTCAGACTTTCGGGCTTTGGACGACCGGTAACGACTGTCAAACGACCAAGCCACGAGCAACCAAAACCTCAACACAAATACGTAAATATCTCGCCCATGACATCCATTCAGTCAAATATTTTGGCTGTCAATTCCTTGTATGGGAGTTTGATTTTTGTCTGTATGACAGTCAACTAAATCGCAGGAAAAGGTAGTACGAAACTTCGTAATAAACATTAATACCAGTTTCATCTCTTGCATTAAACATAAGTGTTAAATTAAACAAATCGTGACTTGAGTACTTAGGGTTTACCTTTAAACGTATTAGCAGGAAAATTAACGTAAGTAAATATTATTATTTATGGTAACACTGCACGATCAATTATTTTAAGATTTATTGATTTGAATTAACATATTTATATAATTGTGTTGTTATCTAAAAATAGATCAGTGCATCTTCTGAGAAGTGTTACAGGGGGCACTAGAAGACGGATTACAAACCCAACTACTTCTATGATTTGATATGATGCGCAAAAGTTACGACAAATAATCGGTGATATTATGGATGCGCTGGGTAGCGAAATTATTATTTTTTTGGGTTTTTTGCAATTTGCAGATCCGTGTCAGGTTGTATCTTAATCAAAATATGATACGCGGCAATAAAAAATAAATGTATTTACATAATTTTAACCATAAAAATTATCAATACATCTCTCTAAGTTAGATTTCGTGCAGATTCGTCGAACGAATGAAATCTAACGACTCTGCACGAAATCTAACTTAGAGAGATGTATTGATGATTTTTATGGTTAAAATTTTATAAATACATATGTTTTATTGCCGCTTATCATGTTTTGATCAAGATACAACCTGAAACGGACCTGGAAATTGCATAAAACGCAAGAAAATTTGAATTTCGCTGGCTACCCAGCGCATCCTCCTTAAAAGAATCTCGTGGCTAAGCAATAACAGTCGCACGGGACGATTGATCTGGTTAAGCTGCGATGGGTAATCATCATTGCATAACGAGACCCCTCCGTGCCTCGGATAACACGATCAGATCCATGAATGACAGCCGGGATAAAAGCCTTTGGTCCCGGCTGTCATTCGTGGAAATTTGACCGACGAGTCGTCAGACCCCCGAAAATCTGACGCGGTAACCTAAGACCCAAAAATCGTTCCTTCTGTAAGTATATGAAGACCCTATGCCCTACAAGCCAGTACCATTTATATCTGCTGATGATGCTTAATCAGCCCATAATTTCCACTGCAGGGACACAGGTGCCTCCTCTTTGTAAGAGGGAGTGGTCCAAAATACACAACGTGGGTCCAGTTGGTTGTTGCTATTTTTTGGTTCTAGGACATGCTTGGGTGGTTTCCCTTCACCATAGTAGCGGAATCTACATCGCCACATACGAACTACGCGTTACACTGACGTCACGCAAAAATTCTGCATCGCGCAATCAGAGTTTACCGCGCGACTAGCTTATATACAACGTCCCGACATCAACCGTCGGGCAGTTGGCCACCAGACACAACACCCATCTGGTCGGAGGATCCTCCCTTTTCTATGGAGGATGAGTGAACTTTACACCCTGTTCCTCAAGCCTCTATACCATTTTGAGAGCAGTGATGATGAACTAAAATACACAAAGAATGTCCAATGAATAAAAAAAATCTCATAACATTAAAACTGTAGCTCATTCCCGGAAAAATCGGTACCAGCATACACAATCATGTCCTTGGTTCTCCATTAGTATGCTCATAGCGAGTTGCGGCGAACCAAATGTTGTCACCGCTATCATAAATCTATGCACTAATATAATTCAGGACGTAAAGCTCATGTCTGGGAAAATACTGGTTTTATATCCTCATTCCTGTGTTGTTTTTATCATTTAACTGACACTGGTCTGGTTTTTAAAGAAGAAAATCTACAAGTCCGTGATAAGGCCTGTCGTACTTTATGGATCGGAATGCTGGGCAGTGAAGAAGACGGATGAAAAAAGATTACATGCAGTGGAGATGAGAATGTTGAGGATGTGTGGAGTGACGCGTATGGATACAGTAAAGTTTGAAAGTGGCGCCAGTGACAGAAAAGTTGAAAGGAAATCGTTTGGCTTGGTATGGGCATTTGATGAGGAGGGACGAAACGCATGTGACTAAAAGAGTGATGAATATACATGTTGATGGATGGAGAGGCAGAGGAAGGCCAAAGAAAAGATGGATGGATTGTGTGAAGAATGATATGAAAGAGAAGGTAGTGAATGATAGCGTGACGGTTGACAGGGGTGAATGGAAGAAGAAAACGTGTTGCGCCGACCCACAGTAACATGGGATAACGGCAGGAAGATGGTGGTCTGGTTTCTGATCATAACTAAGTGATAAGGTAGGTGGATGTCACAAAAGAACTTGGGGCGAATTTCTTCAATGAAACTGAATGCGACCAGCACATCCAAACCGCATTCAAGAGTTTCATCACTGTTGTGGAGTACTGACACTGACGGCTTTTAAACGTGTTTTAGATCTGCTGAATCGCAATCAGTTTCATTTGTGAAATTCGCCCTAAGTTAATATCACATTCTAATCAGCCCATAACGGAGCGGAGCCTATATAGAGGAGCTCGTGGCTAAGTAATAACAGCCGCACGGGTCGATCTATCAGGTTAAGCTATGCTTGCCGGGGTTGGTCAGTGGATGGGTGACCATCTTTACATACCGAGACTCCGTGCCTCGGAAAGTACGTTAAGCCGTTGGTCCCGGCTGTCATTCGCGGATCTTTGACAGTCGTTGCGGATCGTCAGAAGCCCGAAAGTCTAGCTGACAACCAGCCTTACCAAGGCGTATCAAATGACCCAGTAACTGGGTTGTGGAGGTCAGATTGGCAGTCGCTCCATGTAAAATACTAGTATTCAGCTGCATCCGGTTAGACTGGAAGCCGACACTAACATAGTTGCGAAAAGGATAGGCAGATTAAATCAGCCTATAACGTTCCCACTGCTGGAAACCAGCCCTTCTCTTTGTGAGAGGGTGTCGACTGTCGGCAGTAATTTACCACACGGTCCCAGTGCGGGTTGGAATATGTCACATGTCTTCGAGTGCTTGGATCTAGGATATGCCTCATGAGGTTTTCCTTCACCGTTTTTGGAACAGTGGTGATGAATAATGTGCATACTTGTTCGGTTTGATCCCACGACCTATAACTTGAAAGTTGGGGCCGTTACCAGCAGCCTATCACATCTCTTCCGTACATATGTTCCATCATCATCATCTGCCTAGCCTTTTCCCAACTATGTTGGGGTCGGCTTCCAGTCTTACCGGATTCAGCTGAATACCAGTATTTTAACTCTGACCTCCACAGCCCAGTGACTGGGTAATACCATAACCCTTGGTTGGTTGGTTGTCAGACTTTCGGGTTTCTGACGACCCGTAACGACTGTCAAAGTTTCTCGAATGACAGTCGGGGCACGGAGGGGTTTTGGTATGTAAAAATGGTTACCAATCCAAGGACTAACCGCGGCAAGCGTAGCTTAACCTGGTTGATGGACCCGTGAGGCTGTTATTACTTATAGCCACAAGCCCCTCTACATCTGTTCCAACAGTTACTAAAAAAAAAAAAAACTTTTATATCAACCAAAACAAAACAGCACAGCATTTTCCGAGAAACTCACACAAAAACGGACGAATAACAATAAAGACAAGTTTATTCATTTAATTTACATGTGTGATCCGGTTTCAAGATAATTTAAGTAGTTAAATAAAAGCATTTAAAGATTTACGCTGAAATTCTCGCTTATCTCGGAGTGCGCGGTATTATCTGTGGCGAGGTAAACAATGTCGTTATTTCGTTTTCATAACAATCTGAGGGGCTTGTGGCTAAATATAAAGGTTCTAGAAGGTTAAGCAACGCTTTCCAAGGTCAGTACGTGGATGGGTGACCATCTTTACATACCGAGACTCCTCCGTGCCTCGGAAAGCACGTTAAGCCGTTGGTCCCGGCTGTCATTCGTGGATCTTTGACAGTCGTTACGGGTCGTCAGTAAACCGAAAGTCTGACAACCAGCCTTAGCAACGAGTATCGTGTTACATAACTGGGTTGTGGAGGACATATACAAGCTAATACTGACCAGAAAATTGCAAAAAACGTGAGAAAATTTGAATTTCGCGAGCTACCATAGGCGGATACCCTTTAAGGTTGATGCGCCAGGGTAGCCCGCGAAATTCAAAATTTCTTACGTTTTTTGCAATTTGTAGGTCAGTGTGAGCTTGTATGTTAATTAAAATATGATTCGCGGCCGTAGCTAATACGGCTTTACAGAACTATAATCATTAGTATCAGCAATACAACTCCATAAGTTAGCATTTATCTCAAATCTAGAGATTTCATGAAATTATGAGGTTTGAGGTAAATGCTAACTTATGGAGTTGTATTGCTGATTCTAATGATTATAATTCTGTAAAGCCATATAAGCTACGGCCGCAAATCATATTTTAATCAACATACAAGCTCACACTGACCTACAAATTGCAAAAAACGTAAGAAATTTTGAATTTCGCGGGCTACCCTGGCGCTTTCGCCTTAAGCTCAAATATTTTCTCAAAAATCTATTGGTCTATTGTTTGATTGACATTTGTTAACACTGTGGCGGCATCTACATCGCCACATACGAACTACGCATCACATTGACATAACGTCACGCAACCTGCATCGCGCAATCAGAGTTTACCGCGCGACTAGCATATACAGGGTTATTTGTAAAACACCAGTAACCTCTTAAGGGGTCATTATACTCATCATTATGAACAACTTTTACTATGGGATCAAACCTGAAATCGCGAAAAAAAAATCAGCTGCTCCCTACATTTTGACGAGTTTGATGTAGATAAATGTACTGACCAGCTGATTTTTTTTCGCTATTTCAGGTTTGGTTCCATAGTAGAAGTTGTTCATAATCATGAGTATAATGACCCCTTAAGAGGTTACTGGTGTTTTACAAATAACCCTGTGTACAACGTCCCGACATCAACCGTCGGGCAGTTGCCCACCAGACACGACACCCGTCTGATCGGAGGATCCTCCCTTTTCAATAGAGGATGAGTGAACTTTACACCCTGTTCCTCATGCCTCTAAAACACCAACAATCAATCTGCCTAGCCTTTTCCCAACTATGTTGGGGTCGGCTTCCAGTCTAACCGGATGCAGCTGAATACCAGTATTTTACATGGAGCGACTGCCTATCTGACCTCCACAACCCAGTAACTGGGTAATACGATACCCTTTGGTAAGACTGGTTGTCAGACTTTCGGGCTTCTGACGACCCGTAACGACTGTCAAAGATCCACGAATGACAGCCGGGACCAACGGCTTAACGTGCTATCCGAGGCACGAAGAAGTCTCGGTATGTAAAGATAGGTCACCCATCCACGGACCAACCCCGGCAAGCGTAGCTTAATTCGATGGATCGACCCGTGGGGCTGTTATTACTTAGCCACGAGCTCAAAACACGAACATAAATAATAAATTGTATTGTATAACTAAATTAATGTACTCTTTCGTAGTACCTACTGCAATAGTTTCGTTATAAAAAGTTGATTTATGTATAACAATAAAGTTATTTCAATCGCTTGTATGCATAATAGAGTTTTTTTGACTGGCAATTATTTTGACAATTGTGTTTTGTGACAGAACAGCGCCATTTTATATTGTGACGTAGTTAGCTTATATGTTTGCGAAATATTAAAATTTAATCTTTTTTAACCGACTTCTAAAAAAGGAGGAGGTTCTCAATTCGGATGTTTGTATTTTTTTTTTTTTTTATGTTTGTTCGCGCATAACTCCGTCGCTTGCCAACCGATTTGAAAAATTATTTTTTTGTTGGAAAGGGTATACTTCCCAAATGGTCCCATTTTTGTCAAAATCCAGTTCTGATGATGGGATCCTGGAGAAATCGAAGGAACTCTTCAAATATTATAGGCACACCTATAGCGATTTGGGTATTTTTTATAGTAGCTCGTGCATTTGCTCTCGGAAAGCACCACTTGGTGTAGTGGAACTGATGATGAAGACCACAGATGGCTACCGGAACTACTCAATGATAAATATTTCACGTGTTGCGATTCGATTACAATATGGTTGCTAAGCAATTTCCGCTCGTCACACAATGCGTGTGGTGAGTGGTTGTTGAGGAGTTCTCCTGGTTCTTACCAGCAGAACTCCTCAACAATTAACGTCCCAGCATCGGGAAAAGCAATATTTTGTAACATGTGATGAGCAATTGACATTAGACTATTGTAACTTATACAAATTATAAACAGACCCACTAAAAAGCGAGAAATAAAAACTTTTTAACAAAAAAAAAAACCGACTTCCAAAAATCACTACAAAGTGAAAAATAACTTTGATTTCGGAAGTCGGTGGCAAAAAAAAAAGAAAGTAAATAAAAAACGAAAGACACCGACTTCCGAAATCAAAGTTATTTTTCACTTTGTAGTGATTTTTGGAAGTCGGTTTTTTTTTTTGTTAAAAAGTTTTTATATTACTATTAGGTTATTGAAAAAAATAACCTGTATAACGTGCTGGTATTGAGGGTATTTAAAAAAAAAAAACCGGTCAAGTTGTCTGTCACAGCTGAATATTTCAAGAACTACTAATGCTATTAACTTGAAATTTGGAACAGTTTTAGATGACGTTTGCGCAACTATTTTGCAAATAAGAAAGAAATAAAAATACTTTTTTTTTTTTTGCAATATGGACTGAAAGGGGGTGTAAAAAATCGAATTAGGGCTACTACGGCATGTGGGTTTGATATTATTATTATCAAAGAGCGCTGTTTGCACATTCTTAAACTTTTTGTTTTCTTTTTTTTATGCCGCATAGTTTTCGTCTTTTGATGAAAAATGATAAAAAAATACTGTTCCCCTTATCTCCGAAGTTTCCATAGAGAAATATCTGAAATTATTCTATGTGATAGAAGTTTATGTATAGATTACAGAAAAAATAAAACGATGTCTCTAAATAGCACAGTTTTTCAGAAATCATCAAACAAAAATTACATATAAATGATGGTACGGAACCCTCGGTGTGCAAGTCCGACTCGCTCTTGACCGGTTTTTGAATGAATGAAATGCATCGACCCCAGCGTGGTCCGACAAAAAAAGTTATGAAGTTTTGAAGCGTGGAGCTTCAAAACTTCAGAAAACTGTAAATAATTACAAAAACAAAAATAATACGAAAACTACAAAAAAATCGCGGAACATTATACATGGGGTATTTTCGAATAAATAATAGGCTTTGATTGGACCCTTCGGGTACGGAACCCTAATAAAGCTTAGTCTTGTATAATTCTACTACCTGTATATATACACTTGTCTAGTCACCAGCACCTACAAAACTAATATCCTTTTCTAAACATTTATAGACTTTAATAAAAAAAATAATTGACCACGTACTCTTAAAGACCTTGACACGATTTTTCCTTATTATATCTTGCATCATTGGTTAAATATTATAGTTTACCAATATCATTCTATCTAGTATTTTCCCAACTATGTTGGGGTCGACTTCCAGTCTAACCGGATTTTACATAGAGCTACTGTCTATCTGACCTCTGTAACACGGTTGCTAGGTAACACGATAACCCTTGGTAAGACTTGTCAGACTTTTGGGCTTCTGACTTGTTGTAATGACTGTCAACTATGCATTACAGTATTCCCAAATTAATAATGCGGATGCAGACTTCGCTAATTGTCGTATTCCCGGAAACACCCGAATCATTGAATCGTAAGAGCCCTAAATTATGCATGAAGAAAATGCACTTAAGGCGCAGATTTCCTGAAAACGATCAAAAATGTGTTTTTTTAAAGCTGTGTATCTCATAAACCGTAAATAATTTTGACATGTTAAAAAAATATGATATTTTCAAGTCCTTTTCTTTTTTTTTTTTTTTTTTTTTTTTTTTTTTTAATTTTCTCGATAATCACTTTATTCTTATATTAATCATACCAATTTACTAATAATAAATATAACTAAATAACTACCTATCAAACTATCCTATACGTAAATATTTAGTCACCATAAAATTAAAAAAAAAAAAAAAAAAAAAAAAAAAAACGTTAAAATAATTATTAAATAGAAAATACAAATATTTTACAAAATTACCAATCAGTCCTTTTCGCATACAGTGATGGAAGCCAAAACATAATTAAACATACTTTAATGCACTAAAAAAATCTTTAAACATGCCTCCTAATAATCTTTAAAAGCTGTTTATCCCTTCATTAGCAATCATAATTATAATTAAAAATATACCATGAAATGTGAAATTCCAAGCTGCATCCAGTGATGGGTTACTTTTTATTAAATAGTTAATTTCTAATTTTATACGATTTTATTTGCACTTTTACGGCATAATTCCGGTACGCGTGAGAATCTTCTATCTCATGCGTCAAACTAGACAGCCATAACGCCATTTCACTTACACACCGAGCTAAACCACGCTTGGAACCAGGGCCTTAACCACTCTATATACATATCGTCTTCCGACTCTCGGGGAATACGACCGTTGCCGAATAGTGACGAAGATTTCTATACGCATTATCACTTTTGGGTGACCTGTACCTACTTACATGGGACCATGAACGAATTAACCACTGGACCCGACATAAAATACAAATGTATGAAAACTCTTTCAACCACATTACACTTGATTAAATTTTGTGATAAATAACAATAAATGTAATAAAATAATGTACTTACAAGTGAAAAGAAATAGTGCTGCTTCCGCCGCTATACTTTTTACACCATTTAAGGCGAAAGCGCCAGGGTAGCCCGCGAAATTCAAAATTTCTTACGTTTTTAGCAATTTGTAGGTCAGTGTGAGCTTGTATGTTGATTAAAATATGATTCGCGGCCGTAGCTAATATGGCTTTACAGAATTATAATCATTAGAATCAGCAATACAACTTCATAAGTTAGCATTTACGTCAAACCTCATGATTTCATGAAATCGCTAGATTGAGGTAAATGCTAACTTATGAAGTTGTATTGCTGATTCTAATGATTATAATTCTGTAAAGCCATATTAGCTACGGCCGCGAATCATATTTTAATCAACATACAAGCTCACACTGACCTACAAATTGCAAAAAACGTAAGAAATTTTGAATTTCGCGGGGTGCCCTGGCGCTTTCGCCTTAAGTGATCATTTAGTCATTTTTGGGAGGTGTTTTGTTTGACAAGTAGTGCTTGAGACTGTCGCAAAAACAAGCGACCAAGGCTAGAATTTCCTGGTAACTGACAAAACCGGTAAAGGTACGTCCGCTTATATGTACAATATACAATATACCAACTGCTTAGCGTGCTTTGCGAGGCACGGAGGGGTCTCGATATGTAATGGATTGTCATCCATCCACGGATCGACTGCGGCAAACTTGGTGTGGTTATTATTATTTAGCCACGAGCTCCTGTTTTTACTGTTCAATCGAAATACGATAAGTCAAGTGTATTAATTTAAGTAGTAGTTATTTCACCACGTTTTAACCAACGATAAAAAAGGATGAGTTTCTCAATTCTATACGTATTTTTTTTATCTCTCTCTTTTTTTACTCATAACTTTTTATAGAGCCGACCGATTTGAAAAAAAAATGTTTTATTCGAGAGGGTATACCGTATAGGCTCAAAGTTGGTCAACTTATTGCGTAGTTTTTGAGTTATGGATAAACCACGACTAAAAAGTGAAAAATAAAAAGATTTTTACAAAAAAATACAATTTACTCCAAACACAGTAAGTAAGTAAGTAAGTAAAATTTTATTTGTTTAAACATGGTGTACATGATACATTGCATGCAGGATAATAACAGATAGAGGTAAAGAAATAGTTCTAACATGTTCAGCCGCATATCGTGGCGTACAAATTGGTAGGAAGAGATGGTGCATAAACCGTGATAATATTCATCAAAATTAAGTACATTATAGAAATTATGTAGGTACAATTATTAAATCATCATTTCAACATCACAACACTGCAAACTGAAAAATAACTTTTTCAGAAGTCGGTGTCTGGTTAAATGTATTTTCGTTTTTTTCCACCGACTTCCGAAATTAAAGTTTTTTTTCGGTTTGCAGTGTTGTGTTTTTGGAAGTCGGTTGTATTTTTTTGGAAAAAAGTTTTTATTTTTCACTTTTTTGTGTAATAAATTAATAATGCGTCTAATTTGGGATAGAGCGCTCCTTGATAGGTGAGTTCTATTACTGGCTCGACTTACGACGCGCGACGCTTTGCGTGAGCTCAGAACAAAAGACGCTAGATACCACTCAAGGCCGTTGGCACATATCGACGTCTTAAATCCGATTAACACTGCTTGACCCTTGATAGGCGAGTTCTATTACTGGCTCGACTTACGACGCTTTGCGTGAGCTCAGAACAAAAGACGCTAGATACCACTCAAGGCCGTTGGCACATATCGACGTCTTAAATCCGATTAACACTGCTTGACCCTTGATAGGCGAGTTCTATTACTGGCTCGACTTACGACGCTTTGCGTGAGCTCAGAACAAAAGACGCTAGATACCACTGAAGGCCGTTGGCACATATCGACGTCTTAAATCCGATTAACACTGCTTGACCCTTGATAGGCGAGTTCTATTACTGGCTCGACTTACGACGCTTTGCGTGAGCTCAGAACAAAAGACGCTAGATACCACTCAAGGCCGTTGGCACATATCGACGTCTTAAATCCGATTAACACTGCTTGACTCAGTTAACCCAGGACTCATAAAATCAGCGAGGCAATCATCATTATAAATAATATGAATATTTATTTAAAAACATGTAAATAAGAATCACATTTCCATATGAATGGACGTCAATTTGATACAAAATGTCCTTCGCAAGAATTTGTCCTTGCAAATATTACAAAAGATTGTTTGTTTTTCACTCATTTAAAACAAGAGAGCTCCGGCATTGTTTTGAAAAGTGCATAATTAACATAACATCACGCCTCGTTTCGCCAAAGGGTTAGGCAGAAGTGTACCTATAGTACACCAATATTTCACCAGTTATGTTTATGGCGGAGATTTCTGGAAAACGGTCAAAAAGGTGGTTTTTAAAGCTGTGTATCTCATAAACCGTAAATAATTTTGACAAATAAAAAAAATATTAATTTTCAAGTCCTTTTCGCATACAGTGATGGAACTCAAAACATAAGTAAACATATTTTAATTCACTAAAAATATCTTCAAACATACCTCTTAATAATTTTTTTAAAGCTGTTTATCCCTTCACTAACAATTATAATAAAATTAGAAATATACTTACCATAAAATGTCAAATGTCAAACTGCATCCAGTGATGGATTATTTGTTATTAAATAGTTAATTTCTAATTTTATACGATTTTATTTGCACTTTTACGACATAATTTCGGTGCGCGTGAGAATCTTCTATCTCGTGCGTCAAACTAAGGTAGCCATAACGCCATTTCACTTACACACCGAGCTAAACCACGCTTGGATGCAGGGCCTTAAGTCGCATGTAATAGGAGTCGAGCCTATTGCCATCAACTGGGCACAAACCAGACCCCGGGCTGTTATTGAGAAAAACTGAGGAATTCCAGATGAATAAACCCAATAATACTTTGCCTGGCCCTTTTTTTTTGTATTAACAAACCCTGTTTCAAAGATAACAATCATGATTAATTAAAAAAAAAATCAAAATAGTCGAATTTATTTGATTTTTTTTTTTATTTATTTACATATTCCAATCTTACATAAATAACAATATGACTGTTTAAAAAAATGGAACAGAATTTGTATGAAATTTTAAGACAAGTAAGTTAAAAGGAACTTAATCGTAGGTGGTGAAACATGCCCTAAGTATGAGTACTTACATCAATCAACTTCCCGCATATTTTTTTACATAGCATCGCACGTATGTGTGCGCCGTATTTTATGTCGGGGAAGTCCCTTGACCCTTTTTGGTTGATTTTGTGGCTCAACTGATCCCACTCATCCTGCGGGATGAGTTGACCAATATTTTGAATCGGTCAACTGATACTTTTTATGATTTGTACAGACACGAAAAAAGTATTAGACATTAGATTTAAGAAAACCACAACGTTTTTTTTTTCAAAACTTCAATATTTGTTAGGAGTGAGTTCGAGTCAGTAATGCGTGGGAATCGAACTCGCGACTTCGCATTCAAACATGCATTCAAAAGGTATTGATTTCTATCAACGATATATTTAAAAAAATCACTAATTAAAATTAGGTGATTTATATCATCTCAACCCTGCTTTAAAACATAACCCTCTCTTTGCTGTCGCGAAGTTGGGTAAAAAGGTGGACCGGACGTAGTTAATTATAAGTAGGTATCGTCATTAATAAAGGTTCCTTTAATAAGTACCTAATTTAAATTTCTGACGATTAAATTATAATATAAATTAATACAAATATTTTCAATGTCAATCTGTCGAACAGATCAATATGTTATTTAATATTATAATTTATTAAAATCAAACGTAATTCGTTGATTAATTAAGTCATTTTAAATAAGTTAAGAAATCATTTTGACATGATCGATCATTATTATGATAATATTGCCGTGTTTTTTGCGTTTTTTTTTTCGTAACTATTTTAAGTAAGTATTATAAATTACATTTGCGTAAAAAAAATAGTATTACACGATTTGTAAATAATACTTATAGTATTTTATTATTTGTTTCTTTATTTATAAACTTTATTCAGTCTTGTTTTTAAAACTAGGCCCCACAAAAACGTTTTATATGTAACACACATGAACAAATTAACCACTGGACCCGACATAAAATACAAATGTATGAAAACTCGTTTAACCACATTACATTTGATTAAATTTTGTGATAAATAACAATAAATGTAATAAAATAATGTACTTACAAGTGAAAACAAATAGTGCAGCTTCCGTCGCTATATTTTTTACACCATTTAACTGAACATTTAGTAATTTTTGGGGATGTTTTGTTGACAAGTAAGTGCTTGAGACTGACGCAAAAACAAGCGACCAAGGCTAGAATTTCCTGGTTACTGACAAGACCGGTAAAGGTACGTCCGTTTATATGTCGGGTCCAGTGGTTAATTCGTTCATGGTAACATATACACACACACACACACATATACTGTTGAACCATGAAGGTTGTAATCCACTATGGTTTATTATTCTTAGTAACCTAATTCTAACATATACCTTCCGGAATAAATACTCTAATGATGGTGAAAATCCCATCAAAATCTGCCTTTAACAACAGCGCCCCCTGTCAACGTCATTTGAATGCAAAAATACAGGGTGTCCCGTAATTAATGGATAATCTCTTAAGGGGTCATTGTACTCACCATTATGAACAACTTTTACTATGGGACCGAACCCAAAATCGCGAAAAAAAAATCACCTGCGCCCTACATTTTGACGAGTTATGCGAACATAAATGTAGGGAGCAGCTGATTTTTTTTTCGCGATTTTGGGTTCGGTCCCATAGTAAAAGTTGTTCATAATGGTGAGTACAATGACCCCTTAAGAGATTATCCATTAATTACGGGACACCCTGTATACTTTTAGCTACCATTCCGATGATGTTTCTTTTTTCTTTTATACAGTATCTTTGACCCTTTATGTCCCGGATATCAATTTGGAAAAGATCGGAATTTTTTACCTGTAGTTTTTGTAGATAAGTTTTATTGAAATATAATATGGATCCGAACGAAGTGTCAAGTATCATTGATTGCCTTTTGAGAATATTGATGAGTGTGCACAATGTGTACGACGAATAATGAAAACAAAAGTTTTTTTTACAAAAAATAAACAACCGACTTCCAAAAAAAAAACATTACAAAGTGAAAAATAAATTTAATTTCGGAAGTCGGTGTCTTTGGTTTTGTATTTTCGTTTTTTTTTGTCACCGACTTCCGAAATTAAAGTTATTTTTGTAGTGTTTTTTTTTTGGAAGTCGGTTGTTTTTTTTGTAAAAAAAATGTCAATAAGCTATGGCATACCAATAAAACCTAGCTTACCAAGAAAACCTTCAGTCTCACTCAAACTGACTGATCTCGCAACGTTTCATTACTATTTGACAAGCCAATTATTGTCTCTATGTGAAATGTGACCCACTGTATCATTCCAGCATGTTAGTAAACAACTCGTCGAAAATTAGGAGCAACAGTTTAACGTGTTATTAGGGATTATAGATGCCTATAACAATAGGTTTATTTATAAACAAAATTATGATACTTTGTCAGTGTATCTAACCTATATTATGCCCCGAATACATAATAGTACAAGTGTTATGCATCAAAATATTCTCTGCGTAATGATAAAGTTTGAAAGTGACACCGGTGACTGAAAATTTGTGTGGAAGTCGGTTGTCATGTTATGGGCCCATTTTCCTCATTATTTCGCATCACATGCGGAAATTGTCAGGAAAGTTTTGAGTATAAACGTGGATGTGAGTAGGGGAAGACCAAAGATCCAAGATCTGTGTGAAAGATGAACAGAAAGGGAGTGACTACCGAGATGACGACTAATAGAGAAGTATAGAAGAAAAGGACATGGGTTTTGTGCAGGAGAATGATGAAATGAGCATTTATTTTTGTATTTAATCTCATTTTTCAAAACTGAAGGATTTGCTAGGGTGTAAAAATGATTTCGAAAATGAAAATTGGTTTCATAAAAATACAATTGAGAGTTTTTGTGTGATTCTTCGTTTTTTATCCGCGTTAGACAAACAACGACGCGTTACAAATTAATTACACTATGTAATATAAACATAATCTAAAATATTCACATATTAAGATATTAAGAAAATGCTCTAATTTAACATATATTTTTTCCAAATCATTAACACTACTCATTTAGACGTGATCTTCAGTTTAAACTCATTAAAAGTCGGTTGTCGTCGCCTTAAGGATGATGCGCAGTGGCATCCCGCGAAATTTATTTTTAGGGTTCCGTACCAAAATGGTAAAAAAGAACCCTTATGGTGTGACTCAGTCTGTCTGTCTGTCTGTCTCTCTGTCACAGCTGGATATCTCAAGAACTACTAATGCTATCAACTTGAAATTTGGAATAGTTTTAGATGACATTTACCCAACTATTTTGCAAATAAGAAAGAAGTAAAAATATTTCTATTTTTTTGTAAAAGGGACTGAAAGTGGGTCTTAAAAATTCAAATTGGGGCTACTAAGGCATGCGGGGTATCATATGAAAGAGCGCTGTTAGCACATTCTCAAACTTTATTTTTATTTTTTTAGGCCGCATAGTTTTCGACTTTTGATGAAAAATGAAAAATACCGCCCCCCCCCTTATCTCCGAAGTTTGCAAAGATAAAAAATCCGAAATTATTCTATGTGATAGAAGTTTATGTAAAGATTACAGGAAAAATAAAACGATGTCTCTAAATAGCACAATTTTTCAGAAATTAGAACGGAACCCTCGGTGCGCGAGTCCATCTCGCTCTTGACCGGTTTTTTTTTTGGATTTTTTGCAATTTGTAGGTCCGTGTCAGATTGTATCTTGATCAAAGTATGATACGCGGCAGTAAAACATATGTATTTATATAATTTTAACCGTAAAAATCATCAATACATCTCTATAAGTTAGATTTCGTGCAGATTCCTCAATGAATTTGCACGAAATCTAACTTAGAGAGATGTATTGATGATTTTTTTGATGATTTGAATAGAATCTGCATGCTGTATGTTTTTATCCAGCGGTTTATTTACTCGTGTTATTATGCAATATTATTAGGTATACATTTTAGGGTTCCGTACCCGAAGGGTACCAAACGTAACCCTATTACTAATCCTCCACTGTCCGTCCGGCCGTCTGTATGTCACAGGGCTGTATCTCATGAACCGTAATAGGTAGACAGTTGAAATTTTCACTGGTTGAAATTTCATACTTTTCATTTTGAAAAAAAAAATCTTACCCTAGCAAGTGGGGTGTCATTGTCTAGAACTCATCGAGTAGATAGAGTACAAATTTATTTTTTATTTATTTTTTTTCTTCAAAAATTAAGAAATAGTGGGCCGTAAAAGTTGTCAATTTTAGACCATTTTTTTACGAGCTCTATCGCTACAATTGTACCATTATACTGTATTTAATCAACAAATACTAGAAACGCCGATTCTTAAGATATTTTGTTTAAATATGGGCGATTTTCTGCAACTGCTAAAAATAACCTTGTAATTCACAGTACCTATCATTATGAAATACTAAGTATCTTTGCGATTGTTAAACATATACAACATTAGTTTTTGTTTACCCTAAACCCGAAAAGGGGTCATTCTACTCATCATTTGGAACAACTTTTTCTATGGGACCAACTTTGAAATCGCGAAAAAAATCAGCTGTTCCATACATTTTGTCGATTTAAGAACAGAAATGTATGGAACGCTGATTTTTTTTCGTGATTTCAAGGTTGGTCCCATAGAAAAAATTGTTTAAAATAATGAATATAATGACCCCTTTTCGGGTTTAGTGTAAACAAAATCTAATGTTCTATATGGTACGGAACCCTTCGTTTGTGAGTCCGACTCGCTCTTGTACCGGTTTTTATACATATTTTCGCCGTGACCTCCTGTCGTCTATATTTCAAGTTTTTTTGTTTGTTCAATATCGTTAAGAAGCCTTTTATTATTATTATTATCAAGATTGACAAGTGGAGTCTGGTTTCGTTAAGTTTTGAAGCCTTATTTATCATCGAACTATGCTAATGTCATGTTTAATTTCTGATGATAAAACAGCTTGAAGATTTAAATATACAACGTGTAACGTTAAATGCGCAAAACCTCTTAAGAGGTCATTGTATTCATCATTATGAACAACTTTTACTATGGGACCAAAAAAAAATCAGCTGAATTATGCGAAGATAAATGTACTGAACAGCTGATTTTTTTTTCGCGATTTCAGGTTTGGTCCCATAGTAAAAGTTGTTCATAATGATGAGTATAATGACCTCTTAAGAGGTTTTGGCGCATTTAACGTTACACGTTGTATACACCTCTGCAGGGTAATGGCCTCTTCTGATCTTCTGATACAGAGATAGCACGAACATTGACCACCACGATTGCTCAAAATAGGTTGGTGGTATCAGGGGGCCTACTCCCTAAGTCCGTCCGTCTTTCCGTCCGTCCCTTTATCCGTCCGTCTCACATTACGATCCATCAAAACATGTGAAAAAGTTAAATTTTTCGGACGGGCAAAAACATATCGGGAGTAGGGACAACTGGCAAATCATATTGTCATTCATACGTCGTTCGGGCCCCGAACCAATCATCCATCCGTAGGTGATAAGGAGTAAGAAACGCCCGTGACGAAGGCCGAAACTACGGGCTTCGTGCTTAGGGAGTAGGCCCGCAGACTTCAATCTGTCTGCTTCCGAATACCAGTATTTTACATGGAGCGACTGCCTATCTGACCTCCATAACCCAGTAACTGGGTAATACGATACCCCGTGGTAAGACTGTCAGACTTTCGGGCTTCTGACGACCCGTAACGACTGTCAAAGATCCACGAATGACAGCCGGGACCAACGGCTTAACGTGCTTTCCGAGGCACGGAGGAGTCTCGGTATGTAAAGATGGTCACGCATCCACTGACCAACCCCGGCAAGCATAGCTTGTTTTCTGACGATGTTTTTTTTCACCGATCTTAGTAAATTCCAAGATAAACTCAGAATACCCATTATTATATTACAAGTATTTGAAAAAGTCTCGTACATGAGAAGCGAGACTAAACATTGGGCCTTCACAGCATTAAAAACATGAAGATTTAAATGGAAGAAAAAATGTTTGGGCTCGTAAATAAATGATAAGGGCACATGTTTTTACGATAAAGTTAAATCAAATCATTAATCATGAATGATAGGACCCTTAACGTTTCTGATTAATGATTTTATTCAAATCTTTAAAAATAACTGGCAAGGTGCGTGTCGGACCACGCACAATAAAGGGTTCCGTAGTTGAAAAGAATTATCCCAAAAACAAACTACGTTGTAATTGGAAAACATATTCTCCAATACATTGAATAATAGGTAGGTATGTCACAATTCTCCAACTGCAAATTTAAGTTTGTAAGCGTAAAAAACTATTGTAATGTGAATTTAACTATAAATTTTATTAACGATTTATTTACTCGTATTTTTTTTTGTCGGACTTTTTCCTTTACTTGTGCCGTGAGACCTTGCTTCTTGACAAATGTCATGATACTAGGTTAACGGGAAGTACCCTATATGTTTCGATTTACTTGCGAGTATCAAAATATGTCGCATAAATGGCCGTATTTTTTTATTGCGTTGATTTAGAAGCTTGATTTTTTTTTAGAACTCCAAGGACCATAGGCCTACGTATTTGATATTAATTTCAACTTGATGCCTGCGTTGCTGAGAAAAATGGTCTTGACAGACTGACTGACAGATAGACAACAAAGTGATCCAGTAAGGGTTCCGTTTTTCCTTTTGAGGTATGGAACCCTAAAAAGGTTATTAAGGTTACGCAAAAGGACTGAGATTTTTGCTCTCGACAACATTATTCCTGGTTGTTATAAGGACCTAAATATTTGAGCAATAACAGGTGCCTCAAGATCTTGTAGGTTTAAATAGTCTGTTGTTAGGGTTCCGTACCAAAATGGTAAAAAAGGAACCCTTATGGTGTGACTCAGTCTGTCTGTCTGTCTGTCTGTCTGTCTGTAACAGCTGGATATCTCAAGAACTGCTAATGCTATGAACTTGAAATTTGGAACAGTTTTAGATGACGTTTAACCAACTATTTTGCAATTAAGAAAGAAGTAAAAATATTTATATTTTTTTGTAACAGGGACTGAAAGGGGGTCTTAAAAATTCAAAGTGAGGCTACTAGGGCATGTGGGGTATCATATGAAAGAGCGCTGCTTGCACATTCTTAAACTATTTTTAATTTTATTTTTAGGCCGCATAGTTTTCGACTTTTGATGAAAAATGTAAAAAAAAAATATCGTTCCCCCCCCCCTTATCTCCGAAGTTTGCAAAGATAAAAATCTGAAATTATTCTATGTGATAGAAGTTTATGTAAAGATTACAGGAAAAATAAAACGATGTCTCTAAATAGCACACTTTTTCAGAAATCGGAATGGAACCCTCGGTGCGCGAGTCCGACTAGCTCTTGACCGGTTTTTTTTTTAGTTCGACATGCTTGGTAACTAAAAAAATATGTGTATTTGGCATCATTAAAGGCATACTTTTATACGCTAAGGAACATATACCTACTACTTTGATTTTATGTAGTAATAATAAAATTTTGTAGAGTAACAGTTTTCTATGAACTTCTAGATCCGAGATAATATAAATTATGTGGTTTTTAAGCTAGTAAGTATAATTATGATAATTGAACGACCAGCGGTACTCATTGTCACTGGTTCTCAAGCACTTTCAGATAGGAAATTATGACTCCAACTATCTTATTTTTAGTGTTCCGTACCTCAAAAGGAAAAAACGGAACCCATAGAGGATCACTTCGTTGTCCGTCTGTTTATCTGTCAAGACCCTTTTTCTCAGGAACGCGTGAAGGTATCAAGTTGAAATTAATATCAAATACGTAGGTCTTTAGTTCCTTGAAGTCCTAAAAAAAATCAAGTTTCTAAGTCAACGAAATAAAAAAATACGGCCATTTATTTATGCGACATATTTTGATCCTCAAGTTTTGTAATTTTGCAAGTAAATCAAAACCTCTAGGGTATTTACCGTTGACCTAGAATAATTAAATTTTGCAAGAAGCAAGGTCTCTCAGCACAAGTAAAGGAAAAAGTCCAAAAATTGATAATCTGTAATTTTATCACATAAAAAAATGCTGGATTTTCGGCATAAATTCTTTTCAACTACGGGACCCTTCATTGTGCGTGGTCCGACACGCACTTGGCCGGTTTTTTTTAATTTTAATATGACGTGTAAAAGTGATTCCGATATCTTATTTAGAGTATAAGTTAACAATTTTATTTCATTTCACTAGAAGTTATGCGGAGACGTTTTTGTCCAGCTGTGGGATGATATAGGTTGACAGTAACATTAATTATGTTTATTAACTGACAAATGGTGTGTATTTCACACAAAAAACCGAAAATTACCGATCCAAACGAAAATTATATTGCCAGCAACGAAACAACACTAAAAAAACTACCAAAAATAAATATATTGACACTGATATCATTGACCAATAATGTAGATACCTAATTTAAAATAAAAGCACAAACACACAACACGGAAAATTACCAACTTACAAGAACTTTAAGCTTTATTTATTATTCAAACAACTTTCATTCACTGCACAAAACTTATTTTTCACTAAAATTCACTTTACGAACAAAATCTTTCGATCACTACCACAGCACTATTTTAATACGATATTATTATTTTTTTAAATAACATATATTTGTGTGACGTCTGTCTCTTGCGAGAGCCGCAGACTAACTGGCTGCGCGAGCGCAGGTGTTTGGTATAAGATCATTGAGGGATGGTGTCATGCAGTAAGGCTGTATTATTTGCTGTTGCCATTTTCGTACGTATTCCGGTCTGATTTTTGTTATAAGTATTTCTTTTTTTTGCGATAAGTGTCGGCTCGATTAATTTTTGAAAGACTTTCCGGTGTGTTTTTGGGTTTTGCGTTCGAGTTATTTTCCTTTTTTGTCGTTATGCGATTAAATAATAGTTGTTGCCGTGTCCTGTTAGAGACAAGGGTATGTTTAGCGCTCACAATTATATTTTCAACACTTTGTAGAGTTTGTGGCTAAGTAATAACAGCCGCACGGGTTAAGTCACGCTTGCCGGGGTTGGTCCGTGGATGGGTGACCATCTTTACATACCGAGACTCCTCCGTGCCTCGGAATGTAAGTTCATCATTCGTGGATCTTTGACAGTCGTTACGGGTCGTCAGAAGCCCGAAAGTCTGACAACCAGTCGTACCAAGGGGTATCGTATTACCCAGTCACTGGGTTGTAGAGGTCATAATAGGCAGTCACTAAATGTAAAATACTGGTATTCAGCTGCATCCGGTTAGACTGGAAGCCGACCCCAACATAGTTGGGAAAAGGCTAGGCAGATTGATTGAGGAGACTCCGCTCTTCCAATATCAATAAGTTGTTTTTTTTTATTCTTGAATTAAATAATAATTTATAGAACTATTACATAATAATATAAGAGTCTCTCTCGTTAGTCTCCGTGTTTCTTTTAAATAAATAAATAAAAATAAAAAAGCCCTTTAATTTCTTATTCATTTATAATATTTACAGCACCTAGATTTACAAAGATATATCGTTTTTTCAGTTGTGTCGTTTCTGTCTTTTTAGGGTTCCGTACCAAAATTTTAAAAAGGAACCTTTACCCTTACTCATTCTGTCTGTCTGTCTGTCTGTCTGTCCGTCTGTTACAGCTGGATATCTCAAGAACTAGTAATGCTATCAACTTGTTTGGAACAGTTTTAGATGACGTTGGCCCAAGTATTTTGCAAATAAGCAAGTTTTTTTTTCGCATCAAGGACTGAAAAAATTCTTCAAAATTCGAAGTGGGGCTACTAGGGCACGTAGGGTATCAGCTGAGCGCTGTTTGCACATTCTCAAATATTATTTCTTTTTTTTAGGCCGCATAGTTTTCTAATTTTTATGAAAAATGTAAAAAAAAATACCGTTCCCCCCTTCCCCCATCTCCGAAGTTTGCATAGAGAAAAATCTGAAATTATTCTATGTGATAGTAAAGATTACAGGAAAAATAAACGATGTCTCTAAATAGCACACTTTTTTAGAAATCGGAACGGAACCCTCGGTGCGCGAGTCCGACTCGCTCTTGATCGGTTTTTTTTATCGGGAACATTATAGGCTGATTATGTAATTGTTACTCTACCTACTGGTGAACACATTATTGCTGTAAATCTTCAATATGATGCCCTAATGACCGGGGTTGGTCCGTGGATGGGTGACCGTCTTTACATACCAAGACACCTCCGTGGCTCGGAAAGCACGTTAAGCCGTTGGTCCCGGCTGTCATTCGTGGATCTTTGACAGTCGTTACGGGTCGTCAGAAGCCCCAAAATCTGACGACCAGTCCAACCATCTGACCCGACAGACGTTGTCCTGTTGCAATTTCAATAATTTTAAATTCCCATAGAAAATCCACTTTCAGTTTTTCCGAATTTTCCAATTTACCCGGCAACTTTTCCAATTTTCCTCTACATATGAACCTTCTCCTGACAATAATAAACCCAAAAAAAAAGAATTAGCGAAATTGTTCCATCCGTTCACGAGTGATGCGATGACCAAGGGAAATAGGGATTCATTTTTATATATATAGATAGATATAAATAAACCATTTATTTCAGACGGCACAGGCCCATAGATAAATACCTTAACATAAATATACATATTTGAATATAATACTTGTGTTAGTAAATAAGGCTTAAGACTATGTTATTAGTACTTCACTTTGCACTAGCTTGACTATGTGCTGTCCTGTGGAACTTGCCTAGTACGCAGTTGCTTGTGTTGCCCAGTTACTGGGTTGTGGAGGTCAGATAGGCAGTCGCTCCATGTAAAATACTGGTATTCAGCTGCATCCGGTTAGACTGGAAGCCGACTCCAACGTAGTTGGGAAAAGGCTAGGCAGATTGAATGACCTTAATAAGGGTTAAGTACCACTCCCGAATATTTGTAAGTAAGTATAGAAAGTTAGTCATTTTCAGTGAAACCTACCGGATACAGATAACTAAAGTGTGTACACTTTAATAGTTTAACTATAAATATGATAAGGTTTTAAAGGGTGCGAAGTGTACTTTACGCTCGGGTCGATGACGCTGAATCGGGTATACTCGGCTCCATTCGGTCGATGACGCTGAATCGGGTATACTCGGCTCCAGTCGGTCGATGACGCTGAATCGGGTATACTCGGCTCCATTCGGTCGATGACGCTGAATCGGGTATACTCGGCTCCAGTCGGTCGATGACACTGAATCGGGCATACTCTGCTCCAGTCGGTCGATGACACTGAATCGGGCATACTCTGCTCCAGTCGGTCGATGACACTGAATCGGGCATACTCGGCTCCAGTCGGTCGATGACGCTGAATCGGGCATACTCTGCTCCAGTCGGTCGATGACACTGAATCGGGCATACTCTGCTCCAGTCGGTCGATGACACTGAATCGGGCATACTCTGCTCCAGTCGGTCGATGACACTGAATCGGGCATACTCTGCTCCAGTCGGTCGATGACACTGAATCGGGCATACTCTGCTCCAGTCGGTCGATGACACTGAATCGGGCATACTCTGCTCCAGTCGGTCGATGACACTGAATCGGGCATACTCTGCTCCAGTCGGTCGATGACACTGAATCGGGCATACTCTGCTCCAGTCGGTCGATGACACTGAATCGGGCATACTCTGCTCCAGTCGGTCGATGACACTGAATCGGGCATACTCTGCTCCAGTCGGTCGATGACACTGAATCGGGCATACTCTGCTCCAGTCGGTCGATGACACTGAATCGGGCATACTCTGCTCCAGTCGGTCGATGACACTGAATCGGGCATACTCTGCTCCAGTCGGTCGATGACACTGAATCGGGCATACTCTGCTCCAGTCGGTCGATGACACTGAATCGGGCATACTCTGCTCCAGTCGGTCGATGACACTGAATCGGGCATACTCTGCTCCAGTCGGTCGATGACACTGAATCGGGTATACTCTGCTCCAGTCGGTCGATGACACTGAATCGGGTATACTCGGCTCCAATTGGTCGATGACGTTGAATCGGTTATTCTCGGCTCCAGTTGGTCGATGACGTTGAATCGGTTATTCTCGGCTCCAGTCGGTCGATGACGTTGAATCGGTTATTCTCGGCTCCAGTCGGTCGGTGATGCTGAATCGGGCATACTCGCCTCAAGTGTATACTATGTACAGGGTCAAATTACAGTCGCTCCATATAAAATACTGGTATTCAGCTGCATTGAGAAGCCGTTTATTGCTCACATAAACTACTGTAACATTATTATACTGTGGTAATAGGGTTCCATTTGGCAACCTCTACCTTCGGGTATGGAACCCTAAAAGAGGCTTAGAACACCACTCCCAAATATGTCCAAGAAGTGAAAGTTATAATTTTCAGTGTAGCTCACCGGTCCCACCGGATATGGTTACTTATCTGATGTCTTAATAGGAGTGACACTTATCTATGTGAAGTCATTAGTTGGTCAATAGACATACTCATTGTCGTTGTGACAATCCAAACAAAGGATAGGCAGGAGTAGAGGTTGTTGGTTTTGTCTATGATGTAGGTATTTCGGATTAAATGTGTATTGGAACGGCATTTGATGTCAAAATTGGAAGTCACCCTATCCAACATGTCCCGTAATAAAAATTAAAAAAAAATGTTTTTAATACACTTCCTCGAAAACTGGTTCATATCGCACTACGATTAGGTTCATAATGCAATGTATTTCACACGCGTGCGATTTTTCATTTTCCAACACGTGTGCGGGAATAAAAATTGCCACAGATAACTTATACTTAGTCCAAATTGGTTCAATGCCTCTATTTACAACTCTCTATTTGGAGGTGAATGTTTTTAGGGTTCCGTACCAAAATGGTAAAAAAGGAACCCTTATGGTGTGACTCAGTCTGTCTGTCACAGCTGGATATCTCAAGAACTGCTAATGCTATCAACTTGAAATTTGGAACAGTTTTAGATGACTTTTACCCAACTATTTTGCAAATAAGAAAGAAATAAAAATATATGTATTTTTTTTGCAACAGGGACTGAAAGGGGGTCTTAAAAATTCAAAGTGGGGCTACTAGGGCATGTGGGGTGTCATATGAAAGAGCGCTGTTTGCACATTCTCAAACATTTTTTTATTTTTTTTTAGCCCGCACAGTGTTCGACTTTTGACGAAAAATGTAAAAAAAAATACCGTCCCCCCCCCCCCCCCCCCCCCCTTATCTCCGAAGTCTGCAAAGAGAAAAATCTGAAATTATTCTATGTGATAGAAGTTTATGTAAAGATTACAGGAAAAATAAAACGATGTCTCTAAATAGCACACTTTTCAGAAATCGGAACGGAACCCTCGGTGCGCGAGTCCGACTCGCTCTTGACCGGTTTTTTTTAATCTCGGCAAAGAGATATGCGTCTTTACGGCGTTAATATTTTTTGAATATTTAAATAATGTTTATAAATAGAATATCATCAAAAACCATGATTATTACAATAAAATAACGTTTATGAACAAATTAACATTTAGTTGTGTTCTAAACTCAAAAATATTCGAATTTTCTATTTTTCATATTAGGCTGTTTATCGGCTTTATACCTTTGCTTCTCCTTCAACCTGGCGAAAGCAAAGCGCGGAAAAAATGAAATTTAAATGGCTCCGGAGTCGTGTACATGAAGCCAGTCACGGCCATTACCACTGCTCAAGAAAACGGCATACGAAAATACCTAATCTAAATAAAAAAATAAAAAAAGCCTTATTCACTGACCAAATACAAATAGGTACAGTTTTAACTTAAACTTAAATTACCTATTTAATTTTAATTTTACATAAAGTTCAATAAAAATAAAAAAAACCGGTTATTTTTCCTGTAATCTTTACATAATGTTCTATCACATAGAATAATTTCAGATTTTTGCCTTTGCAAACTTCGGAGATAAGGGGGGGGGGGGGGGGGTATTTTTTATTACATTTTTCATCAGAAGTCGAAAACTGTGGTCTAAAAAAAAGAAAAAAAATGCTGAGAATGTAAAAACAGCGTTCTTTTATATGATACCCCACATGACCTAGTAGCCCCACTTTGATTTTTTAAGACCACCTTTCAGTCCCTGTTGCAAAAAAAAAAAAAAAAAATATTTTAATTTCTATCTTATTTGCAAAATAGTTGAGTCAACGTCATCTAAAACTATTCTAAATTTCAAAGTTGATAGCATTAGTAGTTCTTGAGATATCCAGCTGTGACAGACCGACAGACAGACAGACTGAGTCACACCATAAGGGTTCCTTATTTACCATTTTGGTACGGAACCCTAAAAACACATTTTTCAGCAACCACTTTGTTGGACAGACGGCCAATTATCTTACCTAAAAACGTACACAATCTCATGCCAGCGTCAATCAAATGTCAAAAATGTAGGTAAACGCTATACAATTTTTGACAGATTGAGACTGAGATGAGATTGCGAACGTTGTTAAAAATACGAGAATTGCTCCTCTGGTTGTCTTTCGACATAGGCCAGAGGGGCAATTCCCGTAATTTTAACAGCGTTCGCAATATCATCTCAAGACTCAATCTGTCAAAAATTGTATAGCGTTTAATACAATTTTTGACAGATTGAGTCTTGAGATGATATTGCGAACGTTGTTAAAATTACGGGAATTGCCCATATGCTCTAGTTTCTTCTACTCATCTCTGTCACAAGCTAATCTTCTCCATCCTTTCGGTAAGTCATCTTCCCACCTAGAAAGAAAGAAAGAAAGAAAAATCGTTTATTTGCGGTAAACATGACGCAAACTACAGCAGAGTAAAATAATTATTTAAAAACAATTTGGGGGAAAATATGCGTCACATCTACGCAAAACGGCCACCGCTCAGCATAATGCCGCGACCCCATGCAAAACGGAGCCCCAGCGCTGGTTTTCAGCGATAGCCGGCGTTGACGCAATAACGTCGACCGGTGCAGCATGTAACAAATAATATGCAAATATAAAATAAATAAAAATATGTGTATAAATAAAATAATTAAAAATATGTGTATGAATAAACGCTTCTAAAAGTATGGATAAAATATACCGAGAGTGGCAACATTCGAGCAATCCGTTCCGCGACAGCACCGACTCCCACGCCGCAGAATGCGTTATCTGTGCGCCCAGCTGTCAGCGGAAATATTAGACTTTTACTGACATAATATTTTAAACATGTCGTAGCAATTATGCAATTAATGTTAACCTCTTGATTTGACGTCCCTTTTGTCTTTGTCCTTTCCTAGGATACCATTCCATTACGTCTTTCGTCCATTTTCCTCTGTTCTCATAATGTGACCAGTCCAGTTCCATTGGAGTTTTGTTTAATTTTTAGTAGAACATCAGCAATAAAAGAAAACAGGAAGAATGCTTTCGATATGATGCGACCTAAATCAAACTCATTTTCAAATGTAAAATCAAACCAAACTAAATATCAGCAACCAGAGGCAGAACAAGCCCAATCCGCCTGGTCCCCGTGGGGTTGCCAGACCACCACCCCCTAGAAAATAATATCAGCAACCAGAGGCAGAACAATCCCAATCCGCCTGGTCCCCGTGGGGTTGCCAGACCACCACCCCCTAGAAAATAATATCAGCAACCAGAGGCAGAACAAGCCCAATCCGCCTGGTCCCCGTGGGGTTGCCAGACCACCACCCACTAGAAAATAATATCAGCAACCAGAGGCAGAACAAGCCCAATCCGCCTGGTCCCCGTGGGGTTGCCAGACCACCACCCCCTAGAAAATAATATCAGCAACCGGAGGCAGAACAAGCCCAATCCGCCTGGTCCCCGTGGGGTTGCCAGACCACCACCCCCTAGAAAATAATATCAGCAACCAGAGGCAGAACAACCCCAATCCGCCTGGTCCCCGTGGGGTTGCCAGACCACCACCCCCTAGAAAATAATATCAGCAACCAGAGGCAGAACAAGCCCAATCCGCCTGGTCCCCGTGGGGTTGCCAGACCACCACCCCCTAGAAAATAATATCAGCAACCAGAGGCAGAACAACCCCAATCCGCCTGGTCCCCGTGGGGTTGCCAGACCATCACCCCCTAGAAAATAATATCAGCAACCAGAGGCAGAACAACCCCAATCCGCCTGGTCCCCGTGGGGTTGCCAGACCACCACCCCCTAGAAAATAATATCAGCAACCAGAGGCAGAACAACCCCAATCCGCCTGGTCCCCGTGGGGTTGCCAGACCACCACCCCCTAGAAAATAATATCAGCAACCAGATGCAGAACAACCCCAATCCGCCTGGTCCCCGTGGGGTTGCCAGACCACCACCCCCTAGAAAATAATATCAGCAACCAGAGGCAGAACAACCCCAATCCGCCTGGTCCCCGTGGGGTTGCCAGACCACCACCCCCTAGAAAATAATATCAGCAACCAGAGGCAGAACAACCCCAATCCGCCTGGTCCCCGTGGGGTTGCCAGACCACCACCCCCTAGAAAATAATATCAGCAACCAGAGGCAGAACAACCCCAATCCGCCTGGTCCCCGTGGGGTTGCCAGATCACCACCCCCTAGAAAATAATATCAGCAACCAGAGGTAGAACAACCCCAATCCGCCTGGTCCCCGTGGGGTTGCCAGACCACCACCCCCTAGAAAATAATATCTAGCCTTGATCAAATTCAAGGCGTTTTAGAATATAAAGAGCAGTAGTGCCTCAGTGGTAACGGCCCCAACTTACGGAGTTGTAGGTCGTAGGTTCGAACCCAAGCAGGCACTTTATTTTGTGTAAATTATTTCAACACCACTACTCTCAAAACGGTGAAGGTGAATAAAAAGGCTAAACCCAGGTATATTTCTGTCTATTTTTTCGAGTTTTTACCATATTACTCCTACAGTTTTCATTAAAAGTGTTCATAAATTTATACAGTTCTTTACAAAATAATAAGGAATGATTTCACGTGATTACTTTTTAGTCCAATCCCTAGATTTTTTGTAAATCGGTAATTACTTCATATTTTGCAAGCGTTGTGTCATCGCGCTTCTCTTTCTTTTCTATGCAGTCCGACAGTGACCGCGCTTTTTACGGCGGACCTTCATTTGTAACAACGGTGAAGGAAAACATCGTGAGTGACTTCTACCAACCCGCACTGGGGGTCCGCGTGGTGGATTACGGCCCACTCACTCTCACAGAGAGGAGGCCTGTGTCCCAGCAGTGGGAATATTTCATTCTACATCTACTGAAATATATTTTTTTTCCATACCACCTTTTAATAGATACAACTATGGAATTTACACTAAAAATATTATAGTCTAACAATTAAATGCTATTGTATAATAATAACAACTGAATAAATAAATAATTATAATGAATCATTCATTATGTCAATATAAATGCATTTAATTATGTATTGTGTCCACTTCAGAACAAGTAGGTACACATACAGCAGCTAGCTTAGAGCATAAAAAATTAAAACCGAAAACGTAAACTAGTATTCAAAACATTGATCAAAGCTTTTGGTATATTCTTACAGGCTTTTGACTATGATGTAGGTATTTCGGTCAAAATGGTTTTTATTGAAGAAACCTAGTCTATACAACAGGTACCGTAATTAAGGGGTCATTGTACTCATCATTATGAACAACTTTTACTATGGGACCAAACCTGAAATCGCGAAAAAAAAACAGCTGTGTCATAGAAAAGTTCAATATCTACTCGATAAAAATGTATGAAACAGATGTTTTTTTTTTCGCGTTTTCATGATTTTTAAAAAAAATTTTTTCGACTTTTAATTAAAAATGTAAAAAAAAAATACCGTTCCCCATAACTCCGAAATTTGCATAGTAAAAAATCTGAAATTATTCTATGTGAAGTTTATGTAAAGATTGCAGGAAAAATACAACGATGTCCATAAGTAGCACACTTTTTCAGTAATCATCAACAAAAATTATATAATTATATGATTGTACGGAACCCTCGGTGCGCGAGTCCGACTCGCTCTTGACCGGTTTATTATAGGCGCATAAACAATTTAAATTGCTCTTGATAGATTGAAATTCTTTGTCTATTAATTTCCTAATTAATAACAAAATGCTTCATCTGGAACGTGTTTCTTAGTAAATTCTATATCAGTATCCGACCCGTTATCGGACACGATCCGTATTTACTAATAAAATACGTTTTGTTACGTTACAAAGAATTATTTCTTCATTGTTTTGTAACAACCTGTAGATGAGCATTGCATAAACAGTTTTTTGAAGTGAATAATTCTCTAGGCGCGTTGAGAGTCTTAGGAGGGGAAAATCTTATGGGTTCTCGTCACTAACATGATTAAATTAGAGCATTTTTTTAATAATTTAAAATGTTAATATTTTAAATTATGTAAAGTTATGTCTAACGCGGATAAAAAACTGAGAATCACGCAAAAACTGTCAAGCGTATTTTTATGAAACTTTCACCATTTTAAAGATAATTTTTAATTATTTATCTACACACCCATGCTATAAATCCTCTATAAAAGTTTCTGAAACAGTTAGCTTATTGCCAACATTAAAACAGCCAGAGTCATAGTAACCATGGTAACCATAATAGCATCCAAACGGGTGTTTTAATGTTGTACTGAATTTCATAATGCAACTCGTTTTCAAAAAAAGAACATTGTAATGCACGCGCGTTTCACTACAACAGCGCCGTAATTAAAAAAAGAACTTATTCTAATTCACGTCGGCGTTATGACGCCGGCCGCCATGTTCGATACGAGTATTAGTATTGCAAAAAACTGTTTCAGAACCTTTTATAGAGGATTGATAACATGGATGTAGATAAAGTCTTGTATGCAACTGTACATAATTAGGTATTAAAACACTCATGTGATACTATTATCACACTCTGCTTCGCCTCGTGTGATAAACCCACATTCGTGTTTTAATACCCCTTATTATACGTCAGTTGCATAAATAACTATTATATCTATTAGTATACGAGTTTTACTAAAATACCTTTTGGTTTTATGTATTATAAATTAATACTTAATGCGTCTAATTTGGGAAAGCGCTCCTTGATGGGCGAGTCCTATTACTGGCAAAAAAAACGTCAAATTTAGTACATATAGCCAGTTTCACTCAATTAATAACTAAGTGCCATCTTAGTGCTGTCAAACTAAAATTTAGTTAAGTTGTGTCACTTTAGTCAATTTGACAGGGATAAACTCGGTGATTTTTAAATCGTTTAAGAGGCATTTTTGACAAGAGAATCGGCACCAATATCCTTCCCAACTTCAGCCGTTTGACAAGATAAGGAGGATGCGCAATGGTAGCCCGAGAAATTCATTTTTATTTAGGTTTTTTGCAATTTGCAGTTCCGTGTCAGGTTGTATCTTGATCAAAATATGATACGCGACAATGAAACATATGTATTTACATAATTTTAACCATAAAAAAAAACCGACTTCCAAAAAAAACACTACAAAGTGAAAAATAACTTTAATTTCGGAAGTCGGTGTCTTTGGATCTGTATTTTAGTTTTTTGCCACCGACTTCCGAAATTAGTTATTTTTCACTTTGTAGTGTTTTTTTTGGAAGTCGGTTTTTTTTTTGTAAAAAACTTTATATTTTTCACTTTTTAGTGGTTCAGTTTGTAATTTATCTAAGTTACAATAACCCAATGTCAACTGCTCATCACGTTTTACAACGACGTTAATTGTTGAGGAGTTCTCCTAGTAAGAACCAGGAGAACTGGAGCTCATGGTGAAGTCACCATTACCATTATGCATTTTGACGAGCATAAACCATATTAAAGTAATCGAATCGCAACCTGTGATATACTTAGATATAATTGAGTATTTCCGATGGCCATCTGTGGTCTTCATCATCAGTTCCAGTTCACCGAATGGTACTTTCCGAGAGCAAATGCACGAGTTACTATAAAAAAACCGAAATCGATATAGGTGTGCCCATAAAATTTGAGGGTCAGATCCTGACTTGATGATCATGGGACCTTTTGGAAGTCGGTTAAAAATCATCAATATAAATAAATAAATATACTTGGACATTTCACACAACGCCATCTAGTCCCAAGCTAAGCAACCTAATGCTTGTGTTATGGTAACGAGATGGCTGATAAACTACTTATATACATTTTTTTTTTTTTGTAAATACATACATATTATAGATAGAAAAACACCCAGACTCGGAACAAATACTTGTAGGTCGTACAAATATTTGTTCCGTGCGGGAATCGAACCCGCGACATGCTGCGCAGCAGTCAATCGCTCAACCACTGCGCCAACCGTGTCGTCCATACATCTCTCTAAGTTACATTTCGGGCAGATTCGTCGAACGAACGAAATCTAACGAATCTGCACGAAATCTAACTTAGAGAGATGTATTGATGATTAAAATTATATAAGTAGTTGTTTATTGTTAACTGTTTTATTGACGCGTATTATATTTTGATCAAGATACAACCTGACACGGACCTGCAAATTGCAAAAAACCCAAAAAAAATTTAATCTCGCGGGCTGCCACTGCGCACTTAAAACAATATTTTTTGTTTAAGTATTTAATTGTTAAATTTTCTTCTTGCCTCCCTCTTACATAAACACGTGTTAACGTACTACAACCACTCTCTATCACTTTAAATTATGTCTGAACTGAATTGCTGCACTCATAGTAAACAATTACCCTTTACGCGTTTAATGATTATGAGGTAAGGTAGAGGTGTACACCTATATTTCGTTAGTTACCGTAACTAAAAAAAAAAACCGGTCAAGAGCGAGTCGGACTCGCGCACCGAGGGTTCTGTTCCGATTTCTGAAAAAGTTTGCTATTTAGAGACATCGTTTTATTTTTCCTGTAATCTTTACATAAACTTCTATCACATAGAATAATTTCAGATTTTTCTTTCTATGCAAACTTCGGAGATAAGGGGGGGGGGGGGAACGGTATTTTTTTTACATTTTTCATGAAAAGTCAAAAACTATCCGGCGTAAAAAAAATGTTTGAGAATGTGCAAACAGCGCTCTTTCATATGATACCCCACATGTCCTTAGCTCCACTTTCAATTTTTAGAACACCTTTCAGTCCCTGATGCAAAAAAAAAAATTCTTTCTTATTTGCAAAATAGTTGGGTAAACGTCATCTAAAACTGTTCCAAATTTCAAGTTGATAGCATTAGTAGTTCTTGAGATATCCAGCTGTGACAGACAGAGATAGACTGAGTCGCACCTTGGGGGTTCCTTTTTTACCATTTTGGTACAGAACCGTAAAACACCGCCCAAGTGCAATGAAGGGTGTCGGACCACGCACAATGAAGGGTTCCGTAGTTGAAAAGAATTTATCCCAAACACAAATTCAACATTCTACTTGAAAAATACCATACATTGATACACGTCACGGTCAAAACTATTTTAAGTTTGTAATCCCAATTTTTTGTATGTGATAAAATGACAAATTAAGATTTTCGGACTTTCTCCTTTACTTGTGCCGTGAGACCTTGCTTCTTGACAAATTTCATGATACTAGGTTAACGGGAAGTACCCTATAAGTTTTGATTTACTTGCGAGTATCAAAATATGTCGCATAAATGGCCGTATTTTTTTATTGCGTTGACTTAGAAGCTTGATGATGAGTGAACTTTACACCCTGTTCCTCATGCCACTAAACCTCAACGTGTTCCCGAGATAAAGGGTCTTGACAGACAGACATTTGATTTTATTTTATTTATTATCCTTTTCCCTACTATATTGGGGTTAGCTGTCAGTCTAACCGGACGCAGCTGAATACCTATATTTTACATGGAGAGACTGCCTATCTGACTTCCACAACCCAGTTACTGGCTAACACGATGGTAAGACTGGTTGTCAGACTTTCGGGCTTCTGACGACCCGTAACGACTGTCAAAGATCCAAGAATGACAGCCCGGACTAAAAAAATTTAACAAAAAAAAAAAATTGTGTAACAATTTGTCATCGTAAAAAAGTAACAATAATAATCTCATTTATATACTATGAAACATAAGCACGCAGAAATATTCGTCATTCTTAGGCTTAAGGGTCGAGCACACTTACCAGCAAATTATGGCAGTATCAGCAAGAAATTAATATTTTACACTTATTCATTTTATGTAGAAATTATGAAACAGTTAGTATTATAACCACTTTTTAGGGTTCCGTACCAAAATGGTAAAAAGGAACCCTTATGGTGTTCTCTCAGTCTGTCTGTCTGTCACAGCTGGATATCTCAAGAACTACTAATGCTATCAACTTGAAATTTGGAACAGTTTTAGATGATGTTTGCCCAACTATTTTGCAAATAAAAAACATTTTTTTTTTTGCATGGACTGAAAGGGGGTCTTAAAAATTCGAAGTAGGGCTATTAGGGCATGTGAGGTATCATAATGAAAGAACGCTGTTTGCAAATTTGACTTTTGATGAAAAATGTTAAAAACTACCGTTACCTTATATCTCCGAAGTTTGCATAGAGAAAAATCTGAAATTATTTTATGTGATGTGTGTGTCTAAATAACACACTTTTCCAGAAATCGGAACGGAAACCTCGGTGCGCGAGTCTGACTCGCTCTTGACCGGTTTTTTTGCCTTTAATGCCATTCTTAACCCTACGGAATAGACGTAAAAATCGGTTGAACGTACCTTAAACAAGGTTTGTTTAAATTTCTAATCTAAAAAATGTATGTATGTATGTGTAAATGTAGTATAGAGCTGTATGAGTCATCGTCAATCAAAGAGGTCAGGTTCAAAAAGTTTTACATCGTAAAATAAAGTTCTATGCATTTAAAGCTCACTGCGGTAGTGTGGCACGCCCTTATTTCAACAAGTACTTAAAGTGTGCCTTGAGATAACACACCTTGTTTTAGCGGAACCTTAAACAAGTCATTGTCAACTTATGTACGGTTTAAGTTATTACTTTATAGTATTAAAGTTGTAACCAGTTGTAACATAATTTGTGAAATGTTGCTGTTCTATAGGGACACATCTGCTTAATCCTTCGGGGATTAAAGGTGTGATGTTATGTTATTAAAGTAGTAAAGAAACTAAAAACATAGTTACAGAGCATTTTTAACTGACTTTTCAATAAAAAAAAAAAACTGGTCAAGAGCGAGTCGGACTCGCACACCTAGGGTTCCGTTCCCATTTCTGAAAAAGTGTGCTGCTTAGAGACATCGATTTATTTTTCCTGTGTATAAACTTCTATCACATAGAACAATTTCAGATAATTCTCTTTGCAAACTTCGGAGATATAGGAGGGGGGTGGGGGGGCGAATGGTATTTTTTTTACATTTTTCATCAAAAGTCGAAAACTATGCGGCCTAAAAAAAAATAAAAAAATGTTTGAGAATGTGCAAATAGCGTTCTTTCATATGATACCGCTGTTGGTTGCCTTAATAAAGAAAATAAAATTAAAAAAAACCCACATGCCCTAGTAATTCGAATTTTTATATGATACCCCACATGCCCTAGTAGACCCACTTTGAATTTTTAAGACCACCTTTCAGTCCTGTTGCAAAAAAAATATAAATATTTTTATTTCTTTCTTACTTGACAAACAGTTGGGTAAACGTCATATAAAACTGTTCTAAATTTCAAGTTGATAGCATTAGTAGTTTGTCTGTCTGTCTGTCTGTCTGTTAGTAGACAGACAGACAGACAGACAGACTGAGTGAGTGACACCATAAGGGTTCCTTTTTTACCATTTTTGTACGGAACCCTAAAAAGGAGGAGGTTATCAATTCGTCGCGTATATATTTTGTACACTGATTTCTCCGTCAATTGTGGACCGATTTTGAAAATTTTTTTTTTTTTAAATGGTGTGTGTGCTCTCGAGGTGTTCCCATTGTTACCAAGTCGGAATCTGATGAGGAGATCCTATGGAAATCGATGCAAACCCTCAATTTTATAGGCACACCTATAGCGATTTGGGTATTTTTTATAGTAACTCGTGCATTTGCTCCTGGAAACCACCATTTGGTGAAGTGGAGCTGATGAGGAAGACCACAGATGGCCATCGGAACTACTCAATAATACGTATTTCACTTGGGTTGCGATTCGATTTCTTTAATATGATTGACCGCAATTTAATGATGCTTATAGTTGTCACAATATTATAAAATTTTTTGATGTTCATATATTTTTGAAGCCTGAAAGGGCCGTTAAATTAATGAACTCGACTGTACAAAAAAAAGTGTGTTAGGACAATCTCTGGCGTCTGGTTTTTGGAAAGCCACTTTCGGTTTTTTTTTTAATTTTTTTTTTTTTGTTAAGTTTGAATCGAACTTTATCAGACCATATGACAGCACCGGCGATACATATCCGTGATATGCGGTGACTGCTGCAATTACTTTAGTTCAATCTCAGATCTTACGAAAAACAGCCCTTCGTAATCCGGGCATCATCTGCCTAGCCTATGTTGGAGTCGGCTTCCAGTCTAACTGGATTCAGCTGAATACCAGTATTTTACATGGAGCGACTGGCTATTTACGGCCTCTACAACCCATTTGCTGGGTAACACATACCTTTTGGTTAGGCTAGTGTCAACAATTTGGGCTTCTGACTAACCGTAACGATGACGACAGATTTACGAATGACAGTCGGGACCAACGGCTTAAGAGGGGACGTGGCCTGCGAGGAATTAGAAAAATAGGTATTTGAAGAAACTATTGCCGTCGCGCTGCGCCTTGACAGTGATAAGAGAGTGCGATAGGGACAGCTGCAGCTCAGACCGATTATAACACAAAAATTTTGACGAGATCGACGTTTCGTATTCCCCTTTTTTCTCCTCGAAAACTGAGCCGATTCAATTATTTTTTTCATTAAAATTTCAAGAAAGAGTATGTCTAGGTTCCTATAATTTTCTTTTATGTTAAAAACTTTTAGAATTTGTCTGGTAGTTTTCTAATCACGGCGGTAAATAAAAATGGGGCATTTTTTGTAATTTTTGGAGGGTCATATTTTCTTTACTAATTAGTTCCTGAAAAAACGGAAATGACAGGGACGTGTCCACAGCAGACTTTGATTTTATTAAAAAAAAAAAAAAATCCTCTAGACGTATTCAGGAAGAAAAACGGGGAATACATTTGTATGGAGAATCGCAGGCCACTTCCCCTCTTAAGGCCCTGCATCCAAGAGTGGTTTAACTCGGTGTTTAAGTGAAATGGCGTTATGGCTGAGACAGCGCACCGGAATTATGTCGTAAAAGTGCAAATAAAATCGTATAAAATTAGAAATGAACTATTTAATAAAAAATAATCCATCAGTGGATGCAGTTTGGCATTTGACAGTTTATGGTATATTTCTAATTATAATTATAATTGTTTATGAAGGGATAAACCGCTTTTAAAGATTATTAAGAGGTATGTTTGAAGATTTTTTTGGTGCATTAAAATACCTACCTATGTTTAATTATGTTTTGAGTTCCATCACTGTATGCGAAAAGGACTTGAAAATATCATATTTTTTTTATTTTTCAAAATTATTTACGGTTTATGAGATACACAGCTTTAAAAAACCACCATTTTGATCGTTTTCAAGAAATCTCCGCCTTAACGTGCTTTGCAGTCCGGAAAAAAACATACACAGAGCTTTTATAGGTCACACACGTTCTAAGCTACATACGACACACTCGACCTCGCTCGTTCACACGGTCAAGTACACTAGCGCCAGTAACTCGCTCAACTTGACTCTCATCTGTACAACAAAGCTTCGCTGACTGGTGATGGTCAGGGTGATTAATTGTACAGCGTACACGATCTTCAACTTGAGAGCATAAGTTATTGAGGAAAAATACTTCCCGGCTAATAAGTCACTTAAATTATATGGAGTTTCTTGCCCATTCTTCTTTATAAGAAACTACCTTTTGGAAGGAGAGACTAGAATCAATTACGTATGTTGTCTTACTAGCAATTCCTGCGCGGCTTCGCCCGCGTGGATGTCGGAAAATATCTCACGGGAACGAAAATCCTTCCTTATTCCTTGTCTACATTATAAACGGAACCTCTGTGCAAAATTTCAGCTTTCTAGGTTCAATGGTTTGGGCTGGGCGTTGATGAGTCAGTCAAGCCCGTCAGTCGGGACTTTTCTTTATATATATTAAAAGATTTTGACTTTCATAAGTGCCTTTTAAGACGATAATATCGAAGCGTGGTTTAGCTCGGTGTGTAAGTGAAATGGCGTTATGGCTGTCTAGTTTGACGCGCGAGATAGAAGACTCTCACGCGCACCGGAATTTAAACCAACAAACAAAAAACGCAAAAAACGCAAGAAATTTTGAATTTCGCGGGCTATCCTGGCGCATCATCTTTATTCAGTTAAGGTTTCATAGGTAGGTAACATAAGAAAAATAAAAAAGTATTTTAGTAAAAATGAGCTCTTTCCTTTAGTTTGCCGTATGTCATTACTTCTCAGAATTGTATCCTTTTGTAGCGGCACTATCGAATGGTGTAATTGAATAATGGTGTTTTTTTTTTTTTTTTTTTTTCAAAATAAGCGGTTACGATAGCGGCTAGAAATATTGATTTTTCAAAAATCCAATTTGGCCATCCACGCACACTTGAAAAATACACCCTGTAAATAAAAATGAATGGCTAAGTTGGTAAGCGCAAAACTCGACAACGGCTGTACCAATTCGGCTAATTTTGCTTTCCAAATATTCGTTTTAGTCCAAGGAAGGTTCTTGTAAAGAGAAAAATTGGAAAAGTTGCCGGGAAAATTAGAAAATTCGGGAAAACTGAAAGTGCATTTTCTATGGGCATTTTGTAACAATTACTAGTTGCGCCCCGCGGTTTCACCCGCGTATACCGGTTTTATACCGGTCTACGCGGGTGAAACCCACAACACAACAACACATTAACACAGGATAACACAGGATTAACACACGCTACTTTTTATAAGTAGCCTGTGTTAATCCAGAATATAAGCTATCTACATACCAAATTTCATACAAATAGATCCAGCCGTTTGAGCGTGAAGAAGTAACAAACATACCAGACACTCACAGACTTTCGCCTTTACAATGTTAGTGTGATTGAAATTTGGACAGGACGTCTGTCGAGTCAACTAGCAAATAATAAATAATAGTTATTTATGCAACTGACGTATAATAAGGGGTATTAAAACACGAATGTGGGTTTATCACACGAGGCGAAACCGATTGTGATAATAGTATCACATGAGTGTTTTAATACCTAATTATGTACAGTTGCATACAAGACTTTATCTTCATCCATGTTATCAATCCTCTATAAAAGGTTCTGAAACAGTTTTTTGCAATACTAATACTCGTATCGAACATGGCGGCCGGCGTCATAGTATACGACGTGAATTCGAATAAGTTCTTTTTTTAAATTACGGCGCTGTTGTAGTCAAAGGCGCGTGCATTACAATGTTCTTTTTTTGAAAACGAGTTGCATTATGAAATTCATTACAACATAAAACACCCGTTTGGATGCTATTATGGTTACCATGGTTATTATGACACTGGCTGTTTTAATGTTGGCAATAAGCTAACTGTTTCAGAGACTTTTATAGGGGATTTATAGCATGGGTATAAATACATTAAAACTTAAACATAACTTGGCGAACTTGGCTTTACAACTATACCTACACCTCAGCCAACACCTTCTGCGGCCGCAACCGTGATATTATATGTTACTTCCATCAAAGGTATAGATCATTAGTTGAGAAAGTGCGAGGTCACTGACCCATGCGTAATACACACGTAATTATGTGTGCTGCGTTTGCGCAGACTGTGCGTATGCGCTGGGATTTGTGTGTTTAAGGAGAACTGTTTGTTAGTGGATTACGTTGTAAAGATTAAAGAATAAATAATAAATATCCTTGGACATTTCACACAACGCCATCTAGTCCCAAACTAAGCAACCTAATGCTTGTGTTATGGTAACTTATAGTTATAAGTATAGATTTTTTTTTTTGTAAATACATACATATAGAAAAACACCCAGACTCGGAACAAATACTTGTAGGTCGTACAAATATTTGTTTCGTGCGGGAATCGAAGCCGCGACATGCTGCGCAGCAGTCAATCGCTCAACCACTGCGCCAACCGTGTCGTCAAATTTGGATTGGATGATGGGACCTCGTGGCTAAGTAATAACAGCCGCACGGGAAGATCCGTCAGGTTAAGCTACGCTTGCCGGGGTTTCTTAGTGGATGGGTGACCATCTTTACATACCGAGACTACTCCGTGCCTCGGAAAGCACGTTAAACCGTTGGTCCCGGCTGTCATTTGTGGATTTTTGACAGTCGTTACGGGTCGTCAGAAGCCTGAAAGTCGGACAACCAGTCTTACCAAGGGGTATCGTATTACCCAGTTACTGGGTTGTGGAGGTCACATAGGCAGTCGCTCCATGTAAAATACTGTGTAATATCCACAACCCAGTAACTGGGTAATACGATACCCCTTGGTAAGACTGGTTGTCAGGCTTTCGGCCTCCTGACGACCCGTAACGACTGTCGAGCATCCACGAATGACAGCCGGGACCGTGCTTTCCGAGGCACGGAGGAGTCTCGGTATGTAAAGATAAAAGAGCTTAACCTGACGGATCGACCCCAGCGGCTGTTATTACTTAGCAAATAATGGTTTAATTTGGTAATAATAAGCCCACGGTGAATTATAGAAAAACTCATAATAACTATGCACAGGAAATAATCATTATACTTACATAATTACAAATTATAAAAATATCCGCTGACCAAGTGCTGACATTGTTTAAATATTAGTCATACAGTTAAGTTGTTGTTAACTTAGGTTAAGGAAACAACTGTAGATTTAAGTTGGGATGTAAAAAAAACGGGACTTCAAAAGAAAAAAAAACTACAAAGTGAAATTTCGGAAGTCGGTGTCTTTGGATCTGTGTTTTAGTTTTTTGCCACCGACTTCCGAAATTAAAGTTATTTTTCACTTTGTATTGTTTTTTTTGGAAGTCGGTAATTATTTAAAAAAAAAAAAAACACCTGAAACTTCCGACCGAACCGAAAAAGTTATGATTAAATAAAAAAAATACCCGTCGAGAGCGAGTCGGACTCGCGCACCGAGGGTTCCGTTCCGATTTCTGAAAAAGTGTGCTATTTAGAGACATCGTTTTATTTTTCCTGTAATCTTTACATAAACTTCTATCACATAGAATAATTTCAGATTTTTCTCTTGGCAAACTTCGGAGGAAAGGTATTTTTTTACATTTTTCATCAAAAGTCGAAAACTATGCGGCCTAAGATAAAATAAAAAAAAATGTCTGAGAATGCGCAAACAGCGCTCTTTCATACGATAGCCCACATGCCCTAGTAACCCCACTTTGAATTTTTAAGACCCCCCTTCAGTCTCTGTTGCAAAAAAAATATAAATATTTTATTTCTCAGACAGACTGAGTCACACCCTAAGGGTTCCTTTTTAAAACCTTTTGTTCAATAATCGCCAATTTGAAAGCCCCAATCAAAAGGAAAACCATTAAGAGCGTTGTTTCATTTTTCATACGTAAATCGAGAACTTGGGAGATTTTGAAGTGATTTTGGTCACATAATTTATTTTTTTAGCTTCTTTTGACTTCAATCATCGTAATTATCATATATTTTTATTTAAAGTCTATTAAAAAAAAACTTGTTCAAATTGAATTATTGACTACGAAAACAGTCGATTTCGAAGGCGCGATTTCCAGATGACGCGCGAAGGCTCAACTTTGAAGTAATCTTACACCAATTATTACTACTAATTAAGAAGGTAAAGTGGTATTCATTCGAAGAGGCATATCCTGAAATTTAAAATGCATTGAGAAAAGTTTGATTTTTAATTCATTAACTTGTATTTTAATCACGTCTAAGATAATCAAAAATCGAGAAATCGACTACAAAAAAACACGTCATTTCTCAGAATTTAAAAGTCATTTGGCAACACAAATCATTTTATACGTAAGAAGAAAGATTGTAGTATATATGTGTAAAAAATAAAATATATCTGTCTTCAATCATTTACGAAAATAATTTTTTAAAGTGAGTATAAAATCGGGTGCATCGAACGGCCTAAGTCAGTCGCGCTCTGGCGCTCGTCGACGCAGGACCTATGTCGGTTGACCTCCCGCCGCCGCGCATGCGCCTCGCGTGATATATAGTAAATTGTAGTGCGACTAAATATTTTTAATCCTTTCATTTAAGTAATATTTTAAGAAGCTAAAGTGGTAGGCACACTTACTTTAGGAGAATTATGTTACAATTCTTGAATTATGTTGTATTACTTGTAATATTGATATTGTAATTACAATATCAATAATACAATATAATTTGGTCAAAATGTAAATCCAAGATGGTGGCTGCGAAAATTTTTAAATTTTTCGTCATGGGGATCGTTCCCATTGTTCTCGAGGATGCTAAAGCAGATAGTGACGTTAAAATGTAAATCCAAGATGGCGGCTGCGAACATTTTAAAATTTTTCATCATGGGTATCGTTTTCATGGTTCTTGTGGGTGCTAACGTCGATAGTGTAGTCAAAATGTAAATCCAAGATGGCTACAAGAATTTTGGATGATGAATATGGAGAAAAAATTTATATCAGATTTTTATTTGAAATCTCTACTGCCACAATCTCTATTGTGGATCCGTGACAAAGGAGACGGAAACCATGTCATATAAACTTGGGCCTGGGCCTGGGTTGTAAAAAGATGAAATTGGTGTCAATTTATAGCTACTATATTATCAAACCATCACTGAACATTTTGCGGATTTTTGCGGTCTGAGTTCCGAGTTAAAAGAGATGTAATAAAAGAGAGGTTACATACCGATCTACATATAGGTACTTAACAGCTGATTTTTGAAGTTCTTCAGCTCGACGACCACGTAAACTACAGCCTCTAGTCACTTTGCCACAATTTACACAACGATCCATGGTGCCAATATGAAATCGGTAGGCTGGTCGTAATATACAAAATAACAAGTTCAAGTCCAACGTTTATGCGGGGTTCTCCGTACCATGTCCGGTGTGGTAGCAAGGTTCGTACAAGAAGCAAGATCAGAAGTCCGCAGAAAGAAAACAGGGGTCGAGGAAAACATCAATAAAACTATGGGAAATACACTCAAATCGCGACCGCACAAAACGATACGAAACGAGTGAGGCATAGATAAAGGCACTATATAAAGGTGTGTCCAAATATAGGGCGGCATTTGAGCGCGGCTGCCACGCGCGGCTAGCCGCGCTCTGATCGGACAAGGGCCGCGCGCGGCGGTGTTGAGCGTAATATATCTTCTCATCTCACATCAGTGATGACCTCTGGCACTGAAACGTGCTCGCTCACAACATAATGGGTCTCAATCATAATCAGCCTATAATGTTCCCACTGCTGGGACACAGGGCTCCTCTCGGTGAGAGGGAGTGGGCCGTAATACACCACGAGGACCCAGTGCGGGTTGGTAGATGTCACATGTCTTCGAATTTTTGGTTCTAGGCGGTTTCCTCACGATATTTTCCTTCACTGTTTTGAGAGTAGTGGTGATGAAATTATTTACACAAAGTGCCTGCCTGAGTTCGAAACCATGACCTACTCGTATGTCGGGATCGTTACCATTGGGCCACCATTGCATTGCTCTCATGGGCCGCATAGTGCAGTCAATCATCCCTTCTACGATGATTGATTCACTATCGGCTTCATCCTCGAGAACTATGAAAACGACATCCATGACGAAAAATTTTAAAATCTTCGCAGCCGCCATCTTGGATTTTAATTTTGACTTCACTATTGGCTATAGTCGAAATCGAAAACTATGAAAACGATACCTATACAAATCCTTATCACTTACCACTGACGTGCGACGTGTGGTCGACTGTATAGTCATTAGGTCGACTGGGCACGTACAATACCTGCCTAGGCTAATAAACATTATAAAACCAACCCCACACGAACGCAGCAGTACTATTATTTATTCTGTGGCAGCGGGGTGACCTATCTATTTGAAATTTGAAAACAGTAAACCAATCATTTGCGCATGAGGCGGCTTTATGTATTTATGTATTATTGTTGGTTCAAATTCAACTGTTTTATGAACTTGATGCGGTTGCTAAACCTATAATGCCGCAAGAAAAATAAAAAATTATAGCTAGCGCGTGGCGTCTTTATCTACATTGAAATAGGGCTTAAATTCAACTGTTTTACACAAAAAAACAATGATTTTGGTCAAAAGATGGTTCCGCTGTTAACAAAATTTTATTCTGATTGTGTTCTCCCAGAAATTATAGATCCAAGGAAAAGTCGATCGATCTCCTTAGACAAATACTTTTATAAAACTTCAATTACTTATTAGTATACAAATACTTAAACAAATAAGTTAAATGAGTTTAGTTTTTATAAGTACCTACATAATATTATTTTTTCATCCATATTTGTATAAATTTAATTAAAATACACTAATAACGTATTGTGGACAGTCTTTTTATTTTCTCCGTAAACCTCTAGCTTTTACTTCAAAAAAATATAGGTACGCCATAGCTACAGATCAAGATCGTTTAATCGTCGTAGCTTCGCAACTGTGTGCCGTACATGAGGAAAAACGCACACACGCGCACTCGCTACGCGGCGTCGAGCGTCAGATGTTTAAAATCCGAGCGCGAAAATAGGGAACCACACTCTTAATGCACCAAGGAAAATCCCCACTTAAAATATTAGGTTCTTTTTCCTTTGTTATAAACTCATTCATAGAACTGTAAAAACATCTTGAGATCGTTTGGGGTTTTGTACAGGAAATATTGATACCATTCTATATTATTGTATATAGTTATTGTGAACGGTGTACGTGACATGTCAGGTGTCTCGTTCTTAAGGCCCTGCATCCAAGCGTGGTTTAGCTCGGTGTGTAAGTGAAATGGCGTTATGGCTACCTTAGTTTGACGCACGAGATAGAAGACTCTCACGCGCACCGAAATTATGTCGTAAAAGTGCAAATAAAATCGTATAAAATTAGAAATTAACTATTTAATAAAAAATAATCCATCACTGGATGCAGTTTGGCATTTGACATTTTATGGTATATTTTTAATTATAATTATAATTGCTAATGAAGGGATAAACAGCTTTTAAACATTATTAAGAGGTATGTTTGAAGATTTTTTTGGTGCATTAAAGTATGTTTAATTATGTTTTGGCTTCCATCACTGTATGCGAAAAGGACTTGAAAATATAATATTTTTTAACATGTCAAAATTATTTACGGTTTATGAGATACACAGCTTTAAAAAACCACCTTTTTGATGGTTTTCAAGAAATCTGCGCCTTAAGGTCCTGTATCTAGCTCGGTGTGTAATTGAAATGGCGTTATGGCTGTCTACCTAACGTCAAATAAATCTGAATTAAAGGTCATTGACCCGCATATATCTACTCAAATACGTAATTCCGAAAACAGAAATAATGAAGTAAACTGGTCCAGAAAAGACCTTTATCGTGATCCTTGACTTTTTCTTGTAATAAAAACGATTCATAATGTATTGTCGGGGTCATTGCTCTTTCCTTAATTTCTCTGCGTAGGTACGCAGAGAAATTAAGGAAAGAGCAATGAACTTTATTTCAGATTTAAGTGGCGGCCACCATAGTTTGACTCGCGAGATAGGAGACTCACGCACAGCGGAACTACTCGTAAACGCGCTTCGTTTAAGGGTCAGCGCACACCAAGAGCAGAGCAGAGCAGAGCATTTTCTGAGACTATTGAAAAATAAATCTTATGACAATTCCATACATTGCAAAATTAAATACACGCCAAGCATGCTCGAGCATGCTCGAGCGTAGTCCAGCATCAAGTTTGGACGATTTAATTTTGCAATGTAAGGAATTGTAATAAGATAAATTTTTCAATAGTCTCAGAAAATGCTCTGCTCTGCTCTGCTCTTGGTGTGCGCTGACCCTTTATGTAAATTTTGACAAAATGCTTTACTTAAGGTTGAAGCGCCAGGGTAGCCCGCGAAATTCAAAATTTCTTAGGTTTTTTGCAATTTGTAGGTCAGTGTGAGCTTGTATGTTGATTAAAATATGATTCGCGGCCGTAGCTAATATGGTTTTACAGAATTATAATCATTAGAATCAGCAATACAACTCCATAAGTTAGCATTTACCTCAAATCTAGCGATTTCATGAAATCATGAGGTTGAGGTAAATGCTAACTTATGGAGTTGTATTGCTGATTCTAATGATTATAATTCTGTAAAGCCATATTAGCTACGGCCGCGAATCATATTTTAATCAACATACAAGCTCACACTAACCTACAAATTGCAAAAAACGTAAGAAATTTTGAATTTCGCGGGCTAGCCTGGCGCTTTCGCCTTAAATCAATTTTTAGCTAAGCAAGTTCTTAACATGTTTAAATTTGGTTTTATAGGAATTTTAAAAACACAAAAATATCGATGTATCCCCTTAAAATCCCAGTCGCAATGTCATCTTAGAGAGAATCTATGTCAAAAACATGTCAAAACTGTAGGACATATTAGAATCTGAACGTATAAGAAAGTGGATTTATAGTCGTATTGTTGCTACCTTTCCGTATTTCATCATCAAAAATCAATCAATCTGCCTAGCCTTTTCCCAACTATGTTGGGGACGGCTTCCAGTCTAACCGGATGCAGCTGAATACCAGTATTTTACATGGAGCGACTGCCTATCTGACCTCCACAACCCAGTCACTGGGTAATACGACACCCCTTGGTAAGACTGGTTGTCACACTTTCGGGATTCTGACGACCCGTAACGACTGCCAAAGATCCACGAATGACAGCCGGGACCAACGGCTTAACATGCTTTCCGAGGCACGGAGGAGTCTCGGTATGTAAAGATGGTCACAGTCACCCATCCACTGACCAACCCCGGCAATCGTAGCTTAACCTAATGGATCGACCAGTGTGGCGGTTATTACATCATTAATGATTCGGAATTTCCCAATAGGGCCCGCCCTTTTAAACAATACTCAAGTATTTACTCGAAAAAACGATAAAAAGTAACAATATATAGCTATGTGGACTAAGTCACTATGTATTGTGTAATTAGAACGTGGTATATAACTTTAAAGCGGTCACTTTAAGGTGTGAACAGATAAGGAGGGACGCGAAAATTGTTCATGTTGTAGGTAGATAAAGAAATTGGTTGATTTTGTTAATGTCGAAGAAAAGTGCCATGAATTTTGTCGAATCATACGCGTGTTCAATGCCTTATTTGTTTTAATGTTATTGAGTGTTAAGAGCAGTCTGACAACCAGTCTTAACGGTCAGACTGTAAGCTGACCCGAACATAGTTGGAAAAAGGCTAGGCATACATGGTTCTCACATGCGTACAAATATTGTAAAAGTGTACGATTTTCTTAAAATAATTAACAAGTAATAAGTCATTGTATGAGTTAAAGTAACGTTGGCATCCATACCTACTGCCACTGCCGACTGCCACTGCCGACTGCCAACTGCAAATTTGACCTCCACAACCCAGTTACTGGGTAACGATTATATCCGTTACACGTTTTAATCTTATAATACAGGGTGTAAGGGACAGCCCTCCGCAAACTAACAGGGTGCATTCAGCTCCTCGTCTTGAATCATATTTCACCGGAAATTTCTCAGGAAAATATTCATTTTTTTAATAGTTTTTCAGTTACATTATCTTTATTTCAATGTAAAATTACATTGTGTGTTCGCAGCACTCCATTTATGTAAAAATACAGCAAAAAAAAAAACAGAAATGGAAGTTGAAATACTCTAACGAACGACGCGTGAAATTAGTTGTTCACTTTCTGTCTAGCTACAGACTTCATTGAACTCACCGCATACACAGACGCTCCGATTTGTACACAAAAACACAAACAAATCAGGTTTATTGGATTCCCATGACGTTCCTGAAATAATTTCATGCACCGTTCATCTTAACTGTATTTACCAAGCCTTATAAATATTACTATAATTTTAGTTAAGTATAGATTTAAATTTAACCTGTAAGCCTAGTTCATAATAAGGTAGCGCAAAAGATTGTTCCTGCTTAGACAGTGAAAATATATGTTAATTTAATTAATTGATTGTCATAATTGATAAGTACTGTCGTAGAAATATGGCCTGAAACACAGGTTTAAATAAACCTAGATCGGGCCAGGCACTACATTACCTTCAGAATTTGATTTTTTTGCAACTATAATTTTTATATTTGTCATACCATAGTTTTTAACCAGATTATTATAATACTACTAACATAGGCCTAGATTAATATTTACTACTGAACCATCTATTTACACTCTTTTGTAAACATATTTTTATTTCAATAAATTTTATTTTTTATTTTTTTTATCTTAGTTTGATATACTGAATTCACCCCAACAGTCTGCGGAGGGCTGTCCCCTTACACTCTGTATAAAACTAGTAATTTCCCAAAAACACAAACTTCACACTTGATCCTCAACACGTATGATTCAGTAACTCCCAGGTACCGAATGATTCAATTGTGTAAGTTACAGTAACGCGGTAAGCTCAGTATTATCTGTACTGCGCCCACGTCCTGTCCACCTCATAGGAATGTGGTGTACTGGTGACACAGATATATCTATTAGGACTGTTACTATCTACTAGATTGTAGAAGAACCTAGATCTATAACTGTCTAAAGTTTAGACACTATCCTTCTTATTACAAAACAAGGTTCTACTAGATTGTAGAAGAACCAAGATCTATAGTGTCTAAAGTTTAGACACTATCCGTCTTATTAAAAACAAGGTTCTACTAGATTGTAGAAGAACCTAGATCTATACTGTCTAAAGTTTAGACACTATCCGTCTTATTACAAAACAAGGTTCTACTAGATTGTAGAAGAACCTAGATCTATTGTGTCTAAAGTTTAGACAACTTATTACTTACAAGGTTAATCTTCAAACCCAGGTTTAAACCATGGACCCTTTTTTGAATTTCGAACTTTATTCCGACACATTAAGATGTCAGTTTTACAAAACTGACAAGTTAGTACCGGATTAAGTTGTCAGTTTTGTATAAAGAACTGTATTTCTATCACAGCTAGGTTCTAATTACAAAAACTGGCACGATGGTTTAATTTAAACCATGACAGAAGAAAAACCTCGTTTTGTAATAAGACCGTTTAGCTCTAGGTTTACCGCACTTTAAGAAACCCGTCTAAACACACCATGCGGAATATCCGCGACGGAAGTTCGGCATGATTACGCCTGGAATACTATTTGAATTACTGACGACATATTATGACCGAAATTACGTTGCCAAATTACGTTGTTGTTGAATCAGCCGCGGAACTTCGGTCGCGTAACTTCGGCAAGTGTGTTTAAACACATTGAGTCCTTTTCCACCAGAGATGTGCTATGATACGTTGCTATGGATGTGTTTGATATCCACCAACCATATTCATTGGTCCTTATAGGAGCTCGTGGCTAAGTAATAACAGCCGCACGGGTCGATCCATCAGGTTAAGCTACGCTTGCAGGGGTTGTTCAGTGGATGGGTGACCATCTTTACATACCGTTAAAGCACGTTAAACCGTTGGTCCCGGTCCCGGCTGTCATTCGTGGATCTTTGATAGTCGTTATGGGTCGTCAGAAGCCCGAAAGTCTGACAACCAGTCTTACCAAGGGGTATCGTATTACCCAGTTACTGGGCTGTGTAGGGTGTAGGTCAGATAGGCAGTCGCTCCATGTAAAATACAGATATTCAGCTGCATCAGGTTAGACTGGAAGCCGAAACCAACATAGTTGGGAAAAGGCTAGGCAGATTGATTGGAGCGATCTCGGTATGTAAAGATGGTCACCCTTACGGACCGACCGCGCCAAGCGTAGCTTAACCTGATCGATCGTCCAGTGCAGTTTTTATTACTTAGCCACAAAACCTCTCGATTTTGATATTATTCGCGACAGTGAGAAATATGTATTTACATAATTTTAACCATAAAAATCATCAATACATCTTAGTTAGATTTTTTTGATGATTGTTATGGTTATTGTCGCGAATCATATTTAGATCAATATACAACCTGACACTGACCTGCAAATTGCAAAAAAAACTAATAATATTTGAATTTCGCGGGCTACCACAGCTCAATTTTTAGCTTAGTAAGTTCTTAACATATTTAAATACCTTCGATTTAAAGCAAATTTTACTGCACAATAAGGAACTGTTTACGTATAATCGTATAAAACAGAAAATAGACGGCGCTACTTTCGATTTTTTTCTATACTTAGAAAAAATTTAAAGTAGTCATGTTTCGGGTTTACTACAACAGTAGACAATATAATCAAATAACACATAATTATGGAAAATCCAAATGATTTAACCATTATACAGGGTGTAAGGGACAGCCCTCCGCAAACTAACAGGGTGCATTCAGCTCCTCATTCTGAATCATATTCCACCGGAAATTTTCTCAGGAAAATTTTCATTTTTTCAAATTTTTTTTCAGTTACATTTTCATTATTTCAATGTAAAATTGCATTGTGTGTTCGCAGCACTGTATTTATGTAAAACTGCAAAAAAAAAGCAAAAAAAAAAACCAGCAATGGATGTTGAAATACTCTAACCAACGACGCGTGAAATCAGCTGTTCACTTTCTGTCTAGCTACAGAGTTCATCGAACTCACCGCATACCTATTACCTACCCCTCCCAACCAGTAATAGACACCGATCCGATTTGTGCACAAAAACACAAACAAATCAGGTTTATTGGATTCCCTTAACGTTCCTGAAAAAATTTCATGTACCGGTCATCTTAGTATGACATACTGAATTCACCCTATCAGTTTGCGGAGGGCTGTCCCTTACACCCTGTATATTTGATTTTATAGGAATTTTAAAAACACAAAATTATCGATACCACAATCAATTTGTGAATAACCTGAAAAATCATTATCAAAGCCACGTGCTACTTATCTGCTAAAGCCGTTACTATGCTGTCGTGATGTTACTAGTACATTAACTAGAGAAACGACTAACGACATGATGGAAAGGTTTACTTTCTACGATAACTACTTACTAAGTACTACAAATTCATAATTTATTAGTACTGACGGAGACAATATTGCTTATTGAAAATATGGGGTTACTATTAGCGCCCCGCGGTTTCTATCGAACCCGTAGGAATTACGGGATAAAAAGTATCCTGTGTGTTAATCCAGGTTATAAACTATATGTGTGCCAAATTTCGTCAAAATCCGTTCAGTAGTTTTTGCGTGAAAGAGTAACAAACATCCATCCACATAAACTTTCGCGTTTTAACAATAGAGGGGCAATTCTCGTATTTTTAAAAACGTTCGCAATCTCATCTCAGTCTCAATCTGTCAAAAATTGTATAGCGTTTACCTACATTTTTGACATTTGATTGACGCTGGCATGAAATTGTGAACGTTTTTAGGTACGAGAATTGGCCATTAGGTCTCCTATGAAATTGCCGATTTTTTTTATACCGGCTAGTGTGAATATCAATAAATATCTTTCTTTCTGTTTCGAATTCTAAATTCAAATTAATTTTTTGACTTTTTGACAGAGTCAAGCGAGTCGTGTCCCATGAAAAAGGCAGCAAATTCAAAAATCTTACAGGTGTCAACACTGATATAGTACGCTGAAAACATGTTTGATACTTGAATTTTTTGTAGATAAAAAAAATTCTTTAGGATTTAAAAAAGTGCATTTCAATGTACCTAGGTATAGTCACAATTAGAACTAAAATCAGAATCTAATTAATAAAATAAAGAAATTCAATGAATCCATAAGAGAAATCACTGTCAGTATCATGAATTCATAACGCAAAAAAATTATAAAGGGTTCCAACTCCGTTTCGGTTATCCTTTGTTTTATACATTAATAGTGTGATCTGTGCATTTATCCATTAAATATATTTCTTTTCCATTCTTCTTTAAATTTCCATTAATACAAATTAGACAATTGAGTTAAAAGTATCAAAATGTTGTAGCTTAGTAGAAACAATCAAGTTGTGACAATCCGTTTGACAGATAATAGTATTGCCATTATAAGAAATCACGAGGACACTACTCGCTTGACAGACTCTATACTATATCATGATATTTAAAAAAAAAATCTGTTGTTCATTATTTTGTTTTCTTGGCTTGCTGAGGAGCTCGTGGCTAAGTAATAACAGCTGCACGGGTCGATCCGTCAGGTTAAGCTACGCTTGCCGGGGTTGGTCAGTGGATGGGTGACCATCTTTACATACCGAGACTCCTCCGTGCCTCGGAAAGCACGTTAAGCCGTTGGTCCCGGCTGTTATTCGTGAATCTTTGACAGTCGTTACGGGTCGTCAGAAACCCGAAAGTCTGATAACCAGTCTTACCAAGGGGTATCGTATTACCCAGTAACCGGGTTGTGGAGGTCAGATAGGCAGTCGCTCCATGTAAAATACTGGTATTCAGCTGCATCCGGTTAGACTGGAAGCCGACCCAAACATAGTTGGGAAAAGGCTAGACAGATTGATTGGCTGTCGATGTTTCTGTAAACATGGAAAAATCTAAATTGCGCGCTATTTTCGAATTCGAGTTCCGTCGTGGCACCAACACAGCGGATATAGATGGACAAGGGGAGGCACCTGAACGCACGGTGCGTTTTTGGTTTGATCGCTTCCATTCTGGCCACTGCTGCTGGGACACAGGCCTCATCTCTGTGAGAGAGAGCGGGTCGTACCACCCACGGGGTTCTAGGACATGCCGGTTTCCTCACGATGTTTTCCTTCACCGTTGTTACAAATGAAGGCTTGTCCGCCGTAAAAAGCGCGGTCACTGTCGGACTGCATAGAAAAGAAAGAGAAGCGCGATGACACAACGCTTGCAAAATATGAAGTAATTACCGATTTACAAAAAATCTAGGGATTGGACTAAAAAAGTAATCACGTGAAATCATTCCTTATTATTTTGTAAAGAACTGTATAAATTTATGAACACTTTTAATGAAAACTGTAGGAGTAATATATTATGGTAAAAACTCGAAAAAATAGACAGAAATAGACCTGGGTTTAGCCTTTTTATTCTTTAGTTCTACAAACTAAAATAGATTTCAGGACACATGAAATCACTTCTTATGTACGAGTATTCTAGATTATTGTGTATTTTTTCTATCAAAAAGATGCTATAGTTACTGTAAAAAAAAACCGGCCAAGAGCGAGTGGACTCGCACACCGAGGGTTCCGTTCCGATTTCTGAAAAAGTGTGCTATTTAGAGACATCGTTTTATTTTTCCTGCAATCTTTACATAAACTTCTATCACATAGAATAATTTCAGATTTTTATCTTTGCAAACTTCGGAGATAAGGGGGGGAACGGTATTCTTTTTTACATTTTTCATCAAAAGCCGAAAACTATGCGGCCTAAAAAAAAATAAAAAATAGTTTATGAATGTGCAAGCAGCGCTCTTTCATATGATACCCCACATGCCCTAGTAGCCTCACTTTGAATTTTTAACACCCCCTTTCAGTCCATGTTACAAAAAAAATATAAATATGTTTACTTCTTTCTTATTTGCAAAATAGTTGGGTAAACGTCATCTAAAACTGTTCCAAATTTAAATTTGATAGCATTAGTAGTTCTTGAGATATCCAGCTGTGACAGACAGACAGACAGACAGAGTCACACCATAAGGGTTCCTTTTTTACCATTTCGGTACGGAACCCTAAAAATGGAAACAAAGTTACTTATTTTCGCCGTATTTTAGGGAGGACAAGCCTTAAAAAGAGCTTTACTGCTTCGATGCTAAGACTTATTTAAATATGAAGACATTTTATCCCCGACTATACCCGACTGACTTGATATGCTTGCCTTACAAGTGTTGATATAAAACAACTCGTTACTTGCGAAACACATTCCATATTAATTTACTTGTTTACTGATTAATTGTTTACCTTATAGAGTTTAACCTTCTGAAGTTTTTATGTCAAAATATGAATGATGAAAAAGTTTTGGCATTAAAGAAAGAAAGAAATAAAAACAATTAGAGCTGATGGTGAAATATATTTTGACGAGCATAAACTATTTAGTAACCATATTAAAGTAATCGAACCGCAACACGTGAAATACTTAGGTATAATTGAATAGTTCCGATGGCCATTTGTGGTCAACATCATCAGTTCCACTTAACCAAATGGTGCTTTACGAGAGCAAATGCACGAGTCACTACAAAAAATACCCAAGTCGCTATAGATGTGCCTATAAAATTTGAGGGCTTTCCTCGATTTCGATGGGATCCCCTCATCAAACTCTGACTTTGTGACAATGAGACCACCCCGATAGCATACCCTTTCAAATAAAAAAAGAATTTTGCAAATCCGTGTATCCATGAGGGAGTTACGCCCGAACATACATTAAAAAAAAATATGTAAACATCTGAATTGAGAATCTCCTCCTTTTTGGAAGTCTAAAAAACAAGATGCCAACAAGGGAGTCCAGTTCAGCAAGTGTCAGGCAAATATACGTTTTTTTTTTTGTGGATGGGAAATCATCAAATGACTTCTCCTGCTCTGGGGGGAGCGGAAGGGCGTGTCAGACTTTTACGTACTAAAACCCACCCGTGTTCCTTCAGTTGCCTATGCCAGGGCCACGGTATCTCTTTCGAACAACCCGCGACCCTGGCGGCATCGGCCCTATCGGACCTAATCACTGCTGACATCTCTTTGAGGCGCGCGTGGAACACAACGTGCCGTCGACGGGCCTGAGAGTCTACTCCCTAAGGACGACGAAGCCCGTAGTTTCGGAATTCGTTACGGACGTTCCCTACTCCGTATCACCTACGGTTGGATGATTTGTTCGGGACCAGAATGAAGTATGAATGACAACACGATTTGACAGTTGCATATACTCCCGATGTGTTATTGTCCGTCCGAAAAATTTAACTTTTACACTTGTATTGATGGATCGTAATGTCAGACGGACGGACTGACGGATGGACGGACAGGCAAGTATACCTGACGCTGATATTCTGCTGGATCCCTACAGAGATATCCACCATACCTTCAAATTACGTAAAATGTTAAATAAAAGCACACTTTACCCGTAAAAGGTCATACTATAAATTATCTTTTAAAACTATGTCAAATGAATTCACATAAGATCTTCGGTTACAAGATTTATCACACACTGTAGTACAAAATTGTACCTTATTACAACGTGGCTGAGTTAGTTTTTAAATGTAGGTTATTTGTTTGTAAATATATCGATGAGTCAACGACAAAGTTATATCTGCAGTTATCAAGTTTATGCCTGTTTCACGAATGAATGGAATGCCTTTTTTATTAGGGTTCCGTAACCGAAGGGTCCAAACGAAGCCCTGTTGCTGTCACTCACGTGTCAGTCTGTCCGTCGTCTGTCACACCGGTTTTATAGCCAAACGGTTAGAAAGAAAGAAGAAAGAAAATACGTTTATTTGCGATAAACATGACGCAAAGAACAACAAAATAAAATAACAACTTATAAAACAAGTTTTGGGGAAAATATGTGTCACATCTATTGGTTGGAGCTAGATTTGAAATTTTCACATTATAAGCATCTTGTTAACCCAAAGCCCAAAAAAAAAATGCAAAAAAAATTAACAAACAAATATAAAAAACAACAAATTGTCAAAAAAAATTTTTTTATATTTTTGAGGCCCACACAGCAAAAGAGGGGCGCGAAAAAATAATTTTGACCTACCCTATAGAGTGGGGTATCATTGTTTAGAGCTCGTTGAGTAGATAAATACTGTATTTTTTGTTTAAAAAAAAATATTGGAAAACAAAGGAATGAGAAGCTACCAAAGTCAGCTTTATTTACAAAATTTTGTTCCGAAGAATTTTTAACTTCCCATTGAACTTGAAATTTGGTGATAATGTTTATTACTACGTATTTTTTAACTAACAAATACCAATGTATTGATAAATGAATGGAATCCGCTTACTGGCTGTTCCAAGTTGCCGTACTGTTGCACGCTCCAAGTCACCTATTCCTAGGACATTAGCCGCTATTAACGCTCTCCTGAACTCAAACACACATCTTGATCTTGATGTGTTTGTGGCTGAATGGAAGGTGATACTGTCAGAATGTTTGAATTTTTGTGAGAAGAATGCATGACTGTGTTAAATAAATTATATATATGTAATATGTTTAAATAGTGTAATTGGTTTCGACCGTTCTATTTAAAATAAATAAATAAATAAATAACTCAGATTTGGTACAGAACCCTAAATGTGCGAAGTCCGACACGCAGTTGGCCGTTTTTTTTTTTGGAATTTTACCTAAATAAAAATAACTTACGAATTTTGTTTGTAAAAAATGCCATGACATTTGAGATTGCAGACCACTTCCTTAAATATGGTAGTATGCTTACTTTTCGTCCAGTTGTCATATTTTGACAACTGGACTACAACTTTTTTTTTTTTGGAGGGTTTTTGATGTGTACAATGCGTTTCAACTAAGAATAGGAATGGCCTTCCGCCATATTGTGAAGATTTAGCAAAACTGCACCTCGTTTACACATTTACAAAGTCAGTGACATATTTTAACAAAAACAAATTCCAAAAACAGAACTATAACGGATAAGGATAACACTACAAAACTTTGCAAGCCTTAGATTTCTAGTTTCAGTTGACAGTTAGAGGTCATTGACGTTCCTATTCTTAGTTGAATAGCATTGTAACATAATTATTTCCTCTCACTTTCCTGTAATCTGTGGTAGTGATTTCGTGCAAAGAGACGGATGTGACGAAGTGATAGTGAAGATATTTTTCTAAAAGTTTTGAGTGACGGATTGAAATGTTAAAACTAAAACTCAAAGCATTTATTTCAATTAAACCAATTAAACGCACTTTTGAATTGTCAAAGAGTCGGTCAGTTACTCAGAAAATTGAAGCTAGTTGCCCATTCCAAAACGTAGATCTCTACGGAGAAGAACGGGCAAGGAACTCCAAGGACACTCTTAAATCAAGATATTACAAAATCCTGGGTACATTATTCTTCTTGCTGACCGAACAAGAACGATTGGAGTTTACCCACAAGCCCTATAATGATGCTATGTATGCAACAAGAACACGAATTAAGTTTAAAAACTGTAACGGAAAAAACATTTTGGCGCCAAAAATCCGCCATTTTGATTTTTTATTACTTATTTAATTTCTAGTGTCACTTGCGCAATATAGACGAATCTAACGATTTATCATTAATTAAAAATCGGTTAAGCCCTTGAGTAGTTATGAGGGGACATAGGAACGGACATAGATACAGGTCAAACACATAACCCTCCGCCACAGTCGGGTAAAAAGAGACACAATTTTACCAATCGCAACATCACCTTGTGGACATTGCGAAGCGGTTTGCCCAAATGTGGTAACATCTACTTTATCTTACGCGACCATGTTTACTTTAAAGTGATGTTCATAATTTATATGTACCAATAGTTGTGGTGTCTTAAACTCAAACTCAAACCATTTATTTCAATTAAACCAATTACTGACACTTTTGAATTGTCAAAGAGTCGGTCAGTTAGTCAGAAAGTTGAAGGTAGTTGCCCATTCCAAAGCGTAGATCCTGGAGAAGAACGGGCAAGAAACTCCCCGGACACTCTTTTGAATCAAGATAAGTATTACAACATCATGGGTACATTATATTTGTTGCTTCTACATGTGAGAACAATGTAAAAAAATAAAAAAATACTTAAAACCAAGTTAAAATATAAAATTAAAAATAAGGCCTGGCAGATAAGAGATGACCAGTCTCAACTGACGGCGCCCGTCCACCAAGGGACCAAGGGTTGTTGTGTTACCCAGTAACTGGGTTGCGAATGTCAGATAGGCAGTCGCTCCATGTAAAATAATGGTATTCAGCTGCTGTATTGGGGTGAGCTTCCAGTCTAACCGCATTAGACTGGAAGCTCACCTGGAAGCGGACCGCGTGGGTGTAGATCGGACAGAGTTTGTGGCATAGTGTCGGCGAAACTTGAAGTGGTCCGACGGCAATACGATTTCTTTAGTTCGAGGCTGTACAATAAGGTAAACAGTGTACTCCATATTCATTCTCGTTCTTATAGGGATTGTAAAAAACTCACTGACGAATGGCTTCAAACCCTCACCTATGAAGACCTGGAGAGCTTGTACAAACCCTGATTTGTTTCCAATATCGACCTCTTCCTTCCGAAATAGACTCATTACACATAAATTAAGACACACTCACGCACACACACACATACACACACACCCCCACACACCTATGCAAACACCCACACGCACATAATACATTCGCTCGTACCTACACATATTCACATTATTTTTTAACCTATTATTCTAGTTTGTAATCAATCTCCTGTGTTTAGCATAATTCTAGAACGCTATCGTCCTTTTCCTGAGGTGGGCGTTAATTCCTACGACACAGTATTTTACTAATGTAGGTATTATCGCACTAAATGTTATTGTCATACTGTGTTTTTTGTTCAATAAAGAATTTATTTATTATTTATTTATTTATTAGACTGGAAGCTCACCCCAATACAGAGTGTACCAGAAAAATGTGTCCAAGGGTTGTGGTACAGACCACCAAACTGAACAACTTTCTCCATGAGACCAACATCTTAATCGCGACCGCCGATCGCCGACACATGCATTTGCGTCGAGTAGGTATTGAAGTTTTGTATGGGACAGTTGATAGTTTTTTCGCGATTACGATGTTGGTCCCATGGAGAAAGTTGTTCAGTTTGAGGGTCTGTACAGTCAGCACCAGAAGTCGTTGAACATAATTTGTTTCCAATTATTCCTAATCATGATTATTAAGCATAAGTTACTGACTAAAGTGAATTACAAAACAACTTATCATAATGTGTACTAAATTTGACCACATCTTTCTGGTACGCCCTGTCAATCAATCAAACTGCCTAGCCTTTTCCCAACTATGTTGGGGTCGGCTCCCAGTCTAACCGAATGCAGCTGAATACCAGTATTTTACATGGAGCAACTGCCTATCTGGCCTCCACAACCCAATTACTGGTTAATACGATACCTCTGGCAAGACTGGTTGTCAGACTTTCGGGCTTCTGACGACCCGTAACGACTGACAAAGATCCACGAATTACAGCCGGGACCAATGGCTTAACGTGCTTTCCGAGGCACGGGGGAGTCTCGGTATGTAAAGCGTAGCTTAACCTGATGGATCGACCCGTGCAGCTGTTATTACTTAGCCACGAACTCATTGCTTCAATAGACCAGATAGACGGAAAAACATCATTATTATATCAAAGTCAATTGAACATAATATTCATGCATACCTTGACGATATACTCGTATTTTTATTTCCGTTTTTGTAAGGACTTTCCGACACACAAATGACTTGTTTCTTCAAGGCTGGTGCTTATAGTAAATGTTTTGACATTATCCTTAATTCTTGTGTGATGAATATCTCTTAATTTTCATTGAGTAAATAAATCCTTGCCGTTTAATTTATAAATGACTAGCTTCTCCCGCGAATTTGTTCGCGAGGAAGTCGACACGATATACAATAGCCAAATTTTTATAAAACTCCCTCGGCCACCGCGTCGTATTGCATCCCCGCCCGCACGCGCTTTTACTTCGTTCTCACTTAGTGTTCTTTCTGACTTTTTTTTACTTTTGCTCGGCTTAAGGCTTAAGAGCCATTTCACCAAATTTTAACGAAATTTTAATGTTGCGGTCGTAGTAAAATAATGCGTTCACGATACGTGAGCTCGGACATCAGAAGGCGGGAAAAAATGACACAGGTCCTTCCTCGATGGGCGCTCGCGCTGTAATAATCGGTGCCCGCTTATGCAACGTAATTTATTCTAATTTAGAGTGATGTTAATAACGTCATTATGTCTAAATAAATGAAGGGATTTTAATAAAACTTTAGAATTAGTTTTGTTAAAGAACATAGTTTATTTTGACATGTTTGTTTTAAATTTAATTACGCGTTATTCAAACCAAAAAATCGTGTTTAAATAGCGGTATAAAACGTAAAAATTGTCCCGAGACTTTATTTTTTTACTAATTAATGTTATTAATAATCGATATTCTAGTACATTAAAAGTCAACAAAATTATATGTCTGATGCTTTATGTATTTTTAAAAGTAAAATTTATGAATATTAATGATAGATTTACGAGTCTGAAATTGACTCTGCGATGATTTTTCTGCAAACTAGTTGTGGGAGATTAATCGCCACAAAGTAAACAAATGAGTTTTTGTAAATGTGTTACATTAACATTCAATACGAAAAATTGGTATTTCTTTTAAACGTATTCAACAATGTCAGAGTTTTACCTAAGATGGTAAATTAGGCGACTAAAATCTTAGATATTCGCCCGAAAACGTGAAATGGCTCTTAAGGATGATGCGCAGTGGTAGATTTCGTTCGTTTGATGAATCTGCATGAAATCTAACATAAACTCAAAACTCAAACTCAAACTCACTCAAACTCAAAGCATTTATTTCAATTAAACCAATTACAGGCACTTTTGAATTGTCAAAGAGTCGGTCAGTAGGTAAGTCAGAAAGTTGAAGCTAGTTGCCCATTCCAAAACGTAGATCTATGGAGAAGAACGGGCAAGAAACTCCACGGACACTCTTTTAAATCAAAATATAGTTACAAAATATTGGTTACATCATTCATGTTGAAATTATACATGTGAGAACGATGAACGTTAAAAGCGTCCGTAATAAAAAAATAAAAAAAAAAACAATTCAAAATTAAAATTAAAATAAGCCGTGGCAGCTAAGGTATGACCAGCCTCCACCAACAGCGCCCGTTCACAAATCTGATGTATGGATTCGTTAAATGATCCAACACACGCGCCACCATCAGCGAGGCATTAGAGTGAGCATGACACACTCTCAGCCGCCAGGGCACATCCAAGTCAAATAAAGACGTACCCAGTAAATGGTAGCTTTAGAGTAGGTACATAGTACTCACACATGTACTAAGCAATTATACAATACAAAGGTGATTGAGTCTACACAATGCAAAGCTATTCTTACAATCTTCAGCAGTTGCTTAACAGTATCTTCAAATGTTAATTAATTAGTTGAGGTTGGAGTCAAGCATTTTTATCATTTATGTAATCCCCCAACTTATAATATGCCTGCCTGCATAGTGTGCGTTTTATACAAGTTTTAAATTTCGTCTCATTTAGTTGAAGTATGTGTGGAGGTATTTTATTGTAACATTTTAAACAGTACCCCATGAACGATGAGTCTACTTTAGCCAGCCTGAAACCTGGTTGAGCTAATAGGTCCTTATTTCTAGTATTATAATTATGCCTTTCACCTCTTTTATTAAAAAGATGTAAATTTTTTCTTACGTACATGATGTTTTCGTAGATATATTGACAAGGTACCGTCATGATGTTAATATCCTTAAACAGTTCCCTTAGAGAATCACGCCTGCGAAGATTATATATGGCTCTGATGGCTCGTTTTTGCAGAATAAAAATGGACTCGATATCTGCAGCCCGTCCCCAAAGTAAAATACCGTAAGACATGATACTGTGAAAGTAACTAAAATAGACTAGCCTCGCGGTATCTACATCAGTAAATTGACGGATTTTTCTGACAGCATAAGCTGCTGAACTTAGCCGTCCTGCAAGTGATATTAAATGAGGACCCCATTGTAGCCTTGAGTCGAGCGTAATCCCCAGGAAAACGGTTTTATCGACGAATTCTAGTTTCTCTTGATTCAATACTATCTCACAATCACTACTTTTGACATTTGGTAAAGAAAATCTGATGCACTTAGTTTTTTTCCCATTTAATACTAAATTATTAGCAGTGAACCAATTTTGGATCTGCAGTAGGGCGTTATTGACGTCGTCAAAATTTGTAGCACGTCTATCTACCTTAAAAATTAATGAAGTATCATCAGCAAATAGCACCATTTGTGGTTGATTTTTTAATAAATGGAGTAAATCATTAATATACACTAAAAAGAGGAAAGGACCCAATATCGAGCCTTGTGGAACACCCATTTTAACTTTTAAACACAGTGAATTGACACCATTTATTTGAACTTGCTGTTGTCTATCATTTAAATAAGATTTTACTAAACTGAGGGCAAGTTTTCCAAGTCCGTAATGCTCAAGTTTCAAGAGTAAGGTTTCATGATCGACGCAATCAAATGCCTTGGAGAGGTCACAAAAAATGCCTATGGCGTCTTGGGCCTCTTCCCACGCGTTAAAAATGTGTTTTAATAAGGTTACACCGGCGTCGGTCGTACAACGTCCTTTGGTGAAACCAAACTGTTGATCGTGAAGTATTTTATTCGTGTTAAAATGATTGAGCATTTGATTAAGCATTACCTTTTCAAACACCTTGCTGAAAACCGGCAACACGGATACTGGTCTATAATTATTTTTGTCTTTACTGTCTCCGGATTTAAAAAGTGGAATTACCTTACTGTATTTCATTAAATCCGGGAAAACTCCTTGATCTACACAAAAATTAAATATTAAGGCTAAGTAAGGCGCTATAGTCTCAATTATGGAGGTACAGACTTTAATGGACATTCCCCAAAGATCTTCGGTCAGTTTGATCTTAATTTGCTTAAAAGCTTTTATTACTGTTATGGGGTTAATATGCTTAAAGTTAAATTCAATCGGGCAGGCCGATACGTTCGCTCTTACTAAATCAAAAGAGAGCGAGGGCGAGGAGTTTAAGACCTCAGTAGTTTTAAGTGGGATACTGGTAAAGAAATTTACAAATTCCTGAGCAACTTCTTTACTATCGGAAATGAGACCACATGACGACTCCAGTGTGTAATCAATATTATGCTTTCTGTTCCTGTTCGTTTCATTGTTGATAATTTTCCAAACTGTCTTTATTTTATTATCTGCTGATTTAACCTTGTTGCTAATGTATAAGGCTTTAGCTGCCTTACAAGTGTTCTTAAAAATTCTAGAGTAAGTAGCAACATACTTATTAAAAGTTTCCGTGTTAATATAAGGCTTAAGGCCATACAGCTCGAAAAGTCTTTCCCTACTTTTCCTGAGTCCTTTAGTTGCCCAGTCACTAAATAGAAACTTAGGGCTGATGGTTTTTGTGATCTTCTTAAATGAATTATCGAACTCTGTTTGGACTACCGAAAAGAATTCTTTATACAAAATATTAACATTGTTCATTTTCAGTTCTTGATCATTTAACTTACAAATTAAAGTGTTATTAAATTTATTTAATTTAACAGATGTTATTGGTCTGGATTGTATCTGCACTTTTTGCATAGGTATGTTGGACTCAAAAGTTACGGTTTGACCACTGTGATCAGAAGGGAGATAATTAACAATGGATTTATCTAAATAGTCACAACAACAGAAAACATTATCAATACATGTAGCAGTAGTCATGGTTATTCGGGTAGGTTCTACAAACACATTTGATAAATTAAATGATTTAAACAAATTTAATAATCTACTGGTATTTGAATTATTTTCTAAAATATTAATATTGAAGTCGCCACAGATAATTACTGACTTATTACCAGCTGCAAGTCTTGACATAACTTCTTCCATTACTGACTCGAATATAGAGTAGTTTTGATAATTTGGGGGTCTGTAAACGCACACTATGACATGCTTATCTAGCTCAACACAGGAAAGTTCAATACTATGTTCAAATGATAGTTCAACTATGTCTTTACGATTTTTCGATTTAATACAATTTTTAATTAGGATTAATGAACCACCACGCGCCATTGATGTTCGATTAAAACAACTGGCCACACTATAATTCTCATAATTAATTAACATTTCGTAATCTTTTAACCAATGCTCGGTTAAACAAATAATGTCAAACATTGTTTTTTCTAAAAACAATTCAATTTCCAATTGTTTGGATGAAAAACCTTGAATATTTTGATGAAATAATTTCAAGGATTTCTGCTTAGCCCCTTTTCTACAGTTAACTATTTTAGAGCTAGAAAATACCTTTTTGTTAATAAGTGTAACTATACTGTTAGTGGTACTTTCTGTTGTCTTACAAACTAGTTTAAATTAATAACCACCTTAACATTAGTACTATTACTAACTGTGGTGCTAATTAAAGATGACTTCGACATACTAATTATGTCTGGGTTAATATTAAAAGCTTATAGCCTAGCTATTTGATGTCTAAAACTACTGGGCAGATACACCGTATCCCTAGTCGAGCTTAGCTTATCAACAAAAATGTTGGTGTCAAAAAATATAAACTTGTCACTATGGTGACTAACTAAGAATTGCATGTAGTTATTTAACATGTAAATGTAGTTGTTTTGTCTGTTTGACAAGTACTTAAAGTATGGAAAAGCACACAAAATTATTTTCTTACAATTTAACTTCAATAGCTCGGTGACACTATCAGTAATATCATCTTTTTTAACATTAAGACTGCTACCTATAAGTATAGTAATAATGGCATTAGGATCATATTCATTCTTAGTTATTGAAGCCATTACTTGTTTGTAGGAAGACTCAGGCATACAATAGTTTAGAGAAGAATGACTCAGGTTGTTGCTAAGTAATTTTCCTAACCCTTTTCCAAAACTATCAGAAAACATAATGGAATTATAACATACTTTACTACTACAAGGAACAGCACTAGCATCTGTCTGAACTACTTGCAATGGACCTAGTTCAATATCTGGTGAATCTTGACAAGACATAGATACCTGAGCACTTCCTGACTGGGACGGGTCCTCCGTTACCTCGGGTTGAAAAGTGCCAAGATTGGATTTTCTATGCAATGAACATTGAGGGCTGCTAAGAGTCAGCGGGTCCACTTTGTCTGCATTAGAGTTGCACATATCCACTAACTCCCTTGTAGCAAGTATGTGCTCCTGAATTTGTTTTTCAGACCTCACATACTTATTATACAGTGAATGAATTGACTCTTCCAGTACCTGAATTTCAGACTGTAATCGTTGAGTGTCAATCTCATAAATGTTCTTACTGTCTTCTAATTTAATTTGATAGTTTTTTAATTTATTTATAAGAAAAATACGCTCTTTCCTTAGTTTAATATTATTGGAACTGTGTTTTTGTTGTTTCCTAAATTTAATGCACTTATTTACCATTATATTTAGTTTTGCATATTTTTTTATTTTATTTTGACTTACTTTAAAACTACTATTATTATTTGTCAATATTGACTCTTCAGTAAGGTCTATTGTTACTAAGGAATGATGGTTGCAATTAATGTTTAATAACTCATCATGCAAGCTAATATTACTCTGCTTAGCCATAAAGAGATGTATTGATGATTTTTGTGGTTAAAATTATGTAAATGCATATGTTTTATTGCCGCGTATCATACGTTGATCAAGATACAACCCGACACGGACCTGCAAATTGCAAAAAACCGAAAAAAATTGAATATCGCGGTCTACACAGCGCAATCACCTTATATTAAACAAGCAAACAAAATCTTCAGCTTTATTACATTTGGTTTGATTACTATCTTTGTGAAGTTTGCGGTCGCTCAAGTATTCTTAAAATGTGCACTTAACGTGACTATCTTAGAGTATGCTGTCTATAGTCTGGGGCTTATGCAAATCCGGGTTTGGGTTTTTTGCTTGCGATATTTATTTTTATATTTTGCACAGAGGACATAAAGCTCATAGGGATCAACGTTTTTTATAGGGCAAACAAAAGTACTGTAATATGCGTCTCAATTGCATTTTGCTTTTCAATAATAAGTATTCGCTAAATACATGAACATAACTAACAAAATCCCTTTCATTGTTACAGATCACCAAATCGGGTCCAACGTCCAAACCCTGCGGCATTCCGAACATGAATTTACGAATTTCCCATCAGGCGACTCAAACACCAACGTTTTTTCACCTCTAACCACTTTATCTGCTTACCCCCCACCACTAGACCAACCACAACCCCCCCACTATGATAAAACATCCGAAATTACGACATCAACCGTGTCAAAGGCTTCAATGAAATCCGAAGACGATTTTGACGTAAATGAGTATTTCGCAAGATTACAAGGGACGAGATATGTGAGCGCTCCTATTAATAGTAATCCTGATCAGAATGCTAATTTAGCAGCTACAGAAGAAAATCTAGAAGAGATTAATTTAAACGATGAAAAGAATGTTGAAGTACAGCAGAGTTTGACGGCTGATATAGCTCAGAACTTTTCTCAGCTGCCAACGGTTTTGCCTCACGTAGCTAGCGCTGTATTCAGCTCATTTTCTAATATGCTGAACTACAAGAGTAGGGAACAGACTCCTGACGATAGGATGTCAGGGTATCAGACCCAGGATGTGCCTTTCCAAATCCCAGTGTCAGCACCTGGGTTCGTAGGACAACAGAAGTTTGCGGTGGATACGCCATTGATGGCTGAGGATGTTGTGAAGGAAGTGGCACCACCGCCAAAGGAGCATCCGAATTCTGGTGAGTTATCTTTTGGTTTACATCTAATTAGTATTTAAGATGAAGAGAATGATGAATTACAAAAACAATGTGACAATATTATAAGAACAGCTTAAGTACAAAGGCGAGCTACACCCAGAATTGTGTTCTCTAACAGCAAATCTCAGTGTTGTATTTCAATATTTATTAGATGTAGTTTATTTTTAAAATTGTTTTAAAACTATTTTAATGAGTGCATTAACAAGGATGCGGTTCGGGTTTTAAAATATGTAGCTTGTTTACATATTTGTTTATTTTTAAAATATTCTTGATATTTATAATGTTTGTTAGGTTTCTTTTCGTTTTCAAGATCAAAGTTGTCAATTTGTTGCTTGTTTCATTTGTAAGACCGACTTGCATATAGTTTATACAAGTTTTTTGGTTGGCGGAGCACACTGTTTTTATCTCTTATAGGAAAGGCTTTTAAATATTTCCATCATCGTGACGCTTATTAAATCTACACATACTCGTAATTTTGTGAGTGTCATGGTGATGGCGATTTTTAACTCCTTATTTCAATATACGAATGCTTTATCTTCTCATTACCTCTCTCGCCCTATAATAAGTAGGCTATTTAAATATTTGGGGGTCAATCGCCTCGAGGGAAGCCAGTATTCGTCAAGCTGGTTTAAATTGACGATCAAACAGATGTATCTACCCCGTAAGGGCGGTAAATTGGTAATGTGAAGTGCCAGATCAAATCTAAATAATATAAAAGAAGAAACTGGCTGACTGACTGACATATTAACGCACAGCCCAAACCGCTAGGTCTAGAGATTCCAAATTTGGCACGTAGGTCCCTTATGAGGTCTAGGGGTGCACTAAGAAAGGATTTTTCAAAATTCCGGGTGAAACAAGGGTCAAAAGTTTGTATGAAAAATCTTATTCCTTTAGTTAATAGACTTGAAACTTGGCACAAATATTTATCTAAGTAAATTATAAAGTTTGTCATTTTTAGTTTTCCTAAACTACCCCCCTAAGGAGGGATTGGGGGGTGTCAAAGTTTGTACGGAGGAATTTTAACGCTCGGTCCGATTAACTCGACACTCAGTATTTATACTTGAAACCAAAATGAAGAATAACATGTATGAGGGTTTTTCGAAAATCTACCCCTAAAGGGGTGAAAGCGGTGGTCAATTTCATTAGGCAGGTTTTACTGTAACTCGAAAATTGGTGATATTTCAGTCAAGTTACGGAAATATCCCAAACGATTTTTAGGGTTCCGTACCAAAATGGTAAAAAAGGAACCCTTATAGTGTGACTCAGTCTGTCTGTCTGTCTGTCCGTCTGTCTGTCTGTCTGTCTATCTGTCTGTCTGTCTGTCTGTCTATGTCAAGAACTAGTAATGCTATCAACTTGAAATTTGGAACAGTTTTAGATGACGTTTACTAACTACTTTCCCAACTATTTTGCAAATAAGAAAGAAATAAAAATATTTTTTTTTGCAACAGGGACTGAAAGGGGGTCATAAAAATTCAAAGTGGGACTACTAGGGCATGTGGGGTATCATATGAAAGAGCGCTGTTTGTACATTCTCAAACATTTTTTTTCTTTTTTTTAGGCCGCATAGTTTTCGACTTTTGATAAAAAATGTAAAAAAAATTACCGTTCCCCCCCCAACCCCCCCCCCCCCTTATCTCCGAAGTTTGCATAGAAAGAAAAATCTGAAATTATTCTATGTGATAGTAGTTTATGTAAAGATTACAGGAAAAATAAAACGATGTCTCTAAATAGCACACTTTTTCAGAAATCGGAACGGAACCCTCGGTGCGCGAGTCCGACTCGCTCTTGACCGGTTTTTATTAAATTCCACCCCTGTGGGGGTGAAAATAGGGAATATAGTTTATATGAAAAATCTTATTCATTTGTTGGGGGAGGTTAGCGAAAAAGTATGCGGTGATGGTGGTGAGAAAGGGAGGGGGATGGAGAGAGGAGGGGTGGGGGTAAGAGGGAGCGGTGAGGAGGATGAGAGGAGAGGGAAAGGGGGTGAGAGATAAAGGGACGAGGGCAGGTTGTGGTGAGGGGGAGAGGGAGTTGAGGGGTAAGTAAACTCCTGTCGTGCGTCAGAGCTGACACACTCACTTTTTTTGTTTGTTTTCACGCGCTAATCTCTGGAACTACCAGTTGGACTTTAAAAAAATCTTTTTGCATTTGATAGCCCAAGTCTTAAGGAAGCCTATTATTAGGCATATTTAACATTACTCAAAGACGTATGGGCGCGATATTTTTACGTCCGTGCGAACGTCGACTTACTGTGTGTCCTTTCACCGCTTTGTTAAGGCGAAAGCGCCAGGCTAGCCCGCGAAATTCAAAATTTCTTACGTTTTTTGCAATTTGTAGGTCAGTGTGAGCTTGTATGTTGATTAAAATATGATTCGCGGCCGTAGCTAATATGGCTTTACAGAATTATAATCATTAGAATCAGCAATACAACTCCATAAGTTAGCATTTACCTCATGAGATAAATGCTAACTTATGGAGTTGTATTGCTGATTCTAATGATTATAATTCTGTAAAGCCATATTAGCTACGGCCGCGAATCATATTTTAATCAACATACAAGCTCACACTGACCTACAAATTGCAAAAAACGTAAGAAATTTTGAATTTCGCGGGCTACCCTGGCGCATCAACCTTAAGAAACCAAAGTTTTAATTAGTGAATTGTTATCAATAGGCTTGGGCTTTGAGAGCCTTGCACCAAATGCTCAAATCCAGAACTACAAACATGGCAATTTCTTTGAACTTTATTAATTCTGATTTACTCACATTATCTGGCGTTCCTCCTCGGTGCCACCAGCCGGCTTCGACAGATACGTAACGCAGCTCAAGGAACAGGGACTCAATTCCGGGCTCGAGCTAGATATCACGACCATGGAGATAAATCTCTGTTTCAAATCTCCGCATCAATGTCCGGTTCAAATCTCGATACTATCAAAAACCCGTGTTCTGGTAGACCATGGAGAAAGATTTACAACGCAGAAAATAATCTCGTCTAAAAGACGTTCCATTTTTATCGATTCACTTTGATTATAATCGATTATGCTACGTTTTTCCTTGTTTTAGTATTAATAACGTATGTTTAATTTATTAAATCCAAGCAAACACATTATAAAAGATAATTTTAGTAGGTATATTGTGTTTCTTTAACTGTTTTTTTTTTTATAATTACTTACTTACTGAAAATAGTAATTGCAAAGTAGCGTGATCCGAAACGCATTTCGCATGATTTGTGTCCTTTTTCTGACGTAGGTAGGTTTTAATTTTCAAACTAAATAAAACTTTTTTTAATTGCGATTAAAAAGGTGTGGAATAAAATTAGTTGTCATAAACTAAAATTCACACCAACACCTTGACTTCAAGTGCAAAAACAGTACCTACTGTATTTTTTTTTCTTTTGTTAATATCTCGAAAACGGTGTGTCCTATCACAAAAATAATGAAAAATTGGCTCCCCTTTATGAAATCCATAAAACCCTAAACCTCTACATGTAGGTACCAAAAAAAAAATGAATATAAACCTACGAATGTAAAGTTTGACAGATGTTCCAACGGAGATTTCATATCTCCATACCTTAGGACCAGCCGTAATATCTCGCTGGTTTGCGATCGAAAAATTTATGAATGGAGATCGTTAGAATAGCAATTTTTCGTTTTCGACGGAGATAAGCAGTTTCTCGACTGATATTTCGATCATGGAGATAATTTCCATGCCACCGGAATTGGCCTCCAGGTCGAAAGAACATAAGGTGGCACTTTCCTGGTATGAGTGAAATCCGAAGAGAGAGGTCTTCGAGAGGGAGACCAGGTATATCAAAGGGACGTCGGGCTCCTGGTAAACAAATCCTTTAGTGATAACGTTTTAGAAGTCTTCATTGTCTTGAACTTATAAACAGTGCCCTCCAAAAGTTAGTTGACTTATTTCCACTTCAGCTGCAATGCCACATTAGGATACCACAACTGAAATACGGTTTAAAAAAAACAGATTATCCCACGTAGCTAGATTAGTCAATAAAAATGTTATAGTATATTTCAAACATTTCAAACTAGAATTTTAAGGCGCGGACTGACTACGACTTTAAACGGCACACAACCGCGTAGTCTATTGTCACCATTATTTGGCTTGAAATAAGGTTGAAAATTGAAAATAATATTTGTGTTGCCAACATGTGACTAAACTGCGAATGTGCATTTATTTTCAGGATTTTCTTTAGATTATTCAGAATACACAATCAATTAAATAATTGTCCGGTTAAAGTTTTAAAAAAATGCTAATTCTATTAAATTCTTTAAAAAAAGAATGTCGTTATCGCTGAAAATACAGAGATGTTCGACGCCAAAGTTTATTTTTGTACAGCTACTTCCACATTTTTTATTGGGAATATCAAACAATTTTTAGGGTTCCGTACCAAAATAGTAAAAAAGGAACCCTTATGGTGTTAGACTAAGAGGTCACAGGATTTTTCGTAACGATCATGGATACGGTTAGATTTACTTCTATGGGTTGTAGAGTAGTCCCCTAATGATCGACTCCCTCAAGCACAATTCCAACAACGCGGCCAGATCTGCCACCGCCGGAGCCAGCGGATGGGGCTATGAACGCGGATGAGGGCGCATCGAAGCTGGTAGATGGGACTCCGTATGGGTATGATGGCGCGCTGAATGACGAGGAAGAAGGTGATGCTCCATCACCTGATCCGGAGGAGGCTTCTTCTTGGAGTATAATAGAGCGGAGTTGTTCAAGGAGTAAGATAAAATGTACTGTTGAATATACAAGAAAATATAATTGATTGTAGTTACCCCATCCAATATTGGAAGAATATTGTTCCTATAGAGCAGTGGTGGCCCAGTGGTAACGGCCGCGACTTAGGAGTCGCAGGTTCGATACCAGACACGCGCTTTACTTTGTGTAAATTATTTCATCACCACTGCTCTCAAAACTGTGAACGAAAACATCGTGAGGAAACCGGCATGTCCTAGAACCAAACATTCGAAGACATGTGACATCTACCAACCCGCACTGGGGCCGCGTGTTAGATTACAGACCACTCCCTCTCACCGAGAGGAGGCCTGTGTCCCAGCAGTGGGAACATTATAGGCTGATTAAGCTATGCCCTGTCCAAAAGATAGTTTCGTATGGGGAAGAATGAACAAGAAACTCCATAGTGACTCTTCTTTGGGCTATTTTTTGGGACCCTATTACTAAGACTCCGCTGTCCGTCCGTCTGTCTGTCCGTCTGTCACCAGGCTGTATCTCATGATCCATGATAGTTAGACAGTTGAAATTTTCACAGATGATGTATTTCTGTTGCCGCTATAACAACAAATACTAAGAATAAAATAAATATTTAAAGGGGCTCCCATACAACAAACGTGATTTTTTTGCTCGATATTGATAACGGCAACATGTAGACGCTTGAAATATTCACAGAATATTTAGTTATATGTTCACTTTAAAAATAAATAATTAAATTAAAATAAAACTAATATTTAAGGGGAGCCCCCCTTAAATATACAACAAACGTGATTTTTTTTTGCTCGTTTTTATAGATAACGGTACGGAACCCTTCGTACGCGAGTCCGGCTCGCACTTGGACGGTTTTATTTACCTTTTGCTAAAACATCACAAGTCGCTTACCGCTGTGGATTATCATACAATTGTGTAATCATATTACAATTTCCACATAAACTCATACAAAATCCCATCTTCAACATTAAAGCCAAAGTTTCCAAGGCATGGTGTTTTGTTCTCACGGCAAACGCCATGACCTCTCAAAGGTCAATGGGAACCATCGCTTATGGTTTCGACAAACACTAATGTTACGTGCGAAAGTTTGTCTGTATGTTATCTAATAACTCTGTAATTATTTGTGTACGATGGGCAAAGTGCTATTGAGGAGCTCGTGGCTAAGTAATAACAGCCGCACGGGTCGGTCCGTCAGTGTAAGCTACGCTTGCCGGGGTTGGTCCGTGGATGGGTGACCATCTTTACATACCGAGACTCCTCCGTGCCTCGGAAAGCACGTTAAGCCGTTGGTCCCGGCTGTTATTCGTGGATCTTTGACAGTCGTTACGGGTCGTCTGAAGCCCGAAAGTCTGACAACCAGTCTTACCAAGGGGTATCGTATTACCCAGTTACTGAGATTCAGCTGCATCCGGTTAGACTGGAAGCCGACCCCAACATAGTTGGGAAAAGGATAGGCAGATTGATACATATTCGTCACGCCGACAAAGTGGTAAATTAAATTAATGAAAAAAAAAATGTTTTAGGGGGTACGCGTAGGTACAGTGGGGATGTTTTTTTTTTCTCGTCTACCCCAGTGTGGGGTGTTGTTGGATGGGTCTTTCAAAAATATTGCGGGTTTGTTACAACAATTTTTCAATTTAGGGATCCGTTTCTAAAATATTAAGCTTTAAATTGCTAATTTTTGTTAGAGTCAAGTGTCCACCCTCCTGTCAGCTTAACGGTTAGTTTTGGATGGGTGAACAAATTCACGGTAGTAGTATATATAACGATGTTAAAAGGAAAAATATCACAGCGAAGTAGGCTTTTCAAGTTTACGAGTAAAAGTCAACTCCGTCCATAGCTTCCCAGTTCCAACTTAATAAGTCATAAAGACTACTTAAATCACAGGAGACATTTTCCTTTGCTACGTGTTCGGAACAGCTTATTATGAGTAATAAGTAATAACTTGGCGCGTGGAATTATAGCTCCGAGGTTATAGTTGAATGTGCGTGTCCTATGTTATACGGGATTTATTATCTAGCTAGGGCTTGTAACAACATAATATCATCATCAGTCTCCTGCCCTTATCCCAATTTATCCTAATAAATTATAGCTCCGAGGTTATAGTTGAATGTGCGTGTCCTATGTTATACGGGATTTATTATCTAGCTAGGGCTTGTAACAACATAATATCATCATCAGTCTCCTGCCCTTATCCCAATTTATCCTAATAAATTATAGCTCCGAGGTTATAGTTGAATGTGCGTGTCCTATGTTATACGGGATTTATTATCTAGCTAGGGCTTGTAACAACATAATATCATCATCAGTCTCCTGCCCTTATCCCAATTTATCCTAATAAATTATAGCTCCGAGGTTATAGTTGAATGTGCGTGTCCTATGTTATACGGGATTTATTATCTAGCTAGGGCTTGTAACAACATAATATCATCATCAGTCTCCTGCCCTTATCCCAATTTATCCTAATAAATTATAGCTCCGAGGTTATAGTTGAATGTGCGTGTCCTATGTTATACGGGATTTATTATCTAGCTAGGGCTTGTAACAACATAATATCATCATCAGTCTCCTGCCCTTATCCCAATTTATCCTAATAAATTATAGCTCCGAGGTTATAGTTGAATGTGCGTGTCCTATGTTATACGGGATTTATTATCTAGCTAGGGCTTGTAACAACATAATATCATCATCAGTCTCCTGCCCTTATCCCAATTTATCCTAATAAATTATAGCTCCGAGGTTATAGTTGAATGTGCGTGTCCTATGTTATACGGGATTTATTATCTAGCTAGGGCTTGTAACAACATAATATCATCATCAGTCTCCTGCCCTTATCCCAATTTATCCTAATAAATTATAGCTCCGAGGTTATAGTTGAATGTGCGTGTCCTATGTTATACGGGATTTATTATCTAGCTAGGGCTTGTAACAACATAATATCATCATCAGTCTCCTGCCCTTATCCCAATTTATCCTAATAAATTATAGCTCCGAGGTTATAGTTGAATGTGCGTGTCCTATGTTATACGGGATTTATTATCTAGCTAGGGCTTGTAACAACATAATATCATCATCAGTCTCCTGCCCTTATCCCAATTTATCCTAATAAATTATAGCTCCGAGGTTATAGTTGAATGTGCGTGTCCTATGTTATACGGGATTTATTATCTAGCTAGGGCTTGTAACAACATAATATCATCATCAGTCTCCTGCCCTTATCCCAATTTATCCTAATAAATTATAGCTCCGAGGTTATAGTTGAATGTGCGTGTCCTATGTTATACGGGATTTATTATCTAGCTAGGGCTTGTAACAACATAATATCATCATCAGTCTCCTGCCCTTATCCCAATTTATCCTAATAAATTATAGCTCCGAGGTTATAGTTGAATGTGCGTGTCCTATGTTATACGGGATTTATTATCTAGCTAGGGCTTGTAACAACATAATATCATCATCAGTCTCCTGCCCTTATCCCAATTTATCCTAATAAATTATAGCTCCGAGGTTATAGTTGAATGTGCGTGTCCTATGTTATACGGGATTTATTATCTAGCTAGGGCTTGTAACATCATAATATCATCATCAGTCTCCTGCCCTTATCCCAATTTATCCTAATAAATTCGGATATTCCTTTACATACAGGGTGGCCGGAACATTGACGTCCAAAAATAAAATTTCGGTCCCTCGTATCGTGGGGTATTCGGATCACCCCCATGTATGTTCCGCGACTTTTCATAGTTTTCGAGTTATGAATTTTTTTCTGAATGTTTGAAAATTTTCGACCTGACCAACCTAAAAAAATTCTAAAAAAAAAAGTAGAGGGTTTTATCGAGTTTCTTTTTTTGCAACTGAATTTTCATAAGTAGTACTTTTATGCATAAAATAATCAGCTTCGTAACTGTGATGAAAGTTATGAAAATGTTGATCTAAAGTGAAAAATTTACGTTCGGTAAATTATGACTCAAATTTTCAACTTTAAATTAAAAATCTTAACAGGTGACTTCATAATTCCTAAGTAGGCTTCAAGAATGCGCCAGACTTCAGCTTTCATAATCATAAAAAAAAATGAAGTACTTAATAGCTACTTTGTTTAAAATCGGCCTTCAAAGACAGCGAGGTGGAAAAATTCTTAAAATTACCCATCTGTGTAATTATTTTTTTTTGGCTATTTTCTCGTTCCTAAGGTTAATTAATGATAAGAATACTGAAAACTAACCAACAAATAGTTTCAGAGTTGGGTAAGAAAAGTTTTACGTAAAAAGTGGTTTTGAATAAAACACAGATGATAATGTGAAAAAAGTACTTAATTTATTTTTAACATTTACAAAAGGTTTTCAAAGTGGCCACCACCAGCAGCAATACACATTCTACACCTACGTAAGAAATTGTCTGGCAATCGTCTAAAAGCGTCTCTGTTCTCTCTCACAACACGTTCAGCTTCTGCAATCAACTGCCTCAGCTCTTGTTCACTTGAACAGTCTCGGGCGTATGCTATTTCCTTGTAATAGCCCCAAATAAAGAAATCGATGGGGTTGAGATCAGGTGAGCGTGGAGGCCACCTAATTGGTCCGCTGCGTCCGATCCATCTGTTGGGGTATGTTTCATCTAAGTAATTTCGGACCTGGGTTGCATAGTGACACGGGGCGCCGTCATTTTGCAACACCATGGTTCGTCTGAGTTCGAGATTCACATCTGCCAGCAACAATGGAAGTTCATTTTCCAAAAAGTTTTTGTATGTTTCTCCATCAAGTCTGGACGGCAGTTCAAACGGACCAATTAGTTCGCCATTGAAGATACCAGACCACAAGTTAACGCTGAAGCGATGTTGAAATGTCGAAGCTCCGAGTGGATTGTTATTGCAGGTAAAAGAGTTGCACCCTCGTTTACAACCCATAGTCCACGAGAACGGATCGCGCAAAATTCATTAAACTAACATTTAAAAAAATCTCCGTGTTTAAATCTTAGCTTTCCTGCAGTCATTTTTGGTTAGCAAACTAAATAACCTTAGGAGCGAGAAAATGGAAAAAAAAAAAAATTAATCAGATAGCTAATTTTAAGAATTTTCCACCTCGCAGTCTTTGAAGGCCGATTAAGGCCAAAGTTAGCCCCATTAAGTCCTACGTTTTTTAATGATTATGAAAGCTGAGAGTCTGGCGCATTCTTGAAGCCTACTTGAGAACCATGAAGTCACCTGTTTAGATTTTTAATTTGAAGTTGAAAATTTAAGTCATAATTTACCGAACGTAAATTTTTCACTTTAGATCAACATTTTCATAACTTTCATCACAGTTACGAAGCTGATTATTTTATGCATAAAAGTACTACTTATGAAAATTCAGTTGCAAAAAAAGAAACTCGATAAAACCCTCTACTTTTTTTTTAGAATTTTTTTAGGTTGGTCAGGTCGAAAATTTTCAAACATTCAGAAAAAAATTCATAACTCGAAAACTATGAAAAGTCGCGGAACATACATGGGGGTGATTCGAATACCCCACGATACGAGGGACCGAAATTTTATTTTTGGACGTCAATGTTCCGGCCACCCTGTATATCTGAGGAGTAATTCGGCGTACGCACGAGCGTAATAAAATCGCGGCGGGATTTTATCGCGCACTGGATTTTCAACTCTCTGCTTAGCGCCGGGAGTTGAAAATCCAACAGTGTGTTTTTCGTCGCGCTGGGATGCACTCTGTTTTTGTTAGGTTGGATTCTCAACGCTCGGCTCAACAACGAGAGTCGAAAATCCAGTGCGCGATAAAATCCCGCCGCGATTTTATTACACTCGTGCGAACGCTGACTTACAGACCAAAGCGTATAAACTCTTTTTTTTAATTTTTTAACATTTTTAATCTTTTTAGGGTTCCGTACCTCAAAAGGAAAAAAACGGAACCCTTATAGGATCACTCGTGTGTCTGTCTGTCTGTCTGTCCGTCTGTCACAGCCAATTTGTTCCGAATCTAATGGACGGATTAAGTTGAAATTTTGTACACATATATGGATATCTGTGACACAAACACGTACCGCTAAAGTAAATAAATGAATTTTGAATAAGAAAAAAAAAAAAAGTTTTGCAAACTATACCGTGTGACATATCACATGAAAGCGCTTATTATGAGCGTCTCAAATATATTTTTTTTATAATTTTAAAATAAATAGTTTTAAAGTTATTTAAGAAAATAGACGATAATTGACCGTCCCCCCCCCCCCCTTTTTCTCCGAAACTACTGAGCCTAAAATTTTGAAAAAAATACAGAAAATAGTTCTTTCTATACCTGTAGATTACCTATAAGAAGTTTGTGGTCATAAAATAACATGATAAATCTCTCAATAGTGTGAGTGAGTACAAACTTACATTTACTGTTGGAATGTATAGGAGAACATGTTTTTCAACTATAATGTTAAGTTTGTTCTTGGGATAATGAATTGAATCCCAACTACGGAACCCTTCATTGTGCGTAGTCCGACACGCACTTGGCCGGTTTTTTTAATTTTTTTATTCATGTCACAAAATGACGTGTGAAACCGTATTCATTTCTATAATATTAATAACAAATATAATATTAATGACAAAAATTTTGGTCATGGGCTCTCGTACCATTTTGGTGATTACTCACACAAATGCAAAGCTCATCTTAGGCCTCGCGGACTGCACTTGTAGCTTCATAACTAAACTGCGGAGTGCGCCTGGCTTGCTTGTGTACGATTAATTGACGCCGTGCCGTCCCCAATAGTGGAAACACACAACATTGCCGGTTCGAACTCGATTGCTAAAATAATTGCCAGACAGCTGGGCGCAGGATAGAAAACTGGCCACACTCATTTACTACACCTACAATATTTTAATGACTAGCTACTCAGCCTGGCTTCGCTTGGTTTAAGGCGGAGATTTCTTGCAAATGGTCAAAAAGGTGGTTTTTTAAAGCTGTGTATCTCATAAACCGTCAATAATTTTGACAAATAAAAAAATAGACATAACATAATCAGCCTATAACGTTCCCACTGCTGGGACACAGGCCTCCTCTCTGTGAGAGGGAGTGGGCTATAATCCACCACGCGGGCCCAGTGCGGGTTGGTAGATGTCACATGTCTTCGATTTTTTTATTCTAGGACATGCCGCTTTCCTCACGATGTTTTCCTTTACCGTTTTGAGAGCAGCGGTGATGAAATAATTTACACAAAGTAAAGCGCCTGTCTGGGTTCGAACCTACGACCTACAACTCGTAAGTCACGGCCGTTACCACTTACCACTGAACCACCACAAAAAAAAAAAAAAAAAAAAAAAAAATATGATATTTTCAAATCCTTTTCGTATACAGTGATGGAACTGATGGAACTCAAAACATAATTAAACATACTTTAATGCATCAAAAAAATCTTCAATTAACATTTTTTTAAACATTTTTTCCGTCGATAAAATTAAGCATTGTTTCTCTAATTTCGATATATGCACATTATGAAGACTTACACTGTCTTACTAATTCCCTTATGTGAGTGATTGTATAAGAATTTAACGTCCTGAACAAGGTTTGTTCAAATTTTCATCAGAAAAATTTTGAAACAGATCAAAGCGTCGTGGACGTAGCTAAGTAATAACAGCCGCACGGGTCGATCCATCAGGTTAAGCTACGCTTGCCGGGGTTGGTCCATGGACGGGTGACCATCTTTACATACCGAGACTCCTCCGTGCCTCGGAAAGCACGTTAAGCCGTTGGTCCCGGCTATCATTCGTGGATCTTTGACAGTCGTTACGGGTCGTCAAAAGCCCGAAAGTCTGACAACAAGTCTTACCAAGGGGTATCGTATTACCCAGTAAGTGGGTTGTGGAGGTCAGATAGGCAGTCGCTCCATGTAAAATACTTGTATTCAGCTGCATCCGGTTAGACTGGAAGCTGACCCCAACTAGGCAGATTGAAAGCGTCGTGGACGATAGATCTTACTGTATCTGTGCTAGCACAGGTGGTTTCAATAATAACCAGTATATCTAGGAACTAATTAAATAAGGAATATTGTGAATATATGAATATTTTAAGATCTAGTTTAGCTTGTCGGAAAACTAAAGAAAATTGTCTATCAATTAGTGGTGACTGGTTTTTAGGGTTCCGTACCTCAAAAGGAAAAAACGGAACCCTTATAGGATCACTCGTGTGTCTGTCTGTCCCTCTAAGTTAAAATTTAGTACACATATGGATTTCTGTGACCCAAACACGTACAGCTAAAGTAAATAAATTAATTTGTCACTTTTAGAGGGCAAATAAGAAAATCAAAAAAAAAAGTTTTGCAAACTGTACCGTGTGATACGTCAAATGAAAGGGCTTACTATGAGGGTCTCAAATATATTTTTTTAATAATTTTAAAATAAATCGTTTTAAAGTTATTTAAGAAAATAGACGAAAATTTACCATTCCCCCACTTATCTCCGAAACTACTGAGCCTACAATTTTCAGGAAAACCTATAAGAAGTTTGTGGTCTTAAAATAACATGGTAAATCTCTCAATATTGTGAGTACAAACTTTTACTGTTGGAATTTATGGGAGAACATGTTTAAATAACTGTATAATGTTAAGTGGTTCTTGGGATAATTTCATCCCAACTACGGACGGAACCCTTCACTGTGCGTAGTCCGACACGCACTTGGCCGGTTTTTTTTTTCTTAGTTAGTGTTAACTACAGGCTGTGGCCATCAAACTGAACAACTTTCTCCATGGGACCAACATCGTAATCAAGAAAAAATTATCAGCTGTACAAAACTTCAATAGCTATTCGATCCAAATGTATGGGACAACTGATATTTTTTTCTGGATTACGATGTTGGTCCCATGGAGAAAGTTGTTCAGTTTGGTGGCCTGTACCACACCCTTAAGTCTTACCACACCTTTCTGATACACCCTGTATATGGGAGTTAGATTAGTAGAATCCAGCGTATAATTATCTTTCTGATGGAAAACAGGCTTATTGAGAATTTCCTAATGGAAAAATTCACTAATACTTTGCCCGATCAAGGGCCTATTTAAGAGGCTTATAACAAAATCGCGTTTTGACAGTTTAGATGTATTGAAGCATGGCGACGTATCGCATTATGTAGCAATTTGACAGTTGTAATTATGTTTATTTTTAGTTTTATAATTTAAAAGAAAAAATATAAAACTCAAAAAAAAATGTGATATAAATTTTACGTCATAATTAATGTAGTAAGAAGAAATTTACAGTTAATTCTGAGCGTTTGTAGTAGTTTTTTAAATATAAAATAAAATCATTTTATTTCGGATAACTAACGATCCATAAATTGTTAGTAACAAAATTAGAACTTAAAACACTATTGTTAGTAACTTAAGCTAAAGACAATTTAAATAAATAATAAATAAATAAATATCCTTGGACATTTCACACAACGCCATCTAGTACCAAGCTAAGCAACCTAATACTTGTGTTATGGTAACGAGATGGCTGATAAACTAATTATATACATTTTTTTTTTGTAAATACATACATATTATAGATAGAAAAACACCCAGACTCGGAACAAATACTTGTAGGTCGTACAAATATTTGTTCCGTGCGGGAATCGAACCCGCGACATGCTGCGCAGCAGTCAATCGCTCAACCACTGCGCCAACCGTGTCGTCAAAAATACTTACATGTTTTTAAATGGGATTTTTTTATAGATACTCCATATACATATTTCAAAATTCTGAGGCCGCTATGGTCTAAACCACTATTTATGAGATATTAGTTAATATTTTTCATTTCATTTTCTTATATAAATAGTTAAAAAAAAAAATCAGCTCAAAAAAATGCAGTCGCGCATTTTATGAAAAACTTGCTTCGGAATTTTGGCTTTGTATAATTAGATAAGAAAAAAATGCGAAAAGCGAGGCCGCTATGTACTAATAACAATTCTCCACAACTCAATAAATCAAAGTTGTCGAAGTCTTTCAGTTTCTCAGAATAAGAACGCCAAAGTTTGCCATTTATCGCAAAAATTATGGTCGAAATGTATACCTGCCGGCACGAATCTTGAGCGCTCGTTAGAGTACTGGGGGTTGTTTGAGAATACTGTAGTCTCAGTGGGCCTACTCCCTAAGTCCGTCCGTCTTTCCGTCCGTCCGTTCATCCGTCCGTCTGACATTACGATCCATCAAAACAAGTGTAAAAGTTAAATTTTTCGGACGGGCAAAAACACATCGAGAGTAGGGACAACTGGCAAATCATGTTGTCATTCATACTTCGTTCGGGCCCCGAACCAATCATCCATTTGTAGGTAATACGGAGTAAGAAACGCCCGTAACGAAGGCCGAAACTACGGGCTTCGTGCTTAGGGAGTAGGCCCCCAGGAGTGAGATCCAAAATCGCTTAAAGAAGAATTAGAGGTCAACGCTAAAGTTTCGTGCCGGCGGTAATAATAGCGCCCTTAATAAAACCAACAGGCGATAGGCGACAGGCGACAATCTGACTTTTTAAGGTTCTTTCATATTTTTCTGCTTTATTAGACAGCTTATACCTAATAGAAATAAGTGTCAGCCCGGAGTCTAGATTTGTACTTAGTTGATGGCAGTAGGCTTGCCCCATAGCTCATGGGTATGAACTTACATAACTGGTGAAAAGTGAATACACTTCTGAGGATATTTTACTCCCATTCTGAGATGATGATTATTTTTCATCAAAGTTCATTCCTCAAATAAATAGTGCCTAATAATCTTAAGTTCCGCTGCTGGAATACACTATATATTTACTAATGAAGTGTTTTGTATTGTTTCAGGTTCATCGAACTTCCGAATAACAACAAAAAAGAAATACGCCCAAATACCAGGACTCAGCTCAGGCACTAATTTCGAAACATCACAAAAAATAGAACTCAATCCACTTACTAAAAACGTTAAAAATTATTTTGTACCGTCTAACGACGAAAATATCTTCACGGAAGCAATATCAACTGCAGCTCAAGAAAATAATAATATCACGGAGCAAACTCCTCCAAAAATACAAGAAACTTGTAACATATTCAATCCAATAGGCGATTCTAGTAATCCAGCAAGCGATTTTCAATCTTCAGTGTTTAATATTCCAAAAGAAATGGAACAAAAACCGTTTGAAGAACGCTTACCGCCACCGCCACCATCTACGTATGAGTTACATGGTTCCAATGCTCCGAGTAATGCAATACCTCCACCTCCTATGTTTTCGACTCAAAAAGCAGGGAGTCAGACTGGAAAGTCTGTCCTACCACCATCTGTTGCTAGGCGCATTGGTTCGAATCACCCGGTAATCAAGCAACAACCCATGCAAACAATGAGCACACAGAACATATTCGTTCCAACATTTGACCCAATAAATTATCCAGTTGGAGCGCCAGCACAGCCAATCGGATCCTCTTTTAGCGACATACATTCCCAATCTGCGTTTGGTACACAAATGTTGGTTACTGAACAGCCAACGTCTCAGAATCAAGATATACAGGCAGCCAATATACCAAGCATACCACCACCGGCGCAATTTACACAGCAACCTCCATCTGGATTCGCGGCACCACCATTGGCACCTCCCACAAGTGTAATAGCACCACCATTGGCACCTCCCACAAGTGTAATAGCACCACCAAGTAAAGCGCCAACCAGATTGCCACCACAGAAACTGGCGTCACCACCGTCAAACATGATGCCAACCAACATAGCAGCTCCACCAATGTTTGCTCCAACAATGTTTGTACCATCTACTGTACCGGTAGATGGGAACCCAAACTCCGGACTTGAATCGTCACTGCCGCCTTTAAGCAATATATTTTCACCAACATCACCAGCTGCCCAAACTATATCACCTCCAGGACCAATACAACCACCAATAGGATCTACTCCAAATATTGGGCCAGTATCATTCTTCACTCCACCGCCCCCTGCCAATGATGCGCCATCATTTTATAGCCCAATAGTGCAAGAGCAATCGAAACCTGGCCAATCATTTGTATCGGAACCACCAAAACCTTTGGTTGAACCGCCGAAGGCCACTGGTGCTGTTAACTATAGGATGAATAAGAAAAGACCCCAATATTACTCTGGGCCCATAGAAGGAGTTGGTTCTATTAGCAACAGCATCAAACCTGTTATGCCGTCCATAGATTCTGGAACATTCCAAGGTGCTTTGTTCACACCTGAGCAGCCGCAAGCTGGGCAAAACATGCCAACTTCAATGCCGTTTGATTTAAGCAAGCAAGCAGAAACTGTACCTCAGATTCCTCAATATAATATAGCTAATTCCGCGGTTAATGTCCAACCTCCAGCCGATTATGATATCAGTCAACCAGCCCCAGGATATCCGCATTTTGACATCACTCATCATATTCAGAATCCTGAGCCACAATATAGCACAGCATTTGATTTGAGTCGACCGACAACTGACAGCTATGATCAACAGGAAGAGACGAAAGAATCCAAAGGCTTTGGCATTATTGGGTCGCTGAAATCTAAGCTCAGCAACATTGACATCAATAAGATTCAACATAGCGTGACCACTTTCTTTGATCCAGCATACAAAGACGCCTCAAAAGAGCAATCAGCTGCACAGGCTGCACAGCAAAATGCGCCTTATTCCAATGTGCCGTATGAAGCACAAGCGGCTCAAACAAACCTAGAAATATTTGTGCCAAACGACCAGCAAAGTACTCAGCCGTACAATTATGATTTTCAACAACATCAGAATGCTATTTATCTGAATAACGAGTACTACAAGTATCCGAACTTCCAGAATCAGGGTCAGCCATTGGCTGGACATTGTTCTAATAGCCATGACTATCCGAGCCATTCTGCACATCCAAAGCCTTACAATAGCAACACACAAGTCTACCCAGAACAAAATATTAATACGACTATGTTCCAGCATACATCAACTAATCTACCTACGCAAGAAGCTACCAAAAAACCATCTGCTTATGTTAACGTTAATGCTGAGGGACCAAGAACGTTTAAGGAGAATCAAGAATATAATGCTGAAAGAAACATGGATGAGAACGTGGCTAGAGCAGGCCCCGAAGTTGCTAGACTAGTACAAAGTAGAACTATGATTGAAGAAAGATTTGCGAATTTCGGTGATTTGGATAACTTTGGTGTACAGAACCCTATAAAAGTACCAATAGCTAAAGTACCAGCAACTCGCGATGGCGTCGCTCCTCACGTTACACAGGACAGGACTTTTATAAGTGAATCTTTTGAACAGATTCAACATGAAACGCAAGAACCAAAATCAGAGCCGATAGCAATGTTTGACCCCAATACTGTTAATCTATTTGCTAAAATGACAATAGATAACAAAGAGGCTATTAATGAAAAAACATCGGGTGTATTCGCTAACAAAAACTTTGAAGAGACAGAAAATAAAAATATACCAAGTTATGGTCCACAAAGTGCAGACTTATTCGCAAAAATTGAAACTAATAATGAGATCATTGAAGATATCCAATCCAAATTATTTTCAAATAAGCCTGCTGATAAAAAAGAAAACAAAGGAAAAATAAACGATGAAATTAAATCGCATAACTTATTTGCAAGCCCGATTATTTATGACAGTAAAGAAACTATTATCCCAAAGGATAGTTTACTAGATTCTTTAACTAAAGACGACGTTCCTATACTTGGCGTATCATCGGTACCACTATTTGGCCTCAGCACTATACTTGCTGAGAAATCTAAAGAATGTATTCCAGCTGACTTGCTAACAAGTCTGTCGGATAGAAATTCAAGCATGAGTTTCTTTGATCATACAAAGAAACTAGAAGATTATGGCGCTAAGCACGCTGATGAGTTAAGTCGAAATTCAAGCTTTAGTTTTTTTGAAAACATGGGTACTCCAACACAAGAAAAAAACGCTAGTGACAAAAACTTAGACATGTTATCTGGCAAATCTAGCGCAAGTTTCTTTGAAAGCGCGGATGCTGGTAACCCAGATACAAAAGATAATATTGAAAATCAGGATACAGAAGACAAAAATCAGAGTGCAAATGATGCTGAAAATATTGGTACTCAAGAGACTCAAGATGAGAATGCTTCCGAATTAAGCATATGCGAGACTTGCCGAGAAGTCAACAAACCAGACGATAAGGAAGATGACCAGGATGTCACCAACCAACTTATAGAAAACATGACGTCACAAATTCAGCTGTCGAATCCAGTTGAAACAACTCTAACAGAACCAACTGAACGCGAACCGACCAATAATGAACAAGTGAAATACGATGCTGGACAGTTCGATGAGATATCTCATATCACAGAAGAAACTATTGAGACAATACAAGTCCAATCTGCTACAGAACTTCTTGACGACGTCGACGAAATAAAGTCAATGAACTACGGATGGACAGAAAGCGCTCTAAAGGAAGATTATAACTTCAATGTCGAACCTAATGCTATAGGGTTCTATGGGAGCAATTCTATCTTCTTCGATAAGACACCAACAAGTACAGATGAAATTAAACACCATGAAGATTTGTTAGCTAGGCAAATGAGCGTGCCTTCTGCGCCACCGGCTGAGGAAGAAGAAGAAGAAGATTCGAAGTCTGATGAAGCTGGAAAAATAGACGTAAACTCAATAGAAAGGGACGCAAATAAAGACTTTCCGCTATTTGAAGAATTTGTTATAGAACCTTCTGATAAGGATGATGATGATCAGAAATCAGAAAACGATCTAGATTCGTTCACAAACCGAGTAGAGAAATACAAAAAAAAGGAACCATCCGAAGGCATTGACCACCAATCGCTATTTTACGATATCGCACCACAACCAATCAGCATGGTATCTTACTTCGACACAGGAAACTATGCAGTCGATGCTCACTACAGAAACACAAACACAAAACCGACCCCAAGTATTCCACCAGGTTTTGAAGAGGAATTCAAGAGGAGGGTTGCCTTAGCGAAACAGAGGGAAGAAAAAATAAGGAATGAGTTTAATACTGTACCTGATACATCAACGCAGACTAAGACTACATCTGCTACTACTTACTGCTCATCTCGTATAGCGCCCAGCTATACCAAAGTCCAGCCTGTACCTGTAGGATTCAATATAGAAGCTAACATAACTAGTTTAGTCGATGAGCAAAGTGAACCATTGCCAGATTTCCCGACTCCTCCAATACTTGGTAAAATTTTCGAAAAAAAGGCCATCGTGAAACCAGAAGAGAAAAAAATGAAACTACCACCGATTCCAAATGTTTTTGATCCGAAACCTGCTGAAAAGGAATCCAAATTGCCAGAATATGCTTTGGCTCCCGGATTTAAGGCTGATGAGGAAACGCCATTACCAGAATTGCTAACAGCTTTCAGTTCAAAGGCTGATGAAAAACTGGAACCGATACTGCCTCCGTTTGCAGCCTTTATAGCTTCGAAGACTGAAGAACAACCTGAAACTATGTTGCCACCATTTTCACCATTTACTTCTCTAAAACCTGACGAAAAATCTGAAACGATTCTGCCTCCGTTTGCAGCGTTCATAGCCTCAAAACCTGATGAAACGATGTTACCGCCGTTTTTACCATTCAGTACTTCAAAACCTCAAGAAAATTCTGGAACGATCTTGGCACCATTTGAAGCCTTCACGACATCACAAACTGATGACAAATCTGAAAGTATTTTGCCACCTTTTGGAGCCTTTACGCTTGCGAAACCCGACGAAGTATCTGAACCATTTGCAGCATTCACTACTCCGAAACCCGAAGAAAAATCAGCCGAATCAAAACTGCCAGACCCTATTAACTTCTTTGCTGGCGCAGCCGTAAACAATCCCCCTGAAAGCTTCAGCCGCTTAGCTAGCTACTTCAGTTCACCCCCAAAAACAGAGCACGCCAAATCTTTTTTTGAATTGAGCGAAAGTCAAAACCATTATAGGCACGCGTCCTCTCAAGAAAAAACCAATATCATCGATCTAATGAACGACCTAACCTCAGTCCAAAATATAACTATACCTAAAGATCAAACAATAAAACACGTCAACTATTTCACCGTAGAATACGATTCTGTACCACTAGAATTTAATAAACGGGAAGCTAGCATTGAAAAAGTCGAATTTGTGGATGATATAGAAGCAATAGATTTAAATAGTCTTCTAACGAATTGTAGGCATTGCGCGAAGATATTTGAAGCTAATTTTAAGGTTAGGACGGCTGTTAATGATAACGCGGAGCAAGGAGCAATGAATACTTCTAGAATGGAACCTCATAAGGAAAGTGGACGTGGTTCGGTTACAGTTAATTTCGATGGGATTACGATACAGGAAGAGCCTAATGAAGATGTTGCGGGGATGACTGAGGTACTGACTTTTATTTGCAATTATTTTATTTTGTTGTTAAGTGTGTAGGAAATTTCGTGGCCATTGCTGACAAAGGTTAGCCGAAACAAAGAAAACACAAAAACTAAATTCATATTTATCTTATTTGTCCGTAAGTAACAATAATAAACAATATTATAGCACAAATTTCGTAGACCTAAAAAAATGGTTTATAGGAAAATAAGTGATTCATACACTTTTGCACTTAAGCGGTGAACAATATCTTTTTTGCGTCTAAAAAGCATAGGGGCGTAGGCATATACAACATTATTTTTTTTTTTACATTTAACCTCTTAAGGGGTCATTGTACTCATCATTTTGAACAACTTTTACTATGGGACCAAACCTGAAATCGCGAAAAAAAAATCAGCTGTTCAGTACATTTATCTACATCGAACTCGACAAAATGTACTGAACAGCTGATTTTTTTTTTCAACCTATTCAATGTAAATTATCTTTGATTTTGCATTCAAGTTTAGTTAAGTGTTTTTATTTTTACTAAGATTTTTACTGGTGTTTTCAGAATCGGTCAGCAACGGAGTATACACCAGTAAGACACCACTGGTTCTACAGAGTCGACGTGGAAGACAAGTCCATATGGAGAGGTTTCTCCGTCGTAGATTCCAGGAGCCTAGAAGCTGCTTATGTAGATCGTGAGTACTTATATATCATTTATTAATTCGGTCAGCTTGCAGTCTAACCATATCGAATGCAGCTGAATACCAGGAGCGACTGCATATCTGACCTCCACAACCCAGTAACTGGGTAATAAGGACCCCTTGGTAAGACTAGTTGTCATACTTTCGGGCTTCTGACGACCCGTAACGACTGTCAAAGATCCACGAATGACAGCCGGGACCAACGGCTTAACGTGCTTTCCGAGGCACGGAGGAGTCTCGGTGTGTAAAGATGGTCACCCATCCACGGACCAACCCCGGCAGGCGTAGCTTAACCTGATGGATTGACCCGTGCAGCTGTTATTACTTAGCCACAAGCTCCTCCTTTAATTATCTGAACCAATTAAGTGTATTATATTTAATAAAGGTACTAGTGACAAAACGCACGCCTTTACACCTTAAAGTTGTTTTTTGTATACCTGGGAGGCTAAAACGGCTACTTTGGCAGAATCATAATAGAATAATCTAGGTATTATGAATCATATTTGAAATCGTAAAACGGTCACAAACTGACAATTCATAGGACGCAATTCACGCAATACATCTGTTTGACAGTTTTGCATGGAGATTCGTAAAATGGTTCACAAATTATGAATTGCTTTAGTGAAGTTTAATGTCAAATAGCACAATCATAATAAATTGCAGGGAATTCAGGAAATTAATCGCTTTTAGAGGAATTACTTAATGTGGCCGTTTTAGGCCCGCTGATCCACTCTGCCTGGGGTGGATCCCTGCCCCTATAGTCATTTGTTTGTCCTACAATTGCAGCTTGCAAACAAAATTGTTTCGAAATTGGAGAGGCTTGGCGTTTACTTGTGAACTTATACCATATCTATATTTCTTTCCAGCGGACCTGAACGAGCAAACATTGGTAGCGACCGATGGCGGCCGATACGATGTCAACGTCATCGGCAGGCTGAGGATACCTGTGTACTGGCAAGATAAGCCTACTAATGTTCGAAGGTACGTATAGTAATATATCGACGACACGGTTGGCGCAGTGGTTGAGCGATTGACTGCTGCGCAGCATGTCGCGGGTTCGATTCCCGCACGGAACAAATATTTGTACGATCTACAAGTATTTGTTCCGGGTCTGGGTGTTTTTCTATATATATTATGTACGTATTTACAAAAAAAAATGTAAGTATGTAAGTAGTTTATCAGCCATCTCGTTACCATAACACAAGCATTAGGTTGCTTAGCTTGGGACTAGATGGCGTTGTATGAAATTTCCAAGGATATTTATTTATTTATAATCTCAAGTTTAGCTGTACAGTAAGTTAATATGGCACATTGACTTCTAAACTTTGTAGACCGTCATCTCTCACTCATACCTGTGCAATGGTGGGTACACATGGGAACACCCAAATACTCCGAAATATTTTATTCCTAATTTCGATGCTCCGATTTTCATAATACATATGAATTATAATGTCTATTATTCAAAAACACGAAATTTATTTTACCGTAAGTCGTAAATGCGATTTGTTTGTTTTCCAATTTTCATACGTTCGAAGAATCAAATGCTCGATGGGTTATCGGTCAACGTCAGGGGCACCCTGAGGTTGGCTTGGTTAGGTTCCTTTAAACACTGTAGACAGAAATAGCGGGGCTCCGTCGACCTGCTGAAGAAAACCCTAACCCTAGATGGTCGACATCAGGGGCACCCCGACGTTCGGTTTGGTTTGATTCCTTTACAGACAAATAGGAGCCCCGCGCAGCGGGACTCCGTTGACCTGCTGACGAAAACCCTATCCCTAGACGGTCGATGTTAGGGGCACCCCGAGTTCATTTGGGTTAGGTTAGAATTGTGACCATTAAATTGCGAAGGTGAGCGAGCGAAGCAAGCGTGCCGCGGCAGCGTCCACACAAATCTCTCTTCTTCGTCGTTCCCCCAATGCTGAGGATCGCGACCACTTACGACGCGTCTCCAAGCTATGCGGTCTTCCGTAGCGTGGACCGCTCGGTAAATGCTGCCTCCAATAGCTTTCTTGATCGCGTCCTATAGCAAGCAATGGAATTGTGGAGAGACGGCTGATATTTACCAATGGATGGGCATCTTTTAACGACGTCTCCGCCAGGTTGGCTCCGGTCCAGCTTGGCTCCGGGATCGTGGAAGGCACACAAGTTCCCATGATACCCGTTCCAGGTGTGGGAAGGGAACACCGTGGTGGTTTAATCAATAGTCAGGAAGAGTCTAACAGACCCCCCGCTCACCCCAGGGCGGGGGACATCCATAAGGATTTTCCACCCCGGTACAAAACTTGGCTGCGGCCGAACTTTGGCAGGCGGCGGGGCCAATGACCTGACCCGTCGCAGGGGGACCAAGGGTGCCCTGACACGTGGTCGTCTGGCGCCCATGTGCTGGTTTGGTCCCTAGGGTGGTCACGGTGTGCAAGGTGTTCTGGTGCGCCAGGGATGGGGAGTAGGTACCCCCAGAGGAGGGTCCGGTGCCGGACAGCCGCGGCGGGTTCACGGATGAGTGCTAACGCGTGCCCGTGTTCCCGCCGTGAGCGGCAGAGGAGGACACCGTGTAGTTTTAGTGGGTTAGAGTCCCACATAACTGCACTATCTCCCCGTGGTAGTGCAGTATGCGTGAGCATTTCTCACGACACAAAAAAAAAGGTCCAGCTTCACTGGTTAGTCTTTTGGCGGTGTTAACCTGCCTTCTCGACTCATTTCTTCTTCGTTCTGATGAGTTGTCAGCAGCAGAATGTCCAGGACGCGGTTAGACAGCTCCTCCTTGTTTATTTCCAGCTCCAACTTCAAATAATGTAATTTTCGCCGCTGTTCACCTGAGGTTGGCGTGATTGCAGATATTACAGTTTTATAGTTCAAAGTACCAGTTTAATTAATTATTTGTGCTGAATAGTTTGCATTACCGTAAGGGCGGGTTACTTTGACTCTAACCCCTCTCTCTCTCTCTGGCTCAAATCGAGACAACTGTTTTATTTATTTATTTTATTTATTTATTTATAAATTACAAGTTTCTTAGAGGTATAACAAAGCACACAATTAGACCTCTGGGGTCTGTCTTAGCATGCCATGGCCTGAGATTGATCAACGCGCTGGTTTAACAGCACTACATCGACTCGGCTACAACCCAACTAGTTACGTTATAATCGAGTCGATGCAATGTTCTTTCAGCTTACGCTTTACGTTTTTAATATTCATTGAGTCTCTAATGTCTACAGGTATTTGGTTTAGTAAATTGGGTATTAAGAAGGATGCGGTACGCCTACCATAAAAGTTATTTTTGCGTGGCACTTGAAAAGATTTTGATTTGGCTTGTCGTGTATTCACGTCATACTTAACTGGAATCTGAATATCACTGTTATCAAAATGTTCTATGAGGAATAGATATTCAGCGCGCGCTAGAACAGGTAATACTTTGCAATGTTTAAATAGCCCTGTGTAGTTGTCTTGGTATTTATTTTTTATATAGTTTGGTACTACAAGTTTCAACAAGCGTGTTTGCAAATTATGTATTTTATCCAGGTAAGTTTTAAATGTACGTCCATAACTGGTGAGTCCATAAGAGATTATGGACTCAGCAAGAGCTGTGTACATTTGAAGGAGGGTTTTGTACGGTATATTGCGCTTTATAATGGAAAATTTGGTGAGTATCGCACGTAACTTGCCGCAGACAGATTCCACCTGGTAACTCCAGTTGAATCGGTTATCAATTATTAATCCCAAATAGGTATGATATGGGACTTGCTCTATAGGCGAACAGTGGCAGTCTGGTACGTTTTTATGCAGACAATCATGACTATGAGCTATGATTTGGAAGGGATGGGAGGTATTTATGTGACTTGAATGTACGTGTATAACTTTAGTTTTTTGCGGATTCAGAACAAGTCCCATATCATGGGCCCACTTAGTCATAGAAGTAAAATCCTTTTGCAGACATTCTGCGGCCACATTTAAGTTTTTATTAGCAGAGAGTATACAGGTGTCATCAGCGTATTGATAGAGGGAACAGTATGTTATAATATTTTCTAGGTCATTAACGTAGGCCAGATAGTGTAGTGGACCATACACTGAACCTTGGGCCGTGCCTTTCGTCACGTTCACAGGTCTGCTAAGGCTAGTACCAACTTTGACGCGATAACTTCGGCCACGAAGGTATTCTTTGCACCAGTCGAGTAATTTCCCTCTTATACCCGAGTTTTCGAGTGTTTTTAATAGAGTACTGTGCCCGAGTGTGTCAAAAGCCTTGCTGAAATCAATGAATATGAGTATCACATGCTGCTTGCCATCTAGGTAGTTGTTAACTTCATCAGTAAAATTGGAAAGTAACTGAGCTGTAGATTTCTTACTTTGGAAGCCATACTGTGCTTTGGAAATTATGTCATTGTCCCGATAAAAGTTGTGTATTTGGTCGCATATAAATTTTTCAACTATTTTATTTATGGCAGGCAATATCGTTATGGGTCTATAATTTGCCTGGTCATTGAATTTCCCTTTTTTATGAATGGGCCTGACTATACCTGTTTTTAATTCTGACGGATATTTGCCTTGTTGTATACTCGCATTAATTAACTTTACTATTGCATTCACAATTTTATCTCCTATCATTTTGATGTCCATGATTCTTATTGAGTCATATCCAGCTGATTTATTAGTATTTAAGTTTTTTATGATTTTAATAATTTTAAGAGGAGTAGCTTTTTTAAAAAATATTGATTTATCTTGTGATTTCATAAATTCGCATTCATCCAACAAGGGTCTGTCACACCCGGGCACAATAGCAGACACACTGGTTTCAAATTCCATTGCAAAGTCATTAGCAATACTCAACTCATTATTCGATTCATTTAAAAAAGCGTTCATAATCACCTCATCTACAGACTTCACTATTTTACCGGTAAGTTTATTTAATATTTCCCACAGTTTTTTTGGATTATTTTTGTTTGCTGATATTTCTTCTCTGTAATAACTATTTCTAGTGTTCAGTATAATTTTATTAACTTTATTTCTAGTTTTATTGTATTCTAACTTAAGTGTTTTATTATCTGGGTCATTTTTCCATTTTATAAATAGTTTGTCTCTTTTGGTACAGCTTATCCTTATATTATTGTTAACCCATTTTTCACAATTTCTTTTACTAGAGTTATTTATCTTTTTAGTGTATTTACATTCATTGTAGCACTTTATAAAGTTTTCTTTTATGTACTTATAAATATCATTGGCGCAATTTAACTCATCTATCATTTCCCAGTCGGTGCAAGCTAAGTGTGCTTTTATTTTTTTATTATCAATAGACTCAATGAACTTTGGATCCCTCCCTTTAGGTATTGACGCAAGTGTGACAATTGTCATGCGATGGTCCGCCAAGACAGTCCCCAGAACTGCTGAGTAAAGGTCATCAAGGCGAGATCTCACGAAAATGTGGTCAATACAGGTTTTAGTGACTATATTACCTTTAGTTTCAACTCGCGTGAAGTCTGAGATCGCACATTCAAGTCCGCACTCAGCAAGTTTACACTGATAAAAACTGTTTACATTATTGGAAGTTTTGAGGTCCATATTTATATCTCCCAACAAAATAAGATCGCTATTCTTTACATAATCAACATTAATCATACTGGACAGTTCATTAACAAACAGGTGCTTGCTTTCATTTGGTGGTCTATACACTGCACATATATAAATATTATGATTTTGCTGCGTTGTTAATTTACCTAGTATACATTCACAATGTTTAGTTTGAGTCATTATCGGTTGAAACTTATGCTTGTTATTAACATAGATAATAATTCCACCACCTTTTCTGCTTTTACGCAAGATACTATACAGTGTAAATCCATCCAATTGATACATAGATACAATTTGTTCCGATATCCCCACTTCAGTGAGAACTACAATGTCAATTCGTGATTTTACCGGGAATAAACAGTTCATAAGATTAGCGAAATTTTTTATCAACGATCGGATGTTAACATGCACTACATTTAGGTTATTTGTGTTTTTTGGTAGTTTACTAACGTAGGTAGGTAAATCAATGCAATCAAATATTTCCTTAATATTACTAAATACAGCCATGATAAGTACTTATTAAAAACTATCAAAAAAATTTTGTGCATATTTTTATTTTGAGCTAATCTACTTATTTTTAAGAAGATTTTGTATGTCGTCTTCACATCTAATGTTAAATGTCTTGTCTTTTCCAGAACTGTCGACCTCACCTTTCTTCACCAGTACTTTTCCATTTTGGAACCATATATATTTAAAATCCTGTCGCAGTCGTTGTTTAGCCATCCACATAAGCTTTCTGTTCACGTGTGATAACGCAAATCGCACGTATATTTTTGTAGGCGCTTCATTACTAGACACGTTGGACAATATATCAGCTGATGTCAAATTAACTTGCTTAGCGGAACGTATCCAACATTCCACGTCCTTAGTGTTCCCTAGTTGTAACTGTAGAACGCCTTGGTTCTGATGCGAGTTCGAACGTTTTACGCTTTTTATCACAGACTTATCTATGCTCATTTTTTCAGCAATATTACTTGAGATTTGCAACAGTTCCTCGTTTTTTGTATAAGGAATTCCAGTTATTTCAATAAAGTTGTTCAATTTATCTTGGTCTGACTCGTTTAAACGCTGCTCTAAAGAAGAGATTTTGGTTTCGTAGTGGGTGATTTTATTGCAAAGATAGTTATTTTTATTTTCCATATCTTTCAGCTTTTGCTTCATCATTTTAATCGATTCCACAAAATCATCAATTTTCCCAGTGCAAAACTCAATAGAAGACTGTAAGGGCTCCAGTTCTTTTTGAACTATTTTTTGAACCTCGTTGGAAATATTTGATAACAATTGTTTCATATCTATCGGAATGTTAGACGATGATGGCCTTAAAATTGGTTCGTCAACCTCATCATCGTCTTCCTCTGGGACTATAAATGATTTCCTGACAGGAGTATGTCGGTGACATTCGCTGCAAGTCCATTCCAAAGTTACCGAATTACGAATAGCTAGTATTTGCTTTTGTAATAAATAAAATAAATAAATAATAAATAAAAATTTTATTAACAAATGTGGGTACAACTCATCTATCCTAAACAAAAACACAATATACAAAGTTTTGAGTATTTTAAAGATAGAGTAAACGACGATGTCTGTGCTAGTATTAACTGTGTGACAGACACCGGCGCCTTCCTCATACAACCTAAAGTAACAAGCTTTACCGTTGTTATAGTAATATTAGAATGTTACAAATAATTCTGGTACAATTTCAGTTACGTTCATTTTTAGTTTAATTATTAAAAGCATAAAAATTTAATTTAATAGAATATAAATTACAAAGAATGAAGGAATAATAATATATAATTACTAATTTGATTGAAAAATAATTTATTTATTTTAATTTTTAAGGCATGCAAGGAAATGCGTGTGTGTGTGTTGTTCGAGGGTGTGTGTGTGTGAGGGTGAGGGTGTGTGTGTGAGGGTGAGAGTGTGTGTGTTTAAGAGCGTATTATTTAATATGATCTATGATTCCCTGGCGAACAGTCTTTCAGTTTCATCGTAAGTAAGACCCTGAAGGTATTGGTTTACTACGGTCCTACACTTGTATTTTGGAAGGGGATAAATGTCGCAAGTTTTGCTAATTGCATTATAAAGGCGGCCACTCAAATTCAGGTAGTTTCGACTTGCCAGGGCAGTTTTGATTCTAACCGAAGGGCAGACCAGGTCTTTACGTCGTTTATGTGAAATTAAGTAAGGGTCATAATTAAGGGAGGAATGCTTACGTAGGATTATATTGAGTGCACAGAGTTGCCTGCAAGTGAGTACAGATGTGTCCTTGTATAATAGGGTAGTAGAGTAGCGATACGGTTTGTGAAGCATCACCTTCAATACGGCCCTCTGTGCTCTCTCAAGGCGAAGCATAAGGGTCTTAAAAGTGCCACCCCAAACTGAGATGCAATATGTAAGGAGTGACTGAGCTAAAGCAAGATAAACAGTTTTCAACAGTGGAAAAGCAACTACGTCTCTGAGTTTTTTCATTGGAAACATAAGCTTTCGTACACGAGATACTGTTACGTCTACATGTTTACTCCAACTTAGTGTGCAGTCAATGTGCACTCCTAGATACTTCACGCAAGATGATCTTTGAATAGGAGGGCAATTACAGGTATTAAGGGTAGGATGGGAACAACTATGCACCTTTATATCCGGAATGTCAGGCTGTGTAGAAGAGTTTGCTGAGAAAGCAACGTAGTGGGTTTTGGAGACATTTAATGTTAGTAGATTACAGGAAAGCCAGTCCATCACTATACCAAGAGCATTTTCAGCCGAGCGGTGAGCAGAGGCCCAGGTATCGCCACTTATAATAAGTGCAGTGTCATCAGCATAGACAAGGATCTTGCAGTCCGGTATTGTGAGTTGGCATAGTCTGTTCACGTATACAAGAAAGAGAGTAGGACCCAGCACACTGCCCTGCGGGACTCCGAAAGACAAATACTCATCATCGCTAGTGTAGTTCTCTACCTTTACTTTCTGACTACGATCAGTGAGGTAGTCGCAAAATATCTTTAGGGCAGCATCTCTTATTCCTAGTGCCTCCAATCCGTGTAAAAGGATGGGAGTAGAGACCGTGTCAAAAGCCTTAGCCAAATCTAAGAATATACCTATCGTTTTAGTCCTGGTATCGAGATTCTTAGTAATGTGATTTGATAACTCAAGCACAGCATCCTCAGTTGATTTGCCTTTCCTGAAGCCGTATTGATTTGAGGCAATTGCATTATTGTGCTCTAAATAATTCAGTAGTCTCTTATTTAAGATTTTTTCTAAGATTTTGGACAAGGTCGTGAGAACCGATATTGGTCTATAGTTTTCGACACGGTCTCCATCCCCGCCCTTAAATATAGGAGAAACTAAAGCCTTTTTGAAGGCGTTTGGGAAGGTGCCTTTGGACAAGCATAGATTGCATACATGAGTGATTGAGGGGATGAGAACATGCCTAGCAGATTTAATAACTGAAGCAGGTATACCATCGTAGCCAACCGCACAGTTATTTTTTAATTCAGTAATTATACTGTTTACCTCAGCAAAGTCGGTCTCAAGCAAAACCAATGAGTTGCCTTGCGGGTTGGATAAGGAATTAAAAACAAAGTTTGAATTATTAATATGTTGAGCCTGCTGTATTTGCTGAGCAAGATTACCTCCAACATTTGCGAAGTAATTGTTTATAGAGTTGACAGAGGCATCAGGATCACTGCAAATATTAAGGAGATCCCCCGATTTACTTGTGGGTGTGGTATTTTTATAACTTATGGATTTTATGATATCCCAAGTTGCTTTGGGATTTCCACTGGCCTTTTGGAGCTCATTCTGTTCATATTGGCACCTAATCGTCTTTAGCAGATTATTACAATAATTTCGATATCTTGAATACGTTATTTTATCTATCATATTTTCAGGATCTTGCATTGACTTTAAATGTAGTTTGTCACGATTTCGTATGCATCTCAAAAGACCAGGAGTGATCCATGGTTTAATAATTCTCTTTCTGTGCGGTACTTTCTTTAATTTACTGTGTTCCTTTACTGAGTCTGATAAAATAGAGATGAGTAGTTCCGCACTTTCATTGGGGTCTGTGCTTTCCAGAATGCTAGAGAAATCCAAGTTTTCTAAGTGACTAATTACACCAGGAAAATCAATCTGGCGGATCATGCTTTTAGGTTTCTCAACAAAAGAGACAGATTCGAGACAAAACAAAACAGGTGCATGGTCAGTAAAGAAAGAGTCCAGAACCAGCGCCGTCGAACACTTATCTGTTTTAACAAAGACGTGGTCCAGACAGTTATCAATACGTGTCGGGAAGAGGTGGGCAGGCAGAAGCCCATGAAATGCCATTATATTTAAATACTCTTCAGAGTTTGGATCATTATTTCCTGGACGAATATTAATGTTTAAATCACCAATCACTGCTACTGTTCTCATCGATGAAAGGGAAGTCAGTGTGTCATTTAAGGAGTTAACGAAATGTTCAATATTTCTGACTGAAGGTGATCGATATATAGCCACAATAGCAACGTCCGGGTCAAGCCTCAAAATCAGACAGTTCGCATCCCGGAATATCGGTTCAGAAATCTTATGCTTTAACTCGGAACGAATATAGATTAAAACACCGTCGTTTTGGTTACTAAACGTAGACCCTGCTGAGGTAAAGCCGTCTAAAACAGGGATGTCAGAGGTTTTACTCAACCAGCACTCAGAAAGAATAACCAAATCACATTTAACATCCATGGAGTGTAAGAGAACATTTAGGCCATCAAAGTTCCGGTTCAAACTTCGAATGTTTACATGCAAAGTGTTTAGCATTTGTTTGGATGATTTCAAGTGCTGTAAGCATTGGTCTGGCGAGCACACGAAGGATCGAGAGACATTTAGAGACTCTACAGAATCCATAAACTTATTTAAATTATCCACAAGTGTGATAAAAGATACTTATGGTGCTAGTAAAAGGAACAATGACTGGACTCTGACAGCCGTTGTGGTTATAAATAATAAGTGTTCTACATAAAGTTTGAGAAACTGGTCTATTCAGACAGCTATTATGAGTGACAGGAATGTAAGTTGATGTATGTTGAGTACGCCGTGTGTAAGCTATGTGTGTTAGCGTGATAAGAGCAATAGATGTGTATTTCCATAAGAATGTATAAAATAAAGTTAAGCATGCATATTCTAAAACTATGATTATAATTAAAATAGTATTATTAAATAGTGGAACATAGTGATTATTACTGAAAAATAGTCAATCCTCAACATTTAGGGTCTTCAAGTCCGATTCATTGTTAATGCAGTGTGCGGATTCTCCTTCCTTCTTGCGCACAAAGATCTTTCCATGGGCGGTCCAGCAAAAGTTGAAACCGTTTGTTTTTGAGAAGTCTCGAGCTAAGAAGTACAGACGTTTAGCCCTGTAAGTGAGATATTCCGATATGTATACAGGGACATCAGGGCCATTTACTTGAATTTTAGCGGTTGACAGCTTCTTGTCTTTGTTGGCTCGATTGTACGATTTAATTGATTGAACTATCTTTTCCTTTAAGATTATTGAGGTAAAGTTGACCAAGATAGGTTTGTTTGTTTCGTTCTTTGTATTTAGGCGGTAGACATCTCGTATGTCGGAAGTGCTTATCGATAGATTTAAGGCTTTACCAGTGTCGATTACAATTTTTGACAGATCCTCTTTCGTTTCTCGCAATTTAGCAGGAATGTTCCTCAACTCAAGACAAGACGATCTTTGCAGCCTTTCTAGTTGCTCGACCTTTTCCTCCAGTATTTGAATATACGCTAAATTCTCCTTACGCTCTGATGTCAGCTTATTGAATTCTTTCAGCAGATCGTCATATTTTCCTGTGACAAAATCACATGATTTTTTTATTGATGTGTTTAACTCTGTAATCTCATTCATAGATGCCTGCAGAGCATTGTATTTATCATTTTGCTGTTTTTCGAAATTCGCGAAGAGGTTCTTCATTTCGGACATAAAAACATTAATATCATCCTCCTGGTCTTTGCGGTTTATACGTTGTGTAACGTTAGAGTCCAGATCCACCTTTTCCGTTGGCGTATCAGGTTCTGCTGAGTGGCTTTGCAACTGTTTTGACTTGTTGCGAACAGTAACATTTGTGCCCAGGGAAGATAGCGATCGCGGGGACCGCTCCGTGGTGGGGCTCACAAGTCTCGTCGATCTGGCAGGTGTGTTTGTATTATCGTCCTTAGGCTGTTTACTAACGCAGCTAGGACACTTCCAGGTTGATTTTTGCTTAATACCCATGCTTTTAAACACCTTATCACGAACATTAGCACACAATAAATCATACCATTGGTGGCAAATAGAGCATTGCAAGCATTCTTTGCAGTTAAAATCTTTCAAACAACCAGCGCAGTTTTTTGACGACATTTTTGCCACTACAATTTAAAATGTGGGTTATGATAATAAAGCGCTTCCAGCAAATCACCGAGCATACGGCGTCTAGCGGTGCTAAATAGAATAAAGCGATGGTATACTTAAAGCGCTGAGCGGCGATGGAGTGTGGCTCGCTAGAAAGCTCGCGACCGAAAGGACGTAAGCGCCGCGGAATAGGCGTCGCTTACGCGTTCTAGTCAACACGGGTTTGAAATCAAAAACGAAGCCAAAGATTTGTAACGGCTAGTTTTAAAGTAATGTTTTATGTTACTTATCTGAATTATTTCACTATAAAAACTTAGTCACTGCACGTATTTAGGGTTTGTTTACGTATAACACAACAACAAGGATTAATAATTACACTTTAGACTATATATAAACAGATTTTAAGCGGAACGAACGGTAACACTTGTTACTCAGTTGAGTGCGGTCGGCCGAGGTTTGTGTGAGCCCGGTGCATGTTATATTTGCATGCACGATTTTCCCACATTTGCAACATTCTAATCCTGGGTTTTTAGTTGTAATCGTTTTGTTACAATTGTCGCACTTCGGCATGGTATTATTGTTGGTTCAAATATATAGTTGGGTGAAAGAGATTCGTACGTACCCACACCGCCGCTAAAAACGTATCGTCTCAGTTAGCAGTTTAAACTGCCCGAAGTGTCGCGACTATAGAACCGAACGTCGTATGTCCTTCGGTTAGTAGACGGCGATATAGACGCGTACTTGCGGAGCTTTGTGTGGATTTAATGACAGTAAACATCTATCTCGATTTGGGCCAAAGTTATGCCCTAGAGTCCAAAGTAACCCACTCAATTAATTAATTAAACTGGACCCCGACAAAAATCCTGTCAGGTGTGGCGACAGGGCGACGACAGCGCGTCATCCGTGCCCGTAGGTACTTGAGTTTACTCCGATCTCGGGTCGTCTAAGAATTGAATGCGCCTTCACAAAAACAGCACACCTCACCAGTCGCAACAAAAAGCACCCTTGAACCCTCCGATTTTGGGACTCATGAACACTATACACTTCACATCTATAGGGTGACTGGTAATTAGTGACCGATACCTAAACCCATGGTTGTGCTCATGATAACAAACAACTTTTACTATGGGACCAAACCAGAAATCGCGAAAAAAAAATCTGCTGCCCCATACATTCATGTTCGCATAACTCGTCAAGATGTAGGGAGCAGCTGATTTTTTCAAGAACGGCTGAACCGATTTGGCTGAAAATTGATGGGAAGGTATCTTAAAACCAGGAGACGGACATAGGATACTTTAAAAAAGAAACGGATAAAACGTGGTATAACAACGGCTGGACCGATTTAGATGAAATTTTGTGTGTATATTTGAATGGGTTGCTGGATGGTTGGAAAACAAAATTGGACCCGGTAGGTGGCGCTGCAGTCGGGTTCTAGGATCGTTCAGACAGGACAACACACGCGATCTACAAAAATTAGAATAATGTTTTTTATTCCCCGCTTACAGATGCAGCTGGTTCTACAAAGGCACCACAGACGCCAGATACGTGCCGTATACAGAACCAGTGGCTGAAAAACTAGAGGTAAATACTAGTCTTATCGAGTCTCTATTATCTTAACTAATAAAGAAAAACCGGTCAAGAGCGAGTCGGACTCGCACACCGAGGGTTCCGTTCCGATTTCTGAAAAAGTGTGCTATTTAGAGACATCGTTTTATTTTTCCTGTAATCTTTACATCAACTTCTATCACATAGAATAATTTCAGATTTTTCTCTTTGCAAACTTCGGAGATAAAAGGGGGGGAGAACGGTATTTTTTTTACATTTTTCATCAAAAGTCGAAAACTATGCGGCGTAAAAAAAAAAATAGTTTGAAAATGTGCAAACAGCCCTCTTTCATATGATACCCCACATGCCCTAGTAGCCCCACTTTAAATTTTTAAGACCCCCTTTCAGTCCCTGTTGCAAAAAAAATATAAACTAATATTTTTATTTCTTTCTTATTTGCAAAAAAGTTGGGTAAACGTCATCTAAAACTGTTCCAAATTTCAAGTTGATAGCATTCGGAGTTCTTGAGATATCCAGCTGTGACAGACAGACAGACAGACAGACTGAGTGAGACCATAAGGGTTCCTTTTTTACCATTTTGGTACGGAACCCTAAAAAGATGTAAAGAGAAATATTTGATTTTTTTGTATATTTGTTTGTAGTGGATAAACTCAAAAAATACTTTTTGATTTTAAAAATTCTTTTTGCATTTGACAGCCCAATTCTTGAGGCTATAGGCTATTTAACATCACGCTACGACCATTATGGGCTGAGCAAAAAGAAAAAAAAAGCCAGATAAAAAGCGAAAACGAAGTAATAGCGCGGGCAGGACATGCGATGCGACGGGGTGGGTCGGAGGTGCAAGTAATTTCACTCGGAAGAAGTCGCGGGCAGCAGCTAGTGATAGATCAATCGCTCCATGTAAAATACTGGTATTCAGCTGCAAACGGTTAGACTGAAAGCTGACCTAGTTGGAAAAAGGCTCCGCAGATGATGATGTGGTTTGAGGAGCTCGTGGCTAAGTAATAACAGCCGCACGGGTCGATCCATCAGGTTAAGCTACGCTTGCTGGGGTTGGTCAGTGGATGGGTGACCATCTTTACATACCGAGACTTCTCCGTGCCTCGGAAAGCACGTTAAGTCGTTGGTCTCGGCTGTCATTCGTGGATCTTTGACAGTCGTTACGGGTCGTCAGAAGCCCGAAAGTCTGACAACCAGTCTTACCAAGGGGTATCGTATTACCGAGTTACTGGGTTGTGGAGGTCAGATAGACAGTCGCTCCATGTAAAAAACTGGTATTCAGCTGCATCCGTAGACTGGAAACCGACCCCAACATAGTTGGGAAAAGGCTCTGCAGATGATGATGTGTTTTCCATATTATATATCTTGATTGCTAATGTTTTCAGGAGGAATACCGCCACGGCATGACGACAGCGGAATGGCACAGACGTTTGGTCCTCCCCAACGGTGAGGTAGTGGTCATGCATGGCCCCACTGTGATGGTCCACTTTCTACACAGTGACGCTTTTACTACGCCCGCGGTGAGTAGCAAATAATCTATATAAATAAAAAGAAAATTCCTGGCTGACTGATTGACTGACTCATCAATGCCCAGTCCAAAACCTTGGATCTATAAAGTTGAAATTTTGCCCAGTTCCCTTTATTGTAGACAACGAATAAGGAAGGAATTCCCGGTAGTATGTTCCAGTGGGATATTTTCCGACATCCACGCGGGCGAAGCCGCTGGCAAAAGCTACTTACTAATATTAATAGTATGTATTATTGTTTGTACTCAAAACTAGCCTTTATTTATATTGGTAGACATTTGTAAAACAATCTAGAAATCCATACTAATATTATAAATTCGAAAGTAACTCTGTCTGTCTGTCTGTCTGTCTGTCTGTCTGTCTGTCTGTCTGTCTGTCTGTCTGTCTGTCTGTCTGTTACCTTTTCACGCCTAAACCACTGAACGGATTTCGATAAAATTTGGCAAAGCTATAGATGGTATCCTCGGGACGGACATAGGCTACTTTTTTTTTCAAAAATAATCCTACAGGGGGTGATATAGGGGATGAAAGTTTGTATGGGAAACTCAGTATTTCTTAAGTTAGGGATGTGAAAATTAAAATGTATGCTTTTGATAGGAAATAAAGAAATATGCGGTTCAGAGTTTTTGAAAAATCATCCCCTAAGGGGGTAAAATATAGTAAATAGGGGTTGATTTTAAAATTTACAAAACTGCACGGATTTCGACAAAATTTGTCAAGACTTTATATAGCATCCTGGGGAAGGACATAGGATACTATTTTTTTCAAAAATAATACTACAGGGGGTGATATAGGGGATGAAAGTTTGTACGGAAAACGCAGTATTTCTTAAGTTAGGGATAACAAATTTATGCTATTGGTAGGAAATTAAGAAATATGAGGTTCAGCGTTTTTGAAAAATCATCCCCTAAGGGGTTAAAATAGGGGTTGATTTTAAAATTTACAAAACTGCACGGATTTCGACAAAATTTGGCAAGGATTTATATTTGGCAAGGCTTTATATAGCATCCTGGGAAAGGACATAGGATACTTTCAAAAACAATACTACAGGGGGTGATATAGGGGATGAAAGTTTGTAAGTGAAACCCAGTATTTCTTAAGTTAGGGATAACAAATTTAAGCTATTGATAGGAAATTAAGAAATATGCGGTTCAGCGTTTTTGAAAAATCATCTCCTAAAGGGGTAAAATAGGGGTTGATTTTAAAATTTACAAAACTGCACGGTTGTCGATAAAATTTGGCAAGGCTTTATATAGCCTCCTGGGGAAGGACATAGGCTACTTTTTGTCTTAAAAAATAATCCTACAGGGGGTGATATAGGGGATGAAAGTTTGTATGGGAAACTCAGTATTTATAAAATGTATGCTTTTGTAGGAAATAAAGAAATATGCGGTTCAGCGTTTTTGAAAAATCATCCCCTGGGGGGGTAAAATAGGGGTTGATTTTAAAATTTACAAAACTGCATGGATTTCGACAAAATTTGGCAAGGATTTATATTTGGCAAGGCTTTATATAGCATCCTGGGAAAGGACATAGGATACTTTCAAAAACAATACTACAGGGGGTGATATAGGGGATGAAAGTTTGTAAGTGAAACCCAGTATTTCTTAAGTTAGGGATAACAAATTTAAGCTATTGATAGGAAATTAAGAAATATGCGGTTCAGCGTTTTTGAAAAATCATCTCCTAAAGGGGTAAAATAGGGGTTGATTTTAAAATTTACAAAACTGCACGGTTGTCGATAAAATTTGGCAAGGCTTTATATAGCCTCCTGGGGAAGGACATAGGCTACTTTTTGTCTTAAAAAATAATCCTACAGGGGGTGATATAGGGGATGAAAATTTCTATGGGAAACTCAGTATTTCTTAAGTTAGGGATGTGAAAATTAAAATGTATGCTTTTGATAGGAAATAAAGAAACATGCGGTTCAGCGTTTTTGAAAAATCATCCCCTAAGGGGTTAAAATAGGGGTTGATTTTAAAATTTACAAAACTGCACGGATTCCGACAAAATTTGGCAAGGCTTTATATAGCATCCTGGGAAAGGACATAGGATACTTTCAAAAACAATACTACAGGGGATGAAAGTTTGTAAGGGAAACCCAGTATTTCTTAAGTTAGGGATAACAAATTTATGCTATTGGTAGAACATTAAGAAACATGCGGTTCAGCGTTTTTGAAAAATCATCCCCTAAGGGGGTAAAATAGGGGTTGATTTTAAAATTTACAAAACTGCACGGATGTCGATAAAAATTGGCAAGGCTTTATACAACGTGTAATGCTAAATGCGCAAAACCTCTTAAGGGGTCATTGTACTCATCATTATGAACAACTTTTACTATGGGACCAAACCTTAAATCGCGAAAAAACAACAGCTGTTCAGTACATTTATGTTCGCATAATTCGTCAAAATGTACTGAACAGCTGATTTTTTTTTCGCGATTTCAGGTTTGGTCCCATAGTAAAAGTTGTTCATAATGATGAGTACAATGACCCCTTAAGAGGTTTTGCGCATTTAGCATTACACGTTGTATAGCATCCTGGGGAAGGACATAGGCTACTTTTTGTCTTAAAAAATAATCCTACAGAGGGTGATATAGGGGATGAAAGTTTGTATGGGAAACCCAGCATTTCTTAAGTTAGGGATATGAAAATTCAAATCTATGCTTTTGGTAGGAAATAAAGAAATATATGGTACAGCGTTTTTGAGGGGGTACAAATAGGGGTTGACAAATTTTTGTGTACCTACCTCTTTTTAAGAGATTTAAGGGATTGGAAATGTAGTCATAGTTCGAATCTTGAGGTAACATTTAGTATTTATTTCATTCGACGTTTTTACGACGAAATTATTTGAACGAGTGGACACTCGGACAAAAGTTATTTGTTATTAGAGCGTGACTGGCATAGTAAATTTTAAGTAATTGACAAAGTCCCCCGCCGTGGAAGTCTGTCTGTTTGAATGCGATAATGTCAAAAAGTACCGAACGGATTTTCATACGGTTTTCTCCAATAAACGGAGTGATTCAGTGTAATTCATTATGGTTTTGTGTAAATTGACTGAAATATGACGACGACTGTTGAAGATGTCGGAAAAAACTCATGCCGACTGGTAGCTTTATGCCTACTATACACGGTAACGATATATCGTAGCGATTTGAGTTTGCACAGTTATATCGGACGGCCCTATGTTTTCCACATGTACGTTCCCATGGGATATTTTCCGACATCCACGCGGGCGAAGCCGCGGGCAAAAGCTAGTATAATATAATAAAAACATTAATGCAGTGCGCATTTCTCCGTCTATAATCCATTTACAATAAGATTAAACAAACTTTTTTTACAGTCTGTTCAACCGATTTTGACTTCTATTGCGTTGGTGGCATGACAAATGGCAGCTGCAGTAAACAGTTGGTATTGTAACCACTTTTTTTGCCTTTAATGCCATCCTTATGCCTACGGAATTGAAGTCAAAATCGGTTGACCGGACTGTAAAAAAGATTTGTTTAAATGTCTAATCTTATTGTAAATGGAATATAGGTGGTTTTTAATGGGCAAGGCAACTGTCAAAATGGCGCTGTGGTAGCTAGTTCCCAACACAAGCTAATAATACAAGGCGTGAGGTGGTTTTATTTTATTTTTGCGAAAATGACGCGTTGTTGTGTTCCTAAATACTCCGAAATTGGAGTGCATCATTTCCCGAGAGACCGTAAAATTAGAAGATTGTGGATCTTTAAATGGAATCTTTACGAATAGCTTTAGCTATTGAGTTCGAAACATTTCGAAGAAAGTGATTACGTGGTAATATTTAAGGTTTTAAATTCCGACACTTTCCATGTTAAGTACTTGATTAAAAATATTGAAATAACTGAAAATAACGAAATAGTGAAATAAAACCAAACTCAAGAATGAACGAAATGTCAAATTTATTATAGCCCTTAGGGACCTATCTATGGACACGCCATCTACAATTAGCTTTGCCCGACCTTCCCCATTAACCAAGTAAATAGTATTTTACCCTAAGCCAATCGGCTTATTACCCTTGCCCTCATCCTTATGTTACCCCTGCCGAATCATTGTTACCCCAACCACACCATTAGACAAAACTGCCATACCGAGACACATATCGAATGATAACTGTATTGGATCTCTTCTGAAAGGAAATACGTTTTTTGTGATTATCTTCTTGCTGACTTAAGGGTCCGTACCAGGAAAACGTGTTATACCCATAATAATTTGATAACTTTATTCAGAAAACTTAAAGTAGTAGCAACGAAAAAAAAAACGTCTGGCTAGCTCAAGAGTTTCAACAGTCAGTGAAAAAATCGGATTGAGGATAAACCTTGTAGATGAATGTTTTCCTGGTCCCTGAATAACCCTTAACTTACCCAATCTATACTTTACCCTAACCCACACACCGAACCCTTACCCCTTATGCTTATTACCCTAACCCAATCCTTACCCTCCAGCTGTTCTCATTTGGTAAGCGCGTATACCGCAATCCACCCAAGATCCGAGTGTCAACAGACCAGCCCGTGAAGATCGATCATCTCATACTACTGGTCCACGGAGCGGGCGAGTTTAAGTGTCAGAAGGAAAAAAATGTTAGTTATATAATCATTAATAATCCATTGATTTTGTCACACATATAAGGGTCAGTTTTCGTTGAGCTCTGTGTCTCGTCTGACGACAGCAACCTTATTGTAGTGAGAATAAAGATCACTCTGATTTTGACAGACTTTTCAGTGGCACCAATCCATTAGCAACCTTATTGTGACGGGAAAAGGATCACTGTGATATAACAGTGATGAAAAGTTAGAGCTTGTTTAAACTGTGGCAACCAGCCACTTTCAGCCACTGGGTGTATCAGAAAGGAGTGGTCAAATTCAAGGGTGTGGTACAGACTAACAATATGAACAACTTTCTCCATGGGACCAACATCGTAATCGCGAAAAAATTATCAATTGTCCCATAACAAACTTCAATACCTACTCGACCCGTCGTCGTCGACGATGGGACGGCTGATTATTTGAACGAAGTTCTTTAACGAGGCTTGAAGCAGAAATTGTGACGTAACGAAGAAGCGTTATGCCCCATCCATGTGATTTTCTCTCTCTCTCTCTCTCTCTCTCTCTATAATAGAAAGAGACAGAGAGAATTTGATCAAAATGAAAATCCAAGACGAAAATGCGAAAATTTTCAAATTCATCTTGGGTGTCGTTTTCATGGTTTTCGAGGGTGCTAATGTAGATAGTGAGGTCACAAAATGTAGATGGCGGCTGCTGCTGTTTTTGTTTTAAACCATACGCGAGAAGGAACTTCGTTCCTGACGGGGATCCCCGACCGCACAAGTTTTTTTTTTACTTGCTGATCTTTTCCTACCCCCTCGGGGAATGCAGCCATGATGTCATATTCATTTAATTAATTATAATTCCAGCAATCCAGCTCCCGTCCCCGCGTTGTTAGAAGGGGCCATGACGAATCTGAAATCGAAGATATAGAACCGTCGAACATCGATCATCTGTTACTATTGTGTCATGGCGTTGGATCCGCTTGTGACATGCGCTTCCGGTCCGTCGAGGAAGTCGGTAAGTTAATATTGCCAAATACAATACTTGGTCATGTTACCCAAATTTGCCAAGTGTAGGGTAATATTGCTAAGGAGGAAGTTAATATTGCCAAGTGTAGGTAAATATTGACTAGTATGAAATATTATTGCCAAGTGGATAGAAACCATGATCTATTAGAAATGGAAGATATAGAGCCGTCGAATATCCATAATTTGTTATTATTGTATCATGACGTTGGATCCTCTTGTGACATGGGCTTCCGTTCCGTCGAGGATGTCGGTAAGTTAATATTGCCAAATGTAATACTTGGTGATATTACCCTACACTTGGCTATATTACCCAATATTGCCAGCTGTGGTATAATATTGCCACTCTTGGGTAATGTGAGAGAAGGGTGGGTCACATTGTCATGTATGGTATTACTGACATGTTTAGGTATTGTTGCAAAGTGTAGGTAATGTTTCCAAGAGTCTAGGAGTGGTATTATTGCAGATGTTATGAACCACGATGAATCAGAACCTATACAGGCTGTAAGTGTAAACAGTGACAATATTTTAAGAACAACTTTTACTATGGGACAAAACCTGAAATTGCGAAAAAAAATCAGCTGTTCAGTACATTTATGTTCGCATACTTAATTCGTCAAAATGTAGGGAACAGCAGATTTTTTTTTCGATTTTAGTATTGGTCTCATAGTAAAAGTTGTTCATAATGATTTATTTATTTATTTAAATAGCTTAAAACTACCATTACGGGTCTTAACCTAATGCGATAGCCAAGTCACACACCCAAAATTAAAATTAAAGTATAAAATATATCTAAAAATCATTGATTATGATGAGTACAATGACCCCTTAAAAGATTGCCACTGTTTACACTTACACCCGTATAAGTTCTTATGTGTGGTAATGTTGCGTATGTTCGGGTAATATGGCCAATTGTGGGGTAAACCAATTATAAGTCTAAAATCTGTATAATTTTGTTCGCAGTTGAAGACTTCAGATCGACCAGCTTGCAACTGGTACAGTCGCATTACAGGAACTCCTATGATCAAGGCATCGTTAGCAGAGTTGAGGTAAGCTCACTGTTTAAGACGTAGATATACGCCAATGGCCTTGAGTGGTTAGCTTGCGCGTTCTGTGCTGAGCTCACGCAACGCGTCGTACGTCCAGCCAGTAATAGGACTCGCCCATCAAGGAGCGCTGTCCCAAATTAGACGCATTATTAATTTATTATACATTAAACAAAATATATTTTAATAAAACACGTATACTAACTGATAAGTAACTAAATTATCTTTGAAATGAAAAAGATGTTTTAAACTTTTTCTAATACTTGATGTAGAGCTTAGCTTTTAAGAGGGCTGACGCATTTTATCACCCCTGTCACTCAGACGGGACTAAATTTTTAAGATTGTTAATATACCTATTATGTAAAGGTTTGGCCTTATGCACAAATGGGTGCATTTGACATTTTTTAGTTGCGAACTCCATAGGTTCACAACTACTGATGATGATTGGTTTTCTATCGGATGATGTTTTTTTACGTTTATATACATATACAGGGTGTAAGGGACAGCCCTCCGCAAACTGATAGGGTGAATTCAGTACATCATACTAAGATGACCGGTACATGAAATTATTTCAGGAACGTTATGGGAATCCAATAAACCTGATTTGTTTTATTACCTCACACGCAATGTATCGCTACCGTGGCAAAACGCACGTAGCGAACGGCAGCGCAGCACCTACCCGCCACGGGGTCAATCAATTCTCGCGCCGCGAGAGTAAGCGTAGTGGCGGATCGCAAGTTAGTTGAGTAGGTAGGTACTTACGCGCAGGTAGAGTAAAGGCGACAATAATTTAGGCTCCATTTAATTATTTTTATAACTGAAAGTTGTTTGAATGTTTTAAGTGGTGTATGGCACCTACTTATTGTCAAGTACGGGTAGGGTTCAATGAAAAATAAGGTTTTATGAAATAAGGAATAATAATTTACGATAATGGCTGTATTCCCTCAAAAACCTTTATCTGCACCAGCTCCAAGGAAACGCGAACGAACGCCATTTTCATTCTCCTTTTTTCATCAATTGAATGATGTTATAAACCATTTTTCTGGCTTGCATAAGTAAAACGTTGTATCGTCCACGAGCCATTTTTAAACAAATTAATACCAAAGTAGTTTCTGTACTTAACGCAAATAACAAATAGATGAAACTAACAGTCAATAAAAATAAAAAATACTACTGGCAAACATGCATTCAGGCACCTCATTGGCCGCCCTTTTACAACGAGTAAAGATAACAAAATAATAAACAACACAGTTAATTTTGTACCAAACAATAGCTAAAACTAATGTCGAAGTGTATTTCCCTTTTTTACCCGACTGCGGCAAGTTAAAAAAGGAGGGTTATGTGTACAACGTACCTCCAATTATTATTACATAGAAAATTAATAGAAATCAAGCAGTCAATAGGTATCAATCAGGTTGTAATTGATAGTGCGTCGTGCACAAAAATTAATCCTACCTTAGAATCACCTGTGACCACCGAGACGTTCACAGTTTCACACACGACGAGACGTGCACGGCACAGGGTCTAATCGAGCAGGATACCTATCAATGTAATTTCTGAACGCTTCACTAGCATTTCCCTGAGCTTCCCCGTAGCACATTATCATTTCGCCATACTCACGAGCACTAAATGTAGCCATTTCTCACAGACAACAACACAACAACAAATAAATCCAAATGGGTAAGTACGTAAACTTCACAATGCGACTGCAACAGCGAGCGATACTGCCAGATAGTGTCGCAGGACACTACGCGCGTGCGACACAGTCGCAGGACAACTAAATTGTACTAATGACTACACGAAAAATCCCACACAAAAACAGTGTTGTCAACTACTCGAAAAATTTTGCATGAAATTTCTTGCAAAAATGTTTGTACAAAAATACCACTATTTTAAGCTCGACTAAATAAATGTTAGCTGTTTTTTTTTTGGAGAAATGAAACGATTAATTTGTCAATTTAATTCAAAGTTTATGCTAAGCAGATTCATAGTAGTGATAGAAGACTGGGCTTCCATTACAGAGGGCTTACGTTCGATTCCCGACTGGACTACCAGTCGGTAGCTATCGTAAAGCCATGAAAAGCCCCTTGGGTGGCTTGTAAACTGGATCCAGTGATCGCTTGAAAAGTAGAATTCATTAAGTAATTAGGTATGTACCTACCACGAATACTCAAGGGCACATTAAGTGCGTCTTTCCTTTAGAATTTAAGTGCACGAAAAGATTTGCATTTAAAATTAGAGAAGTTCTTATGTGAACCAAGTTAGTTCTAACATTTTGGTTCACAAATAGAGGTTTGATAAGTTGGCAATACTGTTGCGACTCGGTAAATCGGAGCGTCTTGCGCGTCTGTGTTGTTGTATTGTATCAATTGTATGCAAGTAGTATGCGGTGAGTTTGATGAACTGTGAAGCTATGCAGAAAGTGAACAGCTGATTTCGCGCGTAGTTCGTTAAAGTATTTCGACATCCATTGCTGTTTTTTGGATTTTAGCTGTTTTATTTACATAAATGGAGTGCTGCAAATAAAGAATGTAATTTTGGATTGAAATAAAGGAATATTAGCCGAAAAAACTTTAAAAAAAATGAAACTTTTCCTGAGAAAATTTCCGGTGGAATATGATTCACAATAAGGAGCTGAAGGCACCCTGTTAATTTGTGGAGGGCTGTCCCTTACACCCTGTATGTGATGATATATACAGGGCTATTTTTAAATGACTAGCTAAATTTTCACAGGGTGTTCTACCCATGAATATGAACAACTTTCACTATGGGACCAACTTTAAATCGCAAAAAAAATATCAGCTGTTTCATACATTTTGATCGAGTAGGTATTGAACTTTTGTAGGAAACCGCTGGTTTTTTTTTTCGTGATTTCGTAGTTGGTCCCTTAGTGAAAGTTGTTCATATTCATGGGTAGAACACCCTGTGAAAATTTAACTAGTCATTTAAAAATAGCCCTGTATAAAAATGAATCTATTTCCCTTCGTCATCGCATCACGCGTGAACGGATGGAACAATTTCGCTAATTCTTTTTTTGTTGTGTTTATTATTGTCAGGAGAAGGTTCTTATGTAGAAAAAAATTGCAAAAATTGCCGGGAAAATTGGAAAATTCGGGAAAGCTGAAAGTGGATTTTCTATAGGAATTTTGAATTATTGAAATTGGGACAGGACAACGTCTGTCGGGCAGCTAGTATGTGATATAAGCTTATAATGATACTTATTATGTAAAGGTTTTTCCTTATGCACACATGTGGTGCATTTGACACTTGAGTAACCCCTCAAGTGGCAATTTTGTAGCGTACCTACCCCCTAAACAAATCTTTTGAATATAGCTGCAGAAGTAAGATGTTGCAGGCCGAATAAATCGAAGGCTATCGATGACTTACAGTTAATCTCTATTTCCAGGTGCTCCCCATATCTTGGCACTCGACTCTTCACTCCGGTGAAACAGGAGTCGACAGGCGCCTAGCTCAGATCACATTGGACAGCATACCCAGATTGCGCAGCTTCACCAACGAGACTGTGCTCGATGTACTGTTTTATACCAGCCCTGTGTATTGTCAGGTATGTGTAGCTTGCATAATTCGTGAGGGGGGGGGGCTATCTCCGTGATTTTTGCTCGACTGCTTGATTGTCCCCGTATATTTTTTGTCGGGGCGCCTAGCCACTTATACACGGCTTGTACACAAAATATTTCTATGAACTGATATTAAACTAATGACTGTTTCTTAAAGTGGATGAACTAGGCTAGATTACGAATGTTCTTTGAGAGGGAGTGGGCCGTAATCCACCACGCGGACCCAGTGCGGGTTGGTAGATGTTGTTTGTAGATGTCTTCGAATTTTTCGTTCTAGAACATGCCGGTTTCCTCACGATGTTTTCCTTCATCGTTTTGAGAGCAGTGGTGATGAAATAATTTGCACAAAGTAATGCGCTTGTCTGAGTTCGAACTTACGACCTGCAATTCGTAAGTCGTGGCCGTTACCACTGGGCTACCACTGCTCTGACCAATTAATAATAAATAATAATAATCTATTTATTTCATGCGACACAGGCCCATAGATAAATAATACCTTAACCTATACATACGGTCAGCAACATAAGTCGACAAAATGATTTGATTATCTCCTATTTTCCTAAAATACCTAAGAATCTAGTAGATCTTTAAATTGTTTTACTTCTGGTTCTGATTTTAATTAAATATCTTGCTCAACAATTAAGATTCTAAAAACTGAAGTGTTAATCGACTTTTTTGCTGACTGTACAAAGCTTGTGTTAATAAATAAGACTGATTCTTCTCTTCCGCAGACAATCCTGGACACGGTGTGCAAGGAACTGAATCGTGTTTACGACACGTTTCTGCAGAGGAACCCGTCTTTCACCGGTGGCGTCTCGTTAGGGGGCCATTCCTTAGGCAGCGTTATACTGTTCGACCTACTGTGCCATCAGGCGGATGTGAGTAATCTTTGGAGCATAAATGTATACACGATATTAGCCCTTATCTATACTGTTAATAAAGCTGAAGTTTGAACGCGCCAATCACCTAAATGGTCCCGACTGTCACTCGTGGGTCTTTGACAGTCGCTACGGGTCGTCAGAAGCCTGAAAGTCTGATAACCAGTCTTACCAAGGGGTATCGTGTTAGTTACTTGGGCATATTCGCTTAAACGAATATGAATATTATGCGGTAAGTTATTAAGTTGATTAATAAGCCTATAATGTTCCCACTGCTGGGACACAGGTCTCCTCTCAGTGAGAGGGTGTCGGCAGTAATCCACTACGCGGGCCCAGTGCGGGTTGGAAGATATCACGTATCTTCAAATTTTTGGTTCTAGGATATGGTTGCTATAAATGCTGAAACGCCGACATGGGCATTTGGAATAGAAATAGGGTAAACCATGGATAATTATTATTATCATTTATTATCATTTATTCTTAACAATTTTTAAATTGTGTCGAATTTTAAACACGATTAAATTACATAAAAAAATACAAAAACTTAAAATAAAAACAGCAGTTAAATGTCAGTTAAATGTCAACGTAAATGAACAACTAAAGATTTTGAAATAATTAAATAATCATTATAAATTTATAGTATAATATGTATGTTTACAATTTAAATGTCATTAATAGAATAATAGCAGCCTTCCAGTAGGTAACGCTTCAGTTTACTTTTGAAGTCCCTTTTGTAAAGTGACAATTTTATATCAACGGGAAGTTTATTGAAGATTTTCACTGACATGTGGTAGGTACCGTGTGCGACTACATTAAGTTTAGGAATATAAGTGGTTTTAAAATCTTTTCTTCTCGTACTCTCTCTAAGCTTTCTTTCCTCTTCAGTCTCATATTGCTGTACATATTTAGAAAAATGTGTCAGGAGCACCAATACATATAGGGAAGGTACAGTGAGAATATTCAAATTTACAAAGTGCCTCTCACAAGATTCCTGCTGACGAATGCAAACCATGGTGCGAATGGCCCTTTTTTGTAACACAAATGCTCTCTGTATATTGTAATCGTAGCTGCCTCCCCAGCATAAGATGCTGTATCGTAACCTTGACTCGATTAACGCATAATAGACTTTTTTTAACTGTTTAATGTCAATATCATTTCGTAGGCTTCTCAGTACATAACATGCTGAGCTGATGGAGTTTTTTAAACTTTCAAGTTCTGGTTTCCAATTTAAATAACAATCAACATTTACTCCTAAAAACTTTACTGCCTCTACCATACTGACTTGAACTCCATCCAAAGCACAATTTAGATGACTTTTATTTTTGGAAGTGGTACGAAATAAGATTAAGTTGGTTTTACTAGCGTTCACTTTGAGTCCGTTGATAGTAAACCACTTGTGAAATACCTCTAAAGCAAATAAAACATTCCATGAATATTCGGTGGCGAAGACTAATGTTTTTGCGAAGTGTGTGTGTGATGTCTTTTCGTAGAGGATATCCTGAAACAATGTTATTTTGTCAAAGTGACCTGACTGAAAGTGAGACATGTCGCGCCCTGATTGGCTTTCAATGTCACGTGAATAAAGCCTATATTTTTACGTAATTATTTCTCAAAAATAATAATCAATCAATCTGCCTAGCCTTCTCCCAACTATGTTGGGATCGGCTTCCAGTCTAACCGTATGCAGCTGAATACCAGTATTTTACATGGAGCGACTGCCTATCTGACCTCCACAACCCAGTAACGAAGTAATACGATAACCCTTGGTAAGACTGGTTGTCAGACTTTCGGGTTTCTGACGACCCGTAACCAGTATGGTCTGGTACCACCAGACCTGGTGGGTCATGGAACTGGTAGTGCACTTTACTAGCTCACTAATTATAATTAGTTAGCTAGTAATGCATAAAGCTACTGTTCTTTTTATCAATTCGTCGACTTTTTCCGAAACGAAATGTTCGATCAGCTTCAGCAGGTCTGGTACTTATTGATTGAATCGCCACCAAAAATAATACGAGTAGGCAAGGAAACCAAAGGCGCTCAATTTCTATGCATTTCACTTTTAAAACTTCGCGTAATCGCTTCTTTTTCGTTTTGAACTCTGGTTTTTTATTAAGAAAATTACCTAGGCGGTCCAACCGATTTTATTTCTACTTTGTTTTGAAAATATTTATTATTGTTTTTAATATAGTCAAAGTTAATCCTCATTTTCGCAGCTCACACACACACTGTCCCACATAATTATATCAAATCCTTTGAATACTAAAACAAAATAAATAAACAGTACTACTATTCACGTAAACAAAACATAGTGGCGGCAATTGTCAAACCTCGGGAGCTCTCGGTAATCGGTAATCTTCGGTTCGGCTCGGTCAAGTTCGGCGCCCGTGCGCCGCACGAGATTGGACTTTTTACTACATACAGTTTGTACCTTTGTACCAACTATCTTCTGTCTCACGCGCTAGGCGTTTTAGCTCGTATCTCATAGAAGTTGTATGAGCATTCGCCGTGCGCTCGGCCTAGCGCACGAGGAATTTTCTTTACAGCGAAAATAAGTCTTAATAGTTTAGCAAAGAGTTTAATTGGTTCGTCATTAATTCGTAAGTATTAAATAGATAGGTAATCAGATGTATTAAACATTTTGTGTGTCTTTCTATACCTTTTAAAATCTGGTAGTGCAGCGCACGAGCGCACTTAAGGGGCAGCCGCCCCTGCCCGTAACGACTGTCAAAGATCCACGAATGACAGCCGGGACCAACGGCTTAACGTACTTTCCGAGGCACGGAGGAGTCTCGGAGGACAAGCGTAGCTTAACCTGATGGATCGAACCGTGCCGCTGTAATTATTTAGCCACGAACTCCTCTTAACCTTTATCTAAAAAAAAAAAATATTAATAAATATTTAAATTTTTTATTTATTTTTTTATTTAATTATAATCAATACTTTTAAAAAAATAAAGCTGAAGAGTTTGTTTGTTTGTACGCGCTAATCTCTGAACCTACCATTCGGATATAAAAAAATATTTTTGCAATAGATAGCCCAATTCTTGAGGAAGGCTGACTATTTAACATCATGCTAGGGGCCTTAGGGTACTTTTAGCTGGCAACCATTCTACATAATAAAATTCATACGGTATTTTCCTTACTGTCAATTAAGCCCATTCCATCGAAGTATCATAAACAACAAATTAACTTTACAGGTAGCCACAGACGACACAAAAACTTTATCAGACAAGACCTACGTGAAAGGCCCTGCGGGGACGGGGCAGCCATTCGTGCGGTACCCGAGCTTAACATTCGCGCCCGACGCCATGTATGCACTGGGCAGTCCTATAGGTAAGGTATTATAATAATCACACTGATAATATAAAGGTGAAAGTTTGTGAGTGTGTTTGTATGTTTGTTACTTCTTCACGCTCAAACGGCTGGACCAATTTGGATGAAATCTGGTATGTAGGTAGCTTATACACTGGATTAACACATAGGCTATTATTTTATCCCGGTATCTACGCGGGTGAAACCGCGGGGTGCAACCAGTAATAATATAATACAGACAGAACATGGTGACTTCTCCATCAGCTCCAGTTCTCCTGGTTCTTACTAGGAGAACGCCTCAACAATTAACATACAGTAGTACCCAACTGATAAGGCGCGTCGTGAATCTTCGTTCGCACAGAAAAGAAAGTATGGCTCCGAAGATTAACGAGAATGCTTAAAACTTACAATCAACCTTAAATCACTACTATAAGGTTCATAATACACTGCAGCTGTTAATTCCGTCTCACTCGCAAGTATGGCGGCTGTCAAGCGGCGCGCGCTGACATGGCGGCAGCTACCGACCAATAGAGGTACAGGAAAAAGCGTGGAGCGTGCCGATTGGTTGGGATTTTTCAAAATTCATCTTCTGCGCAGGTACATTGATAAGTCGTATTAGCTGGGTACTACTGTACCTGCATCGGGAAAGCAATGTTGTGTAAAATATGATGAGAAGTTGACATTAGACTATTGTAACTTAGACAAATTACAAACTGACCCATTAGAAATTGAAAAACCAAACTGCAAAGTGAAAAATAACTTTACTTTCGGAAGTCGGTGGCAAAAAACTAAAATACAGACAAAGACACCGACTTCCGAAATTAAAGTTATTTTTCACTTTGCCGTTTTTTTTTGGAAGTCGGTTTTTTTTTTGTAAAAAAGTTTTTTTTATATTATACTCCATCAGTTTAGGTAATTAAATAAAGGTAAACAAAAAAAAAAAACACGTCTGGTTAACCGACCTGTCACTTCAGTAACTTGCTGTATCGCAGCATGACAACTGAAGTTCAGTTGTCATGCTGCGATACAGTTGTACTTTTCAATTTAGCAACTTTATAATTCATTGTATAACGTTGGTAAATCGAAGAGTATAAAAGTGTCGTAGCATGATAACTGTACAGGTTGTACGTTTAGTCGGTTAACCAGACACGTGGTTTTTTTGTTTACCTTTATTTAATTACCTAAACCGATAGAGTATACATAGTTTAAAAAAATTAAATTAAAACTTTTGCTTTATTTATTTTACCTTCATTTAAATTCAATAAGCTTATCGGTATCATATCGGCAAAAGGCGTATCGATGAATACCTATTTAAAATAAATCTAATGACATGACAACATCACAGTATATACAGTCCGCGAGGTCTAAGCTGAGCTTTGCATTTGTGTGTGCACATAGATAGTGTAGGTGTGACGTCCGGCATTGAGCGCGACGCGTTCTTTGCTTGGTTTGACACCAGTTTATACTGCTTTTTGGCAATCGGCCTGAGGCGCGGTGCGGCCCTCGCGCTCACTAAGCCGACGTTCGCACGGACGTAAAAATATCTCGGCGGGATTTTATCGCGCACTGTATTTTCAACTCTCGGTGTCGAGCCGAGCATTGAGAATACAAACTAACAACAGAGTGCATTCTAGCGTGTCGAAAAACACACTGTTGGATTTTCAACTCTCAGCGCTAAGCAAAGCGTTGAATATCCAGTGCGCGAAAAAAAATCGCCGCGATATTTTTACGCCCGTGCGGACGTCGGCTATCTCGCGATCACTCAAATGCAAAGCTCAGCTTAGGCCTCGCGGACTGTAACATTTTATGATCTATTTTATTTATTCTTTTATTTTGTGTAAATTATTAATCATTAAAAATTATCTTCATTTCTAGCCATATTTGAGTGTATACGCGGCGTTGATTCTTTGGGACCGAGCTTCTGTCTGCCGACTTGCAAGAATTTCTTCAATATATTCCACCCCTATGACCCTATTGCTTATAGGTAAGTTTACTTTAATATTTAACATGGTCATTATTATAGAGGAGCTCGTGGCTAAGTAATAACAGCCGCAGCAGTCGATCCATCAGGGGGTTGATCCGTGGATGGATGACCATCTTTACATACCGAGACTCCTCCGTGCCTCGGAAAGCACGTTAAGCCGTTGGGCCCGGCTGTCATTCGTGGATCTTTGATAGTCGTTACGGGTCGTCAGAAACCCGAAAGTCAGGCAACAAAAATAAAACAAAATTGTGTTCGATTCCTGATATAATCAGCCTATAATGTTCCCACTGCTGGGACACTGGCCTCCTCTTTTCGAGATGGCTGTAATTTAACACGCGGGTCCAGTGCAGGTTGCTTTCCTCACAATGTTTTCCTTCACTGTTTTGAGAGCAATGGTACAGTGAGCAATAAAAGTCGATCAACACTTGAGTTTTCTAAATCATAATTATTGAGAAAAATACTTCATTAAAATCGGAACAGATGTAAATTTTAAAGAAAATTGACTCTTATCTAATAAATGAAATGCTAACGGAAGGTTATCGTATCATTTTGTGTTAATTTAGGTGATGTCAAAAAGTAGCAGTGTTAACCGACTTCTGTTGCTGACCATACAGTCAGCGTCAATAATATCGGGAGGAAAAGACTGTTCAAAATGATCTAAACAACTATGAAAATGAAATAATAACTCAATGACACAAGGAATGTTTCAGAATGAAAACAGTACACGACAACTGTCATTCTGAAAAGAACTTTATCCAATTGAGATAAAGTTTAATTTTCATAGTTGTTGAGGTCATTTTGAACAGTCTATTCGTCCCAATATTTTTGTCGCTGAATGTACTGTAATTAGGTAATTAGAGAATGTAAAGCGCCTGCCTGGGTTCGAACCCAACCTAAAAGGTCTTCCAGTAAGGGTTTCCTATCTTTAAATATAATTTCTTTTTAATCTATGTTATCTCGCACACAGCGAGATATCATCAATTTTTAGGGTTCCATACCAAATTGGTAAAAAAGAAACCCTTATGGTGGCACTCAATCTGTCTGTCTGTCTGTCTGTCTGTCACAGCTGGATATCTCAAGAACCACTAATGCTATCAACTTGAAATTTAGAACAGTTTTAGATGACGCAAAACAGTTGGGTAACTGTTTTGCAAATAAGAAAGAAATAAAAATATTTGGTTTTTTTGAAACAGTGAAAGGGGGTCTTAAAAACTAAAAGTGGGGCTACTAGGGCATGTGGGGTATCATATAAAAGAGCGCTATTTGCACATTCTCAAACATTTTTTTTCCTTTTTATAAGCCGCATAGTTTTCGACTTTTGATGAAAAATGTAAAAAAAAATACCGTTCCCCTCCTTATCTCCGAAGTTTGCAAAGAGAAAAATCTGAAATGATTCTATGTGATAGAAGTTTATGTAAAGATTACAGGAAAAATAAAACAATGTCTCTAAATAGCACACTTTTTCTGAAATCGGAACGGAACCCTCGGTGCGCGAGTCCGACTCGCTCTTGACCGGTTTTTTTTTATTCGATCCCATTATGTATGGAATATGACATCGTTCAAATGTCTGCCGCGGCTTCGGTGAGTGGCGCGCATCCGGAATGTCCAAATTTCCATGACAGCCAATTTGACAGATGTAGCTTCAGCAATATGGCCGCTAGCAACTGTCAAAGTTCGGAAGACCCTTTACAACTCGTAATTCCTGACATAATCAAGCTCTATTTTACTAGCAGATGCGTATATCTAATATTTCTGCTTCCAGGATCGAGCCGCTGATCAACCCCCAGCTCCGAGACCTGAAGCCACACCTCATTCCACACCACAAAGGACGGAAGAGGATGCATTTAGGTATGTACTGCTTTTTTAGCCGGAAATACTATGCTCTACCACAGATTAATACAGATGGGACACTCCGTAAAATCATTTAAATAAAAAGCGACTCTTGCCACGACACAATAAAGCGAAATTCAGGTCACACAACGCTTATTACCTACAAGTTGCCTCTCTTTCTATCGCGTAACTCTTATAACTTCTGACTCGTTAGGGTTGTCTTTTTTTAGGACGCGGCGTGTGAGTGAGTATCGAACTAACGTGCTCCCCGGCCGGTGCGCGGCAGCCCACACTGAATTGACCCAGTGAGATGAGCCCGCCGCGTACTTGTAGCTTCATACCTAAACTGCGGAGTGTCCCATCTGTATTAATCTATGGCTCTGTCCAAACTGAAGTAAATGCTGGGCGGTTGTGGGACGAAATTCCACATTTTTCTTGGCCGTCCATCTTCTGCCCAGTGGTCATCGTGCGAGCGATGTGACTCACTCAATCTCATTTGAGCCTGGCAACCTTCTTTCCTACAACCAGTATTGCCGTTTTGGAACGCAGTGTGGTGTTCCGAATTCTGTCTTGACTTTTTACACCCAGAATGCTATGGTCCATCGCTTTTTGGCTATATAGGCTCGCCTAGCACACATGGCATTGTCATGTTATCATTTATATGGAACTGATTTTTTATTTACTAATTATTTTATCTTATCATAATTTTTATGATTACTGGCCACTAGCCGTACCTGCATTTTTAATTAATGTCGTCATTGTGGCGGCAGGTTGTATACTCATTTCTTATTATCTTAGCTGTGGCCCAACTTTCTGATCCATACATCTATACAGGGTGTAAGGGACAGCCCTCCGCAGATTGATAGGGTGAATTCAGTACATCATACTAAGATGACCGGTACATGAAATTATTTCAGGAACGTTATGGGAATCCAATAAACCTGATTTGTTTTATTACCTCGCACGCAATGTATTGCTTCCGTGGCAAAACGCACGTAGCGAACGGTAGCGCAGTGAGTGTTCGGCTGCCCCACCCGCCAGGGGGTCAATTCTCGCGCCACTTGGCTTAAACTAGCGACAGCGTAGTGCACAAGTTAGTTGAGTAGGTAGATACTTACGCGCAGGTACAGTAAAAGCGACAATAATTTAGCCTTCATTTAATTATTTTTATAACTGAAAGATGTTTAAAGTGGTGTATGGTACTTACCTACTTATTGGTCAGTTTGTCAAGTACGGGTAGGGTTCAATGAAAAATAAAATAAGTAGGTTTTATGAAATAAGGAATAATGTTTTTATTTTGTATTTACGATGATGGCTGTATTCCCTCAAAAACCTTTATCTTTTCTGGCTTGCCTACGTAAAACGTTGTATCGTCTGCGAGGCATTTTTAAACAAATTAATACAAAAGTATTTTCCGCTCAACCAACAACAGTCTAAAACTTAACGAAAATAACAAGCAGCTATGAAACAAACAGTCAATAAAAATAAAAAAATACTAAGTACTTGCAAACATGCATTCAGGCTTCTCATTAGCTGCCCTTTCACACAGCGGGAATTCCGCTTTGGTAAAGCGAGTAAAGATAACAAAATAATAAGCACTAGAGTTAATTTTGTGCCAAACAATAGCTACAACTAACGTTGAAGTGGTTTTCGTTTTTTTACCCGACTGCGGCAAGTTAAAAAAGGAGCGTTATGTGTTTTTACCATAAGTACAATGCTTATTACATAGAAAAATAATGTAAATCAATCAGTCTTATTTCAATAGGTATCAAAAATTAATCCTACCTTAGAATCGCTCCGGTCATATGAGATACGGCTCGAAATGACCTCCACCGAGACCTTCACACACATTGGCACGGCGCAGGGTCTCCCCGTGCAAGCGGGTCAGCAAGTTGGGATCTTCGTTGCAGCTGTAGCGCAGCTGCTGGAATGTGTCTGTGATTCAATCTCGCATTTCTTCCTCACTCGCACATGCACTAACAAACACTTTTTCCTTTACGTAGCCCCACAAAAAGAAGTCTAAAAGTGTGAGACGCGGGCTCCATGATTCCGGCGCAATAGTCGAGCTGCAGTGCGTGTGCCTAGGCGTGGATTTTGACGGACCAGGTCTAAAACTCTTTCTACAGTTGCACCGCGAAGTGGTCTTCCGGCGCCTTCTTGATTGGGAACTATGGGCTGGTTATCTAGCACTCGTTGATAGACATTGGTAATCATCCGGGAGTCTGATGGATGCCGACGGTCAGGATACCTGTCGATGTAATTTCTGAGCGCTTCCCTGGCATTTCCCCGAGCTTCCCCGTAGCACATTATCATTTCGCCATATTCACGAGCTTAGTGCTCGTGTAGCCATTTCTCACAGACAACAACACAAATGGGTAAGTACTTAAACTTCACGACGCGACTGCGCGAACAACAGCGAGCGATACTGCGCAGGACACAGTCGCAGGACAACTAAACTGTACTAATGACTACACGAAAAATCACACACAAAAACAGTGTTGTCAACTACTCAAAAAATTTTGCATGTTTCTTGCAAAAATGTTGTACAAAAATACCACTATTTTTAAGCTTGACTAAATGTTAGAGCTGTTATTTTTTTTGGAGAAATGAAACGATTAATTTGTCAATTTAATTCAAAGTTTATGTTAAGCAAATTAATAGTAGTGATAGCCCAGCGTGATAGAAGACTGGGCTTCCATTGCAGAGGGCTTACGTTCGATTCGCGACTCGACTACCAGTCGGTAGCTGCCGTAAAGCCATGAAAAGGCCCTTGGGTGGCTTGTAAACTGGATCCAGTGATCGCTTGAAAAGTAGAATTAATTAAGTAATTAGGTATGTACCTACCACGAATACTCAAGGGCACATTATGTGCGTTTTTCCTTTAGAAATTAAGTGCACTAAAAGATTTGCATTTAACATTAGAGGAGTTCTTATGTGAACCAAGTTTGATCTAACATTTTCGTTCACAAATTGAGGTTTATTAAGTTGGCAATACTGTTGCGACTCGGTAAATCGGAGCGTCTCGCTTGTCTCTATTGTATTGTATGCAAGTAGTATGCGGTGAGTTTGATGAACTCTGAAGCTATGCAGAAAGTGAACAGCTGATTTCGCGCGTAGTACGTTAGAGTATTTCGACATACATTGCTGTTTTTTGGATTTTAGCTGTTTTATTTACATAAATGGAGTGCTGCAAACAGAGAATGTAATTTTACATTGAAATAAAGGAATATTAGCCAAAAAAACGTTAAAAAAAATGAAACTTTTCCTGAGAAAATTTCCGGTGGAATATGATTCACAATAAGGAGCTGAATGCACCCTGTTAATTTGTGGAGGGCTGTCCCTTACACCCTGTATATACAACGTGTAACGTTAAATGCGCAAAACCTCCACAATACAATGACCCCTTAAGAGGTTTTGCGCATTTAACGTTACACGTTGTATATATTATACAGGGTGACTTTGAAAACATGCGACAAAATTTAAGGGGGTGTTCTACGCATCAATATGAACAACTTTTACTATGTGAACAATTTCGAATTCGCAAAAAAAAATCCGACCTTCTTTTACAAAAGGGTCCAATACCTTTAACTATAATATGGGAAGGTAATTTTTTTTTTTTGCGAATTCGATGTTGGTCCCTTAGTAAAAGTTGTTCATATTGATGCGTAGAACACCCCCTTAAATTTTGTCGCATGTTTTCAAAGTCACCCTGTATATATAAAAATCAATCCCTATTTCCCTTGGTCATCGCATCACGCGTGAACGGATGGAACAATTTCGCTAATTCTTTTTTTGTTGTGTTTGTTATTGTCAGGAGAAGGTTCTTAAGAAAGAAAAAATTAAGAAAAATTCGCAGAAAATTGGAAAATTTCATAAAACTTAATGACTGTTTTAACTTCACGCGTTTACATTAGAATATTCATAACTAAGACGGGACAACGTCTGTCGGGTCAGCTAGTGTTTTATAAATCTTCCCCATTTCACAAGGTACACCATTCATTAAAATAAGTCGGGGAACAGCATTACGTACATAAATAGATGATTTGTTGGACACTGCCACAGAGCTCAAGGACACCATGGCGCGGGTTGGCGCTGACCTGAAGCAGAAGCTGCTGGAGTCGCTCAAGAGTACGTGGAACAAGTGGAAGTCGGTGCCTCCTCCTGAGGGGCAGCTTGAGAAGGTGGGTAACAAGATCTGGCTATTACTGCTGCTAAGCTACTTGTCGTGGGTTCTATTAAAGTAAAGTAAAGTAAAATTTATTTACATAGATTATACGTACTTAAGGCGCGGACTGACTACGATTCTAAACGGCACACAACTTTGGATAATTGAATTGTGGTTATATTAACATTTAAATAATTTCATTAGCTGTATAGTCTTAATAACTAATTTAAAAAAATCATATACTTACCTACTTAAATATTTGTATGCCAGTGTTTATGGCAAGCCTGACATCCTCTCTATAATATTTTTTAACAACTCGCATGCTGACTTTTTTGATTGTGTATACTCATGTTTGAACAAATAAAAAATATCTTATCTTATCTTACAACCGCGTAATCTATTGTCACCATTAGCTGGCTTGAAATAAGGTTGAAAATTAAAAATAATATTTGTGTTGCCGAGATGTGACTAAGCTGCGAATGTGCATTTATTTTCTGGATTTTCTTTAGATTATTCAGAATATACACAATAAATTAAATAATTGTCCGGTTAAAGTTTTAGAAAAATGCTAATTCTATTAAATTCTCAAAAAAAAGGAATGTCGTTATCGCTGAAAATACAGAGATGTTACGACGCTAAAGTTTTTTTTTGTGGAGCAACTTCCAAATTTTTTATTGGGAATATCAAACAATTTTTCACTATTCTATTCGGTTAAAATTTTTCTATAAACCCTTCTCTGTCCACTGTATGTTTTGCGTCGGATAGTTTCATTGCGTTACGTCATACTCAACAATCCAAGAAACCAATTTTTGTGAATATTTAGCTAATACCGCGCCTTAAAATAAGTATTACAATAAAATGGGCGATCCCTGTTCCCGCATGGAATATCACACTTCACACTAATATAAGCCCATATTTTTTTTAACACTAATAGGCGTACTTTATTCCATGTCCATATTTTCCAAATAGAGGGGGTTCTATTATAATATATTGTATTTTTTCTATCAGGTTGTTGAAGAAGAAATGGAGAAGGAACAACTCACTGAGGATTGTAAAGAAGAATTAGCGAAGGAATACGAACTGGTATGCATATTTTTAAAATTCTATTCTCTGTAATAACCGTTACCAAAATTATTTAGGTTTTGTCGAAACCGGTTTTGTAATTAACCGGTTAATCGATGAACGGAATTCAATCAATCAATCTGCCTAGCCTTTTCCCAACTATGTTAGCGGCTTCCAGTCTAACCGGATGCAGCTGAATACCAGTATTTTACATGGAGCCACTGCCTATCAGACCTCTACAACCCAGTAACTGGGTAATACGATACCCCTTGGTAAGACTGGTTGTCAGACTTTCGGGCTTCTGACGACCCGGAACGACTGTCAAAGATCCACGAATGACAGCCGGGTCCAATAGCTTTACGTGCTATCCGAGGCACGGAGGAGTCTCGGTATGTAAAGATGGTCCCCGGCAAGCGTAGCTTAACCTGGTGGATCGACCCGTGCGGCTGTTATTACTTTGCCACGATGCTCCTCTAACGAAGATGAATGGAATTATGAACAATATTAACCGGTATTTCAAAACCGGTTCCAAGCGGGCGATGCGATGCGACGGGGTGGGATGGGTAAATAATAAAATCAATGTTTTTTCCACAGTCAACCCCAGATATGCTGGGTCGTTTAAATGGCGGTCGTCGTGTGGATTATGTGCTGCAAGAAGCTCCTTTGGAAATGATCAACGAATATCTGTTCGCCATGAGTAGCCATGTTGGATACTGGTGAGCAACTACTTTATGTACAGACAACAGAACATCAGAAGACCAATACGGTATTTTACTCTATAGGAGAACAAATCTAAAAATATCAAACCTAACCAAGGTTCAAACATTTTTTTCGTATTAAGTATACAGAAAGACTCAAAATCGCTTACAGAATACGAATCTTTGGTCAAGTCAAACCGAGGACCCTGGAAAAGGTCCTCGGTCATGCCTTGTGTATTAATACGCACGTCCTTTGATGGTACTTACAACGAACACACACACACCCCTTCATACACACACACATACACACAAAATATACATTCACACACTGCCATAAACACGATTTTCTTTTTATTGGTTTTATAAAAAATGTGTAATTTACACCTAATTAGCACAACGAAACAATTGTTAATTAATCAAGGAATAGCGAGGTTTATCCCATCACAAGTATCTTCGGATTACTTTCTGGGAAGCCCCGGCAACTTAATTGTATAGATTTAAGATAATAAACAAATTTAAAAAAAAATGTTATTTAGATAGCTTCGGCAAAAAGCAGTCGGAAAATGATAGCTTTAGTTCGTAAAATAACAATATAAATTTTAAAATATTAAATTTAAAGTTTTCAGTTTTTTAATCTGTTTTCTAACACGCCAAAGACACGCGAAAGTAGCCGCCATGTTATTACGTCATTACGGTAGTATAAATTTAAAAGTGTCAATGACAACTGTCAACTGATCAGCGTATAAAAAGTGTTTGTTTACTGACTAACTGACGTCATGACCACAGAGCAATATGGCGGCCACTGCGTCCAGCGTTTTCGCGCGAAATTTGAAAATGTAAAATTTAAATGCATTTAGAATTTGTCTGGTAGTCCTCTAACCATGGCGTTAAAAATGGGGCATTTTTTGTAATTTTTGGAGGGTAATTTTTTTTACTGATTAGTTGCAGGATAAAAGGAAATGAGAGGGACGTGTCTACAGTAGACTTAGATTTTATGAAAAAAAATAAAATGTTTGCTCTAGAGGCATTATTCAGGAAGAAAAACGGGGAATACATTTGTATAGAGAATCGCAAGCCCTGTTCCCTCTTAAGTGGCAGTGGGCAGGGCACATTGCTCGCAGAACAGATGGCCGATGGGGCCGAAAGGTTCTGGAGTGGCGACCGCGTACCGGTAGACATAACGTTGGAAGGCCTTCCAAAAGGTGGACCGATGACCTTGTGAAGGCTGAAGGAATGCGCTAGATGCGGGAAGCACAGGACCTGTCGAAGTGGCCGTGCTTGGGGGAGGCCTATAGGCCTGAAATGATGATGATGATGATGATGATGATGATGATGATGATGATGATGATGATGATGATGATGATGATGAAGCAACATAACGACGATTACACGACGACGACGATTTTGATTGTTTTTTTTGATAATGATGATTAGTAAATATTTTTTTTATGAATTTTAATTTTTAAAATGTGACATTTATGATTATTTCAAATTTTAATTTGTTGTGGATGTCGGAAAATATCCCAAGGGAACCTGCTACCAGGAATTCCTTCCTTATTCTTAGTCAACATTAGAAAGGGAACCTCTGTGCAAAATTTCAGCTTTCTTGATTCAAGGGTTTGGGCTGGGCGTTGATGAGTCAGTCAGTCAGTCAGTCAGGACTTCTCTTTTTATTTATATAGATAGAAGATTGTGTGTTGTGTTTTGTCTTATTTTTATAAAATTTGAATGTACGTACTTACCTAATGTTATGATCAGCTGTTGATCGAAATATAGGAATTGAATTGAATTGAATAACAGTTAGTTTCCATCCTACAGGGAGTCAGAAGACACGATGCTACTGATGTTACGCGAGATCTACTCCGCGTTGGGAGTGCAGCCCGACTCCACCGTGCCGCAGCAGAACATGACCGTGCAGAGGACCAGGACTGCTAAACAAGTAACTATCACCTATATATATGTATACAGGGTGTAAGGGACAGTCCTCTGCAAACTAACAGGGTGCATTCAGCTCCTCATTTTGAATCATATTCCACCGGAAAAAGGCCCCGGAAAAAATTGACATTTTTTAAATAGTTTTTTCAGTTACATTTTCTTTATTTCAATGTAAAATTACATTGTGTGTTCGCAACACTCCATTTATGTAAAAAAAAAACAGCAAAAAAAAAACCAGCAATAGATGTTGAAATACTCTAACGAACGACGCGTGAAATCAGCTGTTCACTTTCTGTCTAGCTACAGAGACTCACCGCATATCTATTACCTACCCCTCCCAACCAGTAACAGAGGCTCCGATTTGAACACAAAAACACAAACAAATCAGGTTTATTGGATTCCCACAACGTTCCTCAACGTCATCTTAGTGTGATATACTGAATTCACACCATCAGTCTGCGGAGGGCTGTCCCTTACACCTTGTATAAATGAATCCCTATTTCCCTTGGTCATCGCATCACGCGTGAACGGATGGAACAATTTCGCTAATTCTTTTTTTGTTGTGTTTATTATTGTCAGGAGAAGGTTCTTAGGAAAGAAAAAATTAAGAAAATTTCAGAAAACTTAACGACTATTTTAACTTCACGCGTTTACATTAGAATATTCATAGCTAAGACAGGACAACGTCTGTCAGGTCAGCTAGTATCTTATAATAATCCTACTTAAACTCAAACTCAAAAAACTAGTATTTATATATATCTTTTGTTTTCAGGATGACCCGATGATCTGCAATGCTACAGGTAAAATAAAATAGAACTTATTTTCCAACAATTTATTTAATATTTCAAAACTATAACATAACCCATAATTAACGCAGACCCTCTTAAGAGATCATTGTACTCATCATTATGAACAACTTTTACTATGGGAACAAACCTGAAATCGCGAAAAAAAATCTGCTGTTCAGTACATTTATATTCGCATAATTCGTCAAAATGTAGGGAACAGCTGATTTTTTTTCGCGATTTCAGGTTTGGTTTCATAGTAAAAGTTGTTCGTAATGATGGGTACAATGACCCCTTAAAAGATTGCCACTGTTTACACTTAACCCTGTATTTTTTAAATGGACTAGTATTTATCAAAGCCATTTATAGTTATTTATGCAACTGACGTATAATAAGGGTTATTAAAACACGAGTGATAATAGTATCACATGAGTGTTTTAATACCTAATTATGTACAGTTGCATGCAAGACTATCTACATCCATGTTATCAATTCTCTATAAAAGGTTCTGAAACAGTTTTTTGCAATACTAATACTCCTATCGAACATGGCGGCCGGCGTCATAGTATCCGACGTGAATTCGAATAAGTTCTTTTTTTTTTAATGACGGCGCTGTTGTAGTGAAACGCGCGTGCATTACAATGTTCTTTTTTGAAAACGAGTTGCATTATGAAATTCAGTACAACATTAAAACACCCGTTTGGATGCTATTATGGTTACCATGGTTACTATGACACTGGCTGTTTTAATGTTGGCAATAAGCTAACTGTTTCAGAAACTTTTATAGAGAATTTATAGCATGGGTGTAGATAAAATATTTAACCGATTTGAGCACAGTTAGGGGTTAAACTTTATCTTGTCCTTTTTTGTAGGGATAGGAAACCAATAACACTGCGACTGGGAAACGAACCCGGACCAAAGACAAGAATTGTGTCATTTTTTTTTTCTTTTTTTTACAGAGTTCCCATCGACAAGCCGCGGAGCGATATGACGTGTAGCATAGATAACAAAATAGTTTAATTTTTATATTATTATATAACGTCCCATTAAAATAGGTGGACAAATTTTCACTATGGGATTAACTCTGAAATCGAGAAAAAAAAATCAGCTGTTCAGTACATTTATCTACACCAAACTTGTCAAAATGTAGGGAGCAGCTGATTTTTTTCGCGATTTCAGGTTTGGTCCCATAGTAAAAGTTGTTCATATTCATTGGTAGAACACCCTGGGAAAATTTGTCCATCTATTTTAATGGGACCTTGTATATTCGTTTAGAAAAAAAATGCATTTCTAACAAATGTTCGGTTGTTCTATAAAGCTGTGGTTTGCGTAGCGGAAGCGATTTTTAAACCCGCTATAGCTTATGGCAAGGTGCAGCCTTATTTTCTCAAAATTTGGGACTTGTTTCTAGGGAGATATTAAAAAAAAATGTAAAACATTATGGATTTTTGCATAGATATGGATTGGAATGAATTTTGGGTTCGAACTTTATTGTTAAAATGGTCTTATTATTGTGGGCTGTAAGTTGATTGATAACGGCCGGTAAAATATAGGAATCCCGGTACTATCGCTATGAGATAATTATTATCTTTGTACAGTTTAAATTACTTCTCATATTTGTGTCTAATATTAATTATTAAATTAGTTATAGTAATTTTTCTCATTACTAACCGACCAAGACAATTTTACTCCATTGATTATACAAACTAGCTGTGTCCCACGGTTTCACCCGCGTAGACCGGGATAAAAAGTAGCCTATGTGTTAATCCAGGGTGTCAACTAGCTACATACCAAATTTTATCCAAATCGGTCCAGCCGTTTGAGCGTGAGAAGGTAACTAACATACACACTCACAAACTTTCGCCTTTATACCTAATATTAAGTTTGATAAGGTATATTAGGTGTAAAAAAATTAACTGCAAGAACTTCGTCCACATACTCGACATCGAAAAACAAACACATTACAAAAAAAAATTTTCGCGGAATCGCGAAAAAAAAATCAGCTGTTCAATACATTTATGTTCGCATAATTCGTCAAAATGTACTGAACAGCTGATTTTTTTTTCGCGATTTCAGGTTTGGTCCTGTGCTGTAGAAAGGGAAGATTCGAATAAAACTTACCGGTCGCTGCCGTCCCGCCGCTTCGCACACCGATGGGCTAAGAAGGCGCTTTCGATAGTTCTGAATCTTGCTTCAACTCCACCTCACATATTTTTCCACAGGCGCTGGTTCAGGGTATATCTGGTATCTTGCGGGGATTGTAGCACGTTTTCAACCGAAGGACCTTATTTTTGTAGAAAAATATATATCGCGCTTCGCGTGTATGCGCGGACACACCGTATGGTACGTAGTACAGTGAAAAAACACGCAGGAGCGCGGCGCTAGTGTGCTCATCCGCAACCAATCAGAAGGCTCCACGAATGGGCGATGAGCAAACACCGGAAGCTTATTCAAATCAACACCCTCGGCAATTACACAAAAAAGCCTGATTACCAGCTGTGGGGTGAAGAAAACACTATTCTAAAATCTCTAAGAATTAATTCAGTAGGTACGCAATACCAACTGCAAAGAGAACGGTACGTAACAGGTCCCATAGTAAAAGTTGTTCATAATGATGAGTACAATGACCCCTTAAGAGGGGTTATTTATTTTACACCTTGTATAAGACCCATTTTTACTAAGTTCATGTAGGGACATAATCTATGTATTTTCTTCCAGCATCGATTCGCTATTATGAACTTTAATGGCGTAAAACGTGAGAGTAGGACGACAAATATTTAGTACGAGATAATCTCGTGTCATCCCACTCCAACATGTCATGACCGCGACTGTCACGCTTCTTGGCATATTTGCATAAATATTCGCGTTTTTTTGGTTAAACAAAATTAACTGTATTTCAATAATTGTGATATGTTGTGTTACTTACTCAAATATTTGAACAAATACACCAAGTGAAGTAGACAGCTTATTAAGGCTCCTCCTCCCTAAAATACGGCGAAAGTAAGTAAGTAACTTTGTAACTATAGCATATTTTTGATAGGAAAAAATACACAGCAATCTACAGTACATAAGAAGTGATTTCATGTGTCCTGAAATCTATTTTAGTTTGTAGAACTAAGGAAAAAAAGAACTAAACCCAGGTCTATTTGTCTATTTTTTCTAGTTTTTACCATATTACTCCTACAATTTTCATTAAAACTGTTCATAAAATTATACAGTTCTTTACAAAATAATAATGATTTCATGAAAGGAATGATTTCATGTCATTACTTTTTTAGTCCAATCAATAGATTTTTTGTAAATCGATAATTGCTTCATATTTTGCAAGCGTTGTGTCATCGCGCTTCTCATTCTTTTCTATGCAGTCCGACAGTGACCGCGCTTTTTACGGCGGACAAGCCTTAATGTTCAAAATCCGTCAAATACAGGGTCATATTAAATTAGATAGCGTAACTCCGAAAAAAAGAAAAAAATATAGGTATGATGAAATATTTTTTGGTTCAACGAGTACTTGCTTGAAATATCAGTTTGAAAATCTTTTTTTTGTGTAAATTTCACAAACGTGATGACAATCGATGATATTTAAACGCGATAACACAAAAATAAAACATTTTCTCAACTCATACTTCAAGTAGCGGTCGTTGACACGAAAAAAATAACATTAAATCTTTTTTGTTTTGCCTTTGCGAGTTTGACCCTGTATGTGCAAATGACGTCATATTTTACAGTTGTCGAATTATCTTGGTCGGTTATAAACTGAAACTTTCCGTAGACGGATATTGTAATGTAGTTATTGAAGATGATTGACATTGTATTAGTTATAGTTTGTAATATGTTTCGGGATAAAAGATATGATTTTTTTTTGCTTTTGATTGCTCAAATTAAGAAAAACACGGGAATAAAATGAGATTTTTTTGAGTAAAAATAAATATTTATTCGACTCTGGAATCAACGCCTTACAAAATACCTTACTCCCTAGTAGGGGAGGAGGGCAAGGAAAATATGTATTTAAAAAATAAATAACAATAAAAGCAGTCAAAAATAAACAAAAATCGTATCAATTCACGTAAAAAAAAAAATATAAATAAGTTCAGTATTTCACCAGAAAAGAGAAAAATATTTAAAAAAATACGCAAAAAAAAAAATAAACATTGTAAATTATACACAAAAGATATTTGTTAAATTAAGAAATATCTTAATAAAACTGTGTTAATATAAATTAATATAAGATTTTCAACTCTTTAATATAATTTTTAGACAAACATAACATCACAACTACGCTTGTATGAGGCAGAATATGTGTATACTTACACCTACATTTCGCTTAAGTCCAATAAAGGACTGTCCTACAATTTTCCCTCTGCTGGGACACAGGCCTCCTTTCAGTGAGAGGGTGTCGGCAGTAATTTACTACGCGGGCCCAGTGCTGGTTGGTAGATGTCAGATGTCTTCGAACTTTAATTTCCTTAATTTAATTGCTTTAATTTGCCTCCAGTGCTTAAAGGTGAAGCCTATTCCTATTCATCATCATCATTTCAGCCGAAAGACGTCCACTGCTGGACATAGGCCTACCCCAAGCACCACCACTTCGACCGGTTCTATGCTTCCCGCATTCAGCGGATTCCCGCTACCTTCACTAGATCATCGGTCGACCTTGTGACTTGGTTTTCCAACTCCAGACTACTATTGAGAGGGCAGTGATGACACAGTTATACTGTCCGCGAGGCCTAAGATGAGCTTTACATTTGTGTGAGTGATCACCAAAATGGTACGAGAGCCCATGACCAATATTTTTTGTCTTATCGTTTTACGTAAGACAAAATCTTCAATCGTCTTATCGTTTTACCTTTTACAACGATGCGACATGGTTTTGGTCATGGCCTCTCGTACTAAAAATAAAAATAAATAAAAAATAAAATAATATTTATTCAAATTAAAAAGTAAAACAGTAAATACAATTTTGCTTAAATATATGTCAGGTTCACTAGTGTTAATTGCCTGAACTAGGACATCCTGTGTTTCAGGCGAGAGAAAGGTAAACACATTATAAAATAATCACTGTAATTATATAAAATAAAATAGTCCTATAACCGCTGACTCGCGCGTCACTTAGAAAAAAGTCACTTGAACTGGTTGGGCCGATTACGTCATCGCCGCGCGGTGGGTGGTCGCCGGCCGCGTCGTAAACAATCGAGATTTATGGCTTTGTTTGTTCGAAGGGTCGGCAAGTGTTTATTATCACTGGAGAGCTGTTCTTTGCCGCTAAATACTTAACTGTACTGTATTTAAATGGAACTAGTGTAAATAAATGCATTTAAATGATAAACATAAACTTATGGAATATTATACTACGATTTCAAATAAATGGTTGTAGTTAAAAAAAACAAGCGATGACCTATATGTTTTATGGTTTAAAATGCATGGTGTGAATATTCTTAACATAAAAAAAAATACAAAACCACATTGCATAGTACAATATTTAGTATTTACAACCATACGAAGTTGGTGAGACAACATTGTTGACGCGCGCGCCGTTTGGACCCCGGACTAACTATTTTTTCCTAATTTTATCGTATACGTAGAAATTTTGAAGTATATCTTAATTTTTTTACCAATTAACACACTATTCATATAAATAATAACATTTAACTGATTAAAACAAGAATCTAATAAGATTCTTATTAGAATGAGTCATCACGCGAAACAATAACAAACCATTACCGAGACGTACCTACGGAAGTAACAATCAAAAATAAAGTACTTGGAGCACTTACCCACTTCAATCCTGCAGTAATCCTTTATGCCTATAATATTGTTAACACTCACAAACAGTTTTTTATCCGGTTTTCAAGAAGAAATCACTAAAATACAATAAAAACACTTGAATGACTCACGCACGCACGCCGCCGCACTAACGTAAACAACTGACAGTGAAAAAATATTTTTGTTAATCATAGACGATAAATGTTTTTGGGGTTGTCATATATCGAAATGTGGGGAATTTCATACCCAAATAGTCGAATAACATGCCCTGTGTGTATTCGGCTTAATACCGAAGCCACAGAGTCAAATATCCAACTTCCCGCGCAAATTTTAGCTTGGGACTCAGGTAACCCTGCACACGGTACTACGTTTTTTTGTTTGGGATAAAAAGTTCCCGTGTCCCATGTCAGCGGATAATAGGTATTTATGTAAAGTGTAAATAGTAAAAAAATAAAAAAAATATTACTTCCTAAAATCTTAGATACTAACTTAGCGAACTAATTAAAAATAAATAGTACACCAAACAATCTTTATGAAATTACAACTAACAATTTCTCTGTATCTTCATAGGACATACTTTGAAGAGCTACCTTGAGAGCTTTCTTGCAATTTCCATAATTTAGGGAATAGATATTTGCTTTTGCATTTAGTCTGTTATAGAGTAGCGGTCCAAGGAAAAAATGAAATTTGGCTGTGAAAGCATGTCTTGTACTATTTGTGGGGCAAACAATATCTTTTCGTCTCTTTTTAGTAAATTCAGTGCTGTAGGGAAGGGCTGCGTGTTGTTTTAGTACAATGCTCATTATGAATAGTTGTCGAACTGTTAGTACTTCACAAGATTTATAGAGCAGGTTAGTGGGAAAGAGGAAAGGGCGGCAAGTTGATACCTTGAGAATCGCTCTTTGAGCTCTTTCGATGGTTAGCAATAGAGTTTTACATGCTCCACCCCATGAGGTAATGCAGTACGTCAAAATTGACTGACATAGAGCAAAGTAAACTTGCCTAATTAGTGTTGGGTCAGCAATATATCGTAGCTTCTTGAATACGAATATCAGCTTACGAATTCTACTATTTAGAGCTTCCATATGTTGTTTAAATGTCAGGGTTTCATCAATTATAACACCCAAGTATTTAATTTTATCAGACTTATTAATTTTGGGACACATGAACGGGCAATCAGCAGGTACTGTACAACAATGAGCATACAACGTTGAAGGAATATTAGAAGTTTGTTTTCGCATCGAAAACTTTATATAATTTGTCTTGTCCGTATTTAGAGTTAGTGAGTTAAGCTGAAGCCATTTATTTACAACACTGAAGCCGTCTTGCGCGAGCTTGTAGACTTCATGTTCCGATTCAGCCGAAAAAATAAGGGCAGTGTCATCAGCGTAAGATATTATTGTGCCATGCTTTAGCTTTAGATTACAAAGGTCATTTATGTATATCAGAAACAAAGTGGGCCCTAAAATACTTCCTTGGGGGACACCAAAAGAAGTATTTTTTTGGTCTGCGCTGAGAACACTGCCAATCTTCACGCACTGAGTACGGTCTTCTAAGTAACTTTTGAAAAGTTTCAGCTGAATACCTCTTATGCCCACTGTCTCAAGCTTGCGCAAAAGAATAGGAATGGAAACTGTGTCAAAAGCTTTGGCGAGGTCCAGGAAAATTCCTATTGTATGGTTACCCTTGTCAAGTTCTTGAGCTAGATAGTCAGTCAGATGATGAACCGCATCGGCAGTTGAAAGTTTAGGTCTAAATCCAAATTGCCGTTCCGATAAAATTAATTTGTCCTCCAGATATTTCAACAATCTTTTGTTTATTATTTTTTCCAATATTTTAGACATAGACGGCAGTAGAGAAATAGGTCTGTAATTGGTTACTTGCTCTTTACTGCCTGATTTATATATAGGGACAACAGCTGCTTTTTTGAGGCAGTCTGGAAAAATACCCAAAGATAAACACATGCGAAAAATGTAAGTCAGTGGTGGTACTAAAATTTTCCTGAACTGTTTAATAATTTTATTTGATATGTTATCCCAACCAACTGCACAGTTGTCTTTCAAAGTCATGATTATACTTTCTATCTCGGTCTCGTCAGTATCAAGCAGTGCAAAGGATGTTAAAATGGAACTACCTGTAAAAGGGGTGCTCGTTAGATAAGGTGATTGACTCCGATAATTTTCTGCCAGACACTTTCCAACATTAACAAAGAAATTATTTGCTATGTTAGCAGACGTCAGCTGTGACGAGTGCGCTTGTAATAAACCTGAAGATGACTCATTTTGTTTCGGCGAATATGTTATATTTTTAATACATTTCCAGATCTTTTTACTACTTGTTCCAGCCTTTTTTAATGCAGTTTTATCGTAGTTGCTTTTAACTTTTTTGAGTAGATCATTACAAAAATTACGATATCTTTTGTATGACAGTTGCAACATAGCATTATCTGGGTGAGATTTAGCTTTCATGTGTAGTTTATCTCTGTGCTTCATACATCGGATAAGACCTGTTGTGATCCAGGGTTTTATGTTGCAATTTTTGTTGCTCAACTGCGATATGACCGTATTTTTCTGAATTGCATGTCGAACATTTTCAATTACATACAACATACAAAACTGCGGGTCAACGGAATTATAGACTGAATCAAAGTTGATGACGCGCAAATCTTCTTCAAGTTTATTTATATTCAATTTCGAAATTGTGCGAGTGTTTTGCTTAGGTATGTTACAATCTACAGTTAGTAGGACAGCATAGTGATCGGTTATTGTCGAGTTAACAACAAGTGCACGTGAGGGGTAGTTTGATTTTAGCATGACATGATCCAAGCAGGAGCCACTATGATGTGTAGGAAAGCTGTGCGCGGAGAGTAGCCCATGATATGCACATAGGTTGAGGTAGTCCTGAGCAGAAGCATCAGTACTTCCTGGAAGAATATTGATGTTAATATCTCCAATTACAATCAAGTTTTTGATGGATGATAGGTTCTGTAAGATATCATTCAGCGATTCAGTAAAATTGCTAATATTTTTAAAGGAGGGAGGTCGATATAATGCTACTATAGCAAAGTTTGATCCAATCTTCACTACCAAACTGTTGCAGTCGTGCATATTAGGTTCCTCAACAGAGACCTTGAGATGATTCCTTACATAAACTATCACCCCATCATTTTGATTGTAATTCCTATTACTTTTGTACATATTATATCCCGATATTAATGGTATATTATATTGCTTGGCAAGCCAACATTCGGTTAAAACAATAACGTCACAATTTACGTTTAACCGTTGTTGAAAGGTGCAAAAGCTATCAAAATTCTTAAAAATACTGCGAATATTTTGTGTCAGTACGGTTAATGGAGTTTTGTAGTCGGAAAGATATTGTTTGCAATTTTCAGCTTCACAAACTTTTGACTCGGATACAGAGAAATTATCTAACTCATTAATTATATTGTTAACCATAACTGTGGTACTATACTATAAATATAAACTTAAAAGGTCTAAAAAAATTACTTATTACCGGCGCTCTTAGGCGCCTGCATAATCAATAGAATTAATATACCTTTTTTCGGCCATTATTTTCGCCGGGCACTCAGCAGCGCCTGTATTGTGCTTGTCTGGCTTTTTGTAATGAAAGCAAGTAGCGCATTTTGGTTCATCTCCCTTTTTTGGGCATTCTTTGATTGAGTGGCCCTGATCGCCACAGTGACCGCAGGTATAGGACGTCTGCCGACAAAACTTGGCAGCATGACCATACTGCTGGCACTTATAACATCGTGTAACTAAAGTGAAATCTCTCACAGGGCATGATGACCAGTTCACAAATACTCGGTCTTTTGAGATCAGGGCTTTGCGAATGACTGCAGGTACTTCAAGTATGTAGTTACAGTGCTCAGCATCTTTCCTACCGGACTTATGGCTTACTCTAATTGAGGTCAAAAACGTCTCAAGGCTGCAGTCCTGTTGTTTCCCGGCCAGATTTTGGTTAAACAAACACGCCAAAACCTCATTTTCTGCCATGGATGTCGGCACTCCTATGATGACAACCCTAGGCTTCCTTTTATAAGGCTCGTCGACTGTTAGGCCTGACTTTTTTAGCTGCTCCGATTGCCTCAGCTTCTCGATGTCGTCTTTCGTCTCGGTGCTGATAATAACACCGCCATTTTTGGTCTTGCGTAGGCCTCTGACATGAAGCTTCATCTGTTCAGGGCAGATAATTTTTTGGACGAGAGATTTAGTCTCATCACTGGTCCTCAATTTATCTTGCGGATAAATGGCCACAGAACTTACGTTTGATGGCTGGATATAGTTGTTGGCGCCTTTCTTCACCATGTCAGAAAAGGAAGTTCCCAGTGCAGGTTTAATCGACTCTCCGACTTTCAACTTGAGTTCCTTTAGTTGCTGCGAAAGGTCGAGTTGGCTTTCGAGTGCCTTCACAGCATTGTGAGAATGTAAGGCTTTACATTTCATGGACTGGTACTGTACGGCCATCTGCGATGTTCCATGTCCAACCTTCCGGCACAAGGCATTGATGCGCTGTTTCTGGTCCGAGTTCAGCTTGCCTTCTGCTGCAATAGTACACACCTCTTGAAGGCTCTGCTCAATGGTCGTCATCCAGTTCTGAATTTCTGGGGTCGGTATTCCTTCGAAGTCATCGTGCTTTTGGCTCGGAGCTTGAGGGGCAGGCGCGGGTACGGCTGTCCGCGTGGGTGTAGGCGGCGGGGAGCGAGCACACCTACTTTTCTGGCTGAAGGGACTATCCTCCATTGTGTAACGGGTTATTTACTTAAATCATCTTCATAAATACACCTTACATAAACCAAAAGTATGACTCAGTTCACTTTACTACCGGCTATTTGTAAAAACTAGGTCACGATTTCGCAAGTGATTATTTGTTTGTATTAATATTGTTCGATACGTCCGTTCACTACGATCGCCGATCGATCGATCAAAGAACAAAAGCCGATTGTCAAAAAGCAGTATAAACCGGTTTTAAACCAAACAAAGAACGCGTCGCGCTCTATGCCGGACGTCACACCTACACTATATTTATTTATTTATCATGTGGAAAACCAACAGCTTTACATAAAAACAATAAATATACTGCAATAAGAAACAACAGGTTTTCACGGCTAGCTATACAGTAATTATAATAAGAGATCTTAAACTCGACAAGACATCAAAAAAAGATAAGCACCAATCGTCAAATCGGTACCACCAAACATAAGGAATACTACAATGAAATAAAATAAAATAAAATAAGAAACAGATATATGTGCACTCACACAAATGCAAAGCTCAGTGACTGTAACGGCCGCGACTTACCGAGTTGTAGGTCGTGGGTCCCAGACAAGCGCTTTACTTTGTGTAAATTATTTCATCACCACTGCTCTCAAAAGGGTGAAGGAAAACATCGTGAGGAAACCGGCATGTCCTAGAACCAAAAATTCGAAGACATGTTACATCTACTAACACGCACTGAGCCCGCGTGGTGGATTAAGGCCACTGTCCCAGCAGTGGGAACGTTATAGGCTGATTATGCTAATCAAATCAAAACTGTCATTCTTTGACATTTGTGTGAAATGGCTGTAACACTGCAAATTGACGTAGTGTCAGTTTGGATAATTCATTTTTGTCTGGTTGTAATTTTAAAGTAGGTATAAAGTTGGTCTAAAAGTTATATCAAACAGTTATAATAGTTAGTTCACAAAAAAAAATTCGGCCGTTGTCACTTTATGCAATCTAAAAACGGTTTTTAGTTTTTTTTTTTCGGAAAGCTGTAACAAGCGAAAAGTGATTTAAAAAAAAAGTTATTTTGTTGATTAAAGAGAATTTAGGTTTAAAATTAAAAAAGGTCTAATTTATTTTTACTGTATTTAATATGTATTGATGGCAAAATAGTAATGTATTGTGAGCTAATATTAATTAGTACCCTTATTAGCACAAAAAAAAAAACAAAATATTTTATTTCACATTTATAACCAACAATGGCATTCATGAAACGTCAGAAGCTAGGTGGACTATTCCAATGTGGTAGTCGGGCAAAGCCGTAGACAGAGGGCAAAGCTAATTTCATTAATTTAATAGTGTAAACTCGTCTCATACAAGTTTTCACTTCTGTGATCATAGCACATCCTCTTTTTTGTGTGATACTGATAAGGGTACAGGACTTTTCTACTTAAAAAAGTAAATATTTTTGAAATGTATCTTTTTTGCCAACTATACTGATTATAAAGATTATTCATAAATTGACGGAATTAGTTCTCACTAAATGTTTCTTCAAAACTTCGAAGCTTCTTTATAATTGCAGCCTTTTTTTTAAAACACTGAGATTCCGGTTTCTGAAAAGCTAATGTACACAATAATTATAATCTTTCCAAACATTTATTTTACTTTTGACATAAGCACGCCTATGAAGTTCCTTATTTATTAATAGGCAGCCAATCAGCCATAGACGAAAAAATGCAATACTTCATGCTAGCTACCTATAGTTATTTTACATCTGATCTTGCATAACTGTCAAAATGACAGCGATCGCTATGGATGCTGTTGGCTTACTGACACTGACAAGTCGCCCAAAATCAAAGTGATCTTTAGTTTCGTTACAATAAGTTTGATGTTGGATTGCTGATATAGGACAGTATTTGCATATCTATTAAATAGATACACTATAGCCGATAAAAGACAACTTCGATTTGACCTTTTACTGATTATAAATTCTTCTCATCTTATAAAATAATTCATTACCAAAATTACTACAGAAAAGTCAATCTATGATTAATCTTAACTAAAATATTTTCTTCCATAATATTTAACTAAAAAAAATACTTTGTCTTCATTTAATGCTGTTTGCGCAAAATTGACGTAACATTATTTTTTGTTTTTCTTTATTTTCTTTCTTTTACCTCTCGGCATGTATATTAGACCGAATTTCTTTATCACTTTTGACAAAAAATCCCAATAATTAAAAATTAAAACATGGCCGTCGAATCATGGGTGATGTGAACTTCGCACACGAGGCGAGTGTGAGTGAGAGAACATTCGCGAAAGTTCGGAGAGTTACCGCCCATGACACCGACCGTATTGTACTAAGATTGAAACTGTGTAATTCTATCCTAGCTAGGGTGGTAAGCTTATGGTTGACTCTACTACATATATAGGTACTATACGTGCCAAATAAGAATAGGACTGTCAAGACGCCATTTTGTTCCGCAATACTCGCGAACTTCATTACCAATGCGTACTAATTTGACAGTTGACAGCTATCGTGTATTTGACAGCTATCGCCAGTACTAATTTGACAGCTATCAAGTGAAGCTCGCAGCAAGCGCGATCCTATTCTTATTTGGCACGCATTAGTAATGGTTCATGCTTAGTCAGTCTTACCAAGGGGTATCGTATTACCCAGTTACTGGGTTGTGGAAGTCAGACAGGCAGTCGCTCCATGTAAAATACTGGTATTCAGCTGCATCCGGTTAGACTGGAAGTCGACCCCAACTTAGTTGGGAAAAGGCTAGGCAGATTGATTAGTAATGGTTCATGCCGTGGCAATTACGAGACAGTCAGCTAGGTGATAGCGATGTGGACTACTTAAGGGCCCCACACACACAGACATTATACAGACCGCCGCTTGTCGGCTGATTGCCGGCGGACTGTAAATGTTTGGGGCCTTTAAAGTATATCCACACATCAGGGCCGTGCCCGGGACCTGACAGGGCCGTGCCACACACAAGGCAGGCACTGAAGCTCCGTCGCCGGCCCGGACACGGACTTGTGTTAACGAGTTCATATTAAATGTACACACTGGGTCTTTTTTTGAGCTCCTTTCGGAGCCTCATTCGGCCGGGCTTGGCCCTGATATGTGCGTCGTTTAGGATGCGCTATATTTTTCTTAACCCTCTGTAGCGCAAGATATCAAATTTAAAAAATAAGTAGTGAAAAATGTTCATCGACAGTAATAAAAATACACGTGTTTCTGGAAAAATCTATTTTTTTTTATTTCAGTGAAAAAAACGGAATAAAAGGGAGTGTGACAGAAATGTCACACTGCATCAAAAGGGTAACTTAACTTAGGTGAAATAGTCTAAAACAGTTGTTGTGTTTATTGTAACAAAGAGCAACGCCACATTTCTCGCACATTGTCTGTGAGACACCAGAGCATTTAGGATATTTACAGCGTATCCTCTTTTCTGTCCAAACAGGCCAGTGTCCTGTCTGATCTTGCCTGATTGCCACTGGAGGAACATGCTGAGCTGGACCTTTGTGTCGTTTTGCTTGAATTTCGTTTTCGATAGATCGACGGTTCTTCATATTCGATGGTACACCAAGCTTACATAAGGTTGTTGCAACTTCAAGCCGAAAATCTGCCGAGTTCAAATGTTTATCCTGGAATCCCTTTATTTTATGGATTCTTTTGTAAAGAAGCCATGCATTTGCCATGCTCAAATCCAATAAATGGTAAAACATGCGAACCTGCCACCTTTTGCTGCGAAGCTGTATTTTGTAGCGTCCCATGATACTATCGATTAGATCCACGCCACCCATGTGGCGATTGTATTCTCCAACAATATTTGGACGGTCAATTGATATGTACCGCTTGGTCTTCTTATCATATCTCCTCACCTGGGCTTTTGGCATTTCTCCTACAAAACTTGATGCCAAATTAACCACTTTGTTGTCTTTCCAGGCTACGGTTGCTACATCCACACCATTGACGTCAGCCACATACTCAACGGAATAGCCTCTGTCTTTCTTGGACATTTCTTTATCCGTGGGTAATTTGCAATCTGGAATCCTATTTCGACGTATAGTACCAAGACTTAGTATACCATTTTTTGACAAATATTCCAACAGTGGCAAAATTTGGATCGGCGTGTCAAGCTCTAAAATATCCGTCGATAAGTTTTCATTTCCTAGAAAACGCAACTGTTGCTCATTCAAATGCAGATTTTTCTTCTTCCATCGCAGGTTGAGTTTTTGTGGCTTTCCAGGACGTCCCGCCGATTGGGTTGGTTGCGATCCAGTTGGCATTGCCGTAGAAGAAGACGGATCAGGTTCACTGGTTTCTAAACTATGAATAATCTCATCAATATTCACTTCAGCATCTTCATTTTCATCGCTAGAAAACTGCACTTGCGCTGTCTCATTCTCACCTTGATAATCTGGATCTGCAACACTGTCATCGTCATCTTCCATGCCATCTTCACTGTCTTCGTAAATATTCAACATCTCAGCAATATCGCCATCTCGAAGAGGTTGAAAAGTCATTCTAAAAAGGAAAACAAATGAATCAGAAAATCAGCCTCTTCATAAAGGAAAACTTACCCACGTTAGGCAATGTGACATTTCTGGTACAAACACGAAAGAAATTCAAACTCATGGAAGGTATTCAATAACATAAAAATCCACATTATATCATAAAGTACATGTACTTACCTTGTTTATTTTCCAAAAACACACAGTATTTATCACGATTATCTATTTTTTACAGATTTTTCAAAATCACGTAGGTAGTTATACCTGATCAGTCGACAAACAGCGGCCGTTACGCGGCATAAGCGCCATCTACATTTTTTATAGTTAACTAAGTCTATACATCAGTTTGTTACAGATAAGTTACATTGACACAAAATTGGTTTGAAATAATATTTGAACTTTGGTCGGCAGAGAATCTGTTTGTAACAGATATGTTACACCGCGCTACAGAGGGTATTATTTAATACTACATTATGTACTAACTTTATAAAATTTTCTTTGAAGAGCAACTTTTCACAGATATTACTATTTTATTTCTATTGTTTACGGGAACTCCGAAAACTATATATGAATTTCGTGGGGGATACATTTAATTTACTTTTTTTTCCACAAAATGATGGGAGTATTTTTAATGTTATGTCAATTTTGTGTTACCACTCTCATAACTAGTTTAAGTTACAAATAAATGGATTCCAAGACGCAGAGCTATTTATTTTATTAAAAAAGAGTTGTTATAATTATTTGTTTCTAAGTTTTTCTCCATCATTATTTATGTAAACAATCATGTAAACAAAATTGTTAACATTAAAATAAAAATTTATATTTTACTAAATTTTGTTTTCTTTTAAACTAGCTGAATCCTGAAATGCTTCGCAGTAAGTAAGCTATTAAAAACTGCATAATTTACTTTCCAATATAAAAAGCCATCCAGCCAGACATCCAGCTGCCAGCTTTCGACGGAAGGGTTCCGCACAATATTTAACACTACATATTTTTTCGTTTCTTGTATGGGGATCTGGATACGTGGCGATTGAGGTAATAAGTCATAGGTAGCAAATCTTGGCGGTTAAAGGGTTAATTTTTTAACTTTTTTTATAATACGGGGTGGAAGGGACATCGATGTGAAAACGGTTTCCACGTATTCAGTACACCATTCTGAGGGGTTGGTATCAGAATGACTGGATCGCAAATTGACCACGTCGCTCTTAGTCCAAATCTCAAAATACCTAACTCGCAAAATGACTACATCATAGACTTATAAAAAAAGATGGACTCCGCACCACGCATATCGAAAGTGAAGCACCCTACCGATCTATGTGTGCGTGATTTGAGTACCTGCAAAGACGCCGTCGCTCGTGTAACGTAATGGCGGCCGGTAGACTTACTATGGTGTGAATGTGTGCGTGCTGGCTTGTAGACATTAGCGCACTGACTTACTATGGGTGCTTCAGTTATTGTTAAAGGAGACGGCGTCCGCCTTTTTTTTTAGGTCCATGGACTGCATCGCAAAAAGTCCGAACAGTTGTGTAGGCACCTATACCTACATTAATCTCTTTGGTTCTTAAGGTGACTTTTTTTCTAACTTTCCCTAGACTATAATGTGCTTCCCCAAAATTCACTCTACACCAAACTTGAACCAAATCGGTCCATTTTGATGCTTGAACAGACAAACCTACAAACAGACAAAAATGTTAAAATCACCTATTAGGTAATATAATACTGGTATTCAGCTGCATCCGACCCCAACATAGCTGGGAAAAGGCTAGGCAGATGACGATGATGAATGATGATGTATCCAGTCATTCTGATATCAACCCTGTATAGGTGCCTACACAACTGTTCGGACTTTTTGCGATGTAGTCATTTTGCGACTTAGGTATTTTGAGATGTGGACTAAGAGCGACGTGGTCAATTTGCGATCCAGTCATTCTGATACCAACCCATTCTGAGCCCCCCTATATAGAAATTTTTCATCGGTTATTGGGAAAAAAAATCTGTTCTTCCATAAGTACATTTTGATCGTGCACTATTGTAAAAAACTGCAGATTTTTGTTTTAATAACCGCTGAAAATTCTCTATAGGGGGGGGGCTCAGAATTATGTACTGAATACGTGGTAACCGTTTGCGCGTCGATGTCCCTCTCCCTTCCACCCTGTATTATTTATTGTTAAGAGCGTTGACTCGGTACGGCATTTCATACAAACTTTCAAGTCCTTTTTTATCGAAACGAATGAACCGATTTCAATGAAACTTCATACGCATAAGTAGGATACATAGGTCTAAAAAGTTAGTTAAGAACATTTTCTAAATGTCTTATTTAAAAAAAGATAAATGGAAATCTCTGCTTCTATGGAATATTTAAAATCGGTCTAATTTAGCTGCAACACTATTTTTCGAAAATGTTCTTAACTAACTTTTTAGACCTATGTTCCTACTTATGCGTATGAAGTTTCATTAAAATCGGTTCATTCATTTCGATAAAAAAGGACTTGAAAGTTTGTATAAAATGCCGTACCGAGCCAACGCTCTTAAAGCGGCCACACACCACACACACACACAGTACACGCTGCTTCAGTACGCTGCGTTGCTTTAGTACACGCTGTGAACATTTTAAGTGTCTACCTATTACGGTTCAAAAGATACAGCCCTGTGACCAACAGACGGACAGCGAAGCCTAAAGGGTGCCACACTTAAACAGTCCACCAGCTGCAGCGGGCCCAGACCACTGACCTCTATTGTACAAGTACGCTGGACTTCATATTAGCGATGACAAAATGAAGACATTTGATTTTCGCCATTTTGGCGCTGAAAGCAATGTGAGTACCCATGGAACTAATATTAGAGATGGGACACAGCCGACGATAAAAAAATACTTTTATGGACTTTATCGACCGTGAGAGTTACGGTTTTTTGACGTGACAACGTCTTATAAATTGGTTTGCCGGGTGACACTTCAAGAAACTGCGTTACGCTCCGCTCACGTTATGCGCTCACAATGAGAGCGAGTGAGAGGCACGCGTCCCTTCCACTCGGGCATGGTTAGCCCGCCTAAGAGCGAGAGAGACAGACATAAAAAGTGAAAGGCACGCGTCCCTTCCACTCGAGCACAGTAAAATTATTTTACTACTCAAAGTCGTTGTCACGTAAAACTTTCGCCCGTATACCGACTTTACAGGTAACCAATTTTTTTTATTTGATCTGAAATTGGCATAGACTATCAAATACTAATAAAACGAAATCTATAGTTACTTAATAATATATTGAAGGATTGTTCGCTTTGTAGGAACTTATTGTGTTGTGAAAAGGAAATATTGATGCCAAATTATCCATGCTTTTTTTTGTTTCTAATAAATGTTTCTATGAAGGGTTCCGTAGTTGGGATTAAATTAAATATCCCAAGAACAAAGTTAAGATTATAGTTGAAAAACATGTTCTCCCATACATTCCAACAGTAAATGTAAGTTTGTACTCACAATATTGAGAGATTTACCATGTTATTTTAAGACCACAAACTTCTTATAGGTTTTCCTGTAGGTAATCTACAGGTATACAACGTGTAAGTTAAATGCGCAAAACCTCTTAAGGGGTCATTGTACTCATCATTATGAACAAATTTTACTATGGGCCCAAACCTGAAATCGCGAAATAAAAATCAGCTGTTCAGTACATTTATGTTCGCATAATTCGTCAAAATGTACTGAACAGCTGATTTTTTTTTCGCGATTTCATGTTTGGTCCCATAGTAAAAGTTGTTCATAATGATGAGTACAATGACCCCTTAAGAGGTTTTGAGCATTTAACGTTACACGTTGTATAACTATTTTCTGTATTTTTTCAAAATTTTAGACTCAGTAGTTTCTGAGTTAAGGAAATGGTCAATTTTCGTTTGATATGTCACATGGTACAGTTTGCAAAACTTTTTTTTTTAATTTTCTTATTTTATTTTATTTGGGAAAACAGACAATCGTACTTTGTATATTATATCTAGATACACATTATTTGCCCCCTAAAAGGGACCCCCATATTCAAAATTAATTAATTTACTGTAACCGTACGTGTTTGGGCCACAAAATACATACGTGTACCAAATTTCAACTTAATCGGTCAATTAGATTCGGAGCAAATTGGCTGTGACAGATGGACAGACAGACAGACACACGAGTGATCCTATAAGGGTTCCGTTTTTTCCTTTTGAAATACGGAACTCTAAAAAGGAATCAAAATAAATAGAAGTCTCTAAGTATCACTGTGAGGAAACAAAACTTCGGCCAAAGCAAATTTTGATTGATAAGCAGATACAAAATATATTATCGGACTGCGTTAACGAAAAAATTTCAGCCATGACATGCTTAGAACGCCTACGGTCGTTAAAATAATTTAATTATTAATTAAATTACACATAAATTTTATCATTTTAAATTAGAAACTTATTTGCACATTTGTTTTAGTTAGATACTGAAATTGCATATCTGACAACAGTTAATTTTTATTTGAATGACGTCAATTTAAAATGACTCAATATTGGAAGAAAAATATCAATCGACACATTATCGATAATGGAACATTCGCAACCCTACATGTATATTCATACGATTGTATTTTGTTATTAACCCGCCGCGCGCCGCACGCAAATTACTAGACACATTAGATTTTTATTGTTATCAGCACATAATATGGTGTGCCATCGATATTTTAAAGAGATAATAAAAACTGACCTGTAATTACACTATGTGATGAAATGTGAGTAAAAAAGTTTATTATAAATGTAAAATCATAGACTAAAAAAGGAGGACTCCGCGCCACGCATATCGAAAGTGAAGCACCGTGCCGATTTATGTGTGCGTGACTTGTACCTGCAAAGACGCCGTCGCTCGTGTCACGTACTGGCGGCCGATCGGCATACTATGATGTAAATGTGTGCGTGAGGCGTGCTTGTACGAACGGTCCCGGCATACTTACTGTGCTTCACTTTCGATATGCGTGGCGCGGAGTCCTCCTTTTTTTACACGTTTATGCACGTAAGTTAGATTATTATTCTAATCTTATTAATGTTCATTCTTCCCACTGATTCTAACATAAGTTTACGTAATTTACCAGGTATCTAAATGATTGCGATTTAAGAACTTTTTGAGTTATGAAGTTTGGAACCTTGAATTACATACTAATCGTAATCGTTAATCGTATATCGTAATCGGTAATCGTTTGCATGTTTTCTAATCTCCAGCCTGTATCACGATTAAAACCATACCCAGCCCACGAGAGCCCATCGCAGCTCAGCGAGACAGAGACAGAGGACCCAACAAACATTTGATAGGTCGCCACGACGTGCTGATTTTAACTTTTGGTTCTATACGCTGGTCGTAAATACATCGCTATCACGTTGATATGACCGAGAATAGGCCCATTTTATACGAATCAGTGTCGTAATAGAGTTACGCAGCAGTCGTATTAATCACTATCTGGTTGAGTAGTGGTCGTACAGACGTCGTAAGATCCTCTTTTCGTCGAGTTATGATGTCTATTAGCACTGCTTTGCGACATTTTATCGAGTAACTAGTATTCATCACGACTTTTATAAGGGATTTTGATGTAAAGTGATTACATTAATGTAGTGATTTGTAACTTTATAGCCGAACAACTTTTTTACTGTGTTAGAATATAGTAATATATTTTTTATCATTGAAAGGGGAGTACAGCCATTTTATTTATTTATTATTTTATCTTCGAAACTCATGTTTGAGTGCATTAATCTGTTGGGAAATTAATTTTATCGAGTAATATTAGATAGTTTTCTTAATATAATGGACGCGCTTTATAAATTCTTTAAATAAAGCAATATTTTTACCCTATATTTTGACGAAAGTGTTAACAGTTACCTTAATACGACTTAGGATTAACGACACAACCGTAACATAACATCTAAACGACTTTTCATTCCGTGCACTTATTTTTATCTGTATATTATCAGCCATATTAACGAAATAAGGGTTCATTTGCATTCAATCGCGTGTGAAAAAACCATTTTAAATATATACATAAACAAGTGGTTTATTTATTGGTGGTCTCGGTTATAATGAAAAATGATTACATATCATTTTTTATGGACATCGATAAGTTTTTAACCAAAACAGTATGTTTTTGAGATGGCCATGGACATCCACACACTATTTACGCGCGAATCGTTGTTTTGGTTGCGGATTTCCGATAACTGGCAATGAAACCAAACCTACACATTTTATAGTGACTGAGGAAAATGTTAAATACATGTTAAATTAATCTAATTCTGTAGAAAAATAATGGGTCAAGTAATTAATTAATTTAAAAAAACTTTGATTTCTGTAAAATGCCCGATTGCCCTGTGCCCGATTAAGGGTTAAATAAATTTATTAACTCCTGTTAATAAATTTATTTAAAATCGAGAAATAGCGATCATTATGATTGTTATATTTTCGTTAGTTGTAAGCCATGCGCCAAAGATAATCTACCTAATCGAGAACCTTCTTAATATTTTTGTTGTTATATTTTAAATGATTATGAATGATTCACTTGTGATTGTATTTTGGTTCATTTACAATTAATAAATAAAACCAACCACTGCAATTTTTCTTTTTTATTTACACCTTTTCACTTCAGGGTATGAATGAGCGGTACAAAATAAGTATTTGAAGTACATTCTACGGGTGCTAACTTACACTTTATGACAGTAGTATGAACTATCGCTTTAGATCTTCTTATATTGTTACAATTTATCATAAAAATATTCAAGAATGAAGACCTAACTGGCTTGTCAAAAACATCGGTGACATTTTCAATAATATTCCCAATTAAAATTATACAAACGTCGTCATTTTTTAAAGATATAAGCTCGAATATATTAAGATTATTAGGCATAAACCATTTATTTTGGTTGTCTGTGGAGAGAATAAATGATTCCAGATGAATCACTTTTATAAAGTTTTTTTATAAACATATGTTTTAATGACAGGAATGTTATCATAGTTACTATTATTACTTAATTCTTCTATTTCTATGGTATTTCTTTGAATTAGTCGGTTGGCAATTTGCTCCAGAGGTTTGTTTCCTTTTCTTATTGTACGTTTAATAGAACTTAATTTACCAAATTTCTTAACTTCATTAACCAGATGAATCAAGTTATGGACGTTACTTGTGATATATTCTCTATTATGGTAATAGTCTCCGTAATGCTCAACAAAATGTATCAACATCGTATGAGCAACTGTTAAAACCTGAAAATGATGGTGACTTGAAAATTAAATTTTGTGCGGAACCAACTCCAGTTTGATTACAGTTGACTTGTCGTGTAGAAGTATTCGAAATAATATAAATTGGACGTAAGAAGCGCAATGTAGTTTTTTTTTACTTTTCTTTTAAAAGCACCACTTTTTTCACATGTGCCCAGCTTTTTTTATTCATTTTAATACCGTAAAATCTATTTTTACAGAGAGAAAAAAATGGCTGTGGTTGTAATATTGCTAAATTCTTATATACTTATAGGTCATCCAGTCATTAAATAGTAGTTTAAAAGTGTTCAAATTGACTGAAAATTGTATAAGAGTGCCATTTATCACTCTAACATGATTATCACGTAAAAGTAGTTCTCGCGACTTTAATACGATTAATGCCGATGTAAAAGTTGTTTAGACATTACTAAGACGACATCACTGTTTATACTACTGAAAATTGTGTAAAAGTCGTGCAAGACAGTCGTATAGAAGTTTATACGACGTCTATATATGACTACAAGTTGTGTAAAGATAAGATGCACTAAGTCGTATGACACGCTGAAATTACTTTAATACGATTTTTATAGAATTTAGAGTCGCGTAATTTTTATTTATACGACTAAAATGTTTGTTGGGGAAACTATCGAGCATCCATCTCTCTCGTTGCGTTTATCGCTTTCCACCTCCATAAGTTCACAAAGCCCTCAAATGTTATGATTTCGTAAAATTATTACATTTGCATCCGCAAATGGCATTTGCATACAGTCGTTAATAAAGCCAAGCCATTAAATCGTTAAGCCATTTTTTCGAAAATTATTTTCCAAACTAATCAAAGTATATATTTTTTTTACACTTTGTATTTTCTATTACCCCAAATAAAACACCATAAAACAACAAAATATTATTTTTCTGCTTTCCTAGATAATTCATGCACTAAAGGGTTAACAGGGTACATGCGTCATCGATGGGTACATGTCAATTTTAGTTCCTGAGATCCTCGAGGTAGCGCTTCAAATCGGCACAAAAATCAACTGTCATTTCCTATACTATAGTATCAGATACTATAGTATCTTTAGTCCAGCGTACTTGTACAATAGAGGTCCGTGGCCCAGACAAAGTAACATTCGATTAGCGATGACGTTAGTAGAAAAGCCAAAAATGTATGAGTTTGACATGTGTCACGAGATCATAAGTCAACGAATTGATAGCGTCCGACGATGACTTCCTTATAGATGCGTCGATAGTGACTGCAGAAATAGAATCGCTTCAAAGCGAATGCCATTTTTCTAGGCTTACTGGGGCGTATAAGGTTCTGTGAGTGGACGTTGCCGGTCAACTGTTAATGTGTGGGGCCCTTTAGTAATAGAGTCCCGTTAGCATTCTTTGGGTACGGAACCCTAAAATTAAAAAAATAATCTTGTTCTACTTACTTTTAATCAGGAAGTTTTCGATTATACCATTACAGTTAGGTAGTAGATAACAATAATGATAGGTTCAACTCCAAACTTCAACTCTTCATAGTGGCTTTGTGAAAGAGACACCCATCACGTCCACGGCCTAAGCAACTGTGTACTGTGATTCTCAACTAGGCCCTGACGTCATCATTAGGCGTGGCCTTAGTCAGTGTATTGTTGGCGTTCGTCCTGTGCACAACTTTGTAAACGTTCCTATTTTCCAAACATAATAATATATCATTTATTTCGGGTAACTAAGACCCATAACATAAATACCTTACAGACTATCATACATATTTATAAAAAACACAAAACTAAACTAAATAAATAAATAAATAAATATACTTGGACATTTCACACAACGCCATCTAGTCCCAAGCTAAGCAACCTAAGGGTGCGTTTCCACTGACGCGGAGCTGGGCGGAGCGGAGCGGAGACGTGCAGGAATCGACCAATCATAATGGTTGAAATCCTCATCGCGTCTCTTGCCTCGTCTGTAATTGGACGATTCCTGCACGTCTCCGCTCCGCTCCGCCCAGCTCCGCGTCAGTGGAAACGCGGCCTAATGCTTGTGTTATGGTAACGAGATGGCTGATAAACTACTTATATACATTTTTTTTTGTAAATACATACTTAAACTACTTATTGCATACGAAGTGACGGCGTGTCGTATTGCGCTGCGTGGCGTGGTGTCGCGTAACCTTCCGCGACACCACGCAAACTAATACTACCCGTCACTAGATGGCGACACTTGGTGCCATAACATGTAAGTCGGGGCCGTTACCACCAATCCTTCCAACGAGGTAAACATTTCCAATACTTAGGTACTTATAAAAATGAAAAAAAAAACCTCTTAATTCTTCTTACTTTTATTCAGAAAGTTTCAATAAAAGTACCTACAGTTATTTTTGTTGGATTTTTCAATGATATTACAATAAAGTATAAAACAAAGTCGCTTCCCGCTGTACCTATGTCTGCCAATAAATATGTATGCTTAGCTCTTTAAGGCTGCTCCCTAAAATACGGCGAAACTAAGTAACTTTGTAACCATCTTTTACAGTAACTATAGCTTTTCTGATAGGAAAAAATACACAGTAATCTACAATACATAAGAAGTGATTTCATGTGTCCTCAAATCTTTTTTAGTTTGTAGAACTAAGGAAAAAAAAAACCTAAATCGAAGTTTATTTCGGTCTATTTTTTCGAGTTGTTACCATATTACTCCTACAGTTTTCATTAAGTGTTCAGTTCTTTACAAACTAATAAGGAATGATTTCTTGTCATTACTTTTTTAGTTTAATCAACAGATTTTTTGTAAATCGATAATTACTTCATATTTTGCAAGCGTTGTGTCATCACGCTTCTCTTTCTTTTCTATGCAGTCCGACAGTGACCGCGCTTTTTGCGACGGACAAGCCAAACTACGCAACGGATTTTGATGCGGTTTTTTTTAATAGATAGAGTGATTCAAAAGGAAGGTTTTTAAGTATAATAAACGCGGGCGAAGCTGCGGGCAAAAGCTTAAATTATAATAATGACAGGTTCAACTTCAAACTTTCGCCATTAGTGACTTTGTGAGAGAGACACCCACTAAACACAACGCCTGCATCCCTGAAGGGTTGGGCAGAGGTGTACCTAAGGGTGCGTTTCCACTGACGCGGAGCTGGGCGGAGCGGAGCGGAGACGTGCAGGAATCGACCAATCATAATGGTTGAAATCCTCATCGCGTCTCTTGTCTCGTCTGTAATTGGACGATTCCTGCACGTCTCCGCTCCGCTCCGCGTCAGTGGAAACGCGGCCTAATAGTACCTATAGTACACCGCCTTTTTTCCAGTTATGTTTCAAGTCCCATGTAATAGTCGGCGAGCCTATTGCCATCAACCGGGCTCACATCCAGACTCCGGACTGTTACTGAGAAATTCCAGAAAGAAAAACCCAATTGATAAATTTTACAAATGACGGATTTTACGTGGGTCCCATGTCAAAATCGTCAACTTTGTTTGGGTAGGTAGTTATTTAAGTATTTATATAGAATTATTTATATTTGCGAGTAAACGGTAACACGCTTGGGTTGAATTGTTATTGTTGACAATGCCACGTCGAGCAGCTACCGCCGAAGCGTCTTCATGTTTTTTGAAGTGCATAGATGGCGCCTACCAGCGGAAGGTCTTCACAAGGTCATCGGTCCACCTTCCAACGCTGCTCCTTCCGGTACGCGGTCGCCACTCCAGAACCTTTCAACCCCATAGGTCATCTGTTCTCCGAGCAAATTTAGACCTGGTTTAAGACTTACATACCTTTTCCCGGTAGAAAGTTCTCGTCGTGGTCGTGGGAGCACCATCTGCCTAGTGTTTTCCCAATTATGTTGGGGTCAACTTCCAATCTAACCGGTTGCAGCTGAATACCAGTATTTTGCATGGAGCGACTGCCTGTCTGACCTCCACAACCCAGTTTCTGGGTAATACGATAATTCTCGTGGGATAATTTTTCAAAATAACGTCAATCTCCAACCTGCTCGCGTGCGGCTAGCAAAACCACTATAATACTCGTATCATTGGATTTTTCTTATAAACAGCACATGCAGTTTTGACTAAAACAATCCCTCAATTGATCGAAGATTATACATTATTACACGCGTTGGCGCCATGAAAGAGAATCCACAGTAAGTAGCCAGAGTCATTACTATAGAAAAACATACGTTCAGGCTTGTTTTAAAGATAAAATCATGGATTTCGCTCAACGATTCCGGCTTTTTTCTTTTATCAACTTTAGGGACATGTAATTTACTTGACTTCCGCAAGCAGATTTGCTTGGAGAACCTTTTTTTGTTTTTTAAAGCTTGGTTCGAGTATTTCTTCTGTGTTAAATTCGACTTATCAGTCTTACTAGCTTTGGTGATGTATTCCCCCTCGAGGTCCATTTTGTACCACGATTTGTGTTTGTCGAATATTCTATTCTCTTTTTGTTGATGTGGAATCATTTTTTTTTTTCTTGTGTAAGTATTCTATTGTATGAAAATGACAAAAAATTTGGTTAAAATTATATAGATTTTCACATGGCAAATTTTGACCACCAGATTTTGACTGAGTATTGACGTTTTTTTATTTTCAAAATTAGCATAGAGTTACTGAAAGAAGTACCTACTTCTTTCAAAGAGTATAAAGCCAGGTCTCTTGCGCGCGTTTTCGAAACTTAAAGCCTCAGAAGAACAACAAGCTTAAAGCTACTGACACACATGCTCATTAGTAGCACAAAAGCATGCTTTTATTGAGCAATAGCTACTTAGTCAACTTAGTAGCATGTGTCACAACGTTACTAGCATGCATAATCATAATTCGAGACTACTATTTTAATTCGGCAGCATTGTATTTCTCGTAGGGGCCACGAGTAACAAAATTCCCCGTCCCTTCCAGAGACTACGGCAGGGACCACTGGTAATTAACGTAAGAATGTTCTGCAGAAACGGACATTACAGATTTTCAGCTGCAGAATATTTAGATGTGGTTGAGTTGTTTTTTTGTGAGTTACTTTCAAATACGTTCGTTTGAACTTTCTAGCTACCCTCAAAATTAACTCACGAAGTCACGGGCTAAAGCTACTTATGTTATATTTTCAAATAAAACAACAAAAATAGTAGCAAATAAAAATTTTATTGAGACAATTTTTACAAAATAAATGCCTTTTGAGACCGATTCGATGCCACATACACTTCAACAATGTATTCACAATTAAAATGACAACAATATTATAATAAAAAGCGGCAAATATTTCGATCAAAATAATATAAGGCCTGATTCCTATATCTTAAACTACAGGTTATTTAACTACCTGGAAGAGCGGTGGCCGCACATAACGGCCGCAGGGACGGCTGTCATGAAAATGATGTCTTATACTCGGAATTTTAATTCGATTCCAGATTTGACATTAGCTACTGTCATTTTGTGAAATAATGATACCACATATAATAGTGTAGTGATGAACACAAAAATCGAATCGAAATCGAAAATCGAATCGAACACGAAACGAATGGTCTAAATGCGTATCCCATGTTGTCAAAGAAGAGGAAAAAATGAGTAGGCTAGATATGTTAATTGACAATATCACAGACACATTTATAATAAATGTTACAGAAAGTGACAGCGATAGCGATAGCGATGACGGCGACAATTTATAAAATAAATTATTACCATAATAAATCTATCTGTTTTATTTGTCATGTTCCTTCATGATCACATTTTTTTATTTACTTCACACACAATTATAAAAGAAAAGTCTCAGATCGTTAATTAATCGTCAAAACTAAATTATCGGTTCAGAAATATTTAATTTCCTGATATACTTAGTTTACGAGAGTAAAATTATAAACGAGAAGAATCGATCTGGAAATATTCCATTTCCATATCGAATAATTTCGCAACGTCACTATTTAGTACTTGTCATAACGTTGCAACACTGAAATTGTCAAATCTGGAATCGAATTACAATTCCGTTCGCCCTACCATATCAAAAGATAGTCGCATTTCTGATTTGTTTTGATACCTCTGGGATCATTGAAACGCTGGTTAATAATGTGTGAGCTCACTATTTACGGTGAGGGCAAATCTAGCAATTGCAAAAACGTTCCAACCCACAACCTCGACAATTTCGAGTTTTTGTGACCAATGTACTCCAAACTTAGATTATGAAATGTCCAGATTCCGTGTTCAATACAAAACGTAACATAGAACGTGAAGCCACTTTTTATACATGTGTGAGTGGGCGCCGTGTACTACATAACGCATTTGCGTATGTGTGCAACACGCGAATAATACCAGCGCATAGAGATTACCCTAAAAATGTGGGAAAATTTAAATATAAACGGAACATTGAAAACGAACTTGTAAAGAATAAAAGAAGACAAAGAAAAAAGTGTCAATTTGGTCAAAATGAAAATCCAAGATGGCGGCTGCAAAAATTTTCAAATTTTTCTTCATGGGTGTCTTTTTCATGCTTTTCTAGGGTGTTAAAGCCGATAGTGACGTTAAAATGTAAATCCAACATGGCGGCTGCGAAAATTTTCAATTTCTCTGTCATGGATGTCGTTTTCATAGTTTCTAAGGGTGCTAAAGCCGATAGAGAATATATAATATTCTTAGGGATCAAAAGCGGTTAATATTAAAACAACACAAAGCACTAATTAACTTAAGAAGTTTTATTTCTTACAAATGATTTTACTTAACAAAAATATCAAATAACAAAAATAGATACACAGAACTGAAAGTACTGAAACTGAAAATATTTATAACAATTACTAGCACTACTAAAACGTCTCTAGGATACGTCCGTTGTATCCGACAGCCAAGCAGATAATGACCCTGTCCCCAGCGCGCCATGCCTTTTATGCACTTTCAAGCGGACCGGATATGTTGGAAGGGGAAATATCTAAGAATATATAATATTTTTTAGAAAAAAGAAAATGTTTATTATGCTCCTGATCTTGACACAAATACGAGCCGTGTCGAATAAAAAGGCTATCGGCTTTAACACCCTCAAAAACATGAAAACGACACTCATGATGAAAAATTTGGAAATGATTGCAGCCGCCATCTTGGATTTACATTTAAAAGTTACTATCGTCCCATGAAAACAACCCCACCAATACAGTGACGGTACCTTCCAGGGACAGCCATTTTAATTCGGCAGATTTGTATTTCTCGCGGGGACCACGTGTAACAAACGGAATATTTATGTGATCCCGATTTCCAGACATTTTTAAATAAATCAATCAATCTGCCTAGCCTTTTCCGGCTAACCAGCGGCGACCGGCGGTCGGCTTCCAGTCTAACGGGATGCAGCTGAATACCAGTATTTTACATGGAGCCGGGTCCTTAACCGGGACCGGGGGCTAAACGTGCTTTCCGAGGCACGGAGCAGACCTGGTATGTAAAGATGCAGGGACCAAAATAAATAAAACCACATATATAAGAAAGTCTTTTCCTTAACACGTATCCGATTATCCGAATTATCCGATATCCGAAATATGCATCCGATTATCCGATCTCTAATCATCATTCATTCCCAAACGCTAAAAGCCTACCTAAATATATGCTGGGCATTCTGTAGCAAACTATCAGAAAGTACCTATCAAAAATAAAATCCACAATAAATAATTGTCCAATAAATTAAAATAATTTTGAAGAGCGAGCGCATTCCAAATTTAAATTCAATTATAGAAACAATTCAGCGTGAAGTTCAATAAATGAGGTACCTGTAGGTCTAAACAGGTCCTGTCAGTTGACTTGGTTTCAACATAATATTCTAAAAAAGTTAAACTTGCAATCAATAATTTATTTTCAATGCTTGCAGTAGAAAAGTGTAAATTATTATTTAAAAAAAAACAATGCTTATAAGAATTTAATGTATAAAACAATTTTATTTCAATTTTCAAGTATCGATTTCTGACATTCGTCTTAAACTCGAGACGATCGAAATTAAAAAAAAATCGTTTGGCATAATCGCTATCGAATAACGAATCTTTGCAATAAAAAAAAAACAATATTGGTCAGCGATATTTTGAACATATTGAGTACCTAGTGATAATGAATATTACGTATTATTGGACCTGTGTTTGTATAATACGTTAAGATCTGGGTATTTTCTTGTTGTTTATAATATTTTGAATGATATTTGTCACATTTTCAATCACTACATATTTGTGAAAAGTAAAAATGTAAACCTACACAATTGGCGCCAAACTTCGATTTTGGGTATCAAAAAACTTAACTTGAACAATGGATGAATTCGTCAAATAATTAAATAATGATGATGATTCACCGCCTTTGTGGTGGAGTTTGGATGTTTAAAATCCCCAATTTTTATGTTTTTTTAGCCTCGACCACCACTGTCATCAAAATGGATTATCGCATTTACAGACTTGGATTTCATAAAGGTAAATTAAGAAACTTACGGGCTAAGTATAAGAAACAAACTAACTAACAGTCACAAAAATTATCATCATCATTCATGTTAATAAAACTCTTTTGTCATCCCTCGTTTTTGTCGTGAGTTGTTAAAAATATGGGTAAATTGATTTCATGCCTTAGGCAACACTTCAACAGTTGCTCTGTCACATTGTTACTTTTTCGTTTTCAAATTTAACTAAGAAATACACGGTGAAATTGAATACTTACTTATGAAATGAGATGTTGGTGCATTTTTCTTTTTTGTTAGGGTAATTTTTGCACGATTTCACAGCACAGACTGGCATTTTAATAAAAATTAAAACTCCCGGCTCGTGACGTTTGCGGGGCGATCGTTCCTTGACGTCTGACGCGGGGATCGGACTAGATACCAATTTTAGTTACTTAAATTTGGAATCAATTTACGGTATCCTACTAGGAATCTGGACATTTCATAATCTAAGACTCCAAATAAGGTATATTTTAACATATCAAAGACTCATGAGGTTTGTGTGGTTTGGAACATTTTTGCTTAAATCTGTCCAATTTAAATCTTTGAGAGGCAGGATTTGTCTTAATGTCAAATACTGGTGAAAATAGCAGATTTTCGTGACGGCCGTCACGGCCGCTTTCCTAGAAAACCAAAGCTATATTGATTGACCTAACACTACTTTTTGCACTTTAAATGACAACTTTGACATTTCAAACTGAATGAATGAATGAAATGCACCGACCCTAGCGTGGTTTCACCAGACTCAATAATCGAATGAACCCAAAGATTCACACTAGCCCCTGTTGCCTCATGTTACATGGTGCAACAGAGACCATTGCATATCAAGGAGTAGACCGGGGGGCGCGGTAATGGTAAGGAAGACGTGCCCTTAGGATATGGAAGGATTATTAGACGCACATCATCATCAACATAAATTTACCTAAGCAATCAGTTTTCTGACATAGGAATCGGGCATTTGATCATTTTTATCTAGGTACCTTTACAATTTGAGTCTTTATAATGTGCACATATCGAAATTATGGAAACTATGCTTAATATTATCGACGGAAAAAATATTTTTTTAAAATCTAAAAAAAAAAAAAATTGTCTGTAATATTGTACTTACGTAGCAGTCTGCAAGGCCTTTCTACAGTTGATAGGAAATGCAGTGATTAAGTTATAAACGTGGTATTTTTTCTTTTAGAAAACTAATACGATGTAGAATAATTTAAACTAATAAAAAAGCTAAGTAATTTATGGGGTTTTATTGAGAGCTTTTACAATATTATTGTAAAAATTGATGCAAATATACCTGAAGGCCAATTCTCGTACCTAAAAACGTTCAAATTCAAGTCGCAATCTCATGCCAGCGACAATCAACTGTCAAAAATGTAGGTAAACCTCAGAACAATAACAAAGCATAGAAGTAGAGCTAAAATAGCAACTGAACTCAATATATTTGTTTCATTTTGACTTATGGAGCCGCTATGATGTTAAAGAAGGACACGTATACAGAAGACGTTTCGAAATTTTGTAGGTTGTCATTCATTTTATTTCGACTAGTGATGTACCCACTAAATTTCAACGTCGATAGAATTTACAATAACATTCTTTCTTATACTGCCAAGAATAATAACCGGTACACACGGCTACACATCAAGCTATACATTTCCAGTTTACACTGACCGCTCATTGTAAGGAAATACTATACAATGCGAGATCAGCTTATACTGGAAATGTATAGCTTGATCTGTAGCCGTGTGTACCAAAAATTTTGAAGTAACTAAGCATACTTATGATCCCAATACTTAATATATTCGTTCAAAATGAAACAATACTTTAAGTATGAACTAAATAGTTCGTCATCATCATCACCAAAGTCTTCCTTGGTTCCCGACAGCTCTTCATGTATTAAATCTGACCCGGCTAAACCCGAATGTATTTAATTGCCATAATAACTGATGAGTTTATTGAAAAGAAGTGGGAGACATTCGGTTTTGCAAATGTTTTTAGCAACTTACTTTCTCATATTTATTTGAATTTTAGATTACATCATAGTCTACTCAACAAAGTCTAGGGAACAAGGGTATTCAAAGTAACTAATAATTTTTATTTTAATACTTTTTATGTAACACATTATTTTAAATCAGTAGAAGCGTAATTTAATAGAGATTTGAATTATTTGATTAAATAAAATGGTTGTTAGTGAAAAATTAAAATTTATTATGAAAATTCAAAATGGTACCAAAGCGACAAAAACTTTTCGTACATAAAAAAATAAATAACGACCAGATAATATTTTAAATAAAAAAATAAAATGCCTAGCAACTTTAATAATCTGTTACGCGAATTCCAGCCCACACCATAATACGGATGAACTTCCTGAGGATTCTGGAGTCGGCTCTGGCGACCAGGAACTCGCCAAAAGCGCAGTCTTCTTGAATCGGGATGGAATCCAATTATTTCTGAATTTGTTTTTGTCATCTGTGTCAAGGATTCCTAAAACGAACAGTTCTCAATAAAATTTATGTAAGATTTTTTATCATCATTTTTATTTAGGTAAATAGTTTTATTTGTATGTCTTACCTGACTGATGTGAGATGATTTCACGAGATGTCAATATCAGTGGCGATTCATTAATCTGTACCGATGTACTAGGTCCTGTTTCAACTTCCATTGCTACGGGATCCTACAATTACGTATTTTTTATTAAAAATAAATTTGCACACGATTATATTTCCGACTGGGATAATTAGAAGAATAATATCGCATCAATGATATTTTTAATATAATATCATTGTATCGCATATATCAAGTGAACATATTTCTGAAATGTTATACCTGTCTTCATGTTAGATTGCTGTTGATGGTGAGCGGTTCTTTTAATTTGCAGTACTGCGCTATGTCCTTCTTCGCAGACTTCCATAAGTATTTCCTGTAATGTAATAAATCAAGTTTTAATTTGAACGGGATACTATTTATTGCCAATAAAATACCTTAATTATATCATAATACTGGATGATTTTTTTATCATGCACCAAATCGAAATGGGAGATTGTACTCATCATTATGAACAACTTTTACTATGGGAACAAACCTGAAATCGCGAAAAAAAAATCAGCTGTTCAGTACATTTATCTACATCAAACTCGTCAAAATGTACTGAACAGCTGATTTTTTTCGCGATTTCAGGTTTGGTCCCACAGTAAAAGTTGTTCATAATTGTTAGTATGTATGAACGCAACCTCGGTTAATGCGCATTTTTGCCACAGATGGCGCTACCACTCTCTCTGCCTCGTTCCTTGCTTGTGTCAATGTGTCGTTTTATATTTTCACATTATACTAATTACTTTAATCATAGTTTCATTTATAATTGCACCACAATAATTCCTTCAATAATGATGAATAAAATCTCCCATTTCAATTTGGTGCATGATAAAAAAATCATCCTGTATATATATATCAGACTATTTCATATGTTCTATCCATAACAAATAATGTAGGAACATCATGTTCTCTAAGTGACGACTTAAAGAACATGCTACATACGTTTCATAGGTTCATTACCAAATGAATACAAAGTAAAATGCTTGGAGCATATTATGTGTATTTTGTCCAATTTCGTCTACCAATACAATTTATCCATTTTTTTTCACATCGTCTAGGAAATCTGTAAAAGAAAAGTATCGACAACATTATTTACGTCACTATGGCTGATCAAGATAACCCCAAAACAATTTCCGAATATTCGCTAATAACTTCTATTGGAATAAATATTACGACTGGTTTCAGCTATATAGTGACACAGCAATATTTGTTATGTATTTATATTCGTTTATCAGATCCTATGCAACAAGAAATTGAGCAAAAACTTACCGATGGAAGGTCAATATTTATTGTTCATTTTATTTTCGCTATGAATGGGACTGGCAGCCCCCAACCACACAAGAAATTGCTCCACAGCGTCCACACACTCACTGTTTGTAGTTAAACAAAGAATTCATGCAATCTAACAGTAGAAATATTATTAAAACATCGCAAAACCATGGAAGATTACGACAAACACGTAAACAATGAACACGCGAATAAGTCAGGTAGTTCAATGAACGAACTGTCAGACATTGAAACAAAGTACTATCAAATTTGGCCGCGTCATACTATAACTTTTTTAACCAAATGACAATTGATCTTGTGACCATGCCAAGAAAGTAAAACAAAGAGTAAAACATTCATCTCTTTCCCACATCCTTTATCGTACCTTTATCGTACCTAATAATAGAACGGGAATAAAGGTAGTTACAGAATTCTGTTTTTATCCTTCCTTCTATGCTTTGTTATTGTTCTGAGAGGTAAACGCTATACAATTTTTGACAGATTGAGACTGAGATGAGATTGCGAACGTTGTTAAAAATACGGGAATATCCATCTTGATTTTTGTAAAAAAAAAACACCTTAATTCTCATTTGTGGGCTGTTCTTTTTTCATTAATTTTTATTTTACGAGGACGCCCTGTTATTTCCAACCATCACGAGTTTGGTTCACCGTGATAGATCGTTGTATACAAGTTACTTATACCGTTTTATTTACACAGAGGTCATAGCAGCGAACAAGAATTTAAAAAATGCTGTAAAAAGTTTTTTTTTTAATATGTTTTCCGTCGATAAAATTAAGCATAGTTTCCCTCATTTCGTTATGTGCACATTATAAAAACTCACACTGTATCAGGTGTTAAATAATAATTGACTTTACAAATTTTAAGGGGATCGAACTGAATAACATTTACTATGGGACCAACTTTGAAATCATAAAAAAAAAAATTGCTGTCCCTTAAGTAGATTAGAACAGACTAGTTTGGCACAGCTTTTTTTTTTCGCGATTTCAAAGTTGGTCCCATAGTTAAAGTTATTTAAAAAGATAGTCTAAAGCAGTACTTAAAGTTTGTAAAGTTAATTTTTTAACACCTATAACACATTTTCAACACTAATAAAAATAATTGTAAGTATAAGTACTTACAAAAGGTTTTTCTAATAACTATAATATTTACTCACACTACCAGATAGTAAATATACAGGTGTGCCAAAAAGTTGTGGTCAAAATTAATAGTCTGTACCACACAGGCCATCAAACTGAACAACTTTCTCCATGAGACCAACATCGTAATCGCGAAAAAATAATCAGACATCCCAAAAACTTCAATATCATCTCGACCAAATGTATATGACGACTGATATTTTTTTTTCGATTCCCACGGAGAAAGTTTTTCAGTTTATTGGTCTGTACCACCCCATTAAATTTTACACATATCGAGCGTTAGAAAGAGACCCTCACACAGGTATGAGTGAATGAAATAACGCTACACAAACCCGAACTTTTTCTTAAGGTGGATCCGCAGTGGTAGCTGGCAAAATTCAAATTATCTTGCGTTTTGAGCGATGGTGGTAACTGCCGGCGGCAACCTACTCGCTTTACTTTGTGTAAATTATTTCATTACCAGTGCTCCCAAAACGGTGAAGGAAAACATCGTGAGGAAACCGGCATGTCCTAGAACCGAAATTTCGAAGACATGTGACATCTACCAACCCGCACTGGGCCCGCGTAGTAAATTACGGCCCACTCCCTCTCACTGAGACGAGGCCTGTGTCCCATCAGTGGGAACATTATAGGCTGATTATGCTTTCGTTTTTTGCAATTTAATTTGACGATTTCCGAAATCAGATCAAAAGAAAATCTAACTTAGAGAGATGTATTGATGAATCTCATGGTTATAATTATGTAAATACATATTTGTTATGGTAGCGAAACATATTTTGATTAACATACAACCTGACACTGACCTGCAAATTGCAAAAAAAACGCAAGCAAATTTGAATTTCACGGTCTACCACTACGGATGCACCTTAAACTCAATTTGCCGTATTTACCGCCAAGTACTGCACATATTTTTAGAACACTACATAGTATTTTTATTACAAAAATAACAACCTCAATTATATGTATTTTGTAGACAATTTATACTTTAGTATTTATAATGAAATTCTTTTACCAATCTTCTCTTAGAAATGGTTACTGGTTATCGACCAATATCCTCTTAAGGGGTCACTGTACCCATCATTATGAACAACTTTTACTATGGGAACACACATGAAATCGCGAAAAAAATCAGCTGCCTCCTACATTTTGACGAGTTTGATGTAGATAAATGTACTGAACAGCCGATTTTTTTTTCACGATTTCAGGTTTGGTCCATAATAAAAGTCGTTCATAAGGATGAGTGTAGAGTGTAAATAAATATAATAGGGGTCATTTGGTTGCAAATGACTCCTCCTATATCCCCATAATGGATTGCCGACATTTACTACCAATAAACCTGTATATCCAAGATAGCTCATACTAAAATAATATAAGGGGAAAACAAATAGCGGTATTTATACCGGTACTGGAGAAGTATCGATACCAGTACCGGTATAATATCGATATCGGAACGAGAATCAGTATAGATACTAGAGTATAAATCGAAATAAGGTTTCAACCTGATTACAAGTCCTTTACATGCATACACTACATAATTATTATAATATATTTCCAATTTGTTATTTCCACTTATAAAGTTAAATTCATAGGTTTTTAAGCGAAACCAGTTTGTAACATATAATACTAGGCTGTTTCATAAAACTTTTACATAATAAATATTAAAGGTAGTCATTTTATTAAAAATAGTTTCTGATATTTCATGTTAAATGCAATTTATCGCATATCAATAAAAATCTATAATGTATAATTTGAGCGCAAACTAAAATAGGTACATAAACATTTTTGATTACTTAATATTTTAATTAAAATATAAGTAAATATTTATAATCAGTAGGTGTTTAATCATTTAAAAGATTTATCGAACAGTATAATATTTTATGATGTGTTTCAACAGTGTGCGTTTTTTCGTGATGTATTTCAATACCGGGAATACCGTTTTTTTTTTGTACCGAATTGTATAATTTTCGATGTTCGTATCGTGTTTAAAAAAAAAATTGGAACGCTTTCATATATCAATAATTTTCCCGATTAATATTCCCGGGAATGACACAGCACGTTAAATACAGATTTAAGCTTGTTTTTATAATATTCATGATATGATAAGGCAGGATAATGAAATACGAAGTTAACAAAACTATTAGATGCCTTCTAGTTATAACAATAAAATCTTTTGGTTATTTTTTTTACATTTTCACATATTTTTACAAATGCTACTTAAAAATTATAAAAGGTATAAAAATTAGAGATAGAATTAACTTAGTATATGCATTTAAAGGTGAAAATTATGATATTTTTAGCAGTGTTTCTATATTTATTTCTATTTGCAGTCAAATGTCTTAAATATATGACATGTCATTCACATCACCCGGATGAGGAGCTCGTGGCTAAGTAACAAAAGGCTGGTTGAACATCTATTAATACCGAGACCCCTCCGTGCTTCATTCGTGGATCTTTAATAGTTGTTACGGGTCGTCAGAAACCCGAAAGTCTGACAACCAGTCTTACAAAGGGGTATCGTATTACCCAGTCGCTGGGTTGTAGAGGTCATAATAGGCAATCGCTCCATGTAACATACTGGTATTCAGATGCATCCGGTTAGACTGGAAGCCGACCCCAACATAGTTGGGAAAGACTGACCAATTGCAATAAAAAAATCCTAAACACATTTTGGTATCAATACAATTTGGACTTTATCATGTATGACATTGAGATGAAATTTTGAATTCAGTTTAGGTAATAAACAAAAGTTTTTGTTTTTAGTCAGCTGCACCCGGTGGCTGATGATGACTTTATTTAAGACACTTGCCTGCTTCAGTTAGATAAGTTACTCCATGACGAGGGAAGCGCTAGCGTATGACACCGAAGAATCTTGCATGTTCATACATTGCGACGACTGAGCGTATTTCAAGAATTTCATCGCCATTAGAGGTGTATTCGATTGGCTTCGGAGTTTTTCTATGGCCTGAAATTGATAGAAAATATAAGTTTTTAAACTGTCATGGTCACTAACATTATTATTAACACAAACGGGATATCTGCCCATAAAACACCCACCCGCAATAACTTCAGTTTATCCGTGACCATGGTGCTTGCAACAGTGCCAAAATATCGGGAACTCGAACATCAGTAAACATGGTAAATATCCCGTTTGTGTTATTGATAGAAAATACCTATTATAAAATGTATGTTTATTCTACAGTTATTTAATTTCTTTATCCCATATATCCCATATAGTGATTAGAAAACGAAACAAGAGATAGTACTTTCGTAAAAGCATCGTAAATCGTTTGTTAACACATCGGAAATAACCAAAATCGGAATCACAAAATACTTCTGTGGGGCTGAAACGGCCACTTTGGCAGAATCATAATAGGATAATATTATGAATAATATTTGAAATCGTAAAACGGTCACAAACTGACAATTCATAATATGTATATTGTCAGTTTGTGACCGTTTTACGATTTCAAATATTATTTATAATATTATCCTATTATGATTCTGCCAAAGTGGCCGTTTTAGACAAAATAATAATTTATGATAAAACATATTTGTATTTAATTTCCATATAAAAATGCATGTAAATAATTTGCCATGGAAAATCTGAAAATATACAGTGTAATCCGTTGAGATAATAGGAACCACCGCGAATATTTGCGGTGAACAACTTTCCCCCTTATTACTATGGTAATAAAGTTCAAAAGTGGTTCACCGCAAATGTCCGCGATGGTACGAATCGGAATTTGTTTTCTGCAAATAAATGTACTTATTTACTTTCTTTTACTCCTACACGGGCCAAGTTTCTAGAACCTGACCTGCCAATTACAAAAAACCCAAAAAAAAATGAATTTCGCGGGCTACCACTACGCAATCCTCCTTAACGCGCAGATATCGCGTTCTATTCCTAAGCAAGTTCAATGTTATTGGTTTTGGTTCCTGGGACCACCTGTTGTAGTGTTACCTGCAACAGCACTCCTATGGGATGTCTGCCGCATATCGTGTTGCCATACTTGTTGAGGTACTCCGTGAACACGCGCGGGTCCATCTTCTCTATTATGTCCATACCCTGGAAAATTCCAAATTTTTAAAACCTTAAGGCCCTACATCGAAGCGTGGTTTAGCTCGATGTGTAAGTGAAATGGCGTTATGGCTGTCTAGTTTGACGTGCGAGATAGAAGACTCTCGCGCGCACCGGAACTAAACGCGCTCCGTTTAAATGTTATGACAAAATGCTATACTGAAATCAATTTTTAGCTTAGTAAGTTCTTAACATATTTAAATACCTTCGATTTAAAGCAAATTTTACTGCACAATAAGGAACTGTTTACGTATAATCGTATATAACAGAAAATAGACGGCGCTACTTTGGATTTTTTTCTAACGAAAAAAATTCAACTAATCATGTTTCGGTTTTAGTTTCACTCGTGCATCTTTTGGTTGTAACAGGACCCATTTTTGTTTGTTATTTTTTATTCATAGAATGTTGGAATCCTATAATTCAAATTTCATTGATATTGATATATTTGCATGCTCGAAAAATAAGTTTAAAACTAATATTATAAAAAATAATCTGAATCTAAAGTGTAATCTTATTATTATTTATTTATTGCATAATTCAAGTAAATGAAATGAAATTGTTTGTAATTGTATCTGATCTAATTTGGTTTTGTAGCTATAGCTAGCTTTATAGTACTTAACTTATTTATTTAATTCTCAAATTTTTGTTTATTTTATTTTGGTATTGCTCGCCTATTGGCAACCACTGATTATCAAATATGTTTTATCTGTGGATAATGCAGTGGACTGCAACATTACTACTCAAAGTTTTGTTAATCATATGTGTACAAAGTCTGGCCATAAATACTGTTACAATTAAAAATAAGAAAGATATTACATTTGAATTTGGAATCTGTCATTTTTATACGATTGTTCATTGAGTTTTCTAATTTTGGCGCCAATACATTGTACAATATTTTGCGATATTAAAGTGGAGTGGGGTGATAAAGAGAACCGAATCGCTGTGATTGCATTACACAAAGTTGGTATGGAGCCAAATGCAATTATTAAAACTCTCCATACGCTTGGTATTAGTCAAATGTTTGTGTACCGGGCTATTAATAGGTACAATGAGACCTCCTCTGTTTGTGACAGAAAAAGATCTGGCCGTCCACGTAGTGTTCGTACGAAAAAGGTGGTCAAAGCAGTAAGGGAAAGAATTCGAAGAAATCCTGTCCGAAAGCAAAAGATTTTTTCTCGGGAGATGAAGATAGCACCCAGAACCATGTTGCGTATTTTAAAAGATGACTTAGGACTTGCAGCCTATAAGAGACGCACTGGTCATTTTTAAAATCGAAACAACCACTGAAGCGGTACGCAAAGGGAGATCACAGAAAAATTTTGTTTACGGATGAGAAAATTTTTATAATTGAGCAACATTTTAACAAACAAAATGACCGTATTTATGCTCAAAGCTTTAGAGCTTTGAGCATAAATACGGTCACTTTGTTTGTTAAAATGTTGGGAAGCTTCCTTAGGGAAGCTTCCCAATTAATCCCAACTAATTGGGAAGCTTCCTTAGGGAAGCTTCCCAATTAGTCGACAGAGTGCAACGTGGGCATTATCCGACTTCAGTGATGATTTGGTGGGGTGTTAGCTATGAAGGAGTGACTGAGCCATATTTTTGTGAAAAAGGTATCAAAACATCGGCACAAGTGTATCAAGATACCATTCTTGAGAAGGTAGTTAAGCCCCTTAACAACGCCATGTTCAATAACCAAGTATGGTCCTTCCAACAGTACTCGGCGCCAGGTCATAAAGCTCGGTCCACGCAGTCTTGGTTGGAAGTGAACGTTTCGGACTTCATCAGAGCTGAAGACTGGCCGTCGTCTAGTACCGATTTTAATCCGCTGGATTATGATTTATGGTCAGTTTTAGAGAGTACGGCTTGCTCTAAACGCCATGATAATTTGGAGTCCGTAAAACAATCCATACGATTGGCAGTGAAGAATTTTCCCATGGAAAGAGTGCGTGCTTCTATTGATAACTGGCCTCAACGTTTAAAGGACTGTATTGCAGCCAACGGAGACCACTTCGAATAAGCTTTTTATATTTTAAATTGTTTTATATTTATGTATTAAACTAACACACTGTAAAAGTAATAAATATTATTTGCAATAAAAAATTTTTTTTTCTTCGTGACTATATTTATGGCAAGACTAGGTAATGTTGTAGTTGTTTATTATCCCTTAATAAATAGAATAAAATAAAAACTAAGAAAAAAAACTTGATCTCAAAGGACCATCAGCAAAAGAGGTAACAACAAAAATCAATCAATCTGCCTAGCCTTTTCCCAAATATGTTGGGGTCGGCTTCCAGTCTAACCGGATGCAGCAGAAACCCAGTATTTTACATGGAGCGACTGCCTATCTGACCTCCACAACCCAACTGGTAACTGGATAATAAATAAATAAATAAATATCCTTGGACATTTCACACAACGCCATCTAGTCCCAAGCTAAGCAACCTAATGCTTGTGTTATGGTAACGAGATGGCTGATAAACTTATTAATTTTTTTTTTTTTTTTTAAATACATACATACCGGGTGCGGCGATTGAACTGTCCGTCTCTATCTAACTGGTTTAAAATTCGAACCACTGGATCGAACGCCGCCAAAATTTCAAAGGTTGGTCTTTGACATGTTCTCTATCATCATTTGAAGTGATTCTATTGTGAGAGAAACACATTCGAATTTAGAACAATGGATTTAAAACGAAATTCAGTGATTGCTCTTCATTTGGAGAGTTAATCGAATATCGAAATACGTCGAGCGCTGCCAAATCTTCAATTGAACGAGAAATTTGTGCATCGCACTATTCAACGTTATAATGAGACTGGTAGCGTTAAGAAACGCTACGGTGGCGGACGACGCTGTACTGCAACGGCGCCAGCAGTTGTCCAAAAGCTGCGCCATCGATTAGACAGAAATCCAGCGCGCTCAGCAAACCAGCTCGCGCAAGATCTCGAGGTGAGCGATCGCAGCGTTCGTCGCATATTGAAGGAAAAGCTTAAAGTCAAACCATTAAAAAAAAACCTTTGCCAGGAACTCACTGCTTTACAGCGTAGCAAACCGTTGGATCGATCAAAAGAGCTGATTCGCTTGCTCGACTCTGGCGAGCTACCCAATTTGGTGTTTTCAGATGAGAAAACTTTTTACGTTGAACAGTTTTTAAACAAACAAAATTTCCGTGTTTGACTGAAGGGGCGTGTCAGCGACCATTCAGACGAATTGCAAGTCACTCGACGCCAAGGAGCCGACCAAATCATGGTCTGCACGGAGGTGTCTGAAAAATGCCCTTCTCCGCTCGTTTTTCTTCCAATGAGTCGCAACCAAGTCAAAATAAACCAACAAATCTATCGAGACAAAGTCTTGCGACCAGGGCTGATACCATGGGCACGCAACACATTCGGTTTTGAGCGTTGGACTTTCCAGCAAGACTCAGCACCATCACACAAAGCAATTGGAACGCAGAATTGGTTGAAGGCAAACGTTCCAGTGCTGATCGACCGAGATATGTGGCCGTCGTCATCGTCCGACTTGAATCCGCTGGACTTTTGTATTTGGGGTGTTTTACAGGCCAGGGCCTGTGCTAAAAAATACACTTCGCTGGAAGCGCTCAAAGTTACTCTTACCCGAGAATGGAATTGTTTGAGTGACGACGTCGTTCGAGCAGCCTGCGCTTCTTTCAGAAAGAGACTTCATCTTGTAGTAAAGGCTAAAGGCGGTTTAATTCCTTCGGAATAAGTCATAATAAAACTTTGAACTTTCTATTTTCACATGGCAAAAGTGTATAAATAAATATTGAAAATTAACAGAAATATTTAATTTTCACATACGGACAGTTCAATCGCCGCACCCGGTATTATAGATAGAAAAACACCCAGACTCGGAACAAATACTTGTAGGTCGTACAAATATTTGTTCCGTGCGGGAATCGCAATAATAATATATCGTATTATCCAGTTCCTGGGTTCATCATGTCCGGGTCACCAGTATAGATGCATGAGTGAGGAACAGGGAGTAAAGTTCACTCATACTCCATAGAAAATGGAGGATCTTCCGACCAGACGGGTGTCGTGTCTGGTGGGTAACTGCCTGACGGTTGATGTCGGGATGTTGTATATGATAGTCGCGCGGTAAACTCTGATTGCGCGATGCAGAATTTTGCGTGACGTCAGTGTGATGCGTAGTTCGCATGTGGCGATGTAGATGCCGCCACAGCTCCATGTAAGATACTGTGTTTTTTTTTAAATCCTAGTACTTATGTTGGGAACATTAAAAAAATCCTAGTACTTAAAGGGCAACATTAAGAAAGAGATGGATCACTAAAAAGAAAATAATTGTTTTTCTCACCTGTTTATCCAACCACTCAATACTCTGATAGATCTGTCCCCTCGAGGTATCCTTCCACGTGTACCTAAACCTGGATCCCCAGTGGCAGAAGTCGGAAGATATCACAAATAAGTTTTGAGGGTCCGCCAGGTACGGCGCTAGGATGGCACCGTACTTAGCCTCCTTTTCAGGAGTTAGGGATCCAACTAGGATTGGTATTATTGTGAAGCCGGTTTGGTACCTGGAAAGTAAATTGAAGATTATTGAAAATAGGCATGTAGACGCTAAAGCCATCTATTATCGAGTAGCAGAACTACGCGATACGTCGATTCGTGACAGAGTTTTCTAGAACATTCTAAACCCTTCCAGAATTTTCTAGATGGTTAAGTGTCCTTTTGCAGCATTTTACATACATCATTTCTGTAAGTACTAGAATTATTTTGTGGAAAATATAGTGGGTAGTATACAAAGTGTAACATCGTAATCTAGAAAAATAGGTATATAATCCGTTCCGTACAAAACTTCATACGTGGTCGTCCCAAAATGGGACAGCCATTGATGTACAAATTATGAAGATATGGTTCGCGCTCCTCGACATGCACCACATAAATTGTGTTAACGCACACAATTGGCCTTAGTCACAATCGAACTGTCGTTTGTATAGCAAGTTTCTGTGTTTTCAAAATGTGCACAAATAGTGCAAAACCAAAAACAAGTACCACGGGATTACTTTTCACTCGTAAGTACAGCCAAAAATGTTAATTTGTTGAAAATTATAATAATATTTAATGTTTGCTTCGCCATGTTTGTGAGAGATAGCAGACTAACAATGTCATTTATAATCGTAAACGTTAAGCGGCTAACGCGATTTCGCTTGCACCGGCACCTATCTCTGTCCTTGTCTATAGGTAACTGTAGGTTTGCGACTGTGATCACAGATGTGCGAGTTTCGGTACAGTAGTACTCAACTAATAAGGCGCGTCGTGAATCTTCGTTCGCACAGAAAAGAAAGTATGGCCCCGAAGATTAACGAGAATACTTAAAACTTACAATCAACCTTAGATCACTACTATAGGTTCATAATACACTGCAGCTGTTAGTTTCGTCTCACTCGCAAGTATGGCGGCTGTCTAGCGGCGCGCGCTAACATGGCGGCAGCTACCGACCAATAGCGGTACAGGAAAAAGCGTGGAGCGTGCCGATTGATCAATAGCATTTCCCGCGCTTTGAAAATTCATCTTCTGTGCAGGTACATACATCGATAAGCCATATTACTTGGGTACTACTGTACATGTAGTCGTGCGCCGAGTCCGGGTTCAGTGATTGCAATGTCAGCGCGTTAGAGCCTGTCCACATGTCCACGTCACGACGTCGTCAACGTGGAACGGTGCGGTGTCGCGGCACGGTGCGTTGCCGCGTCGTGCTAGTGCGCGGTACGGCAATGTCGCCGTGGAACGGCGCGTTTAGCAGGTGTATTTCAATATAAATAAACTAAAAGTGTCTATAAAAATAATTTTAAATATTTTTTTGAAAAAAAGTATTACCTCTTATCGTAGAACGAACCACGTATGAAGTCGGTTATTTATATTTTAGTTAATTGCCAACTAAGTGCTCCAATATAGCTATTAAAATATTTACAGAATTCATTCGTGATGTGCATTTTTACGGTACGGTGACGTAAATTTGCACGTCACGTAACGTACCGTGCCACGTTACCGCACCGTCCACGTTGACGACGTCGTGACGTGGAGATGTGGACAGGCTCTTACATATCTTCCTCTAATATATCAATGGGGACAGCTGATTATTTTTTCATGATTACGATTTTTATCCCATGGAGAAAGTTATTCAGTTTCATGGTCTGTCCCACAATTCACATTGTATTTTTCCAGTCGATCTTAAATAAAATATGTAGGTACACAACAAAATACACGTACTCTTCCATAACCTTGGCTATGTATGGCAGGTGCATCTCAATAGAGTGTTCATCCTCATCTGTTTGGACGTCCATCCATTCGAACTGACGCGTTGCTTCCAACTCAGCGTAAACTGGAAAAATAACAATTATTTTCAAACTATTTATACAACGTGCCGCTGCTATAGCGACATTAACTAAAGACACAGGTAGTGCTAATGGCCAGTAATCATAAAAATTATAATAAGATAAATGAATTAATAAATTAAAAAAAATATTTCAAACAAACTAAATAATAAAATAATAACCAAAATTAGGATCACTCTATGCAAAGGACTCATTCATGAATGTCAGCTGGTAACGTCTTTGGACTTTGACCCTTTTTTTTTTGTTCATCGTTTGTCTATTGTTCTGACCCAGCTGTGAGTAGCTTCATGAATGATTTTTTTTGCACAACCCCCAGAAAAAAACTCGAGTGGCGTGACCATTTCTTTTTTTATTCGTTTGAATGTCATCTCTGCGCTACAGGTTGCTCCTAGATGCTATTTTAGAAAATTGTAAATAAATCAATAAATAATAACGTATAATGAAATTAGAATATCTTTACAAAATGAAAACGCGGAACTGTACACGCGTGTCAAGTTAATGCCGTCAAAGCAGCGGCACGTTGTATACCTATAGAGGGGTGGGTGGCCTGCGATTCTCCATACAAATGTATTCCCCGTTTTTGTTACTGAATAATGCCTCTAGAGCAATATATATATATTTTTTTTTTCATAAAATCTAAGTCTGGTGTAGACACGTCCCTGTCATTTCCTTTTTTTCAGGAACTAATTAGTAAAGAAAATATGACCCTCCAAAAATTACAAAAAATGCACCATTTTTATTTGCCGCCGTGATTAGAAGACTACCAGACAAATTCTAAAAGGTTTTTACATAAAAGAAAATGACAGGAACCTAGACATACTCTTTCTTAAAATTTTAATGAAAAAAATAATTGAATCGACTCAGTTTTCGAGAAGAAAAAAGGGGAATACGAAACGTCGATCTCGTCAAAATTTTTGTGATATAATCGTTCTGAGCTGCAGCTGTCCCTATCGCACTCTCTTATCACTGTCAAGGCGCAGCGCGACGGCAATAGTTTCTTCAAATACCGATTTTTCAAATTCCTCGCAGACCACGTCCCCTCTTAAACCTTCTCTTCTTAAGGCTGCTTTTCCACCAGAGATGTGCTATGCAGCTATGCTGCGAGGATGTGAAAGCTAAGCTACGAAACTATGTGACCGTTTCCACTAAGCTATGTAGCGGAGCGAGTAAGATGTGCTATGAAGCTGCGCCGCCGCTAGGTAGCTGTGCACCACTCGCGCATCCATAGATGGGAAGCTGACCCCAACATAATTGGGAAAAGGCTATATAGGCAGATGATGTATTATTAAAATTATTAATCGTACTGAAGATCGAATTTAGAGGTTTCCCGTAATAGCGATAGACTTTACAATGCGATTCAAATAAGAATAGGAACGTCATTGACCTCTATCTGTCAAATGTTGATTGAAAAGTACGGTTTGCAAATAAAACTTATTTGCGCATAAATAACTTTTTGTTTGTTTATTCTTAGTTAGTCAAAGTGAAAAAAAAACATAAAAAAATAGTCATAATTAGTTTTTTTTTTAAATACTACTTTCTTTCATATTTTCAATGTTGGCAACAGTTTACCAGAAATAATTAAAAATTCTTCTTATCTTGTTTTGCTCACCCTGCCCAATTTATTCGATTTGACAGCTATGACGTCACAACATGGCGCTAAGTCGATCATATTCTTATTTCAAACGCATTGTTTACGATTTATTATACTTACTCTGTTTATCAATCGTGAGGTCGTAGAGGGGAGTCTGGTACTTGTCGAGGGAGGACAAAGCGCAGCCTCCGAGCCTCACGTGGTGAGAGGGACCCAGGATAAATATGCGCTTGCTGTAAAGATTAAAATAATACGTCAGTTTTATTACAAAGACTGCCAAAAACCTCGTCGGTTTATTGCATTTACTACCTCAGGTTTTTATATCGCTCACACGATACTGCTCCCAGACTATAGGCTGACCGTTTAACTCGAAGGGAGCGAGGGGAGATGTTAGCGTGTGTTTCGGTTTTAGTATAGCAGTAGACCATATAGTCAAATAACATATGGAGAAACACACAACATCACATCGGACGACACGGTTGGCGCAGTGGTTGAGCGATTGACTGCTGCGCAGCATGTCGCGGTTTCGATTACCGCACGGAACAAATATTTGTACGACCTACAAGTATTTGTTCCGGGTCTGGGTGTTTTTCTATCTATAATATGTATGTATTTACAAAAAAAAATGTATATAAGTAGTTTATCAGCCATCTCGTTACCATAACACAAGCATTAGGTTGCTTAGCTTGGGACTAGATGGCGTTGTGTGAAATGTCCAAGGATATTTTTATTTAATGTTTTTTTTTATCGTGGTAATCAATACTCGTGCCTTCTGTGTACGAGAAGAGGCGATTCTCTGCAGTCGAACAGTAATAGGCTGGTATTATTTATATTTTTATAAATAGAATATACTTACACAACAACAGGACTAACTTGTCTGTAGGCGAAAGCTGCGCAAGCGCCACAGTAGGAGTAGCCCGCGTGACTGTAACATAAACGAATACATCATTATTTAACTCTTCATTCAATAATTTCATTCTTTCTTAATTTTTAGGGTTCTGTACCTACCAAAATGGTAAAAAGGAACCCTTATGGTGCGACTCAGTCTGCCTGTCTGTCTGTCACAGCTGGATATCTTAACAACTACTAATGCTATCAACTTGAAAGGAACAGTTTTAGATGACGCTTTATATTGATTTGTTTGTTAACTTTGATCCTTGGATTTTTATTTAGTTTTTTGTAATTTGAAGCAAACTTTTTTTTTTACATTACCGAATATGTTTTAAAAGAAATGTTTAATGGTAAACCCTCCATTTTGGTGCCCATGATACAGGCTTGCCTAGTTTGGGGCCAATGTAAAATCTATGTAAACTAATTTAGCAATAAAGTTTATTTATTATTTATTATTACGCTTGATCTAATAAGACAGTTTTTTTTTTTGCAACAGGGACTGAAAGGGCGTCTTAAAAATGCAAAGTGGGGCTATTAGGGCATGTGGGGTATCATATGAAAGAGCGCTTTTTGCACATTCTCAAACATTTTTTTTTTTAGGTCGCATAGTTTTCGAATTTTGATGAACAATGTAAAAAAAAATACCGTTCCCCCACCCTTCTTTCTTCGAAGTTTGCAAAGAGAAAAATCTGAAATAATTCTATGTGATAGAAAATTGTAAAGATTACAGGAAAAATAAAAGGGCACTGCTGCGGCTGTCGTGTGACTTCATGCAGCATGGCCACCATCAGGGATTTTAATTTTGATAGCACAAAAAATTTTCCGCTAATTAGTCGAATTTTGCCGCCAAATATCAGATTTGTCGGTCACTGGTTCAAAAGTTATAAGGGTTCATAGGTGGCCGATCTGGAGAGCGTCTCCCCAGCTTGGCCACATTTATATCTCAAAAACTAGGGCACCTAGCGAAGATCTGTTTTCTCCCAAATTTTGTCGCTAATTAGTCGCAACTTTTCGCCAAGTCACAGATTTAGTCGGTTCTTGGTTTAGAAGATATAATGAGTTAATTTTTTAAGTATAGTCCAAGAGCTAAATCGAAGAGTTTACGATTATATCTTCGATTTAGCTCTTATGAACCCTTATAACTTTTGAACCAGAAGGTATAAGAGTTACGCGATAGAAAGAGGCAACTTGTAGGTGAATAAGCGTAAAGCGTAGCAAGAGTCGCATTTTATTTCAATGATTTTGCGGAGTGTCCCATCTATATTAATCTGTACTTGTGTGGAGAAAAACTAACAGTTTGGTAACTTTCATCCATATAAATTCCATAATCATCTTCGTCATGTCAGGTCAAAGACGTCCACTGCTGGTCTGCTGGCTGCTAGCTGCTGGTCGTTTTGGCTGTGCTTGAAGGACAGCCTGAAGAAGGACTGAACCTGCGCTGCTCACAGCCAGCGGATTCCCGGATCCTAATCATCTGCCTAGCCTTTTACCAACCATATTGGGGTCGGCTTCCAGTCTAACCGGATGCAACTGAATACCAGTATTTTACATGGAGCGACTGCCTGTCTGACCTCCACAACCCAGTTACTGACTGGGCAATGCGACACCCCTTGTTTAGACTGGTTGTCAGACTTTCGGGCTTCTGAGGACCCGTAACGACTGTCAAAGATCCACGAATGACAGCCGGGACCAACGGCACGGGCGGGGTCTTAGTATGTACCGAATTAACGATGGTCCCACCGCGGATCTTAATATCTATCCTAAAACTAACAAAATAACTATACTAAAGCCAACGCGGTGAGATAAATTTCATGCTTTAAGATTAAAAACTTTAACTTAATTGTAATTGGTCCACAAACCGTATTAGCATAAATAAATAACTTAATTGCGTATGGTATAGTTTTCATTGCAACTAAAATTATTTTATGCCGTTTATCGATAGTTTTTTCATTCAAAAATCAACTTAGAGCGCTCGAGCTTAAAGTTGATATTTGTTTAAGTTGCCATTTTATGTACCTATACACACATTATGTACATATAACTCGAGTACACAGATTAGTAATACATTCTCATTATTAAATACATTATGTACTGGGCTAAGGTATATAGTTTGTGCAAAGCACTTGTAAATCGAGTTGAAGTACCTATTTCTTCAATTAACACTCAAGTACTTACCGATCTAGATTTCTTGGGACTTGAACAGTATCGGTACTCAAATCCCGGTACAATAATTAGATAGATAACAAATGTTACGTGACAATAATCATTAAACCAGCTAAGAAGTATTAATAAAGAACTTTGATATTGCGTTTCAGAATTTTGCAGGCACGCTCCATGTAAAATACTACGTATTCAGCTGCATTCGGTTAGACTGAAAGCCAACCCCAACATAGTTGGGGAAAAGGATAGGCAGGTCGTGATCTTCCTGCCCTTACCCCATGTTACGTGGGGCTGGCGCAACCCGTTTTCTTCTTCCATTCTCCCCTGTCAACCGTCACGCTATCATTCACTCCCTTCTCTTTCATATCATTCCTCACACAATCCATCTCTACTTTCTTTGGTCTTTATGGAGGTGATAATTGCGGTTCAGAACTTTAAAAATTTCGGAAGTTACCACATGTACTGACTTCGTCCCGCCATTTCATTTTTCTATCAACAATAGCGTAGTTTTCAGCAATAGGGATGAGTAATTTTTGGATTCCGTACCTCAAAAGGAAAAAACGGAACCCTTACGTATAGGATCACTTCGTAGTCCGTCTGTCTGCTGTCTGTCAGTCTCTGTCAACACCCTTTTTCTCAGGAACGCGTGGAGGTACCTAAAGTAACCTAACATAGTAATCATCAAAAAAAAAGGTGATACTTATTTAAAATTACAAATTCACATTTTTCGGACTTTTTCCTTTACTTTTGCTGGGAGACCTTGCTTCTTATCTTTCATGATTCTAGGTCAACGGGAAGTACCCAAAAGGTTTTGATTTACTTGCGAGGTTGCGAGTAAGTATCAAAATATGACGCTTATATGGTCATATTTTTTAATAAAAAAATATGGCCATTTATGAGTTACATTTTAAAACCTATTGGGTACTTCCCGTTGACCTAGAATCATGAAAGACAAGAAGCAAAGTCTCACAGTACAAGTAAAGGAAAAAGTCCGAAAAATGTTAATTTATAATTTTAAGTACCTAATATCACATTTTTTTGGGGGTTACAATGATAAGTTTGTTTTGGGATAAATTCTTTTCAACTACGTAACCCTTCATTGTGCGTGGTCCGACACGCACTTGGCCGATTTTTTTATTTTTTTTACGTAAATAAAATATTACGGCGATACATTGAGTTAAAATGTGTCAGGTGACGTCACGCCTTGGTAGATTTTATCGTAGACGATTTTTTTTTATTGTCTGACTGAAGGACTAAATAGAATTTACTTTTTTCCAGGCATCATCTCTATTCAAATGTGTAACAAGCTATTTTTACATTTAAGATTAATAATATGAAAGATACTTACGGCGCAATGATAGCCCTCGCGGGTCCATGAGTAAGGTCTGCTTTAGATAGCCAGAGATCCAGTTGCCGGGACAGCTCGTTACCTAAACAAAGATATAGGCCTTATTTGAAACACCACATAACATAATGCCTGGTTATGCCTGTATTTCCAGAAGGGTATGGCCACCACTAGGGATTTTAATTTTGTTAACACAAAAAATTAGTCGCAATTTTTCGACAAGTCACAGATTTCGTCGGGTCTTATAGGAGATATAATGAGTTCAATTTTTAAGGGGTGTTATAATGTTGTACAGACTAAGGTCCGTATTACAGAACGTCACTCAATACTCAAGCATTACTTAAAACTAGATTCAAGCCATTTGATTGGTTGAAACTAGTTTTAAACTAAATTTAAACAAATATCAGTGCTTGAGTTTCCTTCTGTAATACGGACCTAAATCTTTAATAATTATGATTAAAAGGTAATATTAAATTATTTATACTATGTACAAGTAGGTATAAAAAATAAAAAAGAGCTCATAGGGCATCAAAAAATTCGTCCGCATCGCTGTCAGTGGGAAAAGTGCCCAAAAGACTGGCGGCATTGCCACGCTGGATGGCAATGCTATTTTTAAGTATAGTACAAGAGCTAGATCAAAGATTTTATCGTTAACTCTTCGAACTAGCTCTTGGACTATACTTAAAAATGTAACTCATTATATCTTCTAAACTAAGACCCGACTAAATCTGTGAATTGGCGAGAAAAGTTGCGACTAATTAGCGACTAAATTTGGGAGAAAACAGATCTATCTTTGCTGGGTGTCCTAGTATTTGAGATATAAATGTGGCCAAGCTGGGGAAACGCTCTCCAGATCGGACACCTATGAACGCTTATAGCTTTGAACCAGGGGGCCTACTGCCTAAGTCCGTCCGTCTTTCCGTCCGTCCGTTCTTCCGTCCGTCTGACATTACGATCCATCAAAACAAGTGTAAAAGTTAAATTTTTCGGACGGGCAAAAACACATCGGGAGTAGGGACAACTGGCAAATCATTTGTTGATGTATGTATGTTGTCATTCATACTTCGTTCGGGCCCCGAACCAATCATACATCCGTAGGTGATACGGAGTAAGAAACGCCCGTAACGAATGCCGAAACTACGGGCTTCGTAGTAGGCCCCAGTAACCGACAAATTCTGATATTTGGCGGCAAACGACTAATTTTTTATGCTATTAAAATTAAAATCCCTGATTGTGGTCATGCCAGTAGTTTCGTGCCCGCGGCCAATGATGTAAAAAGACGTAGATATAATTTATAGACGTAATTTTATATTAAAACAAGAACTTTTCACGCGGACGAAATCGCGGGCTCGTCTATTAATAAAATAAAACCTTTGTTACATTGAAATACAACATTTATTAGGAGTCATGCATGACCAATTTATTACAAAAAGACATTTCAAATCTACATTTTTATAACTGCTTTCAACTTTTCATACAACCTTCTATGTTAGCAACTTAGTACTATTATTTATTCAGCTCTTTTACTAAATAAGTACTGCAATACTAAAATTAACAAATCAATTAATCAAATATGTTAATTATCGTAATAATACTTATATTGTACTAGTTACTGTTCACTGTCTGACAACCAGTCTTGCCAAGGGGTACCGTGACCCAGTAACTGGGTTGTGGAGGTCCGATAGGCAATCACTCCATGTAAGACACTGGTATTCAGCTGAATCCGGATAGACTGGAACCCGACCTCAACATCGTTGGAAAAAGGCTAAGCAGATTGATTGATGCACTAAATGTAAATGTTTTACTAAAAGAAAATAACAAAATAGTCAGCAAAATATTATTCAGTCCCACACAATTAGCCGATGTTCGCACGGTCGTAAAAATACCGCGGCCATTTTTTATCGCACACTGGATTTTCAACGCTTTGTTTAGCGCCGAGAGTTAAAAATCCAACAGTGTATTTTTTCAACGCGCTGGGATGCACTCTGTTGGATTCTCAAAGCTCGGCTCAACACCGAGAGTTCAAAATCCAGTGCGCGATAAACTCCCGCTGCGATATTTTTACATCCGTGCGAACGTCGGTTTATAGTATTTTTATCTCACGAAGTTTTACTTGTGTTTACCAAGTGTACAAACACGCTGTGAATGTGTGCGTGAAGACACAGATTAATACAGATGGGACACTCTGCAAAATCATTTAAATAAAAAGCGACTCTTGCTACGACACAATAAAGTGCAATTCAGGTCGCATAACGTTTATTACCTACAGTTATATTCACCTACAAGTTGCCTCTCTTTCTATCGCGTAACTCTTATACCCTCTGACTTGTTATGTGTTCTTTTAGGACGCGGCGCGTGAGTGAGTATCGAACTAACGTGCGAGCCGGCCGGTGCGCGGCAGCCCACACTGAATTGTCCCAGTGAGATGAGCCCGCCGCGTACTTATAGCTTCATACTTAAACTGCGGAGTGTCCCATCTGTATTAATATGTGCTGAAGACGAGTAGCGTCAGCACACACACACACACTTCCGACTGCGCCATTCCGAGACCGGTACCGAGAGCTCCTGCGCTGACACACACATTCACAGCGTGTTTGTACACTTGGTAAACACAAGTAAAGCACATGTCACTTCGTGAGATAAAACTACTGTAACTTCTTGACAAGTCCAAATAACATTTTAAAATCTACCTTAAAAAAATTGGTCACTTTAGGACTATGCCACATTAAACTCATTAAAGCTAAGCACATTGTAGCCGGGGCAGGCCACACCACAACGCCAATTGTTTCAGACAGATTTAAATTTCGAATTTGAATTTGAACTGTTTCCACTCCAGTGTAATTGGAGCAGTAATTTATGTCTTATGTTGTTGACATCATTTTCGACGTCACAATACAAAGTTCTAAGTATGGTCAAAGTTTTGATAGGCCCACTAACCAACCCCTAATAACATAACAGTTGATAAAATTGATTAAACTGCATCATAAAATCTTCATCATTCATCACCATCATCGTTATCATCATGTTCAATGAACTTGGCAATCTTTTCTGAGGCTTCTTTTAGCAATTGCTCACTGAATTGAGGGAATTTCGCTTCAAACTCCGATTTCAGGCTTTCAAAGTCAAATCTATCTTTTTCTAACTCTTCAATACTTGATTGAGATTTTTCATACTCTTTGAATTTGTCGAAGTCTAGGTTAGACTCTTTTTTTATCTGTTCTAGCCCTTCTATAGCATCATTGACAGCATCTAGAAGCTGTTTGTGTCCAGACGTGTGGTTGTAACCAAAGTCTACATCTTTAAGGTTAATTTTGTCGAGGTATGCTTGTTCTGTCGAGTTGAGGTCTCGGAGAATGGTTTCTGCGTTTGATTTGTTTGTTGTTTCAAAGAACTGTGTGTTGATCTGCGTTTTGAGGTCAAGTAGTCTGAAAAGTAAAGGATTTATTAGAAGGTAAGGTCATTTATACTAACCACAATTTAGGATGGCCTCTATGTAATAACAGGATCCTTGTAACAGTAAATAACAGCATAAACTTGTGTTGGTATTCATTATTTGTGTCAATGTGAAGGTTAATAGATACCAAAGATGTTCAAATACTGAACCACTAGGGTGCAAGTTCATATTGCATATTTCGCGACATCACCAAGCAGTTGGTTGATTCTCCATGTGACCAGAGGGTTGGCCTATTTTTAGGCCAAAGAATACTGCCAGCGTTTTTGGCTATTTTCCCGTTGACAGGAATGCAGACCAATTTTTTGATACCCAATGAGCTCTTCCCTTTTTTTTTCCTTTATGTACTTGTACATACTTATATATTATGTATTTTAGTATTGTATTTAAGATTTGTCAAAATAAAATTGTTCATCTTTAATAATATATAGGTAAGTGTTATTAAAACCCTATAGCAAAGAAGTTAAAAAGGATAGAGTTTTTTTCATTACATTTAAGAGACCAAAAAGAATGAAGTAAGACTTTGTCTGATGCCCATTCACAGACAAACCGGGAAGCAGTAACACAGAAAGCTAAGTCACTGTACTCGTCAGATCAACATACTTCCTCAAAAGATAATAAAAGCAAAGAATACACTACCAACCTCTTTTGCTCCACAACAAAGGATATATTTTTCATTCTCTTATTAGTTTTATCCAATTGATCCACAGTTTTAAGGAATCTATCAGCTAATTCGGACATGTGCAAGTCTATTATCGTCTCTTCGCGTTCAATTTTCTCGTCAATTAGACATTCTTCGAGCATTGCACGTAAAAATTTACCGTAAGCAACTTGACGGTTTTCAGTTTCAAAATCCGGAACCCCCTGCTGTTCTTGTTTGAATATTGTGGTATCCGCATCAAATGTTGTGTTTGCATTATTTTTCTTCGGAATCGAACGGGGAACATTTTTTTCTTTAGTTGCAACGAATTTTGTTCGTGATGATGTAGGCTGCGCGCTAACTGTTGGTTGCCGCTTAATTTTTATCGACGTTTTAGATGACGCAGCCGATGTTTTCGTTTTATCGGACATTTTTTTTGTATAATGGTTAATTAATGTTTACAATAATACCAATGCGAACATTTAACAGTTGAATTGACGTTTGTTTGAAATGGCTGTCATTGTCATGGCAACCGCGATTTCCGTTTTCGTTCGGAAACGTGAATGAATGATAATTGAAGAAAAATGTTTCAGAATCAAAAATAAAAATATTTGACTGAACTGATTCAATGATTTTATAACACAAAAGAGGAAATGAGTGTTCACATTCTTTGTACTTAATATTTTAATAGTATGATATGAGTAATAATCACACTCATTCTTGCAATATCATCTAGCTTTAAAAGACACTGCAAACAGTGACTCACAAGTTATTTATACACACTCTACAAGTTGAAAACACTTACAAAAAGTTATGATAATAATGCAGAAAATTCAAAAACCGCGAAAACCTTTTCCCATACATTTCGTAGTAAAAGCGACTCCAGCTTACTTTAAATGTAAGTGGATAGGGCGGAGGGCCGCTGGCCGCTACAACGAAGTCTGGCCGCAAAAAATAAAATAACTAAAATGTGACACCTCGTCTATTTATTGTATACATTATATTACATGCTCTGTGGTATACATACAGTTTAATTTCCGAACGCAAGCAAAAACACTCATGACAAAAAATCTATCGACTTTTTATTTTTAGGTAGACTACATAGGTCAACAGGTCAACTTATTATTTTTGTAAATCAATATCGAAGTTGTTACAATACAGTAAAAGGGCAGGGCATAAGTAACATTTTTAACTTTTATATTTCAATAGTAATCAATTTTCTCACATCATTCTTTGTTTTGCTTGCTAGGTTATAAACAATGTTTTTTTTCTCGTAACTCTACGACAGTCATTGATGTATAACGATGGTCATTGTTACACGAATGTTTTACCAAATGATCTTTGTAAATCACTTCGAGAAAGACAAAAGAATTTAATTATAGGTTTCAAAACAAAGGTCAATAACCTTTTGACTTTTAAAGATGCCCTTAGACTTTTCTTTATCCTTTAAAATACTGAAAATCTCTTCTTAGGCACTTCAAAAATCCTTATAATTTTTTTCACGACGAAATCAATGTTAGTCCCATCGATTAATCCAGGTAAGATTACGTTAATAAAACTTTATTTTAGTTTACATACCATTCTCCGTGTACCAGCTCCCCGCGTGCGAAGCGTTGCGACAAGTCATCTTCGTATTTTTCTGAATAATTAATTAAATTATTGTTATAAATAAGTAAATAAATAATTAAACGATAACTTTCACAATCACAAAAAATAATACTTTGACGTTGACGTTGATGTAAATACACCACAGACAATTTTTACCATAGACCATAGATGACAATAATACACCAAAGACATTATTATTATTTATCTATAAGTAATACACTAGAAAGGCTAGACAGCAGTCTCGTAGCAACGAGTGTTTTTTTTATTCAATCAAAAATCAGCTTGCGCCAAACCTAGAAAACATTGCGGTAATAAACCTATGGAGAAGGCATATTCTACTACTGGCTTTTGCCTGTCCGCGGCGCCCGCTTCGCCCGCGTAGATGTCGGAAAATATCCCATGGGAACGTACATGTGAACGTACAGACGCCAGCAGGTCAAGCCACCCGAAACTGTCTTTTCCCAATCAACCTTGAACCTAATGCTTCAGCGATAAAGATGCCTTTAGCTTCTTTTAAAAAGAAAGAAAGAAAACTATAGAAAATAAAATACCTTTATTTAGCACAGACTAAGCCGACATACGCACGGAGGTAAAAATATCGCGGCGGGATTTTATCGCGCACTGAATTTTCAACTCTCGGTGTTGAGCCGAGCATTGAGTGAGAATCCAACCTAATAACAATAGAGTGCATCCCAGAATCCCAGCGCGTCGAAAAAACACACTGTTGGATTTTCAACTTCAAGGAATGCATCCAAATATTTGGTTCTGCTGTGGTCTCCTAGCCTCACAAATAGCTGCCGCTAATCATTTTACGGAACCCATCGTACGTCCGCACTGCACGAAGAATCAGTTTGAAGTGGTTTTTTAACGCTCGTTCGAACACTCTGTAGAAGGTGGGAAAAAATCGCGCTAGGCATTTTATTCCGCATCGATTATATTACGTACGTGGGAACGTGGGCAGATCAAATAAGAATGCTCTTGGTCTAGCTCTAGCTCTTTGTTCGTTTGGTCTAAATGCGTAGCATCTCTACTTAATCTGTGGTCTAAACCCACCTCTAAAGCATTTAACAGCAGAGCATGATCATTCGTTCATTCGGCCAGTTGTCTTATCTGTGATTGTCTTGTCATTGTCAGTCATTATCAGCACTTGTCAAACTGTCAAAGCAAGCAAAAATCTTGTCATTGTCAATCCAACCAATAATCCGGGCCCGGCTAGTGTTGGTGCATGAAAATTATTAACAAATTCAAATCAATTATATACAAATAAACGTATTGCATTTATTTTGAAGCTTCGTATTTACGAATTAATTAAAACATTCCTGTGTCAGTGTCATTAAAATGCTTACCTCAATATGTAAGTACAAACCTCACACTTTTGTATTTTTAAGTCTCAATTTTACATGGAAATTACCATAAAATTGTGCCGTATGTGTATACTTTTACTTTCAGTATTTGTCACCAATTATTGTTGGTTACAACTGTATCAATACCTTAATAAAAAAAGTACGATAAGCGATAAATAAACATGACCCATTCGAAATTACAGTTATGTAAAAATTTCGTAATCTTTATTCATTCATTCACTAAATTATTACTATGGAAAGTTTTGTGTGTTTTTTTTCGTAACTGTGTGTAAGGGGTACATTTCTAATAAATGACCGTCCCTAAGACGACCCACTGATCTGAAATTGTTAACTCCTAGTTTAAAGCTTTATTTATAATATTTTAACTGTGAATTTAATTCTATAACTTTTTATCAGATGTTTTCACAAGTTACGAAATGACAGGCAAAGCAAGCCTAGCAAATATCAAGTGTGTTTTCAAATTCATACTAAAGAAACCATTGTTTGATTGTTCCAAAATATATTACTAGTAAACGAGACCCCCCAAGAAATATTCTTAATGAGATTTACATGGCTCTGGTACAGTCTGTCCTGTTATATTGTATCCCTATATGGGGAGGTGCAGCGAAAACTAATTTTATAGACGTTGAGCGAGCCCAAAGAGCTCTGATAAAGATAATGTACTTTAAAAAGAAAATATATCCTACAGAGACCTTATATAAAATTAGTAATCTACTTTCCGTAAGAAAAATGTACATTATCCAGACAGTCCTAAAAAAGCATAAAACCCTGCCTTATGACCCAGACCTACTACGGAAAAGTAGGGCTTACATTGTTGCACAAGTTCCACGAACTAAAACCATGTTTGCTTGTAGGCAATTTCATAAACGGTCTGCTCAACTATACAATAAAATAAACAAAAATACATACATACACAAAAAAAAGTTATGAATGTAAAAAAATAATAACAAATTGGATAAAGACACTGACATATGATGACACGGAGGCAGTTCTGAAGCACATGAAGTAGCAGAGACACTTACACATACACTGTCACATACACTCTCGCATACACTCTCACATACAGACACACTACACACAGACACGCTACACACAGACACACTACACACAGGTTTTCACACTTAAATCTTACTTTCACTCATTTTTTTTTCTCTTGTATAATTTGAATTTTAACTCTAATTTTGATTTTGCAATGTTTCATGTTATAAAATTCTATACTATGGAAGAGCGGAGTCTCCTAACACAGGCATTGTTTGCTTAAAAGGAGGCTCCAAACACTAATACCCTGTTTTTTGTAAACTGAAGCATTAGTAATAAACTTTTTATTTTTTTATTTTTATTTTATTGTTTGAAAACATAAAAATCACAACCAAACTAAATTATCTTATCTTAAAAAAACAAATGTTCTTTTTCCTTTGGAGGAGAAGAGACCTTCAGAGTTAGCCAGTCTTACCATGGAGTATTGTGTTACCCAGTAAGTAACTGAGTTGCGGAAGTCAGATAAGCAGTCGCTCCATGTAAAATACTAGTATTCAGCTGCATCTGGTTAGACTGGAAGCCGACCCCAACATAGTTGGGAAAAAGCTAGGCAGATGATAATGAGAAATTCAAATTCAAAACGTTTACTGCAAACTAAGTGTACAATATTGGTGTTATATTATGTTACGACAAAAAGTGCTGATTCTCTGCCTAATTTGAACAAATGACTATGTTTTACAATCCTGTGGTTGCAGGTCGCACAGCTTTCACTCGGACGCCCAGGACAGCATGTTACTCCGCTCTAAGAGGAGACCAAAAACTGGAGAAACCCAAGACTGCTATTGTTATGCTCAACATGGGTGGACCTACTGACATTCATCAGGTAAACTTAGGGTGTTTATATGTAAAAATTAAGCTGTTTTTTTGTAAATTAAAAGTTGAGGGGCTTGTGGCTAAGTACAGCCGCACGGGTCAATCAATCAGGTTATGCTACGCTAGCTGCGGTTGGTCTGTGGATGGGGACCTTTACATGCCAAGACCCCTCCGTGCCTCGGATAGCACGTGAAGCTGTTGGTCCCGGCTGTCATTTGTGGAACGACTTGACGACACTGTTGGCGCAGTGGTTGAGTGATTGACTGCTGCACAGCATGTCGCGGGTTCGACTCCCGCACGGAACAAATATTTGTACGACCTACAAGTATTTGTTCCAAGTCTGGGTGTTTTTCTATCTATAATATGCATGTATTTACAAAAAAAAAATGTATATAAGTAGTTTATCAGCCATCTCGTTACCATAACACAAGCATTAGGTTGCTTAGCTAGGGACTAGATGGCGTTGTGTGAAATGTCCAAGGATATTTATTTATTTAACTTTGACAGTCATTACGGGTCATCAGAAGCTCAAAAGTCTGACAACCAGTCTTACCAACGGGTATTGTATTATCGTGTAAATAGGATGTGGAGGTCAGGTAGGCAGTCGCTCCATGTAAGATGCTGGCATTCAGCTGCATCCGGTTACTGGAAGTCGACCCCAACATAGTTGGGAAAAGGCAGATGATATTTAAAATTTGTTATTTAAATGTTTTTTTGGTTAAACTCAGCCTAAAATGAAAACTAACTGATGACTGTTTGATGTATGAGAGAACACGTTTTTCAACTACAATGTTAAATTTATTTTTAGGATAAATTCATCCCAATGGAACCCTTCATTGTGCATGGATCGACACGTACTTGGCTGGTTTTTTTATATGCCTTGTTTTTTAAAGTACCTACCTCTATATTTTTTTATACTTTATTAAAAAGAATCAGGTTCTTAATAATTCATTACAATGTAGCTTACAAGACTAATAAGCAATTTTAATATAACTTAATTTTTTACGTGATAATTATTTTAAAACTTAGAATAGTGTTCATTGTACTTTACACAAGTCCGTTCCACTTTCTTAGAGTCTACAACATCACAACATCATGACGTCTGTCATTGTCACTATTATTTCTACACTTTTTACACTACACTAATTCGAAAGGTTTTGTTCGTTTTAGTCTTCGCACTATATTAGTCTGGTCTAACAGCTGAATTGCCTCGATGTTCACATGTTGGTGGAGTCGGTGTTCATGGGCCTCAGCAAATTTTTGAATTATGTTGGTAACGGGTTCCATTTTTAAGTCACAATGGAGGTTGTCATTTCTTATATACCAGGGTGCATTAACAATACTCCTGAGTACCTTATTCTGGAATGTTTGTATGATTTTGATGTTGGTCAGTTTAGTGCAGCCCCACAGTTGTATGCCATATGTCCATATTGGCATAAGAATATGCTTATATAATAGAATTTTATTATGAATCGATAGGCAGGAATTCCGTCCAATCAACCAATACATGTTTTTAAAACGCATGTCTAGTTCCTGTCTTTTCTTTTTAACATGCGCTTTCCAGCGCAGTTTCGCGTCAAGCGTTATGCCAAGATATTTGGCTGTATTTACGTATGGCACTTGTTGACCATTTATGAAGATTGGGTGATAATCACAATTCCTGTTGGTGAAATCAATGTGAAGTGACTTTGATTCATTCAACTTGATTCTCCATTTTTGTGCCCAATTATGAACTTCATTTACAGCGATTTGTACCTTTGTGGTTGCTTCTGTATGGCATGACCCTGTAGAAAGTACCTCTATATGAAAAAAAATTCAAAATTATTTTTTGATAACCTTTTTGGCAAAGTTTATCTCTTATCTCTAGAAACTAAACATGACCATGGTGGTTCAATTTGCACTCTTTATAATATTATGTCCCATAATCTGCCCCTATCCAGACTTATTTTGAGTATGGTAAACCGGGGTTACTTTGACATTAGGTACGGGGTTACTTTGATAACAACTTTTGTCTTAAAAAAACAAATTTTATTCAGTGACTATGGTTTTGTTGGTGTACCGGTTACTGGGCATTTTTAAGGTAAGAAAAACTTTTGATCCCTCCAAAAATCTATACCTACCTAGAGATTTTTTCATAAGGCGAAAGCTGTTATCAAAGTAAACCCGTTGTATCAAAGTAACCCCGGTTTACGGTACCTATTAATTATTAGGTATGTACTTGGCAGATAATTTCGAACAAATTCTGTTCCATTTTTGAATGAGGTGAGTAGGTAGTGGCTATTCGGACATCATGAAATAGGCCCTTAGTTTAAAAAAAAAATGTAGGTCAGGTTAACCAATCTAATATAGAAATGGAAATATTAGGTCGGGGAAAAAGTTCCTTCGTATTTTATCTACAAATTCAAGACACTTTTTTTTTCATAGTTTATTATTTAGTTATGTGTCATTTGCCAAATGGGTCAAAACTGTTTTGTGGTCAATTCCCAGTTCTTCAGCTACGTCGTAACTACTGATATGCCGATTTTGCTCCACTTTTTAAAAAATGGCATCCATTTTATCCGTAACGACCAGAGCGACGTGCATCTTTGACATCAAAATTTCCGGATTGAAAACGCTTAAACCTTTGTGCTACTCTCATAGACACTGCACTAGGTCCATAAACATCGCAAATTTTTTCGCGGCTTGCGTTGCATTTTTACCTTTTTTGTAGTAAAATTTTAAAATGTATCGAATTTCTTCATTAGATTCACTCATCTTGACAGTACGAAAAACAAATGAAAATCACTCATTTTCCTAATTTGAATTTGGAATTATGTTCTTTAAAATTTAAACTTTCAATGATATCAAAACCAGCCAGATACAAACAGTAGAGCCAAAGAGATTTTATTATAACTTTATACCTAAAAATACGAAAAAACTTTTTCCCGACCTATTATATTGATTTAAAAACTTCAAATCAATATATTACCATCTCTATAATAATATGATTGTTAGGGCCTCTTTCACGATGTCCAAATAACCACAACTTACGAAATAAATTAAAAAATGGAACAGAACTTGTATGAAATTATCTGCCAAGTAAGTTAATAGGAACTTAATCGTAGGTGGACATTAAAATAATCGAATTATACATACAATAGGGATGATGCCTGGGTAAAAAAAAAGAAATTCTATTTAGTCCGTCAGTCAGATAATAAAAAAATATTAGACACGTATTTTTTGCTTTATCATATTAATAAAAAAATACTTAGCTACCACGCATTAAAGTTGGGGAGTGGGGGCTCGCTACATACGTATAAAACCTAGCTACGCGTGACGTCATGCCATATTTTAACTCAATGTATCGCCGTAATTTTTTGATTAAGTACGTAAAAAAAGAAAAAATACGTGTCCAATATTTTTTAATAATCTCTATGACGGACAAAAAATAAATTTTTAGTTATCATCCCTATTATGCATTGAAACAAACCGTTTATTAAGAGAGATAAAACAGAGAATTTTGATGACATTATGACTTCCGAATTAAGAAAATGAACGATAATTACTTATAAAAAAAAACTAATCAGCACATTTTGAAGACGAGAATTCAGGATTTTTTGGCCGGTTTTATGTATTGAAATGTGATGGCATTTCACACCAATGCCCGGTTTTATAGAATTCTTACACGGAGTTTAACCTTTTGACCACTTGTGTCGCATAATATGCGACATATGTATAGTCCAGTCAATGAGTGCTCAAAAGAGGCATGTGGGTGGAAAAGTCGAAAGCAGAAACTTTGACTTAGGTACTTTGTTTGGACTAGTTAGGAGATAAACATTACTAAAAGTCCTTACCCCTCCCAGGTGAGCCCGAGGGGTGGGGGGGTTCGGGGGGCGCAAAGAAGGTCCCATTTTTTGGTTTTTTGCTTACATCTCAAAAACGGTGCATTGTACGAAATTTTGTTGTACTACTTAAGTGAAAGCTGATAAAATTGTCTAAAACTTTGGTGTTCACACTTTTTAACTATCTCCAATCTTTGCTTAGCTTCGAAAAATGGTCGATTTTCAAAAATGTGTTCTACACTTTTACGTTTTCTGACATTCATTGCTTCATAACTTTTCTCAGCTGCGACCGTAGATCACGCAAAAACGGCTGAACGGATTTGGGTGAAATTTGGCACACAGATAGTTTATAACCTGGATTGACACATATTTTCTTTTTATGCCGGTCGTAAGTTCCCGTGGGATAATATTCGACATCCACGCGGGCGATATATTACATAGATAAAAGTTTCGATAACTCAACGGCTGAACGGATTTGGATGATATTTGGTAGGTAGATAGATTAGGACCTGGATTAACAATTATATGCTACTTTTTATCCCGAAATAACGCGAACGAAGAACAGGCAACGGCTAGTGTTTGATAAAAGTCGTTTTTTCAACAATTTTCACTTTTCCGGAACGTATAGTTCGAAAATGGGTAGGAATTCAAAAAAGTATATAAGGTAAAAGTTGGAACCAATTTTATGAGCTTTCATTACATAGAAGGTACTTTTTCTCTACGACGCACCGTTCTAAAGATATTAGCAAAAAACCAAAAAACGGGACCTTCTTTGTGCTTCTGTTAAATGTGCCTCTGAGTGTATATTTCCGTGGCCTTACCGCTTGTGTCGTATTTCTGCGACAGAGACATGCACGACTTTTTCGTTGTTTTCGTCCTATTAACTGCGTGTTGTGTACACTAAAACTATTATTAAAAAATATATATATTGCTCCTCAGTATTTTGATCGCTCCTCCTTACTTCTCTTCCTCCTTATTTAAAAGACATCTGTATGGATAATAATTATAGATTAAGGCATTCCTTTATGCTTAAGTATAGATTTTTTATATTCTTAGGACCATTTATTTATAATAAACTAAACGCAATTTTGTCTATGTCTGCATTAAACACGGTTCATTGCAAAAATGTAATTAAAACTTGGTTACAAAATTTATCTTATGGTGACACAGAAAAGTTACTGGTTGTTTTAAGTTAAATATTATTCTAAATTCAATATTGTCATTTCATTAGTCTGTTAAGTTTTAATTAAAAGTCCGACTCATAGTTTAAAGACAGCGTTTATTTTACGTCCGTCTCTTTCTTATTATATTCAGAGAAAAAGTTACAAAAGCCTAAATTAAGTTTAGTTTGTGTACAACAGAAATAGCACCATTGTTGTACGCACATCTACCATATTTGCTACCGTATTACATTACAATTTCCCAGGTCGGTGACTACCTACACCGCATCATGACAGATCGGGACATGATCCAGCTGCCTATACAGAATAAGTTGGGACCCTGGATAGCTTCCAGAAGAACAGAGGAAGTACAGAAGAAGTACATGGAGATTGGAGGCGGCTCTCCTATACTTAAGTGGACTAATAGCCAAGGTAAGGACTTTTTAATTGTTGAACATACTGGGTTAGGTACAGATGTTGTAATTAAGTATTAAAGAATGCTGTCTAACCGTCATCGGCGTACAAATATTATTTTGGTACGTACAAACATGCGGATTATAATAGATTAGTAAACAATAAACACGACACGACACGACACGTTTGGCGCAGTGGTTGAGCGATTGACTGCTGCGCAGCATGTCGCGCGGGTTCGATTCCCGCACGGAACAAATATTTGTACGACCTACAAGTATTTGTTCCGAGTCTGGGTGTTTTTCTATCAATAATATGTATGTATTTACAAAAAAAAAAAATGTATATAAGTAGTTTATCAGCCATCTCGTTACCATAACACAAGCATTAGGTTGCATAGCTTGGGACTAGTTGGCGTTGTGTGAAATGTCCAAGGATATTTATTTATTTAATTATCACACATTATAAATAATTCAAATTTAAATTGTCAACACAAAAAAAAACATTCCAATAAAATATAATAATAATAAATTAATTCTAGTGTAAATTGTCAAATCAATAAATAATATGTTTAAAAAAAAGGTAATTATAATGTAGGTAGGTAGGTTAGGTATAAATACGAGCATTGACGTGGAGTTGCGGATACCGCTCATATTACTTATTACCTAGGTATTTGTTCACCGTGTAATATATTTGTTCATATAATATTTTCAGTAAAGCCTTTTTAAAATCATGTATGTTGTTAATTTGTTTAATTCGTCTAGGGATCTTATTATATATCTTAGGTGGCATTCCTAAAAACCTTTTTGTATAGAGAGCAGTACTATGTGGCTTACCGCATATCTCTCTGTTGCGTCTATGTTGGGCTTATCTTAGCTTAGTTTTAGTCTTGGATGATGAATGTTTCGCCTAAAACCTTACCTTAGCTTAGGACTATCCCTAGGTCCCTAGCCTAAGAACTATTCTTAGTCTAAGTGTCTAAACACACTATGCCGAAGTTACGCGACGAAAGTTCCGCGGCTGATGTTACGTTCCGACGTGTTCGGCTGATATGACACACCATAAGCGCCAAACTTACGCGGCGGAAATTCAGTTGCGGAACTTCAGTGTCTTGAACCCCCCCGTCCCCGCCTCGGATCTTCTTCGGCAATCGAACCGAACTTCGGTCGCGTATAATGTGTGCTCTACAGAATACGTTGCCGCCGAATTGCCGCTGAACTTACGCCCGACCGAACTTCGGCTGTACGCTAGAACGCAACGTAATTTCGGCATAGTGTGTCGTCAGTAATTCAAATAGCATTGCAGGCGTAATCATGCCGAACTTCGGTCGCGTAACTTCGGCATAGTGTGTTTAGACAGTAAGACAGCATAATCAGCCTATAACGTTCCCACGCAGCTGGGACACACTGTTTGTTGCTTCTTCACGATCAAACGGACCAATTTAGATAAAATTTGGTAGCTTATACCCTGATTAAAGCTCCATTTACACGGCGCCAGTTTATTGCCTGTGGCATACCATAAAATTGAAAGGCAAATATCTGGCATCGTCTAAAGAACACGTACAATATTGTTGCACGATACGGGCAACTTTGAAAACTGGTATCAGCATGTACAAGAAAATCGCACACTACATACAATAATTGCTCGTACAATAAAATCGCATTCAATTCTGGCATGATCTGACATTTATGCTGTCATTGAAATATGAGTGCGGTAAGTGAGGGTGTGGTAATCGTTGTTGCTATTTTGAGGCAAGAAATCAAATCAAGAACAACTTGAAAAATATCTTGAGAATCGTTCAATAAAATTTAATTAAATATCATGTCTAGGCAAAACTTGCATGCAATAATCGCCTGTCAATTTTATTGCCTGGTGTAAGACGCATGCGATTTTATTGAATGGCAAAACTTGCATTCAATTATTGTATGCCATTTTATGGAATCGCACGCGTGTAAACACTTCATGCAGTTCTTGAATGTCAAAAAAACTTGAACGTGCTTTATGGCATGCAATTATTGCTCTTGAACGTTCCAGAAACTTGCCCCGTGTAAACGGCGCTTAACACATAGGCTACTTTTTATCCCGATCTACGTGGGTCATTTAGATATTCCGCCTTAAAGAAACATTATTCTTTATTTTATTTTTTGTAATTTTCAGGCGAATTACTAGTAGAAGCATTGGACAGGTTACATCCGGCAACAGCGCCACACAAACACTACGTCAGCTTCAGATATGTGCCTCCCTTCACGGAGGACGCCTTCACTCAGCTGGAGGAGTAAGTACTCTCAATAATACAGGGTGTAAGTCTCATCATTATGAACAACTTTTACTATGGGCACAGATTTTGACACGGTTGGCGCAGTGGTTGAGCGATTGACTGCTGCCCAGCATGTCGCGGGTTCGATTCCCGCACGGAACAAATATTTGTACGACCTACAAGTATTTGTTCCGAGTCTGGGTGTTTTTCTATCTATAATATGTATGTATTTACAAAAAAAAAAAAAAATGTATATAAGTAGTTTATCAGCCATCTCGTTACCATAACACAAGCATTAGGTTGCTTAGCTTGGGACTAGATGGCGTTGTGTGAAATGTCCAAGGATATTTATTTATTTATTTATTTATTAATACGGATGGGACACTCCGCAAAATCATTTAAATAGAAAGCGACTCTTGCTACGACACAATAAAGTGCAATTCAGTTCGCACAACGGTTATTACCTACAGTTATATTCAACTACAAGTTGCCTCTCTTTCTATCGCGTAACTCTTATACCTTCTGACCTACTGAATTAGCCCCGCGGACGGGGCCCGCCACGTACTTGTAGCTTCATACCTAAACTGCGGAGAGTCCCATCTGTATTAATCTGTGCTATAGGACCAAACCTGAAATCGCGAAAAAAAAATCAGCTGTTCCCTACATTTTGACGAATTATGCGAACATAAATGTACTGAACAGCTGATTTTTTTTCGCGATTTCAGGTTTGGTCCAATAGTCAAAGTTGTTCATAATGATGAGTACGCACGCTTTTTCCTGTACCGCTATTGGTCGGCGGCTGCCGCCATGTTAGCGCGCGCCGCTAGACAGCCGCCATACTTGCGAGTGAGACGGAACTAACAGCTGCAGTGTATTATGAACCTTATAGTAGCGATCTAAGGTTGATTGTAAGTTTTAAGTATTCTCGTTAATCTTCGGGGCCATACTTTCTTTTCTGTGCGAACGACTAAAAAATGTACGCAGCCTAGTTGACTGTTGACATACGTCTCGCTAAAAGTCAACGACAAGGCTGCGCGTCATTTATTTCGAAGCTTGTAGAACCTTCTAGAAGCTTCGACTCGACCTTATTGGACGAGCGGATTGTGGCGGGAGCGGTTAGAAAAGGGTTCGCGTTATAGTATGTAATTAATTTAATTTCTTTGTTTCCTATTACAGGGATGGTGTAGAAAGAGCAGTCATATTCTCACAGTATCCACAATACAGTTGTGCTACCACTGGATCCAGTTTGAACGCCATTGCAGACTTCTACAAAACAAGGTAATTAAGCAATAATCAGTCTATAATGTCCCCACTGCTAGGACACAGGCCTCCTCTCAGTGAGACTGTGTCGGCAGTAATTTACTACGCGGGCCCGGCCGGTTAGATGTCACATGTCTTCGGATTTTCGGTTCTAGGACATGACGGTTTCCACACGATGTTTTCTTTCACCGTTTTGAGAGCAGTGGTGATGAAATAATTTACACAAAGTAAAGCGCCTGTCGGGGTTCGAACCTACGACCTACAACTTGTAAGTCACGTACCCAATTGATATGTCTTACCGATGTACCTGCGCAGAAGATGAATTTTCAAAGCGCGGGAAATGCTATTGACCAATCGGCACGCTCCACGCACCGCGCTCCTTTTTCCTGTACCGCTATTGGTCGGCGGCTGCCGCCATGTTAGCGCGCACCACGTGGCATGTTAGTCAGCCGCCATACTTGCGAGTGAGACGGAACTAACAGCTGCAGTGTATTATGAACCTTATAGTAGTGACCTAAGGTTGATTGTAAGTTTTAAGCATTCTTTCGTTAATCTTCAGGGCCATACTTTCTTTTCTGTGCGAACGAAGATTCACGACGCGCCTTATTAGTTGGGTACCACTGGGCCACCAAAAATCAATTTGCCTAGCCTTTTCCCAAATATATTGGGGTCGGCTTCCAGTCTAACGGGATGCAGCTGAATACCAGTATTTTACATGGAGCGACTGCCAATCTGACCTCCACAACCCAGTAACTGGGTAATACGATACCCCTTGGTAAGACTGGTTGTCAGACTTTCGGGCTTCTGACGACCCGTAACGACTGACCAACGGCCTAGCGTGCTTTCCGAGGCACGGAGGAGTCTCGATATGTAAAGATGGTCACCCACCCACGGACCAACCCTGGCAAGCGTAGCTTAACCTGATGGATCGACCCGTGCGGCTGTTATTACTTAGCCACGAGCTCCTCCATTTTGATAAATGTTTCATACAAATGTTTTTTCTTTGTTCCGCAGGCCTGTACCGAAAAACATACAATTCAGCTTAATAGAACGGTGGGCGACTCATCCCTTACTGGCTAAAGTATTTGCTGAGAGAATTCTAGAGAAATTACAATTATTTCCCCCAGATGTCAGAGATAATGTTCTTATATTGTTCACTGCGCATAGTCTGCCTCTTAAGGTTAGTATATTACTATATCCTATTGACTGCGAGAAGGTCCCATGTCAATAATCGTCCCTGTCTATGAATCGGACCCCAGTGGTCCTATCGGCTACCGACGTTATTTTGACTGTTTTTGTATTCATAAACTGTATCTTTACTGCTCTCACTAGCACAAAGTGTAGGGAGAAAAACAAGGATGGCATACCGTCCATGTCAAGTCTCTAAAACAAACCAACAACGGTAACACGCAGGAATAAGCGAGCGAAAGCGAGACCACCCAGAAATACTCTCACACAAAAAGATCACAAAAAAAAAAAACAAAATGGTCGTCACAGTTGAGCGTAGCTTTAGCCCGCGGCCCGAGTGGAAGTCGGAAATAATCCCACGGAAACGTACTATTATTATCGTAATGCACCCAGTCAGCATGATCTTCAAAAATCATCGTCATATTTCTGCCAATTAAAAAAAAAAAAAACCGGCCAAGTGCGTGTCGGACCACGCACAATTAAGGGATCCGTAGTTGGGATGAATTTATTCCAAGAAAAAACTCAACATTGTAGTTGAAAAACATGTTCTCCCATACATTCCAACTGTTAATTTAATAACGTTTCTTGATAAAGTTAAATTTTAACAAGAATAAAGTTTAAAAAACTGAAACCCGACTACGGAAAAATAAAATTGATCTAAAAAGTTAAAAATATTTGTCGTCACTGTTGGAAATCTAGGTTCTAACACTTCAATAAAACGAGTTATAGGCTTTTTAAAATGTAAAGATTATTATTAGCCAATTAAAAGTCACTAGGAAGGTTATACGTCCGTCTATAGCAAAGCTCTAACATGAAGTAAGGTAATAATAATGGTGGGTAGTATTTATATAATAAGTACCTACGATATATCGATTATTGCAGAATCGACTAAAGATTGATTTTTGTAAGTAAGTAAATCAATTATATCAACACGCCCCCTCAAAAATTGATCTATCTAATTATACAAACAAAATAAATCAAAGTAACTAATACCTAAATGACCGGAACATATTCACTTCCTAGTGTTTGCTGGGAAATACATCTCATGGTCCAACATTTGCTGCCAAGGATTAAGGAAAACCCAGAAAACCTTAATCAAACCATTTCATTAAATTATTATTAGTAATAATTAAATTAATCATAAATCATATTATTATGTAGAATCGCAAAACATTAAATCAGTATCTTATTCTAAGCCCATTGTACTTCTCATCTCTTGAAAAGTGATAGCGGGTCAGAACATCTGCCAACTGCTGAACTGTTGGAATGTAATTTTATTTTATTACATTTTTTTTTTTAATCTGTTCCTTAGATAAATGATACTTTATATCTATGTTTTGTGATTGGTTGGATTATTTGCAATGCGTATACAGCCATTGTTATCCTCATAGATTATGATAGGTTTACAAATAGTGCATATTAAATTTATTTAATACTGTTTTTGTGTATGCACTTTGATCTAATGTTATTTCATTACATGCTTGTAATTTTTATACCAAGATACATTTTTTCCTTTCTTTTATATCTGTCTAAAAAAAGTCATTTTGAATTTACTCATTAAATACCTTTTAAAATTATTAATTATTTCAATATCAGCACATACTGTTAGGTTAAAACACCTTCAAATAAAATGACATATATGCTTAGGTACGTATATCTCCATTGTCTAGCAAATATTTGAATGAAGAATTTTGAAAACCTTTTTCTTTAAGTGATCTCTCAAAGACTTCAAACCAACACCTAGCTGCCTGTTTCAGCCCGTAAAGTGTTTTATTTAATTTACACACATAATTATCTGGACCAGAGATACCCTCAGGGACTTTCATATAAATATCTTCCTTTAATTCGTCATTTAAGAAGGCAGTTTTGACATCCCTAAGATGAACTAGAAAATTAAATTGATTCACAAAAGCAAGATACATCTGAAACTGCTATCGCTACTCATGCTACTGGTGCGAAAGTTTTATTATAGCCCGTGAGGTATTCTTGACTGAAACCCCTTGCAACAAGTAGTGTTTTTTTTTTTTATCTTAAAGGTTTTCCAAATTCATCATGTTTTATAGGAAATATCCATTTACAGTAAATTGACAATGTTTTTATTTTCAGCTCTTGGTACTAAAGCCAAGTATTATTTAGAGAATTTAGTTCGTCCCTAATTGCAATTCCTCACTCAGATCTGTTTTGATCTCTTCTAATGAATTTGTTATTTTACATAGAATAGACTGAGCACACAAAATGGCAATCATCATCATCGTCTTTACTATAGGAAATACGCGGACGATTTTTGGCCTGTTGTTTTTTTTTTTTTTTTTTTAACGTCTGGATTTTATTTGTGTTTTCTTTTGGTGAAGACGGGTTATCAGAAAGAATTCATATCAATTATTTGCTCCGATTCAATTAAATTATCATGGTTTAATTTGCGAATTTTACACTCGTGTTCATCAGATTTAGTCCATAGACGTATCCGATTTAGAACTGTCAGAGTCATTAGACTTGACCGGCACTGACTTGGATATTATTACATCATCAGTTTTGCCGTGAGAATGTTTAATATTCCCTTCAGTACCCATCAGATTTAGCCCATAGACGTATCTGATTTCGAACTGTCAGAGTTATGAGACTTGACCGGCACTGACTTGGATATTACATCATCAGTTTTGCCGTGAGAATTTTTAATATTCCCTTCAGACTTGAGGATTGACCTGGATTTAAAAAATCCAGTCTCATCAACAATAACATCCCTGACTACTATGTAATTTTTCGCACTCTGGGTTCCAAACTTTACAGCGTTTGGTTCATAACCCACAAGTATCACTTTCCATGATTTTTGATCAAACTTGGTCTTACTGCTTTTATTATTGAACGTAAACAGTTGAACCTTCAATTTTTTTTTTAAATTTAATTTGAAGTTTTGTATCATGTCACATTTCGAATGGTGTTTTTGAAAGTTTCAAAGTTTTAGTTTTACACTTTGTTTAATATTGAGCGAGCTTTTTCAGTAATGATTCTGACCATACATTCAGAAACGCCATTCGACTGTGGTGTTCTCGGAACTATTAAATGACATGATATTTTTTTTTCTGATATCCCTCTCTCTACACAATAAATATCCTTTCATTTCAGTCGATAAATGTTTGCCTCGCTTTTAGCCACGAAATCTTTAAAAACAGCAAACACGTCTGATTTTTATAGGTTAAATAGGTACGTAACAAAGTATTGCGTATACTCATCAACAAAAATTACAAGGTAGTTTTTAGTTGGGGGTAGGTATAAACAGTAACAATAGTCCACAAACATCTGAGTGCACAATAAATAAATAATAGCTGTTTAACATGACTTTTATTTTTGACCTCATATGAACGGAAGTCGACTTTGTTTCCTATTTATACAGCATTGCAGTTTCGATTTGGCTGGTGTCATCAACCATTTTATTTTTAATTTTTTTTTTTTTTAATTTCGATGAATTAATTTTTTTCTTATTATGACCAAAGCCATAGTTTGTACATATTTTTATTACTGCATACTTGAGAAACAGATTGACACTTATTTACAGATGCCATTAAGTCTACAGCAATTAAATTATTTTTTTTTTTTAACATACCTTGCATGATAGTTTTATTAACCTTACGTATTGTGCTCCTTGCTGGTCGAAAATGACTGTCAACCCTGCTCCTTGCATTTTCGTTAAGAACAACAGGTGGTACCGCAGCACAGAAGAACACGTTCTCCAAAACTTCTTGAACGCCCATGTTGCTGGTCACATACATCGTTCCCTGAAATAAATTCACCATTTTAAGCAATAGACATTTTAATGGCGTTTGCAAGACGGTGTGACTAATGAAAAGATCTTCCCTGTTTATAATATGTTCCGATGCTCCAGAAAAGTAACTTTGCTTCCATCATGATCCGCTTGATAGTCTGCCATCATAAAAGCAAAGCCAGAAAAATAGCTCGACGTGGATGGTTCACTGATTCCAGCTGCCTGGACCGTCCTTGTCCTCTCCGTATTTTCTGCTGCTGCTGTAATGTTTGAGCTCTTTTGAAGTAGAAGCAGTTGTTTTCACATGCTTCTTGCAGCCACAGGGATAATACTTCACGAACGAGACTTATTCTTCTGTTTATTAACCTTCTGGTTGAAGCTATTTTTCCCTTTATTATTTTGAGAATTATCGAATTTTATTTTTCGAAATTCCTGTCCATTTTTCCTCTCAACTTGCAAAACTTTGACGCTGGTATCACTGTACTCATTTCTAAACATGACTTCATGATCCAAAAGCCTTGGTTTAACGAATGCTAGCATTAAACTATCCTCCGTTAAAGTTTCGATCGCAATTATCACACCATCATATTTTGCGGGTAGGGTTAGCAACAAATGAGCTACCTCGCGTGGCGTGGTTTGGCGGCGGCGTGCTGGCTAACAATTCGATGATCAAATCATCAAAAATTGTTAAATTTTTTTATGAGTATGCCGTCACCTACTCGACGATAACACTTTTTTTTTATCACGTCCATTTCACTTAACAATGCCCGTATTTTTTATTTAAATTTTAACCACTTATATTGCAGTAAAAACGTAACCTGGGCCCATAACCTGTTGGAAATCTAGGTTCTAACACTTCAATAAAACGAGTTATAGGCTTTTTAAAATGTAAAGATTATTATTAGCCAATTAAAAGTCACTAGGAAGGTTATACGTCCGTCTATAGCAAAGCTCTAACATGAAGTAAGGTAATAATAATGGTGGGTAGTATTTATATAATAAGTACCTAACAAAAAAAAAAACTTAAATCAAAGTAGGTACCTACGATATATCGATTATTATAAAATCGACTAAAGATTGATTTTTGTAAATAATTAAATCAAATATATCAACAGTCACGAACGATAGTTTAGCGATAGTACGTAACTCAGTTGATTTCTTAGTACAAGTCAAGCTTAGCTCTGATTGGTTGTTCGTTTAGTACGTACGGTGAACGCTGTGTGGCGCCAGTATCGTTTGGTCGCCGCATGTGGACGGGGTCGTTGGGGCTGTGCGAGCATTCTCTGTGGAGAGACTGGATCGAGAGCTCGAAAGAGGCACACGCTACCATCGAACCTATCAAGTTCACAGTACCTGTACCTAGTCATTACTTCTGTATGCTCTTCAGTAATAGTCCTGCCACAGCATCATATTGGTTTGCCTGAGTAACCCACGCAATGGAACCCTTACCACAGGGTTGGAGAGATGAACCACCTATCTCTGTGCCCACGTTCCCGCCGTCATATTTATTTACATAAACAATAATGACATATTTGTAATATGCTCCTCAAGACCTTTTTGATACCAAACATGTCATGATTATCTCAATTTAATTTTTTTCGAGGTCAGAAATTTACGTTTAAAGTTCACCATATTAAATATAGGAAGAGTTTATATAGCCTATGTCACCCGGACCATTATTACGAATCTATCGATACCTCATTCATCAAAATCGGCTCATTAATTTAGGCGTTACGGTGGAACACACGTAAATACATACTTATATACATACTTACTTACATAGTTACTTACATACATACACACATAGACTGCTAAAATCATAACCCTTCCTTTTGGCTTTGCCGTAGTCGGGTAAAAATATATCAGCTTTTGATCACAAACTTTTTTTGATGTGTGTATGTAAATAGCTTATACCCTGGATGACACAGGCTACTTTTTATCCCGGTCTACGCGGGTGAAACCGCGGGGCGCAGCTAGTTTTTAATAATTTACCTTTCCGTGTTACAGGCCGTATCACGAGGCGACACATACCCTCACGAAGTTGCAGCAACGGTTGCGAACACTATGTTGCAGTTGGGTGTGGCGAACCCCCATAGACTAGTGTGGCAGTCTAAAGTGGGACCTCTGCCGTGGTTGCAGCCCTATACGGATGATGCTATTAAGGTAAGATCTCTTGTTAATGCTTATGTGGCAGATTAAAAAAAAAAAACATTAACTTTTTGTTGGTTTAATTTTATTTTTTATAAATTATATTTTTAATAAAAAATTAATTTAAATAAATAAATTCAAATCAAATCAAATCATTTATTAATTTGCGGAAATGGGTACACAAGAAAAGGTCTTAAACAAGCAATACAGTTCATTAACCATAACCTACCATATAAGGCATGCAAATACACAGTTATAATAAAAATAATTTAACAGTAAAAAAATTCAAAACAAAAGAAAGACATCATTTAAAATATCATATGGAGCAACATTACTTATATAAGTTTATCCTGTAAATATTCATTGACAGAATAATATGCTTTTTTTAGTAACAGTGTTTTTATATTGCTTTTAAATATATTTATATCACTTATCTCCAGAAGTGAATTTGGTAAATGGTTATATATGCGTGGAGCCATACATAATATACTTTTATTTAATAGCGCTGTTTTATTGATTGGTAAACATATATTGAATTTGTATTGAAAATTAAGTAATATATTTTTTTTTTAACCTTAAATGGTTAGACTGGAAGCCGACCCCAACATATTTAGGGAAAGGCTAGGCAGATGATGATGGGTCATGATCATCATTGCTGATGGTAATATAAGAAAAAAAAAAATGTTTACAATGTTAATTGTGAATTCTTTTGTACCCTTCATTGTGCGTGGTCCGACACGCACTTGGCCGATTTATATAAAACCTGTTTTTTTTTTATATGTATGTTTCAAAAGGAGAAGACAATCTTCTCCTTTTGACGTTCAACGAGTTCCATACTAATAATTTTGCTTTATTTTTTACAGGCTTACGCAAAACTAGGCCAGAAGCACCTCCTGCTGGTACCCATAGCATTTGTTAACGAACATATTGAGACCCTACACGAATTGGATATTGAATACTGTGACGAAGTCGCTAAAGAGGTAAGTCATTCATTACTATATACTAGAAAGGATTAGGTATAGAGGCATGAGGAACAGGGTGTAAAGTTCACTCATCCTGTATTGAAAAGGGAGGATCGTCCGACCTCCGACGGTTGATGTCGGGACGTTGTATACAGGGTGTAAGGGACAGCCCTCCGCAGATTGATAGGGTGAATTCAGTACATCATACTAAGATGACCGGTACATGAAATTATTTCAGGAACGTTATGGGAATCCAATAAACCTGATTTGTTTTATTACCTCGCACGCAATGTATTGCTTCCGTGGCAAAACGCACGTAGCGAACGGTAGCGCAGTGAGTGTTCGGCTGCCCCACCCGCCACGGGGTCAATTCTCGCGCCACTTGGCTTAAACTAGCGACAGCGTAGTGCACAAGTTAGTTGAGTAGGTAGATACTTACGCGCAGGTACAGTAAAAGCGACAATAATTTAGCCTTCATTTAATTATTTTTATAACTGAAAGATGTTTAAAGTGGTGTATGGTACCTACTTATTGGTCAGTTTGTCAAGTACGGGTAGGGTTCAATGAAAAATAAAATAAGTAGGTTTTATGAAATAAGGAATAATGTTTTTATTTTGTATTTACGATGATGGCTGTATTCCCTCAAAAACCTTTATCTTTTCTGGCTTGCCTACGTAAAACTGTAATGGACTAATGATATTGTTGTTCACACTTTCATGGAAGTCATTATTTTATTTTTAACAATGTATACCTTTCTCAGAGTCATTAAGTAACAAACTACCAAATACTGAATAGCACCCTAAGGGTCCGGATGTTATTAAGACATTACCATAAAGTAATTAGCAGGAATGAATGTAAAAGGGTCGTGGTAATTATCTATACTTTCTAGAAACAATCTTATGTACAAATAGTCACCACCGCTCTTCCCTTAGACAGTCAGTTGAGAAAGTCAGTTCAGCACAGACAGTCAGCATTGTGTTTGTGTCTTAATTAATATTACTTGTAAGTTTTTCCTTGTAACATTAGTAAAAGTTCAGATATCAAAGTTGTGTCTCTCAATCAAGACTCTTCCCACACACCTATCTACAACGCCACCGCTCGGGCCATTACAAATTGGTGTCAGAGAAGTGAGATATAGATTGAGTTATTTGTACGAGATCTTCGTCGGAGTCCTTGACCTCCGATTCTCCTACAACTACAAGTTCCTGAGCATCCGATTGTACGAGACCTTCGTCGGAGTCCTTAACCTCCGATTCTCCTACAACTACATGTTCCTGAGCATCTGAGCATCACGACGAGAACGAGATCTACGGAATTGGACAAACGTATCGTCAGCGGTCCGAAGATTATCAACCGCTTACGCCGCCCAGTCTCCTACTCATCACGTCAGCTACAATGTCAACGGGATATCTTCAAGTAATTTTATTACTGTGAGTACGCCGCCAATTTTCTATAAAACACAGTTATAAAGAATATTTTCTAAACGGAATCATCTGCCAGTCATCATAAAAAGTGTTTAATCGTGAAAAGTGAGTGTATAAGTGTATTATTAATCATGCCTCAAGACGCAAATCTCGGTGTATCTACATCGACAACTACACATAGTAATTATATCTCACTAGAAATGGCTGAAAGAATGTTAACTAAATTTGATGGCAGTAAGGCGCGTATCCATGAATTTTTAGACAATTGTGACACAGTTAATAATTTAATTAATCCGAATCTGAAAAAAATTTTACTCCAAATAATTATTACAAAAATTACTGATAACGCTAGGTCAATGATTAGAAATCGCGAATTTCAAATTTGGGATGACTTAAAAAATTATCTTTTAGATACTTACACCGAAAAACGAACGATTGGTCAGTGGCAATTAGAATTGAGTAGTTGCAAACAAAATCATAATGAAAATGTTTTAGCATATGCTAATAAAGTCGAAAATTGCTACGTAAAATTAATAAATTCATTGGACTCAACAAATCAAACACAAGAAGCCCGCCAAGCATGCGTTGAATTACTTAAATCACAGGCTTTAAGTGTATTTATTACCGGATTAAATAAAGATTTAAATCTAATTTTAAAAGCACTTCAACCAAAAACACTCGAAGATGCTATTTCCATGGCAGTAGTTGAAGAGCAACAGCTCAAAAGTAAAAACGAAATATCTAAATTTCAAAACATATACCATTCTAATACCAAGCATTGCTATAAATGTAATAAGTCAGGCCATACAGTCGTAAATTGTAGAGTTCGATCATATTCGGGACCTAATCAAAACCCAAAATTTTGCAATTATTGCAAGAAAAAGGGTCATACTAAAGATGAATGCTATCATCTAAAGAATAAAAATTCACCCAATAAAACTGACTCTAAACCTTGTAATAATCATTATTCGGATAAAAGCTCTACGTCTAATAAAAAAAAACTAATAAATCCCGATGGCGCGAGCCAACCAAAGGGTAACAGTTTAATAGAAGGGCTCATAACCGCGATAAATAATAATTGTTATTTCGTTTCATTGAAATTGAAAAATGATACAAGAAACATAGATTTTCTGATAGATACTGGTGCAACAATTAGCCTCATAAAGAAAAGTGCTATACCAAAAGACGCTGAAATTCATTATGATATTTTAGCTGATTTAAAAGGGATCGATAAAGTAGACAACCCTACAAGGACGTTAGGTTATGTCGAATTAGAGTTTATAGGAGATTTAAATGTAATACTCCATATCGTGAATGATAATTTCCCTATTAGTGCCGATGGCATTATTGGAGGCGATATATTAAATAAATATAAAGGAATGATCGATTATAGCACCAAGATTTTAAAACTCGCGGAAAACCAATTCAATTTGTGTTATGAAAAAACAAATGATCAAGTCAAATCGAATGAAGTAAACATGGAATTAACCTTGACGGTGAAAGCAAGAACCGAATGTGTTATTCCTATTAAAATAACTAATTATCCACAGGTTAACCATGGGATTGTTCCACGAACAGAGTTAATCCCGGGAGTACTTTTATGCCCGAGTCTTATCACAGTGAATAATAACAAAGGCATTACGACCGTACTTAACTCAACTAACGAGGATGTGACCTTCCCTATACCTCATGTTAATTTAGAAAAAATAGATTTAGTTATTTTAAATAAACAAATATTACAGTTAGATAAAAATAACTTAGAAAACGTTATTATTAATGAAAACTATGAAAGTAATCGACTTGAAAAACTTGAAAACTGTCTACGGACAGATCATTTAAATAACGAAGAAAAAAATTCTTTAATTGAATTATGTAAAGAATATAATCACATATTCCATTTAGATGGGGATAAATTAAGCTGCACAGATGTGGTTATGCATGAAATACATACAAAAACGGAAGCTCCCGTTAATACAAAAAGCTATAGGTATCCAGAAGCCTTAAAGGGAGAAGTCAATAAACAAATTGATAAAATGTTAAAAGATGACGTCATAAAACCATCAAACAGTCCTTGGAATTCACCTATTTGGGTGGTCCCTAAGAAAATAGACGCTTCGGGTCAAAAGAAATGGCGAGTTGTTGTAGATTACAGGAAGTTAAATGAGGTCAGCATCGGGGATTCCTATCCCTTGCCTCAAATAACGGAAATATTAGACCAACTTGGTCATTCAAAATATTTTACAACACTTGATCTAGCCTCAGGCTTCCATCAAATTAAAATGCATCCTAAGGACTCACCAAAAACGGCATTCACCGTCCCTCAAGGACATTTTGAGTACAATAGAATGCCATTTGGTTTAAAAAACGCTCCCGCGACGTTTCAACGTCTAATGAATAATATTTTAACCGGATTACAAGGTAATCGTTGCTTTGTTTATTTAGATGATGTCGTTATTCATGCTGATAATCTCGAAAATCACAATCGAAAATTAAAAGAAGTTTTTGAAAGATTCTCCATCAATAATTTAAAATTGCAGCCTGATAAATGTGAATTTTTAAAACGAGAAGTCATGTACTTAGGTCATTTGATCACGGAAAATGGAGTTAAACCAGATCCAAATAAGATTTTAGCAATCGAAAATTATCCCATACCTAAAAATGTAAAAGATATAAAAGGATTCTTAGGATTAGCAGGGTACTATAGAAGGTTTATACCTAATTTCAGTAGCTTGTCACAACCTTTAACAAAGCTCTTAAAAAAGGATGTTCCTTTCAATTGGACAAGTCTACAGCAACATGCATTTGAAATCCTTAAGAAAAAACTTTGTGAATCTCCAATTTTAATATATCCAGATTTTAATCAACCTTTTAATCTTACCACAGACGCTAGTAATTATGCCATAGGAGGAGTATTATCACAAGGGCCAATTGGGCAGGATTTGCCAATCGCCTATGCTAGTAGGACATTAAATAAGGCCGAACAAAATTATTCAACCACTGAAAGAGAACTTTTAGCGATCATATGGTGTGTAAAACATTTTCGTCCATATTTATATGGCCGTAAATTTAATATGATCACAGATCATCAACCGTTAACATACCTATTCAATTCAAAAAATGATGGTGCTAGAATTTTCAGATGGCGATTATCTCTTGAAGAATATGAATTTACTCCAATTTATAAACCAGGCAAATTAAATACTAACGCAGACGCGTTAAGCAGAATAGTTCCATCTGTTGAAAACAAGGAATTAATGACAACAACGTCAACAATACGCAAAAAATATAAATCGTTTTTAGAAACAGCTCAAAAGTCGATAATAATAAATGATAATATATGTGAAATTAACGACGAATTAAATAAAAAAAAGAAAAACATTTTAATACCCATAGCAGCGGACAAACAAATTTATGACAAAAGCTTAAAAAATTTAGTTACTGAATATGACCATTTAAATCAAATTAATAACATTAAAGTAAATGAGTTTGCTGTATTCAATGAAAATGGATCAAGATTTTACTATGTTTGTACAAAACAAAACTACTGGGATAAATCTAATTATGAAATTTATTTTGATTTATTAAATAATGTAAAAGAACATTTAATAAAAGAAAAAGAAAGCGAGTTACACCTAACTCGACTAGGAGACAAATATGATAGATTTAATTATAAAAAGTCAAGAATGATGTTAAGATTTATATTTATGAAAACAAATATTAAAATAAATATATATAATAATACATTAATTATTCCTTCTCCAAACGAAATTCCAGATATTCTAAAAGAGATGCACAGTAGTCTTATGGCAGGCCATGCAGGTTTCCACAAGACTTACAAGAGAATAAAAAGTATTTATAAATGGCAAAATATGAAAAGAGAAATAAAAGAATTTATAACACGGTGTGAGTCATGCCAACAAAACAAACTCGTACGGAAAAAACATAGAGAACCTATGATTATAACATCAACGGCAAACGAAGCATTTGAAAGAGTTAGTTTAGATATTGTAGGACCTTTTCCATTGACTCTCAATGGAAATAAATATATTTTAACTCTTCAAGATGATTTAACAAAGTATTCACAAGCATATGCTTTGCCCGAACATACCGCAGAAAAAATAGCCGATGTTTTTGTTAAAGAATTCGTATGTAAATTTGGTATTCCCAAAAGTATTCTCACAGATCAAGGTGCCGACTTTACATCAAAACTTTTAAAAGAAGTTTCAAAATTGTTTAAAATTAAACAATTAACTACAACTGCTTATCATCCGCAGACTAACGGCAGCCTAGAACGTAGTCATGCTACTCTAGCAGAATATTTAAGACATTTTATTAGAGAAGATCAAAATGATTGGGATAAATGGATAGATTTTGCAATGTTTTCTTATAACACTGCTGTCCATACGTCAACTAATTTTTCACCACACGAATTATTATTTGGCTATAAACCGAACTTACCTTCATCTATAACCGCGCAACCAGAATTTAAATATTCTTATGATGATTATATTGATGATCTAACATTAAAATTAAGAAAATCTAGAGAACTAGCGAGAAATAATTTAATTGATTCAAAAAATAGGAATAAGGAATATTATGATAAAAAATGTAAATTAGAAAAATATAAATTAGGTGATAAGGTGTATATTACGAATGAGAATAGTAAATCAGGAAGATCAAAGAAACTTTCTCCACAGTTTACGGGTCCATATGAAATTGTAGAAATAAACTCACCAGTAAACATAACAGTATTAATAAAAAGAAAGAAAGTTAGGGTACATGTAAACCGTTTAAAATCAGCAAAATAAATAATTAGGTAACTCTATTGTTCCAGGTTTACCTTCACATCAAGTCAAGGTGAACTTTATAATATAACACCATTAAACAAGGGTGGAATTTATTTCGAGCATGTAGGAAAAGCAAAACAGTTTGATAGTGAATGGAGTCTAGTTACTTATCTTGATATTTCCAGCTGGCACAAGAAATTAGATCTTATCGAAAATACTCTAGTTGAAACTAGAAATCTTTGCAGTCATGATACATTTAACAATTTTTTATTATGCCGAACGTCTATGTTAATCGTAGAAAAAATATATCCTCATTTAAAGAATCAAGAAACGGTCCTTAAGGAAATAATTGGACATTCTTTTGTAAATCATCGTTCGAAACGTTCTTTTATCGATGGCGTAGGAACCATATTTAATATTTTATTTGGAACACTAGACGCAGAAGACGCGAAACGTTATGATGACGCTATCAATAATTTAGATAATAATGAACATGAATTAATTACATTACTGAAATCTCAATCACAAATTGTAAAATCTACTATTCAAAACTTTAACAATACAATAACTGATCTTAAGAAAAATGAAGACATTTTCTATAAGAATTTAGAAACCTTAGCTAATTATATAAAAGATACTAATAATAAAATTTTCAATATTAATATGAAACAAAACATAGATGAACATTTATCTTTTTTAACATTGGTTACCAGTGAAGTAAATAATGAAATATCTATGGTTATTGATGCCATATTATTTGCTAAAAATAATAAATTACATTTACATTACTTTATCACATATTCCGACTCATACACAATATCCTTTGGATTTAAATATGGATAACGCATCAGAACTGCTATCATTAGTTAACATTATGTAATATTATATGAATGAGAAAATTGTATTCATAATTAAGACCCCATTGGTTATGCAACAATCTTATGATGCATATAATTTAATTCCTGTACCAATTCTAAATAAAAATAATACTTATATCTTCATATTACCTACAGAGAAATATTTTCTTATCTCTGAAAACAAAATTCATTATACTACCTTAGAGAATATTAATAGTTGTAAGAAATTATCTAATAATAATAATCGTATTTGTAAACTAGAAAATCCTTTATATTCAGTATATGCTAAGGATAATTGCGAATTAACATTATTTTTAAATACTAAAAATCAAATTCCTTCATCTTGTGATACAAGGATTGGTTTAATAAAATCAGAACAATGGTATAGATTAGAAAACGCAAATAGTTGGTTGTTTGTAACACCTAATAAAGTTATTTCAACTATTTCTTGTAAAAATGAAGAACCTTACGATCTAGAATTAAAATCTACAGGTATTTTAAAATTACAAAAGAATTGTAAATTATATTCTCCTAATATTATATTGCACTCATCAAATCAAGATATGCTGTCAAACCATCTGTCTATACTTCCAGATTTTGATATTATTAATGATAATTGTTGTAATAGATTAATAAATAATACCATAGAAGATAAGTTAGATTTCATTCCATTCAATAAATTTAGTATGAATTTCAATGTCTTGAATATAGCGAGTCACAAAATTGACAAAATAAACGATTTATTGGATGAAATGAATAATGATAATGTATTCCATAGAGTTAAGAGTAATACTTATTCTGTGTTTATATTTTTATCTAAACTCATAGGATTTTATATACTTTATAGAATAGGAAAATACTTGCTTAAAAGAAAATTCTTCTGTACATCACAAAATAGAGTGTTAGCTATAGAAGACTCTAGAAATTGTTGTGGAAGAATAACTAATTGTATTACTTTTAATTTACATAGAAAAACCAATAATAGTAACAACGACGTTGAATTAGAAGAAATTCCAGGAACATCTCAAGAACACGTTCCTTTGAGACGTTCATCAAGAATTGCTCAAATAAAAACTAAATAAGCAATCATAAATAATTATGTTTTTGATGTGAATATTTTTTTCAAATTATTCCCATTTTAAGGGGGGAGGTGTAATGGACTAATGATATTGTTGTTCACACTTTCATGGAAGTCATTATTTTATTTTTAACAATGTATACCTTTCTCAGAGTCATTAAGTAACAAACTACCAAATACTGAATAGCACCCTAAGGGTCCGGATGTTATTAAGACATTACCATAAAGTAATTAGCAGGAATGAATGTAAAAGGGTCGTGGTAATTATCTATACTTTCTAGAAACAATCTTATGTACAAATAGTCACCACCGCTCTTCCCTTAGACAGTCAGTTGAGAAAGTCAGTTCAGCACAGACAGTCAGCATTGTGTTTGTGTCTTAATTAATATTACTTGTAAGTTTTTCCTTGTAACATTAGTAAAAGTTCAGATATCAAAGTTGTGTCTCTCAATCAAGACTCTTCCCACACACCTATCTACAACGCCACCGCTCGGGCCATTACAAAACGTTGTATCGTCTGCGAGGCATTTTTAAACAAATTAATACAAAAGTATTTTCCGCTCAACCAACAACAGTCTAAAACTTAACGAAATGCAGATGAAACAAACAGTCAATAAAAATAAAAAAATACTAAGTACTTGCAAACATGCATTCAGGCTTCTCATTAGCTGCCCTTTCACACAGCGGGAATTCCGCTTTGGTAAAGCGAGTAAAGATAACAAAATAATAAGCACTAGAGTTAATTTTGTGCCAAACAATAGCTACAACTAACGTTGAAGTGGTTTTCGTTTTTTTACCCGACTGCGGCAAGTTAAAAAAGGAGCGTTATGTGTTTTTACCATAAGTACAATGCTTATTACATAGAAAAATAATGTAAATCAATCAGTCTTATTTCAATAGGTATCAAAAATTAATCCTACCTTAGAATCGCTCCGGTCGTATGAGATACGGCTCGAAATGACCTCCACCGAGACCTTCACACACATTGGCACGGCGCAGGGTCTCCCCGTGCAAGCGGGTCAGCAAGTTGGGATCTTCGTTGCAGCTGTAGCGCAGCTGCTGGAATGTGTCTGTGATTCAATCTCGCATTTCTTCCTCACTCGCACATGCACTAACAAACACTTTTTCCTTTACGTAGCCCCACAAAAAGAAGTCTAAAAGTGTGAGACGCGGGCTCCATGATTCCGGCGCAATAGTCGAGCTGCAGTGCGTGTGCCTAGGCGTGGATTTTGACGGACCAGGTCTAAAACTCTTTCTACAGTTGCACCGCTAAGTGGTCTTCCGGCGCCTTCTTGATTGGGAACTATGGGCTGGTTATCTAGCACTCGTTGATAGACATTGGTAATTATCCGGGAGTCTGATGGATGCCGACGGTCAGGATACCTATCGATGTAATTTCTGAGCGCTTCCCTGGCATTTCCCCGAGCTTCCCCGTAGCACATTATCATTTCGCCATATTCACGAGCTTAGTGCTCGTGTAGCCATTTCTCACAGACAACAACACAAATGGGTAAGTACGTAAACTTCACGACGCGACTGCGCGAACAACAGCGAGCGATACTGCGCAGGACACAGTCGCAGGACAACTAAACTGTACTAATGACTACACGAAAAATCACACACAAAAACAGTGTTGTCAACTACTCAAAAAATTTTGCATGTTTCTTGCAAAAATGTTGTACAAAAATACCACTATTTTTAAGCTTGACTAAATGTTAGAGCTGTTATTTTTTTTGGAGAAATGAAACGATTAATTTGTCAATTTAATTCAAAGTTTATGTTAAGCAAATTAATAGTAGTGATAGCCCAGCGTGATAGAAGACTGGGCTTCCATTGCAGAGGGCTTACGTTCGATTCGCGACTCGACTACCAGTCGGTAGCTGCCGTAAAGCCATGAAAAGGCCCTTGGGTGGCTTGGAAACTGGATCCAGTGATCGCTTGAAAAGTAGAATTAATTAAGTAATTAGGTATGTACCTACCACGAATACTCAAGGGCACATTATGTGCGTTTTTCCTTTAGAAATTAAGTGCACTAAAAGATTTGCATTTAACATTAGAGGAGTTCTTATGTGAACCAAGTTTGATCTAACATTTTCGTTCACAAATTGAGGTTTATTAAGTTGGCAATACTGTTGCGACTCGGTAAATCGGAGCGTCTCGCTTGTCTCTATTGTATTGTATGCAAGTAGTATGCGGTGAGTTTGATGAACTCTGAAGCTATGCAGAAAGTGAACAGCTGATTTCGCGCGTAGTACGTTAGAGTATTTCGACATACATTGCTGTTTTTTGGATTTTAGCTGTTTTATTTACATAAATGGAGTGCTGCAAACAGAGAATGTAATTTTACATTGAAATAAAGGAATATTAGCCAAAAAAACGTTAAAAAAAATGAAACTTTTCCTGAGAAAATTTCCGGTGGAATATGATTCACAATAAGGAGCTGAATGCACCCTGTTAATTTGTGGAGGGCTGTCCCTTACACCCTGTATATGCTAGTCCCGCGGTAAACTCTAATTGCGCGATGCAGGATTGCGTGACGTCATGTAATTGTGACGCGTAGTTCGTATGTGGCGATGTAGATGCCGCCACAAGGTAGTAAAATAAAGGTAAATAATCTTGATGTGACTTTTTATATTTTTTATTTTAAAACCTCAGTTTAAAAATAAAATGCAACTAAAAACTAATGTAAATACAACAATAATGATTACTAAATCAATTGAACCATTAGTTTAAGCAGCAGTTTATTTGTTTAATATGTGTTTGTGTAAAAAGTCACATCAAGATTGCTTACCTTTATTTCACTACCTAAACCTTTCTACAGTAGACATTGGATTAATGCACTGTCAAAATGCCAAAATATGCATATACTTATGAGAATTTACGTTTATTTTCACAACATAATTATATTTATAATCAGTTGTAATTCTTGTAACAAAATATTTTTGTAGATTTTCTAGAGCATTAATTTGTAGGCTGAAAATGACCTCTATACGCCTGATATGGCATCATAACTACCCTGGTTTTAATACTTTTTATTTATAATTTCCAGGCTGGTATAAAGCAAATAGAGAGGGCAGCCACACCGAACGTGCACCCCACATTTATAGATGCGTTAGCAGACATCGTGATACATAAACTGGATTATGGACGCAAAGTGTCGAAGCAGTTCCTAACAAGGTAAGATGAGAGGGCGTTAAAAAAAAATGGAGGGAGTTTAAGAGGAAAGGCGGGTGGTCAGACTTTTGAAAATTAGGAATTTTAAGAAGGTATTGCTGTCGCTCTGCGAGCGCTCCGCCCTCGAATTCGTGCGATAAGGACAACTGCAGATCCGACTAAATAGCCTATGTAAAAACTCACATTTCGAGGTTTGGCTCTCGCCTATTTCCTCCTCCAATATTGGACCAATTTAAAAGATATTTCATAAACTGAATAAGAAGGATATATACTATGCCCCTATGTTTTTCTTTTTTCGTTAATAGTTGTCAAATTGGTACACTAGGCGTCTGTTGACAGCGGTCTGAATAGGCAATTTTGAGCATTTTTGGAGGGTTCTAGTTCCTATAAAAATAATATATCATCAAAAAGGAAAACATAGGGGCATACAAGTAACTGATATTTATATTTCTGTAAAAAATCATTGCTTTATGGTCATTAACCAGAAAGAAAACAGGCGAGAGCGTTTGTATCTTTTTGTATGGAGAAAAGAGCACCCACATTTCCTCTTAAGGTGCCCCTGTCGGCTGATTGCTTTTTTACACGACAAAAGGGAGTGTAATGTTTTCAGGGTTCATGTATGTCTGTGAGTTTCTTTACTCCACCATAACTTTGAATGCCAAGTTAGATTTCGTGCAGATTCTTCGAACGAACGAAGTCTAACGAATCTGCACGAAATCTAACTTGGAGAGATGTGTTGATGATTTTTATGGTTATAATTATTTAAATACATATGTTTTATTTCCGCGTATCATATTTTGATCAAGATACAACCTGACACGGACCTGCAAATTGCATAAAACGCAAGAAAATTTGAATTTGGCGTGCTACCGCGCATCGTCCTTTAAGGGTGCATTTACGATGGATAGTCAAATAATTACTTTTTTAAACAAAAGTATGTTTACTAAATAAAATGCTTTGTATTTTTAATTAATGTCTTTGCGACGAATTGTAGGTGGATGTGCAAGGTACAATTGTTAGCTATAAATATAATTTTAGATATGTCCAGTTTCTCAATAAATGTACCGAAGTGAAATTTTTACTTCGATACATTTATTGAGAACCCGGAATTATGTACAGAAATATTTGTAGTTCAGAATCGTACCTTGCACATCTACCTACAGTTCGTCGCAAAAACATTTTAAAAATGCAAAGCATTTTATTTAATAAACATACTTTTGTTTAAAAAAGTAATTATTTGACTACCCACTCGTAAATGCGTCCTTAACCACGCTGGGGTCGGTGCATTTCATTCATTCATTCATTCATTCATTCATTCATAGGACATATTTCCACGACGTTTTCCTTGAGAGCAGTGTTGATGAAATAAACTTTCTTTTTTTTTTCAGATGTCCACACTGTGTGAGTGCAAGGTGTTTCCAATCGAAAGAATTCTTCAAGAACCTTTGTAAGGATCAAGACTGGACGACAGGTCCTAGTGATATTGATAAACAAGTTGGACACCAGAAGGTATAGGGGGTATGTCCACCCACATTATAACATAACATCAGGATTGTAAACCCCGAAGGGTTAAGCACAGGTGTACCTATAGTACGCCTATATTTCACCAGTTATGTTTATAAGTCCCATGTAATAGCGGGCGTGGTTATTGTTATACAACGTGTAACGTTAAATGCGCAAAACCTCTTAAGGGGTCATTGTACTTGTGGCGGCATCTACATCGCCACATATGAACTACGCATCAATGACATGACGTCACGCAACCTGCATCGCGCAATTAGAGTTTACCACGCGATTAGCATATATACAACGTCCCGACATCAACCGTCGGGCAGTAGCCCACCAGACACAACACCCGTCTGGTCGGAGGATCCTCCCTTTTCAATAGAGGATGAGTGAACTTTACACCCTGTTCCTCATGCCTCTAAATACTCATCATTATGAACAACTTTTACTGTAGGACCAAACCTGAAATCGCGAAAAAAAAATCAGCTGTTCAGTACATTTAAGTTCGCATAATTCGTCAAAATGTACTGAACAGCTGATTTTTTTCGCGATTTCAATTTTGGTCTCAAGAGGTCTCCCTTAAGAGGTTTTGCGCATTTAACGTTACACGTTGTATAACCGGAGTCAAATCCAGAGACTCCGGACGGCTATGAAAATTCCTAATGGCAAACTTAGTAGAGATAAACCATTCTAAAAATGAACGCCCCTGCACAGCGGTTATTCTCACATGCAAAGAAGGGGTATTACACCCATTTTTGAAGTGTCTCAATTAGATTCTATAGTGCTAATAAATGAATAAATATAAATAAATAAATATCCTTGGACATTTCACACATCTAGTCCCAAGCTAAGCAACCTAATGCTTGTGTTATGGTAACGAGATGGCTGATAAACTACTTTATACATTTTTTTTTTTTTTGTAAATACATAAATATTATAGATAGAAAAACACCCAGACTCGGAACAAATACTTGTAGGTCGTACAAATATTTGTTCCGTGCGGGAATCGAACCCGCGACATGCTGCGCAGCAGTCAATCACTCAACCACTGCGCCAACCGTGTCGTCGACTACGTAATAATGTCTCTGTCGCCGCGCTAACCGCCACCACAGATTAATACAGATGGGACACTCTGCAGTTTAGGTATGAAGCTACAAGTACGCGGCGGGCTCATCTCACTGTGTCAATTCAGTGTGGGCTGCCGCGCACCGGCCGGCTCGCGCGTTAGTTCGATACTCACTCACGCGCCGCGTCGAAAAGAACACAACCCCAACGAGTCAGAAGGTATAAGAGTTACGCGATAGAAAGAGAGACAACTTAATAATAATAAGTGAATATAACTGTAGGTAATAGGCGTTGTGCGACCTGAATTGCACTTTATTGTGTCATTGCAAAAGTCGCTTTTTATTTAAATGATTTGGCGTAGTGTCCCATCTGTTTATATAAATCTGTGCCGCCACCTTAGTTCGTTTGACAACACATCTTGTTACAATCAATTCTCAACTGTTTGCAATAGGAATAAGGTTACAAATCCCATAGTTTATGAAAAATGGGTGCTTATTATAGAATATTTATATGAGTTAAATTGCTTGGGGTATTTTAACTGGAGTTTCCTATAAATTATTATTGAATTGGTTTTAGGTAATACTTGTTAATATTGTGAATAATTTCTGTGAGTTGATATGGTATTGAAAACTCAGGCAATCGCATTTAAAATAATGGTGATAATTATGTTTTTAATTTTCTGAAATAAATTGAAATTTTGTGAAATATTTTCAAAAGTATTTACCAAATGAAGTTACAATAACTTTCCATTGATTGCAAATGACATGACATATTATTCTACACCAGACAGTTAATTAAAAACCAGTAAAACCTCATTAGGAATAAGGTTTTAATTCTCTTTTTTTAATATTTAGAATCGTCTGCAGTTATAAAGGCACTTGTCAATGAAATGTAAAAAAGCCTAACCCCTTATTCATAAAAAAACTAAAACAAACCTATTTTATTAAAATACTAGTATTTGCCCGCGGCTTCGCCCGCGTGGATGTCGGAAAATATCCCAAGGGAACCTGCTACCGGGAATTCCTTTCCTATTCCTTGTCAGCTAAAGCTGTAAAGCTGAAATTTTGCACAGAAGTTCCCTTTATAATGTATATAAAGGGAACTTCTGTGCAAAATTTCAGCTTTCTAGGTCCAAGGGTTTGGGCTGGGCGTTGATGAGTCAGTCAGTCAGGACTTCTCTTTATATTTATATAGATAGATAGATAGATTGTTTTGTATTCTTCTTTCAAACTCAAATCATAATTGGAAAAAAAAGACAAAACACTTTTAATTAAACTATGTTTGTAGGAGTTTTAGTTTTTTATGAATTAGGGCGTTAGTATTTATCTAAATAAATAAAGTTCTACAAGAATATTTTGGCGCCTGAAGGGGAGCGTTGTTGGCACAACAGTTTTGTGAGATTATGACACAGAAATTAGGGTTCTAAATCTATTATATAATAAAAATGAATCCCTATTTCTCTTGGTCACCGCATCACGCGTGAACGGATGGAACAATTTCGCTATATCTTTTTTTGTTGGTTATTCAGGACAACGTCTGTCGGGTCAGCTATTATAAAATATAAAGTATGACGTGAGAGGAAATACTTAAACAGTGGCAAATAGTCAAATTTAACATAAGACTGATCAAAAAGTAACATTTTCACACCTAATTTTTGTGGATAAAAAACTTTTTTAGAAAAAAAAAACACTACCAAGTGAAAAATTATTTTAATTTCGGTCTTCTGTTTTGTATTTTATTTTTTTTGCCACTGACTTCCGAAACTGAAGTTATTTTTCACTTTGTGTTTATTTTTGGAAGTTTTAATTTTTTTTTTGTACATAAAAAAGTTTTTTATTTTTCACTTTTTAGTGGGTCGGTTTGTAATTTTTATCTAAGTTACCTTATGTCAACTGCTCATCACCTTTTTACAAATTATTGCTTTTCTCAATACAGGTACGTTAATTGCTGAGGAGTTCTCCTGGTAAGAACCAGAAAAACTGGACCTGATTGTGAGTGGTGAACTCACCATCAGCTCCACTTCACCATATTATGCATTGTAACGAGCATAAATTGCTTAGCAACCATATTAAGTCTTCAAAGTAAAGTAAAAGTAACATTTTGAGTCGTGTAATATGAGAGGGTCAAAAGTAACGTAGGTAAAATGTTACAAAAGTAACATTCTGGCAACCCTGCATTCTTCATTCGTTTTATTCCACATACCAACAACGCCCCTTTGTCAAATATGTCACTCAGGCGCCAAAAGATCATTGTAGCAGTCTTCTCTGGTTTTAGAAGAATACAAGACAGTATTGTGCAATTTTTTTTAGTTGATTTGTAACCCTCAATAATTGAAAAGCATTTTGTTCTTTATAAAATATAGTAATAGTAACTTTACAGAAATGTGTGATTATTATTGTAAATATAGGTGGATGGTGTTTTTGTGTTAATAAATGTGTTTATTTCTTATTAATTTATTTAGCTGTTTTATTAACCTGTTCAATAATGTCACCATCTACTGCTGTCGAGAAGAAGTATTCCTGACAGCTGTCAGTGGGACAATTTCTAGAACTAATAAGGATCAAGGACGACGAAGAAGAAGAAGGACGAAGGGACGTAGGTAGTGAATTAGCATTTCTATACAACGTATAACGTTAAATGCGCAAAACCTCTTAAGGGGTCATTGTACTCATCAATATGAACAACTTTTACTATGGGACCAAACCTGAAATCGCGAAAAAAAAAATCAGCTGTTCGGTACATTTTGACGAATTATGCGAACATAAATGTACTGAACAGCTGATTTTTTTTTCGCGATTTCAGGTTTGGTCCCATGGTAAAAGTTGTTCATAATGATGAGTACAATGACCCCTTAAGAGGTTTTGCGCATTTAACGTTACACGTTGTATACGCGGGACCAACGGCTTAACGTGCTTTCCGAGGCACGGAGGAGTCTCGGTATGTACCACCCATCCACTGACCCGATCCCATTTGTGGCATTCGTTCGAGTGTGTATAAAATTAATATCCGAACATAATGATCCCCTGCTTGTATCGATACATGAAAACAAAAAGTAAGTACCTACCTACACAATATCGAGATAAATAGTAAAGTCGGTAACAGTTATGGTCATACATTTATTTTAATTCGTTCGTTCGTTTTTATTTTGTTCCGAAAATGTAAATTTTATTCACATTCGTAACCCAAGAGCTAGATCAAAGATTTTATCGTAAACTCTTCAATCTAGCTCTTGAACTATACTTAAAAATTGAACTCATTATATCTTCTAAACTAAGACCCGACTAAATCTGTGACTTGGCGACTAATTTCGACTAATTAGCGACTAAATCAGGGAGAAAACAGATCTTCGCTAGGGGCCCTAGTTTTTGAGATATAAAGGTGGCCAAGCTAGGGAGACTCTCTCCAGATCGGCCACCAATGACCCCTTATAACTTTTGAACCAGTGACCGACAAATTCTGATATTTGGCGACAAATTTCGACTAATTAACGACTAAATTTTTGTGTTATCAAAAGTAAAATCCCTGATGGTGGCCAAGCCAGTGTCAGCCACACAAATTCTCAGCCATTAGAGTGCGTTTCATGAAATAGTTCCTCTGCCGTAATGTTGGCTCCACTATTGTAGAACGAACACGATACGCTACCGTTGTTAAAGCATGGAAATGATAGGTCCATTGTTAAAGTTTAACAGTGGAGCCAACATTACGGCAGAGGAACTATTTAATGAAACGCAGTCTACCAACTCATGATGAAACAACATCCTCAACACATGTAAAACTACCTGATTACATATTTAGCGCGCGTGTGACATATTGACCATCTTACGTAATCATACGTGACAGACCTGTCAATCAGATAAGCGAAAGTTATTTGTAGTACCTACATACTTAAACAAACGAATAAAAGTAATGCGTAATAGCGTCAACATCTGCCTAGCCTTTTCCCAACTATGTTGGGGTCGGTTTCCAGTCTAACCGTATGCAGCTGAATACCAGTATTTTACATGGAGCAACTGCCTATCTGACCTCCACAACCCAATTATTAAGTAATACGGTACACATTGGTAAGACTCGTTGTCAGACTTTGGGTTTCTGACTATTTAAGAAAGCTAGGACTAATGATTTAAGTAAATTCATTAAAATAATTACGAAAAACCGGTGAAGAGTGAGTCGGACTCGCGCACCGAGGGTTCCGTTCCGATTTCTGAAAAAGTGTGCTATTTAGAGACATAGTTTTATTTTTCCTGTAATCTTTACATAAACTTCTATCACATTCAGATTTTTCTCTTTGTTAACTTCGGAGGAAAGGGGGGGGGGCGGTATTTTTTTTTTACATTTTTCATCAGAAGTCGCAAACTGTGCGGCCTAAAAAAAAGAAAAAAAAAAATGTTTGAGAATGTGCAAACAGCGTTCTTTCATATGATACCCCACATGCCCTAGTAGCCCCACTTTGATTTTTTAAGACCCCCTTTCAGTCCCTGTTGCAAAAAAAAATATAAATATTTTAATTTCTTTCTTATTTGTAAAATAGTTGTGTTAACGTCATCTAAAACTATTCTAAATTTCAAGTTGATAGCATTAGTAGTTCTTGAGATATCCAGCTGTGACAGACAGACAGACAGACTGAGTGACACCATAAGGGTTCCTTTTTTACCATTTTGGTACGGAACCCTAAAAACATGCAGAAATGCGACGTTTCCAGCCTGCGCGAAACGCTCTTAACTTCACGGCTGTTTTCTCCAAAGGGTTAGTGAGAGGTCACCCACATTTTGCCAGATATGTATAAGCCCCATGTAATAGAGCACGAGCTTGTTGCCATCAACCGGGCTCACATCCAGACTACGCAGCTACTAGGTACTAAGAATCTCCTAATGAGAAAACCCACAGTATGCGCGATCCTCTTAAGGCGACGCTATCTGACTTTTGATGATTTTAAACTGAAGATCACGTCTAAACGAGTAGTGTTAATGATTTGGAAAAAATATATGTTAAATTAGAGCATTTTCTTAATAACTTAATATGTGAATATTTTAGATTATGTTTATATTAAATAGTGTAATTAATTTGTAAAGTTATGTCTAACGCAGATAAAAAACTGAGAATCACGCAAAAACTGTCAGGCGTATTTTTATGAAACCTGCACCATTTTAAAGGTAATTTAATTATTTATGTTTTAGTATAGTTACGTGTTTTATTAAAATGCCTTTTGTTTTATGTATAATAAATTAATAATGCGTCTAATTTGGGACCGCGCTCCTTGATGGGCGAGTCCTATTACTGGCTGGACGTACGACGCGTTGCGTGAGCTCAGCACAGAACGCGCAAGCTAACCAATCAAGGTCATTGGCGTATAGTTGCGCCTTAAGAGGCATATCACAAAATTGCTTTCTGACAAATTAGGTATTTTGAAGCACGGTGACAAGACGGTCGGTGGAGGCGGTGCGTCTCGAGTTCACGACAGCAACCAAACGAATTTGATACTATTTAGTCCACTCAACAAAGGGGTTGTAGAGTGCGTGAGCTGGGACGTAAGCGATTTCTTCAGAAAGTTGTTCAGGGTGCTTAGGGAGGAAACATACTAAAAGTCCTCGCGTCTAGGTGGTGCGCCGGAGTGGGGGGGGGTTATAGAAGTTCCCACTTTTGAGTTTTTCGCTAATATTTTTAAAACGGTGCGTCGTCGTAGAGTAAAAATATCTTCTATGTAATGAAAGCTCATAAAATTTTTTGCACCCCCTTTTTGGTAATTTCTTGAGTGGACTAACTATGTTGGGGTCGGCTTCCAGTCTATTTTACATGGAGCCACTGTCTATCTGACCTCCACAATCCAGTAACTATGTAAAACGATACCCCTTGGTTACTGGTTGTCAGTCTTTTGGGGTTCTGGCTTAACGACTGTCAAAGATCTACGAAAGCCGGGACTAACGGCTTTTTCGTGCTTTCCAAGGCACTGAGGGTTCTCGAATGTCTTGGATGGTTACCCATTCACGAACCGATCGCGCCAAGCCTAGAGCCGCGGTCTTGTAAGACACGAGTCCCTATAAAGTAGTTTCTGTTATTTAATAATATCCGTGGTTTACCTCTCTACCTGTTTCATAGCGTAGCTATCGCCCTGTGAGGTTCGAGTCCTTACAGTACCTATGCCACAGAATAAAATAATAGTAGGTACTTACTACCTATGCGTATAGTGGGGAATGTCCAATAGTATTATCCTGTTGAGTCACAGATTAATACAGATGGGACACTCCGCAGTTTAGGTATGAAGCTACAAGTACGCGGCAGGCCTCGTCCGCGGGGCTCATTCAGTAGGTCAGAAGGTATAAGAGTTACACGATAGAAAGAGAGCAACTTGTTGTTGAATATAACTGTAGGTAATAAGCGTTGTGCAACCTGGATTGCACTTTATTGTGTCGTAGCAAGAGTCGATTTTTATTTAAATGATTTTGCGGAGTGTCCCATCTGTATTAATCTGTGGTTGAGTTCACTTAGAACCTTTCGAAGAACAATTCGAAAGTGAACTCATTTATTTGTGTTTAACGTTAATCATCGAGGATTCACAACGAGACACCGTTCCAATTCGGGCTGGCAACGTCGCATTTCTACAGGTTTTACGTGATTATTTTAATGAATTTAAATAAAATTATTTCCTCTTTCGGGCTAACAACTGCAAAAATATTTTCAGGGTTCCGTACCAAAATGGTAAAAAGGAACCCATAAGGTGCGACTCTGTCTTTCTGTCACAGCTGGATATCTCAAGATCTAAGTACTAATGCTATCTACTTGAAATTTGGAACAGTTTTAGATGACGTTTACACAACTATTTTGCAAATAAGAAAGAAATAAAAATACAAATACTTTTATCTCTTAAAAATTCAAAGTGGGGCTACTAGAGCATGTGGGGTATCATATGAAAGAGCGCTGTTTGCACATTTCCAAACATTTTTTTATTTTTTTAGGCCGCATAATTTTCGATTTATGATGAAAAATTTAAAAAAAAAATACCTCCCCCCCCTTATCTCCGAAGTTTGCATAGAGAAAAATCTGAAATTATTTGTGATATAAGTTTATGTAAAGATTACAGGAAAAATAAAGCGATGTCTTTAGATAGCACACTTTTTCAGAAATCGGAACGGATCGGTGCGCGAGTCCGACTCGCTCTTGACCGGTTTTTTTAATTCAAAATGGTAATGGTGTTTCCAGATTAGCGCGTTCAAACATACAAACATACAAACAAAAAAACAATCTCTTCAGCTTTATAATTAGTTCCTAGATACTTTAAGATGAAGAGAAAATATAAAAAAAATGTTGCGCTTGTGTTGATTTCAAGTCGATAAGCTATTTGATTCACGGAAACATCAATTTGCTGAGTCAGCTCTTGAACATTTGAAGTGCCTACGTACATAGTAAAAGATACAAGTATTGGCTTGGTCACTAAGCAACACCCTACCATAAGCATTCGTTACATGCTAGTTTCTAAACTCCCCCTCAACATAAACTGGTTAGGCATAGGGTAGGGGTACTACTGGGAACTACCTATAGGTACCTACTGCCGTCATAAGAAAGAAGGCCGTAACTGACAATTTTGTCAAAAATTTAATTATGTATTCGGAATCAGCAAAGAAAAAACGGAACCGTTATAGGATCACTCGTGTGTCTGTCTGTCACAGCCAATTTGCTCCGAATCTGATGGACCGATTAAGTTGAAATTTGGTACACATATGGATTTCTGTGACCCAAACACGTACGGGTAAAGTAAATAAATGAATTTTGAATATGGTGGTCACTTTTAGGGGGCAAATAAGAAAATTAAAAAAAAAAAGTTTTGCAAACTGGACCGTGTGATATATCAAATGAAAGGGCTTACTATGAGTATCTCAAATATATATTTTTATAATTTTAAAACAAATTGTTTTAAAGTTATTTAAGAAAATAGACGAAAATTTACCATTCCTCCCCCCCTTATCTCCGAAACTACTGAGCCTAAAATTTTGAAAAAACTACAGAAAATAGTTCTTTACCTGTAGATTACAGGAAAACCTATAAAAAGTCTGTGGTCTCAAAATAACATGGTAAATCTCTCAATATTGTGACTACAAACTTACATTTACAGTTGGAATGTATGGGAGAACATGTATTTCAACTACAACGTGAAGTTTGTTCTTGGGATACATTCATCCCGACTACGGAACCCTTCATTGTGCGTGGTCCGACACGCACTTGTCCGGTTTTTTAATCTAAAAAGCCTTAATTACACAAACGGCGTTTTGTGTTAGTATTTTTGTATTGATTGCTAGTCTGGAACTCTGGAAGGCCGCAATTACCCTTTCAGTTAAGTATTTCACATTTTTTTATTAATTTTTTGATAAAGCAAAAGGGAAAAATTATAATTAAAAAAACCTGCCAAGTGCGAGTCGGACTCGCGCACGAAGGGTTCCGTACCATTATCTATTAAAACGATAAAAAATCACGTTTGTTGTATGGGAGCACCCTTAAATATTTATTTTAGTCTGTTTTTTATTATTTGTTGTTATAGCGGCAACAGAAATACATCATCTGTAAAAACTATTATTTAACTATCACGGTTCATGAGATACAGGCACAGCCTGGTGACAGACGGACGACGGACAGCGGAGTCTTAGTAATAGGGTCCCGTTTTACACTTTGGGTACGGAACCCTAAAAACTGGTCAAGAGCGAGTCGAAAAAATTCGAAGTGGGGATATTAAAGCATGTGGGGTATCATATGAAAGAGCGCTGTTTGCTCATTCGCAAACATTTTTTCCTTTATAGGGTTCCGTACCAAAATGGTAAATAAGGAACCCTTATGGTGTGACTCAGTCTGTCTGTCTGTCTGTCACAGCTGGATATCTCAAGAACTACTATAATGCTATCAACTTGAAATTTGGAACAGTTTTAGATGACGTTTACCCAACTATTTTGCAAATAAGAGTGAAATAAAAATGTTGGTACACGTTGTATAGGTACGAGAATTGGCCTTCTGCTGAGGTCTAAAATCACTTGATTGAGCAATGAGCAAGCGATGGTGATCAGTGCTACAGTTCCTTCTCTATATGATAAGAGGTCTTTGCCTTTGTAAACAAAAAGTTTACAAGCAGTAATTAAAATTCTTATTAGATTTTAAAACGCGAGCGTGGCCCATCGTATAGAAGAGTCATACCTACTCTTAGGCCACGTTTGTGCCGCAAAGCAATCATTAACTCCATGTTCAAAATCCAAAGTTTGCGGAATTCTGTCAATTTTTTTATCGGAAAGTGCATTGACAAGACAACAACATTTAGCCATAAATGCCAAATGGAGATAATTAGGTATAGTATAGATAGTAATATATAAGTCAATGGGTCTATAGGATTTCAGCGTGTCGGAATAAAAAGAAGACATCCGTTTCTTATACCCAATTACCCAAACACATAGAATTAATTACTCTAACTAAGCCCAAACACCTAAATCATTTTATTCACCGAAAAACTTGAAAGACTTCTATTAATCAATCAATTGCCAATCTCACGCGTATGTCCATCTTTATCTTTATTATGCATAAGCTTCATGAGAGAAAGGGACAGAGAAAAGGAAGTATAATGGCCGTCCGATTGACATCAGCTGTTGTAATGTGACTGACTTCACGCGACGCGCGCGGCACGGCTATTCGTTTCAGTCATCATTCATTCATTTATATTTAGTTTCCTCGCGAATTTCTCAGAGTGAGCGCGTGTAATTACGTTCTCTTAATTTTAAAATGTAAACAAACAGTTTTTTATTACTTTTACTGAGTGAAATATCTCTTTTAGTAGCGAAAATGTACCTAAACATAGGCAAAGTGTTGTGTTTTGTGGTGTTACAGTGTTTAAACAGTGTTTTTTGCGAAACAATAAGTGAACATGAACATGTTCATTGTACACACGAGCACCCTAAGGCTGACCAAGTAAGTACATAATTCTGTAGGGGTAATGTTTTTCAATATTATGTCTGTATCGCGATCTTTTTGTAGGTTATGTCAAACCCAAACCTTAACCCCTCCCGTAAGTCTGTAAGCTGTAACTAACGTTGTCCAAATTGGATCAATTTGTTTTAGTGACTTACGTTTGTTTAATGTTCATTTCTAATTAAAAAACAAGACTGGCGTGTTTATTAAAACCTATTGGCTGTAATTAATTCGCTTTGTTTATTTTCTAAAACAATCGCACGGATATTTAAAGCTTTGAAGTCATGAAGACGCCGAAGACGTGATTGATACGAAACGAAGTTTTGTCTATTCGAAGTTTTGTTTTATTTTGGACAAAGTTTACGACATTCAGCCAAGATACTTTTTAGTCATTGTTGTAGTTAAGTCTTTGATGTAAGTAAGTAAGTTTTAATCTTATTATTAAAATTATTAGGTTACGTACGCATGACATAACACTGTTTTCATTTCGTAAGTAAGTACCTAGCTAAAAAAACGTTTAATTTTAGCTTAGTATCATTATACTAAGAAGGTACATAGCCTACCTATTTATTTTTCTAGGCAATAGATAATGTAGAACCAGTGGCAGTGGTTTGTTTAGCGTCTGATGTCCAGAGAGATCTCACATGTCACTGATCTTCGTAAAAACAAAACAAACCACTCGTGCGGTCAGTCAGGTGGTCAGTATCAGTACATTCAGTACTCTGCTTTACCTCACCCCTCTTACAAAGAAGAAGAAGGGTCGGTTTATGCTGGTAATTCAGTTCACTGGCATGACTCGTTCTAATCCTACTAACTATACAACATATTGTGTAATAACGCAAACCATCTAGGGGTAAATTGTACTCATCATTATGAACAACTTTTACTATGGGACCAAACCTGAAATCGTGTAAAAAAATCAGCTGTTTCATACAAAAATTCAATACCTACTAGACCAAAATTTATGAAGTTTTTTACGCGATTTCAGGTTTTGTCTCATAGTAAAAGTTGTTCATAATGATGAGTACAATGACCCCTTAAGAATGTTTGTTAATTACGGGACATGTAAGTATATTAATGCGAAAGTTTGGATGGATGTACGAGTATGTTTGATAATCAATTACGCCAGAACGGCTGAACAGATCTGGATGAAATTTGGCACAGAGATAGATTATAGTCTGAAATAGCATTTAGGCACTAGCTGTTCGTGGCCGGCGTCGCCCGGGTGAATTGCATGTCTCATCTCCAGTGGTTTTAGCTGTGTGTTTGTCTGTTTTCATACAAAAATACCATCCAAATTTCCAACCTTTCAGGTGAATTTTCCAAAAAAAATCTGTCATACAAACCTTGTCCTGACAATTAGAAACACAACAAAAAAAGAATTAGGGCGAGCGCGCACTGCGGTAATCTGTGAAGTATGGAATGTCTTTGAAGTGCGCGCATTGCGGTCATGCGTTTTGTTACTGTAGGCCCCGCCCACTGCGGCAGAACTAACGGAAACGCACCGCAGTGCGCGCTCGCCATAAGCCAATTAAATGCAACCGTTCTGAAGTGATGCGCGTACATACATTCGACAATTGATTTTTATTAGAAGATATATCTATATAATAGACTAGCTTTTACCGGCGGCGGCGGCTTCGCCCGCGTGGACGTCGAAAAATATCCCACGGGAACGTGCTACCGGGAATTCCTTCCTTATTCCTTTTCTACATTATAAATGGAACCTCTGTGCAAAATTTTAACTTTCTAGGTCCAAGGGTTTGGGCTGGGCGTTGATGAGTCAGTCAGTCAGTCAGTCAGGACTTCTCTTTTTATTTATATAGATAGATAGATGTACGGTAACGGTACATAAGGCAGTGAATAAACATAGGTACGGAAGTTAAAAAAAAAGAAATTAAAAACAATTTTTATTATAAACCATACCTTGTGCACAAGTTATGACAATATAATTGCTCGAAACACGCAAAATAATGCAATTCGCGTGCAATTTATTCAAATTACGATGCATGCGTTCTGTCACGGTACATTTGTCTTGCGTGACTACACATATACAACTGCACATACTTATAAAAACGCAAGAAATCCCAACTCTATGTTTATATAAAACTATCTTCTGCCCGCGAATTCGTCCGCGTGAAATTTCGGCCCCCTACCACAGATTAAACAATAGAGCCGTGTATACAGATTATTAATATGCTGATACTGGAAATGTTGAATATAGGTTGAAATATATAGCCATATCAATCTGCCTAGCTTTTTCCCAACTATGTTGGGGTCGACTTCCAATATGCAGCTGAATACCAGTATCTTACATGGAGCGACTGCCTATCTGACCTCCAGAACCCAATTACTAAGCATCACGATACCCCTTGGTAATACTGGTTGTCAGACTTTCAGGACCCGTAACGACTGTCAAAGATCCACGAATGACAGCCGGGACCAACGGCTTAGCGTGCTTTCGGAAGCACGGTCTCGGTATGTAAATATGGTCACCTACCCACGAACCAACCCCGGCAAGCGTAGCTTAACCTGATGGATCGACCCGTGCGGCTGTTAGTACTTAGCAACGAGCTCCTCATAGATATAGGCATAAAGGTTCCTACAAACAGGCACGAAACGTGTCACACACACGCGTGTCCAGTACACACGTGTGGCACGTCACACAGTGTCTTTGTGTCACGTCGCGTATCGCCCCTGTTTGTAGCAGCCATAATAGTACAGGTGGCATAACGCACGGAATTCCTTTGCCATAAAACATAAACATAAATGACTTTGATCATTGATGTTAACTTTACTCACATTAATGAACAAAAGATTGTTTATTTGTCATCTTGTTTTATGTTTATATTGAACTTTGATACACATGTTTATAATCATAGTGTATGTCACAGCAGATAGGTATGTCAAGATATGTTTTTAATTTTTCAAATGATTAACATGGAGCAATATATAGGTATCAATTATTTGCCTAGCTTTTTCCCAATTATTTTGGGGTCGACTTCCAGTCTTATCAGATGCAGCTATATATTTTCCATGGAGCGGCGACTGCCTAGTTACTCGGTAATACAGATAACTAGGTATAATATAAAAAGTCAGAGAGAGAGAGAGCTGGGTAACACGATACGCCTTGGTAGGACTGATTGTCAGACTTGAGCTTCTGACTAAACGTAACGACTGTCAAAGATATACGAATGACAGCAGAGACATAAGGGGAAGTGCCAGTGTAGCCACGAAATTCAAATGTTGTAACGTTTAAATTTGCAAGTCAGTATTAGCATTAGGTTGTATGTTGATTAAAGTACGATTCGCGACCGTAGCAATTAAGAATTTACAGAATTATAATCATTAGAATCAGTAATACCAATCCCAATTCCAAGTCCAATTTCTACTCTTCCCTTCCTATCCAAAGTGCTCAAGGCCTGTGTCCACAAATAATTCTCCAATTTTGTTCATCGTAACTCAGTAATTAGCCTTCTTCAATCTGGATCCATCCCTCTTTAAAGTGACTGGCGATGTAAGGGAAAGGGCTCTTGTGTTGGTTGATTTCTCGAATGCCTTTAATACCGTCAGTCACGACATCCTGCTAGCTATTCTGTCCTATGTTATGGTCTCTCCCGAAGCACTGGAATGGTTCTCCTCTTACCTTCAGGAACATCAGCAGTCCGTTCATGTTGCGGATTCTTCATCGTGTTGGTGTGATTTGGAAACTGGCGTTACTAAAGGTGATATTCTTTCACCTCATCTGTTTTCTATTTTTATTAATCTTATAACTTCCGAGCTTCATTGTGCGTATCATCTGTACAGATGACTTGCAGTTGTACTGTCAAGGTAGGGTTGATGATATCAGCCTGACGCTATCGACAAGTTAAATAGGGACTTGACAACCATAAAAACCAGGTCTGATTTGGTGTTGCAGTAACCCCTAATAAGTGTCAGGCGATCATCATTGGGAGTCCTCGTAGTATTAGTAAGGTGGACGGTTCAACATTGCCACCGATCACTCATCCACGAACCGACCACAAGCTTAACTTAACCTCCGATCGACCCGTGCGGCTGTTATTATTTAGCTCATTAACATGGAGCATCATGATCCCGCATAATGAAGTAGTGTACCTACTTACCTAGATTTTGCGAATCTGATTACGGTCCCGCTAACTTCAATGACAGATATGTGTAGGATATGCAAATTATATAATAACAAGCCTGTACATAGTTAAACAGGGCTATGTGCAGTAACTAGGTACTATTATGTTATGTACAGATAGCACAGAATAGATAATGATAGCTTTGGTTTCCTAGCAAAGCGGCCGTCATGAAAATCTGTCTTCAAATGACCTCAAATCTAAAAATTTCATGAAATCATGAGATTTAAGGTCAATTCTAACTTATGGAGTTATATTGCTGATTCTAATGATTATAATTCTGTAAAGCCGTATTAGTTACGGCCGTGAATCATATTTTTATCAACATACAACCTGACATTGACCTACAAATTGCGAAAAACGTAAGAAAATTTGAATTTCGCGGGCTTAGGCTTAGCTCCCCCTTAAGTATGGCATTAAAGGCAAAAAAGTGGTTACAATACCAACTGAACCCTGAACACCTAATGCATACGAAAACATCTATGATACTATGCGTGCCAAATAAGAATAGTGCTGTCAAGACGCCATTTTGTTCCGGAATACTATGGCAATATTCGTGAACTTCATTACCGATGCGTACTAATTTGACAGTTATCGTGTGAAGTTGGCAGCAAGCGTGACCCTATTCTTATTTGGCACCAACGACCATTGGTCGTTGTTTGGCACCCATAGTACAATTGTTGAACAACTTCACCCATGACTGCTGGGATAGGCCAATCCCAACGATACTGTGCTGTGGCAGCCTCATCCTGATTCTACCCGCGATGCGATGGTAACAATGTCATCTGCCCACCTAGCATCATGCAATTGTTATAACAACTAAATTCAACTTTACCGATCAAACTCTTGAATAAATATTTTTTGTACACCACACGGCGCGTATCACAATCGCCAAAGTTCAATAACACAAAGATCTTTTGTAAAGCCAGTATCAAACTATAGGTAGGTCATACCAAACAGGTTTTATGTGCATCAACCAACCAGTCCGCGAACTTATCCTATGCAGTTTATTCAACTATTTTAACTTTGAACGTGAAGTCGTGAAACCGAACACGCCTGCTTTTGAAATTGGAATCTAGGAACGAATAAAAATGTTGATGAATCATCACTCTTTTCATGCATGGAATTAGTATGTACTATATTTATGGTGCTTGTATTCAACTAAACTAACCATTGTATTAATGACGTTTCTATCCGAAAATGGATGACTATTTTTATATTGGAGCGTAAAAATATCCTTTGATCAACATTGGCCTCCTAATTTACGATAATTGAACGTTCGTGATGAAATACCTAATTTGGTTTCCCACACCCTAATAGACTGACTGGCCTTTGTTGTTTGTTGCACCAATCTTATACAAAAAGGATGGATTTAAACATGGGTTCGTGGCAAAATAACAGCCGCACAGTTCGATCGATCACGGTTAAGCTACTCTTGCTGCGGTCGGTACGTGGATGGGTGACAATCCCGTTCATACCGAGACCCCTCCGTGCCTTTGAAAGCACGTGGTCCCGGCTGTCAATCTTCGTAGATCTTTGTCAAACGTTAAGAGGAAATGGGGGCGACCAGACTTTTGAAAATTAGGTATTTTAAGAAGGTATTGCTGTCGCTCTGCGAGCGCTCCACCCTCGAATTCGTGCGATAAGAAGGACAACTGCAGATCCGACTAAATAGCCTATGTAAAAAGTCACATTTCGAGGTTTGGCTCTCGCCTATTTCCTCCTCCTATATTGGACCAATTTAAAAGATATTTCATAAACTGAATAAGAAGGATATATACTATGCCCCTATGTTTTTCTTTTTTCGTTAATAGTTGTCAAATTGGTACACTAGGCGTCTGTTGACAGCGGTCTGAATAGGCAATTTGAGCATTTTTTGAGGGTTCTAGTTCTTATAAAAATAATATATCATCAAAAAGGAAAACATAGGGGCATACAAGTAGCTGATGTTTATATTTCTGTAAAAAATCATTGCTCTATGGTCATTAACCAGAAAGAAAACAGGCGAGAGCGTTTGTATCTTTTTGTATGGAGAAAAGAGCACCCACGTTTCCTCTTAAGAGCGTTGACTCGGTACGGCATTTCATACAAACTTTCAAGTCCTTTTTTATCGAAATGAATGAACCGATTTTAATGAAACTTCATACGCATAAGCAAGATACATAGGTCTAAAAAGTTAGTAAAGAACATTTTCGAAAAATAGTGTTGCAGCTAAATTAGACCGATTTTAAATATTCCATAGAAACAGAGATTTCCATTTATCTTTTTTTAAATAAGACATTTAGAAAATGTTCTTTACTAACTTTTTAGACCTATGTATCCTACTTATGCGTATGAAGTTTCATTAAAATCGGTTCATTCATTTCGATAAAAAAGGAATCTTAACGGATAGTAGAAGCCTGACAAATAGTCTTACCAAGGGGTATCGTGTTACCCAGTAACTGGGTTGTGGAGGTCAGAGGCAGTCGCTCCATTTAAAACACGTGTCCATGTGCATCCGGTTAGACTGGAAGCCGACCCCAACGTAGTTGAAAAAGGCGAAACTCTTTTATCTGTTCTGTTGGAAAAGGCTTAGGCAGATTGATTGTTACTGAGTCTAAGTAGATCATTATTTTTAGTTGTCTATCCCTTAGTTGCCTTTTACGCCACCGACGCCATTGGATGTCAGGGCCGTGAACCGCGTACATAATAAAAATAACAACATAATAACAATTGATAAGTACTATTGTTTTGCCGGGAGGGACGCCTTATGAGTACATATTATAGTGACCTTTTTGGTGATATTCTTCAGAAAGGTCAGGTGCGATAAATCATAGCACGAAAATTTTCACGAGTTAAATCCATGGTGATAAAGACACGCAATTTTCAAAATGACGCCACAAAGTAAAAACAAATGAGAGCTACATGAAACAAATTTTATTGTATTCTTACTGAAACTGAATAAGCGCCGTCTAGTGACTAAAATGGGAAATACAATTATTCCATACGAATTGATATATAGGTAGGTAACGATAACGTAAACGCGATCGAGTAAGTATAAAAACTCGCACTAAGCCCCAGGGCTTAGGGCAATCTAGCGATTTCATGAAATCATGAGGTTTGAGATAAATGCTAACTTATGGAGTTGTATTGCTGATTCTAATGATTATAATTCTGTAAAGCCGTATTAGCTACGGCCGCGAATCATATTTTAATCAACATACAAGCTCACACTGACCTACAAATTGCAAAAAACGTAAGAAATTTTGAATTTCGCGGGTTACCCTGGCGCTTTCGCCAAAGCATTATCCCTTGGTAAGACTGGTTGTCAGACTTTTCGGCTTCTGACGACCCGTAACGATTGTCATTGATCTACAAATTAATGACAGCCGGGACCAACGGCTTAGCGTGCTTTCCGAGGGACGGCGGAGTCTCGGTATCGTCACCCATCCACGGACCGACCTCGGCAAACGTTGCTGACCTTGAAGATCGACCCGTGCGGCTGTTATTACTTAGCCACGAGCCGTTTTAACTACAATGTCTATGTAACGCTAAAATATCGCCTGTTGCACCTTCCGGCCAAAAATTGGACCGTAAAATTCGGTACTTTCTTTCTTTTAAGAGGATATATTGAAGCCATAGACCTATAAAATTGAAGCGTGGATTAGCTCGGTGTGTAAGTGAAATGGCGTTATGGCTGTCTAGTTTGACGCGCGACTCCGCGCGAGATAGAAGACTCTCAAGTCTCACGTGCACCTGAACTAAACGCTCTTCGTTTAAATGTAATGTAGATTTATGACAAAATGATATACTTAAATCAATTTTATTTATTTATTTATTTATTACATTTGGGAAAACAAACAGTAGTATACTAAGCATAAACAGTGTTGTCTTACAATTAAAACTTTACAAATATACTACCCACAACATTTTCCACAGATTACTACATTATATATAACATTATTTTTAACTTAGTAAGTTCTTAAAGTATTTAAATACCTTCGATTCGAAGCAAATTTTACTGCACAATAAGGAACTGTTTACGTATAATCGTATAAAACAGAAAATAGGCGGTAACTTGGAATTTTTTTCCGTCAAAAAAATTTCAAGTAATCATGTTTCGGTTTTAGTACAGCAGTAGACAATATAATCAAATAACACATATGGAAAATCCAAATGATTTAACACTAAACATTTGGTTGTATAGGAATTTTAAAAACACAAAATTATCGATCTCTTAAAACATAATAATAAAAGAATGTCTACCAAATAAGGAAAGCGAATTACATAATGTGATCTACTGAACTGCTAACAATGAATGGATTAACGAATGAAATGAATGGTTTCGTGAGAAGATGAAGCTAATTATTATTAAAAGTAAAAAGGTGTGTTTGTGTTCGTGTGATCTTAGTTAGAGATTTATGGTCTCAGTGTTTTAAAATATTGTTAGTTTTATGTTTGGAATTAAATGTATTGTATTTCTTTTCTGTTTCTTTGTTTTTTGTAACAATTAAAATAATATTCTTCAGAAAAACATCAGTCTACTTATCTATAAATAAAAACCGGTCAAGAGCGAGTCGGACTCGCGCACCGAGGGTTCCGTTCCGATTTCTGAAAAAGTGTGCTATTTAGAGACATCGTTTTATTTGTCCTGTAATCTATACATAAACTTCTATGACATAGAATAATTTCAGATGTTTCTCTATGCAAACTTCGGAGATCATACGGTATTTTTTTTTACATTTTTCATCAAAAGTCGAAAACTATGCCGTCTAAAAAAAAAGAAGAAAAAAAAATGTTTGAGAATGTGCAAACAGCGCTCTTTCATATGATACCCCACATGGCCTAGTACTTCGATTTTTTAGGACCCCCTTTCAGTCCCTGTTGCAAAAAAAAAACATATAATGTAGGTATTTTTGTTTCTTTCTTATTTGCAAAATAGTTGGGCAAACATCATCTAAAACTGTTCCAAATTAGTAGTTCTTGAGAATCCAGCTGTGACAGGCAGACAGACAGACTGAGTCACACCATAAGGGTTCCTTTTTTACCATTTTGGTACGGAACCCTAAAAATTAATGGCTAAATGTGTTGATATGCGCAAAACTCGGCTGGACCAATTCGGCTATTTTTTTTTTCAAATATTTCTTGGAGTCCGAGGAAGGTTCTTAGCTTACGTTCTAGGTACCTTTTTTATATAATTTTTTTTCTTTATTTCTGTAAACTTTTATCATTGTGTTTTTAGTTTTAGTTGGTGATCTTCCTGTGCGAGTTACAATAAATACTTTTTCACACCACCTGCTCGAAAATGTCAAATTATATGTCAAGCAACCTTAACCTAAAGTGAGTCATTAGTGGCCGGGGACACAGACGGTCAATAATGTTGTACTGGATTTCATTATGACCCGCTGGTCAATAATGTGATTTGAATTTGGAATCTCACATGCTCAGCTAAATTGGCAGTATAGTACTAACAAACACCCTTTGGTGCCAGAAAGAGGAAAGCTATTCTCGAAACCCTTACTACGCGTGGATGATATTCTCGATTTCCTACAAAATCATAACGACTGCTTCTTCATATCGTTGCCATGTTTTCGAAGACATAATATTTTAAGAATAATTATATAACTACGAACCATTTTTATTATTTTTTAATTTTTTTTTTTTTTTTAATTCCACATCATAAACGTACCAAATAAAAACTTAACTTTATCTTTGCACAACTGGACTAATGTCTCAAATGTTACCATTAACTCAATTAATATGTAAGTGCATATAACTAACTAGTTCTAAATATGTTATTCTTACTGTTTGTTTATTTAATAAATACTTTGTTTTTCGTACTATGGCTATTATTTTCTCACAGTAGGTGTAAAAAGTAGAGTATCCTCCTCTGGGCTAAAGGTGTCTTTGCCTTGGGCTAGCTTGAATGCCTCGCTGCATTCAGGATTCTTGTATTAACCCCCTCGCTTCGCTCGTGAGTTAAACTCTTAACTCCCTCGCTGCGCTCGGGAGTTAAATCCCGAATCCTTCATTGCGCTCGAGATTCAATATGACGCCCGTGACATAAGACACAACTTTAGCCCCTCGGTGCATAATCTACTATTGTTACCCCTTATGAGGGTTTTCGTTAATTACTGCTCATGTTGTGTACACAACTATGTATACTAGAAAGGTTTAGGTGGTTAAATAAAGGTAAGCAATCTTGATGTGACTTTTTACACAAACACACGTTAAACAAATAAACTACTGCTTAAACTAATGGTTCAATTGATTTAGTCATCATTATTGTTGTATTTACATTGGTTTTTAGTTGCATTTTATTTTTAAACTGAGGTTTTAAAATAAAAAGTGATAAAAGACACATCAAGATTGTTTACCGTTATTTCACTACCTAAACCTTTCTGGTATAACTATTTACACGAGGTACTAAATTAAATTACTAACTACTTACTTATTACAAATAATACTAAGTTTTTAATTGAATTTGGGGCATATTTATTTAGATGTGTATTCTAGAACACTCAATCTGCCTAGCCTTTTCCCAACTATGTTGGGGTCGGCTTCCAGTCTAACCTGATGCAGCTGAATACCAGTATTTTACATGGAGCGACTGCCTATCTGACCTCCACAACCCAGTTACTGGGTAATACGATACCCCTTGGTAAGACTGGTTGTCAGACTTTCGGGCTTCTGACGACCCGTAACGACTGTCAAAGATCCACGAATAACAGCCGGGACCAACGGCTTAAGGCCCAGATTTCCTGAAAACGATCAAAAAGGTGGTTTTTTAAAGCAGTGTATCTCATAAACCGTAAATAATTTTGACATGTAAAAAAAATATGATATTTTCAAGTCTTTTTCGCATACAGTGATGGAAGCCAAAACATAATTATACATATTTTAATGCACCAAAAAAATATTTAAACATACCTCCTAATAATCTTTAAAAGCAGTTTATGCCTTCATTAACAATTATAATTATAATTAAAAATATACCATGAAATGTCAAATTCCAAACTGCATCCAGTGATGGATTACTTTTTATTAAATAGTTAATTGCTAATTTTATACGATTTTATTTGCATTTTTACGACATAATTCCGGTGCGCGTGAGAATCTTCTATCTCGTGCGTCAAACTAGACAGCCATAACGCCATTTCACTTACACACCGAGCTAAACCAATCTTGGAACCTGGGCCTTAACGTGCTTTCCGAGGCACGGAGGAATCTCGGTATGTACAAATGGTCACCCATCCACTGACCAACCCCGGCAAGCATAGCTTAACCTGACGGATCGACCCGTGCGGCTGTTATTATTTAGCCACGAGCTATTATAGTATTAGAGCTATTAGAGTATTCTAGAACAATGGGTTTAAATAAACTGGAAGTATAACTTGAATCCATAACACACTTGGCGCCAAAAACCTGTTTCCTCATGAGAAAATCGATTATATCACTATATCGGCTAGAAAAAACGTGAATCGAATAGCATCGTGCACTCGTTTTTCAACGCTCGGCTTAGCACCTAGAGTTGAAAATCCAACAGAGTGTTTTCTTGACGCGCTCTGATGCGCTTTGTTGGAATCTCAACGCTCGGCTCAATACCGAGAGTTTACAATCCAGTGCGCGAAAAAAAACGTTGCATAAAAAACTCGCTCGTGCGAACCTGGGCAAAAGTTACACGTGTGAAAAGCGAAAAGGCACGATTTTTGCATACATAATGGTCATGTTGTTACCCTATATACATATCAGATTTGTTTATGTTATTGTCAATTAATATCAAATTCGTTATGGCCGGGAGGTATGGGGATCGTCTTTAAAACCAGCCCAACCCAGTGCAAGCACTGATTTAAGGCGAGTATCTCCATAACTAAAATGCGGAGTACTCCTGGAGGCCAATTCCGGTGGCATGGAAATTATCTCCATGGTCGAAATATAAGTCGAGAAACTGCGTATCTCCGTCGAAAACGAAAAAATGCTATTCTAACGATCTCCATTCATAAATTTTTCGATCGCAAACCAGCGAGATATCACGGCTGGTCCTAAGGTATGGAGATATGAAATCTCCGTTGGCACATCTGTCAAAATTTACATTCGTAGGTTTATATTCGTATTTTTTTTTGGTACCTACATGTAGAGGCTTCGGGGTTTATGGGTTTCATAAAGGGGGGCCAAATTTTCATTATTTTTGCGATAGGACATACCGTTTTCGAGATATAAGCAAAAGAAAAAATTGGAAAAAATTGTTATGTTGGTGTGAATTTTAGTTCATGACAACTAATTTTATTCCACACCTATGTCACGATTACAAATAGTTTTATTTAGTTTGAAAATTAAAACCTACCTACGTCAGAAAAAGGACACAAATCACAGAGCACTATATAATACTACACAAATCATTCGAAATGCGTTTCGGATCACGCTACTTTGCAATTACTATTTTCAGTACCTAAGTAGGTAATTATAAAAAAAAACACAGTTATAGAAACACAATATACTAAAATTATCTTTTATAATGTGTTTGCTTGGATTTAATAAATTAAACATTACGTTATTAATACTAAAAAAAGAAAAACGTAGCATAATCGATTATAATCAAAGTGAATCGATAAAAATGGAACGTCTTTTAGACGAGATTATTTTCTCCGTTGTAAATCTTTCTCCATGGTCTACCAGAATACGGTTTTTTGATAGTATCGAGATTTGAACCGGACATTGATGCGGAGATTTGAAACAGAGATTGATCTCCATGGTCGTGATATCTAGCTCGAGCCCGGAATTGGGTCCCTGGAGGCCAATTCCGGTGGCATGGAAATTATCTCCATGGTCGAAATATCAGTCGAGAAACTGCGTATCTCCGTCGAAAACGAAAAAATGCTATTCTAACGATCTCCATTCATAAATTTTTCGATCGCAAACCAGCGAGATATCACGGCTGGTCCTAAGGTATGGAGATATGAAATCTCCGTTGGCACATCTGTCAAAATTTACATTCGTAGGTTTATATTCGTTTTTGTTTTGGTACCTACATGTAGAGGTTTAGGGGTTTATAGGTTTCATTAAGGGGGGGCCAATTTTTCATTATTTTTGCAATAGGACACACTGTTTTCGAGATATAAGCAAAAGAAAAAAAAAATACAGTACTGTTTTTGCACTTGAAGTCAAGGTGTTGGTGTGAATTTTAGTTCATTACAACTAATAAAATTTTATTCCACACCTTTTTAATCGCGATTAAAAATAGTTTTATTTAGTTTGAAAATTAAAACCTATCTACGTCAGAAAAAGGACACAAATCACAGAGCACTATACAAATCATTGAAATGCGTTTCGGATCACGCTACTTTGCAATTACTGTTTTCAGTACCTAAGTAGGTAATTATAAAAAAAACACAGTTATAGAAACACAATATACTAAAATTATCTTTTATAATGTGTTTGCTTGGATTTAATAAATTAAACATACGTTATTATTACTAAAAAAAGAAAAACGTAGCATAATCGATTATAATCAAAGTGAATCGATAAAAATGGAACGTCTTTTAGACGAGATTATTTTCTCCGTTGTAAATCTTTCTCCATGGTCTACCAGAATACGGTTTTTTGATATTATAGAGATTTGAACCGGACATTGATGCGGAGATTTGAAACAGAGATTTATCTCCATGGTCGTGATATCTAGCTCGAGCCCGGAATTGGGTCCCTGGCCTGAAATGTATGCTCCATGGAGAGACCAATCTGAACCGACGAACCTACGCCAATCTGACCTAGCCTATAACGTTCCCAATGCTGGGACACAAGTATCCTCTCAGTGAGAGGGAGTGGGCTGTAATCCACCACGTGAGCCCAGTGCGGGTTGGTAGATGTCATATGTCTTTGAATGACGTACCCAGTAAATGTTATCTTTATAGTTAGGTAAGTACAAAAACATGTGCTATAGCAATTATATCCAGGGTCGAGGATAGCCAAAGACTATGCAAAAACACGTCGATCCGTTTCTCCGTTTCTACTTGAAAGATAAACAAATCAAATAATTCACTTTGGCATTAATTTTGTTATAATTTATGGATGTATCATCGATACGACGAAAACCACTTTCCATGTGGTCAGCCAGTTACATAAAAAACTAATGTTTTAAACATAGAATAGCACATTAAACGAGCGCCAATTATAACACATGTGACATAATCTCTAATGTAATAACGCTGAAGAGTTTGTTTGTACGCGCTAAACTCAGAAACTACCAGTCGGATTTGGAAAATTCTTCTTGCATTTGATAGCCCAATTCTTGAGGAAGGCTACAGGCTATTTAACATCACGCTACGACCTTTAGGAGCCGAGCAAAAAGAGAAAAAGTAAGAATGTACTCGTAAGCCAAAACGAGCGCTGCAACGCGGTGGGTCGGGGTCCGAAATTCCACGCTGACGAAATGGCTAGTATTGTCAAAATCCAGTTTCCAAGGGCCAGAGGTTACCGCTACTAACTAGAAATCCGTTACGTCATAGAACGGACTCGCAAATGAGGACACGAATATGATTATTAGGTAGGTAGATGTAGCTTCAAATACGACATCCTTGTTAAACTGTCCAGAACATCTTGACACAATACGAATCTGTGTTTCTGTGATCTGGGACTGGAGTCTTCAAATCTCGCTCGAGTGATACACAAATTGTGTTACTTATTCACTCGGGGACCATTTGGTTACCCATTGAAAGGGTTTTCGATAGGGTTAAACAAGAACCCATACGATGTGGGTAACCCTTTTGAACGGCTCTTAAATTAAGCCGTTCAAAAGGATTTCACTTCAACTCTCTTAAAAACGATAACACCGTAACATTTCGACTCTGACAATGTAATATGCAAAGGTAATATGATCTCACGATGATGGCCATACGTTGCAAATAGCTAATATGGTAACCCGAACAAAACCCTATCTCAATGAAGGGGTAACTCTTTTACTGGGTTTCAAGCATAGAAGAACCCATTTAATGGGTTATCCATATTGAAGGTAAATGACACAATGTAGGCTAACAAAAAAAAAACCCTTTTACTGGGTTTCAAGTCTAAAACCCATTCAAGGAGTTCCTTACACATGATAAAGGTAACCTCATAAACGGCTTACCCCTTCGAAAGACTTCTCCTATCCGGGGTTGTACGGTCCCTGAACACAATAGGCACAATACGAATTTGTGTTTCTCGATAGATACTCTGGGACTGGAGTTTTCAAGTCTCGCTCGAGTGAATAGTTAACTTCTAGACATGAAGTTCACGCAGAAAAAATATGAAGCTTCTCACGAACGGGTTAAAAAGTACAGTGGAGCACCGTCTATTTTCTGTTTTATACGATTATACGTAAACAGTTCCTTATTGTGCAGTAAAATTTGCTTTAAATCGAAGGTATTTAAATATGTTAAGAACTTATTAAGGTTGATGCGCCAGGGTAGCCCGCGAAATTCAAAATTTCTTACGTTTTTTGCAATTTGTAGGTCAGTGTGAGCTTGTATGTTGATTAAAATATAAATCGCGGCCGTAGCTAATTTGGCTTTACAGAATTATAATCATTAGAATCAGCAATACAACTCCATAAGTTAGCATTTATCTCAAATCTAGCGATTTCATGAAATCATGAGGTTTGAGGTAAATGCTAACTTATGGAGCTGTATTGCTGATTCTAATGATTATAATTCTGTAAACCCATGTTAGCTACAGCCGCGAATCATATTTTAATCAACATACAAGCTCACACTTAACTACAAATTGCAAAAAACGTAAGAAATTTTGAATTTCGCGGGCTACCGTGGAGCTTTCGCCTTAAGCTAAAAATTGATTTAAGTATAGCATTTTGTCGTAAAAAGCGCGTTTAGTTCCGGTGCGCGTGAGTCTTCTATCTCGCTCGTCAAACTAGACAGCCATAACGCCATTTCACTTACACACCGAGCTAAACCACGCTTCGATGTATCCCAACATAAGAAGAAGGCATGATACTCCAACCCCAAATAAACCTGGGATAAGGTCAAGAGAATGATGGTGACTTTTTTTTCCTCAACACAAGCCAGTAATCAAGACTTTAAGAACCACCTTTCCCTTCTTAAAAAAAAAAACTCAATAAAAAAGAATCACAAAAACAAATGGTTCAAAAGTATCTACTTTTCATAAAAACAATTTAAGAAATGGCTCTCGTTTCCCTAAACAAGATGGCGGAAGGAAATTCTCGCCAATATTTTAATAATCTTAATTCAAATCTTTTATGACTGTTCTAATAAGACACCTGAGGCCTTATAAAAAGATAAAAGATAAGGGATGTCGTAATAAAAATGCCTGAGAGAGAGATATTTTCATTATTAACAAGCTGATCCGACAGACGTTGTCCTGTCCAAATTTAACTGTCAAAGTCAAACTGTATATCGAAAAGAAAGAGAAAGTGTCAAATCTACGGATGCATTCTAGTAGTTTATATTACATCAGATTACCAACCCGTAGAATTGACAACAGGGCCCCAAGTCTGCTATTTTTTACATTCCAACACGATCCCATTGTCACTGCATTGTCATTTTGCTAAAAGTTCGTAATCTGCTAAATTCATAATTTCATACAATGGAGTGTCAGTGGTTGACTATTGGAAAGTCATAATGACGCCATTATGACGCCATTATATTAGTAGATTACCAAACTTGTCAAAATCAACAATTATGAAATCAATGATAGACCATTCTGACACTATTGTAATAGCAGACTTGAGGCCCAGGAATGCAGTTTGTATGGGAAAAAGAAAAATGTGGTTTTTACGTTTTTTCGTGCAATTTTCCCATTTTTTAGGGTTCCGTAAACAGGACCCTATTACTAAGACTCCGCTGTCCGTCCATCCGTCTGTCACCAGGCGGTATCTTTTTTTTTTAATTCAAATTGAAAAGGCTTTGTCGCACATGCGATTATGCCGCCCTGGTTGGCTTAAAAAAATCATACTAATTACTATTTACCGTACTTTTAGCATAGCTAGTTTGTGAAGTACTCTAGCTGCATCAGAAAGTGGCGCAGCCAGAACACTAGTAACCTATCTCTCTAATCCTGCAATCTAAGCTATTTCTAAATTCCTCGTTGCGGACACACTCTGTAAATATGTGATAAACATCATCAACGGAATCATGAACCGTGATAGTTAGACAGTTGAAATTTACACAGGTGATGTATTTCTGTTGCCGCTACCACAACAAATACTAAAAAAACAGAATAAAATATTTAAAGGGCTCCCATACAACAAACGTGATTTTTTTGCAGTTTTTATAGATACTGGTAGGAACCCTTCGTGCGTGAGTCCGACTCGCACTTGGCTGATTTTTTCTTTTCATAAGAACCTTCCTAGGACTCCAAGGAATATTTGAAAAAAAAAAAAAAAAATTGCCGTACTTATTAATGTCGTAATTGCGGGACCTCTTCTAAATCCTCTGTAAAAGATTTAGAAGACGTCCAAGAAGAGAAGAGGAGGAAGAAGAGGTAGAAGAGGTTCTCTAAGAGAACCTCTTGTCAAAATGTACTGAACAGCTGATTTTTTTTTCGCGATTTCAAGTTTGGTCCCATAGTAAAAGTTGTTCAGAATGATGAGTACAATGACCCCTTAAGAGGTTTTGCACATTTAACGTTACACGTTGTATACTAATTTTAATTGTACATTTTATAATTTAGGACGAAAATTAAAAACAACGATTACTTGTATATTTATTTCAACACTCTGACTGAAAAGATCAGAGTAGTTTAGGCTGAAGCTCATCCAATCACGTTAGGCACGGCAAACTAACTAATTGGTACGAGCGTGCCTGATCATCGATTAAAGTAACTAGGTCTGTTGCGTAACTGAAGCGATGAAGCGTGACGATATATGTATGTGGCCATGTGGGTATTTACACCAGTCTATCTTACTGTCGCACAGTACACTCTTCTGATACAAAGAAGACACGAGCATTGATTTACCACGCTTGCTTAACCCCTCAAGTGTCGAATGCACCCCATGTGTGCATAAGAAAAACCTATGGGGTTCGCAATTAACCCCCAACCCTCCCCACTCGCTGTGGTTTTGGGTCTAAAATTAGCCAAACTCAGACACTTGAGGGGTTAAGAGGAAATAGGGGCGAAAAATTAGGTATTTTAAGAAGGTATTGCTGTCGCTCTGCGAGCGCTCCGCCCTCGAATTCGTGCGATAAGGACAACTGCAGATTCGACTAAATAGCCTGTGTAAAAAGTCACATTTCGAGGTTTGGCTCTCGCCTATTTCCTTCTCCAATATTGGACCAATTTAAAAGATATTTCATAAACTGAATAAGAAGGATATATACTATGCCCCTATGTTTTTCTTTTTTCGTTAATAGGTGTCAAATTGGTACACTAGGCGTCTGTTGACAGCGGTCTGAATAGGCAATTTTGAGCATTTTTGGAGGGTTATAGTTCTTATAAAAATAATATATCATCAAAAAGGAAAACATAGGGGCATACAAGTAGCTGATATTTATATTTCTGTAAAAAATCATTGCTTTATGGTCATTAACCAGAAAGAAAACAGGCGAGAGCGTTTGTATCTTTTTGTATGGAGAAAAGAGCACCCACGTTTCCTCTTAAGGCCCTGGTTCCAAGCTTGGTTTAGCTCGGTGTGTAAGTGAAATGGCTTTATGACTGTCTAGTTTGACGCACGAGATAGAAGATTCTCACGCGCACCGGAATTATGTCGTAAAAGTGCAAATAAAATCGTATAAAATTAGAAATTAACTATTTAATAAAAAGTAATCCATCACTGGATGCAGTTTGGAATTTGACATTTCATGGTATATTTTTAATTATAATTGCTAATGAAGGGATAAACAGCTTTTAAAGATTTTTTTGATGCATTAAAGTATGTTTAATTATGTTTTGGCTTCCATCACGGTATGCGAAAAGGACTTGAAAATATCATATTTTTTTTACATGTCAAAATTATTTACGGTTTATGAGATACACAGCTTTAAAAAACCACCTTTTTGATCTATTTCAGGAAATCTGCGCCTTAAGACAGGTTGGCGATTTCAGACTTATATTGACTAGGATGACTTTTTTTACCGTCTTGAAAAAAATAGGCTACTTATAATAGGTGAACGGAGTAGAAGCCTAATGTCATATCTATCTGTCATGTCTTTTTTAGGGTTCCGTACCTCAAAAGGCAAAAACGGAACGCTTATAGCATCACTTCGTTGTCTGTCTGTCTGTCAAGACCCTTTTTCTCAGGAACGCGTGGAGGTATCAGGTTAAAATTTATGTCAAATACGTTGGTCTATGGTCCGTTGGAGTCCTAAAAAAATCAAGCTTCTCAGTTAACACAATAAAAAAATACGGCCATTTATGCGACATATTTTGATACTCGCAAGTAAATCAAAACCTATGGGGTAGTACCCTAGAATCATGAAATTTGGCAAGAAGCAAGGTCTCAGCACAAATGTAGGGAAAAGCACGAAAATTGTTGTTGTTAATTTGTAATTTTATCACCTAACAAAATATTTTTTTGGGATACAATTTTAAGTTTGTTTTATGGGATAGTACCACATCGAAAAAGTGAAAAATAAAAAACTTTTTTACAAAAAAAAAAAAACGACTTTCAAAAAAAAAAAAACACTAGCTAAAAAGTGAAAAAACTTTTTACAAAAAAAAAACAACCGACTCCCAAAAAAACACTACAAAGTGAAAAATAACTTTAATTTCGGTAGTCGGCGTCTTTGGTTTTTTATTTACTTTCGTATTTTTTTTGCCACCGACTTCCAAAATTAAAGTTATTTTTCACTTTGTAGTGTTTTTTTGGGAATCGGTTGTTTTTTTTTTTGTAAAAAGTTTTTATTTTTCACTTTTTAGTGGTGGCCTACCCCACACACAACATACAACTCAAGTAGGTACCTAGCGTAATTTGAAGCGGCATATAGTAAGCATTAAATCATTTATAGCCAGAGTGCACCTCATGACAATTCCAATAAGCCCAAACACGGCTAGGATACATCGTTTTATTACCGAGTTCCGATGCCTACCTTCCGGCTTCTTCATCAGATCGGTTCGATTTTATTTAAAGCTTCGTCATAGTACCTTTACTATTAATCGAGATATCTTATCGCCACCCGTGAAATAGTTATGATCGTTGAGGAGTTCCCGTGGCTTTCTGTGGTCTTCTTCATCAGTTCCACTTCACCAGATGATACTTTCTGAATGCAAACGCTTGATTTGTTGATGAAAATACCAAAATAGCTATATGTATGGCTATATATTTGAGGAGTTCCCTCGATTCCTCATGGATACCATCATCAGAACTGGATTTTGATAAAAATGGGACCAATCTGGAAGTATACCCTTTCAAATAAAAAAAGAATTTTCCGAATCGGTTCATAAATGACGGAGTACTGAGGTAACAAACATACAAAAAAAAAAAACATTCAACCGAATTGAGAACCTCCTCCTTTTTTTGAAGTCGGTTAAAAATAACTTTAATTTCAGAAGTCGGTGGCAAAAACGAAAATACAAAACCATAGACACCGACTTCCGAAATTAAAGTTATTTTTCACTTTGTAGTGTTTTTTTTTGGAAGTCGGTTGTTTTTTTTTTTGTAAAAAAGTTTTTTAGTACCCCAACGTACGTAACTCATTTCTGTGTCTATTCTAGCAATAAATGAATAGTTTGAAAAAGATATTGAATCTTTGCGAGAATCCATTAAATGTAGCTAGAGTTCAATTCACTGACTTCATATCTCTAACAAGCTAAACTAAATAGTTATCAGAATTGCGATTGCAATCGTTTCTGAAAGCTCAAGTTCAATTTAATTTGTTGCGAAATGATTAGTTGTTGTTCAGGTGAATCACGAATATGTGTTCTGCGAATTTGATCCTTATAGCTCAAAGACATTGAACCTCTAGAACGTTGCCATGATTACAGTGTGAGGTGTGGAAGTGAGACACATATTACGAAATTAATAGGAAAATTGAGACAAAGCATCGTATCTTCTATCTCATAAGGAGTGACGTATTTTTGCTTGGCGAACTTATGAATGTTAGCCAAACAAAGTGATTTCACTGTTACAAAATTTATCTTGCGTCGATTAATTTAACTTTTTTGGACAGTTTTTGCATTGTGCGTAACTGCGTATGTATTGACATGGGTTTCAGTCCAAAATATGGAAAATTTCTTACGTTAAACTTCATTTCTCATACCACATAACCTAGAAAAAGTATTAATTGCTCTCATGAGCGGCCACGCGGTGGCTCGATCTAGATGTATATGATCTAAGGCTAAAACACTAGCAACCTCTTAAGGGGTCATTGTACTCATCATTATGAACAACTTTTATTATGGGACCAAACCTAAAATCGCAAAAAAAATTAGCTGTTCAGTACATTTATCTACATCAAATTCGTCAAAATGTAGGGAGCAGCTGATTTATTTTTTGCGATTTCAGGTTTGGTCCCATAGGAAAAGTTGTTCATAATGATGAGTACAATGACCCCTTAAGAGCTTGCTGGTGTTTTACCAATAACCCTGTAAACGAAATTAATATGAAAATTGAGACAAAGCATCGTATCTTCTGTCTCTTACGGCGTGACGTATTTTTGCTTGGCGAACTTTTGAATGTTAGCTAAACAAAGTGATTTCACTGTTACAAAATTTATCTTGCGTCGATTAATTTCACATTTTGGGACAGTTTTTGCATTGTGCGAATGTATTGACATGGGTTTCAGTCCAAAATATGGAAGATTTCTTACGTTAAACTTCATTTCTCATACCACATAACCTAGAAAAAGTATTATGTTGCTGTCTCATGAACGGCCACTCGGTGGCTCGATCTAGATGTATATTATCTAAGTTATAGGTACTAGACATTTTCCAACTGACAAGTGTCAGAAATGCATTTTCTCGACGGGCGGACTATAAAGGCGAACGCGCACTGCAGTGCGTTTCCGTTAGTTCTGCCGCACTGGGCGGGGCCTACAGTAACAAAACGCATGACCGCAGTGCGCGCACTTCAAAGACATTCCATACTTCACAGATTATGCGTTAGAAAAACGCACCGCAGTGCGCGCTCGCCCTAACTGCAGACATGAGATTTGACAGCAGATAACTGGCAACACGAGCAAAATATCGCAGTGCGTTGCTATTAAGGCGACAGCGCCGGGGTAGTCCGCGAAATTCAATTTTTTATACGTTTTTTTGCAATTTGCAGGTCAGTGTCAGGTTGTATCTTGATCAAAATATGATAATGCGACAGTAAAACATATTTATTTACATAATTTTAACTATAAAAATCATCAAAAAACCCAAAAAAAAAATGAATTTCGCAACTTTTCTTTAAAAAGTAATGATTTGACTACTCACTCGTAAACGCGTCCATAGCACGTTGACTGCCAGACAACACACAATAGAAAATCTATTGTTTGCGGTCACCGTATGTCCGCAGTGGCACTCAATGACCACAGATTACTTATAATGTAGCAAGCTGTCAATGACGAAAGACTCTTGCTGTCTGCAGCCCTATCTTAGTTGACATAATAAATACATTAGTCGTCCTTTACGACACCCAAGCCAAGGCTACTAACATCATCGAGCTTTATTGCAATTCCGACGCAAAAATATTAACGTGTCGTAAATCTAACAAGAATGTCTGAATTACATTTCATTCGACATTTTCCCGCGCTTTTATCGAAACCGCCATTTTGTTTTTACTGCGCTTTATTATCTATGCATCACAGGCAAAGGAAATGATTTAGTGAACTTAGGTAAACAACTTCATTTAACTTACATCTGACACGGAAGAAGGAATAAGTCGGTTATATACTTCCGTCTGTAGATGACTTGAAAGGTAAGTGTAAGACATAGCACAGGAGAGGACAGAAAGTCGACTCGTCATTGATATAAAAACTGTATACGCAGTAATATATAAGTCAATGCGACTCGTACAAGAAGTGTAAACGTTCGAGGCCAAACTTACCGAGGCCTACAAAATACGCGCCACGAAAGATGCGACTTTCCAGATCGATTTTCCAGATTAGACACAGCCACAGATCATAATAATATGATATTTTCCGACATCCACGCGGGCGAAAAGCCATGGGCAAGGCTAGTCATAGATAAGTAATCGTATTGTTGTGTATAACTCTTTGACGTTTCTGGAGCTTTAATTGTTGTAAACAGTAATGACTTCTTCGGACTCTTGTCGTTTGGTTATTCTTTGCCGTTTATTTTTAGATGATTTTTAGTGATTTAACACTCCCGTCACTCTACATATTGGAAATGGCTGTATTTGTAAAAAGTAATCCTCAATGGTTTCCGCTTTTGTCAAATAATTACGACAGAAATAGACGTGAGAAGTATAGACTTTGGGTGCGGTCATACGCGGCCAAAACAGCACTTCTAAGGAAAAGTGTTGTATGCATGGCCCCATTAATATACAATAAAATTCCGAATGATATTAAGCAATTGAATTTTAATTTATTTAAGAAAACACTCAAAAAGTTGCTTACTGAGAAGTGCTACTACAACATTGCTGATTTTTTAAATGATGAATTTTGAATTTTATTGTGGATTTAATTGTATTTTTGACATATTTTGTGACATTGAATTATTGACTATATTTAACAATGAATCTAATTTTATTTAAGAAACTGACATTAAATAATTTATAATTGCCAATTTAATTACTACATAATAATAAAAACATTTTGTACGCCGAGTGAGGCAAAACATGTTGGTTCAATAACAATATTTTCCATCAATATGTGCATTCGTGTATCATGTTACACATGTTTTAACAAATAAATTTATCTTTATCTTTATCTTTATCTTTATCTTTAAGTTTCTAAGTATTAGAATATTACTTTGTCCAGGACTCAAGGCATTCAGAACTCCAAAAATGGCTTCGTGATTCAATTAATAGCATGTCTATAATCAAGAGTTCTTCTGAAAAGTCAGAATATGTATCACGGCATGTGGTTCCAATTTGTCGTATCATATGGTAATGGATTCGTAGAAAAGTAATAAATGCCTACGGTTATAATTATTTCGTCCATTATTTGTTAGTCTTGTTAGTTGTACCTCCTTATGCGAAATATTTTCGGCAGCAAAATTTTTAACAGAAAAAGATTCCGAAGAATTGAGAGCCTCCTACTTTTTAGGGTCCCGTATCGTAGTGATTTGATACCTATTAGACTTCTATCACTCTTTAAAGGGATCGTGACATGTTTCCAGTAACTCTGTATAAACAGGTAAACACCAATATTTAAATCCATTGAAATACCAAAAACAATTTTCTTAATTTAATTATTTTATTTTGACAGCAAAAAGCGCGGCAAAGAATCAAAGCAGCGTAATTCCGAATTTTCGTATTAATAATTTTCTTTTGACAGCAAAAAACGCGGCAAAATAATCAAAGCAGCGTAATTCCGCAAACATTTCACATTTTTTATCAACGCCAAATCACTTTCGCTGTGAATAGCGGTTGTAAGATGGTCGAGTCCGTAACTCACATTGATATTGCGTCATATTACGTTTTCAACTACAAGAGTGAAAGTTTAAAGCTATTGTTGATCGTAATTGAGGCTTCAATTGCTTTGTTAGCTATTCTTACTATTAAGAGGATATATCGAAGCGTGCTGTCTAGTTTCGCCGAATTTAAACGCGCTTCGTTTAAATATAGATTTATGAAAAAATGCTAAACTTAAATCAATTTTTAGCTTAGTAAGTTCTTAACATATTTAAATACCTTTGATTTAAAGCAAATTTTACTGCACACTATGGAACCGTTTACGTATTATCGTATAAAACAGAAAATAGACGGTGCCACTTTCATTTTTTTTTGTATAGAAAAAAAATCATGTTTTGGTTTTATTACAGCAGTAAACAATATAGTCGAATAACACATATGGAAAATCCAAATGATTTAACCATAAGATTACATTGGATAAGTAATAACAGCCGCACGGGTCGATCCATCAGGTTAAGCTACGCTTGCCGGGGTTGGTCAGTGGATGGTTGACCATGTTTACATTTCGAGACTCCTCCGTGCCTCGGAAAGCACGTTAAGCCGTTGGTCGCGGCTGTCATTTGTGGATCTTTGACAGTCGTTACGGGTCGTCAGAAGCCCGAAAGTCTGACAACCAGTCTTATCAAGGGGTATCTTATTATCCGGTTACTGGGTTGTGAAGGTCAGATAGGCAGTCGCTCCATGTAAAATACTGGTATTCAGCTGCATCCGGTTAGACTGGAAACCGATCTCAACATAGTTGGGAAAAGGCTAGGGAGATTGAAGAGGATACATCGAAGCGTGGTTTAGCTCGATGTGTAAGTGAAATGGCGTTATGGCTGTCTAGTTTGACGCGAGAGATAGAAGACTCTCACGAGCACCGGAACTAAACGCGCTTCGTTTAAATGTAGATTTATGACAAAATGCTATATTTAAATCAATTTATAGCTTAGGGTGTGCTGGGGCAGCTGCTGCAGGTGCGGAAAACCTCAAACGGCGCAAATACTCCAATCTTATTGGGACTTATATGTTCGAGCCGTTTGGGGTTGAAACACTAGGGCCATGGGGTCCGAGTGCCCTTTTGGTTTTTCGGGACATCGGCTAACGGTTGGTCGACTCTACACGTGACCAAAGGGCTGGCCTATTTTTTGGACAAAGAATTAGCATTGCCATACAACGTGGCAATGCTGCCAGTCTTTTGGGCACCTTTCCTTTCGACAGTGATGCGGATGAATTTTTCGATGCCCTATGATGGGAAATCATGGGGCATCGAAAAATCCTCCTTTTTGTATTATACTTGTACATATTAATTTTTTTAAGTCTGTTAGATTTTAGCATGTAAAAAACTAAGAAAATAAATATTAGCAATATTTATAGCTTAGTAAGTTCTTAACATATTTAAATACCTTCGATTTAAAGCACATTTTACTGCACAATATGTTTACGTATAATCGTCTAGAACAGAAAATAGACGGTGATACTTTGGATTTTTTTTTATCGAAAAAGTAATTATGTTTTGGTTTCAGTACAGCAGTAGACAATATAGTCAAATAACACATATGGGAAAATCGAAATGATTTAACCATATACATTTGGTTTTATAGGAATTTTAAAAACACAAAATTATCTATGTATCCCCTTAAGTAGCGATCCTCGTGGCTAACGGTCGGATTCTCAACGTAAAGCTGCCGCCGTCATTTTGAAGACATCATCATCTGCCTAGCCTTAAGGTCGGCTTCCAGTCTAACCAGATGCAGCTGAATACCATTATTTACATGGAGTGACCGCCTATCTGACCTCCGCAACCAAGTTATTGTATGATATGATACCCCTTGGTAAGACTGGTTGTCAGACGACCCGTAACGACTGTCAAAGACCCACGAATGACAGCCGGAACCAACGGCTTAACGTGCTTTCCGAGGCACGGAGAAGTCTTGGTATGTAAAGACGGTGATCCATCCACGGAGCAACCCCGGCAAGCGTAGCTTAATCTGATCCATGGACCCGTGTGGCTGTATACAGTCAGCTGTTCCCTACATTTTGACGAATTATGCGAACATAATTATGTACTTCACAGCTGATATTTTTTTCGCGATTTCAGGTTTGGTTCCATAGTAAAAGTTGTTCATAATGATGAGTACAATGACCCCTTAAAATATTGCCACTGTGACCACTGTCTACACTTACACCCTGTATATGATGGTACGGAACCCTCGGTGCGCGAGTCCGTCTCGCTCTTGACCGGTTTTTTTTTTAAATATAATATATTTTATAAGAGCTATTTATTTAACATCACGCTACTACAACCCTTAGGATCCGAGCGAAAATTAAAATAAGTCAGAAAGAACGCTAAGTGAAAAGGAAGCAATGAAGCGGACGGGCGTTGCGATGCGACGCGGTGGGTCGGGGCGCGAAATAAAAAATAAAAAAACTATATAAACAAAATGGCGCCACTAGATTTTTCCCTTGGTCGTTGACACATAGGCATTTGACAGATTGTGATATTTATCAAAGTTCTCATAGTGTTACACATTTATTAGGCGTGCGAAAATTCCCTAGCTATTTTGTACGCCACATATTTGAAAAACATTATCATAATTATAATTGTGCTGTTGGAGTGATCCGGCACAGAACCTTAGTTGTCGACATAGCTCACGGAGTAAGCAAGCTGGAGGTCCTACATCGAAGCGTGGTTTAGCTCGGTGTGTAAGTGAAATGTCGTTATGGCTGCCTAGTTTGACGCGCGAGATAGAAGACTCTCACGCGCACCGGAACTAAACGCGCTTCGTTTAAATGTAGATTGGTGACAAAATGCTATACTGAAATCAATTTTGAGCTTAGTAAGTTCTTAACATGTTTAAATATCTTCGATTTAAAGCAAATTTTACTGCACAATAAGGAATTGTTTACGTATGATCGTATAAAACAGAAATGGTTTTTTTTTGTATCAAAAAAATTCACGTACTTAATCATGTTTCGGTTTTAGTACAGCATCCTACTAATATTATAAATGTGAAAGTTTGTATGTTTGGATGTTTGTTATTCAATCACGCAAAAACGGCTGAACGGATTTGGATGAAATTTGGTATGTACAGATAGTTTATAACCTGGATTAAGACATAGGATACTTTTCATACCGGTAGAAGGTTCCCGTGGGATAATTTCCGACATTCACGCGGGCGAAGCCGCGGGCAGCAGCAATTTAGACTATATGGTCAAATTGAAGTGACGACACGGTTGGCGCAGTGGTTGAGCGATTGACTGCTGCGCAGCATGTCGCGGGTTCGATTCCCGCACGGAACAAACATTTGTACGACCTACAAGTATTTGTTCCGAGTCTGGGTGTTTTTCTACACGTTACCATAACACAAGCATTAGGTTGCTTAGCTTGGGACTAGATGGCGTTGTGTGAAATGTCCAAGTATATTTATTTATTTATTTATTTATTTATTTTATTTATTTAAATAACACATAATTTTGGAAAATCGTAAATTATTTAACCTGTAAAATCCATAAAATTTAACCATATACATTTGGTTTTATAGAAAATTATCAAGGTATCCCCTGAAGTGTTAATGGGCTGGTCATATTAGCCGTAGAACACGTATCCCCTGAAGTGTTAATGGGCCGGCCATATTAGCAGTAGAACCGATGGCCGTTGGGGTAGACGTGTTCTTGAGTGAGTAGGATACCCTCAGGCTGGGTGGAGCGACTATCTTCGCAGGGTAGGTGGTAGCAGCTGGATGAGACTCGCCGAGAATCGAGCTGAATGGCGTGCGATAGGAGAGGCTTATGCCCAGCAGTGGGCTGCTATAGGCTGATGATGATGATGTAATTGTTCACGATATTAATATCGTCGATTATCGATGGTTAAACATGGTTTTATATTATCATCATCTTCCTGCTTGTCCCATGGTACGTGGGGCTGGCGCACACGTTTTCTTCTTCCATTATCCCCTGTCAACCGTCACGCTATCATTCACTCCCTTCTCTTTCATATCATTCCTCACACAATCATAATCTTCCTGCCCATATCCCATGGTACGTGGGGCTTGGGCACCACGTTTTCATCTTCCATTCTCCCCTGTCAACCGTCACGCTATCATTCACTACCTTCTCTTTCATATCATTCCTCACACAATCATAAATTTCCTGCCCTTATCCCATGGTACGTGGGGCTGGCGCACACGTTTTCTTCTTCCATTATCCCCTGTCAACCGTCACGCTATCATTCACTCCCTTCTCTTTCATATCATTCCTCACACAATCATAATCTTCCTGCCCTTATCCCATGGTACGTGGGGCTGGCGCACACGTTTTCTTCTTCCATTATCCCCTGTCAACCGTCACGCTATCATTCACTCCCTTCTCTTTCATATCATTCCTCACACAATCATAATCTTCCTGCCCATATCCCATGGTACGTGGGGCTTGGGCACCACGTTTTCATCTTCCATTCTCCCCTGTCAACCGTCACGCTATCATTCACTCCCTTCTCTTTCATATCATTCCTCACACAATCATAATCTTCCTGCCCTTATCGCATGGTACGTGGGGCTGGTGCAACACGTTTTCTTCTTCCATTATCCCCTGTCAACCGTCACGCTATCATTCACTCCCTTCTCTTTCATATCATTCCTCACACAATCATAATCTTCCTGCCCATATCCCATGGTACGTGGGGCTTGGGCACCACGTTTTCATCTTCCATTCTCCCCTGTCAACCGTCACGCTATCATTCACTCCCTTCTCTTTCATATCATTCCTCACACAATCATAATCTTCCTGCCCTTATCGCATGGTACGTGGGGCTGGTGCAACACGTTTTCTTCTTCCATTCTCCCCTGTCAACCGTCACGCTATCATTCACTCCCTTCTCTTTCATATCATTCCTCACACAATCATAATCTTCCTGCCCTTATCGCATGGTACGTGGAGCTGGTGCAACACGTTTTCTTCTTCCATTCTTCCCTGTCAACCGTCACGCTATCATTCACTCCCTTCTCTTTCATATCATTCCTCACACAATCATAATCTTCCTGCCCATATCCCATGGTACGTGGGGCTTGGGCACCACGTTTTCATCTTCCATTCTCCCCTGTCAACCGTCACGCTATCATTCACTACCTTCTCTTTCATATCATTCCTCACACAATCATAATCTTCCTGCCCTTACCGCATGGTACGTGGGGTTGGCGCACCACGTTTTCTTCTTCCATTCTCCCCTGTCAGCCGTCACAGTCCCGCTATCATTCGATGTCAGCGACAAAATCCAAATTCGCGATTTTCCATATTATTTATTTTACGAATTCTTTAAAATACGCAATATTATTATTCATAATTATTATTTTTTTAAATTCTTATATTTCCGAATTCTTAGGTTTCTTAATTATTTATTGTCCTAACACCAACATTTTCCGAATGTGTACAGTTCGATACAAAATGGAAAATAAATGGATTGCCTTAATATATTTTTTTATCAGCTAATGAAACATAAACTTTAAATCAAAACCATTTATTTCAGCTAGTACTTTTTGTAAGATAGTCTGTTAGCCTACCCTCTTGATTTCATTGTCATGTTATATGTTATGACATGTTTTTTTACATGGCATGGTATTTACTTTTTTCTTTTTAGCCTGGTAATGTCCTAAATCTAAACTTGGACTTTAAAGGCATCACTATGTCCCTCGCTTACGCAATAATATATTATTAGTAGTAATATTATAATTACGGGTAATAATTAGTTAGATTAGGTTATGATGAAGCTGACGTACCTTTGTAAGGTAAAAGCCTGTAAATAAATAAAGAGAAAAAAAAGGCATACTTTTGATACCTTGAGTTACATCATTGCAATTTTCGTAGGGATATCAATTATTTAAAAAAAATATAGCCTATGTTACTCGCTGATAATGTAGCTTTTTATATGTGAAAGAATTTTTAAAATCGGTTAAGTATTTTTTGAATTTATCCATGCATCTATTTGATATAACAAATCAGAGGATTTTATCCGAGATAAGAATGCTTATGTAAATGACACATAATTCCCTCCAAATAGTATATTATGTATTACAAGTTGAATCATGTGTGTGGAACAAAATCTGTTACAAACTTTTTAGTGTGATTGTACTTATTTAGGGGAAATACAGAATGTGGACTAAAATGGAACATGTATTAATGAGAAAGTGTAAATAAAAGAATATCAAAAATTCGGAATATCAAAAAATAAGAATTCGGAAAAATAAGAATATGAAGGAATAAGAAATCGGACAATTTAGACCTCGGAAAGCATCGCCGACACCTATCATTCACTCCCTTCTCTATCATATCATTCCTCATACAATCATAATCTTCACGCCCTAATTTCATGGTACGTATGGTTGGCGCACACGTTTTCTTCTTCCATTCTCCTCCGTCAACCGTCACGCTATCATTCACTCCCTTCTCTTTCATATCATTCACACAAAATCCATCCATCTTTTCTTTGGCCTTCCTATCACTCTCCATCCATCAACATGTATATTCATCACACTTTTAGTCGGTCAAGTCATTTTCCAGTTTTAGCGAGACTAACGACGACTAACAATTGATTTTTATTTTATGAAGATATAAAAAAAATAACTAAGTAAAATACACGATTGCTTATTTGAACAACAATATATGAACATAACATAAATGGTTTACATAGCTTTATGTAACTAATAGACAGAAGTTCATTAACATATTTATAAATTATTTATTAACTTGTACTGTCTTTGCGAAACCAGTTACTCAGACTTACCGTGTTATTAAAATGGTAATGTCTTTTATTCAAGACTAAGCTTTTTCCCGCGGCTTCGACCGCGTGGATGTCGGAAATTATCCCACGGGAACTTACTACCGGGATAAAAAGTATCCTATGTCCTAATCCTGGTCATAGTCTACCCATGAGCCAAATTTCATCTAAATCCGTTCAGCCGTTTTAGTGTGAAAGCGTAACGCTTCGGCTGCACCTGCGTGTATCGTCACAAAGCTTCGCGTATGACACGATACTTGCAGATGTGAGTATTATGCCGTGAAAATTATACCAACAACACTATTTACCTTGAAAACACCTAAATCGTATTTTAGACAAAAACAAATCACCTTTATCGAGTCTTGTCATTCAAATTGCAAAACCAATATGGCAGGCCAAATGTCAAAAGAAAGGGATATTCTCATAAATTTGCATTAGTGCGAAAGAGACGGCGATACCACGATTACGGATAGTGCTTTTAGTAATATACTAATGTTCTACTTTTGAAATGCTGGTAAAATATTTATGTGACTAACATATTTTGTATCTTCAAGTCTATTTCAATCAATCTGCCTAGCCTTTTCTCAACTATGTTGGGGTCGGCTTCCAGTCTAACCGGATGCAGCTGAATACCAGTATTTTACATGGAGCGACTGCCTATCTGACCTCCACAACCCAGTAACTGGGTAATACGATACCTCTTGGTAAGACTGGTTGTCAGACTTTCGGTCTTCTGACGACCCGTAACGACTGTCAAAGATCCACGAATGACAGCCGGAACCAACGGCTTAACGTGCTTTCCGAGGCACGGAGAAGTCTCGGTATGTAAAGATGGTCACCCATCCACTGACCAACCCCGGAAAGCGTAGCTTAACCTGATGGATCGACCCGTGCGGCTGTTATTACTTAGCCACGAGCTCCTCCACGAGCTTCAAGTCTATTTATGTACTTATATAAACTCGCGCCTTCTTCTTGTGGTGTAGGCAGAATCTACAGATCCCCACCTGCTGCGATCCTTACATACTCCTTTTGCATCGTTTACGTTCCTACATCTGGTCATACACGGTTGCGAGTAGCACCTGACCTTTCTGAAGAACATTACCAATAATGTCATGTGTGTTTGGAGGCATGAGGAACAGGTTGTAAAGTTCACTCATCCTCCATAGAAAAGGGAGGATCCTCCGACTAGACGGGTGTTGTGTCTGGTGGGCCACTGCCCGACGGTTGATGTAGGGACGTTGTATATATGCTAATCGCGTGGTAAACTCTAATTGCGCGATGCAGGTTTGCGTGACGTCATGTCATTGATGCGTAGTTCATATGTGGCGATGTAGATGCCGCCACATGTGTAATAAAATAGTATGTCCTACGTGTTTTAATATAATACCTTTTGTTTTTTGTATAAGTAATAAATTAATAATGCGTCTAATTTTGACAGCGCTCCTTGATGGGCGAGTCCTATTACTCGCTGGTCGCACGACGCTCAAGACGAACACTCAAGGCCAAGGGCATATAATCTGCGTCTTAAAAAAAAAAAGAAAATTGCTGCATTCAAATTTTAATGGCCTGTTATCAAATAAGAAACCGGCCATTCCATTTTCAAAAACTACATTTCAGACAAAAACAAGCCATCGTAAATCCGATCAAATACGATTTAAGAAAAGAGGTCGGTTATAATTTAATTAACACAATTAAAATATTTTCACACGTATTTTTCACCCATAACCTTGTGCAAAAAGGTTTTATTACGGAACACCGATATTTCGCGCCATTGTTCCTAAGTACAGTTATTTTCTATTAGGCAACACAACCTTGCTGGTTGCAGGTACCTGTGAGTTGTAAAGTGTTGCTACTAGCACGTGGTTTGAACGAAAGTGGTTTATTTATTGTTAAACTGTACGATTGTTTATTTACTGGATTTGTTAAGGCGAGTATAGATAGCAACATCGACATCATTGAGAAAAAAAAAATAAGTCTGGAGATGTGGAACATTTTCAAATTTCCTATGATCACATTTTTAGTCAGATGAGGGAGATTTTTTTGTATTAATAAAATCAACACCAAACCAAGGTTCTAAGTTATAGCAGTTAACGCCAAAAACGCCTTAAACCAGTTTTTTTATTTGACGGAACTGTTTATTTAATTCCGTTGCCTAGTTTACAGTATTAAAAATAAAAACATTATTTTCTTGTTATTTCTTTGTGTAAGTGACAACTGGCAGACTGACCTTTTTACCACTGCCTTTTAAAAGTATTCTAAAGAACTACAACGGTAACATGGTTCTTTTGGCGCTAAAATCGGATCTAACGTCGCCATCTTGTTTTGTCAATACAAATTTCTCACAAAATATGTTTACCAATAAATGTCAATGTTATTCAGGCGCCAATAGATCTTTGTAGCGCTTTACATGAACGAATTGGTGAAGGGCTGTCGTTGGGGGTTCCGATGAAATTGTGACGTTCGAAAAGAGCTGATTATCAAGCCTAATTTCAGGAGATTAATTGCTTGCTGTTTCGTTAGGTAATATTCAAGAAAAGCTTTTATAGGTGATGCAATACCTTTCTTTTTCTGGTATTTTAATGGTTACGCTACTAGAAAATTAATCAAAAGATTGTTTTAAGCGTAAAACGCCAATTACATGCGCTTTCAACCATGACTAATCTAGCGGCGCCGGGCACACGTCGCCTGTCTACAATTTCTATTCGTCTCGTTAAATCATCAAGCTGAAAGGCCAGTCACAGATTAAATAAATAAATGCGTCAACCACTTATCCCATCCACGGACCAACCCCTGTAATCGTAGCTTAACCTGATGGATCGACCCATACGGCTGTTATTACTTAGCCACGAGCTCCAAACAGAATTAATGGTTATTTATTTCCCAGCAAATAAGTTTCATTGTCTAAGTTCCCAAGCTCCAAAAATGTTGTGGTGAAAATAGAAAGTAATTGGAATAACTTATTCCTCCGAATGTCCTCTGAATAAAATTAATCAAACACGCGCTAGCTTTGAGCTAACATGTATTTAACTTCAGTACAATTTATGTAACAAAAGTTTTATTGTACAACCGAAGTTTCAATTTGCGTAAATTCCTATTCCATTCAAAATTCTAATTTTAAATTATTCTGTTCACAATGTACCACAACAAAAAGTTTAGCCGGAATTTAAAAAAAAACAGCAATTTAAAAATGGAACAATATGGAACATGTGAAAAAAGTTGCAGAATTAGCAGATGACAGACATCAACTTTCGCGCCAACTTGCTCGTCGTAAGCCATAATTAGATTTCACATTTTATTATTATCAAGTTAATAACGCGTGCTCTATCTTTATTTCATCTTGCACTGCGTCTGCGATCTAGATGGTTAAGTTTGCAAACAGAAATGTAAACGCCATTGTCATTAATTTGTGCCTATTTGTTTTAATTTGTCTTTTCGAAATCTATCTATCTATCTATTTAAATAAAAAGAAAAGTCCTGACTGACTGACTGACTGATTGACTGACTCATCAACGCCCAGCCCAAACCCTTGGACCTAGAAAGGTCAAATTTTGCACAGAGGTTCCCTTTATAATGTAGACAAGGAATAAGGAAGGAATTCCCGGTAGTACGTTTTTCCCGTGGGATATTTTCAAACATCCACGCGGGCAAAGCCGCTGGCAAAAGCTAGTACAAAATACTATGCTCGGACTTTTAATTAGCTGCAGTAAAATGACATTTTTTATGTCATTTCGTTAAAAAATGTTCCCATTTGATAGCGAAATGACAGTAAAAATGACATTAGAAGTGTCATTTTACTGCTAATTTTTGGTTCTAGGACATGCTGGAGAGCAATGGTGGTGCCAAAATGTATTTTTTTTTCAAACGAATTTTGGACATAGGTACTCTTGCTAAGTACTAATCTGCTTTTAATAAATTTCGACTTTGAGCAGTACTCAATTGGGTTCAAAAAGTATTTATTGAAGTGTGAATAAATGCGCCTTTTCATTTAAACAATATAATTTCGTGCTTACAAGCTCTGTAGGTAAATTGAAATTTCAATCAAATATTCCAATATTTTCACTGGCAAAATAATACAAAAAAAGGCCAAGTGCGAGCCGGACTCCGGTTCCGTACCGTACAATATTAACACCAAATATGTTTTTAAAATAAGTACTTTTCTTGTATGGGGACCACCTATAGTTTTTAATTTAATTTTATTTTTATTTTCAATTAGGTCAAGTGACTACAAACTGACAAATTTTCTCATTCATGTTTGAACTTAATCATCAACATTTTAAGGTTTAAAATCATTTGGAGAAATACAGTTTACCAGATTACCTGATTTCTGGGTACCTGATTTGCTGTTGTCTGTACGATCAGCAACATAAGTCGGTTAACACTGCTACTTTTTGACATCATCTAAATTAACACAAAATGATACGATAACCTGCTTTTTAGCATTTCGTTTATTAGAAAAGAGTTAATTTTCTTTAAAATGTACATCTGTTCCGATTTTAATGAAGCTTTTGTCTCAATAATTAAGATCTAGAAAACTCAAGTGTTAATCGACTTTTGTTGCTGACTGTACCTACTTAGACTGGAAGCCGACCCCAACATAGTTGGGAAAAGGCTAGGCAGATGATGATTATTGCTGTTTAATGTTTAAAAGAAATACATCTGCACTAAATGACGTTCATCAGATTTACGTAGTGATAATAACCACGTCAAACGTTCCTCGTGATATATGGACAAATATATTGATCACTGTTATTGCAGCAGTGTGAAAGTGAAGACTTCTATTAGCTTTCCAAGTCAATGCCATCTGCACATTGAGTATTCTACCACTATCTTAACATAATGAATACGGGATAAAATGTACTATCGAAAGTCGTTGCCCCTCACCCTTTTCGTTGCACGTTGAAGTCGTAGTTTGCAACGCCCGTTTTTAGTTTCAACAATGAATGATGAAGGATGAGCCTTTTTTTTTTAAAGTTAATTGTTTTTGTTTGACCAATGAACGAAGAATGTCGCCTAAAAAGGATGACCCTAAAATAAACAATGTCCCTTTTCTTAAACGTTTCGTAAAAAAAGGTTCTAAGATTTTTTTTATAATGTGCGCCGAAGCGCTATTGGTGAACGAAAACAATGCGGCCTGCATTGGCCACTAGCCACTGGCCCGTGCATACGAAAAGTGCCCTTATGGGGGTGACGGACAAAAGTCAATGATAGTACAACTTGACAGAGAAAACACACCGGAGCAATCTATACTTACCTACTTACATACTAATAATAAATAAAGCTGAAGAGTTTGTTTGTATGTTTGAACGCGCTTATCCCGGGAACTACCAGTCTGATTTGAAAAAATATTTTTGCATTTGATAGCCCAATTCTTGAGGAAGGCTATATGCTATTTAACATCACGCGAGGGCCCTTAGGAGCCGAGCATAAAGAAAAAATGTCAGAAAGAATGCTAAGCGAAAACTAAGTAATAGCGTGGACAGGCGATGCGATGCGATGGTGTGGATCGGGGGAGCAAGAAATTTTACGTAGACGAAGTCGTGGGCAGAAGCTAGTGACGGATAAAATACAAACAGGTTGACTTTGCGACCTCAGACCAAATAAAGTCTGTTCCAATAGTATGTTATGAAATTGTAAACAAACCATAATATACAGTTATATTGTTACGTAATCACTCACCACAAAAAAACAGACCATAGCTTGTTTTTTAATCTCGGAGACTAAATTGACAAGTGCAAATGTCAAACTGACTTACATTTTAATGTAGTTTAAGTCAGTTGGATTGACATTTACACTGGTCAATTTACGAGATTAAAATAAAACAAGATTCTACGAGATTAAAATAAAACACAGACTTTAGTCTGAGTTTGCTTCGATCTTTCTTCTTCTGCGTTTTAAAACATAATTTAATTTTGACGTCCAAAACTGATTTTTTGAACTAATTTACGGGAGTAAATATTAACTAACTGCGCCCCGCGGTTTCACCCACGTAGGCCTGGATAAAAAATAGCTTATGTATCCAGGGTATAAGCTATATACATACCAAATTTCATCCAAATCGGTCCAGCCGTTTGAGCGTGAGGAAGTAACAAACATACAAACACACACTCACAAACTTTCGCCGGTATAATATTAGTGTGATAGAAAAAGTTTGACTTTGTAATTTTATTGTACTTACATTGTACTCATCATTATGAACAACTTTTATTATGGGACCAAACCGCGATCATCTGTCCCCTACACTTTGACGAATTATGCGAACATAAATGTACTGAATAGCTGATTTTTTTCACGATTTCGGTTTGGTCCCATAGTAAAAGTTGTTCATAATTATGAGTACAATGACTCCTTAAAATATTGCCACTGTATACACTTACACCCTGTATTATCTTTGTCTTGTCACTCGTACCTGTACGACCGTCTCATTCAAAAGTTACAAACTGAAATGTAATATCAGGGTTCTCATTCAACAAATCCATATACACCACGGAACCCTGTAACAATGGCGTGAAATCCTCACTAGACACAGCACGGTCCAGTAGCTGCCAGGCATTTATATTGCAGAATGTACGCTCCACATGACGTACCGATGAAAACGTACGATTTAATTAATATGCACATGCAGAGCCCGCCATATTACTTTACAAGTGATTCAATTGCAAAGTTATGATTTTAATATTGGTATTACTGAAAGCATGGAATTAGTATGTACTAAACTTTTTAAACTTTCGCGATGTGTACACATTATAAAACACTATCGAAAACGGGTCTTATCGCGATATTCTTTAACTTCTCAAACTCTCTCTGTCTCTCTTCTCTTCTTCTTCTTTTTTCTTCTTCTCTTCTTTTTTTTTCTTTCTTTTTTTTTTCCGTTTTCGATAGTGTTTTATAGTTAGTATGTACTATTGGAACGAGGAGGATAGGTTCTCAAGTCAACACGTACAAATCGCAGTTTCCAATCATTTATTTAATAAGAGAATTTGCGTTCAGAACCATCTCTGAAGGAAACTCTTTGCAATTTGCGTGGATTCCGGCCCATGCTGGAATCCATGGTAATGAAATGGCTGATAAACTCGCCGGTGATGCAGTGCAGTGTAGGGACTTAGCTCCATACTTAGGCTCCATATATATAAATTTTAGCAATGATATTATGACGTTACCAAAGACTTTTCTTCGGGACACCTGGAGGGTAGCTTGGGATATCGGTAGCAAATCCAAGGGCCGTTATTTTTCAGTAATTCAACCCGATATTCCGGAAAAACCGTGGTTTGGCAGGGCAAAGTTTGGCAAGATGGAGACCTCAGTTCAAATACGGATGAGACTAGGTCATGTTTGTTCTCCAGCCCATCTTGCCAAATTTCATATCATCGATGACCCAATGTGCTTGTGTGGCACAGACGTTGGCGACCTAAATCACATTTTCTTCTTCTGTCCCCTATATGACCGTTCTTCTTTTTTCAGTAACCTCTTGTCCCTCAGAACTCCTTTTCCTACCTCAATACCTTCTTTACTTTGTACAAATAGGTTTCCTATTTATAAATGTATAGTCTCATTAATTATAACATCACATACTGATCCTATATACCGTCCTACTATCCTAAATCCCGTTTTAATTAATTATTCAAAATAATATCTTCGTTTCCCTACCTTAGTTCGTACGAAACTAAACGTGACACTGGCTAAATGCACAAACCGTGCGAAGCCAAAAAAAAAAAAAAAAAAGTCAACACGTATATTTTTTTTTTTATGTATGACCACGCATAACTTTATACAGTATTATCCGATTTGAAAGATTCTTGTTTTATTCGGGAGGGTATACCTCGAAGTTGGTGCCATGTAAAATTTAGTTTTGCTTGGGTTGTTTTTAAGTTAGCTTCAATAATAGGTAAGTACGTATTTTTTTCCCACTTTTTTTCTTTTTCAGATGCAGTAAAATGACACTTCTAATCTGTCATTTCGTTTAAAGGCTCTTACAGACAGAGGCGATATCATCGCAACACCGCTACGCGACACGTCGCGACGCGATAATATCGCAATATCGCTCGCGATATCGCCTCTGTCTATAAGAGCCTTAAAAATGTTCCTATTTGATAGAGAAATTACTGTAAAAATGACATTAGAGGTGTCATTTTACTGCAGCTAATTAAAAGTCCGACCAGTAAATCAATTTTTAGCTTCGTAAGTTCTTAACATATTTAAATACCTTCGATTTAAAGCAAATTTTACTGCACAATAAGGAACTGTTTACGTATAATCGTATAAAACAGAAAATAGACGGTGCTATTTTGGAATTTTTTTCTATCAAAAAAAATTTCAAGTGATCATGTTTCGGTTTTACTATTTTTACTATTACTTATGTATGTGTTCATACATAAGGAAAATTTTAAAAACACAAAATTTATCTGTCCCTAACAATGGTCCCTAAGCTGCAGTGACAGCCTGAGGATTTACTTCATTTTTGACGTTTTGGAAAGTTCTATTTCATAACGCGTTTATTGCATGTAGCTAGTAAACTTTAATAAAAACGGCCATCAAATAAAAAAGTTACAAACTATAATTATAAATTCGCATACAAATACGATAACAAGCCGACATGTTGCGCAAGGACATAAATAAACATGATTTATCGATAAAAATCTCTCGATTTCGATATTGATTACATTAATATCGATCATCCTTAATTTATGTTAACGATGTTGAAAGGTTAGATCTCTTAAATTATTTTCTCTGAAAGTTTAAATTGGATTTCTTTAGAAACTTAAACCCTGGTTGGTGAAAAATTGTCTATCTACATAAATCTGTACTAATAATGAGTTTTTTTTTGTTTGTTTGTTTGTTTGTTTGTACAGGGTGGGCCAAAAGAAATCACCCTATTGCTCTATGCTCTTATTTTTGCAATTGTGGCCAATGTCAAATCTGTTTTGACATTTGTGGACTAGACAGATGTAGAATACAAGTGAACAAGCCATGGAGCGATACACTAACCAAGAACGCGGAATAATCGTGTCTATTGAAGAAATGTTAAGAAATGAAGTGTAGTGATTTGCACTGACATGTGCCCGATTTAAGGCTCTTACAGACAGAGGCGATATCGCGTCGCGACGTGTCGCGTAGCGGTGTTGCGACGCGATAATATCGCAATATCGCTCGCGATATCGCCTCTGTCTGTAAGAGCCTTAAACCGTTCCAAACTTTTTTGTGGGGTTTTTTGAAGCCTTGTGTTTACGTGAACAAGCCTGAGCCTGAGACCCTGGAAGCCCTCAAGGACAACATTCGACACGAGTGCGAGAATCTGTCGCCCGAAGTTGTCGCCGAAGTGATGAAAAATGCCATATAACGAGCCCGTATGGCAATCAATTGTGACGGCACCCATTTGGCCGATATTATCTTCTCGACTTGAACAATAAAATTCTAAAGGTTCAAATAAACATAATCAAAAAACAGAATCGAAGTTTTTCATTTAGAAAAAAAATAAGAGCCAAACAACATCGGATGACTTCTTTTGGCCCACCTGTTACTTTGTATGTTTGAACGCGATAATCTCTGGAAGTACCAATCGGATTTGAAAAAATATTTTTTCTTTTGATAGCCCAATTCTTGAGGAAGCCTAAGGCTATATAACATCACGCTAGGACCTTTAGGAGCCGAGGAAAAAGAAACAAAAGTCAGAAAGAACGCTAAGTAAAAACGAAGTATAGCACGGGCAATTTTATCGCGCACTGGATTTTCAACTCTCGTTGTTGAGCCGAGCGTTGAGAATCCAACTTATCAACACCAGAGTGCATTCTTCATTTCATAAAAATCATCAATACATCTCTTTACCTTAGATTTCGTGCAGATTCGTTAGATTTCGTTCGTTTGACGATTCTGCACGAAATCTAACTTAGAGAGATGTATTGATGATTTTTATGGTTAAAATTATATAAATACATATGTTTTATTGCCGCGTATCATGCTTTGATCAAGATACAATCTGACACGGACCTGCAAATTGCATAAAAACCAAAAAAAAAAAAATTGAAATTCGCGGGCTACACAGCGCAATCACCATAACAACTTTATTAATATTTTAATTGGCACCGGTATATTCCAGACGGCTCCTATCTAGCAATTAATATTATTTGAAAATACTACCTACAGAAAAATTCAGCAAAGTTTGTAATAGGTAAAGTCAAAACAGAAGATAATAATTTCAAACATTACTAATCATACATTGTTTTAAAAATTGTAACAGCAATTAGCAACGCTATTTGAATAACAAATTATATAGCATGAAGGTGAACTTAACAGAAATTAGTCGCGTTACATGACAAAATAAGACATTTTGTAATTTTACGCGTTTGACAGCTGGTTGCGGGTTGGCGTCCATTGATGTGTAACGTCAAAAGTTGAAAAACAACTTTATTTAGTCATTTTAATAGTAGGTTTCGTTGAGTACGATAGCACTTTGACAAGGGCACACTAACTTATTATTATTATTATAGGGCTTAAGGGGGGTGTGGGGGGCGGAATGTGTGGTGTTACACGAATGGATAGAATAAGAAATGCGTACATAAGAGGAAGTTTGAAAGTGCCACCGGTGACTGAAAAGTTGTGCGGAAACCGGTTGTCATGGTATGGGCATGTGATGCGGAGGAAGGAGGGAAATGTGGTGAGGAAAGTTTTTAGTATGAATGTCGATGGCTATAAGAGTAGGGGAAGACCAAAGAAACGATGGATGGACTGTGTGAAAGATGACATGGCTAGAAAGGGGGTGACTACCGAGATGACGACTTACAGAGAAGTATGGAAAAAAAGGACATGTTGCGCCGACCTCAAATAGATTGGCATAAGGGCAGCTCTTGGGTTTTTCGCTCACACACACACACACACACACACACACACCCACTCACACTACTACTTCACACTGCACCTCACCTACCAACATACACAGTTTGCATGTCTTTAATTTTTACACGTTTGCGATTTTTACTTTAAATTAGTTTTTGCCTGCTGCTTCGCCCGCGTGGATGCCGGAAATTATCCCACGGGAACCTACTACCGGGGTAAAAAGTATCTTATGTGTTAATTCAGGTTGAACCATTCAAATCCGTTCAGACGTTTTTGCGTTGAGTAACAAACATAAACAAAAAAAACTTCACAACAACAAAAACTTCAAACTCAAATTAACAAACTACACAAAAAAACTTCAAACTTTCACATTTATAAAATTACTAGCTGCGCCCCGTGGCTTCACCCGCGTAGACCGGTATATAAAGTAGCCTATGTGTGAATCCAGGGTATAAGCTATCTACATACCAAATTTCATCCAAATCGGTCCTGCCATTTGAGCGTGCAGAAGTAACAAACAAACACTCACAAACTTTCGCCTTTATAATATTAGTGAGTATACATAGTAGGAATTCTCATTCTTTATTTCTTTCTTTCGTAACGTTACGTTTTCACGTTGAGATTTTTACAGAATACACCGGCTGGTGCTACGAGTCAGTGAGAGAGTGTCTTTAAAAACTTGTCTTTTCGACTGTCTTATTTAAATGACAAAACATGTTAAAATATTATTCATAATTATGTTTCATACATCAGTGTTCGTGGACAGTATAATGACGCTTTTAGGATGTTGTTGGGGCTGCCGAGATGTAAGACCATGTAGTGCGTCTTAGATGTCATGTAAGTACGGTCTACAAGTATTTCACCGTATTTGTCTTTAAGGCCCTGGTTCCAAGCTTGGTTTAGCTCGGTGTGTAAGTGAAATGGCGTTATGACTGTCTAGTTTGACGCACGAGATAGAAGACTCTCACGCGCACCGGAATTATGTCGTAAAAGTGCAAATAAAATCGTATAAAATTAGAAATTAACTATTTCATAAAAAGTAATCCATCACTGGATGCAGTTTGGAATTTGACATTTCATGGTATATTTTTAATTATAATTATAATTGCTAATGAAGGGATAAACAGGTTTTAAAGATTATTAGTAGGTATGTTTAAAGATTTTTTTGGTGCATTAAAGTATGTTTAATTATGTTTTGGCTTCCATCACTGTATGCGAAAAGGACTTGAAAATATCATATCTTTTTTACATGTCAAAATTATTTACGGTTTATGAGATATGTAACAGCTTTACAAAAACACCTTTTTGATCGTTTTCAGGAAATCTGCGCCTTAAAATCATGAAAGGGACAAAGGGAAAAAGTGGAGACACAGGGTTCCGATACATTTTAACATACATGCCACATCTCCTTCTTTCTTATATGTAATGGATACCCGACATGCCCTAGTAGCCCCACTTCGAATTTTTAAGACCCCTTTCAATTCCTCGGATGCAAAAAAAAATTGTTGAGCAAACGTCATTTAAAACTGTTCCTTTCTAGTTTATAGCATTAGTAGTAGTATGTTCTTGAGATATCCAACTGTGACAAACAGACTTGAGTCGCACCATAAGGGTTCCTTTTTACCATTTTTGTACGGAACCCTAAAAAAGCAGCTGCTCGTACGCACGGCTACAGATCAAGCTATACTTTCCAGTATTAGATGATCTCGCATTGTATAGGATTTCCTTACAATGCGAGGTCAGATAGCTTGATGTGTAGCCGTGTGTACATAACTCGACAAAGTGCAGGGAACAGCTGTTTTTTTTTGCCTTGTGTAAACCCTGAAAGCCACACGCTTGCGGTTGTGTTGCGAATGTGAAAAAAAAATATGTTTAACCCAAAGTAACCCTGAGCAAGAGATGCAAAAAAAAAACAGTATTCAGATTACAAAGGTTGTTCAACTTTTAAGCTAAGCTTTAGAAATGCGACGTTGCCAGCTCGCGCGCGTTTAACGCTCTTAATCGGCCCAGTAGTCATTCAAGGAAAAATCGGTGTACCAGACGACGAATGCAATATAACCTCCTTGTTTTATGAAGTCAGTTAAAATCGTATCTATGGTGGACTTTTCTCACAGAATTATAAAGTTCACGAATTTATCCTACCCTACTACAGATTATAGAACCCTCAATACGGGCAACTATCCGTCTGTCTGTCATATTACCCGCTATCAACTCTGATAAAATCGTATGATCAGAGTTGTTTTTTCACAGAATTAATAAAGTACGTTATTTTTTACAACAACGTACTTATCAAAAAATAAGTTTATGTAAAGATTACAGATCGGAACGGAACCCCGAAATGGGGAACTGTCTGTCTGTCTAAATAAAAATTTCTCAACTCGAGGTATATAGTGTTTCGCCGGTAACGAAACCATAGCGTGATTCAGGAATTGGCGCTCAACTAACAACGCCATCTAGTGAGACATATGGTAAACTTTTGCCTTTCGACGAAAAATAGTTTCATTTAAAATTGACGTTAAGAGGATACATCGAAGCGTGGTTTAGCTCGGTGTGTAAGTGAAATGGCGTTATTGCTGTCTAGTTTGACGCGCGAGATAGAAGACTGACACGCGCACCATATCAGCTGGCTTCGCAGTTTCATGTCGTGATAAAGATAGGCATTAAGTTCAACGATAACATAACATTTGCGACATTAATAACATGTATAAGTATGTTACGGTAAGTGTGATTAATTGAAAATTATTAATAATTGTCTATCATTATTAATAATTACCGAAAAGCCGTAAAAGTAATCACATTTACGGGTGATTATTAATAATAATGTAACCATAATACCGATAAATGTAATCATTTTCAAAGTTTATTTAGTATTTCAGTCTACTTATAAGTATTGTGGTAGGTATGATCAATAAATTGAACAAAGGAATAGAAGAAAGATTTTAATTTTTAATGTTGATTTTACGGAGTCTATGTTAGTGCTTATAATTTTTATTTTATCTGCGCTTGTTTGATTTAAATAAATAAATAAATAAAATAAAATTCATTTAATTCAGATAACTGAGATCCATAAAAACAACAACCAATTCAGAATTAAAAATATTAAAATTAAATTAAATTCACACACACACACACAGTACACACACACACACACACACACACCCCCACACACACACACACTCACACAATAAAAATTTACACATTCAATCAAATTAAGATTAAAACATTCAATAAAATTAAAATTATCAAGCAAAACCAAAGAATAAACGATTTTGCATGTAAGTTTCTTTTAGTCATGTATTTGTAAGTACTGTGGTATTATAAATAAATAGGTACCTACTGGACAATAGTTTGTTTAATTAAGTTAATTATTAATAATGATGGATAATTATTAGTAATTTTAATTATCCATCATTATTAATAATTACCTCATGATTTGGTAAATGTTGATTTATTTGATTTAATTATTTACAAAAATCAATCTTTAGTCGATTCTGTAATAATCGATATGTCGTAGGTACTTACTTATTATATAAATACTACCCACCATTATTATTACTTCACTTCTCGTTAGCGCCTTAAGAAAGACGGACGTATAAACTTCCTAGTGACTTTTAATTGGCTAATAATAATCTATACATTTTAAAAAGCCCATAACTCGTTTTATTGAAGTGTTAGAACATAGATTTCCTACAGTAAATCTATCTATATAAATAAAAAGAGAAGTCCTGACTGACTGACTGACTGACTCATCAACAATCAGCCTAAACCCTTGGACCTAGAAAACTGAAATTTTGCACAGAGGTTCCCTTTATCATGTAGACAAGGAATAAGGAAGGATTTTCCGGTAGGACGATCCCGTGGGATATTTCCGGATACCCACGTGGGCGAAGCCGCGGGCTAAAAGCTAGTGTAAAATACTGGTATTCAGCTGCATCCGGTTAGACTGGAAGCCGACCCCAACATAGTTGGGAAAAGGCTAGGCAGATTGATTGAAGTACTTACAATCATAGACTTAATTAAAATCTTTCTTCTATTTCTTTGTTCAATAAGTATTTACTGATAATACCTACCACAAGACCACAATACTTATAGGTACTGTAACTAAAATACTAAATAAACTTTGAAAATTATTATATTTATCGGTATTAAGGTTACATTATTAATAATCACCGGTAAATGTGATTAATTTCTTACTTTTACCTCGACTTTCGGTAATTATTAATAATGATAGACAATTATTAATAATTTTTAATTAGTCACATTTACTGTAACGTAACATAATACATAATTATATCCATAAGAATCATCAAATGTAACTATTTCAAAAGTATTGATGATTTTTATGGTTAAAATTATGTAAATACATATTTCTTACTGTCGCGAATCAGCTAATGATCGAGATACAAACTTACTCTGACCTGCAAATTGCTAAAAACGCAAGAAAATTTTAATTTATTATTATTATTATTTATTTATTACTTACAATGATTTACTTACCTTATAAATATACTAAGCCCCACAAAACCATGTCAATAGTTTGACTGTGGGGGCTGGCGAGTCTTTATTATTATTACTTTACACATTAAAATCTTAAACTTTTTACTTTAGGACTTAGGTAGCACTGTAGGTAACGTTTCCAAATAATATCTTTTTAATTTATTTCTGAACCTGTTTACATTGGCTTCGCTCCTTATGTCTGCCGGCAGGCCGGCAGACTATTCAATAGGTAATTCGTTTTTTTAGAGTTCTGTCACCATAGTAATTGCTGACTCTGGGTACCTTGAATTTGCCGGCAGCCATAGATCGCGTATTATAATCATTGAGTACATGAGATAAGTTATGCTCTTGAGTACCGTGATGGTTTACTGCTAGGAGATATTTATGTTTATAGCTGATCGGTAGAATTTTACAAATTGTAAATAGCTTCCTATAATCTCCTTTACAACTGTTTTTCGTTTTTTGTGAAACAAGCAATTTTAAGAATCGACCACAAGGGATCAACCATAAACTAAGTTTCAAATAAAGGGCATGGCATTCAAAAGTTTACTCTTCATTTCAGCTCCTCAGCAGTTGCACTTCGATAGTTGCTTTGTGTGCATCTTCACCTTCTTGCTTAGAAGGCTATGTCTTGCCTATCAGTCAATCAAACAAACAGTTTTAAATGTATAGAAGACTAGCTTTTGCCCGCGGCCCGCGTGGATGTCGGAAATTATCCCACGGGAACGTACTACCGGGATAAAAAGTATCCTATGTCCTAATCCAGGTCGTGGTCTACCCATGTGCCAAATTTCATCCAAATCCGTTCAGCCGTTTTAGCGTGAAAGCGTAACAAACAAACCTAATTAATTTACTGTATAATCTCTACCGATTGTTGCTGTAACTATCTGTAATTTTGATTATATTAAACACTAACTTTTTTTTGCCCGCGGCTTCGCTCGCGCATGTATTATACATATAAACCTTCCTCTTGAATCACTATTTATTAAATAAAACCGCAGCAATATCCGTTGCGTAGTTTTAAAGATCTAAGCATACATAGGGACAGACAGACAGCGGGAAGCGACTTTGTTTTATACTATGTAGTGATAGTGAGGCTCACTTTCGCATAAAAAATAGTATTAAGTTAGGATTAGTTCCCTATTTCGCCGCCTGCACGACAGCGCTCCGACAGTATGACCTCAGCATTACTGAATGCATAAACTAATGTTCTTTTTTTGAAATCTGCATGGAATGTCATTGCTTGATTGCATCGTGCGTGTGTTCAAAGATTTTAAACAAATATGGTATTATTATTGTCTGTGAAGGCTGTGTAACCGGTTTGCCTTTGCCTTAAGATGTCATGTAGGTACAGTCACGGACAAATGGGGAGGAAAACTAACTTTTTATCACGCTAGGTGGCACATGATCGACTGTCCTTTTTTCATTGATTTGACATAACGAACGATTGTCAAATTGTATGGATTTGTTTGTAAAACAATGTACAGTCGTTCAGAGCGCCATCTACAAACAGCTTTGCGTGTGGCTCCCCATTCAATACTCAAGAGATTTTTTACCGGTACACAGAATTATTTATTTCAGCATGGAAGACTTACAGCTAAAAAAAACTTAACAACAAAAAGGGAAACGATAGTCAACAGAAAGCCAATTAGAAGTCTTCGCGTTTAGACTTCTACTAGAATTTATGTTGTGAGCATAAAAGCAGAAACATATTATAATAATTAAAACTATTTAGATAACCGTTTGGTTTGACACTATTATAAAGGAAAAAAAGTAAGTAAGTAAAAAGTAAGTATTAATAGGAAAACTTAAATTGGTTCTGAGATTATAATTTTTTCTGGCTTTAGAAAATAGTAGCTTCTGACCGCGACTTCGTCTGCGTGAGATTTCTTGTCTCCCGCCCCACTCCGTCGCATCGCACCGCATGGCCGCGCGTTCTTTTTGACTTTTTAAATTTTTGCTCGCCTCCTAAGGGTCCTAGTGTGATTTGAGCTATCAAATGCAAAAGGATTTTTTCAAATCCGACTAGTAGTTCCAGAGAGTCTTATCCCCTTGGTAAGACTGGTTGTCAGACTTTCGGGCTTCTGACGACCCGTAACGACTGTCAAAGATCCACGAATGACAGCCGGGACCAACGGCTTAACGTGCTTTCCGAGGCACGGAGGAGTCTCGGTATGTAAAGATGGTCACCCATCCACTGACCAACCACGGAAAGCGTAGCCTAACCTGATGGATCGACCCGTGCGACTGTTATTACCTAGCCACGAGCTCCTATTATTAGTATAGATAGATATAGATATTGCAAAATAAATTAAAATAATACAATTATGGTGACTATACTTTCTAGGTACTTACTTATTACGAACAGGTTAAAACAAAAAAAGAATTTTGCAAATCCATCTATACGAAGTTACGCCCGAACATACATAAAAAAAAATATATATACATACAGGGTGTCCCGTAAATAATGGATAATCTCTTAAGGGGTCATTGTACTCATCATTATGAACAACTTTTACTATGGGACCAAACCTGAAATCGCGAAAAAAAATCAGCTGACCAGTACATTTATCTACATCAAACTCGTCAAAATGTAGGGAGCAGCTGATTTTTTTTTCGCGATTCCAGGTTTGGTCCCATAGTAAAAGTTGTTCATAATGATGAGTACGATGACCCCTTAAGAGATTATCCATTATTTACGGGACACCCTGTATAAACATCCGAATTGATAACCTCCTCCTTTGTTCAAAAAGTACGGAGTCGTGTCAACTAATATTGTAAATGTTAAATATGAGGAAAAATAATCACAATATTGTAGAAATACGTAAGAGATGACTAACTAAAATATTGCACCACTATATGAAATATGAGATGAATTGAACGTAAAGAAATAGTCACGCATCCTCGGACTAACCGTGGCAAACGTAGCTTACCATCGTTTTCTGGATACCTTGTAAATTTTATCTTTTGTCGAATCTCATGTCATGTGATTTATTTAGCTATTTCAACAAAAATTACATTATAAATATTGATGGTATGGAAACCTCGGGCGCGACTTCGACTTGCTCTTGACCATTTTTTTTTCTTAACAGTTTTCAAACTTTTATTTTTTTCTTTAAAATTTTGAATTTAAATATTTATTAGTGGTCCGTTCGCAGTTTTATACTTATCCATACTAATATTATAAATTCGAAAGTAACTCTGTCTGTCTGTCTGTCTGTCTGTCTGTTACCTTTTCACGCCTAAACCACTGAACGGATTTCGATAAAATTTAGCAAGGCTGTAGATGGTATCCTGGGGACGGACATAGGCTACTTTTTTTTCAAAAATAATCCTACAGGGGGTGATATAGGGGATGAAAGTTTGTATCGGGAACTCAGTATTTCTTAAGTTAGGGATGTGAAAATTAAAATGTATGCTTTTGATAGGACCATACTAATATTATAAATTCGAAAGTTACTCTGTCTGTCTGTCTGTCTGTCTGTCTGTTACCTTTTCACGCCTAAACCCCTGAACGGATTTCGATAAAATTTGGCAAGGCTATAGATGGTATCCTGGGGACGGACATAAGCTACTTTTTTTTTTCAAAAATAATCCTACAGGGGGTGATATAGGGGATGAAAGTTTGTATGGGGAACTCAGTATTTCTTAAGTTAGGGATGTGAAAATTAAAATGTATGCTTTTGATAGGAAATAAAGAAATATGCGGTTCAGCGTTTTTGAAATATCATCCCCTAAGGGGGTAAAATAGGGGTTGATTTTAAAATTTACAAAACTGGACGGATTTCTACAAAATTTGGCAAGGCTTCATATAGCATACTGGGGAAGGACATAGGATACTATGTTTTTCAAAAATAATACTACAGGGGGTGATATAGGGTATGAAAGTTTGTAAGGGAAACCCAGTATTTCTTAAGTTAGGGATAACAAATTTATGCTATTGGTAGGAAATTAAGAAATTTGCGGTTCAGCGTTTTTTAAAAATCATCCCCTAAGTGGGTAAAATAGGGGTTTATTTTAAAATTTACAAAACTGCACGGATTTCGATAAAATTTGGCAAGGCTATAGATAGCATCATGGGAAAGGACATGGGCTACTTTTTGTCTTAAAACAAAATCCTACAAGGGGTGATATCAAGGATGAAAGTTTGTATGGGAAACCCAGCATTTCTTAAGTTAGGGATATGAAAATTCAAATTTATGTTTTTGGTAGGAAATAAAGAAATATTTAGTACAACGTTTTTTAAAAATCGTCCACTAAGGGGTACAATAGGGGACAAATGTTTCTGTACCTACCTCTTTTTAAGAGATTTAAGGGATTGGAAATGTAGTCATAGTTCGAATCTTGAGGTAACATTTAGTCTTTATTTCATTCGACGTTTTTACGAGGAAATTATTTGAACGAGTGGACACTCGGACAATAGTTATTTTTTATTAGAGCGTGACGGGCATAATAAATTTTAAATAATTAACAAAGTCCCCGCGCCGCGTAAGTCTGTCTGTTTGAATGCGATAATGTCAAAAAGTACCGACCGGATTTTCATACGGTTTTCTCAAATGAACGGAGTGATTCAGTGTAATTCATTATGGTTTTGTGTAAATTGGCTGAAATATGAGGACGACAGTTGAAGATGTCGGAAAAAATCATGCCGACTGGTAGCTTTATGCCTACTATACCTACACGGTAACGATATATCGTAGCGATTTGAGTTTGCACAGTTATATCGGCCCTATGTTTTTCACATGAACGATCCCATGGGATATTTTCCGACATCCACGCGAGCGAAGCCGCGGGCAAAAGCTAGTCCTAGTTATAAAAGGAAACCTATTATTAGCCATAGAATACTGTAATCTACATACTCTGTTACATACTATAAGTATCGCTGTTGGTTGCCTAAACATCCGAATTGATAACCTCCTCCTTTGTTCAAAAAGTACGGAGTCGTGTCAACTAATATTGTAAATGTTAAATATGAGGAAAAATAATCACAATATTGTAGAAATACGTAAGAGATGACTAACTAAAATATTGCACCACTATATGAAATATGAGATGAATTGAACGTAAAGAAATAGTCACGCATCCTCGGACTAACCGTGGCAAACGTAGCTTACCATCGTTTTCTGGATACCTTGTAAATTTTATCTTTTGTCGAATCTCATGTCATGTGATTTATTTAGCTATTTCAACAAAAATTACATTATAAATATTGATGGTATGGAAACCTCGGGCGCGACTTCGACTTGCTCTTGACCATTTTTTTTTCTTAACAGTTTTCAAACTTTTATTTTTTTCTTTAAAATTTTGAATTTAAATATTTATTAGTGGTCCGTTCGCAGTTTTATACTTATCCATACTAATATTATAAATTCGAAAGTAACTCTGTCTGTCTGTCTGTCTGTCTGTCTGTTACCTTTTCACGCCTAAACCACTGAACGGATTTCGATAAAATTTAGCAAGGCTGTAGATGGTATCCTGGGGACGGACATAGGCTACTTTTTTTTCAAAAATAATCCTACAGGGGGTGATATAGGGGATGAAAGTTTGTATCGGGAACTCAGTATTTCTTAAGTTAGGGATGTGAAAATTAAAATGTATGCTTTTGATAGGACCATACTAATATTATAAATTCGAAAGTTACTCTGTCTGTCTGTCTGTCTGTCTGTCTGTTACCTTTTCACGCCTAAACCCCTGAACGGATTTCGATAAAATTTGGCAAGGCTATAGATGGTATCCTGGGGACGGACATAAGCTACTTTTTTTTTTCAAAAATAATCCTACAGGGGGTGATATAGGGGATGAAAGTTTGTATGGGGAACTCAGTATTTCTTAAGTTAGGGATGTGAAAATTAAAATGTATGCTTTTGATAGGAAATAAAGAAATATGCGGTTCAGCGTTTTTGAAATATCATCCCCTAAGGGGGTAAAATAGGGGTTGATTTTAAAATTTACAAAACTGGACGGATTTCTACAAAATTTGGCAAGGCTTCATATAGCATACTGGGGAAGGACATAGGATACTATGTTTTTCAAAAATAATACTACAGGGGGTGATATAGGGTATGAAAGTTTGTAAGGGAAACCCAGTATTTCTTAAGTTAGGGATAACAAATTTATACTATTGGTAGGAAATTAAGAAATTTGCGGTTCAGCGTTTTTTAAAAATCATCCCCTAAGTGGGTAAAATAGGGGTTTATTTTAAAATTTACAAAACTGCACGGATTTCGATAAAATTTGGCAAGGCTATAGATAGCATCATGGGAAAGGACATGGGCTACTTTTTGTCTTAAAACAAAATCCTACAAGGGGTGATATCAAGGATGAAAGTTTGTATGGGAAACCCAGCATTTCTTAAGTTAGGGATATGAAAATTCAAATTTATGCTTTTGGTAGGAAATAAAGAAATATTTAGTACAACGTTTTTTAAAAATCGTCCACTAAGGGGTACAATAGGGGACAAATGTTTCTGTACCTACCTCTTTTTAAGAGATTTAAGGGATTGGAAATGTAGTCATAGTTCGAATCTTGAGGTAACATTTAGTCTTTATTTCATTCGACGTTTTTACGAGGAAATTATTTGAACGAGTGGACACTCGGACAATAGTTATTTTTTATTAGAGCGTGACGGGCATAATAAATTTTAAATAATTAACAAAGTCCCCGCGCCGCGTAAGTCTGTCTGTTTGAATGCGATAATGTCAAAAAGTACCGACCGGATTTTCATACGGTTTTCTCAAATGAACGGAGTGATTCAGTGTAATTCATTATGGTTTTGTGTAAATTGGCTGAAATATGAGGACGACAGTTGAAGATGTCGGAAAAAATCATGCCGACTGGTAGCTTTATGCCTACTATACCTACACGGTAACGATATATCGTAGCGATTTGAGTTTGCACAGTTATATCGGCCCTATGTTTTTCACATGAACGATCCCATGGGATATTTTCCGACATCCACGCGAGCGAAGCCGCGGGCAAAAGCTAGTCCTAGTTATAAAAGGAAACCTATTATTAGCCATAGAATACTGTAATCTACATACTCTGTAACATACTATAAGTATCGCTGTTGGTTGCCTAAAAGGAAATAAGCTATCACCCCTTCACTGTATCGTACTACTGTGGCGGCATCTACATCGCCACATATGAACTACGCATCAATGACATGACGTCACGCAGACCTGCATCGCGCAATTAGAGTTTACCACGCGATTAGCATATATACAACGTCCCGACATCAACCGTCGGGCAGTAGCCCACCAGACACAACACCCGTCTGGTCGGAGGATCCTCCCTTTTCAATAGAGGATGAGTGAACTTTACACCCTCATGCCTCTAAACTACTAAGCTGCGGCCGGCGGTTTCACCCGCGTACACCGGTATAAAAAGTAGCCTATATGTTAATCCAGGGTATAAGCTATCTACATACCAAATTTCATTCAAATCGGTCCAGCCGTTTGAGCCTGAAAGTAACAACTCACAAACTTTCGCTTTTATAATATTGGTATGATTTACTGGGTACTCTGTATAGACTAGTTATATTATTAATTAAAACATTAAAAAGAAATCTAAGTATTTTTTTTTAAGATTTATGTTTTAAGTGTTTTTTATCTGTCCTTTAACCGAATAAAGGGATTAAACTTCAAAACACTTCTCTGCACGGCTGTATTCAGTTCGGGTACTCGCGTAAAAGTGACATTTTAAAGGTCATTAACACCGAGTTGCGTTTGCGCACCGTTACTCGCTTACCTCAGTTACTTACTACGCTCAAGTTGGTTGCAATAATTATCTTTTTAGGGTTCCGTACCAAAATGGTAAAAAAGGAACGCTTATGGTGTCACTCAGTCTGTCTGTCTGTCTATCACAGCTGGATATCTCAAGAACTACTAACGCTATCAACTTGAAATTTAGAATAGTTTTAGATGACGTTGACCCAACTATTTTGCAAATAAGAAAGAAATTAAAATGTTTTTATTTTTTTTGCAATATCTACTGACTGAAAGGGGGTCTTAAAAAATCAAAGTGGGGCTACTAGGGCATGTGGGGTATCATATGAAAGAGCGCTGTTTGCACATTCTCAAACATTTTTTTTTTTCTTTTTTTTAGGCCGCATAGTTTTCTTTCTATTGAAAAATAAAGAAATGTTTTCTTTGAGTAAAATTTTCTATCTACTGTATTAAGAGTACTTTCCCTTCAGGTGGCATTACAAAATTCGTTGGAATTTAAAATATTATGTATTAAGACCTTAGTTACGTTGACGAAATTAGCCAAAAAATTATTTATTATCTGATTAAATAACTGTGCAGTTTTATTAACGAAATAATATTAGAATATTCAAAGCATTTATTTCAAATATACCGATTACAGGCACTTTTGAATTGTCAAGGGGTCGGTCAGTCAGAAAGATGAAGCTAGTTGCCCATTCCAAAGCGTAGTAGGTTCCTGTGGAGAAGAACGGGCAAGAAACTCCCCGGACACTCTTTTAAATCAAAATATGGTTACAAAATATTGGTTACATTATTCATGTCGAAATTCTACATGCGAGAACTAAGTATGCAGAATGTTAAAAGCGTCCGTAATAAAAATATTAAAAAAAAACTATTTAAAATTAAAATAAGCCGTGGCCGAGAGACCAGCCTCCACCAACAGCGCCCGTTCACGAACCTGACGCATGGATTAGCTAAATGATCCAACACACGCGCCACCATCAGCGAGGCATTAGAGTGAGCATGACACACTCTCAGCCGCCAGGGCACATCCAAGTCAAATAAAGACGTACCCAGTAAATGGTAGCATTATAGTAGGTACATAGTAGTACTCACATAATGTGTTATGCAATTATATAATACAAAGACACTTCGTCATGAGATTAGAGTTTAGTGGACTATTATTCTTAGAGCTCTTTGTGAAGAATCTGGTCCGGGAAAGTCTTTTCTAGCACCATTCATATTTGCCTAGTATTTTCCTAAATATAATATCTTGGGGTCGGCTTCCAGTCTAACCGGATGCAGATGAATACCAGTATTTTACAGGGAGCTACTGCCTATCTGACCTCCACAATCCAGTAACTGGGTAATACGATACCTCTTGGTAAGACTGGTTGTCAGACTTTCGACGACGTCAAAGATCCACGAATAACAGCCGGGACCAAAGGCTTAACGTGCTTTCCGAGGCAGGCACGGAGGCGACCCGGTATGTATATGTAGATGGTCACCTATCAACGGACCAACCCCAGCAAGCGTAACTTAACCTGATGATCGACCCGTGCGGCTGTTATTACTTAGCCACGAGTTCCTCCACAGCTAAATATTTTTTTTGTGGATGGGAAATCATCAAATGACTTCTTCCGCTCTGGGCGGAGCGGGAGGGCGTGTCAGACTTTTACTGATTAAAACCCACCCGTGTTCCTTCAGTTGCCTGTGCCAGGGCCACGGTATCTCTCTACTCTTAAGTATTTAATTGTGATTTGAAAATAGACCAATCGTTACGGATAGAGGGCTCGCAATTTCACATTCAGCAATACAATTATACTCACTTTGATTTCTTTCGTTGTCATTGTCGGGGGCGTGACGGTTGTCTCCATCCGTATCGGGGTTTTCATTGCCAATAGCGTGAAATGTAGCTTTGCTTGGTTGCTTAGCAACGCTGTTTTACGTGAAACGGTCGGTCAGTCACCTCTGGGTTTCGTTTTCACTTGATAAACCCGATATGCCCCGATTTCTGAAGAATTCTTAAACGGAGTTTAAACTCTCAATAGCTATTGATTCAAAATTATTTATGTATTTTAAGGAGAGCCAACATGGCCCTAAGTCTGCTATTTTTTACATTCCAACACGATCCCATTGTCACTGCATTGTCATTTTGCTAAAAGTTCGTAATCTGCTAAATTCATAATTTCATACAATGGAGTGTCAGTGGTTGACCATTGAAAAGTCATAATGACGCCATTATATTAGTAGATTATCAAACTTGTCAAAATCAACAATTATGAAATCAAGACCATTCTGACACTATTGTAATAGCAGACTTGAGGCCCTGGTATGACAGATAGATAACAATTGAATATAAAACATAGAGCCAATTACAGGTTCTCAGGGGTAAACCAAGGGTAAACAGAAAAAGTAGTAGAAATAAAAGTGTCCGTGCTAATACCGAGATGACAACTAATAGTGAAATATGGAGGAAAAACTTTTTTACAAAAAATAACAATCGACTCCCAAAAAAAAAAATATGTGTCGACTTTTTCGTCGGTTATGGGGGGACTACAGGACCTAAACGCAACTAAACGCAAGTTTTATAATGCCTAAAAGTATATGATCCACTGCAGTAAACAAAATCGGAAAAATATATGATATTCTTCAGGATATATGCTAGTTATATAGTGTGTTGAAAACATAATACAACTAATTTGATACTATAGAAAAAAATCACGAAGATACATCAAAAAAAAAATTTTAACGAATAAAAACCATACTAATATACATGCAATCATTCTGATTTTTTGTCAGATTATTCTACAAGCAACATATTAACGGTAATAGTGTTTTATTTTTTTAGTCCAATCAATAGATTTTTTGTAAATTGATAATTGCTTCATATTTTGCAATAAATTACTAGGGTTGTGTCATCGCGCTTCTTTTTAGGGTTCCGTACCAAAATGGTAAAAAAGGAACCCTTATAGTGTGACTCAGTCTGTCTGTCTGTCTGTCTGTCTGTCTGTCTGTCTGTCACAGCTGGATATCTCAAGAACTACTAATGCTATCAACTTGAAATTTGGAACAATTTTAGACGATATTTACCCAACAATTTTGCAAGTAAGAAAGAAGTAAAAATATTTATAGTTTTTTTGTAAAAGGGACTGAAAGGGGGTCTTCAAAATTCAAAGTGGGGCTACTAAGACATGTATCATATGAAAGGGCGCTGTTTGCACATTCTCAAACATTTTTTTGTTTTTTTTTAGGTTCCTTAGTTTTCAACTTTTGATGAAAAATGTAAAAAAAAGACCGTTCCCCCCTTAACTCCGAAGTTTGCAAAGATAAAAATCTGAAATTATTCTATCATATGAAAGGGCGCTGTTCGCACATTCTCAAACATTTTTTTGTTTTTTTTTAGGTTCCTTAGTTTTTAACTTTTGATGAAAAATGTAAAAAAAAAGACCGTTCCCCCCCTTAACTCCGAAGTTTGCAAAGATAAAAATCTGAAATTATTCTATGTGATGGAAGTTTATGTAAAGATTACAGGAAAAATAAAACGATGTCTCTAAATAGCACACTTTTTCAGAAATCGGAACGGAACCCTCGGTGCGCGAGTCCGACTCGCTCTTGACCGGTTTTTTTCTTTTATATGTTGTCTGACAGTGACCGCGATTTAGGTCCTGTAATCCCCTTAAAAAGACATGTTGCGCCGACCCCAAATAACTTGGGATGAGGGCAGGAGAATGATGGTCACCCACCTGCGAACCTTGTTATGAGTATCGATGTGATGTTCGATGGCTTCACCATCGATGCGACCTAGACACAGTTGTACATACAACGTAGTAAATTATAATAATAGTATGTCGCAATCGTCACCATTACTAGTGATATTTAGAATAAATTTCATTAGCATGCGAATTCTTGAGTCTTAACACGCTAAATGCTATTGCTATGCTATTTGCTAATATGACGATAATTAATAATAGTCAAGTATGTGATTTTGTTAGTATGTGAATTAAAGAGCGCGTCCGCGGGCTAGCGTCTTAGCGCGTGTTTTTAACAATTTAAAAAATAATCGCGCGCCACGCACGGGCCAGACAAAATCACAAATTATTATTAACAATACAATCATACGCATTCATTCAATATACGATCCTAAGTACGAGCTAATCGAAGATAATAATTGCTTGACTTCATTATTCACACCACCTGCTAAATTGCTAATAATTTCACTTGCGAACGAGGTCAGGATCACGTGAAACAAATATATTTAGTAGTTCCGACTTGTCGTGGGTGCGACAGAGAGCGCGCACTGCACGCGCTGTCGACCTATGAAGTACGAAGGGATGAATAATAATTCATTTCACATTTCACAGAAATTCGCAACTACATTTCATTTGCTAAATGCTAAATAAGTATTCGCATGCTAACAATGAATGCGAATGCTAATTAATCCATCACTAACCATTCCGTGTCGAATGGGACGATATATTAGATGGCAGTTCTAGGGCTATTGGTTTCCTGAACAGGCAATTAATGAAGACGGGAGAACGCAGTATGAAGTATGACCGCTGCAGATTGGAAAAACCAGCCAAGTGCTTGTCGGGCCACGCGCAGTATTAGGGTTCCGTAGTTGCACAATAACGGACTAAGAAGAGGGCTTTTTGTTGTTTCGTGAATAAATCAATCTGCCAAGCCTTTTCCCAACTATGTTGGGGTCGGCTTCCAGTCTAACCGGATGCAGCTGAATACCAGTATTTTACATGGAGCGACTGCCTATCTGACCTCCACAACCCAGTAACTGGGTAATACGATACCCCTTGGGAAGACTGGTTGTCAGACTTTCGGGCTTCTGACGACCCGTAACGACTGTCAAAGATCCACGAATGACAGCCAGGACCAACGGCTTAACGTGCTTTCCGAGGCACGGAGGAGTCTCGGTATGTGAAGATGGTCACTCATCCACAGACCAACTCCGGCAAGCGTAGCTTAACCTGATGGATCGAAACGAGTTATTATTATTACACATTTAGAGGCATGAGGAACAGGGTGTAAAGTTCACTCATCCTCTATTGAAAAGGGGGGATTCTCCGACCAGACGGGTGTCGTGTCTGGTGGGCAACTGCCCGACGGTTGATGTCGGGACGTGTATATATTGTTATTGATTGTTGTATTATTGTTGGGTTGTTGTTGTATATATTGCTAGTCGCGCGGTAAACTCTGATTGCGCGATGCAGGATTTCGTGACGTCATGTCATTGTGATGTGTAGTTCGTATGTGGCGATGTAGATGCCGCCACACACACGATATTTATTAATAGGCAAGTGCATCGGTTCATTGCAGCCAATCAGTTTCATTTACATAAGAATTCTCAGGGAGACGACGGCGACACACTGGGAGAGTTAGCTACTACGATTCATACTCTGAAATGGACATCACAATGCCATGACGTCACGAAATCCTGCATCGCGCAATTAGAGTTTACCACGCGATTAGCATATATACAACGACCCGACATCAACCGTCGGGCATTAGCCCACCAGACACGACACCCGTCTGGTCGGAGGATCCTCCCTTTTCTATGGAGGATGAGTGAACTTTACACCCTGTTTTTCATGCCTCTAAACTGGTGACCCCGAGCATGAACGTCAGCGCAGCCTTCGTGCAACTACATCAGCGTTACTGGACAATTAAAAATCACTAGCTAAATTTTGACGGGGTGTTCCACCCATGAATATGAACAACTTTCACTATGGGACCAACTCTGAAATCACGAAAAAAAATCTGCTGTTTCATACATTTTGGTCGAGTAGGTATTGAACTTTTGTATGAAACAGCAGAATTTTTTTTTATGGATCCAGGCCGTCTGCGTCTTTGTATGATTTAGATACAGTCAGCAACAAAAGTCGATTATCACTTGAGTTTTCTAAATCTTAATTTTTGAGAAAAATACTTAATTAAAATCGGAACAGATGTAAATTTTAAAGAAAATTAACTTTTATCTAATAAATGAAATGGTATAAAGCAGGTTATGGAATCATTTTGTGTTAATTTAGATGATGACAAAAAGTAGCAGTGTTAACCGACTTCAGTTGCTGACCGTACCAGTACCATCTAAAAAACTAGAAAAGATTCTCAACTTATAATTAAGCCCAGACTTAATGAAAACGTGACTCAATCAACCTTTTTCTAACTATGTTGGGGTCGGCTTCCAATCTAACTGGATGCAGCTGAATACACATATTTTACATAAAGCGGCTGTCTATCTGACCTCCACAACTCAGTAACTGGGTAATACGATACCCCTTGGTAAGACTGGTCGTCAGACTTTCGGGCTTCTGACGACCCGTAACGACTGTCAAAGATCCACGAATGACAGCCGAGACCAACGGCGAGGCACGGAGGGGTCTTGATATGTAATGTATGGTCACCCATCCACGGACCGACCCCGGTAAGTGCTGCTTAAGCTTGGAGATCGACCTGCGCAGCTGCTAGTATTATGCAGTAGAAAACGTGACTAATGTACATGTTAAAGACCTTCTTTAGTAGATATTTCATTCTCTTATTGCATGGTTTGTTCCTTTAAATTAATTAATACTTAGTTTTCCTTAATTTGAAGGTTCTCAACAATGACATTGCATTTGACAACACGAGTCATGGCGGCGGCTTCTCTCGACAGATTTATAGGGTTCCGTACCTCAAAAGGAAAAAACGGAACCCTTATAGGATCACTCGTGTGTCTGTCTGTCTGTCTGTCTGTCCGTCTGTCACAGCCGATTTGCTCCGAATCTAATGGACCGATTAAGTTGAAATTTGGTACACATATGGATTTCTGTGACTCAAACACGTACAGCTAAAGTAAATAAATTAATTTTGAATATGAGGGTCAATTTTAGGGGGCAAACTAGAAAATTAAAAAAAAAAGTTTTGCAAACTGTACCGCGTGACATATCAAATGAAAGGGCTTTCTATGAAGGCCTCAAATATATTTTTTTTATAATTTTAAAATAAATAGTTTAAAAGTTATTTAAGAAAATTGACGAAAATTGACCAGTCCCCCCCTTATCTCCGAAACTACTGAACCTAAATTTAAAAAAAAAATACAGAAAATAGGTCTATACCTGTAGATTACAGGAAAACCTATAAGAAGTTTGTGGTCTTAAAATAACATGGTAAATCTCTCAATTGTTGTGAGTACAAACTTAAATTTACTGTTGGAATGTATGGGAGAACATGTTAACTATAATGTTAAGTTTGTTGTTGGCATAATTTCATACCAACTACGGAACCCTTCATTGTGCGAAGTCCGACACGCACTTGTCTGGTTTTTTTTTAATTTTCCGTCATTATCAAAGTCTGTACTGTCGCATGTGACGCAATCAAAATCGAAACGCATGTGACTAAAAGAGTGATGAATATACACGTTTATGGATGGAGAGGCAGAGGAAGGACAAAGAAAAGATGGATGGATTGTGTGAGGAATGACATGAAAGAGAAGGGAGTGAATGATAGCGTGACGGTTGACAGGGGAGAATGGAAGAAAGAAACGTGTGCGCCAGCCCCACGTACCTACCATGGGATAAGGGCAGTAAGATGATGATATCAAAGTCTGTACATCCTTTATCAGAAAATTGCATTTTTTTTCTTATTCTTGGTTTCCTTGTGTCCGGAAAGTATGGATTTAGCATTAGGGACTCCTCAATAGCAACCCGTGTCTGGATTTGCGTCCAGTATTTTTTTTTCATGTCTTCCTATTTTTATTATATAGAGGAGCTCGTGGCTAAGTAATAACAGCCGCACAGGTCGATCCATCAGGTTAAGCTACGCTTGCCGGGGTCTGTGGATGGATGATCTTAACATAACGAGACTCCTCCGTGCCTCGGAAAACACGGCCTTTGAAGAACAAAGTTTGGATTTTACTTTAGCTTTAATAGGCAAATCTATCAAAGAAGAGGGTAGCTTGTTATAAAAAGTTATACCAAGCCCAACAAATGAGTTATGAAGCCGGTGAAATGGAGCACATAATTTGTCCTGAATCATACTATAATCAACATACAACAACCTAATAATTACTTGCAAATTGCAAAAAAACGAAAGAAAAAAAATGTATTTCGCGGGCTCCCTAGCATTTTTCCCTTAAGTACATCAAAATTTGGAGAAAATTTAAAAAAATGAAATGATGAAATGAAAAAATCATGCATAATTGATGGTTTTTTTTTTTTCTATTTACCTACTTATGTAGATTTTTATTTTATTTTATCCCTCATTTTTGTCGATGAGAAATCTCATCGGGCACATGTTTGTTTTGTATGAAGATCGGTTATCTGCGGATGCTCTTCCTCTATCCTATCTTGCTGTGCCCGACAGGGTCCACAATGATCTAAAATTATGTATATTTTATTATGTACCTACCACCTACGTTAACATTGTGGAATGCAAATAAATATATTGAGTATTGAGTTAGAATCTAACTCAATACTCAATACTCAATATATTTTACTCGTTAGATGGTTAGATGCTTACATAAATATAATATTTCTATGGATGCTTACACCTATGCCTTACATAGGTGTTATGTAGTACTTATATACCGATTTTTTCGCTATATACGGTAGTGAGCAATGTAACGCATGTAATACATTGTGCTTGGAACGGTACAGGGATCGTGAGAGTATTTAAAGTTAAGGGCATACATCTACAAATTTTTCGTTTTGAAAATTCCTATAAAACCAAATGAATATGTTTAAATCATTTGGATTTTCCATGTATATGTGTTATTTGATTATATTGTCTACTGCTGTACTAAAACCGAAACATGATTTTTTTTCAATAGAAAAAAAAATCCAAACAAAGTGGCACCGTCTATTTTCCGTTTTATACGATTATACGTAAACAGTTCCTTATTGTGCAGTAAAATTTGCTTTAAATCGAAGCTATTTAAATATGTTAAGAACTTACTAAGCTAATAATTGATTTCCGTATAGCATTTTGTCATAAATCTACATTCAAACGAAGCGAGTTTAGTTCCGGTGCGCGTCAACTATAATGCCATTTCACTTACACACCGAGCTAAACCACGCTTCGATGTATCCTCTTAAGTGTAGTTTACACTGGTACTTACCTACTAGAGCTCCGGGAAATAATAGCACCATCACATATTCTTGCTGTCAAGCAGTCAATCAATCAATCTGCCTAGCCTTTTCCCAACCATGTTGGGGTTGGCTTCCAGTCTAACCGGATGCAGCTGAATACCAGTATTTTACATGGAGCGACTGCCTATCTGACCTCCACAACCCAGTAACTGGGTAATACGATACCCCTTGTAAGACTGGTTGTCAGACTTTCGGGCTTCTGACGACCCGTAACGACTGTCAAAGATCCACGAATGACAGCCGGGACCAACGCTTAACGTGCTTTCCGTGGCACGGAGGGGTCTTGATATGTAATGTATGGTCACCCATCCACGGACCGACCTCGGCAAGTGCTGCTTAACCTTGGAGATCGAACCGCGCAGCTGTTAGTATATTATGCGCTACAAAACATGACTAATATGTATGTTAAAGACCTTCTTTGTATTTAATTCTCTTATTGCGTGATTTGTTCCTTCAAATTAATTAATACTTACTTAGTTTCTTAGTTATGTAAAGATGGTCACCCATCACCACCACCCGTCACCACTGACCAACCCCGGCAAGCGTAGCTTAACCTGATGGATTGACCCGTGCGGCTGTTATTACTTAGCCACGAGCTCCTCCGAGTGTTGTTGTATTTAAAATAATATATAAAATGCAAAGTCATGTGATCTATGCCAGTAAATAGGTAGAGAATCACGCTATGTAATGACTATAAGAAAAATGCTGGTTACATGATCACATCACAGCAAATGTCTATTATATAACCAGGAAAGTTCACATCAAGTTGTACATAGACACCACTTTAGTTTTTTAGCACGCAATCCATGCAGTATGCATTCTAGGAAGTCGAGTGTTTATGGTTCGCGGGTGAACATTAAGAGGAAAGGCGGGTGGCCAGTTAGGTATTTTAAGAAGGTATTGCTGTCGCTCTGCGAGCGCTCCGCCCTCGAATTCGTGCGATAAGGACAACTGCAGATCCGACTAAATAGCCTATGTAAAAAGTCACATTTCGAGGTTTGGCTCTCGCCTATTTCCTCCTCCAATATTGGACCAATTTGAAAGATATTTCATGAACTGAATAAGAAGGATATATACTATGCCCCTATGTTTTTCTTTTTTCGTTAATAGTTGTCAAATTGGTACACTAGGCGTCTGTTGACAGCGGTCTGAATAGGCAATTTTGAGCATTTTTGGAGGGTTCTAGTTCCTACAAAAATAATATATCATCAAAAAGGAAAACATAGGGGCATACAATTATCTGATATTTATATTTCTGTAAAAAATCATTGCTTTATGGTCATTAACCAGAAAGAAAACAGGCGAGAGCGTTTGTATCTTTTTGTATGGAGAAAAGAGCACCCATATTTCCTCTTAACTGTCACTTTTGATGGTTTGGTATCCCCGCCATTTTTAACCGACTTCAAAAAAGGACCCGTATGTATGTATGTCCGCGATTTTCTCAAAAAGTAATGAATCAATTTTGATGATTCTTTACATATACTTACATACTTTCAGGAAGGTTTCAGTATATAATACATTATGTAATTACTCTTTTGAACGAAGTTATATGCATCAATGTACTGTATCTCCGGCATTACTAAGCCGATTTTGATGATTCTACTTTTCGTTCGTCTTGAGCTTACTTATTCCATTTTTAATTGTATATACAATTAAAAATGGAAATATAAAATAACTTTCATAAAAAATTCAACAGCATCTGAAGTCGGTGTCTTCAATTCTTCATTGCAACTTAGCTTGGCACCGACTTCAGAAGCTGTTAAGTTTTTTATGAAAGTTATTTTATTCGTTTTTAATTTTTAAAGTCGATTTTTGCTTTTTTTAAAGCTTAGACTATTTGTTCCAGTAATTTTATTTTTGACAAGTGTCAAAATTGGAAATGAAAACCCACAGAGTGAAAATCCCTAGAAATTAATGAAGGGCCATTATGTAGCATATATGTAATTCGCTAATCAGCAAACGAAGGCAGGATGCCCTTAGGCTAGGTGGAGCGATGATATTCGGAGGGTGGCTGGTAGAAGAAACCACCTCTCTTAGCATGAAGAGGGCAAAAAGGAAAATTCGGAAAATATCCCACAGGAACGTACTACCGGGAAATCCTTCCTATTCTTTTTCTACATTATAAAGGGCAAAACCTCTGTGCAAAATTTCAGCTTTCTAGGTCCAAGGGTTTGGGGGGCGTTGATGAGTCAGTCAGGACTTCTCTTTTTATTTATATAGATATGAACGATGTGACCAATATTTTGTAAAAACGTTTTGATTTAAAAGAGTGTCCGTGGAGTTTCTTGCCCGTTCTTCTCCATAGGGACCCTACGCTTTGGAATGGGCAACTAGCTTCATCTTTCTGACTGACCGACGCCTTGACAATTCAAAAGTGCCTGTAATTTGGTTTTGACTCTTACATAAATAATGTCAATCGTACTTTCAAAAATATGTCTGATCAAATACCATTCATAGTGAAAGTGTCTTTTTAAACGCCGCTGAATGAGCATAAGTATTTGACCTTTGCCTCACTTAATAGTTAAAAAATATCACTACTAACGAGATGTAATAGTGTTGTGATGAATATTAATGTAATCATAATCCATCGATTATGTAATGAATCAATCGATTTTTAAGAATGAGTTGTTTGTTTTATTATCAGACTGTGTGTAACTAAATGTTAGTGTTATTTTACAGTTTTATCTGTATTTGGCACAGGAGGTGCTCCTGGCTAAATAATACCAGTCGCACCGAACGCTTGCCGCGGTCGGTTTGTGGATGGGTGACCGTCTATTACATGCCGTTAGTACCGGCTGTCATTCTTAGATCTTTGATTTTTGTCTTTGATTTGATCTTTGTCGTTACGGGTCGTCAGAAGCCCGAAAGTAAATAAAATGGCCGTATTTTTTTATTGCGTTGACTTAGAAGCTTGACTTTTTGAGAACTTTAAGGGACATAGACTCACGTATTTGATATTAATTTCAACTTGATATCTCTACGCGTTCCTGAGAAAATGGGTATTGACAGACTGACATACTTGAAAATATTTTTTATGTGATTAAATTACGTACAAATTAACAATATTCGGACTTTTTCCTTTACTTGTGCTGTGAGATCTTGCTTCTTGACAAATTTCATGATTCTAGGTCAACGGGAAGTACCCAATAGGTTTTGATACTTGCTAGTATCAAAATATGTCGCATAGATGGCCGTATTTTTTTATTGCGTTGACTTGACTTAGAAGCTTGATTTTTTTAGAACTTTAAGGTACCGTAGACTTAAGTATTTGATATTAATTTAATTGTATACAACGTGTAACGTTAAATGCGCAAAACCACTTAAGGGGTCATTGTACTCATTATTATGAACAACTTTTAGTATGGGACCAAACCTGAAATCGCGAAAAAAAAATCAGCTGTTCAGTACATTTTGACGAATTATGCAAACAGAAATGTACTGACTGAACAGCTGATTTTTTTTTCGCGATTTCAGTTTTGGTCCCATAGTAAAAGTTGTTCATAATGATGAGTACAATGACCCCTTAAGAGGTTTTGCGCATTTAACGTTACACGTTGTATATTTGATTATTATTACGTATTTGATTTTATTTATTTTTTAACTGCACAGTTATAATCTGTTAATAAATAACATTTTGACTTATTTCGGCAACGTAACTAAGAAAGTCTTTCAAATGTATTTAATACATAATATTCGAAATACGTAACAATTTATTACTCTTACTTTCTTCCGAACAACGGGCGAGTTGTATATAATTTAAATAAATTAAATAAATGTAGTGTATCTTGAATTTAATACTAAGTCCTAGTTGTGTAATCTTTATTATTACCTTTGATGTTGAAAAGATTTTTATTTGGTGATTTATTGGCTTGATAAATTGAAAACGTGATTTGTTTTCTAAAATAAATTAAAGACGGTTTTAGGGTTCCGTAAGCAAGAGGTTAGCAAAAACTTTTTTACGAAAAAAAAAACGGACGATTTCCAAAAAGAAACACTACTTACACAGTGAAAAATAACTTTAATTTCGGAAGTCGGTGTCTTTGGTTTTTAAAATGGACTGGTTACCTGGAACTATGGAAGGACTATGACTATGGCCTCTGCCTGACCAAGTTCGATCTCCGTTTACGCTTTCTGCTGAGTTCATAACACATTCTTTATCATGAGTATAAATTATTATTACGGTTTATGTACTTTCGAACATTATTCAAATACTTTTCTCGCTTTAAATTTGCCATCTTTAAAATTCTTTTGACATGAGGGTCATTCTTTAAAGCGAGTCTGACTTCTGTTTCGTCAAAAAGTGTCAAAATTGTTGTTGGTTTCTTTGTGGTTGTCAATTTTGTTGTTGTTTTTTCCGTGGGCGTTTCGAAAGTAAAGTCAGTGTAGTTTTTCCATTGTTTTTGCAATTTCTGCTTGGCTTCTACTTCTGATATGATTAAGTCGAATGCGTTCATAACGTTTTTGTTCTGCTTTCGTCCAATTTCTAAATTTGCTAACTTTTCGACTATTTCCTGTTGTCTTGCTATTATCTTGTTTAGTTCTTTGAAATTTTGGATGTCATTTTGTTCTTCGTAGCTTTGATATATGTAGTTTACTTTGTCGTAAGTAGGATACATGTTATTTCGAATATCTTTGACGTGATAATCTGGCTTTACGTTACTTCTAGCTTCGTTGAATGTAGCTTCACTATCGTATTCTTGGAATTTTGGATAAACTAGATCTTGGTAGCGATCAATATCACCTTTAGCAATGTCATGTTTAAATTCTAAGTCTGGCATAGTGTAATGTGTTTTTCTTCTAACCATTTTGAATTCGTCGAGACTCTTTTTTACTAAATCATTGTTCAGTCTTGTTTGAAATTGTGGTCTGACATTTTGACTGACATTGTCATCATATCTTCTGGTATATTTATCCTTTTTGTTAACGGTATTTTTGTAAATCATCTCATCCTTTCGGTAATTATAAGGTTTACCATCGTTGAAATTATGGTTGATATTCTTTGGCATATGATAGGTTTTGATTCTTTTATGTAAATCATACTTTTGGTATTTTTTAGCATCGTGATTTTGGAATACTTTAGGCATATAATTGTTTGGCACACTAATATCACGTTTTTGTACATTTTTAGGTGACTCATGTTGTTGGACATTCTTATCCATACTATTGTTTTGGAAAACCTTAGTCAAATTTTCGGTTACATTTTCTTTTTTAATCATAGTGCTTTTCTCTTCATTTTTGGGAAAAGTAAATTCTCCATTATCTTCGATCAATTTGGTTCGTTGTTGTACATTCTTAGGTGAATCGTACTTATGGACATTTTTTGTCATGTGATTGCTTTCGATATTCTTAGCCAAATCAATTGTTGGGATATTCTTATCCATATTATTGTTTTGGAAAACGTTAGTCACATTTTCAGTTATGTTTTCATTTGCAATTATAGTGCTTTGTTCCTCTACTGTATCATTTTTGGTAATTGTAAATTCTCCAACATCTTCAATCAATTCACTTTGTTCTTTTACATTTTTAGGTGTATCATAGTTATGGATTTTTTTTGGCATATCATTACTGTGGATATTCTTAAGCAAATCATGTTTTAAGACATTCTTACCCATTCCATTGATGTGAAAAATCTTTGTCACATTTTCAGTTATTTTTTCAGTCATATTTTCTTCCTCAAATGTATTATTTCTGGGTATAGTAAATTCTCCAGTATCTTCAATCAAACCGCTTTGATTTCTGTTATCAATACTATTTTCTAAATAATCGTCAGTGTTAATAATTTTCTCTGTAACTAATTGCTTTTGTATGCCTAAATCGTACAGTGTCAAATCTAACCTAGATATACTGTATTTTTTCTTTATTAAACATATGTCTATATTATCTATAGATTTTATTTTTTCTGTACTTTTTTTTGTTTCTGGAATTACTTTTTTTGCTCTATTGTCTTTGCCTACATACATTTTTAATACATACTTAGCTAGATGCTTTACGGTAGTGTTATTTTGAGAATTAATTGTTCCGTTTCTATTTTTTATATCCAAATCGGTTTCCATTTTGATTTGATTTTTTTGGGCGCAATTCTCATAAATGTTGCCAGTAAATTGACAGTGGCAAAAATCTGAAATTGAAGTATTATAATTTATTATTAAAAAGATAACCTCGTCGCTGTTATAAAATACGATTAAAACTGAGTTATAAAAAAAAATCGTAATGGCGGAACAATTAGGTACGTTCTTTTTTCAAAAAGTAAATATTGTACTCGTACTTACTCAATATCGAATAAAAACAAATACAGAACTGAATGAAAAACATAACGCTATAATAAAAGTTTAGTAACTAAATAAAATTTTATTACAAAAATATCTATAAAAAATAACTATGTTGTTATTGGTCTGTCGATAAGTCGTTATGCTTATATGCTGTGACGTCTGGGCTAATCTAGCACTTTGTAATTTTCATGATAGGTATAAAAAAAAATCACTATGCCAATTTATGGTTATGCCACAGATTAATACAGATGGGACACTCCGCAAAATCATTTAAATAAAAAGCGACTCTTGCTACGACACAATAAAGTGCAATTCAGTTGGCAGAACGCTAATTACCTACAGTTATGTTCACCTAAACATTGACTCTCTTTCTATCGCGTAACTCTTATACCTTCGGCGCGCGGCATTTCTACTGAATTAGCCCCGTGGACGGGGCCTGTCGTGTACTTGTAGCTTCATACCTAAACTGCGGAGTTTACAATTACGTGGCGAGGCCATATCACTGGGCTAATTTAAGTCCGTATTACAGAACGTCACTCAATACTCAAGCATTACTTAAAACTAGATTCAAGCCATTTGATTGGTTGAAACTAGATTTAAACAAAGATCAGTGCTTGAGTTTCCTTCTGTAATACGGACCTTAGTGTGGGCTCGTTAGTTTGATACTCACTCACGCGCCGCACAGTATGGGAATCGCGCAATCTAGCGGGATTTAATTCCAAATTGAATTACATAAAAGATACAAGTTAAAAAATTAATATTGGTTGGTATTCAAATAAATAAAAATACTTATATAGTGATATAAAATAAAGTTGTAAAAAAAAATGCGATACGAATAAATTTTGTTATTTTACCCACTAATTCCACTTTTTGCAATTACCTATTATTTTTACAATTACCTATTATAAAAGCAAAAATAGCATCAATTCGCTCTTATTTCGCATTTGAGGTCCAAACATCAAAAATTTGTTTTTTTGTGATTTCAGCGGTCATTCTGAAAACCGAAAAAAAATGTATGACGGTCGCAAAAAATCGCAAGTTTTATCAATTGTTCTCAAAAGTTAAGACTCTAAACTATAAATTAAAATAATAACAACAGCGGGATATTCAGGTCATTTTTTAAAATCACCTTTTGTTTTGCAAAAATCATCTCTAAAAAATGCCTAATTTAACTGTGCTTTCAAATGATGTTATTAGATGAATGTTTAACCATTACTTAAATAAAATACACTCTAACTTACCTTGAAAGATATATACTCGTACAACACAATAATAACCCAATAAACAAGACGAATACGTTAATTTGATCAGTAATCTCAAGTGAAGATGACACTTTAATGTGTGTTCGTATTGTAAGGGTACAACGATTAATATCTACTCACTTCTACATTTTTTATTTATTTTTTTAACCTACATACAAGTATTTCTAATATGTAGCTGTGACAAATAGGGTCTTAGGTATAAATAGACTTTAACTATATTATCAAATAATAAAATTAATATTTTGATTTAAATCCCGCTAGATTACGAGATTCCCATACTGTGCGCCGCGTCGTAAAAGAAGACAACCCTAACGAGTCAGAAGGTATAAGAGTTAAGCGATAGAAAGAAAGGCAACTTGTAGGTAAAATAATCGTAGATAATAAGCGTTGTGCGACCTGAATTGCACTTTATTGTGTCGTAGCAAGAGTCGCTTTTTATATAAATGATTTTGCGGCGTGTCCCATCTTTATTAATCTGTGGTTATGCTACTAAGTTATACATTCATTCAAGTTTACGTAAGCAGATTTTATGCAATTATTAACCCTGCCTCCCCCTCGTCTGCAAAAGTAATCAAAGCTTTTACCCCTCCCTCCCATGCTTACGTAAACATTGGTACATGTATTTTTCAATCTGTTCTGGTTTCTTTATTGATTCATGAACAGCTGTTATCAAGTCTAGATACTTCTGCAACGTCTATACATCAAATTGCCATTTCTAGGATTGACAGCTAGGAAAAGTGTGTGTGGGAACAAGAAAAATTTGGTTTTTACGTTTCTTCGTACAATTTTCCTAATTTTTGTCTTCATATGAACCTTCCTCGGACTTCAAAAAATATTTGAAAAATAAAGCTGAATAGGGATGATGACTAAAAATTTATTTTTTGTCCGTCATAGAGATTATTAAAAAATATTGGACACGTATTTTTTCTTTTTTTACGTAATCAAAAGATTACGGCGATACATTGAGTTAAAATATGGCATGACGTCACGCGTAGCTAGGTTTTATACGTACAAGTGACGTAGCGAGCCCCCACTCCCCAACTTTAATGCGTGATAGCTAAGTATTTTTTTATTAATATGATAAAGCAAAAAATACGTGTCTAATATTTTTTTATTATCTGACTGACGGACTAAATAGAATTTCTTTTTTTTTAAACCAGGCATCATCCCTCTGTTCTCGAGTTTTGAGACATTTAGCCATTCATTTTTATTTATATAGATTTATCCTTCTTTGTTTATTTTTCCTTCCTTCCTTCCTTCCTTGCAGATATTTGGTTATTATTCATATTATGCCCTTACACCACACATTAAAAATCCGGAGTCATCACACGTAATCTCACCGATTTATCTAACATGACGTGTGACTCCGGATTTTTAATTTTATGTCTTTTTCACAGACAAGAAAATTTTCTTGTTTCATACTTTTAGAGCGTGATTTTTCACTAGTCGGGTTTTAGTTTTTCAACTTACTTTTTAGGGTTCCGCACCTCAAAAGGAAAAAACGGAACCCATAAAGGATCACTCGTGTCTGTCTGTCCGTCTGTCACAGCCAATTTGCTCCGAATACAATGGACCAATTAAGTTCAAATTTGGTACACATATGGATTTCTGTGACCCAAACACGTACGGCTAAAGTAAATAAATGAATTTTGAATATGGGAGTCACTTTTTGGGGGCAAATAAGAAAATTAAAAAAAAAAGTTTTGCAAACTGTACCGTGTGATATATCAAATGAAAGGGCTTACTATGAGGGTCACATGTATATTTTTTTATAATTTTAAAATAAATAGTTTTAAAGTTATTTAAGAAAATAGACGAAAATTGACCATCCCCCCCCCCCTTATCTCCGAAACTACTAAAGCCTAAAATTTTGAAAAAAAAAATGCAGAAAATAGTTCTATACCTGTAGATTACAGGAAAACCTATAAGAAGTTTGTGGTCTCAACATAACATGGTAAATCTCTCAATATTGTGAGTACAAACTTACATTTACTGTTGGAATGTATGGGTGAACATGTTTTTCAACTATAATGTTAAGTTTGTTCTTGGGATAATTGCATTCCAACTACGGAAGCGGAACCCTTCATTGTGCGTAGTCCGACACGCATTTGACCGGTTTTTTATATCTTTGCCTATACTTACCTTCGGGAGATGCAGACGTGATGTCATAAATTAAACATGTAGGTATAAAGTAATTAAGATCATTGAAACTTATCATTACCGTATCATATCATAAGATCTTCATTAATTGCTTTTATTACGAGCTAAGATCAAAATGTCAAGTGCTAATAGCTGTCTGACATATTATTAAGAATAGCAGATCATATCTTATTTCACCCATGGGTGAAAATGTATCATATTCAGGGACGACTAATTGATTAGAACTGAAAAGACGACTTCTACACCACGATCCGAATCTGAGAAGTATCTGGGATTCTGGGACAAAAAGAGAAGAAATTAACCTGAAGTACAGAGGTATATTCGGCCACTAGGAAGAAACTCAAACCTGGCTATAACAGACAAAAAAACCGGTCAAGAGCGAATCGGACTCGCGCACCGAGGGTTCCGTTCCCATTTCTGAAGTTTATCGTTTTATTTTTCTTTTAATCTTTACATAGACTTCTATAACATAGAGTAATTTCAGATTTTTCTCTATGCAAACTTCGGGGACGATATTTTTTTTTTTAAATTTTCATCAAAAGTCGAAAACTGTGCAACCTAAAAAAATTGAAAAAAAAAATGAGAATGTGTAGGTAAACAGCGCTCTTTCATATGATACCTCACATGCCCTAGTAGTCCCACTTAGAATTTTTAAGACCCCCTTTCAGTCCCTATTGCAAAAAAAAAACATTTTTATTTCGTTCTTCTTTGTAAAATAGTTGCGCAAACGTCATCTAAAACTGTTCCTTTCAAGTTGATAGCAATAGGTAGTAGTTCTTGAGAATCCAGCTGTGATAGACGGACAGACAGACTGAGTCGCATTGTACGGTCCAGATTAGTTCCTGAACGGTACACTATAACTGTTTGTGTATTAAGCGAGTGTGTCCCACATGTAAAACACTTCACATAGTAACCCAAAAGTTTATTTATCACTAGTGTCGTACACCGTAAAGGTTGATGATTATTACATGTATGTCTGTTGCGGGGGTTGGTAAATTGCACACTGAGTAAATAGCAGTATTTGTTGTGACAAGTGAACTTATTGATTCGCCTTGTCAGCAAGAAGTAGGGTCAATGTACGTAGACCGTACACGCATCATAAGTCAAAGTCAAAGATTTATTTTGCGGATAAGGGTTCCTTTATACCATTTTGGTAAGGAATACTAACATACTCCTCACATACAAAACTATACTAAAGCCAATCGGAGCATAGGACATCCTACTTTGGGGATCAGCCAGTGCCTCTAGCAAAACAAAGGGCTAAAACAAGTATCCAACGCACCTTACGCACCAAGACAACAGAGATCCAGTAGTTTCCCTTTATAATGTAGACAATGAATAAGGAAGGAATTCCCGGTAGTACGTTCCCGTGGGATATTTTCCAGCTAGTCCTCAAAATACATAGAAAAATTCACGCACAATGGTCCACATGAAGGACTAAGTGCGGAAACCAGATCCTATGACATAGAACATAGATACATAGAAATATGCAACTAAAGAACTTTGGCCAAAAAGCCAATATCTTCGAATTGCTAAAAATAGCGTGTTTGTAAGGTCGTAACTGATACCTTGACAAATTAATAAGAACTAAGAAAGGCTAAAGCCCTGACCGAGATATAAGCAAAGCCTTCCGCGTTGAAAGACCCTGTGTGAGTTCAATATCAATGATTTTCCTAGTTTTCGAAGGCGAAGATGGCCGCCATGAAAACTAGGGAAATCTATCTAACTAGGTAATAATTTATTTTTATACAGGGTGTAAGTGTAAATAATGGCAATCTTTGAAGGGGGTCACTGTACTCATCATTATGAACAACTTTTACTATGGGACCAAACAGTACAATTTATGTTCGCATAATTCGTCAAAATGTAGGGAACAGCTGATTTTTTTTCGCGATTTCAAGTTTGGTCCCATAGTAAAAGTTGTTCATAATGATAAGTACAATGACCCCTTAAAAGATTGCCACTGTTTACACTTACACCTTGTATATATTATACACTTGCTTGTGCTAAGTTATAACAGCCGCACGGGTCGATCGATCAGGTTAAGCTACGCTTGCCGGGGTTGGTCCGTGGATGGGTAACCATCTTTATATACCAAAACCCCTCCGTGCCTCGGAAAGCAAGTTAAGCCGTTGGTCCCGGCTGTTATTCGTGGATCTTTGACAGTCGTTACGGGTCGTCAGAATCCCGAAAGTCTGACAACCAGTGGGTATCGTATTATTCAGTTACTGGGTTGTGGAGGTCAGATAGGCAGTCGCTCCATGTAAAATACTGGTATTCAGCTGCATCCGGTTAGACTAGAAGTCGACCCCAACATAGTTGGGAAAAGGCTAAGCAGATGATGATGATATAAATATTATACAATAGCTTCTGCCTGCGAATTCGTCCGCGTGAAATTTCTTGTTAAAAATCGTTTTTTAGGGTTCCGTACCTCTAAAGGAAAAAACGGAACACTTATAGGATCACTTTGTTGTCCGTCTGTCTGTCTGTCAGTCTGTCAAGACCCTTTTTCTCAGGAACGCGTGAAGATATCAAGTTGAAATTAATGTCAAATACTTAAGTTTGTGGTCCCTTGGAGTTCTAAAATTTTCATGCTTCTAAAGTCAACGTAATAAAAAGATACAGCTATTTATGCGACATATTTTGATACTCGCAAGTAAATCAAAACATATAGGGTACTTCCCGTTGACCTAGAATCATGAAATTTGACAAGAAGCAAGGTCTCACAGCACAAGTAAAGGAAAAAGTCCAAAAATGATTAATTTGTAATTTTATCACGTAAGAAAATATGCTTGTTTTTGGGGTAAATTCTTATCAGCTACGGAACCCTTCATTGTGCGTGTTCCGACACGCACTTGGCTGGTTTTTTATTTTAGTGTGAATTTACTCCTAAAACGGACAAAACTTTCTAATTATCTAGGAAAACATTTGAAAACATTTAAAGTACTTTTAGGAACAACCTGTATCTTTCGCAGTCACGTTCCTCCATCACTTTTTGTTTAAACAAGGTCAGATCGGTCACCGATGTTCGCTCGTTTGTTAGAATAGATAATTATTCTACATAGTACCCTCATTTTTGTTTTTATTTTTATTTTTGTTTCATTCAACTATGAATGGTTGTTCTTTGATATTAGTAAGTATCTAAATTATGTAGTCGATGATTTTGATGCACGGTAAAACTCTAATGAGTTTATGTTTGCACCAACTTAAATATCTTTATAATGTAAGTTTACTACTGATTAAATAAATAAATAAATAAACTAACGAAGTAGCCTATAAAAAAAAAAAAAACACTAAAAAAAAATAGTAAACTTGTCAAAATTGACAAACGGAAGGTACTTACTGTCGTTACTGTCAGTCAATATTTGATATAATGATGATAGGATGAGGCGTCATCAGGCCTGTCGCCTGTCAGTCAACACTTGTTGTCTTATTTGACAGGTGAATAGAATCAATCATCTGTCAATGATTGAACTAAAAAAAACTAAAAAATAGACACGGTTGGCGCAGTGGTTGAGCGATTGACTGCTGCGCATTATGTCGCGGGTTCGATTCCCGCACGGAACAAATATTTGTACGACTTACAAGTATTTGTTCTGGGTCTGGGTGTTTTTCTATCTAATATGTATGTATTTACAAAAAAAAAAAATGTATATAAGTAGTTTCGTTATCATAACACAAGCATTAGATTGCTTAGCTTGGGGCTAGATGGTGTGGTGTGAAATGTCCAAGGTTATTATTATATTATTATTATTGACACATTGACAGTTTGTGGGAGGTTTTTTTTGTTTTGCCACCAATACATAAAATATTTATCATTTTTCTCAAATGGGGGGGGGGGGGTCTAAAAATATTATTTCAGTGGTTCTAAGTTCCATATTTTTGTCGTTCTTATTTAGGTGTAGTTTAATGCTTGTTAGATTTCTCTCGGAATAAAAAACCAACGTGCGTACAAAAAGCGGCCATCTCCTTTATAAGGAAACCGTTGTGATTTTCGTTTACATCGAAACAGGAAAGCCACTCAAGTCCAACCAATATTAAAACGAACATTATCGCAAAGGTAATTAAATGAATTGTTTTTGCAAACTGTTTACGAGAGAGAATCACAAGAAGTGTTGTTACTTACTTTCGAGGAGAGAATCAATTTAAAATGTTTTCATTTGGTCAATTGTTACAAACAATGATTTTTAGATGTATTTTGTACTTTTATTTTGGGTGTGTGACTTGGCTATCGCATTAGGTTAAGAACTTTTATTTTTGTGGATGGGAAATCATCAAATGACTTCTCCCGCTCTGGGTGGAGCGGAAGGGCGTGTCAGACTTTTACTGACTAAAACCCACCCGTGTTCCTTCAGTTGCCTGTGCCAGGGCCACGGTATCTCTTTCGAACAACCCGCGACCCCGGTAAGACTTGTAATGGTAGTTTTAAGGCATTTAAATAAATAAATAAATCATTCCTTCTTTAGTATTTTGAGTCAACCTCATTGGTCTTGTGGTGGCAAAGTCCGTCTTGCGTTCGATTCCCGAGTCAGACACAGTGTTATTGGGTTTTTAAATTTATCAGTAGCAGCTCGATGTTATTGGGTTTTTTTTTATTTATCAGTAGCAGCTCGATGTTATTGGGTTTTTGAATTACTCAGTAGCAGCTCGATGTTATTGGGTTTTTTAATTTCTCAGTAGCATGATCTCGATGTTATTGGTTTTTTTTTTAAATTTATCAGTAGCAGCTCGATGTTATTGGGTTTTTGAATTTCTCAGTAGCATGATGTCGATGTTATTGGTTTTTTTTTTTAATTTATCAGTAGCAGCTCGATGTTATTGGGTTTTGAAACTTCTCAGTAGCAGCTCGATGTTATTGGGTTTTTGAATTTCTCAGTAGCATCTCGATGTCATTGGTTTTTTTAATTTATCAGTAGCAGCTCGATGTTATTGGGTTTTGAAATTTCTCAGTAGCATCTCTATGTTATTGGGTTTTTGAATTTCTCAGTAGCAGCTCGATGTTATTGGGTTTTTGATTTTTTTCAATAGCACCTCGATGTTTTTGGGTTTTTGATTTTTTTCAATAGCATATCGATGTTTTTTGGTTTTTTGATATTTTTCAACAGTCTTGCAGGTGGTATCGTGTGACCTAGTAACTGGCTTATGGAAGTCAGATAGGCTCCATGTAAAATACTGGTATTCAGCTGCATCCTGTTAGACTGGAAGCCGACCCCAAGTTTTTGTAGTAAATAAAGGTAAACAATCTTGATGTGATGTTGATTTAGTAATCATTGTTGTTGTATTTACATTGGTTTTTATTTTAAACTAAGGTTTTAAAATGGAAAACATAAAAGACACATCAATATTGTTTACCTTTAATTAACTACCTAAATCTTTCTAGTATAGGTATGCGGCCTTAGGGTCTAAAATCGCTAACAAGCAGTAGATCCTCGGTAATTATTTCTTACTGAATGTTTTTCTTTGTCTTTCCTTGTTCTAGGAAAACCCTATTAGTAATTGTATAGCTTTTCCGATATAATTACTAATTGGGTTTAGCATCAACATTACTAGTCAGTGCTGTGAGTTATAAAGAGTACCTAATTTACTTTTATTTTAGAGAAAGAAAAAGGGTACCGCGCAAAAAAAAAATCGTGAACAAAATCCGATTCAAATAGTGGGTGAAGCCGCGGGTAACAGGTAGTCTTGTATAAATAAGGACAGTTGAAATGCAAACTATAAGTATTTAGATAATAACTTACCTTATTTTACCTCGCCTACGATCAAATCCATACACGAATAGAAATTATAGCCTAATTGGGTTTACCTATAGAAAATCATACGATTCGAAGAATTATTCCTATGAATATCTAAAATAGTCTCGAGGGTGGCTAAGTGCTCGTGGCTAGGTAATATAACAGCCGCACGGGTCGAGCGTCAAACTCAAACTCAAAACACAACCAAACATAACCCGCCAGAGGTCCTAGACAAATGACATTCGCTTCGGAACGAAATATTCGATTTTAATTGTAATTTGTACAATCGCTACAGCTTCAAAGCTTAGATAATATATGTACATCTAGATCGAGCCACCGCGTGGCCGGTCATGAGACAGCAATATTATTATGACACTTTTTCTAGGTTATGTGGTATGAGAAATTAGGTTTAACGTAAGAAATCTTCCATACTTTGGACAGAAACCCATGTCAATACATTCGCACAAACTGTCCAAAAAAGTTAAATTAATCGACGCAAGATAAATTTTGTAACAGTGAAAGTACTTTGTTTGGCTAACATTCAAAAGTTTGCCATGCAATAATACGGCCCGCCGTAAGGGACAGCATATACGATGCTTTGTCTCAATTTTCCTACATATTTCGTAATATATGTGTCTCACTTCCACACTTCACACTGTAACATCATTGCTTCAAAGTTATATTGACATGATCAAGTGACATTTCGATAGCTTATGTCAACCCCAAACACTTTTTGGCTTTTTTTGTCTTTTTTTGTATAAAAAAAGACTTCCACAAAGATATCTTATTGAATAAAAAAATCGCAAAAAAGGAGACGGAAAAAACTTTTTGAATCATATTCCACCGGAAATTTTCTCAGGAATATTTTCATTTCTTTAATAGTTTTTTCAGTTACATTTTCTTTATTTCAATGTAAAATTACATTGCGTGTTCGCAGCACTCCATTTATGTAAAAGAAAACAGCAAAAAAAAACCAGCAATGGATGTTGAAATACTCTAACGAACGACGTGTGAAATCAGCTGTTCACTTTCTGTCTAGCTACAGAGTTCATCGAACTCACCGCATACCTGTTACCTACCCCTCCTAACCAGTAACAGACGCTCTGATTTGTGCTCAAAAACACAAATCAATCAGGTTTATTGGATTCCAATAACGTTCCTGAAATAATTTCATGTACCGGTTATCTTAGTGATATACTGAATTCACCCCATCAGTCTGCGGAGGGCTGTCCCTTTCACCCTGTATACTCGTAATATATCTACATCCAGAATATACTAATATGTTGGTGTTTCTTTTGTTTCCAGGTAGTTCGAGGGGTTCACATAGAACCGGCACATATAGTCAAGAAAAGAAGTATTGACCAGCCGTTAAGAATTAGCATATTTTATGACCATTCCGTCTATAGGTAAGTTTAGACACAGATTAATACAGATGGGACACTCCACAGTTTAGGTATGAAGCTACAAGTACGCGGCGGGCCCCGTCCGCGGGGCTAATTCAGTAGGTCAGAAGGTATAAGAGTTACGCGATAGAAAGAGAGGCAACTTGTAGTTGAATATGACTGTAGGTAATAAGCGTTGTGCGACCTGAATTGCACTTTATTGTGTCGTAGCAAGAGTCGCTTTTTATTTAAATGATTTTGCGGAGTGTCCCATCTGTCGTTTAGCGATCAGTCTATCTCTTTATAGCTGAAGAGTTTCTTTGTTTGGTTGAACGCGCTAATCTCGGGAACTACTAGTCGGATTTGAAAATTTTCTTTTTGCATTTGATAGCCCAATTCTTGAGGAAGGTTATAGGCTATTTAACATCACGCTACGACATTTAGAAGCCGAACAAAAAGAAAAAAAGTTAGAAAGAACGCTAAGCGAATTTGAATCAATAGCGCGGGCAGGCGCTAAAAAAGGGTAGTATTTAAACGCACATCAAAAATTACCAATTTTTCCCAACAGAATACGTACTTACGTCCAAAATATTGTTTGCGCATCAAAGTTTAAATAAAATTAAACTTAACGTCGGGTCGACGGAGCCCCGCTCTGCGGGGCTCCTATTTCTGTCTGGACGTTCCTAACCAAACCGAACCTCGGTGTGCCCAATAATTATAATTTGTACAAGTTTTGATATTCAATAACTAACTAACTATTAGTGCAATAATAAGTTTATTATATGCGCATTTGTTGTTTTTGATGAACAGTTAGTATTTTTGATATACAATTACTTAATATTTTTGTTGTGACGTTGGACAAAAATTTATGTATAAATAATGATTAATTCAATTAGTAAATTAGGAGTGCAGTCATTGTTTTGGTGCACATGTACCTAGATTCTTAGATGTAAAGTATTTGATGTAAGAATATTTTTCTGGTGTCCGATTAATAATTTCCCTTAAAAATGTGGCTGTTATTTTAGTATATTGTGTATCTTACGACTTCCACTACACAAACTGTTCTACGACTTACTAATACAATAGACCAGTGTTTCCCAAACATTGTTCTGCCATGGACCCGTAATTTTCACACTGCCCCTTCGTGACCCACTTAAGGCGACGCTATCTGACTTTTGATGATTTTAAACTGAAGATCACGTCTAAACGAGTAGTGTTAATGATTTGGAAAAAATATATGTTAAATTAGAGCATTTTCTTAATAACTTAATATGTGAATATTTTAGATTATGTTTATATTAAATAGTGTAATTAATTTGTAAAGTTATGTCTAACGCAGATAAAAAACTGAGAATCACGCAAAAACTGTCACGCGTATTTTTATGAAACCTTCACGATTTTAAAGGTAATTTAATTATTTATCTTTTAGTATACGTGTTTTATTAAAATGTCTTTTGTTTTATGTATAATAAATTAATAATGCGTCTAATTTGGGACAGCGCTCCTTGATGGGCGAGTCCTATTACTGGCTGGACGTACGACGCGTTGCGTGAGCTCAGCACTGAACGCGCAAGCTAACCACTCAAGGTCATTGGCGTATAGTTCCGCCTTAAGAGGCCGTACACGAAATTTTGCCGATTTCGCTGATTTACATGATTTAACAGACGAGATTTTACAGTTATAATATATAAAAAATAATATATATATATATATATAATAATATAATATATATTAAAGATATTGAGTATTGAGTATTGAGTATTTGTGTAAGTTTTAATGCGTAACATGAAAAATCATTTCAATTATGAATGTCATACATTCATAATTGAAATGATTACTTTTTAGGGTTCCGTACCTCAAAAGGAAAAAAACGGAACCCTTATAGGATCACTTGTTTGTCCGTCTGTCTGTCTGTCAGTCTGTCAAGACCCTTTTTCTCAGGAACGGGTGAAGGTATCAAGTTGAAATTAATATCACGTACGCAAGTCTGTGGCCCCTTGGAGTCCTATAAAACTCAAGCTTCTAAGTCAATGCATTAAAAACATACGGCCATTTATGCGACATGTTTTTATACCCGCAAGTAAATCAAAACCTATAGGGTACTTCCCGTTGTTCTAGAATCATGAAATTTGGCATGAAGCAAGGTCATACAACAAAAATAAAGGAAAAAGTCCGAAAATTGTTAATTTGTAATTCTATCACATAAAAAATGTTCAAGTGTGTCAGTCTGTCAAGACTTTTTCCCAAGGACGCGTGGAGATATCAAGTTGAAATTTATATTAAATAGGTAAGCCTATGGTCTCTAACAGTTCTAAAAAAATCAAGCTTCTAAGTCAACGCAATAAAAAAATACGGCCATTTTGCGACACATTTTGATACTCGCAACAGTCGCAAATAAATCAAAACCTATAGGGTACTTCCCGTTGACCTAGAATAATGAAATTTGGCAAGAAGCAAGGTCTCCCAGCACAAGTAAAGGAAAAAGTCCGAAAATTGTGAATTTGTAATTTTATGACAATTTTTTTTTATTTGGTATCCAATGTTAAATTTGTTTTGGGGATTAATTCTTCTCAACTACGGAACCTTTCATTGTGCGTGGTCCGACACGCACTTGGCTGGTTTTTTATTTTTATTGTTTAATTTTGTTTAATCGACCTAAACCGGCAACTGTTTTGTGAAGGGTATGGAAAACTTACAATATATTATTGAGAAAGTTTTATTGTTAAAAATTAATTGTTCTTGAAATGTGGAACAGAGCCGCAATTAGACTAATTAAAAAAAATGTGATTTAAAATAATAAAATAAATGGTTTTGTATTATTACTAGATAATGTATCAGCACTACAAAAGTTCTGGGTACCTAATTACAAGAACAATTAATTTTTAGGGCAAATTGAATTATGGCCATGCTGTAGAAAGATTTTTTGTTGGAAATGACCTCCTTTATCTCCCTATTTAGTTTGATCCACGACTTTTTGACCACCCTGTATACAATGTATGAATCACTTTTTAGGGCATTTTTTTTAAACTGCTACCTACTTTGAAAACAGCTTACTAATATTGTTTTGGATATTTTAGCAAATTCTTGATTTAGTCGAATGATAAATTTTACGAATTTTGCTAGGTATGTTTTTATTTGTATTATATGGAGCTTATTTCAAATAATATATGTAAATAAATAGTAACTTAGATACGTTTTGGTCATGACCGTTACCAAATAATAAGGACAGTACTGCAAGACGTAAGATGACACATTTCAGGATTTCATTTTGTTACTTTTTTTTTAAATTTCAGTTGGCAATTTAAGTAAAAAAGAAAACTAGTCTTTTGGAACTATTTAATAATTACTCGACACTTCTATGTTATAAAAATGTTAATTATTTGCAACTTGTGTGTATGGGACATCCCATAAGTGGGTTGGTAGACATTTTGACGAAAATGCCCTTTATGACTTCACTTAGTCAAATTTTTGAGAAAATTGGCAAAGAATTGTTTTTGATTTCGACTACTTAGAACTCTCGTTCATAAAATAAAAACAACAACTTCAAACTTCAATTCAAAATCAATCCATTTCCTGAGAAAAAAATGCAGAAAATTAAAAACATTTGCCATTAAAAAATCTTTTAAAACAACCTAATTCTCGCATAATAAACTCGATGCAAAATTAAAATGTAGCTCATTCATTAGATTATCATCGAAATTATATTTTATGTTGTGCATTAATACTTATATAAATACAGTATTTTGACTGTGAAATTACGTCTTTAAAATCACTCAAATTAGCGAAATTGGCAAAATTTCGCATACGGCCCCATAATAGGTACTTTTAATCCCAAGCTGGTTTCATTAGGTAAAATAATACACATTTATTAATAGTAAAAATGTTTTATTATTAATACATATTTTGGTATCACCTTTTTAGTCACTAAATTTTAGTGCGAAGTATGGAGCTGCCGCTTATTTTTTACCAAAGAATCCAAGTTCGCGGAAAATGACGAAAGTTTTATCCCAAGGTCTGGTTCCACTTCTATTTGGTTTCTGTATTTATTTTTAAGGTAAACTGGTGTTGAAAATCCAGCTTCATATTATTTTATAACTTGTGACAAAAGGCATTAAAACAGTTATTGCTTGATGATGAGGTAATTTTGTGTATTCTTGACGACAAGATAACCAATAATCTATCAATGGATAGCAGGTATTATTTTTAAAACAAGGCGGGAATGTTGCGACCTGGTATTTTATTTTGATGGCCCGGTACCGGGTCGCGACCCGTGGGAAACTCTGCAATAGAGAAGATTATTGAATAGAACTGAGAGAATCTAGTCTGGATATGTGACCGATTGATGGCAATAGGCTCGCCCCCTAATACATGATATAAACCTATCTGGCGAAATATGGATGTAAGTACCTACAAGGTACACCTCTGCATAATCCTTAGTGCACTAGACGTGATGATATTTATGTATGTGTAAAATAGACTAAAACAATTTCCGCGCGAAGTATCATGGCGGCCAGACCCTTACTGGTAACTCAACACGGACCTAATAAATTACATTTTCTGTTGAAATCCGAGTCACGCAGCCGTCTTTTATCCATTTTTTCCAAGTCTAGACTAAGCTGATTTATATTCTTCGGAATAAGATGTAATTTAAATTAGTATTCTATGGAATACGTATTTAGAATACATTTTATTGAAATGTCACGGTTCCAATATGGAGGCTACCGAGTGCGCAGTGGCGCCCTCATCGTTTGTTTGGTTATTTCTTTTATTTTAGAATGAAAAGGCATGTGTTTAAACGCCTACCAGAAAAGTACTTTCCTATTTTACTATAAAAAAATTCGAAATACCTGCCAGAATAGATAAATGCTCACCAAAATTAAAACTATTTTATTGTAAAATTATAACTTTAGAAAACTGAGAGTAGGTCGACGGAGCCCCGCGAAGCGGGGTTCCTATTTCTGTCTGCAGGGTTTAAAAGAACCTAACCAACCAAACTTCGGGGTGCCGGGGTGTTAGGGTTTTCGTCAGCAGGTTGACGCAGATTTGATGAGCATTTTGGTGATCATTGAATTTTTTTGGTAGTCATTATATTTAATCCCGAATGAAAATGCAGAAAATAAGCCGGAATAGTAGTGCTCCACAAGACTATACGTTATTATTATTACAAATACTTAGTAGCTTTATATTATTAAGTTTTATTATGTTAAAGGTGGGCACTATTTTCCGTTTCGTCGTGCGCCGAGTCCAGGGGGTCAACTAGCGACACGCGGGGTTGCGATAGTCGTGGAGAGGATCCGGCAGTTGGGACTCGAGGTGGCCTTGCACAAGTCCGAGGCCATGTGTTTTCATGGTCCTCGGAATGCGCCACCGTCGGGTTCCGAAATAACGGCGGGAGGGGTTCACATCGGAGTCGGGTCGACGATGAAGTACCTGGGACTCGTCCTCGACAGCCGGTGGAACTTCGTGGAGCACTTCCGACGTTTGGCTCCCAGACTGGCACGGGCTGGGGCTGCCTTGAGGCGGCTCCTGCCCAATCTGGGGGGTCCAAACGCCTCCTGCCGGAGGCTCTACGCGGGGGTCGTGCGGTCCATGGCCCTTTACGGAGCACCGGTGTGGGCGCGTTCCCTAAGGCTGGGACCAGCCGGCAGGTTGAACGCGTCCCAGAGGGTCATGGCCATCCGGCTAGTCCGGGGATACCGCACGGTCTCCCGGGAGGCGGCGAGCCTCCTTGCCGGATTGCCGCCGTGGGATCTGGAGGCAAAGGTCCTCGCGCACGTGTGGGAGTGGCGCGAGGAGGCGAAGCGCCGGGGCGTAACTCCGCTGCCGCGAGAAATCACGGTACAGCGGACAGAGCTCCGGCGGGATCTCATGGCGGCATGGAGAGCGCGACTGTCGCAACCCAGCGCTGGGCACGCCACAATAGCGGCGATAAGTCCCCTCTTTGAGGAGTGGTTAGAGAGGCGCCACGGCGTCCTCACCTTCCGCCTGACGCAGGTCCTCACCGGACACGGTTGTTTCGGGAGGTTCCTGTTTCGCATAAGGCGGGAGGAAACGCCCGGGTGTTTCCATTGTGTAGATCGCCTGGAGGACACGGTGGAGCATACAGTGGAGGTCTGCCCGGCTTGGGCAGAGCACCGCCGTGTTCTCACGGAGGCGATCGGCGGCGGCGATCTCTCGCGTCCGAGCCTGGTCCAGGCCATGGTGCGGAGCGAGAGTGCATGGGAGGCCGTCACCTCCTTCTGCGAAGCAGTGATGCTCGCGAAGGAGGAGGCGGAACGCGTGAGGGAGAGGCAGCCTCACGCCCTCAGTCGCCGCAGGAGACGCCCTGGGCGGCGGGAATCGCGGGGCGATTTCCGGCCACCGTAGGCGCGGGCCTGCGGACGGTGAGCAGCGGGTAGCTCGCCATCCGGTAAGGACCAGGCCCGAGTCGACGGCGCGTCGTGTTCCACGCGCGCCTCAAAGAGATGTCAGCAAGTGACGGGGCCCAATAGGGCCGACGCCGCTGGGGTCGCGGGTTGTCTGAAAGGGTTAACGCGGCCCTGGCATAGGCAACTGAAGGAACACGGGTGGGTTTTAGTCAGTAAAAGTCTGACACGCCCTCCCGCTCCACCCAGAGCGGGAGAAGTTATTTGATGATTTCCCACCCTCAAAAAAAAAAAAAAAAAAAAAAAAAAAAAAAAAAAAAAAAAAAAAAAAAAGGGGGTCAATTACTCCCTAAGCACGAAGCCCGTAGTCTCGGCCTTCGTTACGGGCGTTTCCTACTCCGTAACACCCGTTGATAACACCTACGGACAGATGATTGGTTCGGGGCCCGAACGTAGTATGAATGACAACACGATTTGACAGTTGTCCCTGCTCCCGATGTGTTTTTGCCCGTCCGAAAAATTAAACTTTTACACTTGTTTTGATGGATCTTTATGTCAGACGGACGGATGAACAGACGGACGGACGGACTTAGGGAGTAGGCCCCCAGATTCAGTGATTGCGATGTTAGCGCGTTACATATCTTCCTCTAATATATCAATGTTGCTTGGAATATTTATATTACTTACTTATAGTTAGATGCCGAGCCATTATATCTGACAGTTGGTTCAACAACTCAAACTCACCTCAACCACAGATTAATACAGATGGGACACTCTACAGTTTAGGTATGAAGTTACAAGTACACGGCGCCGCCTCACACGTTAGTTCGATGCTCACTCACGCGCCGCGTCGTAAAAGAACACAACCCTAAGGGCGAGCACGCACTGCGGTGCGTTTCCGTTAGTTCTGCCGCACTGGGCGGGGCCTACAGAAAGACATTCCATACTTCACAGATTATGCGTTAGAAAAACGCACCGCATTGCGCGCTCGCCCTACCTAGTCAGAATAGAAAGAGAGGCAACTTTAAGGTGAATATTACTGCAGGTAATTAGGGTTGTGCAATCTGAATTGCACTTTATAGTGTCGTAGTCGCTTTTTGTTTAACCCCTCAAGTGTCGGAGTTTGGCTAATTTTAGACCCAAAACCCCAGCGAGTGGGGAGGGTTGGGGGTTAGTTGCGAACCCCATAGGTTCACAACTACTGATGATGATATGTTTTCCATCGGATGATATTTTTTTACGTTTATATATATGTGATCTAAGCTTATATACCTATTATGTAAAGTTTTGTCCTTTTGCACACTTGGGGTGCATTTGACACACGGGGGGGGGAGGGGGAGTTAGCTGTGAACTCCATAGGTTCACAATTCACAACTAATGATGATCATTGGTTTTCCATCGGATGATGTTTATTTACGTTTATATATGTAAACGTATCTCAGAAGGGAATCATAGAAATTTAAACAACAAATAAATCAACGCAATAACAATATTTATTATAAATTATTCACCACAATTCAGTACAATCGTTTCACAATATTTTACAACTCCGGTGCCTCGCTTAAGACTGAATCATGTCGACAAGTCACTAAACTGCCAATTCACTTTAATGTCAAACTCAAATTATTTGATAACTGACACTGACTTTTAAGGCTTTCAAAATGACACAAACGTAACTCGACTATAACAAGACTTATCCATGGACTGTTCACTATGTTATTAATATAAATCTACCCTCAAATAGATAAGGTTTGTTACATATATATGTGATATAAGCTTATATACCTAACAAAAAAAGGGTTTTTCTTATGCACACATGGGGTGCATTCGACACCCGAGGGGTTAAATGATTTTGCGGAGTGTCCCATCTGTATTAATCTGTGCCTCAACTAAAGAAACTGTTTGAGATGTGAATGAGAGATGAATATCAAACTACCTAAATGAGGTTTTGACTTAGAATATGGGTATAAATAGGTACAATAATGATCCTTGATAGAAACAACAACAAGCTAAGTATGTATACGTACTTGTTTTTGCCAGACACAATAAGGTAACCTTGTCACTCTCAATTTAGGTAACTAAGTCAGATTTAACCTGAATTTCAGCTAGTCTGTCTTGTCAATTTGCGGGGGTAGAAGGCGTCTGAATAGACAACAAAGCGTGTTATGATATAACTACCATATTTCCAACTTTGATTTAAAACAATCGACTTTATACAGAAAAAGTTTTTAAACAAAAGTTTCTTGTATCTATGCTCCTGGCTAATAATAACAGCCGCAAGTGTCGATCCATCTGGTTAAGCTACGCTTGCCGGGGTTGGTCCATCGATGGGTGACCATCTTTACATACCGAGACTCCTCCGTGCCTCCGAAAGCACGTCAAGCCGTTGATTCCGGCTGTCATTCGTGGGTCTTTGACAGTCGTTACTACGGTAGTCGTCAGAAGCCCGAAAGTCTGACAACCAGTCTTACCAAGGGGTATCGTATTACCCAGTTACTGGGTTGTGCAGGTCAGATAGGCAGTCGCTCCATGTATAATACTGGTATTCAGCTGCATTCCATTAGACTGGAAGCCGGCCCCAACATAGTTGGGAAAAGGCTAGGCAGATTGATTGAAGTAGATATTTATTAAAAAGCAAACGTCATTATCAGCCTAGCAGTCCAATTGCACGTCCAATTCATGGCTTCGTCCCAACTCTCACCAATTCCATCTCTAGGTATGTACCTACACGACTTACAATAACACCTACCTAACAAAAATCCACAGAATAAATATGGACATGAACCTGAGGAATGAACCTGAGGTCAAAATCCGCGATGCTTCTAAGATCACTGACCTTGGCCTCAGGGTCATTGACCTTAGGTCAAAATCAATGACAGACAGTATGGATACTAGGCCTGGACCCGGTGGGATGTGGGAGTAGTAGAGTGGGGGAACACGTCCCCTCAAGGGCATTGACCTTGACATCAAGGTCAATAACCCTGAGGTCAAGGTCATTGAGAAGCCGTGGTGTTCCCCCACCCTACTACTCCCACATCCCACCGGGTCCAGGCCTAGTATCCATTACTGTCTGTCATTGATTTTGACCTCAGGTCAATGACCCTGGGGCCAAGGTCAGTGATCTTAGAAGCATCGCGGATTTTGACCACAGGTTCATTGAGGTCAAGGTCAGTGCACTTGAGGGGACGTGGTATTTTTCCCCACCCTACTACTCCCACATCCCACCGGGTCCAGGCCTAATATCCATACTGTCTGTCATTGATTTTGACCTCAGGTCAATGACCCTGAGGTAAAGGTTAGTGATCTTAGAAGCGTTGCGGATTTTGACCTCAGGTTCATTGAGGTCAAGGTCAGTGCCCTTGAGGGGACGTGGTATTTTTCCCTACCTACTACTCCCACATCCCACCGGGTCCAGGCCTAGTATCCATACTGTCTGTCATTGATTTTGACCTCAGGTCAATGACCCTGAGGTCAAGGTCAGTGATCTTAGAAGCATCGCGGATTTTGACCTCAGGTTCATTGAGGTCAAGGTCAGTGCCCTTGAGGGGACGTGGTATTTTTCCCCACCCAACTACTCCCACATCCCACCGGGTCCAGGCCTAGTTTCCATACTGTCCTGGATTTTATACTGTGGATTTTTGTTAGGTAATTGTAAATCGTGTAGAAATGGGATCGGTGAGAGTTGGGACAAAGCTCAATTCATCTAGATCGATATTTGAGTTAACACACAAAAACAAAATACTCAAAGAAAGAGCGTTCTTTTGACGTCTATTAAAAACGCCAAAAAGCGCTCATTCTTTCGTGAATGAATGGTTTCAAAATGTAATTGGATTTAGCTAAAACATGTTAATTATGCTTGAAGTTAATGATGAATTTTATGCTTAGTTCATAATTTAATGAATTGATTCGTAGTTAATTACTTTTTAACCGACTTCCAAAAGGAGGAGGTTCTCAATTCGTCGGAACCTTTTTTTTTTTTTTATGTATGTTCCCCGATTACTCGAAAATGGCTGGACCGATTTGGATTTTTCTTTTTTTGTTCGAAAGGGTCCCAAGTGGTCCCATGATCATCAAGTCAGGATCTGATGATGGGATCCCATGGAAATCGAGGGAAACCCTCAAATTTTATGGGCACACCTATATCGATTTCGGTATTTTTTATAGTAACTCGTGCATTTGCTCTCGGAAAGTACCATTCGGTGAGCTGGAACTGATGATGAAGACCACAGAGGGCCATCGGAAATACTCAATTATATCTAAGTATATAACAGGTTGCGATTCGATTACTTTAATATGGTTTATGCTCGTCAAAATAATGGTAATGGTGACTTCACCATGAGCTCCATTTCTCCTGGTTCTTACTAAGAGAACTCCTCAAAAATTAACGGCCCTGCATCGGGAAAAGCAACATTTTGTAAAACGTGATGAGCAGCTGACATTGGGTTATTGTAACTTAGATAAATTACAAACTGAACCACTAAAAAGTGAAAAATAAAAACTTTTTTACTAAAACAAAAACCGACTTCCAAAAAAAACACTACAAAGTGAAAAATAACTTTAATTTCGGAAGTCGGTGGCAAAAAACTAAAATACAGATCCAAAGACACCGACTTCCGAAATTAAAGTTATTTTTCACTTTGTAGTGTTTTTTTTGGAAGTCGGTTTTCTTATGTAACTTCAGCTAAAGTAGCTACTCGTGGGGATAGTAAACTGGCTATGATCTCCGGTAGTTCTTTCTTTTTGACAATTTATTAACCACTCGGGAGTCGGGTGTATTTAATATATAAAAAAAATCTATTTAAAAAAATCTGTAAGTACCTATAAATATTTTTTTTATGGTTAATGTATTTTATTTTAAATTTGTTTTACATTAAATTTTAGTGTTAATTTTAAATTATTTTGATAATAATTTATATTTGTAAAGTTGTGATGAACATTAAATTATTTAAGAAATTATTAGAGCGGAATTACGTACGCGCAAACGCCATAACTATTAATCAATCAATCAAACAATAGATAGATAGATAGATAGATAGAATACTCTTTATTATGCACACCATAAAAATTACAGATATAAATGTTGAAATTTTACATAGGGTGACACAATGGGCGGTCTTATCGCTAAAAGCTATCTTTTACAGACAACCTTTGGATGACATTATTGTGAAATCATTATCATCATTAATACACAATTATTTTTAAAACACCGTCATCTCGTATAATTTTTACAAGTGTTAAACAAGGTCACCAACAAAATTCGATTAACACTTGTGTTTTCTAAATCTTAATTATTGAGAAAAATACTTCATTAAAATCGGAACAGATGTAAATTTTAAAGAAAATTAACTCCTATCTTATAAATGAAATGCTAAAAAGCAGGTTATCGTATCATTTTGTGTTAATTTAGATGATGTCAAAAAGTAGCAGTGATAACCAATTTCTGTTGCTGATCGTACAAGCATGACTAAGGGCCTCTTTCACCACCCTCAAGTAAAGTGTCGAGTAGGCTAATCGCCGTTTAAAGTCCCGCGTAACTTCACGTACGAGTTTCACGACGTTCGAGTAGCACTACTCATAGGATTAAGTGACCCGTAAGTTACTGGCTACATCGTCCACCCATTATCGTGTTTACTTGACGGTTAAATATGTAAAAGTTGTCAGTTGTCATTAGATGCATACTACCACTACCGATTATTTTAAAAGAAATTAATAAAAATGGATTTAATTGATTTAATTGATCATCAATTGGATGAATTAGAATATTCTACGACGCAACGAATACCGAGGAATCGTGTATTTAAACTCCGTGTTGATCATCATCGCGTGATATTTTAATTTATTAACACACAAATAATGACAACTGCAATCACAGACAACAATGACGTTTCACGTTTGACGAGTAACATTGACGTAATATTGAACGAATGGAACGTATGATTTGTTACGTCATTCACATAACCAGTAAGTTGTTACTCGAAGGCTTGTTTTCGCTTGTGAAATTGACAAAAGCTAATCGTTACTTTTACTTGGCGATTAAAGTTATTTGGGAAGTAACTAATCAACGCTTTACTTGAAGATGGTGAACGAGGCCCTTAGAGGCTACTCTAGTCGCCTGGTCGTTTACGTTTTGCGCGGCTCTAGTCGCCTGAACGCGCGAGTGGAAAAGTAGAAGAATGTGTCATGATGGGGTTTATAATTATATCGCACACCTAGATCTAAACTGAGACAACTCAAAAATCGTTAATTTTGATTTATGTTTGAAAAACAGTGATTATCGATAAAAATGATTGAATTTTAGCCCCAGTTTGTATACAGTGACATTTTACAAGCTATTTATTATCTAGAATCAAATTAAATTGTATAACTTCCCTAACAAAAAATGCAGATATACCTACGTTTTTATAGTCTCCTGACAAAAAACCTTATTTGAGTTGTCTCAGTTTAGATCTAGGTGTGCGATATGTAAGCCCCATGACATTTTTCCCGCGCATTTTTGACATCATCATAATCATCATTGGTACCCGCCTGTTCCACCCACTGCTGGGCATAGGGCTCCTCCCTTTTCTGCCATATTTCCCTGGTCTATGCGAGTGCCATCCATTTTGGACATACTCGTACATAACTTTTTTAAATTATGTTTTATTTTTTTATTTCCAGGTTAGAACCAGAGAAGTTTGATATGATAAATGTGAGTATTTAATATAAGAATTAAGTAATTAAATTTTTATTTGTATTTGAAGGTATCGAAAGTTTTTTAAAAGTTTCTCTTGTTAGTTGTCTGGTAATCATCTTATTTTGATATTTAAAAAAAAATATCACAAATCACGATCTATGTTTTGGATGAACTACTTCAACAGAAATTAATTTTAAATTTACGAAATTTATATTTTTTTATACAGGGGAAAAAAAAGAAAGAAAAAAAAGAAAGAAAGAAAAAAAAGAAAGAAAGAAAAAAAGAAAAGAAAGGTAGAAAGGTGTGGGCAAGTTAAAAGTCAAATTAAAGGTACTCGACCCAAATGTATGGAACAGCTGATATATAATTTTTTCTCGATTACAATGTTGGTCCTATCGAGAAAGTTGTTTGATGGTCTGTACTGCAACATCTTTTGACTATACCTTTCTGATACACCCTGTGACCCTGTGGGTACTAAAATTTACCTTACTTCAGGGTATAATAGATACGAGTAAATGAGCAATGAGCAAGATGTAGGTAATAATTTGTAACAAAAGATATGGTTTTTCTTTCAGAATACAATACTGCCCGAAGCTGTTAAGTTTTGGGAGCAAGCTTTAAAAGTAAGAAAAACTGGTGGGCCTATCAAGTTAAATAGGTAAGTACTTACTTACTTAAATATTTTTTACAAAACTTATGTTTTTGTTGTTCGCTGATTTGGAAATATAATATGTATATGGTTATAATATTCTGGTAGGAGCTCGTGGCTAAGTAATAACAGCCGCACGGGTCGATTCATTAGGTTAAGCTACGCTTGCCGGGGTTGGTCCGTGGATGGGTGACCATTTTTACAAACCGAGACTCCTCCGTGCCTCGGAAAGCACGTTAAGCCGTTGGTCCCGGCTGCCATTCGGGGATCTTTGACAGTCGTTACGGGTCGTCAGAAGCCCGAAAGTCTGACAACCAGTCTTACCAAGGGGTATCGTATTACCCAGTTACTGCGTTGTGGAGGTCAGATAGGCAGTCGCTCCATGTAAAATACTGGTATTCAGCTGCATCCAGTTAATTATTGTCCATTATACAACGTGTGGCCGCTATAGCGACATTAACTAAAGACACAGGTAGGTAGTGCTAGTGGCCATTAATCATAAATATTATAATAAGATTAAATAATTAGTACTTAAATTGAAAAAAAAAAAAACATAACCAAAATTAGGATCACTCTATGCAAAGGACTCATTCATGAAGCTATTGTTCTATGTCAGCTGGTAAGGTCTTTGACTTTGATCATTTTTTTTTTGTTTATCGTTTGTGTATTGTTCTGAACCAGCTGTGAGTAGCTTCATGAATTATTTTTTTTGCACAAACCCCAGAAAAAAACTCCGAGTGGCGTGACCATTTTTTTCCTCGTTCGTTTTAATTTCATCTCTGCGCTACAGGTTGCTCCATGATGCTATTTTAGAAAATTGTAAATAAATCAATAAATAATAACGTTTAATGAAATTAAAACATCTTTACAAAACGAAAACGCGGAACCGTATACGCGTATCAAGTTAATGTCGTCAAAGCAGCTGCACGTTGTTTATTGTGGTATGAGTGCCGGTGAAATATTAAATTACAACAATTGAAATATTAAATTGCAATTGCGAAGCCTCTAGTTTTGCAGATGTCTGTTAAGGCCCTGGTTCCAAGCTTGGTTTAGCTCGGTGTGTAAGTGAAATGGCGTTATGGCTGTCTAGTTTGACGTGCGAGATAGAAGATTCTCATGCGCACCGGAATTATGTCGTAAAAGTGCAAATAAAATCGTATAAAATTAGAAATTAACTGTTTAATAAAAAGTAATCCATCACTGGATGCAGTTTGGAATTTGACATTTCATGGTATATTTTTAATTATAATTATAATTGCTAATGAAGGGATAAACAGCTTTTAAAGATTATTAGGAGGTATGTTTATAGATTTTTTTGGTGCATTAAAGTATGTTTAATTATGTTTTGGCTTCCATCACTGTATGCGAAAAGGACTTGAAAATATCATATTTTTTTACATGTCAACATTATTTACGGTTTATGAGATACACAGCTTTAAAACAACACATTTTTAATCGTTTTCAGGAAATCTGCGCCTTAATAAAACAAATCGATAACCTCTAAAATATATATTTTATAATACATTTATTATGTACATGATACAATATAATTAAAATATACAAATTGTTACTAATTAAGTAGATCAGTCGAGACTAAGGGCTGATAGTTTGTGTATACATAATTATTTCTATTGTCTTGAGTCTGACTTCAATTTAGGGATAGACAAACAAGATATTCTTTGTAAACATCAATTTAATTATAATTCATATTTAATTTTGAGAGGTGTTCGTGGCTAAGTAATATAATAACAGCCACCATGGGTCGATCGAAGGTTAAGAGAATATATCGAAACGTGGTTTAGCTCGGTGTGTAAATGAAATGGCGTTATGGCTGTCTAGTTTGACGAGATCAATGACATTATACATCTAGACGTTGCCATGATTACAGTGTGAAGTGTGGAAGTGAGACACATATACAGGGTGTAAGGGACAGCCCTCCGCAAACTGATAGGGTGAATTCAGTATGTCTTACTAAGATGACTGGTACATGAAATTTTTTCAGGAACGTTAAGGGAATCCAATAAACCTGATTTGTTTGTGTTTTTGTGCACAAATCGGACCGCCTGTTTCTGGTTGAGAGGGGTAGGTAATAGGTATGCGGTGAGTTCGATGGACTCTGTAGCTAGACAGAAAGTGAACAGCTGATTTCACGCGTCGTTGGTTAGAGTATTTCAACATCCATTGCTGGTTTTTTTTTTGCTGTTTTTTTTACATAAATGGAATGCTGCGAACACACAATGCAATTTTACATTGAAATAATGAAAATGTAACTGAAAAAAAATTTGAAAAAATGAAAATTTTCCTGAGTAAATTTCCGATAGAATATGATTCAAAATGAGGAGCTGAATGCACCCTGTCAGTTTGCGGAGGGCTGTCCCTTACACCCTGTATACGAAATAATTAGGAAAATTGAGACAAAGCATCGTATCTTCTGTCCCTTAGGGCGTGCCGTATTTTTGCTTTAAAAATGTTGCCAAACAAAGTACTTTGCATGGCAAAATTTAAAAATGTTGCCAAACAAAGTACTTTCACTGTTAATATTGCTGTCTCATGACCGGCCACGCGGTGGCTCGATCTAGATGTATATTATCTAAGGACGAGATAGAAGACTCTCACGCGTACCGGAACTAAACGCGCTTCCTATAAATGTAGACAAATTTTACTGCACAATATGGAACTGTTTACGTATAATCGTATTAAACAGAAAATAGACGGTGCTATTTTGGATTTTTTTTCTATAGAAAAAAATTCAAGTAAGTAATCATGTTTCGGTTTTAATACATCAGTAGAAAATATAGTCAAAGAACACATGTGAAAAACGCAAATTTAGAGGAAATGTGGGAGCTCTTTTCTCCATACAAAAAGATACAAACGCTCTCGCCTGTTTTCTTTCTGGTTAATGACCATAAAGCAATGATTTTTTACAGAAATATAAATATCAGTTACTTGTATGCCCCTGTTTTCCTTTTTGATGATATATTATTTTTATAAGAACTCGTTTGTTACTCTACGGGTCACAGCAATGAGGAATAATACCCTACTGTAATCTATTCTATATATATAAAACAAAGACGGGTTTGTTACAACACTTATAACTCGAGATCGGCTGGATCAATTTTCATGGTTTTTGTTTTGTTGGATTTGTCTCCGCCCTGAATAGCAGAATACATTTTAAAAACAATGAAAACTTAAAGAATAAATAATTATGAAAATTAATAATTTTCCATTTAATTATGTTCCTTTGTTCGTACCTGTCAAACATTTGTTTTCTTCCTGTCATCCTGTCAAATACTGTGATTGTCATTTATGCATGCGTTCAGAAATGTATTTTGTGTAAATTATTTAAAAAGGGTGAATAAACTTTTGTCTGTATTTTTTTTAAAGAATTAAAAAGGTTGAAAAGTGTATTAGGCAGATTTGAATAGAAGTTCCTCAAATATTTATGCGTGCGTTCCTTGGTATCATAATTTTTTAACATCTTCTAATTGGTAAATCTAATTAATTATTGACACTTCCCGTGACCCAAGGGCTGGCTTTTACCTTGGCCAGAGAATTAGCATTAATTGCTATATAACGTGTGTACTTTACCAGTCGATAGCGATGCTGAGGAATTTTTCGACGCCATATTTTAGTTTTTTAATAGTTTTAGGTACTTTAGGATATAATATTTTTTTACTGAATTTTAAAGTAAATTAATGTTTTTTTAATACTAAAACAATATTTAAATTATAAAATCTGCTCTCTCACTTTTACTTTTGGCTATACCATAAATCGGTTCTTATTTTTTCCTGAAAAGTTGAGTTTTTGCGATTTCAATTGTAGTCTCCAGGGACGACGAGCTAACGAAAGCAATATCCCTTTGAACTTTGACACATACGGCCTATCGTACTATACTTACATAGAACGGTAGGGCAGGTAAGTTGTAACAAAACCAGCGTTATCTGGCCTCATATTCTATTTTATTTACCTCTGTATTAAGCTAAGCCAGCTCAACATACCTTTATGTTGTATGACTGCTGACATGTGGCTTACTGTACCAACCTAGCTTTAATTATTTGGGGTCCCGATATTATGTCTTCTTCTTCTATTACATCTCTATTAGCCGTCATCTCATTAGTCACTTCCTTTATAATGATTATTATTATTACACTATTTATAACTCAAGAACGGCTGAACCGATTTGGCTGAAAATTGGTGGGTAGGTAGCTTAGAACTACGAGACGGACATAGCATCCTTAAAAAAATCTGATAAAACGTGGTTTATCAACGGGTGGACCGATTTAGATGAAATTTTGTGTGTATATTTGAATGGGTTCCTGGTTGGTTTGAAAACACAATTGAACCTGGTAGGTGGCGCTGCAGTCGGGTTCTAGGATCGTTCAGACAGGACAACGTCTGTCGGGGTCGCTAGTACAGTATAAACTAGTACGGGGGGTATTGTGACTGTTACTGGCGGCCTTATATATTGTCAACAAATAAATAAATAAAATAATAAACTAGAACCCTCCAAAAAATCCCCAAAATTGCCTATTCATTCAGACCGCTGTCAACAGACGCCTAGTGTACCAATTTGACAACTATTAACGAAAAAAGAAAAACATAGGGGCATAGTATATATCCTTCTTATTCAGTTTATGAAATATCTTTTAAATTGGTACAATATTGGAGGAGGAAATAGGCGAGAGCCAAACCTCGAAATGTGACTTTTTACATAGGCTATTTAGTCGGATCTGCAATTGTCCTTATCGCACGAATTCGAGGGCGGAGCGCTCGCAGAGCGACAGCAATACCTTCTTAAAATACCTAATTTTCAAAAGTCTGACCACCCGCCTTTCCTCTTAAACACAAAATTTATCGATATATCCCCTTATGCTACGCTTGTCGAGGTCGGTCTGTGGATAGGCGACCTCACATTAGACCTCCGTGGCCTCTTATTAATTAAAAAATAAAAACCTATTTTTTTTTTTTTAGTTATGTGTTGTGTCTTCTTCTTTCAAACTCAAATCATAATTCGAAAGAAATTGACAAAACACAATTTTAACTAAACTAGGTTTGAGTTTTTTATTATGAATAAGAGGCCGTTGGTTTTCACGCACATTTTCAGTGCTCCCGTACCTAACAAATGAATTGAAAGTAAATTATAATTGATAGCTTTTTGTTATCCTTTCTAATTAATCTTAAAATATGAAATGCGATGGTGACTTTGAGGCAATAAATGCTCAAAATAAAATTGATGTCACTTTTGTCTTTTTTTTTTTGTCTTAAACGAAAATAATCTTACATTATGCTGATTAAAATGATTGTGGGGCACTTATTACTATTTTTTATTCACAATTATTAGTTAAAGCGACATGACAACGTTTTATTTCAGCATAAGCGTTCATTTGTGACTTTTTTTGCGACTTATTTTGGATACTACAGTATCGTCCTTTTAAAGTTGTTTAAGGCCCTGGTTCCAAGCTTGGTTTAGCTCGGTGTGTAAGTGAAATGGCGTTATGGCTGTCTAGTTTGACGCACGAGATAGAAGATTCTCACGCGCACCGGAATTATGTCGTACAAGTGCAATTAAAATCGTATAAAATTAGAAATTAACGTTATAATAAAAAGTAATCCATCACTGGATGCAGTTTGGAATTTGACATTTCATGGTATATTTTTAATTATAATTATAATTGCTAATGAAGGGATAAACAGCTTTTAAAGATTATTAGGAGGTATGTTTAAAGATTTTTTTGGTGCATTAAAGTATGTTTAATTATGTTTTGGCTTCCATCACTGTATGCGAAAAGGACTTGAAAATATCATATTTTTTTTATATGTCAACATTATTTACGGTTTATGAGATACACAGCTTTAAAACAACACATTTTTGATCGTTTTCAGGAAATCTGCGCCTTAATAAAACAAATCGATAACCTCTAAAATATATATTTTATAATACATTTATTATGTACATGATACAATATAATTAAAATATACAAATTGTTACTAATTAAGTAGATCAGTCGAGACTAAGGGATGATAGTTTGTGTATACATAATTATTTCTATTGTCTTGAGTCTGACTTCAATTTAGGGATAGACAAACAAGATATTCTTTGTAAACATCAATTTAATTATAATACATATTTGATTTTGAGAGGTGTTCGTGGCTAAGTATAATTTGAAATAACATTATTTTTTATCCTACTATCTATACTCATTTGCATTGTATATTTTTTTTTTTAGTAATTTTTATTTAAAACTAGCTGACCCGACACGTTGAACGAAATTCCCATAGAATATATGCACTTTCAGTTTTTCCGAATTTCTCTTCATAAGAACCTTCCTCGGACTTCAACGAATATTTGAAAAACAAAATTAGCCGAATTCGTCCGCCGTCCTCGAGTTTTGCGCTTAACAACACATTTAGACATTAATTTTTATTTATATAGATTATGTTAAGTACAATATTTTTTCTTATTGGTAATCTAAATATGACATTCACAGTAAGAGCCGGTTCCAAGGTCCCTCGGCGCTGTTCATGCGTACCATGGTACGATTAACTGTCGTTCATTAGTATATAAGCTCTAGATAAGATATAGAACAACTTTTATTATGGGACCAAACACGAAATCGCGAAAAAAATTCATCTGTTCCCAACATTTTGACGAGTTACGCAACATGGGAAGAGCTGATTTTTTTTCGCGATTTCAGCTTTGGTCCCATAGTAAAAGTTGTTCATAATGATGAGTGCAATGACCTATTAAGAGATTTCGTGTATGAATATGTATAGACCTACAATATTCTGTCATCACAATCTAGTAGGGACAGTTCAAAATAACGACAGTAAGCCGACGTTCGCACGGACGTAAAAATATTGCGGCGGGATTTTATTGTGTACTGGATATTCAACTCTCGGTGTAGAGCCGAGCTTCGAGAATCCAACCTAACAACAACAGAGTGCATCCCAACGCGTCAAAAAAACACACTGTTGGATTTTCAACTCTCGGCGCTGAACAGAGCGTTGAAAATCTAGTGCGCGAAAAAAAATCGCCGCGATATTTTTACGTCCGTGTGAATAATGGAAACCGGCTCCAATAAAGTGCTTAGTACAGTCTTAATTAAGTTACATAATTAACTTTCTGACCCACTACGGGAGTTTCATACCCGATAAGTTTAAAACAATAAGGACAATAATGATTCTTGTATTTAAAGTAGTCTGCTAAATATATTACTATCACGAATGGTACGCTGAAACAGAAAATAACAGGTTTTTAAGTGGCAGTAATATAAAAAAGGAACTACGAGTATAATAATATTAGGTAGTTTAAAATCCCTAGTGCCATTTTGTAAACTTCACTAACCTCACTCAATTGAGCGCACACTATTCGAAAGCGAACTCATTTGTTTTTAAAGTAAACCGTCGCGGATTCAAAACAGGAAGCCGTTCGAATTTCGAAGTGATGTTTAGAGAATAGCACTACAGCTGGCCTGTTCTAGGGCCGTACAGTCCGCGAGGCCTAAGCTGAGCTTTGCATTTGTGTGAGTGATCACAAAAGAAGCGGAGTCGCGCGAGGGACGCATCGCGCCTCAGGCCGATTGCCAAAAAACAAGTATAAACCGGTTTTAAACCAAGCAAAGGACGCGTCACGCTCTAGGCCGGACGTCACACGTCACATCTACACTATTTATGTGCACTCACACAAAGGCAAAGCTCAGCTTAGACCTCGCGGACTGTACTATAACGTGAAAAAAGATCATGGATCCATCATGATTCTGTTGTGAAAAAAGGATGGTGATATAGGTCGTATATAGCTCCGTCTCGCTCTCACACTGGGACCATGATGGATTCATGATCTTTTTTCACGTCATAGTTCATCCCCTATAAAAATCCCACCGTGAAAACCCAGATGAAAGCATGCAGTGAGCTGTCAATAGTACCAATCCCTCTCATCAGGTGGAATGAAAGGTCACTTCAAGAGTTCAAGCTCACCTCATTCAAGTTTTCAGGGGGAGATTTTTACAGAATAGATCAGCTGTTCGTGTATTTATGTCATTGTTTTTTTTACTCGAGGAGAGGAGCTTGTGGCTAAGTAATAACAGCCGTACGGGTCCATCCATCAGCTTAAGTTACGCTTGCCGCGGACCATCTTTACATACCGAGACTCCTCCGTGCCTCGGAAAGCACGTTAAGCCGTTGGTCCCGGCTGTCATTCGTGGATCTTTGACAGTCGTTACGGGTCGTCAGAATTCCGAAAGTCTGAGAACCAGTCTTACCAAGGGGTATCGTATTACGGTGGTGGAGGTCAGATAGCCAGTCGCTCCATGTAAAATACTGGTATTCAGCTGCTCTGGTTAGACTGGAAGCCGATCCTAACACAGTTGGGAAAAGCCTAGGCAGATTGATTCTGTTTTTTTACTTACAAAATGAAGAAGACAAGGCATGCAATTAAATGTGTCATTTTGCCGGATTCCTTCTGCACGATCGTGTGGACTCTGGAGCCGCAATGATGGCAAATCAGGTTCTTCTGGTCTATATTTTGATGACCTATGATAGCCATTGGTGTGGGGTTGATTGGGCTGTGCATAGGCCTATTCATTGGGCTGCCTGGCTCTGAAAATAAAATTGGTTACGATAGTAGCATAGTAGAATATACATACGAGTAGGTCGGAGTGAAAGAAAATGCGTTTAACTTCTCAAGTAGTCAAGTCCCGCATGAGCGACGGGCATCCCAACTTGCGTATCTACCATCAAACCCCGGATGGGATGCCATTCAATCATCCGATTCACGTGGCTCTATTAATACTACTAATAAGGACTAGAATCCTGTGTGGTTTAAGTTTAAAGACCGGTTTCCACCGCGAGAGGAGCTGACTAATTAAGGACTCCGTTTAACTCGCAAGAGTAAACTGCATACTATTGGACTATTTGTTGGTGGATATACAAGTATGCAGTTTACTCTTGCGAGTTAAATGGAGTCCTTAATGGGTCCGCTCCGCTAATGGTGGATATTCTCGTCAAATAAATGATTCAAATATAAAAATGACAGATGTTGACAGAAGTGATCGGGGCTTGAGAGGCAGAGAAAGAGCAGCTATCTGATATAATTATACTATCGGACACAGCATACAGTCCACACTTTGGAAGACCACATAGCTCTGTGTCACGACGTTTGTTGTCGCGATCCTCAGCAGTAAGGGATCGACGAAAAGGAAAGCCTGGCTAAACGTTTAGGGAAGGCCAAGACAAGATCAATAAGAAAGAAGAATGGGTTTAAGCTTTGCTGTGGGACAAAGGAGGAGGTGATGATGATAGCGTATTTTGTGGTAGCCTGGAAGTTGAAGAGCTTACTTCTTGAACACGTGGGATGTGGGGATAAAACATGGCAATTACCAAAGTGACTTTTTATAAAGTTCACATATTTTACTTTCCATGTTTATCTGTTCGGTAAAAGAAATCATCTTGGGGAAACCTATTTTTTTTTGTTTTTTTTTTGTCAGCCTGCACTGTCTCTCTACTCCTGGGCAAAGGCCTTCCTCCACTTCTTCCACCGTTCGCGATCCAGTTTTGGCGGAATCTGTCCAGTTCACCCGCCATCTCTTACGTGGTCTGCCGCGGCCTCGCCTCTGTCTCAGGGCACCAGCTCTGGGCCCACAGTTTGTTCGGCATGCGGCAGACATGTGCTGCCCAGTCCCATTTAAGTCTGGCAGCCTTTGAGCAACCTCAACTATCTTAAAATATAAAATTCTCCAATGCAACGCCACGAAATGGGCTGGCGTGGTGACTGATGTTCTTGCGTTCTCTCTCTATATGAAAAGAAGCCGTTACCCTGTAGTGGGGCATTAATTGGCTAATATAATAGTAAAGTTCTTTATAACTGGGGTTTTCCGAAGAACTGATACCATACTAATTTCTGCCATCAAACAGTTTTGTTGTGATCCGCATTGAAGAGGTCCATGAAATTGTTGAATCAGGAGACGTTTAGCTTGATCAGCAAAGTGATTTAATAACGGGGTGACGGGAGTTTACTCCTGTTTTTTGTGCCGTCCGGAATTTCTATTGCTGGACGAAAACAAAGGACCATAGTGGCGGGTTTCTTCAATGAATCAGTGCTAGACAAAAAGCAACTTTAAGGTGCAAAGGCGGTCGTTTTGTTTACCGTTGCGCAGAATAACGTAACAACGCTTTTGAGTTAACGCTTGTCTCATAAAATTTATATACTGGGACTTATTTAAAATCGATTCTTAATAAATATTATTTAGTGTTGAAATATCATTTATTTGTGAGTATATTCTTTGTCATTTGTGAGCACTTTCTTCTTTCTTCGAGTCGATTGTTGGTTCTAGATAAGAGTGCACCATCGTGGACATCCTCCGTTATCATCTTGTGCGACAGGGGTCATAGGCGTGCCTATCAAATTAAAAGAAAAAGCTTTCGTGTATACTCTGTCCACTAGGTTATTCACTTTTTGACACCTGTCAGTTGGACAATTTCTAGTTGTAATAAGGATCAAATTCGCAAAACACATATTCGTTAGTCTGGCACTGACAGGTGTCAAAAATTAAATCACCTAGTGAATAGAGTTAAGTTGGCAGTGTAACCTTGAGATAATAACTAACATAGACGTTGCGTCATCTGTGCTTGTCAATCGTAGACACGTTGGTTACGGTAATATGATCTCTCGATGATGGGCATACGTTGCAAATAGCTAATATGGTAACCCGAACAAACCGCTTATATTATACAGGTTATCTGAATGGGTTTCAAGTACAGAACCCATTCAATGGGTGATCCATATTGAAGGGATAACCCATTTACTGGGTTTCAAGCATAAAACCCATTCAAGGAGTTACACATGCTAAAGGTAACCTCATAAACGTCTTACCCCTTCGAAAGCCTTAACTCTTAACCGTTGTACGGTCCCTGTTTTTAACTCTTGGCATATTTCACAAAAAAGAAAAAGACGGATATCTTGCAGTAACCTTAAAGTCCCTCTATGTTAGTTATTTCTCTAAGGATGTTAGATAGGGTGTGCTGAGAAAAATAACACAAACACTTACCATTAACAATAACTTGTGTCCTTGGTGGCTGAGGTGTATCAACCACCCTTGGTGTATCAACTCTTGGCGGTTCCCTTACATCTCTTGCTGGTGTTTCATCCACCTCGGTATACGCTGGAGGTGGTTCAGGAAACTCTGATATAGGGATTGGTGATAAAGGGAACCCATCAGCACCATCACTGCCGCCATAAACTTGGCTTTCCTTTGACATAAAGCTTGGTACACCCGGTGTTTGTCTGGACGATGATGCTGGGGATTGTGAGCCTGAAAAACGTTAAAAAGTTAAAGCTTATAAAGTCACGCGTCTATATTTGCCGAAGACGACTACACTCTTCTGTAAGTGTCCCACTCCTGTAACCTTATTGGTAAACTCACTCTAGTATTACTATACTAGAGTGAGTTTACCAATAAGGTACAAATTCAGACTACCGGCTGCTACGGATAAACCCTAACGAGAAATGTGGCTGTAATGCATCTTCATTTCTTTCAGCAATGAAATCGGCACTACTGATAGTTGACACAGTGGCGTCCGTGGAAATAAAAGTAGTAGTAGTAATACGTGGGTATGGTGCTGGCCGGGGCTGCGCCATACCCACGTACTTGTGACGTAATTCAACGTTGCAGTAGTGTTTCGGTGGTATGAGTGCCACAGTGTCAATGTAGTTACAGGTATATGTGACCGCGCACAGTACGTCGATTCTGTAAAATTCAAACAACAACTCGCATCTCACATCGCTATTCACTCTCACTTCGCCATCACTTCTTCTCACTTGTTTTTTATTTGACACTTTGAATCGGGTTCGAGTGCGAAGTGACAGGGAATTACCTTACTGAATGCTACTTCTTACGTCATCTCATACTTTATCTGTCAAAATCTCACGGTCAATTTAGTTCAACTCGCTGACACGCTCGCAAGGGTAGTGCTAGTTTAAATTCGAATTATCAACCGAGTTTTTAGAATGCCAATCTAGAAACTCACAGCGGATTCAAATTCGCAGTTTAGAATGAGGTCTTACAGAATCACACGGCAGAATGGATAAAAAGCTGCAGATGAATTTTTTTTTTTTTGCTCCGTCGATATTATTGCTGTATGGCGGTCTAATGTGATAAATTAATAAATTATATTTTTTTTTTTTGGATGGCACCGTGTCTGGGATGCGTCTGGTATTACAGATGTCGAGCCAACGCGAAGACGTTAAAAAATTAACTTACTAGATCCAGAAGCTCCAGCTAAGTTCAAAGTGTTAGGCCTAGTAGGGATAGGCCGGGCGTTCTGGTACTGCGGAATATAAGCAGAAGTTGATCCTGACTCTGAGGATGCTGCTGAACTCTCGTCGTCCTTCGGCATGTCGATCCTGCGGTTCTCAAACGGATCGTACATGATTGTGTCCTGAAAAAAGATATGTTTCTTTAGAGTTTTTGACATAGATGAACGAAATATTGTTTTATTGTCACAGAAATATGTGATATGATTGGCTCGTGGCTGAGGGGCTCGTAGCTAAGTAATAACAGCCGCTCGGGTGGATCCATCAGGTTAAGCTACGCTTGCCGGGGTTGGTCCGTGGATGTGTGACGATCTTTACATACCGAGACTCCTCCATGCCTCGGAAAGCACGTTAAGCCGTTGGTCCCGGCTATCATTCGTGGATCTTTGACAGTCGTTATGTCAGAAGCCTGAAAGTCTGAAAACTAGTCTTACTCTTACCAAGGGGTATCGTATTACCCAAGGTCAGATAGGCAGTCGCTCCATGTAAAATACTGGTATTCAGCTGCATCCAGTTAGACTGGAAGCCGACCTCAACGTAGTTGGGAAAAGCCTAGGCAGATGATGAGTAAAAACAAAAAAAAAAACTAGGAAAAACACACTCATCATAGGAGAAATCCCAAGTGTGAAAACCCAAAAAGTAGAAAACCAGCCATATTCTGTGACAATTTCACCTGGTTAACCGTAACGGTTAAAAAGGTAAAGCCTTGTGACAGACAGTACACACACACACCAAACTTTCTAACTCTGTAGGCCCGTGATGACGCGGACGGCCTTATAACTGTCTTAGATTATTAGATAGGTCGGAATCTCCCTGTGATCATTGGAGGCTAAAAACTTTTTTACCAAAAATGCAACCGACTTCCAAAAATAACCACAAAGTCACTTGTCGTATGGCCATAGTAAATCATAGGAAGTATCCTTTTTTTTTTAACGTATCGTATTTATATTGGCATCCCTATTTTTATCACTTGTCACTTGTCTCAGGGATGAATGAAAAGCAACTGCATGCAGCTGAGATGAGAATGCTAAGAGGAATGTGTGGTGTTACACGAATGGATAGAATAAGAAATGTGTGCATAAGAGGAAGTTTGAAAGTGGCACCGGTGACTGAAAAGTTGTGCGGAAACCGGTTGTCATGGTATGGGCATGTGATGCGGAGGAAGGAGGGAAATGTGATGAGGAAAGTTTTGAGTATGAATGTCGATGGCTATAAGAGTAGGGGAAGACCAAAGAAACGATGGATGGACTGTGTGAAAGATGACATGGCTAGAAAGGGGGTGACTACCGAGATGACGACTTACAGAGAAGTATGGAAAAAAGGACATGTTGCGCCGACCCCAAATAGATTGGGTTAAGGGGAGGAGAATGATGACTTGTCTCTCACCTACACCAGTGCCCCCAAGCACACGCAATCAATGCAACGGTATTTTTTTTTTGTGTTGTTGTTGTTGTGAGTGTAACTTTAATTTCGGAAGTCGGTGTTTGGTTAATTGTATTTTCATTTTTTGCCAGCGACTTCCGAAATTAAAGTTATTTTTCACTTTATAGTGTTGTTTTTGGAAGTCGGTTGTATTTTTTTGTAAAAATGTTTTTATTTTTCACTTTTTAGTTGTGGTACCTTCCCCACACAAATTCTAATACCTACCACTACCTGCAAAAGAAACTAGATCATCATCAACATAAAAGTGGGGAAAAAATACGTATTATTGAAGCTAACTTAAAAACTACTAAGCAAAGTTAATCAATTTTATATGGGACCAACTTTGAGGTAAATAAAACAAAACTTTTCAAATTAGACGACTCTGTAAAAAAAAAGCAATAACTTTTTATAGAGTGGTCTAATTTGAAAATTTTTGTCAAATATTTTAAAAAAATGCTCGAAGTTAGATTTACCTGAACAAATTCCGGTTCTTCGTCGTCCGGTGTGGTGATACTTCTTGATACTTCACTCCCAACCTCTGGTAAGTCTATGTAGACTACTGGATTTTCATCTATATCTCTCTTTGGTGGCACTGTGTCGCTATCACTAGTTGTTTGTGGTCGCTGACCGGCCTGAAAACATTAATCATAACTAGGATGGGTCAATATGTACTTTTAACTCGCAATATAATATGTAGGTCTAGGTAATACAGGGTGTAAGGGACAGCCCTCCGCAAACTAACAGGGTGCATTCAGCTACTCATTCTGAATCATATTCCACCGGAAATTTTCTCAGGAAAATTTTCATTTTTTCAAATTTTTTTTCAGTTACATTTTCATTATTTCAATGTAAAATTGCATTGTGTATTCGCAGCACTGCATTTATGTAAGAAAACTGCAAAAAAAAAAACAGCAAAAATAAAACCAGCAATGGATCTTGAAATACTCTAACCAACGACGCGTGAAATCAGCTGTTCACTTTCTGTCTAGCTACAGAGTTCATCGAACTCACCGCATACCTATTACCTACCCCTCCCAACTAGTAATAGACGCTCCGATTTGTGCACAAAAACACAAACAAATCAGGTTTATTGGAGTCCCTTAACGTTCCTGAAAAAATTTCATGTACCGGTCATCTTAGTATGACATACTGAATTCACCCCATCAGTTTGCGGAGGGCTGTCCCTTACACCCTGTATATCTACATGTAAAATGAAAGGTGCAAACAAGGACACAACTGAGTACAGAAAACTGAAATCGATATGTTTAGTAAAAGAATGCAAATTTATCTTTACAGGGGAATTAATTGAGTGTTTTGAAACACTTAGGCATGAGTTCACCAACATACAAACCGCCCGCCGGTTAGGTATTTTAAAAAATTGTCTGTTATACTTAACCAACTTAAAAAAGAAACAGCACTTTTTCAACAGTGCTGTTTCTTTTTTAGGTTAAAAAGCGCTCGTGTGAATACGTCCGTCGGCGCTCATACTATGTCTTATTATGTCGGATCCGGTCAAAAGTACGGTCACGAAACGAATCGCAAGCGCGCCACTGGCGGCATCACGTGATCTACCCACACCAACAGGGTGGTCACACACCACCACATACACCACACCACTTCTACAGAATCGTGATGTTTTAAGCTCATGGTGAAGAGGACAGTCTAGTGTCTGATCGCATTGGGGTTACTACGCCACGGAACTGTATTTGATTCGTTGTGCTCAGTAGTTGTGTTCATTTTAATTTGAAGTGATTGTGTTAGATTGTGATTCTAATAATCACCGAGTATAGCGCCTGGTGTGTTTTCATTGCACGAAACCCATCTTCTGCCCACATGGTGTCTGAATCTATTTGAGTAAATCCTGACGATCCGACATATAAATTGAGCTGAGCCTGTTATCGTATTATCATTCTTCTGCCCGTATCCCAATCTATTTGGGGTCGGCGCAACATGACTTTTTCTTCCATACTTTTCTAATAGTCGTCATCTCGGTGGTCACTCCCTTTCTAGCTGTATCATCTTTCACTCAGTCCATCCATCGTTTCTTTGGTTTTCTTCTACTTTTATAGGCACATAGTAAAAACTTTCCTACTACTTAAAGCCTATTATCATGTGACGGGACAAATCAAGAATCTCCTGGAGGCCAATTCCGGCGGCATGGAAATTATCTCCATGGTCGAAATAACAGTCGAGAAACTGCTTATCTCCGTCGAAAACGAAAAAATGCTATTCTAACGATCTCCATTCATAAATTTTTTGATCGCAAACCAGCGAGATATCACGGCTGGTCCTAAGGTATGGAGATATGAAATCTCCGTTGGAACATCTGTCAAAATTTACATTCGTAGGTTTATATTCGTATTTTTTTTTTGGTACCTACATGTAGAGGCTTAGGGGTTTATGGGTTCCATAAAGGGGGGCCAAATTTTCATTACTTTTGCGATAGGACACACCGTTTTCGAGATATAAGCAAAAGAAAAAAAAATACACTACTGTTTTTGCACTTGAAGTCAAGTCACTTGAAGTCATGAATTTTAGTTCATGACAACTAATTTTATTCCACACCTTTTTAATCGCGATTAAAAGTAGTCATATTTAATATGAAAATTAAAACCTACCTACGTCAGAAAAAGGACACAAATCATGCGAAACGCGTTTCTGATCACGCTACTTTGCAATTACTATTTTCAGTAAGTAATTATAAAAAAAAACACAAATAAAGAAACACAATATACTAAAATTGTCTTTTATAATGTGTTTGCTTGGATTTAATAAATTAAACATGTCATTAATACTAAAAAAAGAAAAACGTAGCATAATCGATTATAATCAAAGTGAATCGATAAAAATGGAACGTCTTTTAGACGAGATTATTTTCTCCGTTGTAAATGTTTCTCCATGGTCAACCAGAATATGGTTTTTTGATAGTATCGAGATTTGAACCGGACATTGATGCGGAGATTTGAAACAGAGTTTTATTTCCATGGTCGTGATATCTAGCTCGAGCCCGGAATTGGGTCCCTGATGGGAAAACCCAATCATACTTTGCTTGACGTGTTGATTGCATCACATGTTTTATTACGTTTGTGAAATTGAGACTACTATAACAAAAACGCTGCTTTCGAAAACTTATTTTTTGACGTTCAGAAAGTGCTGATTCTCAGCCTAATTTGAATAAATGAGTTTTGATTTAGATTTTTAGGGTTTCGTACTTCAAAAGGAAAAAACGGAACACTTATAGGATCACTTTGTTGTCCGTCTGTCTGTCTGTCTGTCGGTCTGTCAAGACAAGACCCTTTTTCTCAGGAACGCGTATAGTTATCAATTTGAAATTAATATCAAATACGTAAGTCTATGGTCCCTTGAAGTCCTAAAAACTCAAGCTTCTAAGTCAACGCAATACAAATATATGGCCATTTATGCGATATATTTTGATACTCGCAAGTAAATCAAAACCTATAGGGTACTTCCCGTTGACCTAGAATAATGAAATTTGGCAAGAAGCAAGGTCTCACAGCATAAGTAAAGGGAAAAGTCCGAAAATTGGTAATTTGTTCACATAAAAAAAAAAATATTTTTGGGATTTTAATGTTAAGTATGTTTTTGGGATAAATTCTTTTCAGCTACGGAACCCTTCATTATTGCTATATAAACAAAAATGAATGGCTAAACGTGTTGCTAAGCGCAAAACTTGAGAACGGCTGGACCAATTCGGCTAATTTTTCAAATATTCGTTGAAGTCCGAGGAAGGTTCTTATGAAGAGAAAAATTGGAAAAGTTGCCGGGAAAATTGGAAAAAAATGAAAGTGCATTTTCTATGGGAATTTTGTATGAATTATCTTCGTTAGGGTCAGCTAGTGTATAATAATGATGAGTTATTACCTGTGAACTGGCACTAGCACCACCTCTGCCGGTAGTCCCTGGGCTTATAGAGCCAGACACATCATTGTACACCGGGTTCACATACGGATACCCTTGGTAGCCTGAGTAGCCCTGCCGTTCTTGACTTGAGGATTGCGTTGTCTGAAACAAAACACCAATTAAGAGGAAATGGGGCCGAAAAATTAGGTATTTTAAGAAGGTATTGCTGTCGCTCTGCGAGCGCTCCGCCCTCGAATTCGTGCGATAAGGACAACTGCAGATTCGACTAAATAGCCTGTGTAAAAAGTCACATTTCGAGGTTTGGCTCTCGCCTATTTCCTCCTCCAATATTGGACCAATTTAAAAGATATTTCATAAACTGAATAAGAAGGATATATACTATGCCTCTATGTTTTCTTTTTTCGTTAATAGTTGTTAAATTGGTACACTAGGCGTCTGTTGACAGCGGTCTGAATAGGCAATTTTGAGCATTTTTTGAGGGTTCTAGTTCTTATAAAAATAATATATCATCAAAAAGGAAAACATACTAAGGGGCATACAAGTAGCTGATATTTATATTTCTGTAAAAAAATCTTTGCTTTATGGTCATTAACCAGAAAGAAAACAGGCGAGAGCGTTTGTATCTTTTTGTATGGAGAAAAGAGCACCCACGTTTCCTCTTAAGGCTGCAGTCTTGCAAAATTCACTCGCGGCGAATTATTTGCGCAACTTTGTATTTTTTTTTAAACAAAAGTAATGAAATAAAATGAAATATTATTATTGAACGTGAATAACCATAATATAAGTAATAACTGGTTATTTTTTTTAGGTTCATCTGGGTGGATTATGTTAGGTAAATCAAGCGTTAAATACAGCTCTTTCGCGCCAACAACGATTCGAGTTATGTTTGTGCACTTGCATTGGGCAATACAAATTTTATTTAGAAAATCTGTTCAGCGCATGATTGTTTCCATATTCTTGTCTTCAAAATGCGCTGATTACTTTTTTCTAATTATCTTTCATTTTCTTAATTCGGATGTCACAATGTCATCGAAATTCTCTGTTTTTATCTCTTAATAAACGGTTTGTTTCATAATAACAAAGTATCGTACGCATGTAAGATTTGGTTGGTTTAATGCCAAGAGTTCAATAAAGCAAATACTAAAAAAAATTGCATCTAAATCACCTTAGTCTAACAATAATAATAATCTCAAAAGACCTCCAAAACGCTCCGACCCACTAAGAAATTTCACTCGCAATTCTTGTTCATAAACTCTGTTTTGGAGGTATTTTGAGATTATTATTATTGTTAGAGTAAGGTGATTTAGGTGCAATTTTTTTTAGTACTTGCTTTATTGAACTCTTGGCATTAAATTAACTAACTTTTACATGCATACGATGCATTGTTATTATGAAATAAACCGTTTATTAAAAGCTAAAAACAGAGAATTTCGATGACATTGTGACATCTGAATTAAGAAAATGAAAGGTAATTAGAAAAAAGTAATCAGCGCATTTTGAAGACAAGAATATGGAAACAATTATGCGCTGAACAGATTTTCTAAATAAAATTTGTATTGCCCAATGCAAGTGCACAAACATAACTCGAATCGTTGCTGGCTCGAAAGAGCTGTATTTAACGCTTGATTTACCTAACATAATCCACCCAGATGAACTTAAAAAAAATTACCAGCTATTACTTATATAATGGTTATTCACGTATTATAATAATATTTCATTTTATTTCATTACTTTTGTTTAAAAAAAAATACAAAGTTGCGCAAATAATTCGCCGCGAGTGAATTTTGCAAGACTGCAGCCTTAAGGGCTGATTCTTTCAACGCCATCCATTCTTTAAAAATCGAACTGTGAAAACGTGGTGAAGTGATCTGTCAATAGTGTCAATCCCTAGCATCAGTTGGAATGGTAGCTCACTTCGACCTCACTTCACTAAAGTTTTTACGGTGAGTTTATACAGAATAGATCACCATATATTATGGATTTTTGATAGTTTTTACTTTTGAATGTACTTTTGACGATCCATGTGCTTACAATTTTGCCAGAAAATTTTGGTACAGACAATAATAAGTATAGTTCTATCTGAATACCAGTATTTTACATGGAGCGACTGCCTATCTGACCTCCACAATCCAGTTACTGGGTAATACGTTACCCCGTGGTAAGACTGGTTGTCAGACTTTCGAGCTTCTGACGACCCGTAACGACTGTCAAAGATCCATACGAATGACAGCCGGGACCAACGGCTTAACGTGCTTTCTGAGGCACGGAGGAGTCTCGGTATGTAAACATGATCACCCATCTACGGACCAACCCCGGCAAGCGTAGCTTAACCTGATGGATCGACCCGTGCGGCTGTTTTTACTTAGCCACACCGATGTCAGTAATGTCCAACATAAACTGAGAAGGAAGAAATATATATTCTATCTGTACTTACATCTAAGGTCTGGTAATAATAATGAGCACATAGGTACCTGTGAACTACAGCTGTCTTACCAAGGGGTATCGTATTACCCAGTTACTGGATTGTGGAGGTCAGATAGGCAGTCGCTCCATGTAAAATACTGGTATTCAGCAGTCTTACCAAGGGGTATCGTATTACCCAGTTACTGGATTGTGGAGGTCAGATAGGCAGTCGCTCCATGTAAAATACTGGTATTCAGCAGTCTTACCAAGGGGTATCGTATTACCCAGTTACTGGATTGTGGAGGTCAGATAGGCAGTCGCTCCATGTAAAATACTGGTATTCAGCAGTCTTACCAAGGGGTATCGTATTACCCAGTTACTGGATTGTGGAGGTCAGATAGGCAGTCGCTCCATGTAAAATACTGGTATTCAGCTGTCTTACCAAGGGGTATCATATTACCCAGTTACTGGATTGTGGAGGTCAGATAGGCAGTCGCTCCATGTAAAATACTGGTATTCAGCAGTCTTACCAAGGGGTATCGTATTACCCAGTTACTGGATTGTGGAGGTCAGATAGGCAGTCGCTCCATGTAAAATACTGGTATTCAGCTGTCTTACCAAGGGGTATCATATTACCCAGTTACTGGATTGTGGAGGTCAGATAGGCAGTCGCTCCATGTAAAATACTGGTATTCAGCTGTCTTACCAAGGGGTATCGTATTACCCAGTTACTGGATTGTGGAGGTCAGATAGGCAGTCGCTCCATGTAAAATACTGGTATTCAGCTGCATCCGGTTAGACTGGAAGCTAACCCCAACATAGTTGGGAAAGGGCTAGGCAGATGATGAAGACATACCTGTGAACTACTGCCTCCTCCACTGCTAGATCCTGGGCTCATCACACTGGGCCCATCTTTCATGGGCCTGCGAGGCAGGTTGGCCCATCGTGACGCCGTCTGTGCGTCGATGCTGGGCACGTCGTGGACCACGGGGTTCACGTAAGGATAGCCTTGGTACCCTGGGTAGCCATAGCGGCCTTGGCTTGAGGATTGCATTGTCTGAAAAGAAAGCCTCCAATTAATAAAAGCAGATGATTGATAATAATTTGTCTGCGATGTTAGAACGTATGGAAATCTGTGCAATAAAGGTCCCACACATTATACAGTCCGCTGGCAGTCCGCCGGCAAGCGGTCCATTCATAAAAACTGGTAGCGGCCGGTAAATGTGTGGGGTCCTTATGGGGAAAGCGCCAGGGTAGCCCGCGAAATTCAAAATATCTTACGTTCTTTGCAATTTGCAGGTCAGAATTGACTTTAAATCTAGCGATTTCATGAAATCATGAGGTTTGACATCAATTCTAACTTATGGAGTTGTATTGATGATTCTAATGATCATAATTCTGTAAAGCCATATTAGCTACGGCCGCGAATCATATTTTAATCAACATACAACCTGATACTGATCTGCAAATTGCAAAAAACGTAAGAAAATTTGAATTTCGCGGGCTACCCTAGCGCATCCTCCTTAAGGTTGATGCGCCACGGTAGCCCGCGAAATTCAAAATTTCTTACGTTTTTTGCAATTTGTAGGTCAGTGTGAGCTTGTATGTTGATTAAAATATGATTCGCGGCCGTAGCTAATATGGCTTTACAGAATTATGATCATTGGAATCAGCAATACAACTCCATAAGTTAGCATTTATCTCAAATCTAGCGATTTCATGAAATCATGAGGTTTGAGGTAAATGCTAACTTATGGAGTAATATTGATTATTCTAATGATTATAATTCTGTAAAGCCATATTAGCTACGGCCGCGAATCATATTTTAATCAACGTACAAGCTCACACTGACCTACAAATTGCAAAAAAACGTAAGAAATTTTGAATTTCGCGGGCTACCCTGGCGCTTTCGCCTTAAGAGGATATATTGAAGCGTGGTTTAGTTCGGTGTGTAAGTGAAATGGCGTTATGGTTATGTCTAGTTTGACGCGCGAGATAGAAGACTCACACGCGCACCAGCCGGTCGATTGAAAACTTAGGTGAAGTGAGTTTGTTTTTGCTAGGAATTGACAGTATTGACAGCTCACTCCACGCTCACTTCACCTAAGTTTTCACGGTGAGATGGTTACAGAATCGCACTGATGAAGTAAACGTGCTTCGTTTAAATGTAGATTTATGACAAAATGCTAGTAAGTTCTTAACATATACAAATACCTCCGATTTAAAGCAAATTTTACTGCACAATAAGGAACTGTTTACGTATAATCGTATAAAATAGAAAATAGACGGTGATACTTTGGATTTTTTTTCTATCGAATAATTTTCAAGTGATCATGTTTCGGCTTTAGTACAACAAGACAATATAGTGAAATAACACATAATTATGGAAAATCCAAATGTAAAATAACAGTGCATCAGTTACAAAGAGGTAAACACCACATGCTTATAAATGAATCAGAGGAATAAGATTGCTAACAAAAGTCACATTTAAATTAAATTAAAATTGGTTTTAAGGTAAAGTAATATCACACTAACATTATAAAGGCGAAAGTTTGTGAGTTTGAGTGTGTTTGTATGTTTGTTACTTCTTCGCGCTCAAACGGCTGGACCAATTTTGATAAAATTTGGTAGCTGACACTCTGGATTAACACATAGGCTACTTTTTATCCCGGGCTACGCGGGTAAAACTGCGGGGCGTAGCTAGTATAATATAACTGGGTTATAGCTTTACCAACTTCTTACATAAGACGTTATTTATTAACCGACTTCAAAAAGGAGGAGGTTCTCAATTCGTCGGAACCTTTTTTTATTTTTTTTTTAATGTATGTTCCCCGATTACTCGAAAATGGCTGGACCGATTTGGATTTTTTTTTTTTGTTCGAAAGGGTATACTTTCCAAGTGGTCCCATGATCATCAAATCAGGATCTGATGATGGGATCCCATGGAAATCGAGGGAAACCCTCAAATTTTATAGGCACACTTATATCGATTTCGGTATTTTTTATAGCAACTCGTGCATATGCTCTCGGAAAGTACCATTTGGTGAACTGGAACTGATGATGAAGACTACAGATGGCCATCGGAAATACTCAATTATATCTAAGTATATCACAGGTTGCGATTCGATTACTTTAATATGATTTATGATCGTCAAAATGCATAATGGTGATGGTGACTTCACCATGAGAGCCAGTTCTCCTGGTTCTTACTAGGAGAATTCGTCAACAATTAACGTCCCTGCATTGGGAAAAGCAATATTTTGTAAAACGTGATCAGCAGTTGACATTGGGTCATTGTAACTTAGATAAATACAAACTGACCCGCTAAAAAGTGAAAAATAAAAACTTTTTTACGAAAAACAAAACCGACTTCCAAAAAAACACTAACTACAAAGTGAAAAATAACTTCAATTTCGGAAGTCGGGGGCAAAAACCTAAAATACAGATCCAAAGACACCGACTTCCGAAATTGAAGTTATTTTTCACTTTTTAGTGTTTTTTTGGAAGTCGGTTTTGTTTTTTTTTATTTTCACAATATTAAATTCTCAATTTATACAGGGTGTTAGATTAAACGGGGGACATACTTTAACGGAGTGTTGTACTCGTGAAAATGAACAACTTTTATCATGGACCTAACCCGGAAATATTAAAAAGAAAATCAGCTGTTCTTTACAAAGTGCAAAACCTGCGCGATCAAAATGTACGAGACAGCTGGTTTTTTTTTTTCATATTTCAGGGTTAGTTCCATGGTAAAAGTTGTTCAATTTCATGAGTACAACACTCCGTTAAAGTACGTCCCTTGTTGAACCTTACACCCTGTATAAAAGCATTTTTATCTAAACCTAGAAATAGATGCATGCAAGCTTGTTCTCATTCTGTGCCAATAACTGAAGTGCTTCTATTGTGAGCCAAAATCAATCTGCTGATATTTCAGCTTTAAAAAAAAATCGAAACATTGAATATTTAGGTATATATTTTTATTATATATAATTTTTTTTTAATTTATAAAGATTTTTTAATTTATTTATAAGTTTTAGGTGTAAAAGTTCTGCTGTCATTCGTGGATCTTTTCTTTGACAGTCGTTACGGGTCGTCAGAAGCTCGCAAGTCTGACAACCAGTCTTACCAAGGGGTATCGTATTACCCAGTAACTGGGATGTGGATGTCAGATAGGCAGTCGCTCTATATAAACTAAGTACTGGTATTCAGCTGCATCCGGTTAGACTGGAAGCCGACCTCAATATAGTTGGGAAAAGGCTAGGCAGATGATGATGAGGTGTAAAAAAAGAGGTTTTGTAAACTTTCCAAAGGCTTTTTACACCTAAAACTTAAAAAAAAAAACAGCTGTTCTATTAATGTTCACATAACTCGTCAATATGTAGGGAAACTGATGCTTTTTTGACACTAAAACAAAATACATTGCTTCCCTTGCTACGGGTGTTGGAAAAAATCGTCTGGTTGACAACAAAAATATCGCCGTGAATACTGTTGAACTGTCAAAATGAACGGGGATTGTCATTCTGAGTTCGTTATGCAAATGCAATGGGGAAGGTCGGGCAAAGCTAATTTTAGATGGCGTGATCATAGAAGGTCCCTAAGGCCTATATATTTTGTTATTTTCAGTTATTTCAATATTTTTAATCAAGCATTTGACATGGAAAGTGTCGGAACTTAAAACCTTAAATATTTCATCGTAATCACTTTCTTCAAAATGTTTCGAACTCTGTTTAATTTTTAAAAAATCTTTACGAATAGCTTTAATCCACAATCTGCTAATTTTAGGGTACCTATCTCGGGAAATGTTGGACTGCAATTTCGGAGTATTTAGGAACACAGCAACGCGTCATTTTCCCAAAAATAAAATAAAACCTCCTCACGCCTTGTATTATTAGCTTGTGTTGGGAACTAGCTACCACAGCGCCATTTTGACAATTGCCTTGCCCATTAGTATGCTTGTTGTCAACATGATATTTTTGCCCCAAAAACTAAAATGAGATTTGATAGAAGACTTTTCGCACGGACGTAAAAATATCTCGGCTATTTTTTTTCGCGCACTGGATTTTCAACGCTCTGCGTAGCGCTGAGAGTTGAAAATCCAACAGTGTGTTTTTCGTCGCGCTGGGATGCACTCTGTTGTTGTTAGGTTGGATTCTCGAAGCTCGGCTCAACACCGAGAGTTGAAAATCCAGTGCGCGATAAAATCCCACAGCGATATTTTTACGTCCGTGCGAACATCGCCTCAGCTTGGCCCTTTGAGTCAACAAGCATCAATCACAATTTGGTAATCTTAAATCCTATCATTTTCTCTAATGAATGGATCCGCGGCTGACTCACTGACTGACTGATTCACTATCTGACTGACACTCAAAGCATAGCCTAGGACTGGTTGTCAGACTTTCGGCCTTCTGACGATCCGTATAGCAACTGTCAAAGATCCACGAATGAGAGCCGGACTTCCGTGCCTTGATTCCGTGCTTCGGGCCACGGAAGGGTCTTGGAATTTGGAATGTAAAGATGGTCACAGATCCACGGACTTGACCGATAGATCAACCTGTGCGGGTGGTATTACTTAGCCACAAGCCATTAGGGGGCTTGTGCCTAAAAGAATATTCCACAGATCACTAAGACTTATGGAAACTCTACAATAGACTCTTCAACTCAATATGGTATTTTTTTTTTACATTTTTCATCAGAAGTCGAAAACTATGCGGCCTAAAAAAAAGAAAAAAAATGTTTGAGAATGTGCAAACAGCGCTGTTTCATATGATACCCCACATGCCCTAGTAGCCCCACCTTGATTTTTTAAGACCTCCTTTCAGTCCCTGTTGCAAAAAAAATATAAATATTTTAATTACTTTCTTATTTGCAAAATAGTTGGGTCAATGCCATCTAAAACTGTTCTAAATTTCAAGTTGATAGCATAGTAGTTCTTGAGATATCCAGCTGTGACAGACAGACAGACAGACAGACAGACTGAGTCACACCATAAGGGTTCCTTTTTTACCATTTTGGTACGGAACCCTAAAAATGGGTTGTTCCATTTCACAATTTGTTAGCTGACGTCATAACTTTAACTATAACTTTAACCGCCCACGCTTGGCTGGTTAAAGTTATTGTTAAATAAATAAATAAATATCCTTGGACATTTCACACAACGCCATCTAGTCCCAAGCTAAGCAACCTAATGCTTGTGTTATGGTAACGAGATGGCTGATAAACTACTTATATACATTTTTTTTTGTAAATACATACATATTATAGATAGAAAAACACTCGGAACAAATACTTGTAGGTCGTACAAATATTTGTTCCGTGCGGGAATCGAACCCGCGACATACTGCGCAGCAGTCAATCGCTCCGCTCGCGACACGGTTGGCGCAGTGGTTGCGCCAACCGTGTCGTCAAATATTTGTCACTTCTGTCAGACGCGTCGAATGTCATGTCCCTGCTCCGAACTTTATCTTTTACATTTGACATGACGGTGCAAGAGCCAGTAGTCATTCTATGTATGTAATATCTATATGTATGTGTAATTTTAACTTTGACGGTAACTATAACCCAGCACTTGGTGCAACCCACCCTAAGTATGTCGGCCTTTTGGACTAGCCTTAAGGATTCCAAAAAAACATGTTTACAAAAAAAAAAAAATAACCGCCTTCCAAAAAAAAAACACTACGAAGTGAAAATTAAGGATGATGCGCCAGGGTAGCCCGCGAAATTCAAAATTTCTTACGTTTTTTGCAATTTGTAGGTCAGTGTGAGATTGTATGTTGATTAAAATATGATTCGCGGCCGTAGCTAATATGGCTTTACAGAATTATAATCATTAGAATTAGCAATACAACTCCATAAGTTAGCATTTACCTCAAATCTAGCGATTTCATGAAATCATGAGGTTTGAGATAAATGCTAACTTATGAAGTTGTATTGCTGAATCTATTGATTATAATTCTGTAAAGCCTTAATAGCTACGGCCGCGAATCATATTTTAATCAACATACAAATTGCAAAAAACGTAAGAAATTTTGAATTTCGCGGGTTACCCTGGCGCTTTCGCCTTAACTTAAATTTGCGGAAGTCGGTGTCTTTGGCTTCGTATTTTAGAATAATGCTCAATCATGATGATAATCATGATTATCGATTTAAAAACAAGATTTGAGTACAGATTAGTATAAAATATGTAATCATTACGGTACTGCATGAATATTTTCCATTTTTCCTAGAATACACAGTTTCCTCCTTACCCCTGTCTGATACACAGGGGTAAGTAGTAGTAGGGGTAAGCCGCTGGGGTCGCGGGTAGTTTGAAGAAGATACCGCGGCCCTGGCATAGGCAACTGAAGGAACACGGGTGGGTTTTAGTCAGTAAAAGTCTGACACGCCCTTCAGCTCCACCCAGAGCGGGAGAAGTTATTTGATGATTTCCCAACCTCAAAAAAAAAAAAAAAAGTAGTCAAAATTAAGTTTGTGGTACAGATAATCAAACTGAACAACTTTCTTTATAGGACCAACATCGTAATCGAGAAATAATTATAGCAATTAAATAGCTACTAAGTAGATATACCTAATACTCGTATTTGTCCAAAGTTGGTTCAGCATTTGAGCCGTGAAAACCCAACTCACAGTCAGCGAAACTGACAAACTTTTACACCTCTGAAATTTTGCGTTGGAAAAACAAATGAGAGTTATTTTCATATAAGTATTCCGTCTTAGATTATGAAATGTCCAGATTCCGTGTTCAGTACAAAACGTAACATAAAACGTGAAGCCAATTTTTATACGTGTGTGAGTGAGCACCGTGTACTACATAACGCATTTGCGTATGTGTGCAACATGCGAGTAATACCAGCGCATAGAGATTACCCTAAAATAGTGGGAAAATTTAAATATAAAAGGAACATTGAAAAGGAACTTAAAAAATAAAAGAAAAAAGTGTGAATTTGGTCAAAATTAAAATCCAAGATGGCGGCTTCAAATTTTTCGTCATGGGTGTCGTTTTCATGCTTTTCTAGGGTGTGAAAGCCGACGATAACGAAAAATTTGAAAATGATTGCAGCCGCCATCTGGGATTAACATTTTAACGTCACTATCGGCTTTAACACCCTCGAAACCCATGAAAACAACCCCACCGATATACTTAACCATGTCCGGGGGCTAAACGTCCGAGGCACGGAGAAGACCCGGTATGTAAAGATGTTCAACCATCCACGGATCAAAATTAATAAAACCACATAATATAAGAAGTCGTTTCCATACCATGTATCTGATTAATTGTGCATTCCCGCATTTTCTGGAATCCCGGGATTTATATTAAGAAAAAAAATACTAAGAAGCTGCTTCCACAGTTTGTTAGCCAAATATTAACTTAAGGTATATATGCATCCGATTATCCGATCTCTAATCATCATTAATTTCCAAACACTAATCATCATCATCTTCCTGCCCTTATCCCATGTTACGTGGGGTCGGCGCAACACGTTTTCTTCTTCCATTCTCCCCTGTCAACCGTCACGCTATCATTCACTTCCTTCTCTTTCATATCATTCCTCACACAATCCATCCATCTTTTATTTGGCCTTCCTCTGCCTCTCCATCCATCAACATATTCATCACTCTTTTAGTCACATCGCGTTTCGTCTCTCCTCATCACATGCCCATACCAACCCAAACGATTTCCTTTTAACTTTTCTGTCACTGGCGCCACTTTCAAACTTCCTCTTATATACCTACTCATTTCTTACTTTATCCATGCTCGTCACTCCACACATCCATCTCAACATTCTCATCTCCGCTGCATGCAATCTTTTTTCATCCGTCTTCTTCAATGCCCAGCATTTCGATCCATAACGTGCGACAGGCCTTATCACGGACTTGTAAATTGTTCCCTTTAACTTGAGGGGCATCCGTGGGTCGCAAGTTGTTCCTGTAACCTGTCGCCATTTCATCCATCCTGAGTTGATCCGGTGCGTTACGTCTCGGTCTACTTCGCCATCCCCTTGGACAAGCGACCCGAGGTACCGAAAAGCGGAGCAGATCGGTAAGGGCGTTCCGGCAAGAGACATGGGCACAGGACCCAAAATCACAAAACAGATACTCCGTTTTGGTCCGACTTACTCCCATTTCATCCAATTCCCAAACACTAAAAGCCTACCTAAAAATGTATACTGGGCATTCTGTAGCAAACTATCAGAAAGTGCCTATCAAAAATAAAATCCACAATAAATAATTGTCCAATAAATTAAAATAATTTTGAAGAGCGAGCGCATTCCAAATTTAAATTCAATTATAGAAACAACTCAGCGTGAAATTCAATAAATGAGGTACCAGTGGCAATAGGTCCTGTCAGTTGACTTGGTTTTAATATAATATCCTAAAAAGGTTAAACTTGCAATAGAAAAGTGTAAATTGCTATTTAAAAAAAACAATGCTTATTACATTTTAAAGGATAAAACAATTTTATTTCAATTTCTAAGTATCGATTTCTGACATTTGTCTTATTAAGTACTCGAGTACCTATGTGTGTGATATTTGTAAAAAGTAAAAATGTTAAAACACACTATTATCGCATTTACAGACTTGGATTTTATAGAGGTAAATTAATAAATTTGTGTGCTAAAGACAGATTCAATGCAGTTAAGAAATGAGTTTTTAAGCAACTCTCTTAATTAACCCACGTTAAAAAGATTTGATGGGTACATTTTACATAATCAATTTAGGGTGTCGTATGTCGACTCCAGTAATGAGTTGACGGAGGTTCGTGTGTTTGGGTCCAATTGGGAGCGCCTCCGAACTATACGGTTGAAGAAACAAACTAACACTCACAAAAAAAATCATCGTCCATGTTAATGAAACTCCTTAGTCATCCCTCGTTTTTTTCGTGAGGTGTTGAAAATTTGGGTAAATTTTTTCATGCCCTAGGCAACACTTAACAGTTATTGTGTCAAATTCAATGTCACATTCTTATTTTTTCGTTTTCGAAATTAACTATGAAATACACGGTGAAATTGAATAGTTACGTATGAAATGAGATATTAGTGCGCTTTTCTTTTTTTGTAGTGTAATTTTTGCACGATTTCACAGCACAGACTGACATTTTTTTAAAAATTAAAACACCCGGCTCGTGACGTTTGCGGGGCGAACGTTCCTTGACGTCTGGCGCGGGGATCGAACTAGTCACTAATATTGGTTACTAAAATTTGGAATCAATTTACAGTAGCCTACTAGGAATCTGGACATTTCATAATCTAAGTATTCCGTATTTCCCTCAATCAATCTGCATAGCCTTTTCCCAACTATGTTGGGGTGGATGCAGCTGAATACCAGTATTTTACATGGAGCGACTGCCTATCTGACCTCCACAACCCAGTAACGAAGTAATACGATACCCCTTTGTAAGACTGGTTGTCAGACTTTCGGGCTTCTGACGACCCGTAACGACTGTCAAAGATTCACAAATGACAGCTGGGACCAACGGCTTAACGTGCTTTCCGAGACACAGTCTCGATATGTAAAGACGGTCACCCATCCACTGACCAACCCCGGCAAGCGTAGCTTAACCTGATGGATCGACCCGTGTGGCTGTTATTACTTAGCCACGAGCCCCTTATTTTCATAATCCGTATTTTATATTTTGATATCCATATTCCGTATTTCTCTACCCTACAAAAATCGTTCCAATTAAAACCTCACTTCACTTATAATTGAAATTGATCAACAAAAAGTAATTAATTACGTAGTAATGAGCCAATAAATTGGCAGGATGACGACAAATAATCATTTTATGTATTTGTGTCGATAGTATCATTCACAAAATTAACATACGATAACTAAGTTATTATTGTACACAAAAATACGTAAAAAAAACCACCATTTTAAAATAAAAATTGTACCTTTACCTTTTATTTTTGTAACAATCCACAATAACACACTTTTCACTGCACAAAAACTAGTATTTCGGTGGAAAAACACAATTTTCCGACACTAATTTTCTATTTCGTCAGCGTCGCCATATTTGCAAGGCACTAACTGATATCAAAATGTCTGGTTATCTGAATCCGCGATAAGATAAATAGGAGTAAAGCATTTGTACCTTTGAAAAATAACATTTACAGTACTATAAGTAGGTATCAATGTACATAATTCACACGTAATGGAGATAGCGATATTTCCCGCGATTTAATCCACGTACCAACCCCCTTTTGGTGTGCTGTAAAGCGAACTCATTTGTCTTTAAATCGCGGATTCACAACGAGACACCTAACCGTTCGAATTTCGAAGTGTTGTTTAGAGAATAACATTGCATACTGCATCTTCTCTGTGGTCCAATGACATTAAACATACTAGACATAACTAGACGTTGCCATGATTACAGTGTGAAGTGTGGAAGTGAGACTCATATATACGAAATAAGTAGGAAAATTGAGACAAAGCATCGTATCTTCTGTCTCTTACGGCGGCGTGCCGTATTTTTGCTTGGCGAACTTTCAAATGTTAGCCAAACAAAGTGCTTTCACTGTTACAAAATTTATCTTGCGTCGATTAATTTAACTTTTTTGGTCAGTTTTTGCATTGTGCGAATGTATTGACATAGGTTTCAGTCCAAAATATGGGAGATTTCTTACGTTTAACCTCATTTCTAATACCACATAACCTAGAAAAAGTATTATATTGCTGTCTCATGACCGGCCACGCGGTGGCTCGATCTAGATGTATATTATCTAAGCTGTGGTCTGTAGAATAATTCTATAGACTACAGAGGAGATGCAGTATACAGGGTGGGTCAAAAATCGTGGATCAAATGAAACAGGGCGATAGTTGGGGTTATTTGCATTAAAAAATATCTCGGTGGCAGAGCCCTAACATGATCTCCTTAAAAGTTATGAGTAAAATGGGTACCTATTTTAAAACTATAAAATGGTGTTTAGTTGCTTCTAGTCATCACTACAAAAGTGCTTTTATGACAGTGGGTACTATGAATTATGAGTATTGGCACTTTTCTCAATATCTTTTTATTTTACCTACTCATCTTCGACACGACACGGTCGACACGGTTGGCGCAGTGGTTGAGCGATTGACTGCTGCGCAGCATGTCGCGGGTTCGATTCCCGCACGGAACAAATATTTGTACGACCTACAAGTATTTGTTCCGAGTCTGGGTGTTTTTCTATCTATAATATGTATGTATTTACAAAAAAAAAAATGTATATAAGTAGTTTATCAGCCATCTCGTTACCATAACACAAGCATTAGGTTGCTTAGCTTGGGACTAGATGGCGTTGTGTGAAATGTCCAAGGATATTTATTTATTTATTTATTTTATCTTTTTTTAAAATTATTATTATATATTTTTTTTTATATTTTTAAATTTTTTTCTTATTGCAAATAACCCCAACTCACGCCATGTTTCGATTGATCCACGATTTTTGACCCACCCTGTATAATATGTACCTATATAAATATTATAGATCGTGCTGCACGATTTTCATTGTAATTAAAATAAATAAATAAATAAATAAATATCCTTGGACATTTCACACAACGCCATCTAGTCCCAAGCTAAGCAACCTAATGCTTGTGTTATGGTAACGAGATGGCTGATAAACTACTTATATACATTTTTTTTTTGTAAATACATACATATTATAGATAGAAAAACACCCAGACTCGAAACAAATACTTGTAGGTCGTACAAATATTTGTTCCGTGCGGGAATCGAACCCGCGACATGCTGCGCAGCAGTCAATCGCTCAACCACTGCGCCAACCGTGTCGTCAATTACGAGAATAGCTCATAGGGGCTTGTGACTAAGTAATAACAGATGCACGGGACGATCGATAAGGTTAAGCTACGCTTGCCGGGATTGGTCCTTGGATGAGTCACCATCTTTATATACCAAGACCTCTCCGTACCTCGGAAAACACATTAAGCCTTTGGACCCGGCTGACATTCGTGGATCTTTGACAGTCGTTACGGGTCGTCAGAAGCCCGAAAGTCAGACAACCAGTTTTACCAAAAGGTATCGTATTACCCAGTAACTGGGTTGTGGAGGTCAGATAGGCAGTCGCTCCATGTAAAATACTGGTATTCAGCTGCATCCGGTTAGACTGGAAGCCGACCCCGACATAGTTGGGAAAAGGCTAAGTAGATTGTTTCCGGTCAAGTACCTAAGCACCTATGAGGAAAAGTAACAACATAACTATTGTAAAGATAATTCTGTAAGATACATAAATGCTATTTATTATTCACCATAGACACAATAAATATAATATGGACAGTAAGGAAAATACGTACAGTCCCCGGCGATAAATATTGCACATCGACCTTTGGAAAGAGACAATCGGCTAATTTCGGCTTCGTAGAGCGTTATCTCTGTCGCACGAAATACAAACAGTCCGGTATCTATTAGGAGCTGTTAAAACAATTATGATTTGCTTCTTTTGATAATTCTTTTTATTCTTTGTATTAAATACACCAATTTTTCTTTAGGTGATGGCTTTAGGTTGGGGTAAAATAAAATAAAAAAACATGTTCACATTATGTTTACGTATTTAATTATTTTGGAAAATTACAGCTGTTTTTAAATCTGTCAGCTTCGGTTACAAAATATTTATAAACATTGTAGATAATTTCGCATGACTGAACTCGTAAAGGTTTCCCTCTTTTTCCTAAAGATGCCATAGTACAACTTTAAATTATTTAAATTTGGGGGTGTTAACAACTCTAAATATATATTTTGAACTAACACTCTATCGCACTTGAGCAACGATTGACAAAACGTCACCTATGTAGTGTGCGACAGAGATAACGCTCTACGAAGCCGAAATTAGCCGATTGTCTCTTTCCAAAGGTCGATGTGCAATATTTATCGCCGGGTACTGTACAATCGGTTGAAACGGCACACTCACACAGTCGTACACGTAAGCGATAGTCGCGGTGCTCTCAGTATATTTACTGTGGCTTAGGGATCTCGTCGATACGCGCGTCTGTATGTGTGCGGTTTCGTACGTTTGTTAGTAGTTTCCATAGATATAAGAAAGAAGGAGATGTGCCCAGTATGTTAAAATGTATCGGAAGTTCGGAACCCTGTGTCTCCACTTTGTCCCTTTGTCACTTTCATGATTTTAAAGACAAATACGGTAAAATACTTGTACTTACATATGGAAAGTGATTCTTGGCTTCGGTTTTTACAAGAAACCACTGAACAACACGGCATTCTTATAAATTGTCACGGTCACAGTCGAAAGCGGAGACGGCCATTTTACTATGAACGGCTCATACTGAGCATGTCGCGCGGACACAGATTCGCTCCCTTGCCAATTCTCCTGTTTTTTTATATTTCTATGGTAGTTTCCCTACTGCCCATATTTATATTGTGCCGTAGATAATGCCGCACATTTTATTATCTGATAATTATGATAAGATCGTATCTTATCTTCTATCATTCATTAAACGTCAGAAAGAGCGTGGACGCAACAACAATCCTTATTTGAATAGAGGTATGAGGAACAGGGTGTAAAAGTTCACTCATCCTCTATAGAAATGGGAGGATCCTGCGACCAGACCGGTATTGCGTCTGGTGGGAAACCTGACGGACGGTTGATGTCAGCATGTGGAGTTTCTTGCCCGTTCTTCTCCATAGGAGCTACTACGCTTTGCAATGGGCAACTAGCTTCATCATTCTGACTGACCGACCCCTTGGCAATTCAAAAGTGCCTGTAATTGGTTTATTTGAAACTTGCTGCGCTCCGCGGTTTCACACTCGTAGACCGGGATAAAAAGTAGCCTATGTGTTAATCCAGGGTATAAGCTATCTACATACCAAATTTCAGCCAAATCGGTCCAGCCGTTTGAGCGTGAAGAAGTAACAAACATACACACACATACACTCACAAACTTTCGCCTTTATAATATAAGTGTGATGTGATAAATACTTTGAGTTTGAGTGTTATAAGTATAAATGTATGCTAGTCGCGCGGTAAACTCTGCTTGCGAGATGCAGGATTTTACGTGACGTCAGTGTGATGCGTAGTTCGCATGTGGCGTTGTAGATAATAATAGAACTAACGTCACCCTCTCCCCTTATCCCAATTTATTTGGGGTCGGCGCAACATATCTTTTTCTTCCATACTTCTCTATTAGTCGTCATCTCGGTAGTCACCCCCTTTCTAGCCATATCATCTTTCACACAATCCATCATCGTTTCTTTGGTCTTTCCCTACTTTTATAGCCATCCAAATTCATTGTCAAAACTGTCCTCAACTTTTATAGCCATCCAAATTCACTGTCAAAACTGTCCTCAACTTTTATAGCCATCCAAATTCATTGTCAAAACTGTCCTCAACTTTTATAGCCATCCAAATTCATTGTCAAAACTGTCCTCAACTTTTATAGCCATCCAAATTCATTCTCAAAACTGTCCTCAAGACATTCACCAACTATGTTGAGGTCGGCTTCCAGTCTTACCGAATGCAGTTGAATACCAGTATTATAAATGGAGTGATCTCCAATCTGGGGGCCTAAAACGGCCACTTTCGCAGAATCATAATAGGGTCGGCTTCCAGTCTTACCGAATGCAGTTGAATACCAGTATTATAAATGGACTGATCTCCAATCTGGGGGCCTAAAACGGCCACTTTGGCAGAATCATAATAGGATAATAGGTATTATGAATCATATTTGAAATCGTAAAACATTACATTACGTAGCATTTTAATTCATAGCACGCAATTCATCTGTTTGACAGTTTTGTATGGAGACTCGTAAAATGGTCCACAAATTATGAATTGCTTTATTGAAGTTTAATGTCAAATACGTCAAATAGCACAATCATAATAAAATTTGGCTGGGAATTCAGGAAATTAATCGCTTTTAGAGGAATTGCTTCATGTGGCCGTTTTAAGCCCCAAACCTCCACAACCAAGTTACTGGGTAACACGTTACCCCTTAGCTCTTATACTGCTATATTTATTAATTTCTGATTGTTTTCTTACAGAAAATGTCCCACTCGACAAGTCTTCGTTAGAGATGGCAGAACGCACTGTATAGATGAATGCAATATTGAGACCATGTGCGGTGAGGTCAGGGTTCCAGAAGAACATTTAAATGTAAGTATACAGGATGTGAGGGACAGCCCTCCGCAAACTAACAGGGTGCATTCAGCTCCTCATTTTGAATCATATTCCATCGGAAAATTTCTCAGGAAAATTTTCATTTTTTTAAATAGTTTTTCAGTTACATTTTCTCCATTTTCTTTATTTCAATGTAAAATTACATTGTGTGTTGTGTAAAAAAAAACCAGCCATGTATGTTGAAATACTCTAACGAACGACGCGTGAAATCAGCTGTTCACTTCTATCTAGCTACAGAGTTCATCGAACTCACCGCATACCTATTACCTACCACTCCCAACTAGTAACAGACGCTCCGATTTGTGCACAAAAACACAAACAAATCAGGTTTATTGGATTCCCATAACGTTCCTGAAATAATTTCGTGTACCGGTCATCTTATCTTATCTTATATACTGAATTCACCCCATCAGTCTGCGGAAGCTAGCTTTTGCCCGCGGCCTCGCCCGCGTGGATGACGGAAAATATCCAACGGGAACAAAAATCCTTCCTCATTCCTTGTCTTGATTATAAAGGGAACATCTTTGTATTTCGTGCGACAGAGATAACGCTCTACGAAGCCGAAATTAGCCGATTGTCTCTTTCCAAAGGTCGATGTACAAAATTTTAGATTTCTAGATCAACGGTTGGGGCTGGGCTTTGATGAGTCAGTCAGTCAATCAGTCAGGGGGCTTACTATCAGCTCTTATAGCAGGCCAGAAGTTGAACGGTTCCAGTGTGAGAGAGAGACGGACCTATATACTCGTTATATAGCACCATCCTTTTTAGGGTTCCGTACCAAAATGGTAAAAAGAAGTGACCCACAGATTAAGTAGTATTGCACGGACCTAATAAATTACGTTTTCTATTGAAATCCGAGTCACGCAGCCATCTTTTATCCATTTTTTTCAAGTCTAGACTAAGCTGATTTATGTTCATCAGAATAAGATGTAATTTTAATTTGTATTTTATGGAATACGTATTTAGAAAACATTTTATTGAAATGTCACGGTTCCAATTATATGGAGGCTACCGAGCGCGCAGTGGCGCCCTCATCCTTTGTTTGGTTATTTATTTTAAAAGAGTTCTGTGCCAAAATGGTATAAAGGAACCCTTATGGTGCGACTCTGTCTGTCTGTCTGTCTGTCACAGCTGGATATCTCAAGAACTACTAATGCTATCAACTTGAAATTTGGAACAGCTTTAGATGACTCTGGTTCTTAAAAATTCGAAGTGGGGCTACTAGGGCATGTGAAAGAAAGAGCGCTGTTTGCACATTCTCAAACATTTTTTTATTTTTTTTAGGTCGCATAGTTTTCGACTTTTGATGAAAAATGTAAAAAAAAAATACCGTCTCCGAAGTTTGCATAGAGAAAATTTGTGATAGAAGTTTATGTAAAGATTACAGGAAAAATAAAACGATGTCTCTAAATAGCACACTTTTTCAGAAATCGGAACGGAACCCTCGGTGCGCGAGTCCGACTCGCTCTTGACCGGTTTTTTTCTCTACGGATCCATTATGTTTTTTCACGTCATAGTACCACTGGACTTTTCTTTTTAAATATTATGAAGATGTTTAATGTCATTGATTATCTATGAAGATGATAAAGAATTTTATTTCTGTAAGTAGGTTTTGTTCAAACACTTTTAAACGTCAATCATATTTTTTTTATAAACCGGTCAAGAGAGTGAGTTTGACTCGCGCACCGAGAGTTCCGTACCATCTATGTAATTTTTGTTGATGATTCAGATTTTCAGATTCAGATTCAGATACTTTATTTGCTCAAACATGTGTGTACATACAATTATATAGAAAATAAAATAAAAATGCATGCAAGGTGTTAATAGGTACATGGAGATGTGCTAACATGTTTACCATATTGTCATGGTGTGCAAATGTTGATATGTTTGGATTTAAAAAAATAAAAAATAATAATAACAATAAAAATGCTGACATAAATAAATAACATTAAATTGATTGATAACTTTATCAATTCATATAGAAATAGATGGTGGCAACATTACAAAATTGTCAAAGATTCAATTATTAAAATAAAAAACTAAAAAATATAATGTCAACGTTGGTCAAAAATATTATCAAAATCATTATTACATTACATACATTAAAGATTAAATTAATTTAAATAAAAAAAAAAAAAAAAAAAAAGCATGTCAATTCAAAATGATTCGATTAAAAATTCATTTACATCATAATACGCTTTACTAGCTAAAAAAGATTTTATTTTCTTTTTAAATGCTACTACGCTTAGCTCTTTCCAGCTATTGGGAAGTTTATTGTAAATAATGGGAGCCATACAGAAAACACTCTTGCGCATAAGTGCAGTCCGAGACTTATGTTGACAAAGTTGACTGTTATCTCGTCTATTTCTAGGAAACTGGTCTGCCATGCGGGGAAATAAATTAGGATTTGTTTTAACAAATATCACGATTTCAAAAATATAAATTGATGGTAATGTCAAGATGTTGTGGCTTATGAAAAACGGCTTGCAGCTATCAGTCATTTTTAATTTAAATACGGATCTAAGGCATTTTTTTTGGGCTTTAAATGCGATATTTCTATCCGTAGAGAGTCCCCAAAAAATAATGCCGTATCTGATAATGGGCTCTGCCATGCCGTAATAAGCGGTTAATAGAGCATCAGTATTTAGTGTCCGCGATAGTTTATAAAGTGCGAAGGCAGTGTTACTTAGTTTTTTGCTAATGACCTCTATGTGCGCCTTCCAATTTAAATTACGATCCATGGTTAGTCCTAAAAATTTTGTGGAATTTACTGTGTCAATTACATTATTATTATATTTAATTTTAAAAATTGGAAATTTTAACTGCCTTTGGCTGAAATGCATTATTACTGTTTTATTTAAGTTGATATTGAGGTTATTATTTTCTAACCATAGAATCGCTTTGTTTAGTGTATTATTTATATCAGTTTCATACATATGCTTATTATCACAAGGAATCGTTATCGTGCTGTCATCTGCAAAAAGTGTCATACTGTGTTCTATACATTTAGGAAAATCGTTGATGTAAATGGTAAAAAGCGGTGGTCCTAATACGCTTCCTTGCGGTACGCCATAGTTGACGTTACGCTCCCCAGATGTAAAAATTACTTCGCGTTTAGTGCTCGCATTAATCGTCGTTATTTCTGTTGTTTGCTTCCTATCTTGTAAATATGATTGTAAGAGATTTTGAACATTCCCTCTTACACCATAGGCTTCGAGCTTTTTTAATAGAATATTATGTTGAACATAATCAAATGCCTGCGTCATGTCGCAGTAAATTGCACAGATAGGTGTACTTGTGTCCATATTTGTCATGATTTTGTGTAGAAAGTCATATACCGCCATGTTGATTGTTTTACTTTTCCTAAAACCGTATTGCTCATTACAAAGTATATTATATTTCTCTATATATGTGCTTAGTTCTCGAGAAATATATTTTTCAAATATCTTAGAGAAAATGGATATTAATGATATCGGTCTATAATTTTGCATCAGATCTTTCTCTAGCTTCTTATGTAATGGCTTTACTATAGATTTTTTCAACGCATTAGGAAAAGTTCCTTCACAAATACACAAGTTCATTACATGACACAGTGGGCCACATATAATGTCAGCGACAGTTTTAATAATATTCGTACTGACACCATCATAACCAACACTCTTCGTGTTTCTGAGGGCTAAAATGATATTGAATATGTCTGTAGGCAAACAGGGAGCCATAAACATCGAATCCTTTCTGTGCAGCACCTGGTTAGTGATTGCCCCTGCGGTAGTTGGTTTTATTTTATCAATAAAAAAATCATTAAACAGGTTTGTAATTCGTTTAGGGTCAGAGATAATTGTATTGTTGATACGAATTTTATTTATGGTATTCTTAGGAGTATTTAGTTTATTTTCATTAATAATTTGCCATGTCGCTTTAGATTTATTACTAGACGTTTGTATTTTATAAGTATTCTGTGCTTTTTTCGTCAAATAGATGACTTTTTTAAACGTATTACAGTAATTTTTAAGACGAGTTTTGTTAAGTTGCGTGGGTTTCGATCGATACTGCCATAATAAATGGCGTTTCTTTGCACTACATTTTTTAACACCACGCGATACCCACTTTTGCTTCATAGATAATTTCACAGTAATTGGTATTTTAGGAAAGCATTGGTTATATAGAAACAAAAACATTTCTGTGAATGCATTGTAAGCCATATTAGGATCATAAGATTCATATACATCTGAAAATGTCAAACTACTCAAATATGATTTAAATTTATTGATATTGTCATTACTATAATCACGTCTAAGTATACGCCATTGCTTAATAGAACAGACAGTTTTTATAGGGCATTTCAGGAGTTGAGCCGTATGGTCAGAGAGAGCTAATTCTATTACAGAAGCTTTAAAGGACTTGCTAAAATTATGCGCAAAGTTGTCAATGCATGACTTACTCCCAAGACGAGTTGGTTCATATAGAGCAAGTTTTAAGTTGTAATTAAGTAACAATGTCTCAAATTCAATTGATTGCCTATTTCTCTTTAATACGTCTATATTAAAATCTCCTGCTAAAACAATATTTTTATAGGACTTTTTTACAAGTATACGTAAAACTGTATCTAATTTTTCCATACACTCATTAAAGTTGCTTGGATTGGGTACCCTGTATACACAAACAATCACAGTCTTGTACGTCGTTAATTCGATGGCGCAACATTCGAAAACACCATTTGTAGATAATTTTGCTATTTTTTCCAGTTCGCTCCACTGATGTCCTTTCCTGACTAGTATACACGCTCCACCTCGTTTGCTTGCCTTGCGACTGATGATGATTTCTGAAAAACTGTGCTATTTAGAGACATCGTTTTATTTTTCCTGTAATCTTTACATAAACTTAGATCACATAGAATAATTTCAGATTTTTCTCTATGAAAACTTCGGAGATAAGGGGAACGGTATTTTTAAGACGATTTCAGTACCTGTTGCAAAAAAAAATTCTGTCATATTTGCAAAATAGTTAGGAAACCGCGGGTAAAAAGCTAGTATACTAATAAAACCTCACAATAATACAAAAAAAAAAACAATATATTCAAAACCAAGTTTTTCCTTTACTGTTAACCTCGTGATTATGAGCAGATAATTCCTTCTCCCACCATTTCTCTTCCTTACCACTCGTTTCTGCCACGAAAGACCGAGATCCAATAGTCGCTACCTTTTCAGTTGATTGTGTTATCTTATTTTCATCATGGTCTAACTCATCTTCTTCAGTTAGGTCTACCATTTCAGCGTTTTCCTTAGTTTCGTGCTGTGCGACATCTGTGGCAGCCTTTGCAGGTTGTTTCTTATTCTCAATAATATGCTGTTCAATTCCTGTAGCAGTTTCTTCAGTTGGCAATGATATCAGGTTTTCGTTTTCCACAGCCCTTAAATTAAAGAAACTTTCGTCATCTCTCGTTCCTTTGTTTTCCAGAATATCATCATTTTCTGCGTCATGTTCAACTGTTTCAGAACCAGATAGGAGTTTGTAAGGCCTCATCTTTTTCTTTTGTTTTTTATTTTTCGTTTTTCCCTCTGGACTACTTAATAAATTATTTTGTAGTAATTGAATTGATTCTTCTTCTCTTATTTTTGAAAGTTCTGTTTCAGTTGCTAGAGAAGGTTTTTCTGTTTGAACAATGTATCGGCTTCTTTCGTGTCGTGGCTTAGGTTTCTTTCTAAGTTTAGGTGTGCTAATTGGGTTTTCAAATCCATGACTTTTCTTTGCCACAGAAGTATTTTTTGGGACATTTCCTAAAAGGATTTCTTCTTTTGATTTGACATCGGCTGCCTGGCTATCGAAATCATATCGTTCAACGCTGTACATTCTATTTTCCGCTGATACTTTGGAACTTTCTTGAGAGTCAGTGCTACTCTCATTTTCTTCAGAGCTTTTCTTACTTTGGGCTATAGTTTCAGTGGCCCTGGCTATGAAATTGGCTATCTTTTCGGCCAGTGAGTCTGAGACGAACTTTCGGGCAATTTTCTTGACATCGTCCACGTTTGCTGTTAGTAGGACGAATGAGTGTGCGATGTGGGTTAGAAGTAGGAGGTGGAGGCCTGCAATAGAGCAATATATTGTAGAAAACAGTACAGTTATAGATTCAGCAGTTTAATAACAGCAGAGGATATTGTGAAGATACTGTTGGAGCTGCTGAACATTGTAAGACTATCTTTGCATTGTATAAACTCAATCTCCTTTGTATTATACATGGTGTAAGGGTACAGCCCTACGCAAACTAACAGGGTGCATTCAGCTCCTCATTTTGAATCATATTCCACCGGAAAATTTCTCAGGAAAAATTTCATTTATTTAATAGTTTTTTCAGTTACATTTTCTTTATTTCAATGTAAAATTACATTGTGTGTTCGCAGCACTCCAATGTAAAAAAAACAGCACAAAAAAAAACCAGCAATGGATGTTGAAATACTCTAACGAACGACGCGTGAAATCAGCTGTTCACTTTCTGTCTAGCTACAGAGTTCATCGAACTCACCGCATACCTATTACCTACCCCTTCCAACCAGTAACAGACGCTCCGATTTGTGCACAAAAACACAAACAAATCAGGTTTATTGGATTCCCATAACGTTCCTGAAATAATTTCATGTTCCGGTCATCTTAGTATGATGTACTGAATTCACCCCATCAGTCTGCGGAGGGCTGTCCCTTACACCCTGTATATAATTGCATAGCACATGTGTGAGTACTATGTACCTACTATAAAGCTACCATTTACTGTGTACGTCTTTATTTGACTTGGATGTGCCCTGGCGGCTGAGAGTGTGTCATGCTCACTCTAATGTCTCGCTGATGGTGGCGCGTGTGTTGGATCATTTAACTAATCCATGCGTCAGGTTCGTGAACAGGCGCCGTCAGTGGAGGCTGGTCATATCTTAGCTGCCTCAGCTTATTTTAATTTAAATTTTGAATTGTTTTTTTTTTTGTATATTTTTATTACAGACGCTTTTAAAGTTCATCGTTCTCACATGTATAATTTCAACATGAAAGATGTATGCAATATTTTGTTACCATATTTTGATTTAAAAGAGTGTCCCTGGAGTTTCTTCCCCGTTCTCCATAGGCTATAGAGCCTCATCTTTCTGACTGACCGACTGACTTAATTAGTTTATTTTAAATCACGCGGATGAAATCTAGTCTAGTCTAATAGAAATATTTTAACTCACCAACGATAGAGTATGTACAACATGATATCAACATTCTAAAGAAAACACGAAAGTTGTGTAAAATAAAAAAATAAATTGAATTATTTTGAAATTTTTTGAGATTGATAAAAAGTTTATTGCGAACGAATTTATTTGGCGTTTTATTATTTGAATGTTAACAATCGAATTTTCCTGGGTTGGCTCGCCTCACTTGAGTGAGGTTCTATCCAATTGAACTTTAGCAGTACCTAGGTTATTTTAACACTGTATTTTGTCGCTTTCCAGCTTTGCTACGTGTGTAACAGTACGGGTCATAATTGCAGAGCTTTGCCGCGACAGATCCGATTGGATGAAGAGATGCCCTCAGAGATTGATGGAAATTCTATCAATGATGGGACTAATGTACCAGGTAAGGATATCATTACATATTACAAAACAAAGTCCCCCGCCGCGTCTGTCTGTATGTTCGCGACTCAGATCAACAAAAAAAAAGGAAAAAAGCCACTTTTTTATCTTTTTTTTAATTTTTTTTTATTGTTTTATTGTTTAGAGGCATGAGGAACAGGGTGTAAAGTTCACTCATCCTCTATTGAAAAGGGAGGATCCTCCGACCAGACGGGTGTTGTGTCTGGTGGGCTACTGCCCGACGGTTGATGTCGGGACGTTGTATACAGGGTGTTCGGCGCATGGACCGACACAATTTTTTGAGGGATTGGGGAGGTCATTTGCTAGGTTTCACCTAAAGACCTCCATGTCCTAAGTGTGACGGTAATTGAGATATGTTTTTTTTTGTTCTTTCTTTGAATTACCCAAAATCTCGCCTTTGAATCGATATATTTTTTTTGTTTATGGTTGCAATAGAACAAAATAAATTTTATAATAGTCTGCAATGTATTTTTATTCTTAATAAATTATTATTTTATGTAATTGATCAGTAGAAAATGACTTATGTGCTTCCAAAGTCTTAAAAATGTTTAAATGTATGAAAAATTACTACTCTTAAATTCATTTTTTTTTTTAAATAAAGCCATTTTGACCTTATTTTTATCTCAAAAAGTTCTTTAGCTTGTATCCTTTCTAAGGGTATGCAACACGCTATGAAAAACAATTCAAATGTAGTCAAAATACTAGTTAGAGAGTCAGTTATGGAGTGTTTTAAGAAAAGACTTATTACGGTAATTATATTTTTTTATTTTATTTCGAATAAGAATACATTGTAGACTATAATAAAAATTATTTTGTTCTTTTACAACCATAAACAAAAAAAATACATCGATTCAAAGGCGAGATTTTGGGTAATTCAAAGAAAGAACAAAAAAAAAAAATATCTCAATTACCGTCACACTTAGGACATGGAGGTCTTTAGGTGAAACCTAGCAAATGACCCCCCCAATCCCCAAAAAATTGTGTCGGTCCATGTGCCGAACACCCTGTATATGCTAATCGCGTGGTAAACTCTAATGGCGCGATGCAGGTTTGCGTGACGTCATGTCATTGATGCGTAGTTCATATGTGGCGATGTAGATGCCGCCACAGTTTATTAAATAAGAAACAAAACAGAATTTATACAGAAACATCACAAAAACCTCAATAGGTTTGTCCGGATGTTGAAACACTTTTAAGCAATCTTAATACGTACAACAAAATCATTAACTATTTAAGGTTAAAACATAGTTTTGATACAAAAAATAATAATTACAGAAAACATTGTGAGGTAGTTCGCAAAATAACCAAAAAGTAAATCTATGTGTGTGTTAAAGCGTTGTCATTTGTTAAGAGTTATGGCAATGACAACCCTTCCACTTTATGTCGCTGCGTTCGTTCGTTGAAGTTTTTTGTTCCAAGTAACCTAAAACTCATAGTTTTATTTATTAAATAAAAAACCGGCCAAGTGCGTGTCGGACCACGCAGAATGACCACTTTGTCGGCGTGATGAATATTTATATCCATGCCAAATTATAGTTTTCGAGTACTAAGGTCCGTATTACAGAACGTCACTCAATACTCAAGCATGACTTAAAACTAGATTCAAGCCATTTGATTGGTTGAAACTAGTTTTAAACTTAATTTAAACAAAGATCAGTGCTTGAGTTTCCTTCTGTAATACGGACCTTAGAGTCTCTGAGCTAAGCTGCGGACGGACAGACGGACAGACGGACGGAACATAGCGAAACTATAAGGGTTCCTTGTTGACTACGGAACCCTAAAAAAACGATTTTAAGTTCAAAATCGAATGAGCAAAAATTAAAAAAAAAACGGTGAAGGAAAACATCGTGCGGAAACCCGTGCCTGAGAGATATCATATTAATTCTCTGACGGCATGTGAAGCCAAGTCAGAGACACCATAAGCATGTCGCGGGTTCGATTCAACCCGTGCCTGAGAGATATCATATTAATTCTCTGACGGCATGTGAAGCCAAGTCAGAGACACCATAAGCATGTCGCGGGTTCGATTCAACCCGTGCCTGAGAGATATCATATTAATTCTCTGACGGCATGTGAAGCCAAGTCAGAGACACCATAAGCATGTCGCGGGTTCGATTCAACCCGTGCCTGAGAGATATCATATTAATTCTCTGACGGCATGTGAAGCCAAGTCAGAGACACCATAAGCATGTCGCGGGTTCGATTCAACCCGTGCCTGAGAGATATCATATTAATTCTCTGACGGCATGTGAAGCCAAGTCAGAGACACCATAAGCATGTCGCGGGTTCGATTCAACCCGTGCCTGAGAGATATCATATTAATTCTCTGACGGCATGTGAAGCTAAGTCAGAGACACCATAAGCATGTCGCGGGTTCGATTCAACCCGTGCCTGAGAGATATCATATTAATTCTCTGACGGCATGTGAAGCCAAGTCAGAGACACCATAAGCATGTCGCGGGTTCGATTCCCGCACGGAACAAATATTTGTACGACCTACAAGTATTTGTTCCGAGTCTGGGTATTTTTCTATCTATAATATGTATGTATTTCTATCTATATGGAGGAGCTCGTGGCTAAGTAATAACAGCCGCACGGGTCGATCCGTCAGGTTAAGCTACGCTTGCCGGGGTTGGTCAGTGGATGGGTGACCATCTTTAGATACCGAGATTACTCCGTGCCTCGGAAAGCACGTTAAGCCGTTGGTCCCGGCTGTTATTCGTGGATCTTTGACAGTCGTTACGGGTCGTCAGAAGCCCAAAAGTCTGACAACCAGTCTTACCAAGGGGTATCGTATTACCCAGTAAATGGGTTGTGGAGGTTAGATAGGCAGTCGCTCCATGTAAAATACTGGTATTCAGCTGCATCCGGTTAGACTGGAAGCCGACCCCAACATAGTTGGGAAAAGGCTAGGCAGATTGAATATGTATGTATTTATAAAAAAAAAATATTAAAGTAGTTTATCAGCCATCTCGTTACCATAACACAAGCATTAGGTTGCTTAGCTTGGGACTAGATGGCGTTGTGTGAAATGTCCAAGGATATTATTATTATATTCTCTTCTCTCTTTTCCAGCAACAGCAGACGAAGAAGACTTCCAAGGGGTAGAAGACACGGACTTCGTGCTATATGTGAGTGCGGTAGAGACGGAGCGATGTCGACGAGGACAGACGGTGGCGTACGCGTCGCATTGCCAGCAGGAGTCCGCGTTAGACAGGTCACCCATCTCGTTCTATACCTTGGAGTGTGTTCCTTAACTTTGTTAACTTCATACTTAATTGATTAGTGGTTGTTTTTTATGATTACTGGCGATTAATACAAGTAGGTCGTGAATGTCTTTTTTGCAGAATTGTTTGTTTCAAGTCAATCTGCCTAGCCTTTTCCCAACTATGTTGGGGTTGGCTTCCAGTCTAACCGGATACATCTGAATACTAGTATTTTATATGGAGCGACTGCTTATCTGACCTCCACAATCCAGTTACTGGGTAATACGATACCCCTTGTTAAGACTGGTTGTCAGACTTTCGGGCTTCTGACGACCCGTAACGACTGTCAAAGATCCGCGAATGACAGCCGGGACAAACGTGCTTTTCGAGGCACGGAGGCATCTCGGTATGTAAAGATGGTCACCCATCCACGGACCAACCCCGGCAAGCGTAGCTTGTGAAGTTGCTATAAATCATTGATATATATACACTAGATTAGCAATTGCCGCGCCAAGGCGTTGCCACTGGACATACGGCCACGGCCGTATGCGTAGCTAACGTCAGTTCAGTGCTCTGTATGACGGCAGCCGAAGTGAACCGAGTGACACGCGACAAAAAATATCGCCAAAACGGGTAAATGCGTAATGAAAGAATGCGATTCTAGATTACAAAAACTACCGGAATTACTTTTCACACGTAAGTTTATTGTTTCTGTGTTTATATCATCGTAAAAACGCAGTAAAATAAATAAAATGTAGATTTTTTTTTAATCATGATCAGTGTTACAACTAAAAACTATGTTTTAGTTTCCCACATTTGTGGGAGTTTTTAATTTATGGAATAAGCGATTTTAAATATTTTTTAATAATAATTAACAATGTTCCAGAGTACCTAAAGATGCAATCAATTTTCTCAATCAATACTCCGATTGCTGAGAAAAGAGACTGACTGGCTACCTACTAAATCTAACGTCATTTGTTTGAAGCACTTCCGTGATCAAGATAAAATAGGCCCAAAAAGCGAATGTGGCCGAACAACTACCGGAAATATATTGTGAAGGACGGCACGGTTGACATCTGTCGGGCATTCCACCGTCCGGGGGAATCAATCCGTCACATTATTTCTGACTGGTCTCGTCTGGCTAACGGAGACTACTTGCATAGGCACAAACTTGTAGCCAGGATTATCCACCAGCAACTTGCTCTGAAATACAGTCTTGTGGAATTGGAAGTACCGTACTGTAGGTAGGCCCGACCCAGTTCTCGAAAATGACAATATTACGTTGTATTGGGATCGATCTATCATCACTGACAGGACTATTGTTGCCAATAAGACAGACATAGTGGTGATAGATCGATTAGAGCGTTGCACAATGATTATTGATATAGCGGTCCCGCATGACGAGAACCTCGTGAAAGCTGAAAAAGATAAGCAGATTAAATATCTTGACCTGGCTCGCGAGGTTGTCAACATGTGGGATGTGATACAGCAATCGTTGTGCCGATAGTCGTGACGGCTAATGGCATAATAGCCAAGAGCCTCGATCAACACCTGAAGAGGCTCTCGTTAGGCAGCTGGATTAAGGAAGATTGCTCCAGAAAGCGATACTTCTGGACACCGCACGTATCGTTAGGAGGTTCCTCTCTAAGCAGCCCTGACCACCGGTACCTTGGACCCTGTTCCCAATACCGGTGGGCTACTATTTTTAATATTTTTTAATGTTTTTATATTTTAATATTTAAAAATGTAAATTATATGTATGAAAATTAACTAAAGGAAATAAAAAATGTTCAAAAAGAAAATGCGTTGATTATTTTCATTACATATAACCTTCTAATACACATCTAATAAGAAATACATAATTTACATACTTAAAAAATATTACCGTTTAAACGTTACGTTTTTTTTTAACGTTTAAAAAGTTGGGTAAAATTTCGCATGGGTAGGCAACCCCATCCCGCCATTGCACTTTTATATTGCGGTCTTTGTCTAATCTAAGCGACAGTATTGTTCTTGCGACTTGTGTAAGTGAGAGAGATATATGTTTACTTTTAAATGTTTAGTGGTTTCAAAGCTACGTCGTCGCATTTAAATAGTGGTTATACTTTTTTTACACATTTTAATGAGGTTTGCTTCTCTAGTTATATAACTCAATGCTATAAATGATGTGCATATTAACACATTTTTTTTTCGTCCTCAGGCCCGTAGCTGGTCATGCTAATTTCTGTCCGGGCGAGCTGTCAACAAAGTACAGAGATCTCCCGTCAGTGCTGTCAACTGTCAAACATGAAATGTTACACGCGCTGGGCTTCAGCGTGTCATTATTCGCGTTTTATAGGTATGTACAAGTAAAGCAGAAAAAATATTCGCTCCGGGTATTATAAAAATGTTTTGATTCCAATCTTTATTTAAGGAGGATTCGCTGTGGTATCCCGTGAAATTAAAATTTTCTTGCGTTTTATGAAATTTTCAGGTCCGTCTCAGGTTGTATCTTGATCAAAATATGATACGCTACAATAAAACATATTATTTATTTACATAATTTTAACCATCAAAATCATCAATACATCTCTCAAGTTAGATTTGCTGTGGTTTGGTGTGATTTCCGAAATCAGACCAAACCACGGCAAATCTAATTACCTATCTAATATGTATTGGTGATTTTTACTGTCAAAATTATGTAAATGCATATTTGTTATTGTCGCGTATCATATTTTGATCAAGATAAAACCTGACACGGACCTGCAAATTGCAAAAAACCCAAAAAAAAATTGAATTTCGCGGGTTTAAAATATCAGTGGCAGCGCCCGCTTTAGCGCATGCGCGGTGATGTGCCAGGTTTTGGCGCCAGTCATACGTTTTGTTGTAATGAATTTAGTGGGAAAAAAAATATTTGATGTATGAGAGTAGATAAAGTAGAAAATAGAAATAGAAGAATACAAATAATCACACTCGTGTGATAAAATAAAAAATTAAAATTATTAAAAAAAAATACCCCTCATTATGCAACAGTTTCAGAAACTACTTTATTTCTGCAAAATCACCTTTATTTCACTTTATTCTAAAGTAGTCAATTTATCATTTCAATTTCTTCATGTAGTCACTTAATATACTTAAACTGCTTATTCGCATTATTCCGTATATTCCAGGGACGAAAATGGTGATCCATTGACTGAAAGACGACCAGACACCGGAAATCCACCGATGGATGAAGAGTAAGTATACTCCATAGAAAACAAGATGCCTCTAAATTCGTGTATTTCATTGATCTAGCTAAGATTTGGAATAAACCTACATGGGAAAAACCGGCCAAGTGCGTGTTGGACCACGCACAGTGAAGGGTTCCGTAGTTGGGATGAATTTAACCCAAAAACAAACTTAACATTGTAGTTGAAAAACATGTCCTCCCATACATTCCAACTGTAAATGTATGTTTGTACTCACAATATTGAGAGATTTACCATGTTGTTTTAAGACCACAGACTTCTTTTAGGTTTTCCTGTAATCTACGGGTAAAGAACTATTTTCTGTATTTTTTTTCAAAATTTTAGGCGCAGTAGTTTCGGAGATAAGGGGAGAATGGTCAATTTTCGTCTATTTTAAAGATCCAAATGTCAAATCCTCCATCTGTCAAAAATCCAAGAACCAGATGTCAAAGATCCAAGAATGACTGCCGGGACCAACGGCTTAACGTGCTTTCCGAGGCACGGAGGAGTCTCGGTATGTAAAGATGGTCACCCATCACTGACCAACCCCGGCAAGCGTAGCTTAACCTGATGGATCGACCCTTGCGGCTGTTATTACTCAGCCACGAGCTCCTCGAACCCGTAAGAATATTGGGATAAAAAGTATTTTGTGTGTTAATCCAGGTTATAAACTATCGGTGTGCCAAATTTCATCAAAATCCGGTTAATAGTTTCGAAGCTTTTGCGTTTAAGGTTTCAATTATATATTTTTTTTATAATATTAAAATAAAGTTTCAAAGTTATTTAAGAAAATAGCCGAAAATTTACCATTCCCCCTTTATCTCCGAAACTACTCAGCCTAAAATTTTGAAAAAAAAATACAGAAAATAGTTCTTTACCTGTAGATTACAGGAAAACCTATAAGTTTGTGGTCTTAAAATAACATGGTAAATCTCTCAATGTTGTGAGTACAAACTTACATTTACAGTTGGAATGTTTTTCAACTACAATGTTAAGTTTCATCTTGGTATAAATTCATCCCAACTACGGAACCCTTCATTGTGCGTGGTCCGACACGCACTTGGCCGGGTTTTTGATAACTCATCCTCTATAAGGCTCCTAGAACAGAAGACAGGTGGTAGATCCCATGTGGCACACGGCTTGTCCACTAAGGCCCTTAGTACACCTCCGCCCCGAAACCATAGCAGCGAAACTGCAGTATCAGCGAAACATCATACGGTTTCGCTGTTTCGTGGTTTCGCGGCGGAGATGTACTAAGGCTCGTATTTATAATCAATAATTACTTGAGTAATAACTCGCCATTAAATAAATAAAAATAAATAAATATCCTTGGACATTTCACACAACGTCATCTAGTCCCAAGCTAAGCAACCTAATGCTTGTGTTATGGTAACGAGATGGCTGATAAACTACTTATATACATTTTTTTTTTGTAAATACATACATATTATAGATAGAAAAACACCCAGACTCGGAACAAATACTTGTAGGTCGTACAAATATTTGTTCCGTGCGGGAATCGAACCCGCGACATGCTGCGCAGCAGTCAATCGCTCAACCACTGCGCCAACCGTGTCGTACATCGTGTGTCGTCATTAGTAATTTCTTAATGAAGTCATTACTTGAGGGTTGAATTCTTAACTAAAGAAAATGGTGACTATTACTTGGCTAAGAATTCTAAGCTTTGACAGTTCTAACTTCAAGCAATTACTAAAATATAGAATGAAAATCATTACTTGAGCAATTACTTGTACTGAAGTAATTACTTTTACTTGACTATAAATACGAGTGTAAAGCCCTAATTAAATCGCCAATATATTTCAGGCTACAAATCCACAAATGGTCAGACCGCGTCGTGAAGAATATTACAAGGAAGAACTGGATGATTCGAGGCGGCTACATGGAGAGGATCTTCCATATGATCGTCACTCCGAGAGTCGTCAAAGAGGTAAGCTTAGAAAATATTAAAACAAGAACACGAAGTTTAAAAACTGTAACCCGACTACGGAAAAAACAATTTGGCGCCAAAAACCGCCATTTTGATTTTTTTATTATTTTAGTATATTAACGGTGAGCTGCACGAAACTAAATTGATGCTGTCACTTTCTTTTTGATACAAAATGTAAGGGAATGCATGAATTTAAAGTATCCGTTAAACTAATGTTGGTTTCGTGCAACTCAACGTCAGTGTACTCGCACAATAAAGATTTAACGACATGTCATTCATCAAAATCAGTTCGGCCGTTGAGTAGTTATGAGGGCACATAGGAACGGATATACATACATACATTCATGTCAAACACATAATCCTCTGCCGCAGTCGGGTAATAAGCCAAATTTTTAAGACCTACATGAAACCCTGAAAAACTAGATATTGTGTAATTTGAGATGTGATTCTTTGATTGATGATTTCTTCGAAGTCATCATCTGCCTAGCCTTTTCCCAACTACTCGTATGTTGGGGTCAGCTTCCAGTCTAACCGGATGAAGCTGAATACTAGTATTTTACATGGAGCGACTGCCTACCTGAGGCAGTCACTCCCTCGTGGCTTAGTAATAAAAACCCGCACGGTTCCATCGATCAGGCTAAGCTACGCTTGCCGCGGTTGGTCCGTAGATGGGTGACCATCTTTACATACCAAGACCACTCCGTGCCTCGGAAAGCACGTTAATCCGTTGGCCCCGGCTGTCATTCGTGGATCTTTGACAGTCGTTACGGGTCGTCAGAAGCCTGAAAGTCTGATAACCAGTCTTACCAAGGGGTATCGTATTACCCTGTAACTGGGTTGTGGAGATCAGATAGGCAGTCGCTTCATGTAATATACTGGTATTCAGCTGCATCCGGTTAGACTGGAAGCCGACCCCAACATACTTGGCAAAAGGCTAGGCAGGCAGATTGATTGATTTATCATAGCTTCCATTTATGGCTTTTAAAACCCATCGTCAAAAATGTACCTTGTATAATTTCCAGGTGCGAGAACATTTCAACTGTTCGGAGTTGGAAGGTGCTGAGTTAGAAGATCAGGGAGGTGATGGTACAGCATTGACACATTGGGAGAAGAGGGTTTTTGAAGTAAGTCCTCTGTTCTCTACTCTATGTTCAAAGTAGTTGTTAGTATCAACGTAATAAAAAACAATATGCTATTTAACATCATGCTACGACTCTTTGGAGCCGAGCAAAAACAATATGCTATTTAACATCATGCTACGACTCTTAGGAGCCGAGCAAAAACAATATGCTATTTAACATCATGCTACGACTCTTAGGAGCCGAGCAAAAACAATATGCTATTTAACATCATGCTACGACTCTTAGGAGCCGAGCAAAAACAATATGCTATTTAACATCATGCTACGACTCTTAGGAGCCGAGCAAAACGAAAAAAAAAGCTGTCCAAGTGCGTGTCGGCCCACGCGCAGTAATAGAGTTCCGTAGTTGAGTTGCACAATAATGCGGACTAAGAAGAGGGCTTTTTGTTGTTTCGTGAATATTTGACTATTACTTGTAAACTTGAAAAGCCTACTTAGCTGTGATAGTTTTCCTTTTAACTTCGTTATATATACTACTACCGTGAATTTTTTCACCCATCCAAAAGTAAACGTTTAACTGGCAGGAGGGGGGACACTTGACTCTGCACTTTAAAGCTTAAAATTTAAGAAACGGATCCCTAAATCGAAAAACTGTTTCCATAAAAAGCTATAATTTGATATCCATGCCAAATTATAGCTTTGTAGTACTAAGGTCCGTATTACAGAACGTCACTCAATACTCAAGCATTACTTAAAACTAGACTCAAGCCATTTGATTGGTTGAAACTAGATTCAAACTAGATTTAAACAAAGATCAGTTCCTGAGTTTTCTTCTGTAATACGGACCTAAGAGTCTCTGAGCTAACCTGCGGACGGACAGACAGACGGACAGACGGACGGACAGCGAAAAGTGTTCCTTGTTGACTACGGAACCCTAAAAAACAGAGCGGAGTTTAGTTACATATTGAATAACAAACCTTGATCAAAACATCTCCCCCCTCTCTCTTCTCCATACTCAAAACCCCCATCTCTTTTCACAGAACGAAGCAATGACGGGCACACACACTCAAAACTCGGTCTTCAGCCGAATAACCTTCGCTTTAATGGAAGACACTGGCTGGTACAGGGCCAACTACGAGCATGCGACGCCATTGGACTGGGGCAAAGGCCTGGGCTGCAAATTCTCTATGGTTTCCTGCAAACAGTGGCTGAATACGCAAAGGTTCAGGTAAATTTTATACTTTGGGTTGTGGAACAAGCCTTTGTAGTTACTGACAGTTGAAATTTAAACTTGACGTGCTATACCACAGGTTAATACAGATGGGACACTCCGCAGTTTGTGTATGAAGCTACAAGTACAATAGTACCCAACTGATAAGGCGCGTCGTGAATCTTCGTTCGCACAGAAAAGAAAGTATGGCCCCGAAGATTAACGAGAATGCTTAAAACTTACAATCAACCTTAGATCACTACTATAAGGTTCATAATACACTGCAGCTGTTAGTTCCGTCTCACTCGCAAGTATGGCGGCTGTCAAGCGGCGCGCGCTAACATGGCGGCAGCTACCGACCAATAGCGGTACAGGAAAAAGCGTGGAGCGTGCCGATTCGTCAATAGCATTTCCCGCGCTTTGAAAATTCATCTTCTGCGCAGGTACATCGATAAGCCATATTAGTTGGGTACTACTGTACGCGGCGGGTCCCTCTGACGATTCAGTAGGTCAGAAGGTATAAGAGTTACGCGATAGAAACAGAGGCAATTTGTAGAAGCGTTGTGCGACCTGAATTGCACTTTATTGTGTCGTAGCAAGAGTAGCTTTTTATTTAAATGATTTTGCGGAGTGTCCCATCTGTATTAATCTGTGGCTATAGTTACTGCCGGGTACTAAGGTATTCATTTTATTGAACCTCGAATGATTCCCAGTTTGCACTTCTAAAAATGTTATTAAACACTGTAATAATATTAGAATGTTTAATAACATGTTTAATGATTAATAGGAAACGACGACACGGGCAGCATGTGGCGGGTTCGATTCTCGCACGGAACAAATATTTGTACGACCTACCAGTATTTGTTTCGAGTCTGGGTGTTTTTCTATCTATAATATGTATGTATTTACAAAAAATATATATATATAAGTAGTTTATCAGCCATCTCGTTACCATAACACAAGCATTAGGTTGCTTAGCTTGGGACTAGATGGCGTTGTGTGAAATGTCCAAAAATATTTATTTATTTATTATTATTTATTTTTTGTTTTTTTTTTTTATTAAAATATAATGATTGCACATCTTTTTGTGAACCTCAAATAATTCCTATTTTGGGATGTACGCAGTTGGTCACATTTCGAAACGTTTTTTTTTTTTGTTGTCGGTATGGAAATCCCTAGAACAAACATTCATCCCTGATAAATCATTAGAACCGCAAAAAGTTTTTATACGGTCAGTTAAATATTTACCATTAGCTAAATCTAAGATCTGACAACCATATTTCGCTTATAATTTAGTTATTTTTGTAAATAATATCATTGAACTTTGAATTTTCTTACAAGCTATATCACGGATAATTCTACTTTGGAGTAAGTGTTACTTTAGAAACTAATTATGTCTTAACACAATGTAGTCTATGACGAAAGCGTCAAATTAAAATTTTCTTATGTTTTTTACAATTTGCAGGTCGAAGTCAGGTAATGTTGATCAAAATAGATTTGCAGAATAGGGATGTAGACTAAACTTTTTTTTATCCGTTTTATTCTTATTAAACAATATTGGACACGTATTTTTACTTTTTTTTTACGTAATCAAAAGATTACGCCGATACATTGAGTTAAAATGTGGCATGACGTCACTCCTTGCCAGAATTTATACGTAGTTTGCTATAGCTATGACGTAACCAGCCCTCACTCCCCAACTTTAATGCCTTTTGTATTTTTGTTATGTATTTTTTTTTTTTGTTTTATATGACAAAGCAATAATATGTGTCTAATATTTTTTTTATTATTTGACTGACGGACTTAATGAATTTTTTATCAATACAACAGACTCTTATTTTAGAATTCGCCTAAAATGTAATGATTTCGTGAAATAGTCATTCAATTGGGTATTTTGAACTTGGAAGTTGTATCGATGATTTTAGTGATTATAAATTCTTTAAATACATATTAGTCTTTACCTATGAAATTGCCGTTCTGCAGTACTGGCCATTTCAAATCAAAATAATTTTTGTTTGGCTAAGAATTCTAATATCAAATTAATTTTATTTTAAAAACATGGTTTTTTTTTCCAAAAGTAGTCATTTGTTTATTTATTAGTGTTACATTTTCATCGCATTTAAATCTTTTTCGTCATCATGGATACGTTAAAAATTCGAGTAATTATGGAATATGAGTACCGTCGTGGCAGCAACGCGGCACAAGCGGCACGCAACATCAACGACGTTTACGGAGCTAACACTACAAACCAACGCACCACCTGTTATTGGTTTGCTCGCTTCCGTTCTGGAAATTTCGACCTGAAAAATTAACCTCGCGGTCGTCCGAAGACTTTGGTCGACAATTACGAATTAAAGGCGATTGTGGAAGCTGATGATACACAATCTACGGCTGAATTAGCAGCAGCTTTCGACGTTAGCGTCAAAACAATATTGGTCCATTTGCGTCAAATTGGCAAGGTAAAAAAGCTTGACAAATGGGTGCCCCACGAACTCAATGATCGCCAGCGCGAAGTACGCGTCGAGACGTGCCTTGCACTGCTCAACAGACACACAAATGAAGGAATTTTGAACCGCATTGTTACCTGCGATGAAAAATGGATTCTGTTTGATAACCGCAAGCACTCAGCAAGTTGGTTGGATCCTGGTTCAGCACCTAAACAATGCCCTAAACGAAAACTTACCCCTAGAAAAGTGATGGTCACTGTTTGGTGGTCTAGCGCCGGTGTGATTCATCACAGCTTCTTACCAAACGAGGTGAGCATTACTGCAGATGTGTACTGTGAAGAACTGAACACAATGATGGAGAAGCTGGCACATCTCCAACCAGCATTGGTCAATCGCTCGTCTCCGCTGCTCCTGCACGACAACGCGCGACCTCATACTGCACAGCAGACGGTCTCCAAGTTGCAAGAACTGGGGTTGGGAGCTCTCCGTCATCCGCCCTACTCACCAGACCTTGCGCCTACAGACTACTACTTTTTCCAGAATTTGGATAACTTCTTGGCGGAAAAAAATTCAATACCCGAGAGGCAGTACAAAATGCCTTTGAAGAATTTGTTGCCTCCCGACCAGCTGATTTCTTTAAGAAGGGCATCAATAAACTGCCACTGCGTTGGCAAAGATGCATTGATTGCATGGGTGATTACTTCGATTAATACAAATAAAAAATACATGAAAAAAATTCGTTTAAATTTTTTCATACAAAACGGCAATTTCATAGGTAAAGACCTATTATTAACGATAGTCGCGAACCATACTTTGGTTAACATACAATTTGACTGTAACCTGCAAAAAAAAAAACGTAGGCAAATAATTTCGCAGGCTACCTCTACGCATCCCCCTTAATAGTAATACAATAGCTTAAAAAACTCTTTGAAACGTAAAACATTGAATAAAAATACTTTTGTGTTAAGAAATCTGTGTTTCTACAATAATTTTTGTGTTTTTTTTTTTCAATATTTAAAACATCAATAATAACGTTTGGGGTGTGCTTTGTGTTATATTAATGTACCATCGCGGACATTTGCGGTAAACCAATTTTCGACCTTTTTACCATAGTAATAAGGTCGAAAATTGGTTTAAGCTACAGTATTTTATCTGGGCAGTGACCTCGAATTAATTACCTACGGCCGCTCGGTAGATAAATACGTGTCCGTCCGTGCGTAACTGCTGCGCGCTCGAACTGTTGCGTAACTGAGACTGACTGAGATTTCGAAGCGCGTCATTTCTATGAAGATAAACGACTGTATAATTATTATACTGTGATAGAGCTGTACAAGGATATTTTCTTTGAATGGCTTTGATGGTAATATGCGTGCCAAACAAGAATAGGAACGCGCTTACTGCCAACTTCACACGAGAGCCGTCGAATTAGTTCTGCCGATAGTTGTCAAATACACGATAGGTAGCTGTCAAATTAGTAAGCTTTGGTAATGAAATTCGCGAGTATTGCGGAATAAAATGGCGTCTTGACAGTACTATACTTATTTGGCATAGTAAACATTTGTGAAATTGTGTCACAGAAAGAAAGAAAGAAAAGAAAAATATTTTATTTGGGACACGCACAGGAAGTACAGTTTAGAAGGAGCTTAAAAAAGTAACAAAGTAAACATTAAAAAATAAAAAATAAGTAAACATACAAACTAAAAAAATAAGTAAACATACAAACTAAAAAATAAGTAAACATACAAACTAAAAAATAAGTAAACATACAAACTAAAAAATAAGTAAACATACAAACTAAAAAATAAGTAAACATACAAACTAAAAAATAAGTAAACATACAAACTAAAAAAAATAAGTAAACATACAAACTAAAAAAGAATAAGTAAACATACAAACTAAAAAATAAGTAAACATACAAACTAAAAAATAAGTAAACATACAAACTAAAAAATAAGTAAACATACAAACTAAAAAAAAATAAGTAAACATACAAACTAAAAAATAAGTAAACATACAAACTAAAAAATAAGTAAACATACAAACTAAAAAATAAGTAAACATACAAACTAAAAAATAAGTAAACATACAAACTAAAAAATAAGTAAACATACAAACTAAAAAATAAGTAAACATACAAACTAAAAAAAAAAGACCTGTGCGAGGCTCCTATCTCAGCATAAAGCTGCGATATTTAAAAAATAAATACCGCAACGCTGGTATTCTGACAGGGCCTACTATGTGATGAGGACATACACAGAAATGGGGTTGTTTACCTGAAGTTTCGCCGGAAGAGAATTCTGTGTGTTTGTCACTTAGTCTTGTCAAAGTCCTATAGAAGACAAAGCGACCAATCGGCGACAAGAAAAAACACTTAGCGCCATCTCGCGGCTAAGTTTTCAGCAAGGACTCCATTGACAGTTGAATGAAAGTAATAAACACTTAGCGCCATCTACGCGGAACTAATTTGACAGTTTCCAAAACAATATGGCGGAGTTAGTTCCGATTATGGCCACTTGCCACAATAATCTTCTAGCTTAGTATTTCACTCATTTGAAAATTATGATTACCTGCATATTAAAAGCCCACGAGACGAGATAAATTTCATGCTTTGAGATTTAAAACTTTAACTTAATTGCGCATAGTTCAATTTTCATTGTACCTAAAATTATTTGATGAGAGTTTTTTATCATTCAAAAATCAACTTAGATTACTTGAGTTTAAAGTTGATATTTGTATAAGTTGCAGTTATTTATCTCGTACCTTTGGCTTGAGTTTATTCTATACTTTTTCATAAACTAACATTTTCCTATAATTTTACAAGCTTTAACGGGACTGCTTTGAAAGAGTGAGTATATTCTGTTACAATAAAAAAACCTAATTATTTTTTAAGTCTATTCACTGGGTATCTATAAAATGGCCTATAATAAGCCATTTTATAACAGGCCATCTTTTATTTTTTTATGCGACCAACTTTAAGTAATTACCTTTCAAATAAAAAAAGAACCATCGAAATCATCTCATAAGGCGAAGATAACCAGTAGCCACTTTTTGCCCCTTTTTTTACCATTCCAATCAAAAATTCCCGACGTAAAAAAAAAATCTATAAAGTCGTAAAACCTGTATACCAAGTTTCGTCCAGATCGGTTGTAAGATACGACCTGTAGAGGAGTACCAACAAACTGACAGACGAAAGCAAATTTTACCAGACTTGAAGCAGAGATGGTTCACTCGCTACGCTCGCTCGGTCAATCTGTTGCCAAATTTAAAAACACCGAGGTCTAAGCTGAGCATTGCATTTGTGTGCACATAGATAGTGTAGGTGTGAGGTCAATAAAAGTTGGAAGCAGGCGGGACCCATTTGTTTGAAAACATAAAAATGGAATGGGTCCCGCCTGCTTCCAACTTTTATTTAATTTAAAATGGGCTTGTTTTTAGCTTTTCAGTTTTTTTTAAACTTAAGTCTTTTACCGCAGTCGGGTTTTTTTTATTTTTTTATTTCCAGCTTTTTAGTTTACAAATGTGAAAGATTTCGCAGACGTTTTTATTGTACGTGATTTTTACGATTTGTCACTTCGAGGTACTTTTAACGATATAAGTTGTGTATATTTTTGTTATCACCTTTTAAAACCCTTTATTTTGATACCCCACTCAACAGGTTTTGAGAAAAAAAAAAAATTTAAGACATAATTTGGCGCCCAAAAATCCGCCATTTTGTTTTTTTTTTAATTTTAATATACCCAGTGTCACTCTCACAGTAAATCCGAATCTAACGACACCTCTCAAGCTAAAATCCATCGAGCCATTCAGGCCGCAGAGCGTGCCAAACAATTATACATACATACTTTCGAAAAACATAGCCTCCTTCTGGCGCAGTCGGGTAAATATCTACAGCCAATCATAGAGCTTTATTTTTAAAATAAATCTTTTTCTACAGACGGAAGAATCCAGCTCCCTTCTGTGAAAGAATTAAAGGCAATCCGTTGAGAACGGAGTGTTCACCGCGACGGAACGCGGTGGTTCTGTGCAATCTTATCCGCCATGACACTATACTGCCGAGGGCTTATCAGGTATGTTTGGCTACTCCTATGCTGGATTTTTTTTTTTTTTGGTAAGTATGGACCATGAACGAATTAACCACTGGTCCCGACATAAAATACAAAATGTATGAAAACTCGTTCAACCACATTACATTTGATTAAATTTTGTGATAAATAACAATTAATATAATAAAATAATGTACTTACAAGTGAAAAGAAATAGTGCTGCTTCCGTCGCTATAATTTTTACACCATTTAACTATACATTTAGTCATTTTTGGGAGATGTTTTGTTGACAAGTAAGTGCTTGAGACTGACGCAAAAATAAGCGACCAAGGCTAGAATTTCCTAGTTACTGACAAGACCGGTAAAGGTACGTTGGCTTATATGTCGGGTCCAGTGGTTAATTCGTTCATGGTATGGACCTTTCGCAATTGGGGACTTATAGACTAGTATCGGATAGTTATCATTATAAAGGACGGTTTTTTATAGCTACTTGCTCCGCGCGGGCGGGCGGGGTTAAGGGTCGGGGGGGGAGGGGGGGGGGGGGGGTTAACGTACTACCACAGATTAATACAGATGGGACACTCTGCAAAATCATTTAAATAAAAAGCGACTCTTGCTACGACACAATAAAGTGCAATTCAGGACGCGCAACGCTTAAATTTTTTTTTTTTTGTGTATGGGAAATCATCAAATGACTTCTCCCGCTCTGGGCGGAGCGGGAGGTCGTGTCAGACTTTTACTGACTAAAACCCACCCGTGTTCCTTCAGTTGCCTGTGCCAGGGCCACGGTATCTCTTTCGAACACCCCGCGACCCCGCTTCTCTTATACCTTCTGACTCGTTAGGGTTGTCTTGTTTTACGACGCGGCGCGTGAGTGAGTATCGAACTAACGTGCTCCCCGGCCGGTGCGCGGCAGCCCACACTGAATTGACTCAGTGAGCTGAGCCCGCCGCGTACTTGTAGCTTCATACCTAAACTGCGGAGTGACCCATCTGTATTAATCTGTTCCTGTGATGAAATTTCAGTGTCTTCTAAATCCATATTTTTTCTTCCAGCATTTCGACACGTTACCCAACGTGGCACCTGGTGAAGAAGCCCACTACGGGGGCTCAGTGTCCCTGGCAGACTACTGTCCCTACCTCCAGGAGTTCACATGGAGACACAAGAGTGTACTAGTCAGGGGTAGCCGCTGCTCCTATGAGGAAAATACACCTAGTAAGCATTTTTGTACCAGGATAATTTTTAGGGTTACTAAGACTCCGCTGTCCGTCTGTCACCAGGCTGTATCTCATGAACAGTGATAATTAGACAATTGAAATTTTCACAGATGATGTATTTCTGCCGCTATAACAACAAATACGAAAAAACAGAATGAAATAAATATTTAAAGGGGCTCTCATACAACAATTTGCTCGATATTGATAACGGCAACAGGTAGACGCTTGAAATATTCACAGAATATTTAGTTATAAAGGCATGAGGAACAGGGTGTAAAGTTCACTCATCCTCTATTGAAAAGGGAGGATCCTCCGACCAGACGGGTGTTGTGTCTGGTGGGCTACTGCCCGACGGTTGATGTCGGGACGTTGTATATATGCTAATCGCGTGGTAAACTCTAATTGCGCGATGCAGGATTGCGTGACGTCATGTCATTGATGCGTAGTTCATATGTGGCGATGTAGATGCCGCCACAGTTATATATTCACATCTGACCTTCACAACCCAGCAACTTGGTAATACGATACCCCTTGATAAGACTGGTTGTCGGTTTTTCGGGCTTCTGATGACCCGTCACGACTGTCGAAGATCCACGAATGACAGCCGGGACCAACTGAATTGCTGTATAATCATGTTTCATTGTACATCTGCACTATGTATCCCGTACCACCGAATTGAGATGATGACGGCTCTATCGCTCAGCCATCGCTGACGCCGTCATATATTTTGTAAGTATTAATCAATGTTTTTTTTTTACAGAAACGGATGTGAACTTCGCTTTAGAGAATTATGGCGCTCATTCAAAATGTTTTGACCACAGCGACAGAGTTTGGGAGCAGAAATCTTGTAGACAGGTATTTATTCTTAATTATTTCTGTCCAAAGATATTAAATTATTTACTTAAGGTTGATGCGCCAGGGTAGCTCGCGAAATTCAAAATTTCTTACGTTTTTTGCAATTTGTAGGTCAGTGTGAGCTTGTATGTTGATTAAAACATGATTCACGGCCGTAGCTAATATGGCTTTACAGAATTATAATCATTAGAATCAGCAATACAACTGCATAAGTTAGCATTTACCTCAAACCTCATGATTTCGTGAAATCGCTAGATTTGAGGTAAATGCTAACTTTTGGAGTTGTATTGCTGATTCTAATGAAAAAAAAATGATTATAATTCTGTAAAGCCATATTAGCTACGGCCGCAAATCATGTTTTAATCAACATACAAGCTCACACTGACCTACAAATTGCAAAAAACGTAAGAAATTTTGAATTTCGCGGGCTACCCTGGCGCTTGCGCCTTAAGGAGCTCCTAGTCGGCGGCTCGAACTCGTTGGTCCTAGTCGGCGGCTCGAACTCGTTGGTGGCGTGGCTAATATCGTCGCTAATCTAACTAAGTGACGTAACTGATTTGAAGAAAATTTTACAGGGCAAGCTATTTTTCTTTTCTTTTTTTGTAAACTGTAGATTTAGCGGTCTCGATATTTGCATTATCATGGAGACCGTAAGGCATAGGTACAGATTCGCCGATTAGACAGATCGATTCGACTTGGAAAATGTATCAAAGTACTATAGTTATGTCGGCTTAGTTCAAAATGTCAGATACGTCAGTTAGTTAAATTAGCGACGAAATGCATGCTATTTAGTTACTTTATACCATTCCCCCTCTAAAAAGCTTATTTTATTCACTGTAAACAGTGAATAAAAAGCACTTTTACTCACTGTTTTGATGTTTGAAAATGGAACACACCAATGTATTCGACCACAGATTTAGAGTACCTACGCTAGATACGGCATGTTTTTAGATAGTATGAAAACCGAACGTGACATCTTTTTATACCTACGATAACTTCACCCCTGCCATTTAGTGATGTGCTCAAAGTAAACAGAATTGTTTCAATCACTAAGCGTCACTGAGCTAACAGACTTTTTTTAGTACGAACAGTCGAACATGCAGGGCACGCTTGGTCGTGGCTTGCCGTATCTAGTGTAACTGTAATCTTTGTATTGATGTGTTCTAAATTCAATTTGATTGGTCGACATTTTCGACAAGGAGTTTAGCATTACAATAAAAACTGTTTTGTGTTCTTATTGCTGTCCTTAGTAAATTGGCGCTATTTTGAATACTGTAAGTTGTACGAACACAAAGTTTAGTGTTACTTTAATCTTTAATGTTGTGTTTGTTTAGTGTTGTTCTAATCGATTAAAAATGCATTCTAGTGATGAAGATGTGTTAATACCTGAGTTTATGAAAGAGAGGGCGGCCGATATAGTGGAAAACTTGCTACCGAAAAAATCACGGCTGGTTTACATCAAAGCCAATTTAACTTTCCTTTTTCTTCATTATATGTCTATTTTCAGTTAAATCTTTCTTTTCTCGTAGTCATGGTATAAAGTATAGTATGCAACTCTTGAATAAAACGGATTGATATCGAGGGCCATGAATCACTCGCGTCGCTCAGGATTCTAACACTTGAATCAATGAATCACTCCCTACGGTCGTGATTCAATCGTTAGAATCCTTCACTAGCTCGTGATTCATCTATGGCCCTCGCTTTAAATCCGTCCTTTATTCACTAATTGCATAATATACTATTATTTATTTATTTTGGTTTATTTAGTATGTATTTATTTATTTAGTTTTTATGTATTTTGTGAAATAGACGATGATTTATAACGAAAACGAGCGCATACAATTTCATAAACAGACCTTTGAGCGTTTAGATATTATGAAAAAGCCACAGGATGTGTTCATTTAAAGTAAAGTTATTTGCATTTTTCAATAAATTATCTATGCCTGTACGGTAACAATTTTGCCATTTTCATACTACGGGAGCTATTTATTTACGCCCAAAGATGCGTTGATAAATAATTAGTGTTGAAATATGAAAGTTTCGACCTTGCTTCTTGCCTAATTTCATGATTATACGTCAACGGGAAGTACCATATAGGTATTGATTTACTTGCGAGTATGAATGGCCGTATTTTTTTATTGCGTTGACTTAGAAGCTTGAAGTTCTAAAAAAATCCTACGTATTTCATATTAATTTAAAATTGATACCTCTACGCGTTCCTGAGAAAAAGGGTCTTGACAGACAGACAGACGGACAACGAAGTTATTCTATAGGGGGTTCCATTTTTTTTCCTTTTTGGGTACGAAACCCGAAAATGCATCTCTGTGACATCCCTATAAAAAAGTTATATTTCATTATCGGCCATTCCTTTCATTTCTGTACCTTTCGACCAAAATGTATAAGTAATTATCAAATAATTGAACTGTGTATTATCGACAAAAAATATGTAGGTACACACGGCTACACATCAAGCTATACATTTCCAGTTTACACTGACCTCTCATTGTAAGGAAATCCTATACGATGCGAGATCAGCTTATACTGGAAATTTATAGCTTGATCTGTAGCCGTGCGTACACACACCAGCAGGTCAAGTCACTACAAACTGTTAAATATTCTCATTCGATTTTGAACTTAACCGTCAACATTTTAATGTTTAAAATCATTTGGATAAATTTGACAGTTTGGTATAACCTGTGCTGTTGTTTGTACCTAGTTTTTCTTTCTTTTTTTCTCAGATAAGAGAATGGCAACACTGGGGTTCCGGTTGCTATAAATATAAATGCGAAAGCGGTCGTCTACATATTGTGGTAAATATAAAAAAAATGATCAATCTTCCTATGGTGCTTAACGCATACTTCTGCCTTTTGGCTTTTAAGATAATCATCTGCTTAGCCTTTTCCCAACTATGTTGGGGTCGGCATCCAGTCAAACGGGATGCAGCTGAATACCAGTATTTTATATGGAGCGACTGCCCATTTATGGCCTCCACAACCCATTTATTGGGTAACACGATGCTCCGTATAAGACCACACGCACACACCCTCGCACACACACACACCCCCTCCCTCACACACACACACCTTCACACACACACACACACACACACACACACCTTCACACACACACACACACACACACACCTTCACACACACAAACACACTGCTGCTGTCGGCTTCTGACTACCGACTGTCACAAATCTACGAATGACAGCTGGGATGCTTTCCGAGGGGTCTCGGTATAAATTGGATGATCACTCATCCATAGAACGACCTCGGCACGCGTAGTACTTAGCGTAGTACTTCTCCTCTCTTTTTAATTTTGGCTTGAGATAATTATTTTACTTTAGTTATTATTTGTTATAGGTCGGTAACTATTCCTACACTTGCTTCCACGCGAGTCAAGTGTTGCAGATAAGGATTATTAAACGAGGATGGCTCCACAAAGGAGGGGTCGTCTGTCCTCCTTGCAGAGAACTGTGTGGAGAAGAATTTGCGGTAAGTAATTCTTACCAAAATAGACCAACAAAAGTGGAGATTGACAGGTCACATGTTAAGAGACTTCATGACTAGTTCAATATAGTTGTGACATAATGATATATACCCCAGCCAGAGATGGCAAAGGAGCAGGGGAAGATAATTTATAAGATGGGAAGACGAATTGTAGCTCACAGCGGGTCCAAATGGCGAAGGTCGGGCAAAGTTAATTGTAGATGGCGTGATCATAGCTAGGCCCCTAAGGCCTGTAATAAATTTGACATTTCGTTAATTCATGAGTTTGGTTTTATTTCACAGTTTCGTTATTTTCATTTAAATATTTTTAATCAAGTATTTGACATGGAGGAAAGTGACGGAATTTACAACCTTAAATATTTCCTCGTAATCACTTTCTTCAAAATGTTTCGAACTCTGTTTAATTTTTTTTTATTTTTATGAATAGTTTTAATCCGCAATCTGCTAATTTTCAATTTTAGGGTCTCTCGGGAAATTTAGCCTTTACGACTTCAATTTCGGAGTATTTAGGAACACAACGCGTCATTTTCGCAAAAATAAAATAAAACCACCTCACGCCTTGTATTATTAGCTTGTGTTGGGAACTAGCTACCACAGCGCCATTTTGACAGTTGCCTTCCCTGGAGATGAGTTGCGAGAGATAGGACTCAGTGGTTTTTTTGGCCTAGTTCCTGGTTATTAGAATTGTATCTATTTAAAAAAAATACTGCTAATGTTCATATTATTAATACTTTTTTTTGTTCCTACAGTCGAGAAACGAGTACTGTAAAGGCGGAGAAGAGCCTTTACCACCCAATTTATATACCAACGATGTGCTGGCATGTTCAGCTGTCAGTTTGACAGCTCCCGCCATTATGATAGCCACCGTCTTGGTTTTAATATTCAACGTCATACAGAAATAAAATTTATTTAGTTGCTTATTTCTGTATAAAAAATATCGAATATTTCGCTGATACCTGAAGTCCAATTCGCGTATTTTTAAGAACGTTCGCAATGAAAAATCTAAATATTCTATTTCTTTCACTTGTCAAAGTCATGTTGACGACAAAGCGACGAAAAACACTTAGCGCCATCTCGCGGCAAAGTTTTTAACAAGGTACTTGAATGAAAGTAAAGCGCCATCTACGTGGAACTATTTTGATAGTTTTCTTCACCATTAGTCGTTTCATATGAAGAAGAAAGAGCCAGCAAGAAACTCGGTTGTATTGTCCTTACAATAAGGTTGATGTTGGGTTGCTGCTGTAATGCCGGGACCACATTAACGGGATGTGCCGTTGATTATCGCGTTGAAGGGCGCTAGCCGTAGGTGTAGCCACCACTTACCGCGATAATTTGACCGAATCTTGACCGAATTTAACTACCGCGATGTTTCTGGCGTTTATGGGCATTGACGTTGACTTTAATGTGGCCGCGGCATTAGAGGTTAAATAACTGTGAATGGACTTTAATTTGAACGTTTTTTTATGTACGTGAATTGGTCTTCTAGTATAAGAAATTGAAAACCTAAATAATCTAACTTTGTTAAGTGTCATGTAAACTTTTCCTGTCGAATGTTGTTTTCCGTGATATTCGGCAGCGGTTTGTTTATGAAAATAGTAGATAAAAATAATGTGATTTTAATATCAAAAATATAGTTTTTATTTTAATTGCAATGTATTTGTTTTGAATACAAATCTTTTAGTTCAATCGCAGATTAATACAGATAGGACACTCCGCAGTTTCGCTATGAAGCTACAAGTACGCGGCGGGCCCCGTCCGCGGGGCTAATTCAGTAGGTCAGAAGGTATAAGAGTTACGCGATAGAAAGAGAGGCAACTTGTAGTTGAATATAACTGTAGGTAATAAGCGTTGTGCGACCTGAATTGCACTTTATTGTGTCGTAGCAAGAGTCGCTTTTTATTTCAATGATTTTGCGGAGTGTCCCATTTGTATTAATCTGTGGTTCAATTTCGAATTGAAAATATTATAAATATTATTGTAACTTGAATTTTTGTACGAACTGTTTGTACGAAATATCGAATGAAGAAAAATGGCTGATTTTAATTTTTCGAATGTTGAAGTAGGTACTCTGACATTATCTGTATAATACCATTGTGTGTGATAGCTGTGAATGTGTGCTTGAATCTAAGTGAATTTGCAATTATGTATAACTACAGGGTCAATTAATTTAGCTAGCGGAACTCCGTAGACGAGATTTGTATCGATATCTTAAAATGAAAAAAAAAACTGATGATTTTTTTTTTGACCCCATAGCATAGTTACTTGAAGTATGAGATGAGAAAATCCGTATTTTTTTTTTGTTTAATCGTGTTTATCGGTACTCACCACCAGTGGTCTCGAACGTCATAGAGCGAGATGGGTAGAGTTGCCGGTAAAATCGGTATATTTGTACCCAAAATCGGAATTTGAGTAAAAAATACAATATTCAATCAAATTCGTTTATTTATTGAAAAAAAAAATTCGGTAGAACAGAGCCCATAATTATCGGTAGAAATACCGAAAAATCGGTAGGTTCGAGGCCACTGCTCACCACGTCTGAGCTAACAAAAACAAAAACTGTTTTGTTTTTAACTGATTTTTCAAGTGACTACACACTGCGGTCGATGACCCGAACATTTAGTTACAAAAAACATTTAGTTATTTTTTTTTGTTTTATCATGTTTAGATATACAAGGTGTAAAATAAATAACCCACAACCTCTTAAGGGGTCATTGTACTCATCATTATGAACAACTTTTACTATGGGACCATCGCGAAAAAAAAATCAGCTGTTCAGTACATTTATGTTCGCATAATTCGTCAAAATGTACTGAACAGCTGATTTTTTTTTCGCGATTTCAGGTTTGGTCCCATAGTAAAAGTTGTTCATAATGATGAGTACAATGACCCCTTAAGAGGTTGTGGGTTATTTATTTTACACCTTGTATATACTCTTATCATCTACGGAGTTATCTAGCTAATCTAATTCGACCCTGTTTACAATTTTTATTAAGTTTAGTATTGCTACAAATTGTATATTTTATCGGCGTAAATAATTATGGTCTGAAATTTATATCATCGTATTTATTTTACGTAATTTGTACTCAACCCACAGAGCGCAGAGTCGCCTCGGGAACCGCTCATAGAGGCGGCTCAAAATGAGGTAAATTAACTGTTATTAACACTACTACATCTTACACACTACTACACCCTACACACTACTACACCCTACACACTACTACACCTTATACACAACTACACCTAACACACTACTACACCCTACACACTACTACACCTTATACACAACTACACCTAACACACTACTACACCCTACACACTACTAAACCTTATACACAACTACACATAACACACTACTACATCCTACACACTACTGCACCCTACACATTCAACACCCTATACACTACTACAGTTAGTACTGCCGTATCTAGACGCTGCCGGCGCTGGTATTCCGTGTTCTGTGGGTGTACAGTCAGTGACCTGCATAACCTAACCCCTCTATAGCTTGTCCACTCTGAAATGACGCGCCCCACTACCGCATTTACCGTAGTGTACTTATACAAATTTAAGTAGTGGGGCGCGTCATTTCATAGTGGACAAGCTATGATAACCCTTATTCTTTGTAAGAGGTGGTCAGGTATTGCAAAACACTGATTGTACCTATTCGTGCGTTGCGTTTTTGTTTCTTATATATTGTATCATTTGTATCGCTAAAAACGTTTGTTTTAATGCAATTTGATACTAAAAGGAGTTTTTTTATTGCCATAAAAAGCTATCAGTTTTTGAAGTGAAAACTTATTTAGGCGCTCTTTCTGAACAGTGAACGAAACTGCACCGTCACGGTCGGGTCGGTGACGCTGACTCGGGTATACTCGGCTCCAGTCGGTGGTTAACGCTGAATCGGGTATACTCGGTTCCAGTCGTAAGTTTTCACTTCTATCGTGTGAGCAAAAACTCTCTTTTCTAACTTAAAGCTCTAGTCAAACGGAGGCGTAACCCGCGCGGGATGCGGGATGCGGGACGCTCGCTCGCTCGCGACGATTGTGTCTACTACCTAATATATGGAGGTGTACGATAAGTCTGACTTCTTACGACTTGGTGTGACTTCTTAAGGGACCATCCATAAATTACGTCACACGTTATGGGGGTGTTAAGGGGGGGTTACTCAACTTAAAATATTACCAGCTCTATATAAATTATAAAAACGTTTAATTTAAAATTTAAAAATTTGTGACGTCTCACCAGGAAAAAAAAATATGACACCTGTGACAAGGACGAGGGGGGCTCCTAAAATCATGAAATTCGCGAATCGTAATTTATGGACGGCCCCTAATCATTAGAACAATAGACGCTTACAGTCGCGTCCCGCATCCCGCTTGGCCTTCGCTTGAGTTAGGTCAGAGCTTAATTTTGGCATAATTTCAAAAGTTTTTAACGATACAAAAATACTTCAATCGGTAATAATAAAACCTTCCGGACCAAGGATTGTAAATAGTCACACAAGAATATAATTATTTAAAAAATCTTTAAAATTACTTATCTTGAACTTAAATGCCATAAATTAAATTATTCTTTTAAAAATTATACTTATTTTTAAATAGTCAAAATAGTCTTTTAATTTTGCTGGTGTACTAATAAAAATATTTTAATGATGCGAATCCGACCAAATTTTATAATGTGTAAAAATGTATTTGTAGGATATAAAATACTATACATCGTATCCCACGAATAAATTTTGAATTTTTGATAGTTTTTCCATAAAAAAAAAACTGTCAGACTTCAATTTTATTCCACGACTAAAAGATATTTGACAGTGATAAAATCTGTCATAAGAAGTATACTATTTCTCTGTCCATGGCAATGGGGATACTATAGTTTACAAGATGTCAGATTCAAGTATTAATGACACATACCTCTGAAATACAGTCCCTCTAACATATAAATATTCATAGTACTTTCCCTGCAACTTTCTATGTTACCCAGTAACTGGGTTGTGGAGGTCAGATAGGCAGTCGCTCTGTGTAAAATACTGGTATTCCGCTGCATCCGGTTAGACTGGAAGCCGACCCCAACATGCTGGGACAAGGCAGGCAGATTGACTATTTTTCCTGCACCAAAATCCAAAGAAAGTACTTAGTACGCCAAATTCAAAAACGGTTTTTATGTGAAGTAAAAGTTGCAACTTTGAGAAAATACCTAAGTATTTCATAATATTAATTATATCTGATAATCAATGATCGGAGTAGGTAGATTGAATTGGGGTCATTGATCCGAAACGTATATATTAATATGGACATTCCTCCGGAATTTCGAAATTATGGTTGATTATTAAAAAAAAAACCGGAACTTATGTAGAAATTGTAGTAATTTTATTTTTGATAAAAATTGGATGTAAAATGTACATATTTAACAATAAACATTTATCCTTATTGTTATTCATTCCACCCTTAATGTCAATGACCGTGACCACTATGAAAACAATTTATAAAAATTTGTGGCAATAATTAAAAGGCTAAAAATAAAATATTAAAAATGTGTATTTAAAGCTTTGTCGGAATTCAATTAATTTTATTACTCAACAGATAAATAATAAATTAATTTAGTTTTGATACCTTTTGATTAAATTTTGAATTGAGTTGTAATAATATCACTACCAACACTAACAATATTTAATTGGATCCGGAAATACCGGAATTACCGGAATTACTTTCCGGGAAAATGGCTTATCCATGTTCTTCTTTCTGTGGGCATTTATGATACAAGTACCAAAAATCAATCTTCCTACTCCGATCGCTGCTGATAATACTATATTCGTAAAACCATACAATATCTACCAATACTTTAGGAGAACATCGCTTTTGAAACTTGCGTAGTTGTAAAGACTAAACACCCGTTTCCACTAGCGTAATAAAATCTCGGCGGTATTTTATCACGAGCTGGATTTTCGACTCTCTGCTTAGCGCCGGGAGTTGAAAATCCAACAGTGTGTTTTTCGTCGCGCTGGGATGCACTCTGTTTTTGTTAGGTTGGATTCTCAACGCTCGGCTCAACAACGAGAGTTGAAAATCCAGTGCGTGATAAAATCCCGCCGCGAAAAATTCGTCTACTTGACAGTAAAAATGTCTGAATGAATATTGTGGTTTTCGGAAGCATAGGTTTTATATTTTTATTAGTAGACCAGCAGATAAGGTTTTAAGGTTTAATTATATTTTATTATAATTTGAATAAATGCAGGACATTTAAGGCAGATACAGCTTAATTTTTATTATGAAAAGCTTTACATGGCTCCTAGACAGAATTTTAGTGAAAAGTCTCTCGCTTATAAATAACAGAATACGTCATGTCGTTATTTCTTTCTATTTACTACAAAACTTTGCGGTAATTTAACAGTATAATACAAAAAAAAATACAAACGGTTCAACCAAGTCAATTTACTAATTTTTTACACAATTTAATTTGGTTGATTCAACCAAATTGGAAGACTAGTGAACCGTGACACGTTCATTTATACTCTGAAAGACCGTTGAAATTATTCGACTTATTTATTATTCGAAATCATGTGATTTTTTTTATTTTATGTCTGAAACAATTAATTCTAACACCAAAAATTACAAAAAAAAAATATATGAAAAAGCCGTGTAAAAATAAAGATAGAACTTTTTTAAAACGTTCCCACAGTTTGAAAACTATCAAGAATCGCGAAACATACATGGGGTATTTTCGTATACCCTTGCCGCTGGGGTCGCGGGTAGTTTTAAAGATACCGCGGCCCTGGCATAGGCAACTGAAGGAACACGGGTGGGTTTTAGTCAGTAAAAGTCTGACACGCCCTTCCGCTCCACCCAGAGCGGGAGAAGTTATTTGATGATTTCCCACACTAAAAAAAAGGGGTAAGAGGAATTTAATTTTTTTAAGACGTCACCACTGTTTGGAAATCACCTGTAATGTAGGAATAGGGGATGAAAGTTAGTACTTATGGAGTTTGTAATTTTTTTTTGCCGATGGACAATTCCATCGGTGGCACGACTTGTCGAGTAATAAAAATATAAATTTCTCCCGTAATGTCCTGCCGAATCTGATAATTGTAAATATAGTACTTAAGTCATTTGGTGCTTTAAAAACTTATAAGTTCTCATTCCTATTTTTTTAAGTGAAATTATATTTAATTTATGTTAACGTACTTTAAATATTTTATAAACGATACGTCGTGAGAATAATATTATTCGAATAAAGTTTATTCAAAAAATATTATTCGAATAAAGTTTATTCGAAAAATATTATTCTGTGGAAAGAATTGTACCTAAAATATAATATACTGATCAAATAATTTGTGCAGTAAATTGTTTTCTTTTTATACAGGGTCAATTTAAATTACCTAGCGAAACTCTGTAGAAACCGAAGTATCGATATCGATATCTAAGCACGATAAAAAAAAAAAGATGTTTTTTTTAATGGTCAACGACCGCTGGTAGTGTTGCTACTTGAAGTAGGAGTTGAAAAAATCTGTTTTCTTTTGTTTTATCGTGTTTAGTTAACGAACCCGTAACGTATGTGTAGTTTATACAAAAACAATGTTAAACTGATATTTCAACTACACTGCGGATGATGACCCCAAAAAAAAAACAACAAATTAATTAATTATTTAATTTAATGTGACCCTGTAGTTGTACACACAGCAGCATGACAAAGTGTCAAATTTTGTCATTCGATTTTGAATTTAACCATAACCACATTTTAAGATTTAAAATCATTTGGAGAAATTTTACAGTTTAGTTTTATAACCTGATGTGCTGGGGCCGTACTATACTACGTGAAAAACCGTCATGGATCCGTTGAGAAAAAAGGATGGTGCTATAAGTCGTGTATAGCGCCGTCTCTCTCTCACACTGGAACCGTTGAACTTCTGCCTTGTTATAAGAGCTCATTGTTAGTCCCCTGTTGTCTGTACAATGATTTTGGCGCGTAATCAAACGCCGTCATCTTGTTTTTTAACGTAACGTTATTAAGCGTCAAAAGATCCTTACTGTAGATAAACTCCGGTTAATAATACCTCGGAAATTGGGAAACCCAACACGCGTAGCATGGCGACGTTTTGTCGACGGAAAAAATAGACAAAATTACACATTGTCATAGACGCGTAGAATGCGTAGAAATATTTCTACAATCTGTCATTTTGTCTATTCTTCTATGGTGGTCACGCTACGCGTGCAGGTAATCGCAAGGGCGATATTTTTACGCGATGATTTTCTATCTCGCACTGGATTTCAGACTCTCGGTGTTGAGCCGAGCGTTGAAAATTCAACAGAGTGCATTCCAACGCGTGAAAACACAATTGGGTTTTCATTTTCAACTCTTGCCGCTGTGCAGTGCGTAGAAATTCAGTGCTCGATAAAAAATCATCACTCTGGAATGTATAAAATTATCATTTTCTGCTTTATCAATAGACCAAAAGTCATAAATATAGAGTAATTAGACTGTAATACATAACCATTTTCTTGCAAACAAATTAAAATGTATGATAATTATAAAAATCTACAAGAGATTTTAAAAAGTAAATGTGAATAAGTAAAACATTTGTAATAAAATAAAGAGTATTTTTAAACAAATAATCTTTTGTTTAATTTTTTCTACTTTCCTCATTTTTATGTGCCGTAAAATGGTGTTAATTTTGATAACAACTTTCGATATATGAAAAACTAATTTTATTCGGTGTGTGTAGAAAGTAGTGCTCGGCGCTATGGTGACCTAACACACCTTTCTCGTATTGATAGGTATTGTATGGTAAAAGTTAAAGTCTTGGATTATATGAGAAATAGCTATAATGAGTCTACTACACTTAATCACAAGAAATGGTAAATTATGGTTAACTTTATAACTAACTAATTGGTAAAATGGTAATGGTTTAAATGGTTTTTTGAGTACGGTGTCTCTAATGAGAACAAACTGGCCCACATTTAGGTGAACGAGCGAATGTGCATACCTGCGTTCGATGCAATTATGCATTTTCGCTGAGTGTTCGATTAAAACTAGAACAGTGTGTGATTAAGGTATTAGTTGGTGCTCCGGTTGCAAAAAAAAAAATATATGTAAAATAATGTTAAGAAAACTTTTAATAACCATGTCGTTTTGCTAACACATGATAAGAAAAGTCTCGTGTTGTTTCTCTGGCCAAGGCTACCGACACTTTGCGATCTATTGGATGGTAGGCAGCTGTCGTGGTATTCTTATCCACATCATCTGGGAAGTTAATGCAGACGTAACTTGTCCTGAGGCCTGATTGACCCTGAAAAAAGAAATGTGATGTGGAAATGACAATACACAGGGTGTATGGGACAGTCCTCCGCAAACTAACAGGGTGCATTCAGCTCCTCATTTTGAATCATATTCCACCGGAAAAATTCTCAGGAAAATTGTCATTTTTAGGGTTTCGTACCAAAATGGTAAAAAAGGAACCCTTATGGTGTGATTCAGTCTGTCTGTCTGTCTGTCACAGCTGAATATCTCAAGAACTACTAATGCTATCAACTTGAAATTTGGAATAGTTTTAGATGACGTTTACCCAACTATTTTGCAAATAAAAAAGAATTAAAAATATTGATTTTTTTTTGCAACAGGGACTGAAAGGGCTCTGAAAAATTCAAAGTGGGGCTACTAGGGCATGTGGGGTATCATATGAAAGAGCGCTGTTTGCACATTTTCAAACATTTTTTTTCTTCTTTTTAGCCCGCATAGTTTTCGACTTTTGATGAAAAATGTAAAAAAAAATCTGAAATTATTCATTGTGATAGAAGTTTATGTAAAGATTACAGGAAAAATAAAACGATGTCTCTAAATAGCACACTTTTTCAGAAATCGGAATGGAACCCTCGGTGCGCGAGTCCGACTCGCTCTTGACCGGTTTTTTTTAATAGTTTTTTCAGTTAGGTAGGTACATTGTCTTTATTTCTATGTAAAATTACATTGTGTGTTCGCAGCACTACATTTATGTAAATAAAACAGCAAAAAAATAAACCAGCAATGGATGTTGAAATACTCTAACGAACGACGCGTGAAATCAGCTGTTCACTTTCTGTCTAGCTACAGAGTTCATCGAACTCACCGCATACCTATTACCTACCCCTCCCAACCAGAAACAGACGGTCCGATTTGTGCACAAAAACACAAACAAATCAGGTTTATTGGATTTCTATAACCATAATTTTCCTGAAATAATTTCATGTACCGGTCATCTTAGTATGATATACTGAATTCACCCTATCAGTCTGCGGAGGGCTGTCCCTTACACCCTGTATGAAAATACTGTCAATACTGGTGGTACAAAACAGAATTTTTAAACTTTTTGAAACTGTTAGATAAATCCTAACATCGAAATTAAAAACAGTGATTTTTTTAGGAAGTGCTTCTTAAAAACAAAGCGGGAAATATAAATTAGGTTAGGTTAGAACTGTGACCACACAACGCACGAACGAAGCGAGTGGTGCCGCGGTAGCGGCCGGCGAGTGCCAGAGTCCATTTAGGCACAAGAGAATGTATTGTTTTGGGAAGGTAAGTTATGATGAAGGCTACCTACTGTTTTTCCTGCAAGGGAGGGGGAGGCGGCTGCTGTTTCCCCCTTCATTTTATTCGTCACCCCTCTACTTCTTCCGATTTTTTTTTAAGCGATGTTAATACAAGAACATTCCAAATTCATATCTCAAAAAGGGGGGCTCCGTAACTTTTCCTTCACAGGGTTGTTCTACAAACTCCTCCCCCCCCGCTCCCACCCTTTATTTTTTTAATACCCCGACATAGTTGGGAAAAGGCTAAGATGATGAAAGGTAAAATTAAATTACCGGCAGGATTGTCACATATTCTTTGACTCCAGCTGGGAATCTGATGTCTTCGTCAAAAAAAACTTTTGTAAAATTCCACGTAGGATCACCTGTCAAATATAAATGTATCAGTAAAAGTAAATTCCTATTCCTATTCCTTTCCTATTCCTAGTAGGCTTTAATGTTCCCACTGCTGGGACACAGGCCTTCTCTATGTGAGACGGAGTAGGCCGCAGTCCACCTAGGGGGCCCAATGCGGGTTAGTGAACTAAAAAAAAATCAAATCAAACCATTAAAAAAAAAAGAAAAGAAAACCGTTCAAGAGCGAGTTGGACTCGCGCGCCGAGGGTTCCGTTCCGATTTCTGAAAAAGTATGCTATTTAGAGACATTTTCCTGTAATCTTTACATAAACTTCTATCACAAAGAATAATTTCAGATTTTTATCTTTGCAAACTTCGGAGATAAGGGGGGGGGGGGGGAACAGTAAATTTTTACCTTTTTTTAAGTTAAAAACTATGCGGCCTAAAAAAAAAACAAAAAAATGTTTGAGAATGTGCAAACAGCGCTCTTTCAAATGATACCCCACATGCCATAGTAACTCCACTTTGAATATTTAAGACCTTTCAGTCCCTGTTACAAATTTTTACTTCTTTCTTATTTGCAAAATAGTTGGGTAAACGTCATCAAAAACTGTTCCAAATTTCAAGTTGATAGTATTAGTAGTTCTTGAGATATCCAGCTGTGACAGACAGACAGACAGACTGAGTCACACCATAAGGGTTCCTTTTTTATCATTTTGGTACGGAACCCTAATAATAACATCAATTTCAAATTTTTTTAAGGGCTTTGTCGCACCATACTAATTACCTACTATTTGTTTAATCTTAGCATAGCTAGTTTGTAAAGTGGTAGGGTAAGTAATCTAGCTGCATCAGAAAGTGGCACAGATAGAACACTAATGCCCGGGCCACACTAACGTCAACGTCAATGTCCATCATCGCTATAAACATCGCGGTAGTACAATGCGTTTCAAATAAGAATAGGAACGTCAATGACCTCTATCTGTCAAATGTTGATTGAAAAGTACGGTTTGCAAAGAAAACTTATTTGCGTATCAATAACGTTTTGTTTTGTCTTAGTTAAATCAAAATGAAAACAGACATCAAAAAATTATTCATAATTAGTTTTTTATAAATTATGCTTCTTTCTTTCATATTTTCATTGTTGGTAACAATTTTTTTCATTTTTTTCAAATTCTTCATTCGTGATTCGTAAATAAATGTTAACTAAAAAATATCTTGTTTTGCTCACCCTACCCAATTCAGTCGATTTGACAGCTATGACGTCACAAAATGGCGCTGAGTCGATCCTATTCTTATTTGAAACGCACTGTAATTAAATCGGTCAAAGTATCGATTTCAGTGGTGGCTACACCTACGGCCCACGTCCTTTACCGCTATAATCAACGGCATATCCCGTTAATGTGGCCGCGACATTACAGTGACCTATTTTTTTTTAGACGTGGTGGAAATCCTCGTTGGGGCGGAGGGAGGCGTCTGTCTGTCGGGGGGCTTACTATGAGCTCTTATAGCTCTTATAAGAGCTCATAGGAAGCCCCCAGAACTGACTAAAACCACGACGTGTGTACGCACTCTTCAACGCAGCCCACGGCTAGTAGCAGCAACCCAACAGCAACCTTATTATAAGGACAATAAAGATCACTATGATTTTGACAGCGATGCAAAGGTCTTTATTATTGCTTACCGAATGTATAATCACAGGTATCGTCCTCAGTTTCAGAGACAACAAAAAAAATAGATGTCATAGACACGAGAAATAAAACAAAAAACTTTTTCATTTTCTTTTTTTTTTTACTTGGTACACTTGCAAGAACAATGAGTAAATGATACGATTTGATATTCTTTCCTATACTTATTCATTTCTTCATTTCGCTGTGGAGAATCGATTGTATTGTTACATAAAAAGAAAATACGTAATACATGTAGGTTATTACCACCAGGGTCGTCTGAAACAAAGGGGCACGCTTACCGCGCGTCTGCACTGGCGAAACATCGCTTATAAACATATTGATATTTCTATTTCTGTCAATGTATCTGATAGAGATATCAACATGTTTTTAACAGAATGTTTCGCCAGTGCAAACGCACGGTTACACTACGGTGTATTTACTTATACATTATTTTTTAAATTATTTTCCTAAATGTACCCAAGTGTGAGTAGGTACCTAACTTGATATGGTGTGGCCCTAGTAAATAAAAAAAACCGGCCAGGACACGACACGACACGTTCCGTATTTGGCATCAATTTATGCCAAAAGCATAGACGTATAAAAAAAGGAGGACTCCGCGCCACGTATATCGAAAGTGAAGCACCGTACCGATCTATGTGTGCGTGATTTGAGTACCTGCAAAGACGCCGTCGCTCGTGTAACGTAATGGCCGCCGGTCGGCATACTATGATGTAAATGTGTGCGTGAGGCGTGTTTGCAGGTACATAGAAATGTTACTTCAGTATGTCCCCTTAGGCGGAAACGATAGCATCATTTCCAGGCGTTAAACACACGTAAATGCTAGTAAATGCTAATTCCGCTTAAATGCTACTGAATACTAGCATTTACGTGTGTTTAATGCCTGGAAATGTGCTAACTCTTGGTATTCGTCTCCGCCTGAGGGGACGTACTGAATTAGCATTTCTATATACGCGTCCCGGTATAGGTACTTACTGTGCTTCACTTTCGATATGCGTGGCGCGGAGTCCTCCTTTTTTATACTTAAGTCTATGCATCAACCCTGAAAACATTACACTCCTTTCTGGGCATGCAGTCGTGTATATATTATACTCATAGACTTATAAAAAAAGATGGACTCCGCGCCACGCATATCGAAAGTGAAGCACAGTAAGTATGCCGGACCGTTTGTACAAACACGCCTCGCGCACACATTTACATCATAGTATGCCGACCGGCCGCCATTACGTGACACGAGCGACGGCGTCTTTGCAGGTACTCAAATCATGCACACATAGATCGGTACGGTGCAGTGGCGTGCATTCCATACATGCAAATAAGCTCTGCATACCCTGTAGTCCTATACATACATGCCCCTTTAAATGATAAATAACTATAAGTCAAGAAAAATAATGGTAATTATTTTATAAATCTAACCATAGTCACCAATCACCATCTCACCGTTTAAGACGCGATTTACATGCCATCTATTACTTTTTATCGGAACTAACTTTCTGGAGCGAGCGGCGAACACCGCGCAGGCAGCGCACCCGTGGCAAAAGCAGTAACATGCAGTGCTTATTTTTCATACAACGCGTCTCGTGTAGTACAGAGCAAAAGTGTGACTGTGTGCGTGAAAATGTGTGCGCGTGTTTGAGTTCTGGAAGCAGAGCTTACATTGCAACCCGTCCAAATTGAGAAGCCGTAAAAGCACCGCTTAGTTGTTGATTACAGAGGGTCGACTTTTTTTGGTCGGATTGACCAAAATTCGTTCGTTTTATTTTGTAATTGTACAGTTTTTAAGTTTTATTCAACTTGCAATGTTTGAATGTTTGTTTTTTCGCCATATTGTTTTGATTGTTTTTCTTGTGAATCACTTGATTGACTGACTCAGTAATTACATTATTAAGTACCTAATGTAAAAAAATTAAAGTAATCTGTGGATATACCTCTGATTCTGTGCCGCCGAAGTGTGTTTATACAAATCAAAATCTTGCGCTTTTTCGACGTTATCTTTTGAGGAAAAAGTTAAATTGAATGTAAATGGAAGGTGTGTACCCGGGTTTGATTTAGCTCAAAAAAAAAAAGCTAATGCGTCTTGTTATTTTCATAAAAAAGTTTTATGATAATTATTACTGGCTAACATGTTGTGTAACCACATACAAACACATTGTATTGTATGCCTTGCTTTTTTTTTGTTTACAAATCAATATAATGTTTGGACCTTTCCAATCGGATATTCTGATTAAAATAATTTAGATAAGTATTCGTGGTGGTCGCAAACAAACACCATGCGAAGCCAATGGGGCGCCGCCGTGTGGTAAGAGTCAGGGTAAGAGTAAGTTAGGGTAAGTGGAGTCGGGTAAAACAAACGGTCGGGGAAAAAAAACTTGTTAGTTTGTTTTTTTTTTTCATTTTAGCCGTGCATACCCTGTCTGAAATCTCTGTGCACGCCACTGGTACGGTGCTTCACTTTCGATATGCGCGGCGCGGAGTCCATCTTTTTTTATAAGTCTATGATTATACTATAAATTAACGATTTTCGGACTTTTCCTTTACTTGTGCTGAGAGACCTGAACATGACACGGATCAGCACCAATTAGCTGAACCATTTTGAAGGGAACTTAATGATCCAACACACACGCCACCACCTGCGAGACATTTGAGTGAGCATGACATACTCTCATAGAAATTGTTCTACTAGTCGCGTCGCATCTGTCTGCGGATGCCTTTATCATTAGGTGGACAGTGAGCTCGTTTGCCATTTACTGGCGTGAAATTTGTGTTTTGATAAACGTAGGTAAGTAGTTAGTTCACGGCTGAGTGCTAACGCGTGCCGGTGTTCCCGCCGTAAGCGGCAGAGAAGGACACCATGGAGTTTTAATGGGTTAGAGTCCCACATAACTGCACTATCTCCCCGTGGTAGTGCTGTATGCATGACCATTTCTCCACGAAAAAAAAAACCGGTCAAGAGCGAGTCAGACTCGCGCACCGAGGCGAGGGCGATTTTATTTAATTTTTGTTGATGATTTTTGAAAAAGTGTGCTATATAGAGACATCGTTTACATGCATGAATGCTCTAATCTAAATATTTGTATGGCTGAAACGCCGAGTATAGTGAAATCCATGACAGATGATAAGAACTTATGTAAGTACCTATATTCTTGCAAATAAATATCATTCATTCATTCATTCATTCATCGTTTTATTTTTCCTGTAATCTTTACATAAACTTCTATTACATAGAATAATTTCAGATTGTTCTCTATGCAAACTTCGGAGATGAGGGGGGGTACGGTATTTTTACTGTATTTTTTTAAACATTTTTCATCAAAAGTCGAAAACTATGCTGCCTAAAAAAAAAGAAAAAAATTGTTTGATATAGTGCAAACAGCGTTCTTTCATGTGATACCCTACATGCCCTTAAGTAGCCCCACTTCGAATTTTTAAGACCCCCTTTCAGTCCGCTGCAAAAAAAAAACATACATATTTTTATTTCTTTCTTATTTGCAAAATAGTTGGGCAAACTTCATCTAAACCTGTTTTAAATTTCAAGTTGATAGCATTAGTAGTTCTTGAGATATCCAGTTGTGACAGACAGAAGTCGCACCATAAGGGTTCCTTTTTACCATTTTGGTACAGAACCCTAAAAAGGTAAGTAAATACCTAAAATAGATACGAATCACGGATTCATAATACCTACATCATAGAGCTATTTTCAAGCATTCGCTAAGTTTCCGTACCGAATCGAACATCATAATATATTTAACTAACTGACGTATCTGACATTTTGGACTAAGCCGATAGCCGACCTAACTATAGTAATTTGATATATTTTCCAAGTCGAATCGATCTGTCTAATCGGCGAATCTGTACCTATGCCTTACGGCTTAGATAATATACATCTAGATCGAGCCACCGCGTGGCCGGTCATGAGACAGCAATATTAACAGTGAAAGTACTTTGTTTGGCAACATTTTTAAAGCAAAAATACGGCACGCCGTAAGGGACAGAAGATACGATGCTTTGTCTCAATTTTCCTAATTATTTCGTATATACAGGGTGTCCCGTAAATAATGGATAATCTCTTAAGGGGTCGTTGTACTCATCATTATGAACAACTTTTACTATGGGACCAAACCTGGAATCGCGAAAAAAAAATCAGCTGCTCCCTACATTTTGACGAGTTTGATGTAGATAAATGTACTGGTCAGCTAATTTTTTTTCGCGATTTCAGGTTTGGTCCCATAGTAAAAGTTGTTCATAATGATGAGTACAACGACCCCTTAAGAGATTATCCATTATTTACGGGACACCCTGTATGTGTCTCACTTCCACACTTCACACTGTAATCATGGCAACGTCTAGATGTATAATGTTTTGGCCTTACGGTCTCCATGATAAAGCAAAAATCGAGACCAATATATCTACAGTTTACAAAAAAAAAAAGAAGAAAATAGCCATAGACTTATAAAAAAAGATGGACTCCGCGCCACGCATATCGAAAGTGAAGCACAGTAAGTATGCCGGACCGTTTGTACAAACACGCCTCGCGCACACATTTACATCATAGTATGCCGACCGGCCGCCATTACGTGACACGAGCGATGCCGTCTTTGCAGGTACTCAAATCATGCACACATAGATCGGTAGGGTGCTTCACTTTCGATATTCGTGGCGCGGAGTCCATCTTTTTTTATAAGTCTATGAAAATAGCTTGCCCTGTAAAATTTTCTTCTAATCAGTTACGTCACTTAGTTAGATTAACGACGAACGTCAATGGCCTCTAACTGTCAACTGAGGCTAGAAATCTAAGGCTTGCAAAGTTTTGTAGTGTTATCCTTATCAATTTTAGTTCTGTTTTTAGAATTTGTTTTTGTTAAAATAGGTATGTCACTGACTTTGCAAATGTGCAAACGAGATGCTGTTTTGCTAAATCTTCACAATATGGCAAGGTCATTCCTATTCTTAGTTGAAACGCATTGTACAGTCCGTCTCGTTCACGGCGACTTTTGCCACCCTCCCTCTGTTCTCTCCCCGATGTCGTCCGACACGGTCGCGCGTTTGCATCGATACAGTCGCGATACTGTAGCGCGTTAGTAGCGCGTTGGCATCGCTTCTGTAGCGCGTTGCAAATGCGACTAACGCGCGTTAGTAGCGATGCAGTCGCGCATTTCGTAAACGCGCGACAGCATCGCTACAAAAAGTCGCCGTGGGAGAGGGCCCTAAGGTGGGCTTAAACATTTGTGTGAGTGATAACCAAAATGGTACGAGAGCCCATGACCAAAATTTTTGTCTTATCATTTTACGTTATTACAACAATGCGACATGGTTTTGGTCATGGCCTCTCGTACTAAAAGAACAAAAGCCGATTGCCAAAAAGCAGTATAAATCGGCTTTAAACCAAGCAAAGAACGCGTCGCGCTGTAGGTGTGACGTCCGGCATAGGCCGGACGTCAGCGGCAGCGCAAGTTAGCGCATTTCCAGGCGTTAAACACACGTAAACGCACGCGCGTAACGCGTATTCAGTAGCATTTACGCGGAATTAGCATTTACTAGCATTTACGTGTGTTTAACGCCTGGAAATGACTCTATCGTCTCCGCCTGAGGGGACGTACTGAAGTAGCATTTCTATATACACGTCCGGGCCTTACGCAGTGGCGAATTTACCAGTAGGCTGAGTAGGCTGGAGCCTAGGGCGGCAGATTTTAGGGGGCGGCAAATTTAGACCAATTTTTTTCTATCAATAGAAATTAAAAAAAACCGGTCAAGAGCGAGTCGGACTCGCGCACCGAGGGTTCCGTTCCGATTTCTGAAAAAGTGTGCTATTTAGAGACATCGTTTTATTTTTCCTGTAATCTTTACATAAACTTCTATCACATTATTATTTCAGATTTTTCTCTTTTCAAACTTCGGAGATAAGGAGGGGAACGGTATCTTTTTTTACATTTTTCATCAAAAGTCAAAAACTATGCGGCCTAAAAAAAAAATATTTGAGAATGTGCAAACAACGCTCTTTCATATGATACCCCACATGCCCTAGTCGCCCCACTTTGAATTTTTAAGACCCCATTTCAGTCCCTGTTGCAAAAAAAATGTAAATATTTTTATTTCTTTCTTATTTGTAAAATAGTTGGGTAAACGTCATTAAAAATTGTTCTAAATTTCAAGTTGATAGCATTAGTAGTTCTTGAGATATCCAGCAGACAGACAGACAGACAGACAGACTGAGTGACACCATAAGGGTTTCTTTTTTTCCATTTTGGTACGCCCTAACCCTAAAAATACGTTATGAAATAGGTAAGTACCTAAATGTTATTTAGGTCCACTCACACAATTCAATCAACGTGTTCACCACTTAAATATTTTTTTTTGTACTACGTAATCATAATCATCATAATCATATTCATAATCATAATCATTTTATTTGTCAAAACATGGCAACGTATTTAGAATAATCAGCCTATAATGTTTCCACTGTGGCCTCCTCTCTTCGAGAGTGAGCTGTAATCTACCTCACGGTCTCAGTGCGGGTTGGTAGATGTCATGTCTTCGAATTTTTAGTTTTGAGAGCACTGGTGATGAAAATATTTACACAAAGTAAAGCGACTGCCTGGGTTCGAACTCACTACCTACAACTCGTAAGTCAGGGCCGTTAACACGGCCACCACTGCTTCACCACTACGTATTTGCATAGTCTTAATTAGGTTACGGTGCGGGACCGAATGACATGAACGTTCGCTAAGAGTGTCTGGACGAATTGATATAACGAACGTGGGAGCCGAAGCGGCGTCCTGTTGTAGGTATACGCTGCGTCCCTTGAGGATTGCCTTGCTCCCTTGAGAAATGTCCTGCTCCTCCCTTGAGGAATGCCCCGCTTGGGCAGTGCAACGGCGTGACCTCGTCGTGGCGGTTGGTGCTTCGGATACTCTCTCGCTTCCGGACATGGTCCAGTCCATGGTCGGAAGTGAAAGCGCTTGGGACGCCGTCGCCTCATGCGAGGAATTGATGGTCGCTAAGGAGGCGGTGGAAAGGGAGAGTGAGGATACAATCTCCCTCCCAAGTTCTCCGTAGCAGACGCACCGGGCGCCGGAGGGCGCGGAACGATCTCCGGCCGCCTTAGGGTGAGGACTGCAAGCAACAGACTTGGGGAGTTTGTTGTCTGAACAGGGAAAGGCCCGAGACGGTGGCGCGACGTGTTACGCGCGTGCCTCTCTCTAGAGGAATTGCGGCCGTATATGACCGGTGAGGGTGACGGGATCCGCTTGAATTCATGGGGGCCGACACCTAGCCGGGAGCGTGACGAAATGCGCAAGCACTCCAGCATCATCATCAACCGGATTGTTAACAGATAATTTAATAGGGATATTGTTCGTATTGTTTTTAAACTGTAAGTGCAATACCAAAGGCATGTATTTAAAGCGACGACAAATTAATCTGAATTTGGGATTAAAAAATAATTAAAGCCGGTAGCAAAAATAGTAGGTTGGCAGCTACAGCGAAGGATAATTTTAAGTAGAAAGTAGCAGCTTAATAATCAGTTGTTACTGAAACAATTTTTAATTCTTAAATGTTATTACTCCACAACTGAATTTATGGAGGAAACCACTGACATTTATATAGATATATTATATTATTTTGAAATTGGTAATTTATTATTATTTTGACATTGATAATTGTGTGTTAGTACGTAAGGAATTGTGTGTTATTATGTAATTTCTTTTTAAATGTGTGTCTGCTGTTTCGACATAACAAACTTTAGTATTTGTATGCTTTCGAGCAAAATGTAGCGAACAGAGTGACCATCTTATAACATCATATTGTATTGAAACCTACATTTACGAATAAATTTGATTTGATTGAATTTGATTTGATTTGATTTGGTTAGCTTTGTTTTAATTTATAGGTCGCAGTCGAGGGCCCCTAGGGAGCCCTGCTTCGCGGGGCTCAAGGGTTTAAAAGAAATAACCACGAGGGGCTGGGTCTGTTCGCTCGCTTCGCTCGCTCTCCCAAACCCGCCATACCCTTCTAACCTAACATGTCCGAGTCGGGATGCCCCAAGTCCCGAGTTTGCTTCGCTCGCTGTTGCATCCCAAGTTATTGTATTTATGGAATAATAAAAGTAAAAACAAAAGCTTTTGAAGCTAATCTAATATAATTATTGATAAAGTATTTAATCGCTGCCAATTTATTTCTTTAGTAGCAAAAAGTTAGTCGCCTGGAAAATTATTATCCCGTAAAAAATATTTAAGAACGTTTACCAAATGCACTGTATATTTATTTTTTGTATAAGCTGTGTTCATATTGTGTAAGTAGTATTTAAGGCATACTTTACCCCACCTTATAAGTACCTAGTAGGTAGGTACATGGTTGAGCTTTTCTTAGCTCAGAAATATACCCAAGAACTATTTATTGTGTAATCTTCACTAAATCGTGGGTTGTAAAAATAATCTAGGAACCGGCACATCGATCCCCTAGTTCACAACACAATCATACTAATGGAAAATGCTAATGTAATGATGACGATAGGGCACAAAATCAATAATTGTAATTTCATTGACAAAAAAAAAATAGTAAAAATTATTGTGAACTAGCTAGGGTATCGGATTGTAGAGGTCAGTAGGGGCGGCAAAATTTGAATAGCCTACTGGCGGCAAATATGTAAATCCGCCACTGGCCTTACGGCTCGGTTTTTAAACACACACTCGTGTTTTAATACCCCTCATTATGTAACAGTATCATAAACTATTATTTTAACATAAGGCAGGTACAATGCGTTTCAACTAAGAATAGGAATGACCTTGCGCCATATTGTGAAGATTTAGCAAAACAGCACCTCGTTTACACATTTGCAAAGTCAGTGACATATTTTAACAAACTAAAATGGATACTTAAGGATAACACTACAAAACTTTGCAAACCTGTACCCTAATTGCGTAACACATTATCAATCGGAGTTGGTTTCATTTTGACAGTTTAGCAACATTCATTGCGTTATTTACGTTGTCGAGCAGACAAATATTTCGAGCATAAGAAGCAATGGATTAGCAATTTGTTTCAAAATGATTCAAACTCCGATTGCTAATGTGTTACGCAATTAGGGTGCAGATTTCTAGTTTCAATTGACAGTTAGTAGGTCATTGACGTTCCTATTTTTGGTTGAATCGCATTGTACCCACCTACGATATGTAGGTAAAATAGTTACCTACTTCAGGCTAGGTAACGGATTTCTATAATATGAGTACGTACATAAATTAATTAATATTTTATCACACAATTAAAACCGGTAGGTATTAAATTAATACTAGGTACTTAACGAAAAACAATAAGCATAAAATTTTTATTGAGCAGATTGTTCACAACTTAGTAAATATTTGAACATTGTTAATTTGACAATGATTAAGTTCAGGTTGTTCTTCGTTTTAATTGGTAAATATATTTTATTTTCTTGATAAAATAGAGTCGTACTCGCATACGAAGGGTTCCGGTTGGCAGCCTTCGGGTACGGAACTCTAAAAGACATCGGTTCGATTAGCCCAAGCAATTAACATTTTTTAGTATATATTAAGCTTGTAAAAATAAGGTATTCCGATTGCTTAACGGTAATTTTATTTGAAAACTGCTCAAGTAGAATCAGGGATATTATTTGTTTTTCATTGACACGCTACGTCAATTTGCCGTGATATGGGTAGGTAGCCATTTCATGCAAAGGACAGTAGTGCTACTGTAAATATCTCACCGTGAAAACATAAGTGAAGTGATCTCAAAGTGAGCTGTCATTAATGTCAACCCCTACAGCGTCAGGTGGAATGACGGCTCACTTCACGCTCACTTCACCTAAGTTATCACGGTGAGATGTTTACAGAATAGCACGGCATGTCCGAAAATGGTTTTGGTTTTTTATTATTCTTTATTTTAACATGGTTAAGTTAAATATATTTGTATAGACATCCCAAAAATAAAAACCGGTCAAGAGCGAGTCAGACTCGCGCACCGAGGGTTCCATACCATCATACATAGGTACTTAAATACTTTTGATGATTCCTGAAAAAGTGTGCTATTTAAAGATAGGTACTTATCGTTTTATTTTTCCTGTAATCTTGACATAAACTTCTATCACATAGAGTAATTTCAGTTTTTTCTCTATGCAAACTTCGGAGATAAGGGGAGGGAACTGTATTTTTTTTAACATTTTTCATATTATGTCGAAAACTATGCGGCCTAAAAAAAAATAAAAAAATGTTTGATAATGTGCAAGCAGTGTTCTTTCATATGATACTCCATACGCCCTAGTAGCCCTACTTGGATTTTTTAAGACCCTTACAGTCCCTGTTACAAAAAAAAAAATTGTTTGTTATTTGTGCCTAACATAGGAGCTCGTGGCTAAGTAATAACAGCCGCACGGGTCGATCCATCAGGTTTAGCTACGCATACCGGGGTTGGTCAGTGGGTGGGTGATCGCCTTTACATACCGAGACTCCTCCGTGCCTCGGAAAGCACGTTAAGCCATTGGTTCCAGCTGTCATTCGTGGAACATTGACAGTCGTTACGGGTCGTCAGAAGCACAGAGTTCTTTAGGTCAGAAGCCCGAAAGTCTAACAACCAGTCTTACCAAGGGGGTATCGTATTACCCAGTTACTGGGTTGTGGAGGTCAGATAGGCAGTTGCTCCATGTAAAAAACTGGTATTCATCTGCATCCGGTTAGACTGGAAGCCGACCCCAACATAGTTGGGAAAAGGCTAGACAGGCAGATTCTTATTTGTAACATAGGTAGTTGGGCAAACGTCATCTAAAACTGTTCCTTTCCAGTTTATAGCATTACTTATAGGTAGTTCTTTGAGATATCCAGCTGTGACAGACGGACAGACTTATGGATTCCTTTTTACCATTTTGGTACGGAACCCTAAAAACGATACAATACCTACACAATACCATGGTAGTACAACCATACAAAACAATTCAATAACAAACACTACAATTTCAGGTCTCATAATCTTCGAAGGAGTAAGTAGCCATCCAGCCTCGAGGAGAAATGACACCAGAATAGGTTCTATGAACCATAAACATCCCAGAAACATGGAAAGAAGATCAATTTACTATGACAAAAGACAATCTGGGTATAAAACTGACAGTTCAAACGAAAACTCTTTGGAAAGCATCGTCCTTGCCATCGATACTGGAGTAAAACACTTTATGGCACGCAAAAATAAGCCAGATATCGTTGATAGCATTGCTAAAGCTATATTAGATTTTGCTAAGAACAGCGTTACTAATCCTGTTTATAGGTCTAAGAGACAGGAATATGATATTAGTAAGTATTTTGTGCAGTTTAATACCTGAGCGAAAACGCTAGGGTAGCCCGCGGAACTCATTTATTTTTAGATTTTTTCTCCTATAGAGTAAAATACCGTATTATCACGGTAAGTGTTGGGAGTGATATGTAGGTTCGAATGACGTTATCGCGAAGGTCGCCATTTCGAAAAATTTTGTGAGTGGTACGCTAGTTCGAAAACTCATTAAATCGAAAACCGCTAGGTACATCGAATGACGTTATCGCGAAGGTCGCCATTTCGAAAAATTTTGCGAGCAGTAGGTACCTACGCCACGCCATCGCCAGTTCGAAAGTCATGGTATCGAAATCCGATGTTGAGTTAATTTGTCTGGAAATCGAACTCACGACCCCAATGAGACGAGACACAGAGAGCATGGTCTTTCTATTTGGTTTGGGAAAAAAAAAAGAAAAAAAAACCTTTGTCTTCGAACTGGCGTAGGTAATGCTCGCAAAATTTTTCAAAATGGCGACCTTTGCGATAACGTCATACGATATAGCGGTTTTCGATTTAATCAGTTTTCGAACTGGCGTACCACTCGCAAAATTTTTCGAAATGGCGACCTTCGCAAAAACGTCATTCGAACCTACATATCACTCCCGATATTCACATTAAGGTTGAACTAGTCGCGGGCGAGAACTCACTGGTGGGGTTGGTCAAAAAGCACTTTGACAAATCTAACGACACCTCTTATGTTAAAATCCATCAAGCCGTTTAGGCTACAGAGCGTGCCAAAGAATAGACATACATAGGTACATACATACATACTCTCGAAAAACAATACCCTTCTTTTAAACGAAGAGTTTACACAATACATGTTCCGAGCTTTTGGTATTATTTTTATTAGGTTCTAATGGAATCAAGTATAATCGAGAAGAATCGATTGTCAGTTTTTAGTGCCGGCTCTATTATGGAGCCGTTTGTCTCCTGATTTTGCCATGTTCAACTTGTCAAACAAAAAACATGAAAAAAACTCTTAATTAGGTATTTAATTAGTTCAAGCAGTTTTAGGAGAATAATAAAACCGTTATACTTTTGAATATCGTAGAATACGTATATTAGCACAATTATTTAAATTTTTAACATTTTCAGAGCCAGAATTAATCCGCTTCAAGGACAAAAAACCGTCAGTTTTGCTTGCAGTTAATTCGGAATCAATAATTAATGGTCTAAAAGACTTATTACGATCTAAGAAGGTCCACAGACTGATGGAGCAGGTTTCGAAAAAAGCTGCGGTGGTGTATCGGTCCATTAAAAATGAGTTAGATAGAGACAAGAATAAATAAGCAGCAATATCTAATTATGTTGTTCTAATAAAGTTTCTTGCTTGAGTTTTGTTTTTACTATTTATGTTTGCGGGCAACATATTTATATTAAGTTTAAATTTATTAATCTAATCCCAAACAAGGCATAAGTTCAGTACCAAAAGGCCCGTTTGTAGTTGGAGGTAGGGCCTATGTATTCAAAATATAAATGTAGCAACTAAAATTTTCGAGCTCGCTTCGCTCGCTCTTCCATCGTACATTTTCTTAATTTTCAAAGTTTTCTGCATAGGTCGACAAAATAACTCCTATTTCTGATAACTACCTATGTTCAAAAGAAAATTTTACTTAGCTGAGACTGGTACTGGTTGCTAAAATTTTCGAGTTCGCTTCGCTCGCTCTAGCATCATACGTATATTCTTCTCATACTCAAACCTTTCTGTAAGTCAACCCGACAAAGTATCTCCTATTTCTGTAGGTATTGTTAAAACAAAACTTTACCTTTCTGAGACAGGGTGCTAAAATTTTTGCGCTCGCTACGCTCGCTCTTGCATTAGGTACTTATCTTTTCTGCATTAGAAATACTAACACTACACTATGCTACGCTATGTCATATCATAACTCATAAAGTCATAATAACATAATCTTGAAAAAATTCAGTCAAACTAATAGCCGAAAAGTTCGTCTATTTTAATTTGTTTATATAATTTTTGTCATCATTTGGTTAGTCATTCATTAGTCATTAGTAATTTATTCGTTAACAATAATTTGTATTTGAATTTACACAAAAAGACAAAAAAATATAATTTATGAAGTAAAAATAAAAATAAAATAAATTCTACATTCATAAAATTAAATTACACAAAACAAAACATATACTTACTTATCTATGATTTTACAAAATTGATTATCAATACTCTATACTCACACATTAATATATCATTCAATTTAATGTTATTCTTTCGACTGGGAAATTAAAGAAGCCCGACGCGACGTCCACGTTTGGTCTAGCGCCGCCACCGCTCATTGGTGAATCGGTCGCCAGTCGTATTTTTCCAGCACTGTTTCGCTTTGTTGCGATGCGGCCCGAGTGTGCGATAATTCATACAAAATGTACGATAGTGATCTAGCTTAATACTACTTATTCAAATTCTGAAATTTAATATAATGTCTCAAATAATGGGGAAGGTCGGGCAAAACTAATTTTGTAGATGGCGTGATCATAGCTAGGTCCTCAAGGCCTTAGTGAAGACATTTTGTTAATTCATGAGTTTGGTTTTATTTCACTATATTTCGTTATTTTCGGCAATTTCAATATTTTAAATCAAGCATTTGTCATGGAAAGTGTTGGGAATTTGAAACCTTAAATATTTCCTCGTAATCACTTCTTCTCTTAGAGCATTTAACATTGACTTAGAATTCTAGCATTTAACCTACTTCTTCTTTTCAAAATGTTTCGAAGTTTTCGAACTCTGTTTATTTTTTTTAATCTTTACGAATAGCTTCAATCCACAATCTTCTATTTTTAGGCTCTCTCGGGAAATGGTGAACTCCAATTTCGGTGTTCGTTTCAACCGCGCGGCCATGGCGTTAATTTGTAAAAGTTGACTCCCAAAACCACTTTGTCAAAGCTATGGTTAAAAAGTTAGAAGGGTTTGAACGTGGCCGCGCCATCGAAACGCGGAGAACCGCGCGGCTACGGAGATCTCAGAAAGTAAGCGTTGCACAGACCTGAAATTTTGGTAAATAACAGATTCAATTTGTAAACAATTTGTAAAAATATAGAATAATAAAACCCAGATTTGAATTTGTCAAAACTTACAAAAATGCAACAAAAAATACTAGGTTTATATTTCAGGAGCTGTAAGACTAGAACCTCATGGTCGCGCCATTGAAACGGTAAAAATACGTTATCACCGATATCTCGCTGAAAAAGCATCGCAGAGGTCTGAAGTTTTTTGTAAAACTTAGATTTGAATTTTTCAAAACTTGTAAAAATACAACGAAAAATCCTAGTTTTATATTTCAGGAGACGCGCCATTGAAACGGTGAAAAACACGTTATCGCCGATATCTCACTGAAAAAGTGTCGCAAAGGTCTGAAGTTTTTTGTAAAACCTAGATGTGAATTTGTCAAAATTTGTAAAAATACAAAAAAAAATCGTAGGTTTACATTTCAGGAGCCGCGCCATTGAAACGCTGAAATACGGTTTTTTGTAAACCTAGGATTTTTGTTGTATTTGTAGAAAATTTAACTAATTCAAATCTAGGTTTTACAAAAAACTTCGGACCTCTTTTTTTTTTTTCTTTTTTTTTTGAGGGTGGGAAATCATCAAATAACTTCTCCCGCTCTGGGTGGAGCGGGAGGGCGTGTCACACTTTTACTGACTAAAACCCACCCGTGTTCCTTCAGTTGCCTATGCCAGGGCCGCGGTAACCCCTTCAGACAACCCGCGACCCCAGCGGCAACTTCGGACCTCTGCGATGCTTTTTCAGTGAGATATCGGCGATAACGTGTTTTTCTCTGTTTCAATGGCGCGGCTCCTGAAATATAAACCTAGGATTTTTTTGTTGTATTTTTACAAATTTTGACAAATTCAAATCTAGGTTTTACAAAAAAAAAAATTTCAGACCTTTGCGACACTTTTTCAGTGAGATATCGGCGATAACGTGTTTTCACCGTTTCAATGGCGCGTCTCCTGAAATATAAACCTAGGATTTTTTGTTGTATTTTTACAAGTTTTGACAAATCCAAATCTAGGTTTTACAAAAAACTACAGACCTCTGCGAGGCTTTTTCAGCGAGATATCAGCTATCACGTTTTTTTCACCGTTTCAATGGCGCGGCCATGAGGTTTTAGTCTCACAGCTCCTAAAATATTAACCAAGTATTTTTTGTTGCATTTTTATAAGTTTTGACAAATTCAAATCTGGGTTTTACAAAAAACTCTAGACGTCTGCCATGCTTTTTCAGCGAGATATCGGCTATCACGTTTTTTTCACCGTTTCGATGGCGCGGCCATGGGGTTCTAGTCTTACAGCTCCTGAAATATAAACCTAGGATTTTTGTTGTATTTTTACAAGTTTTGACAAATTCAAATCTAGGTTTTACAAAAAACTTCAGACCTCTGTGATGCTTTTTCAGCGAGATATCGGTGATAACGTTTTTGTCACCGTTTCGATGGCGCGGCCACGGGGTTTTAGTCTACAGCTCCTAAAATATTAACCTAGTATTTTTTGTTGCATTTTCATAAGTTTTGACAAATTCCAATCTGGGTTTTTCAAAAAACTCTAGACGTCTGCCATGCTTTTTCAGCGAGATATCGGCTGTCACGTTTTTTTCACCGTTTCGATGGCGCGGCCATGGGGTTCTAGTCTTACAGCTCCTGAAATATAAACCTAGGATTTTTTGTTGTATTTTTACAAGTTTTGACAAATTCAAATCTAGGTTTTACAAAAAACTTCAGACCTCTGCGATGCTTTTTCAGCGAGATATCGGCTATCACGTTTTTTTCACCGTTTCGATGGCGCGGCCATGGGGTTCTAGTCTTACAGCTCCTGCAATATAAACCTAGGATTTTTGTTGTATTTTTACAAATTTTGACAAATTCAAATCTAGGTTTTACAAAAAACTTCAGACCTCTGCGATGCTTTTTCAGTGAGATATTGGCGATAACGTGTTTTTCACCGTTTCAATGGCGCGGCTCCTGAAATATAAACCTAGGATTTTTGTTATATTTTTACAAATTTCGACAAATTCAAATCTAGGTTTTACAAATAATTTCAGACCTCCGCGATGCTTTTTCAGTGAGATATCGGCGATAACGTGTTTTTCACCGTTTCTATGGCGCGGGTCCTGAAATATAAACCTAGGATTTTTTGTTGTATTTTTACAAGTTTTGACAAATTCAAATCTAGGTTTTACAAAAACCTCTAGACGTCTGCCATGGTTTTTTAGCGAGATATCGGTGATAACGTTTTTGTCACCGTTTCGATGGCGCGGCCACGGGGTTTTAGTCTCACAGCTCCTAAAATATTAACCTAGTATTTTTTGTTGCATTTTTATAAGTTTTGACAAATTCAAATCTGGGTTTTACAAAAACCTCTAGACGTCTGCCATGGTTTTTCAGCGAGATATCAGCTGTCACGTTTTTTTCACCGTTTCGATGGCGCGGCCATGGGGTTCTAGTCTTACAGCTCCTGAAATATAAATCTAGGATTTTTTGTTGTATTTTTACAAGTTTTTACAAATTCAAATCTAGGTTTTACAAAAAACTTCAGACCTCTGCGATGCTTTTTCAGCGAGATATCGGCGATAACATATTTTTCACCGTTTGAATGGCGCGGCCATGAGGTTCTAGTCTTACAGCTCCTGCAATATAAACCTAGGATTTTTTGTTGTATTTTTACAAATTTTAACAAATTCAAATCTAGGTTTTACAAAAAACTTCAGACCTCTGCGATGCTTTTTCAGTGAGATATCGGCGATAACGTGTTTTTCACCGTTTCAATGGCGCGGCTCCTGAAATATAAACCTAGGATTTTTTGTTATATTTTTACATATTTTGACAAATTCAAATCTAGGTTTTACAAATAATTTCAGCCTCCGCGATGCTTTTTCAGTGAGATATCGGCGATAACGTGTTTTTCACCGTTTCTATGGCGCGGGTCCTGAAATATAAACCTAGGATTTTTGTTGTATTTTTACAAGTTTTGACAAATTCAAATCTAGGTTTTACAAAAAACTTCAGACCTCTGCGATGCTTTTTCAGCGAGATATCGGTGATAACGTCTTTGTTACCGTTTCGATGGCGCGGCCACGAGGTTTTAGTCTCACAGCTCCTAAAATATTAACCTAGTATTTTTTGTTGCATTTTTGAAAGTTTTGACAAATTCAAATCTGGGTTTTACAAAAAACTCTAGACGTCTGCGATGCTTTTTCAGCGAGATATCGGCTATCACGTTTTTTTCACCGTTTCGATGGCGCGGCGGTAAAAAAATCTTTACGAATAGCTTTAATCCACAATCTGCTAATTTTAGGGTACCTATCTCGGGAAATGTTGGACTACAATTTCGGAGTATTTAGGAACACAACAACGCGTCATTTTCCCAAAAATAAAATAAAACCTCCTCACGCCTTGTATTATTAGCTTATGTTGGGAACTAGCTACAACATGACAGCGCCATTTTGCAAGTTGCTTTCCCATTACTGCGTTGCGGTGCGGCCCACCGCGGCTCCTAATATGCGTTGGTGCATTTATATAATGCGTTGCTACAATTTTGTATTGTGTTGTTGTTGTGGGTTGCTACAATGTGTGCTTAGCTTTAACTAACCAAAATACGGAATACCCAGCACACGAATTTGAGGCGCTACAAAAAAATCTGCAGATTTTGCCTTAGTGTTTAAAAGAGTAGTATTCAAGTTTTTGGAAAATGAAGGCGGTGAAAAAAAACTTGTGACGTTAAAATATCTTAAAGCGGGCAATACTGTTAAGTATTGCCCGCTTTAAGATATTTTCCACTAATAGGTCAGTGCCCTTATTACATTGGAATATTTTAAGCACATGGACTTTTGAATCGCACAAATTGAATTTATGATCTAATGACTATATCTAAGTTAAATGTTAAGTAATGTATTATACCTACACGTAAACCTTCCTGGGACACCCAATAGCGTTAAGATTTCTAAAAACATTGTTCCTAAAACGGCATCTAGCTAGGAGGCCGATGTTTGCACGGCACAAAATTAATTAATTAAAGTTACTTAATTAATTGACGAAATACCAGGATTTCAATAATACTTATACACATTTAGAGCTCTGTAGCTTCTCACTGAATAATAATCGAGAAAAGTCGTCGTAATAAGAAATATTCTCTTGAGATCCATCCATTGACATTTAAATACCTATATAAACGCTATTGGGTGGGAGGACAGGGGGCTAAAACGGTCACTTTGGCAGAATCATAATAGGATAATAGGTATTATGGATTTGAAATCGTAAAACGGTCACAAACTGAAAATTCATCATTTATCTGCGTACAATTCATAGCAAGCAGTTCATCTGTTTGACAGTTTTGTATGGAGATTCGTAAAATGGTCCACAAATTAAGTATTGCTATGAATATGAATACATAATTTGTGTTGAAGTTTAATTTCAAATACGTCAATCATAATAAATTGCTGGGAATTCAGGCAATGAATCGATTTTAGAGGAATTGCGCCACGGTAGCCCGCGAAATTCAAAATTTCTTACGTTTATTGCAGTGTGAGCTTGTATGTTGATTAAAATATGATTCGCGGCCGTAGCTAATATGGCTTTACATAATTATAATCATTAGAATCAGCAATACAACTCCATAAGTTAGCATTTACCTAAAATCTAGTGATTTCATGAAATCATGAGGTTTGGGGTAAATGCTAACTTATGGAGCTACAACATACAAGCTCACACTGACCTACAAATTGCAAAAAACGTAAGAAATTTTGAATTTCGCGGGCTACCATGGCGCTTTCGCCTTAATGTAGCCGGTTTAGGCCCCCAGATTAGTTCAATCTCAATCTTTTGTCTTGGCATTGTGCGGTAGGTACTTTACGTTTTAAAGAGGCAACACTAAGACTGTCAAAGTCGAGTTGACAACTTGACAATGAGTTTTGACTTTGCCAACTTCATCTAGTTAGATTTTAATTGTTTTGTTTGCTTGCGAGTGTTTTATTTAGCAACAGCAAGTGGTTTATCAACATTAAATGAATTTTGAATGAAATATTAAGAAACAACGTATTTATTTGTATTTGAACTGATTTAAAGTAAAAATGCGCAGCGCTTTCGACGGACACATTGAAGAAATACCATTCCTACTAGTCGACAATTTCGAAAATGATTTGAACAGAAGTGCTTATTTTTTGAGTCATTACCACGGAGATCACGTCTTCGGTTTAAAAGAGGACCTTTTTCGTAGAAAACTTAAAAAAAATAACGTCTTTATTTATGCTTCTAAAGTTACTGTTGCGATTATTAGGGAAGAATGTCCTAGATTGGAACCGTATCTTAAAACTTTGGAGTTAGGTGAGTTAATATACTTAGTCATTTGTTGTTTTTCTTATTAATAGGCATCACCCCGAGTGCTATCAAGGTGTTTAAAATACTGGTATTCCAAGCATCCGGTTAGACTGGAAGCCGACACCAACAAAGTTGGGAAAAGTCTAGGCAGATTGATTGACTTATTCACTGAAATTTAAAAAGTTCTCGACCATCAGTAAGGATTTTTCTGGTTGGTGGAAACTGACCTTTAGCCTATAAACTTTTACTATTACAAATACATATTGCCCCAAAAAGCTCTATTCAATTACAACTCAAACATTTAAAGCAATTATTCAACAATTTACACTGTGTTTGAAATAATTCTACATAAAAAAAAACAAATGCACATACAATTACTATTTAAAAATCTATACATATATATAAAAATGAATCCCTATTTCCCTTGGTCATCGCATCACGCGTGAACGGATGGAACAATTTCGCTAAATCTTTTTTTGTTGTGTTTATTATTGTCAGCAGAAGGTTCGTAGAAAGAAAAAAATAAGAAAATTTCACAGACAATTGGAAAATTTCAGAAAACTTAACGACTATTTTAACTTCACGCGTTTACATTAGAATATTCATAGCTAAGACAGGACAACGTCTGTCAGGTCAGCTAGTTAACAATATAACTCATATCAAAAGCAATATTATTCAATGTCAACTGAATTAGTTATTCAAGTAAAAACAATTTTTCAAAGTCAACTTAAAAAAAAAGGGAAACATTTGTCATTTAAAAATAATGTTTAACATTAAATAATTTTTTTATGCAAGCCACTGACTGACTAATCATAAAGAATAGATAGGTTTCCACTTATTAAAATGCTGTTTCATAGCAATAATGGTTATCAGCCAATCACAAATTAATATTTCTAAATTATTTATTACAGGCAAAAACACAATATCAATAAACACAGACGAACAGGAAGTATTCCTCAACGTAACTGCATTACCCGCTGGCCACTCGCTAGGTTCAGTAATGTACCTCTTCGAATACAACAAACAAAACATCCTATATACAGGAGACTTCAGAATATCACGCAACAGCGTTGCAAAATACAACCATTTTCAATCTAAAGGCGAACCTATTCGCTTAGATGTTTTATATGTGGATACGACTTTCCAATACGTTCCTTTATTTCCAAAGCGGTTTGATGTTGTCCGGAATGTTGTGTTTCATATCAAGAATTGGTTGAATCAGAGTGAAAAGCATCGGGTCGTATTGTTAACGTCAGCGGGTTATGGATATGAATGCATTTGCAACCAGATTTATGATGAGACGGGAATGAAGACTGTTGTTGGTGAATCCTATTGGAATATTTATAGGTAAGTGGTACTTATAATTTTTTTATGTTGAATAAGCAGTCATCTCATGTGCTCGTGGGGCTCGCAGGGGCTCATGGCTAAGTAATAAAAGCTGCACGGGCCGATTGATCAGGTTAAGCTACGCTGGCCACGGTCGGTCCGTAGATGGGTCGTCGTGGATAACACATTGAATGGGTTCTATACTTGAAGCCCAGTGAAAGGGTTACCCCTTAAGGGTTTTGTTTGGGTTATATTAGCTATTTGCAATGAAGGCCCATCATCGAGAGATCATATTAAGTACATTGCTCCGAGTCGGAATGTTACGCTGTTATTAGGGTTCCGTACTAAAATGGTAAAAAAGGAACCCTTATGGTGTGACTCATTCTGTCTGTTCTCAAGAACTGCTGATGCTATATCAGCTTGAAATTTAGAATAATTTTAGATGACATTTACCCAACTATCTTGCAAATAAGAAAGAAGTAAAAATATTCACATTCTCAAATATTTTTTTTTAGGCCGCATAGTTTTTGACCTTTGATGAAAAATGTAAAAAAAATACCGCCCCCTCCCCTTACCTCCGAAGTTTGCAAAGAGAAAAATCTGAAATTATTCTATGTGATAGAAGTTTATGTAAAGGTTACAGGAAAATAAAACGATGTCTCTAAATAGCTCACTTTTTCAGAAATCGGAACGGAACCCCCGGTGCGCGAGTCCGACTCGCTCTTGACCGGTTTTTTCGTTTTGAGTTCAAGTGTAACAGTTTCGAACGAATTGAGGTAAGCCGTTCAAAAGGGTTACCCACATCATAATGGTTTTTTTTAACTGCTTAGAAAAACCCTATCGAGAACCCTTTCCAATGGGTAACCAAAAATGGTTGCTTGAGACTTCCTCGTTGGTCTAGTGGTTGCAAGGGCTACTGCTGGGCATGAGATCCTGGGTTCGATTTCCTGGTCAGGCAGTGTTATTGGGTTTTTCCATCATGAATCTCATACTAGCATTCCAGAGCCTGGATTTTGTGCCCATAGCAAAGAAAGAAGATGTGCCCAGTATGTTAAAATCCTCTCCACTTTTCCCCTTTGTCACTTTCATGATTTTAAAGACAAATACGATAAAATACTTGTACTTACATATGGAAAGTGATTCCATGATTTACATGGCTTCGGTTTTTACAAGAAACCACTGAACAACACGGCATTCTTATAAATTGTCACGGTCACAGTCGAAAGCGCACTAGTTCGCGGAGACGGAATTTGTACTATGAACGGCTCATACTGAGCATGTCGCGCGGACACAGATTCGCCCGCTTGCCACTTCTCCTGTTTTCTATATTTCTATGGGATAGCATAATCAGCCTATAACGTTCCCACTGGTGAGACACAAGCCTCTCTATGAGAGGGAGTGGGCCGTAATCCACCACGCGGGCCCAGAGCGGGTTGGTAGATGTCACATGTCTATGAACTTTTGGTTCTAGGACATGCCGGTTTCCTCACGATGTTTTCCTTCACCGTTTTGAGAGCAGTGGTGATGAAATTATTTGCACAAAGTAATGCGCCTGTCTTGGTTCGAACCTACCAGCTACAACTTAAGTCGGGGCGTTGCCACTGGGCCACCACTGCTGCAGATTTTGTGTTCGTTGATGGCAATAGGCTCGCCCCCTATTACATGGGATTTGAATATAACTGGCGAAATGTGGTTGTACTATAGGTAGGAAGGAATGCTTAAAACTTACAATCCACCTTAGATCACTACTATAAGGTTCATAATACACTGCAGCTGTTAGTTCCGTCTCACTCGCAATATGGCGGCTGACTAACATGCAACGCGCGCGCGCTAACATGGCGGCAGCTGCCGACCAATAGCGGTACGGGAAAAAGAAGCGCGGTGCGTGGAGCGTGCCGATTGGTCAATAGTATTTCTCGCGCTTTGAAAAATCATCTTCTGCGCAGGGACATCGATAAGCCATATCAGTTGGCTACTGTAACTACTTTTAAAACTAAGATTTCATAACACCAATTTCTTTTTTCAGCCAATTCCCCAAAGAGATATACGGTATGACCAACGACTCTTCATCGCGAATTCATCTCAGCACAAAATACCGTTACAAGAATGAACCAAGCGCTTTAGACCTACACATATACTTCTCTGCTTATAAATGGGGAGACAAACTGAATATAGAAGAAGATTTCTTATTGTTTAAAGAAAACAGAATAGAAGTATGTTTTTCAACGCACTGCGGTCGAGATGAACTCATACATTTCATCAACTATTTTAAACCGAAGAAAATTGTAGGATTTCCTAATGCTTTTGACACTGACTGTAATATGAATATTTTTCAAGATGGTGTCTTGGATGTAGAGCCAATGGGAGACTTTAAGATTTCTCCGAGAAAGAGAAAGGTAGCGAGAGAAAGAGAGGATCGAGTTGGGAAGAAAGTTAGTGCTAGTGTTTTGAAGGAGGCTTTTGAATGGTGATGGTTAAAACACCGGCTGTGCAGAGACAGGGTTATGTTAACACAGATTAATACATATGGGACACTCCGCAGTTTAGGTATGAAGCTACAAGTACGCGGCGGGCTCATCTCACTGGGTCAATTCAGTGTGGGCTGCCGCGCACCGGCCGGCTCGCACGTTAGTTCGATACTCACTCACACGCCCCGTCGTAAAACAAGACAACCCTAACGAGTCATAGAAGGTATAAGAGTTACGCGATAGAAAGAGAGGCAACTTGTAGGTGAATATAACTGCACTTGCACTTTATTGTGTCATAGCAAAAGTTGCTTTTTATTTATATGATTTTGCGGAGTGTCCCATCTGTATTAATCTGTGGCTCTACTCGCCTTAATATGTATCTCTTTTACTTATATGGGACATATACAATCTTTTGTAGGCAGCATTAAAATCGCTCGTCGGCAGTGACGGCTGCCTAAATCTAGCTTTTTTGTTAATGAACTTCAATGTTTCCCAGTTTGGAGAATGAAATTAATAATCAGGCCACGAGTATTTACCGTGGTTTTTGTGATATTAGGCTAAAAAAATTACTGATTGGATATTTTAGTATGAGAGAAAGAACATGATGTATTGTATTTATAAAAAAAATAATTAGATATTTAAATTTAACAATTATGAACTTCGTTAGTTTATAATCTATCTCGTGAGATTTTAAACTGTCGATTATTTGTGCCTGTACACACGGCTACACATCAAGCTATGCATTTCCAGTTTACACTGACCTCTCATTGGAAGGAAATCCTATACAATGTTAGATCAGCGTATACTGGAAATGTATAGCTTGATCTGTAGCCGTGCGTGTACCATAGCTGCTGGGGCCACATTATACGTCAACGTCAATGCCCATCGCTTTTTATATCGCGGTAGTTAAATTCGGTCAAATTATCGCCGTAAGTGGTGTAGGTGTAGCGAACACCTACGGTTATCGCCCTACAACGCGATAATCAACGGCGATGTCCGTATAATGTGGCCCCGGAATAAACGAATTCTTAAATCCTACACTTACCGACACAGGGTTCACAATCTATCCGCTTTTATTACTTGTAAAATTGTGAACCGTTCCTGATTGGTCAGTCTTAGCGGTAGCTCGTTCTGTGTCCATAGAGTAAAAACAAACATAGGAGTCAAATGAAGGAAATGCACATATCAAATATTCACAATTTATCATAGTTTACAATCTCATGAGATAGATTATTAACTAACGAAGGTCATAATTGTACGGTGACATAAATATGCCATTATCATAATTGCCATTATCATAAAGGTCATAATTGTACGGTGACATAAATATGACATAAATATGCCATATTAAATGACTTAAAAATAATGCAATGTTAATTAATACCTAGTACGTAAGACGTATTCAATTTTTTTTACTATGCTATTTTTTTAATAAAATGTTTTTGAACCTATCTACCAATTTTTTTTTCATTTTTTTTCTTTAGCCTCTCGTCCACTGGAGCAGTGAGCAAGCGTGCTCACTCACTGCTCAGTGCTCATTCCTTAGCTTGGGACTAGATTTTATTTATTTATTTAGCTGTAGAAGAGGCCTTTGTCCTGCATGTCCAGCAGTGGGCATAATTATTGTCCTACTTAAGGACGGGTTGATGTTATCACTAAGTACTTACATAAACATATTATAAAACAAAGTCCTTCCCTACGTGTCTGTCTGTCTGAACACAATAAACTCAAAAGCCACCGAACGGATTTTCATACGGTTTTCACCAACAGACGGAGTGATTCATGAGGAAGGTTTAGGCACAGTAAAGATATCTTTACCGTGGTTTAGGTGTTTATTTCATTAAGGTTTTGTGTCCATTACTAACAGCTGTCAAATTACAGTGTAGCCAATTTAAGAACCTTGAATTGGATCACCCTTTACATAACTAAACTTCACAGATATGATGGATAGGTATTGATACCAATGATAATAATTTGTTTTTCTGAAATAAGTATGTACCTAGAAATTTCAATATCTTATTTATTTAGTAGGTATATCAACGGAAGTAATTACATATACCTACTTACTTATAAAGAATTTGTTGAAAACAATCCTACAAAAAAAAAAAAAACCGGCCAAGTGCGTATCGGACTATGCACAATGAGTGTGCGTACGCGCAGCGGAATGTTGTTGAATTTAAAGATTTTAATTATGCAGATATTTAGTGTATGACGTCGTATAATTGTGTATGGTAAAAAAAAATTTGTGCACGCAACCATTGTGGAGAAATTCACCAAAAACTGATTCCGCTGGGCGAACGTTGTCCTGGCGGAACTTTTTTTAATCCATAGACTTTAGAAGAAAAGAGATGTGTCCAAAAATTAGTGTGTATTTGTGTGTAATTGTGTATGTATGAATAAAACTAGTGCATGCATAAACTTCGGAGAAATTCAAGTTTCCGCTACGCGAACGTTTGGCCATTAGCTAGTTTTCATATAAAGCGCTTACATAGAGAGCTGTAGATTTTTACATACGTTGTTTTGAATTTGTTTATATTTGTTTAAAAAACAGATTTAGAAAAAATCGTAGGGCTTAAAAGATAAAAATATAAACGTAAAATACGCTTATTAGGTCTTAGTTCTTAAAGTATGCACTTTGGGGTCTAGATTTTCACGTTTATACAAACCTTGTAAGTGTCTGCAACATGTTGCCAAGTATCAATGATGTTCCGTTAGTAACTAAAGAGTTATAGGACAAATTTACCATGAACAGATCACTGTTTACAAAGCAGTCAAATATCACGACGTTCTGAAGGAATTGCATGGTAATATGTATGTCAATAATTAGTGTATTCATTCAACTATTCTTATGCAAAATTTCATGTCATTAAATTCAGTAATTAAAGAAAAACAATTATAATACTGACGAAGCATCGAAAACCTACATAACCCGACCAAGTTCGGATGGCTACAAAAAAGCGGCCGTGCAATATATTTAGGTAACATCCCAAAATTTACAGCATAATACCGGTATTGAATTGGTATAGGTGATAACACAATTGTTGTTTCGATATAATTTATAGGTCATTTATTTTTGTACACCTACTTTTTTAAATGTATTTGACTATGACAGAAAGTAGGTACTATTTACGTAGGTACTTTATTTAAGTATGCGCTTGAGACTTGAGATATAATCTAAATATATTATTTAAGACAAATAAAATTCATACAGCTAATTTCTATTGAAGATTTCACGGATCAGGATTCTAACTATAGACCCCTTAGGGAAATTAAATATTTACCACATGTAAGTATGTACTACTGTTTAGGTAAATATTTATCATATTGTAGCTTATTACACTATTTAACCAATAGACTAGGCATGCACGAGCGTTCCCCTTTGCAACTTTAGTGGATCAAACAATCTAATAACTTAAAAAAAACTACTTCTTGAATCGATTTTTTTTTTCTTATGTATGTGAGCGTGTTCCCCCGCACCCCACCAAAATATGCAGAATTATTTTGTTCGAAGTTCGGTTTTTATACCAATGTTAGTTTATAAGCACTTTTTTAGTGTTGATCAAATCTAAACAACTGAATAGGTTAGTTATGTGATGTGATTTTAATTTTTATTGAAGCTCGAAATATTATACTTACCCTAAGTTTCGCCATCCACGCGAACGAAGTCGCGGGCAGAAGCTAGTTCATAATCTATTTTAGTTAAAACACATTTAAGTCTATTGCTGTCATTGCAAGCGTTTGTTAACGTTATTATAATTACATAATTAAGTATTATATGTAATTAAAAATATTTTTGTACGCGGATATTTAAATAGAGAAGTACTTGTTAATTGAAGATTTGTTTTTATCGTAGATACTGGCGTTATTATTAAAAAAATATTTTTCATTCAAGAAATGCAATTGTTTTATTTTTTCCTAACGCTTGTGTACGCAACTGTACCATATTAATAAATACTATATTGGAAGGTTAAGAACGTTTCTAAGATATATGGCATGGCCGCTTTTTGGTAGCCATCCGAACTTGGTCGGGTTATGTAGGTTTTCGATGCTTCGTCAGTATTATAATTGTTTTTCTTTAATTACTGAATTTAATGACATGAAATTTTGCATAAGAATAGTTGAATGAATACACTAATTATTGACATACATATTACCATGCAATTCCTCCAGAACGTCGTGATATTTGACTGCTTTGTAAACAGTGATCTGTTCATGGTAAATTTGTCCTATAACTCTTTAGTTACTAACGGAACATCATTGATACTTGGCAACATGTTGCAGACACTTACAAGGTTTGTATAAACGTGAAAATCTAGACCCCAAAGTGCATACTTTAAGAACTAAGACCTAACAAGCGTATTTTACGTTTATATTTTTATCTTTTAAGCCCTACGATTTTTTCTAAATCTGTTTTTTAAACAAATATAAACAAATTCAAAACAACGTATGTAAAAATCTACAGTTCTCTATGTAAGCGCTTTATATGAAAACTAGCTAATGGCCAAACGTTCGCGTAGCGGAAACTTGAATTTCTCCGAAGTTTATGCATGCACTAGTTTTATTTATACATACACAATTACACACAAATACACACTAATTTTTGGACACATCTCTTTTCTTCTAAAGTCTATGGATTAAAAAAAGTTCCGCCAGGACAACGTTCGCCCAGCGGAATCAGTTTTTGGTGAATTTCTCCACAATGGTTGCGTGCACAAATTTTTTTTTACCATACACAATTATACGACGTCATACACTAAATATCTGCATAATTAAAATCTTTAAATTCAACAACATTCCGCTGCGCGTACGCACACGTTGAATTTAAAGATTTTAATTATGCAGATATTTAGTGTATGACGTCGTATAATTGTGTATGGTAAAAAAAAATTTGTGCACGCAACCATTGTGGAGAAATTCACCAAAAACTGATTCCGCTGGGCGAACGTTGTCCTGGCGGAACTTTTTTTAATCCATAGACTTTAGAAGAAAAGAGATGTGTCCAAAAATTAGTGTGTATTTGTGTGTAATTGTGTATGTATGAATAAAACTAGTGCATGCATAAACTTCGGAGAAATTCAAGTTTCCGCTACGCGAACGTTTGGCCATTAGCTAGTTTTCATATAAAGCGCTTACATAGAGAGCTGTAGATTTTTACATACGTTGTTTTGAATTTGTTTATATTTGTTTAAAAAACAGATTTAGAAAAAATCGTAGGGCTTAAAAGATAAAAATATAAACGTAAAATACGCTTATTAGGTCTTAGTTCTTAAAGTATGCACTTTGGGGTCTAGATTTTCACGTTTATACAAACCTTGTAAGTGTCTGCAACATGTTGCCAAGTATCAATGATGTTCCGTTAGTAACTAAAGAGTTATAGGACAAATTTACCATGAACAGATCACTGTTTACAAAGCAGTCAAATATCACGACGTTCTGAAGGAATTGCATGGTAATATGTATGTCAATAATTAGTGTATTCATTCAACTATTCTTATGCAAAATTTCATGTCATTAAATTCAGTAATTAAAGAAAAACAATTATAATACTGACGAAGCATCGAAAACCTACATAACCCGACCAAGTTCGGATGGCTACCAAAAAGCGGCCCTGCCATATATCTTAGAAACGTTCTTAACCTTCCAATATAGTATTTATTAATATGGTACAGTTGCGTACACAAGCGTTAGGAAAAAATAAAACAATTGCATTTCTTGAATGAAAAATATTTTTTTAATAATAACGCCACTATCTACGATAAAAACAAATCTTCAATTAACAAGTACTTCTCTATTTAAATACCTTATTGGGTGGTCGACCGGAAAGTAACGCCACTGTACTTACATGATTATATAGTTTAAATATTATATAATTTCAACATCATGGACTCATGGTGGGCTATCGTCAAGATGTACCATCACTTTTCGACCTTATTACTATAGGAATAAGGGTTATTATGATTTCATTGAAAATAAAGATATCTAAAGAAAAAACCTTTGTTTAATTTCCAGAAAAACATTATGTTTTGTCTTACACATGCAATTTAATTATTCTAACTTAGTAAAAAACCCAAATATATAATTATATTATATAATATAATAATATAATATATATAATATAATATATATAATACATATAATACTCGCTCTTTTAGGGAGTGCAGGAGTGATAAATAGCATGTTCGAGTTCTTTTGTATCTCACACTAGCGAGATAAGCCGAAATGCTTATCATTTTACGACCATTATCTCGCTACAATACATAACTTGGTTTTTTCCATTGTAATTGTCTTTACTAAAACATAGCTATATACTGTAAAGCTTCTTATTTTGAATTCTGTCGTTATTGGTAGGTTTGATAAAAATAACATTTTGACTTGTGAAGGCAATTTAAATAGGTTAGCCACTGAAATCGAAAAAAGAAATACCTGATAATTGATGTACTTCAAATAATGAAAAAACTAAAATATGTTCCGTTCGCGCCGGGCCTGGGTAAATTTTGTATGGAGCGTGACCCTTCTTCTTTAAGTAAATAGATATAGAATTAGATCAATCAGTAGATATTAACTTGGGTTTATGGTGTCTGTCCAATGTTAACATAACACAATTATTATAATTTATCTGCCTAATAAACTACCTACGTAAATGAATAAGTCTATAGCTATTAATTTATTATAAAATCTTACCTTATATCTGTTATCAGCTTCTCACTATCATTCACTCAATATTCCTACTACATAATTATGTTATGCTTCACTGTTACACTATAATATTAATAACACACTTTGTCAATATTATTATTACAGAGAATTGGCGATGCATAGCAAAACAACAGCGCATACGCACATTGTCCTTGACTGCACATTTATTTGTTTGTGACTGGGGATGAAACAAAATCAGGTTCAAGTTCAACAGCAAACGAATACGCGCGAAAACATATTGCCCTCTCTTTTCTTCAAGGATGACAGTACCGTTTCAAGCGGGAAGCCGCCTATTGCTCGTTGCGCGCAGCGCGTTGTCTATTTTTTCACACAAGAATATTTTTGATTAATTCATAACTACAATACTTAGACTATTTAACTAAAGGATTAAGCGTACCGAACTTCGAACAAAATAATTCTGCATATTTTGGTGGGGTGCGGGGGAACACGCTCACATACATAAGAAAAAAAAATCGATTCAAGAAGTAGTTTTTTTTAAGTTATTAGATTGTTTGATCCACTAAAGTTGCAAAGGGGAACGCTCGTGCATGCCTAGTCTATTGGTTAAATAGTGTAATAAGCTACAATATGATAAATATTTACCTAAACAGTAGTACATACTTACATGTGGTAAATATTTAATTTCCCTAAGGGGTCTATAGTTAGAATCCTGATCCGTGAAATCTTCAATAGAAATTAGCTGTATGAATTTTATTTGTCTTAAATAATATATTTAGATTATATCTCAAGTCTCAAGCGCATACTTAAATAAAGTACCTACGTAAATAGTACCTACTTTCTGTCATAGTCAAATACATTTAAAAAAGTAGGTGTACAAAAATAAATGACCTATAAATTATATCGAAACAACAATTGTGTTATCACCTATACCAATTCAATACCGGTATTATGCTGTAAATTTTGGGATGTTACCTAAATATATTGCACGGCCGCTTTTTTGTAGCCATCCGAACTTGGTCGGGTTATGTAGGTTTTCGATGCTTCGTCAGTATTATAATTGTTTTTCTTTAATTACTGAATTTAATGACATGAAATTTTGCATAAGAATAGTTGAATGAATACACTAATTATTGACATACATATTACCATGCAATTCCTTCAGAACGTCGTGATATTTGACTGCTTTGTAAACAGTGATCTGTTCATGGTAAATTTGTCCTATAACTCTTTAGTTACTAACGGAACATCATTGATACTTGGCAACATGTTGCAGACACTTACAAGGTTTGTATAAACGTGAAAATCTAGACCCCAAAGTGCATACTTTAAGAACTAAGACCTAATAAGCGTATTTTACGTTTATATTTTTATCTTTTAAGCCCTACGATTTTTTCTAAATCTGTTTTTTAAACAAATATAAACAAATTCAAAACAACGTATGTAAAAATCTACAGCTCTCTATGTAAGCGCTTTATATGAAAACTAGCTAATGGCCAAACGTTCGCGTAGCGGAAACTTGAATTTCTCCGAAGTTTATGCATGCACTAGTTTTATTCATACATACACAATTACACACAAATACACACTAATTTTTGGACACATCTCTTTTCTTCTAAAGTCTATGGATTAAAAAAAGTTCCGCCAGGACAACGTTCGCCCAGCGGAATCAGTTTTTGGTGAATTTCTCCACAATGGTTGCGTGCACAAATTTTTTTTTACCATACACAATTATACGACGTCATACACTAAATATCTGCATAATTAAAATCTTTAAATTCAACAACATTCCGCTGCGCGTACGCACACCACAATGAAGGGTTCCGTAGTTGGGGTTCAATTAATTATCCCAAGAACAAACTTAACATATAGTTGAAAAACATGTTCTCCCATACATTCCAACAGTAAATGTAAGTTTGTACTCACAATAGTGAGAGATTTACCATGTTATTTTAAGACCACAAACTTCTTCTAGGTTTTCCTGTATTCTACAGGTATAGGACTATTTTCTGTATTTTTTTTTCAAAATTTTAGGCTCAGTAGTTTCGGAGATAACTTTGAAATGATTTATTTTAAAATGATTAAAAAAATATATTTGAGACCCTCACTGTAAGCAATGAGGGTAAATGTCATAAATGTCACACGGTACAGTTTGCAAAACTTTTTTTTAAATTTTCTTATTTGCTCCCTAAAAGTGACCCTTATATTCAAAATTATTTTTTTTTCCTTTAGCCGTACGTGTTTGGTTCACAGAAATCCATATGTGTACCAAATTTTAACTTAATCGGTCCATTAGATTCGGAGCAAATTGACTGTGACAGACGGACAGACAGACACACGAGTGATCCTTTATGGATTCCGTTTTTTAACCAACTTCTAAAAAAGGAGGAGGTTCTCAATTGGGATGTTTGTTTTTTTTTTTAACCGTCTTCTAAAAAAGGAGGAGGTTCTCAATTCGGATGTGTGTAATTTTTTTTTTTTTTTTTTATGTTTGTTGGCGCATAACTCCGTCGCTTGCCAACCGATTTGAAAAAATATTTTTTTGTTGGAAAGGGTATACTTCCCAAATGGTCCATTTTTGTCAAAATCCACTTCAAATATTATAGGCACACCTATAGCGATTTGGGTATTTTTTATAGTAGCTCGTGCATTTGCTCTCGGAAAGCACCACTTGGTGAAGTGGAACTGATGATGAAGACCACAGATGGCTACCGGAACTACTCAATGATAAATATTTCACGGGTTGCGATTCGATTACTTTAATATGGTTGCTAAGCAATTTCCGCTCGTCACACAATGCGTGTGGTGAGTGGTTGTTGAGGAGTTCTCCTGGTTCTTACCAGCAGAACTCCTCAACAATTAACGTCCCAGCATCGCGAAAAGCAATATTTTGTAACATGTGATGAGCAATTGACATTAGACTATTGTAACTTATACAAATTATAAACAGACCCACTAAAAAGCGAGAAATAAAAACTTTTTAACAAAAAAAAAACCGACTTCCAAAAATCACTACAAAGTGAAAAATAACTTTGATTTCGGAAGTCGGTGGCAAAAAAAAAGAAAGTAAATAAAAAACGAAAGACTTCCGAAATCAGTTATTTTTCACTTTGTACCTAGTGATTTTTGGAAGTCGGTTTTTTTTTTGTTAAAAAGTTTTCCTTTTGAGGTACGGAACCCTAAAAAAGGTGCTAGTATGTAGGTACTTTTTATTTTTTTTAAATTAACTGCTAAATAATATCAGCCGCACCAGTCTATTGAAGGTTAAGCTACGATTGTCGCGGTCAGTCCGTGGGTGGGTGACCATGTTTACATACCCCTCCCTCCGTCCCCGGAAAGAACATTAAGCCGTTGGTCCCGGCTGTCATTCGTGGATCTTTGACAGTCGTTACAGGTACTTAGTCAGAAGCAAGGGATCGTGTTATCCAGTAACTGGGTTGTAGAGGTCAGATAGACATAGCTCCATGCAAAATACTGGTTTTCAACTCAGGGACCGTACAACCCCGGTTAAGAGTTAAATTTTCTTTAAGGGGTAAGCCGTTTATGAGGTTACCTTTATCATGTGTAACTCCTTGAATGGGTTTTAGCCTTGAAACCCAGTAAAAGGGTTATCCCTTCAATATGGATAACGCATTGAATGTGTTCTATACTTAAAACCTAGTGAAAGGGTTATCCCTTTATTAAGATAACCTATATAATATATGGGTTTGTACGGGTAACCATATTAGCAATTTGCAAAGTATGCCCATCATCAAGAGATCATATTACATTGCTCCGAGTCGGAATGTTACCTACGCTGTTATTGTTTTAAAGAGAGTTGAAGCTTAACCCATATGGGTTTTTGTTTAACTGCTTAGAAAAACCCTATCAAAATACCTTTCAATGGATAACCAAAACGGTCCCTTAAAACCATTCAAAAGGGTTACCCACATCGTATGGGTTTTTGATTAACTGCTTAGAAAAACCCTAACCAAAACCTTTATAATGGGTAACCAAAATGGTCCATGATTCAACTGCATCCGGTTAGAGTGGTCCGGGTCTACTCCCTAACTCCGTCCGTCCGTCCGTCTGATATTACGATCCATCAAAACAAGTGTAAGGTCCGTATTACAGAACGTCACTCATTATTCAAGCATTACTTAAAACTAGTTTCAACCAATCAAATGGCTAGAATCTAGTTTTAAGTAATGCTTGAGTATTGAGTGACGTTCTGTAATACGGGCCTTTTAGTGTCTAAACACGACCTACACGCAAACGAAGTTCGGCATGGTTACGCCTTTTTTAGGGTTCCGTACCTCAAAAGGAAAAAACGGAACCCTTATAGGATCACTCGTGTGTCTGTCTGTCCGTCTGTCACAGCCAATTTGCTCCGAATCTAATGGACCGATTAAGTTAAAATTTGGTACACATATGGATTTCTGTGACCCATACACGTGCAGCTAAAGTAAATATATGAATTTTGAATATGAGAGTCACTTTTAGGGGGAAAATAAGAAAATTTTAAAAAAAAGTTTTGTAAACTGTACCGTGTGACATATCAAATGAAAGAGCTTACTATGAGGGTCCCAAATATATTTTTTTTATAATTTTAAAATATATTGTTTTAAAGTTATTTAAGAAAATAGACGAAAATGGACCATTCCCTTATCTCCGAAACTACTAAGCCTAAAATTTTGAAAAAAATATAGAAAATAGTTCTATACCTGTAGATTACAGGAAAACCTATAAGAAGTCTGTGGTCTTAAAATAACATGGTAAATCTATATATATAAAAAAATCAAAGTCCTGACTGAGTCACTAACTAATATATCAACGTACAGCCCAAACCAATGGACCTAGAGACTTGAAATATTGCACATAGATACCTTATATAGTGTAAACATCCACTAAGGAAGGATTTTTGGAAATTTCATCCCTAAGGGGGTAAAATAGGGGATGAAGGTTTGCATGAAAAATCCTATCCCTTGAGTTAATAGACTTGAAACTTAGCAGGAATATTCATCTAAGTAAATTATAAAGTTTATCTTTTTGAGTTTTCCTAAACTACCCCCTAAAGAGGGATTGGGGGTGTCAAAGTTTGTATGGAGGAATTTTAACACGCGGTCCGATTAACTCAAAACTCAGTTTTTATACTTGAGACCAAAAATGAAGACTAACGTGTATCAGGGTTTTCCAAAAATCTACCCCTAAGGGGTGAAAAGTTAATTTTATAGCGGAGGATTTTAGTAGGGGCTTGATTAACTCTAAAATTGGTGTAAATAATGTTTGAGTGAAGTTATGGAAACATACCAGACGATTTTTGAAATTCTTCATCTGTGTTCGTGAAAACAGAGATACAGTTTATATGAAAAATCTTATTAATTTGTTTAATGAACTTGAAACTTAGCACAAATACTTGCATAAGTAAGTAATAATGTTTGTCATTATTAGTTTTTCAAAACTACGCCTTAAATGAGGTTTAGGGATGTTAAAGTTTGTATAGAAGAAAAGCGCAATCCGATTAAAAAAATGGTACTTTGAGTCAAGTTAGGAAACTTGCCAAACGAATTTTCACCGATTTTGACGGCATATATCTGATGTTTTAAGGAGTAACTATGGCTATTTTTATTTTAGAAAAATAATTATGATTCCGCGCAAGAAAATTAAAATCCATAAAATCAGACAACCACGTACAGTCCAGTACAAACTTACTAAGCCTCCGCTGTCTATTACGGCTATAACAACAAATAATAAAAATAAAGCAAAGTTAAAAATTTAAGGGGTCGGTCCCCATACAATAAACATTTCATTTTGAAAAAAAAAAAAAAATCTAGCATGTGGGGTGTCATCGTCTAGAACTCATTGAGTAGAGTACAAACATATTTTTTTTATCTTCTAAAATTAAGAAATAGGGGGCCGCAAAAGTTGTAAATTTTAGACCATTTTTGTACGAGCTCTAGCGCAACAATTCAACAAATTAGGAATTTGAAACTTCTTTATACCATGTAGGTACCATAAATACTGTATTTAAGCACCAATACAATACTGAAAACGGCGATTCATAAGGTATTTTGTTTAAACATGGGTGACTTTCTGCAACTGCAAAAATAACCTTGTAATTCACAGTATCATTATAAAATAAGTAAAAAGTTATCTTTGCGATTGTTAAACATATAATATGGTACGGAACCCTTCGTGCGCGAGTCCGACTCGCACTTGACCGGTTTTTTTTTTTTTTCTAGTATGGAAAATCATCAAATAACTTCTCCCACTCTGGGTGGAGCGGAAAGGCGTGTCAGACTTTTACTGACTAAAACCCACCCGACACTCCTTCAGTTGCCTATGCCAGGGCCACGGTATCTTTTTTAAACTACCCGCGACCCCAGCGGCGTCGGCCCTATTGGACCCCATCTTTTGCTGACATCTCTTTGAGGCGCGCGTGGAACACAACGCGCCGTCGACTCGGGCCTGGTCTTTACCGGACGGCGAGCTACCCGCTACTCACCGTCCGCCGGACCGCGCCTACGGTGCACATACGGGTATTTTGCGTTCCTAGCCGGGTGAAATTTTATTATTTGTGCGGTTTTTTCTTCTGTAAAGTAGGTTATACTTCCTAAAATGTACAAGACGACCATTGGGTAGGCCTTTATCGAACATTGAGCGTAATGGGCTGATATGATTATAAAATAAAGGAGTATTCATAATTAGGAATAGATTTTATTGATTAACGAATTACATAAAAAATTATATAAAATCAAATTCTATGAGGAAGAATGCCAGGCTTCATCGTTACTTTCTCCGACTTCTTCTGTTTTAGAATCCGAATTTGAATCATCTTCAGGTTCTGGAGAAGGTGGCAACAACATAGCTGAAAATAAAGGTTAATACTTTTTAGCTAACACCAACACTAACGCGTAAATTTTGTTGAAAGTAGCATAAAGTAGCAGTCAATTCGTGAAATACCTATCATATGACAGTTGTTGTCAGGCAGGCGGTACAACAGAAATCGTTAGTCGGAAGCACTCGGAAGGATAACTAAAATCACTTTGAAATGTATAATTCAGCTAAAAAACTGCTTAAAAATCGAGACAATTGTAAATTGATTTTGAACCTTACAAGTACATGTAAACATTACTGAATCGTAATAAATAAAACTGTTCTTACCTGTATTATGATAATCCATAGTAATTTTGGTTAAATAACTCACAGTAAAAAAGCACTGAGGTCTCAAACACGGTACGTTTTTAATGTAGCCAGTAACTGACGCGAGCGCATGCGACAACGATCAAGTTCCGACTGGTTTGTGGCTGGATGGGGCGGGCGCACGAGCCCGAAAAGGGTCGTCTATTGTTCAGTAGCTACCTGGCTCACTGACAAGTATTCATTTTTGCTTTTGTGTTGGAATTTGTTTTTACCAATTTCGCCCGGCTAGGAATGCAAAATACCCGTATGTGCGGTGGCCGGAAATCGCCTCGCGATTCTCGCCGCCCAGGGCGTCTCCTGCGGCGACTGAGGGCGTGAGGCTGCCTCTCCCTCACGCGTTCCGCCTCCTCCTTCGCGAGCATCACTGCTTCGCAGAAGGAGGTGACGGCCTCCCATGCACTCTCGCTCCGCACCATGGCCTGAACCAGGCTCGGACGCGAGAGATCGCCGCCGCCGATCGCCTCCGTGAGAACACGGCGGTGCTCAGCCCAAGCCGGGCAGACCTCCACTGTATGCCCCACCGTGTCCTCCGGGCGATCCACACAATGGTGACACCCGGGCGTTTCCTCCCGCCTTATGCGAAACAGGAACCTCCCGAAACAGCCGTGTCCGGTGAGGACCTGCGTCAGGCGGAAGGTGAGGACGCCGTGGCGCCGCTCTAACCACTCCTCAAAGAGGGGACTTATCGCCGCAATTGTGTCGTGCCCAGCGCTGGGTTGCGACAGTCGCGCTCTCCATGTCGCCATGAGATCCCGCCGGAGCTCTGTCCGCTGTACCGTGAGTTCTCGCGGCAGTGGAGTTACGCCCCGGTGTTTCGCCTGCTCGCGCCACTCCCACACGTGTGCGAGGACAGGGAGTAGACCCCCTGGAGTGGTCAAAGTAAGTCGACGGTAGTCGACCTTAACATAATTGGGAAAAGGCTAGGCAGATTGAAGATTGATTGACAATAATAATTACCAAGTCAATCGTCCAAGAGTTAATTACTTAATTAAAAAAACAATTAAACTGGACTCATTAAAGAAAATTAATTGGAGTTATTAGACTGTGAGTCCTCGACTAGTTAGAAATTGCTCCGCCGAGATGAAATTATTAATTTTTATCAATTTATTTGTAATTGTATGTAAGTAAACACTGAACCTGTTTAAATTATTCACAAAACATCTGTGGTAGATACAGTAGTAATATGTTCATATCTCGATATTTTTTGACTAGAGATATCTAGAGAAAAATGTATGTGTGTGTACTTAGTAAAAAAATCATTTTTATGCGGTGGGCAAAAAATCACAGGCTGCTGGCAACTTTGCCAACTTTGAATATTTCCGATAGTATAAACCGTATCATTATTTTAAAAATGCTAGAATATAAATACAGGGCAATGCAGTATTGTATGAAATTATGAGATGAACAAACATACTCCTAGTCCTTCAAAATTGAGTGGGCAAAGTCAAAACGCTACCTAGAACATTTTTCTTAAAATAATTATCAATGTCCAGGGCTGTCACCATTGAAAAAATGCTACATTTTAATAATTATTAATGAAAAACTTTTGTGAAATATTTTTATTGGCCTTAATAAATTCGCGAATGTTGGATTTTTTTTTAAATAATTAAAAACTAACGTTTTCGGCTCGAACTTGGTCATTGGACAACCATATTCACCGGCAGCAACCAGAACATTTACAAGTTTCTCTTCTTCAGTGTCTGTTAGTCGGGGTTCCCACACGAGCGTAATAAAATCGCGGCCGGATTTTATCGCGCAATGGATTTTCAACTCTAGTTGTTGAGCCGAGCGTTGAGAATCCAACGTAACAAAAACAGAGTGCATCCCAGCGCGACGAAAAACACACTGTTGGATTCTCAACGCTCTGCTCAACAACGAGAGTTGAAAATCCAGTGCGCGATAAAATCCCGCCGCGATTTTATTACGCTCGTGCGAACGCCGACTTAGTTTCTTTGGTCGGGGGACCGATTTCGTGTTGGTACTCTGTGGTATGTCGAATTGATTCTCGGCTTGTCTACTAGAAGTAACTTTTTGTTTAACCGGACAGCTATATCCAACGTTTACGTAGAGTAGTTATTATAATTTCTGGATCCTAGTTTCCTTCTATTTCTCTTTCTGCTTGTTGTACACACAGAAGCAGGTCAAGTTACCACATAGGTACTGTAAAATTTTCTCATTCGATTTTGAACTTCAACAACAAACAACAACAACAACATCAACAACAACAACAACAACTTCAACATTTTAAGGTTTAATCATTTGGAGAAATTTGACAGTTTGATATAACCTGTTGTGCTTTTATCTGTACAAGCATTTGATTTGTTAATATTATTCATCCTATAAGCACAAAAAATATATGTTTGAGAAACTATAAAAACAAATAATAAATAAGCTACAAAATGCGGCATTAAACTGTAATATACAACTTTAAACATATGTGTATACGCACAGAATCGAAGAGTACCACATAATAATAATTATGGTATTCTTCGATTCTGTACGTTGGGTTGATAGATATGACATTTATCATCTATCGCCAAATAACAGCCAGTACAATATACCTACAGTACCTACCTACGTTAAGTATTCCCAATCAAAAATACTTACAAACACTAAACACAAAAACACAACCAAACACCAAACACTTTCATTTTGCAATTCGTGTCATGAGCTCAACATAATAAAATTAAAAAGTTGACAACCCTATGGGGAAAACAATTGTGGGCAATGTCGTCAGCAATGCACCAAAAATATGCATGTACCTTTGCCATCAACGTATCTTACGATTTATGAGAGGTTTTGCATGAAATATTAAGTCTATATTATTCATTTCAAACATAATAACGGTGGCAAAAAAAATACTTATCTGGTGTAACTGCAACTACCACTTTTTGGTTAAGTTTTTGGCCCGGTTTTTGCCCGCGAAAAACAGTACCGACTTCTACAAGTTCTGACAGGCAACAGAAGTAACATTGGTGACATTACGTCACTTGGTGCTGCCAGAAAAATGATGAATTTTCTACCACAGATACAAAAATACTTCTAGACACATTTGCTATGTATCGAATTTTTCAAAAAATACACATCTGGGCAAAGTCGACCCTCAAAGGCAAAGTTGTATGGTTTTACGGTATGAAGTTCTGGGTTCAATTCTCGGGTCGGGCAAAGTGTTACTGGGTTTTCCATCTGGAATTTCTCAGTAGCAGCCCGGAGTCTGGATTTGTGCTCGGTTGATGGCAATACGCTCGCCTCCCATTCCTAGATGAGCGACTTGGACCCGGGGACATCCATCGCCCCCCATTCAACACCTCACTCTCCACTACTATGAGACGTGGCCCGCTTTGCGCGGGCCATCATCAGTCCCACAGCCCCCAACGCAGGTGTACGAGGGAACACCAGGGTGGTTTTAGTCAGTAAGAGTCTGATAGACTCCTCTGCCCACCTCAGGGCGGGGGACATCCATGAGGATTTCCAACCCTACAAAAAAGTTGGAACTGTGACCAACCGCCGCTGCATTCGTTGATCGCAGTTACACTACGGCCGAAATACAGCGTGCCTCCGCAATGGCGACATTAATTAAAGACACAGGTAGGGTTAGTGGCCAGTAATCATTAAAAAAAAAAAGATAAAACAATAACTAAATTGAAAAAAAATTGTTTTCAAGAAAACTAAATAATAAAATAATAACCAAAATTAGGATCACTATGCAAAGGACTCGTTCATGAAGCTATTGTTCTATGCCAGCTGGTAAAAGGCCGTTGACTGACACATTTTTTTTGTTCATCGTTTGTGTATTGTTCTGACCCAGCTGTGACTAGCTTCATGAAAGTTTTTTTGCAAAACCCCAGAAAAAAACGCGAGTGGCGTGACCTATTTTTTCATGTTCGTTTTAATTTTTCATCTCTGCGCTACAGGTTGCTCCAGGATACTATTTTAGAAAATTGTAAAAAAATCAATAAATAATAACGTTTAATGAAATTAAAATATCTCTTTAACGAAAACGCGGAACCGTATTTGTACGCGTGTCAAATTAATGTCGTCATTGCAGCGGCACGTTGTATATTGACGAGTCTGAACATATCTAGGCACTACGAACTTTGGCAGATAGTCTCTCACTCACACTCGCCTCATACCACCAATTAGTTCCTAAAAAATCGTACAGCGCAGACATCTGCGCGTAGTTCGGGCTCGCCAAGATATTCGGCCGTAGTGTATCTACTTGGCTATTCAGTATTTTTAGGATCCCAAAATAGGAATTATTAGAGATTCACAAAAAAAAGCGCAATTGTTATATTAGAGTGTCCAACACATACACGTATAAATAAAGGAGGACTCCGCGCCACGCATATCGAAAGTGAAGCACCCTACCGATCTATGTGTGCGTGATTTGAGTACCTGCAAAGACGCCGTCGCTCGTGTCACGTAATGGCGGCCGGTCGGCATACTATGTTGTAAATGTGTGCGTGAGGCGTGTTTGTACAAACGGACGATACTTACTGTGCTTCACTTTCGATATGCGTGGCTCGGAGTCCTCCTCCTTTTTTTGTAACAATATTTTTAAGAAAGCAAAATGGGAATTATTCTATGTACGCACGGCTACAGATCAAGCTGTACATTTCCAGTATAAGCTGATCACGCATTGTATAGGATTTCCTTACAATGAGAGCTCAGTGTAAACTGGAAATGTATAGCTTGATGTGTAGCCGTGTGTACAATTATATACATGACTAGAAAATAAGTTTCTTTTTCTTTTTGATGACTATTGATATAATATATAGGTATTTTAGATGTACAAAGTGAACCCAAAGCGCAGAAGGTGCCAGAACAGTAAGTAACATTTCATTACTCAGATTGCAAATAATCAAAAACACCCGACTAAAAAGCTTAAAAAAACTACAACCGACTTCCAAAAAAAAAAAAACAAACAAAGACAAAGTGAAAAATAACTTTAATTTCGGAAATCGGTGTGTTTGGTTTTGTATTTTCACTTTTTGCCACCGACACCGACAAGTTATTTTTCACTTTGTAGTGTTTTTTTTTGGAACTCGTATGTTTTTTTTTGTAAAAAAAGTTTTTATTTTTCATTTTTTACTACCCCACTATTCGAATACCGCAAAAGAAATGAGAACATCATCGACATAAAAAGTACGAAAAAATACGTATTATTGAAGCTAACTCAAAAACTACCCAAACAAAGTAAATTTTTACATGGGACCAACTTCGAGGTGGGTATACCTCGAAGTTGGTCCCATGTAAAAATTTACTTACCGAATAAAACAAGAATCTTTCAAATCGGACAACTGTATTAAGTACGGTCAGCAACGGAAGTTGGACTTTTTGACATCATCTAAATTAATACAAAATGATACGATAACCTGCTTTTTATCATTTCATTTGTTAGATAAGAGTTAATTTTCTTTAAAATTTTCATCTGTTCCGATTTTAATGAAGTATTTTTCTCAATAATTAAGATTTAGAAAACACAAGTGTTAATCGACTTTTGCTGCTGACTATGCGACGGCTGGACTGTATTACTACACAGTTAAATCGATGCGAATATTTCTTTTAAATTAATTTTTGCAGATTATCGGCATCTAGAGACAATCCCAACTTTATTAGAGATCGCTTAAGAAGTAAGTTTCTCTTGAATAAGTTGCATTTATAGTATACTATCTTTTGCCTGCCTTTTGACTGCGTCTGCGTTGATGTCGGGAATTATACCACGGGAACCTACTACCGGTATAAAAAGTAAGTAATAAGTAGTAGTAGTATTAGCTAATGTGTTAATCCAGGTTACAAAATATGTGTGCCAAATTTCATCCAAATCAGTTCAGCCGTTTGAGCGTGAAGAAGTAACAAACATACAAACACACACACGATCACAAACTTTCACCTTTAAAATATTAGTGTGATTAATTCCATGGTTATTATTAAGGCCCAGGTTCCAAGATTAGTTTAGCTCGGTGTGTAAGTGAAATGGCGTTATGGCTGTCTAGTTTAACGCACGAGATAGAAGATTCTCACGCGCACCGGAATTATGTCGTAAAAATGCAAATAAAATCGTATAAAATTAGAAATTAACTATTTAATAAAAAGTAATCCATCACTGGATGCAGTTTGGAATTTGACATTTCATGGTATATTTTTAATTATAATTATAATTGTTAATGAAGGGATAAACTGCTTTTAAAGATTATTAGGAGGTATGTTTAAAGATTTTTTTGGTGCATTAAAATATGTATAATTATGTTTTGGCTTCCATCACTGTATGCGAAAAAGACTTGAAAATATCATATTTTTTTTACATGTCAAAATTATTTACGGTTTATGAGATACACTGCTTTAAAAAACCACCTTTTTGATCGTTTTCAGGAAACCTGGGCCTTAAGTAGATTTTACCCCTCAAGCACCTCAGACATTGTGAAGGTTGCAGGAAATATCTGCTGAATACGGGCAAAAGAAAAAAAACCAGCCAGTGCGTATCGGACCACGAACAATGAAGGAATGTAGTTAAAAAAAATATTCCAAAAACAAATTACAAATTAACAATTTTCGGACATTTTCCTTTACTTGTGGTGTGAGACCTTGCTTCTTGCCCAATTTGATAATTCTAGGACACCGAGAAGTAGGTACCCTACAGGTTTTGAATCAGTGTGACCGTTTTTGGTATTTTTAGTACTAAATTGGTATATTTGAGGCTCCGAAGAATGACGACAGTATATTTTTAGTATATTACTGAATATCGGTATAATGTTGGTACAATTTCAACTTTCATGGTATTTTTTTGGTATATTCCCTGGCAACCCTAAAAAGGAAAATACATAAATCAGGATCGTTTGATTTACGAGTACTTGCGAGTATCAAAAAATATGTCGCATATGGCCGTATTTTTTATTTCGTTGACTTAGAAGCTTGATTTTTTAGGACGCCAAGGGACCATAGACTTACGTATCTGATATTAATTCCAACTTGATACCTCCACACGTTCCTGAGAAAAAGGGTTTTGACAGACTGACAGACTTGAAAATATTTTTTTATGTGATAAAATTACAAATTAACAATTGTCGAACTTTTTCCTTTACTTGTGCTGTGAGACCATGCTTCTTGCCAAATTTCATGATTCTAGGACGACGGGAAGTACCCTAGAGGTTTTGATTTACTTGCGAGTATCAAAATATGTCGCATAAATGGCCGTATTTTTTATTGCGTTGACCTAGAAGCTTGATTTTTTTAGAGCTTAAAGGGACTGTAAACTTACGCTCTTTCTGATTTTTTTTATCTTTTTGCTCGGCTCCTAAGAGTCTTAGCATGATGTTAAATAGCCTATACCTTATTCAAGGATTGGGCTATCAAATGCAAGAAGATTTTTTGAAATCCTACTGGTCGTTGCAGAGATTAGCGCGTTCAAACAAAATCTTCTGCTTTAATAGGTTACCTCACGATGTTTTGTTTATAAATTTTCAGATATAATTGACAAGCCAGAGATGCCTCCAACATGGACAAATCGTCACCGGCAGATTTACGACTCAAATTTGATGGATTACTGCGACCAGTACCATTGCAATGATTATCATAAACGAGTATGCGGGCTGAATAGAAGAACGATGAGGTTCCGATGGTTTCAAAGCATCTGCCATTTGATACTCAATAACCAGTGTTCGAACTTTAGAGGACATTTGAGTATGTACAGTCAAAATTCTCCTGCCCTTATTCCAATTTTTTGGGGTCGGCGCAACATGTCTTTTTCTTCCATACTTCTCTATTAGTAGACTAGAGTAGAGTAGAGAGGAGCTCGTGGCTAAGTAATATCAGGTTAAGCTACGCTTGCCGGGATTGGTCCGTGGATGAGTGACCAGATGGTTACAATATATCGAGACTCCTCCGTGCCTCGGAAAGCACTTTAAGCCGTTGGTCCCGGCTGTCATTCTTGGATCTTTGACAGTCGTTACGGGTCGTCAGAAGCCCGAAAGTCTGACAACCGGTCTTACCAAGGGGTATCGTATCACCCAGTTACTGGGTTGTGGAGGTCAGATAGGCAGTCGCTCCATGTAAAATACTGGTATTCAGCGCATCCGGTTAGACTGGAAGCCGACCCCAACATAGTTGGGAAAAGGCTAGGCAGATTGATTGACTTCTCTATTAGTCGTCATCTCGGTAGTCACTCCCTTTCTAGCCATATCATCTTTCACACAGTCCATCCATCGTTTCTTTGGTCTTCCTCTACTTGTACAGCCAACCACATTCTACTCAAAACTTATGTAGACTTACTGTTGACACTTCCCGTGACCCAAGGGCTGGCTTTTACCTTGGCCAGCGGCTTAGCATTGCCATACAACGTGGCAATGCCGCCAGTCTCTTGGGTACTCTATTAGTCGACAGCGATGCGAAAGAGACTTTTTAGAGTCGCAGGGGCTCTTCTTGATGAATTCGTTCTTTGAAAAGAAACCCCAAAGGAAGTGGACCTGGCAGAGCCCCAATAACGTGACTAGGAACGAGATAGACTTCATCATGACGGATTTAAGAGGCACATATATTAGAGATGTCTCCGTGATCAGCAGGTGTGAACAACACTGGAAGCGATCACAGGCTTGTCCGAGGCACTCTAAATATCAATTTTCGAGCTGAAAGAATCCGTATGATGAGGCCTACTCTCCGACCTACGCATCTCCAGGCGGCTCTAGGATCTGAAAAGTTCCAACTGGAACTTCAAAATCGATTCGACCTGCTGGAAACCACAGGTACTGTTGACGAGAAAGCCGACGAGGTGGTCAAAGCACTACGCAACGTGTCCCGCAAACATTTCCCGTCGCAGCGAAAAAGTAAGGTGTCCAAACTTTCCTCGGAGACTCTCGGACTTATGAGGGAAAGACGAGAGTTGCCATTTACGCAGCTGTCTTCGTCAGATAAGAGGGCCTTAAACCTAAAAATTAGAAAGCTGATGCGACACGACCACGGTGCTGAAACGTGGACATTAACAGTCGGGCTGGTCCACAAATTCAAGGTCGCTCAGCGCGCTATGGAGCGGGCTATGCTCGGAGTTTCTTTGAAGTATAAAATCAGGAATGAAGTTATCCGGAAAAGAACCGGAGTAACCGACATAGCTAGCAGAATAAGCAAACTGAAGTGGCAGTGGGCTGGCCATGTTTGCCGAAGGACCGATGGCCGGTGGAGCAGACGAGTCCTGGAGTGGAGACCGCGTATCGGTAAGCGTAGTGTGGGACGCCCCCCAGCTAGATGGACCGACGACCTGAAGAAAGTGCCTGGGACGGACTGGATGCGGAAGGCGGAGGACAGGGTGTTGTGGCGCAGACTGGGAGGGGCCTATGTCCAGCAGGGGACTGTGCGATAGGCTGAGTTGATTGATGCGGAAGAATTTTTCAACGACATATTTTAGTCTCCAATCCTCATGGCAGGAACACTGGAGTATCACTGGAAGGAAAAAGGGCAGGTTTTACTATGCAGTACAGCCAATAATAAAACCAAAACCTTGGTTCTATGGCTTCAAAAAAACCTCCAAAACAATTATTTCTACCCTTTGTAGAATTCGCTTGGGTTTCTGTTGTACTCCAGTGTTTTTGCAAAAGATTCGTGTTCGAGACTCCTCTCTCTGTGAGTGCGGGTTGGAGGAAGGCACTCTGGACCACATCTTTTTTGAATGCTCAAACAACATCCCACCTTTAGATTTATATAGGCGCCTCCCAAAATTTAAGATCCCTCTTCCGACTAATTTTCCTTCTTTACTAACATACTCCTCTCCAGATCTGCATGTGGCGCTGATGACTTTCATCCGTCACAATAACATAAAATTATGAATTACTCCGTATGTGTTGGTGTGGTATACGTGTATTTTATGTTTTAACAATTATAATATTTATTTATTTCTATTTTTTGTTTGTTTCAGTCCTGTACTAACCCAGCAAGTTGACACAACTGGATCAACCAAATATTATTATTATTTATTTTTTTTTTTTTCTTCCATGCACACTTGTTTCTCTAGCTCACTTTAGACATTGGCAGAATAGTCGACATCGGCTTTGCTTGCCATTTTTTTAAGAATAGAATAGAATAGTTTTTTAATGGTTTTAGTTAGGTTAGGATATTAAATTTTTAACTTAATTATGCCACGCCGCCAGCACATCAAGCTATTACAATCCTTCAAATTACTTTAATAGATTTTCATCTTTATCGCTAAAGCATTAGGTTCAAGGTTGTTTGGGAAAATTTGACAGTTTCGGGTGGCTTGACCTATGTACAGACGCCAGCGAAATAAATAAATAAAACAAATGCAATGGTATGTTGTTTTTTTCAGAATTCGATCAGATAGAAACAAAATTCTGCCACGCATATGTCATGTTTTTGCGCGGTGGATGCCCTCAATCTAATGACTGTGATGATCATGAGCTCAATCCTTTGTGTGCTATGAGTTCCATAGATGGCCACTTCGTTATCTTCAAAAACAAATGTTTTATGGATGCTGTCAACTGCAAGAATTCCACTTTGCAAGGTAAAATTAAACCAATAGATTTTCACTGTAAGAAGTGGAGCTGGTGGCTAAGTAATAACAGCCGCACGGATAGATCCATCAGGTTCAGCTGCGCTTACTGCGGTTGGTCCGTGTATGGGTGACCATCTTTACATACCGAGACTCCTCCGTGCCTCGGAAAGCATGTTAAGCCGTTGGTCCCGGCTGTCATTTGTGGATCTTTAACAGTCGTTACGGGTCGTCAGAAGCCCGAAAGTCTGCTTATACTTAAGTTGGCTTTTTTGCAGTCGATTTTTTTTTTATTTACTTAATTAAATTGTTTTTTTTTTACAAAGTAACTATGTTTGGGTCGACTTTCAGTCCTACAGGATGCAGCTGAGTAGGTACTAATATTTGAAGTAGAGCGACTGCCTATCTGATCTCTACAAGGAGACTGTTCTTCAGACTTTCGGGCAGCTGACTACCCATAACGTCTGTGAAAGCCACAGATTTAGAGTAGGCTAGATACCACAAGCCATCCGACCAAGCGTGCTTGACGCGCTACTACTTTACTTTGTGTTCGATCGCGCCAGTGGTGAGTTGTGTCGTCGAGGATATAAAAAAAGTCTGTTAGCTCACTGACGCTTAGCGATTGAAACGATTCTGTTTACGTTGAGCACATCACTAAATGGCTGGGGAGACGTCTTCGTAGGTATAAAAAACTCACATACAAACATACATCAACCCTGAAAACATTACACTCTTTTGGGCAGTCGTGTAAGAAGATGACACGCTCGGTTTTCATACTATCTAATGAACATGCGGTCTCTAGCCTACTCTAAGTCTGTGGTCAAAGCCCCGAATGGTACTAACATTATTTAATTTTCAGAATATGAAGAAGTATACATGTCACTATGCGAGCAAGCTATAATGGTTGACCCTGACTCGAAAGAAGATGAACCAATAATAACTATAAATGGTTTAAAGACCAATGACTATAGACAATAAACGTCTATGTAGAGTGCAACAAGAATTTTTTGGCGCCTAAATGACATTGTCGTGGTGACGTTTTTGGTTGCAATATTTTGTGTAAGTAATTGACACAGAAATTGTATTATTTTCTGTACGCGCCAAAAGATTGTTGTACCGCTATAGAACACTGATCGATGTTTAATTTCTCTTTTCACTATCAGCCAGCAAAGCAGTCTATTATACTGTCTTTTAGCCGACGTTCGCACGGACGTAAAAATATCGCGGCGGGATTTTATCGCGCACTGGATTTTCAACTCTCGGTGTTGAGCCTTAAATTAAATTAATACTTAAGTAGTTAATTGTGAATTATTATTGTGAAATAAAAATAAGTCTTCTGAAATCATAATTTTATTTACAATACATTTAACGATTAAAAGCTAAAAGTTTTGATGTGGTTGCGTCATCTGTTGCGCTTCTAATGATGCATATTTTTTTAAATAATTGACCATCTTTTTAACTTGGTGGCCTTTCTCATAGTTAGTTGCAGTTACTAAGCTAGGGCACCCTGACCAAACGGGTTAGGTTACAACTGTGATCAACCACGCCCGAGCACAATTGGTCGCACAGTATGTTGAAGCTAGGGCGGGCACCAAAACCAAATGGGTTAGGTTCAGGGGTGTATTTACCCTAGGGCCAAAAGGGCCATGGCCCGGGGCGGCAGCCTGCGAGGGGCGGCGCAAGCCGCACCTCGCGCTCAACTTTGTGCGACTTTCTTTTAGACTTTATATGCCTGAAGAAATTTAAAAAAAGCCTACCTACCTAATTAATTAAATAAAAAAATTAAAGGGGTACCTAGTCCAGTCACAATCGACACAAAAAATGTAAACATCGTAAACGCGCATGTACGCACGGCTACTACAGATCAAGCTATACAATTCCAGTATAAGCTGATCTCGTATTGTATAGGATTTCCTTACAACTAGAGGTCAGTGTAAACTGGAAATGTATAGCTTGATGTGTAGCCGTGTGTACCTAACTCCGATTCTTTCCTTTATATGTTGTTAGGTCCCCTGAGAGTTGTCTATACCCAAGTTTGCAGCACTGAAAACTTGTGCTACTCCCATGGTGCTCGAAAAACTGCAAAATTCTGGGACTTGCATCCGTTTTTTTTTTATTTTTTTTTTTAAATAAATCTTTGTTCTTTATTTTGGTGAAGCAAACTAAATTGGGTACAATTTGAGCCTAACTCAAGCAATCTAGGTCTATTGGTAGCAAAGATAGGTATATACAGTCAAAGATGGGCACTTTTTCCAAAAAGTGAAAAGTTATCAATAGGGTCATTTCCCAAGACCTGTATCCGGCATTGTCACTAAAGTCATTATAGAACTCGTTGAATAGAGTACAAATATAATTTTTATATTTTTATCTTCAAAAATAAAGAAATGGGGGGCCGCAAAAGTTGTCAGTTTTAGACCATTTTTGTGCGAGCTCTATTGCTACAAGATAGGATAGGAATTTAAATTTTCTGTATATCATGTACGTAGTTAAATACTGTACTTAATCAACAAATACTAAAAACGCCGATTCTTAAGGTATTTCGTTTAAATATGGGTGATTTTCTGCAACTGGCAAAAATAACTTTGTAGTTCACAGTATCATTATGAAGTACAAAGTTATCTTTGCGATTGTTAAAATTTAAGATGTAAAATATTTTTTGTTTCGTTTTGTTTTTTAAATATCATTTAGGTACTTAGTGCAACGACCACAATGTGGTCGTTGCACTAAGTACCTAAATGATATTGCAACGACCATGGGTTATGTCATAACCCATGGTCGTTGCACTTGGTGTTAAATATTGTAGGTACGGTGCACAGTGTTCCAATCGATAAAAAAAAATTCCCTCTGCTGCTTAAGGTAAATTTATCGATCAAGGGATGCATTTAAAATGAACGAGTAAAACTCCCACGTGTCAATTTGAAATGCTTTTTTTTTAATGATGAAGGTGACCTTTTCATGAAAAAAATTAAAATAAATTCTGAAAACGTAACTGTCCAAGATATTTATTTTGTATAAATATAGTCTGATAAAGCATCTTTGGGTGCATATTTTTCATTTTTTATTTTTAGAAAATCACGTCCGGTTACCGAGAAATATTTTTTTTCTGATTTTCGTTTTTATTTTTTTTCTCCTTAAAACCTCAAAAGTACGACTTGTCACTAGCACATAAATATTTCTCGTAGCAAGGCCTATCACTGATAAAAAAATCACGAGTTGAGATGAGTTTTTAGCGAGAAAAAAAATAAAAACAAAAATCTGACAAAAAAAAATTTTACTCGGTATACGGAGGTGATTTTCCAAAAATAAAAACTGAAAAATATGCGCCCAAAGGTGCTTTATCAGACCTTATTTATATAAAATAAATATGGACCTATCATATATATATAATATCTTGGACAGTTATGTTTTGAGAATTTATTTTAATATTTTTCATGAAATTGTCACTTCATCATTTTTATAAAAAAAAATATTTGAAATTGACACGTGGGTGTTTTACTCGTGCATTTTAAATGCATCCCTTGATCGATAAATACCATAAAATAGCATTGGGAATTTTTTTGATCGATTGGAACACTGTGCGGTGGCGGTGGTACGAAGCCCTTCGTGTGCGAGTCCGACTCGCACTTGGCCGGTTTATTGATTCATTATCACCATTCTCAGCCCGCATCGACGCACTGCTGGATTTTATTTTATAATTAAAAGTTTTTGCTATATTCCGTTAATTCATGGGGCGGCAAACCTTACAGGCCCGGGGCGCTGAATCTTAAAATACGCCACTGGTTAGGTTTGGTTAGAAACAACCACGCTAGCCGAGCGAGAACTACGTCTAAGTTGGTTACAGACCTCAGTTACTATTTAGTATTTTTAGGACCCCAAAACCTCCCAAACAAATAATTTTAAATTCACAAAAAGAGGTGCAATCATAATATTAGAGTGTTCAATAATATTTTTAGGAGCACAAAATGGGGGCTATTATAGGTTCGAATAAGTACCTAAATACGTGGTTGGAGAAACCAAGATGGCGGCGGTACTTCAGATTTTCGCGCCAAAAGATAGATAGATAGAATACTCTTTATTATGCACACCATAAACATAGATAAGTACACTTAGAGCATTTAACCTATGGAGATGGCATAGCTGAGCGAACCCCTCTGCCAAAGTCGACTGGCCATATGGCCATGCACGTTATATAAAACTAATTCATTTGGCGACAGCTGTCATTGTGTATCGTATTGTGTCGCAAGATAGTGCTCCCAAAAAATGGTGAATTGTGCAGTTTCCTCGTGCGAAAAGCGATCTGCCACTTCAAATTTGCGAAACCATGGTGTTTCTTACCACATGTTAGTATAAATAATACATTCAAATACTTTTATCTAAATACAATGTCGAAATAATCGTTGTTGACATTACGATAGAAAAATACAGTGGTACGTTGGTAGCGCAAACGTAGTACAGGAAGGAATTAAAGGAATTTGCATAGTGCAGGGACAACGTGAATGAATGATTGATACAATAAATGATTTTTTCAGTCAGTATGTTCAGTAAACATAGTTCAGTTTTTTTTTGTGAATGTATCTGGATAAGTCAGGTTGAAATTAAAAAAAATATTATTTATAAAATATTAATTTCAGTTCTTTGTGAGTCGATTTAAATTCTTTTCTTTTGTAGGCTTAGGCTATTAAAAAATAACAGTTAGTTCGTTTCGAATGTGAGTTTTTGCAGCTCATGCAATATGAAAAAAAAATTAATCCGCGGTGGAATAATTTAATAATTATTCCACCGCTTTCAAACCTCAAACCGCTCAAAAATATAATTACCGATAAGGTTATTATACTTCCGCCGCTTGAGGTTTTCCGCAGCCGCAGCAGCAGTGTCAGCACAGCACGCCGAGCCATGAAGGTGGGATGGCGCAAGAGTATCGACACACGTAGCGTCCCACACTAAAGGCCTTCCCACCTTCCATGGAAATAATGACATGCCGTCCGGTCTCTTGCCATCGTCGCGTGCCAAGCCATTGGGTTCTAATACAGCTGGAACGCCGACGGTGACAAGGGCTCGTCGGATGATGTCATTGATGTTAGCGTGCCGCGCTTAGCGACCCGCAATTCGGCTGCAAGACAGGCCGTGGTGTCCGAGGCTGTTGACAACTTCGCCATAGTGACAGCGGTGAGGAGATAATAATAAAATTTCGTATATGTGTCTCACTTCCACGCTTCACACTGTAATCATGGCAACGTCTAGATGTTTAATGTCATTGAAGTAGACTATGGCTATGAAGCCACTATGAACTAGCCCATGGCTATGAAGCCGCTATGAACTAGACTATGGCTATGAAACACCCGCATGTTTTCCTACTAAAATATCAAACACCTCATTTAATTTATTTAATTAGTTAGCTAGTAAACACCAACTCAAATAGTTGTAAAAAAAAGAAACCGAACGGGTAAAAGACGTGTATTTATTAGTATTTATTCTTTTGCCAGTTATCTATCCCTTGTGTTGCACCTACCATGTTTTGTCTCTGCATCACCCTAAGGTTGACTGGTAGAAAATGCCTCAGGCATTAAGTTCGCCTTTGTACAGTATTTTTTTACTTGTGCATAAAGTTTTAATAAATAATAAATAAATAAAAATAAAAGTGTTATTTTTAACGAAATAATAAAATTGGATGTGTTGTTTTATTATTTATATTCTACACTTCCTACTTTTTTGACACGTATACCTACAATAAGCCCGCATTATAAAACGGGGCTCAGTATGTATCCCGAATTGCCGACCCTAAATGCAGAATGATAGGGAAAGGCACTGCAGTGCGATTCTGTAACCATCTCACCGTGAAAACTTAGGTGAAGTGAGCTGTCAATAGTGTCAATTCCTAGCAAAAACAAACTCACTTCACCTAAGTTTTCACGGTGAGATTTTTACTGAATCGACCGGCTGGTCCAGCAATATGTTATTTGAAAAAATATTTGACTCTATAAATAAATACAATCGTTCTTTTTCTAAAGCACTATAAATTTTTTGGTCATTACTGGCTACCTACGTAGTTTCGCAGGCATTAATCATATTGCGTATTTTTGTGTAGGTACACACGACTACACACCAAGCTATATACATTTCCAGTTTACACTGATCTCTAATTATAAGGAAATCCTATACAATGCGAGATCAGCTTATACTGGAAATATACAGGGTTATTGGTAAAACACCAGCAACCTCTTAAAGGGTCATTGTATTCATCATTATGAACAACTTTTACCATGGGCCCAAACACGAAATCGCGAAAAAAAAATCAGCTGTTCAGTACATTTTTATCTACATCAAACTCGTCAAAATGTAGGGAGCAGCTGATTTTTTTTCGCGATTTCAGGTTTGGTCCCTCATTAAAAGTTGTTCATAATGATGAGTACAATGACCCCTAAAGAGGTTGCTGGTGTTTTACCAATAACCCTGTATAGCGTGATCTGTAGCCGTGCGTATACATACAAGAAATTAAAATGAATGAACATTTATTCATTCATTCATGTAATGAAATATCACTCATTGTTTGTGTCACATCACTAGCACTGTCAAATTTTCGTAGTGTGCTGTATGTGTTTTCCTCGCCCCCCGCATAAAGTGGCAGAAAATGTTGTTCGGTGATTCGCTGCTTGCCATCTCCATAGTTAAATGCTCTAAGATAAGTACAGTACAAATAATTTCTTAATCTGGTCTGCACTTGGTGCAGACCAGACGCTCTCAATGGACTTGTTAATACTCGTTTAGCTTAATGTAATTTATTTTAAAAATGAGAGGAAAGCTGCTAGCTAAAGTCTGACGAAATACGAAGTTTGCTGAGGGACATTAAGAAAATAGTTGTACTGTACTGGTAAAGCTATTCAGCTATAAATTATTATCAATTTGCTTATCAGTTATTATGATTATTAATTGATATGACTATGTTCTCTACTGTGACAGGATTCATCACCACCTCTATGCTTTTTTGTTGATTTATCCGGCTTCGTATATAAGAGAATACCACCAGCCTTTTTCGTGTGACCTGAAACATTAAAAAAAAAACCGGTCAAGAGCGAGTCGGACTCGCGCACCGTCGCGTACCATCATTTATAGGTAATGTTTGTTGATGATTTCTGAAAAACTGTGCTAGTTAGAGACATCGTTTTATTTTTCCTGTAATCTATACACATAAACTTCTATCACATAGATTAATTTCAGATTTTTCTCTTTGCAAACTTCGGAGATAAGGGGGAACGCTATTTTTTTTTACATTTTTGGTGAGCATTTATCCATTCTGGCAGGTATTTCGAATTTTTATGGTAGTAAAATAGGTACTTTTCTGGTACCTTTTTGAAAGTCAATGAGGAGTTATGCTACTGGTGAACATGAGTTCCTAGGTTCGATGATATTGAGTTTTTCCATTAAGAATTTCTCAGTAGCGGCCCGCAGTCTGGTCTGGAGTCTGGATGTGTCCCGGTTGATGGCAATAGGCTCGTCCCCTATTACACGGGGCTCAAACATAACTGGCGAAATGGGGTGTACTATAGGTACACTCTGACTGTCTGTCACAGCAGCATATCTCAAGAACGACTGAAAAGTCTTACATTTCAAAGTGAGGCTACTAGGGCATGTGGGGTATATATCATATGAAAGAACGCTGTTTGTACATTCTTAAACATTTTTTTATTTTTTTTAGCCCGCATAGTTTTCGACTTTTGATGAAAAATGTAAAAAAAAATACCGTTCCCCCCCCCTTATCTCCGAAGTTTGCAAAGCGAAAAATCTGAAATTATTCTATGTGATATGTAAAGATAAGTTTATGTAAAGATTACAGGAAAAATAAAATGATGTCTTTAAATATCACAGTTTTTCAGAAATCATCAACAAAAATTATGGTACATATAAAGCATGGTACGGAACCCTCGGTGCGCGAGTCCGACTCGCTCTTGACCGGTTTTTTTTTTATTATGGAAGAAAGTACTTACCACTGTAACCAGAAATATCAATGCATGGAGGACGAAATATCCTAGATTGCTCCAAAACAGTCTGCATCGCAGACGTATCGAGATGCCATTTGTCGAACAAGTTACGTATACTATGTTTCAGCGTCCTAAAATCATGCGCAGTTCCTTAAATTAAAAAAAATAATAATGTACACGTCATACAACAAACTGACAATTTTTTTTTTTTATGTAGATACAGTCGCCGTCAGTAGACTCGGCAGCCAAAAGCACTTAAGTCAAATTTTTGAAAATTTGACTTAAGTGCTTTTGGCTGCAGAGTCTAGATATATTGTAGCAGACAAGGTGACCAAATACTTCTGAACAATTTAAAATGGCCGTTCCATACACTACAAGTTACCATTAATATCTGAACATTAATTAATTCAGTAATATCTGAGCAGATACTTGTCAATAATTTCTATACACACAACTAACCAAAAATATCTGAACACTTACAACGTCAAGTAGCAGAAAACAAACAAAATCATTTTTTAAGTGTATCAATACCACGTGCTGCCCCAATAACGACATTAATTAAAGACACATGTAGGGCTAGTGACCAGTAATCATAAAAATACAGGATAATTTTTTAAGCAGTGCGGTTTGGTCCCATAATAAAAGTTGTTCATATTCATGGGTAGAACAACACCCTGTGAAAATTTGCGCAGTGCTTAAAAAAATATTCTGTATAATAGGATAAAATACGCTACCACTAGACCAACAATGCAGGCAAGCGATTACTTTTACTTGGACTTTTAATCGTATTCATTAACTTTACAGTTGAAGGGATAAGTTAGGAAGTTTCTGACAGTAAAAAGTTAAAGAGTTGAAACAATTATAGTTTAAAAAAACTAAAAAACACGCTTTAATACCATTAAACTGAACTAAAAAGTAAAAAATAAGGAAGTGTTTTTTAGTTTTTTTTAAACTATAATTTATCTTTCAATTTTTTAGTTGAATTTCCTAAATAAATTTATTCTATACTTAATTATTATATGTACCTATGTAGGTATTATATTTTTTCAAGTAGGTACCTATATTTTATTATTTTAATTTTATATTATTGTATTGTCACCGAGTATGCAAAATTTACCATGTAAAGTGGGTAAAAATCGAGTTCAAAGATTCTGTGAAGCTTATAAAAGCGTGTTAAAAAAGAATTAGTGAAACTACCTTGATGTGCTTGTAGTTTTAATTGAAACACGTTATATTCGTTTATGCTTCGAACTGTCAAGTTACTAGATACGATTATAAGTCCAAGTATGCCAAGTATACATACAATACCTACCTTTTATAATAACGTTCATAACCGTAGTTATAGCTAAATGATCCCATTGAAATAATCTGATGGTAATGTTACTTATCTGTTGTAATACTGATACTATTTCTTCTTCAGTATAAAGTGAGACATCTGTGTTTAATAATTCTGACAACCTGAAAAGTGAAAATAATATTTTTTTAAATATAACCGCCGCGGGACGCCTGGGGCTCAAGTCTGCTATTACAATAGTGTCAGAATGGTCTATCATTGATTTCATAATTCTTGATTTTGACAAGTTTGGTAATCTACTAATATAATGGCGTCATAATGGCGTCATTATGACTTTCCAATGGTCAACCACTGACACTCCATTGTATGAAATTATGAATTTAGCAGATTACGAACTTTTAGCAAAATGACAATACAGTGACAATGGGATCGTGTTGGAATGTAAAAAATAGCAGACTTGGGGCCCTGGTAGTGGCTGATGTGATGAAACATCGAAACTATTTTGTACAGAAAATATGCATGAAGAATGGTTTTTTCTATTTTTTTTTGTTTTTTTTATCCTACATTTTGACGACATAAATATACTGAACAGCTGTTTTTTTTCGCGATTTCAGAGTTAGTCCCATAGTAAAACGTTCATATTCGGGTGATTCCGTCGTTTCGTGCAAATTGCGACGATCCGCGGAATAAAGAAAAATGTAAGATTTAACATAGGTATTTTTTTTTTAATTCGAATTAAAATCGTCGTAACATTCATAATAAAAGGAGAAGGCACTTTTTTATATTATTTACTTACGGAGATATGGCTAGCTGAAAATCAACAACAGGATGGTGATGAAAACTGTATGGATTATAATGAACTAGGGTGAGATGGGAATGATATATCATGACCATCTCATCCCTAGTTCATTACAATCCATACAGTTTTCCAAGTTATAACTCGGGAAGGTAATAAATGTGCTAGGATAGGAATTAACCGTTATAGACGGTAATTTTATAAAGAAAAAAAAAAGAAAAATTAATGCTTAGTAAATTATACGAAAAAACATGTCTCATGTAGATAATACACTACATACTGGAACACAATTATTTTTAAATAAAAATAAGAAAAAAAGGGTAAATTCGTCTGGAATTGCTTTTTGCACGAAACCACGGAATGACCCATGCATGGGTAGAACACCCAGTGAAAATTTGCACACTGCATACTAAACCTTTTGATATCACCATGACGGTCTGTGATTACTTTCGGCGGCCAATTATCTGTATATCCCTTTAAGCGCGGCGATACCAAGTCCAAGCAATGTACCCACTTTTGAGGCTTATTTCTTTCTCGATCATTTAAATAGTTAACCCTTCTATAAAACGGCACCACAGGCGTCACATTTTGGTTCTTACTAACAGGATTTTGTGACGTTGCTTCTTTACTTTCTTGTATTTGTGTTGTTGCTATTTCTCCACCTCTCCGATTCTCATTATGGTAATTTGTCATTGTAGTAGTTTTGTCTTCCTGTATTTGTGTTTTATTACTTTCACCAGTTAGATTGAAATTCTTTCGTAGGGTATTCGCGTCTTTAATCAGTTTGTGAGGGTTGATAGTTACATTAGCGCCCTTTCCTAGAATCATAAAATCACACTAATATAATATTATAAAGGCGAAAGAATGTGAGTGTTTGTGTTTCTATGTTTGTTACTTCTTCACGCTCAAACGGCTGGACCGATTTGGATGAAATTTGGTATGTAGATAGGTTATATCCTGGATTAACACATAGGATACTTTTATCTCGGTCTACGCGGGCGCAGCTAGGTATATCCAGTCCATATAATTATATGTCTACTAGCGCACCCGACAGACGTTGTCCTGCCTGTCTGAACGATCCTAGAATCCGACTGCAGCGCCACCTACCGGATTCAATTGTGTTTTCAAACCATCCAGGAACCCCAAGGAACCCATAGAAATATAGCTACACACAAAATTTCATCCGTTTAGGAGGAGTCAGGTGACAGACACACGTACAGAAGAATGTTATTATATCTATACGAGTACGACGTGTCGTTTTGCATCCTTTCCTTTCAGGGTGTGATAAAGAACATCAAACCGAACAACTTTCTCCATGGGACCAACATCATAGAAAAAAATATCTACTCGACGCAAATGTATGGGACGGCTGATTATTTTTTCGCGTTTACAATGTTGGTGCCATGGAGAAAGTTGTTCGGTTTGTTGGATACCACACCCTTAAAAACGAGAATGCATATACAGGGTGTAAGGGACAGCCCTCCACAGACTGATAAGGTGGATTCAGTATATCATACTAAGATGACCGGTACATGAATTTATTTCAGGAACGTTATGGGAATCCAATAAACCTGATTTGTTTGTATTTTTGTGCACAAATCGGAGCGTCTGTTACTGGTTGGGAGGGGTAGGTAATAGGTATGCGGTAAGTTCGATGAACTCTGTAGCTAGACAGAAGTGAACAGCTGATTTCACGGGTCGTTCGTTAGAGTATTTCAACATTCTTTGCTGGTTTTTTTTTGCTGTATTATTTTTACATAAATGGAATGCTGCGAACACACAATGTAATTTTACATTGAAACAAAGAAAATGTAACTGAAAAAATTAAAATTTTCCTGAGAAATTTTCCGGTGGAATATGATTCAAAATGAGGACCTGAATGCGCCCTGTTAGTTTGCGGAGGGCTGTCCCATACACCCTGTGTTATAAGATGTTTAGAATAGATTCTCACCTGAACGATGTCCGTGATGATGATGACGTCGCGAAACTGGTTTTACTAACATAGTTTCTGAAGGTTTCACATTGACCATGAAATCATAATTATCTATAAGATCCTGCGTTATTTCTGATCTCTTCTGATTGTCTTGTACTCTTTTCATCATGTCTTTTCTGTGTACATTTTTAACCTTGTGTTCCACGTCTGCTGACAGTGAGGATACTTGGTGTTGCACGGCTGAAAGCAATACCAGCCGGTTGATTCTGTAAAAATCTCACCTTGAAAACCTTGAAGTGAGCTGTCATTCAAACTGACAGCTCGCTTCAAGCTTAAATCAACTAAGTTTTGACGGTAAGAATAAACCAGCTAGTCCATTTTGGATACACACATGCATGTACCACACGGCTACATATACAACGTGGCGCTGCTTTGACGACATTAACTTGACACGCGTATAAGGTTCCGCGTTTTCGTTTTGTAAAGATTTAATTTCATTAAACGTTATTATTTATTTTTGTCTCCGAGTAAAATAACTATGTGATATCCGGAAAGACGGACGGACATTACAAAATTATAAGGGTTCCGTTTTTGCCATTTTTTTAGGGTCTCGTAGCCGAAACCCTAAAAAAACATTCTTACCAAAAATTATCAGTAATCCCAAGTAACTTTTAATCATTTTTTTACAAGATTGTATTAATTAATTAAAAGAAATATAAAATTAAACCAAGTAGGTTAGTACTTATGATAAAGTACGAGAATTATTTTTAGTACGAAAATTAATTTCACACATTTTTACTATAAGATAATTTTTTTATTAATTTTTATTGCATGAAAATCACAAGCTCGATTCTTTTTTTTTCACTATTAAAATCAAAACTGGTTTTATAACAATCCGGAATTAAAAACATATTAAAATCATTCGAGCGTTCTTAAACATTAGATACCTAACTTCATTCCATAGACTTTACTTCAAGGTTGATATGCGCGAGATGCATTAAATTAAACCACATACACTATAGGAGCCTAGTGTTAATTCTGAACTATTAAAAAAAAGTTTAGGAGAAAAATAAGAAAAAACTTTTTTCGAACAAATAAAAATAGCTTAGTAATCGAATTCAAATGTAAACATCCTTTGTAGAGATTTTCACTGACCTGTTTTGGGTGTATTATGACCCTAGCTAGATAACTATGCACTTAGTCAGCTGTTAGGGCAGATACATCGCGTTCCAAGTCCAACAAAAAAAACTAAAAAATAATCCTGTGAATAAACTATTGCTTCTATTTATCTGATTTTTAATGTAGAGGCTGAAAATGATACAAAGTACAATGCGATTCAACTAAGAATAGGAACGTCAATGACCTGTAGCTGTCAACTGAAACTAGAAATATGCGGCTTGCTAAGTTTTGTAGTGTTAATCCATTTTAGGTCTGTTTTTGGAATTTGTTTTTGTTAAAATATGTGGCTTTGCAAATGTGTAAACGAGGTGCTGTTTTGCTAAATCTTCGCAATATGGGGCAAGGTTATTCCTATTCTTAGTTGAAACGCATTGTATTATGTGGTTTAATTTAATGCCTCTCGCTCATATCAACCTTGTATGTAAAAATATTCCCATTGCGTTTTCAGAGACTGAATAATTGTGACGTTAACGCCCGGTTTCTCGACGGCTATTCAAATCTAAAATCAACTAACAAACTGGTTAAATTAACAGACCAGTCAAATCAAATTGGGTTGCTGAAGTGGCGATTACGACAAAATTAATTAATCAACGATCAATGTCAACGATTAAAGAAAATAGATTATGTGTATGGCAACATCGTATTCTTCATTCATTTTGACAAATAATTCGTTCAATTGAATGTCAAGTTGACACTGTTGACCTCAGCTGTTGACCAAGGCGCCATTTTATGGAAAATTTGAATGTTTGGTTTTTTTTTTTTCTTTTCCTTATATCTCGAAAACGGTGTGTCCTATCGCAAAAATAATGAAAATTTGGCCCCCCTTTATAAAACCCTTAAACCCCTAAACCTCAACACGTAGGTATCAAAAAAAAAAAAATGTACCGCATTTAAAGTACCTACCTATAGAATTTTTATTGTTTGGTTTTAGATTTTTAGGAGGAGCTCGTGGCTAAGTAATAACAGCCGCACGAGTCGATCTATCAGGTTAAGCTACGCTTGCCGGGGTTGGTGAGTGGATGGGTGACCATCTTTACATACCGAGACTCCTCCGTGCCTCCGTGCAGAAGTTGTTTTATTAATTATAACTAAAAAATATCCAAAGAAAACAGAAAATCACAGGGAACACAAAGATAATCGCCCAAGCTCGACAGATTAGCTAACACAACATTTGACAGTGGCTTGACATGACCTTCGAGCTTAATCGTTTGTTCAGAAACCCAAATTCTGAATTAACAAGAGATTTTTGTACTAATTTGATTGTTGTGTCAAGTGATCAAAGATTCAAATCAAAGTACTTAATCAACGTTCGTGCAACTCGTTTTCGACTTAACAAGAGATTTTACACATGGTTAGTTAATTTTAGATTTGAATAGCCGTCGAGAAACCGGGCGTAAAACGCTTTCATGTTTGTTACATATACAGGGTCAAATTAAATTAGCTAGCAAAACTCCGCAGACGTAATGGGAATCGATACAAATCAATCTGCCTAGCCTTTTCCCAACTGTGTTGGGGTCTGCTTCCAGTCTAACAGGATGCAGCTGAATACCAGTATTTTACATGTAGCGACTGCCTATCTGACTCCACAACCCAGTAACTGGGTAATACGATACCCCTTGGTAAGACTGGTTGTCAGACTTTCGGGCTTCTGACGACCCGTAACGACTGTCAAAGATCCACGAATGACAGCCGGGACCAACGGGTTAACGTGCTTTCCAAGGCACGGAGGAGTCTCGGTATGTAAAGATGGTCACCCATCCACTGATCAAGCCCGGCAAGCGTAGTTTAACCAGATCAATCGACCCGTGCGGCTGTTACGAGCATTACTTAGCCAGGAGCTCATTCATTTTTTTTTTACATTTTTAACTCCCAATAGATTGGAATATATTTGCCGTTTGAGGTTTTCCGCACCTGCAGCAGCCGCCCCAGCACATGAGGCCGTGCTAGGAAGATAGGATGGCAGGTAATTTGATTTACTCTCGGAAACTGTCTTAACCAAAATGGCGCTTACTATCGTCAAACCAAAAAAAGCGTTGTTTCCAGTTATATACAATGTGCAGCTGTTATTGCGACATTAATTCAACACGCGTATACGGGTCCGCGTTATCACAATAATATTATAAAGGCGAAAGTTTGTGAGTGTGTGACACAAACAATCGGCATGTTGCTGTTAAACAATACTTTGTATTTTACAAACGTTAAACATCTTACGTCCTCATTATTTAACGTTTGTTAACCAACCGTTTGAAACAACCGGTCCTTAGGGCTTTATTCACCAACATTGAAACCGCGGTAAATTTAAACAGTTGGTTTATGTCAAATTTGACATTAACTATAACTATTTAAATACCTAACCGGTGGTTTGTATGTGATGGTGAACACATGCCTTAGTCTGCTTATATCTCAGTACCTAGTCATAAGACTACAGAAAGCATGCGTAAAAAAACATTAATGGTGTTTTATTTACAAACGCTTGGAATAATTTAATCACTATGTTTTGAAATGTTAACATTAAAACAATTTTTTTGTGTAGCTACGTTTTTCACATAAACTTTGTACTTAAAACTTTTTATTTAAATGATTAGTAAAGAAGTATCTAGATAATCCTAATTTCTTTTAAGTCTGTTTTATTATAGTCATCTTGGATAGTGATGTTACGTACAGTGATAAGCGTTGTCTTATTCATTTTAACTATATGTGAGTATACGTAAGGGACAGCCCTCCGCAAACTAATAGGATGCATTCAGCTCCTTATTTTGAATCATATTTTTTGAGGATGACCGAAGTAATAAAATTTATCTTATTATTTCAGCCATACTCAGCAATTTAATCGAAGTGTCTACAGAAGAAATTGAGCCCATAGAATTAAGGATAAAACATCTGAAAAGTCAAATATTTGAAGACATAAAAGCTCACGGGAATAACGCCCCGTATGAATCTGACCACTACAAAGACATATATGACTACGTAGACAATTCAAATAAACCGATCATTCCAATAAGTGATGACGATGACAGAAAATTACATGATAGATACAAGAAGCCAGAGTTAAAAACTACTACGACATCGACGAAGTTAGTATCCCCAGAGAACGTGGAGAAGATTGGTCCGTTAAGGTCGAAAAAACAAAAGAAAAAGAAATCAGTGGAAACGTTTTATAGAAGAATGGCATTTAACCCTAAGGAGAGGGATAGACCACAGAAATGGACGCATTGCTTGGATTTGTTGTCGCCATTTCTAAATGGATATTTGAGTAATGTGACGGAAGCTAAAAAGGTTTCAGCTACTGATTCTGTTGTAATAAGGTTGGTTCAAGTTCATTACTTTCTTTCTGCTTTTTAACCAACGATAAAAAAGGATAGATATTTAGTGCAAAAGATGATATTATCTATCTTCTTTAATATATAAATAAAAAGACTGACTGATTGACTGACTCATCAACGCCCAGCCCAAACCCTTGAACCTAGAAAGCTGAAATTTTGCACAGAGGTTCCCTTTATAACGTAGACAAGGAATAAGGAAGGAATTCCCGGTAGTTCATTCCTGTGGGATATTTTCCGACATAAACGCGGGCGAAGCCGCTGACAAAAGCTAGTTGAAGATATACATGATGATATTGACAGTTTGAAACGTAATTGAAGAAATACAACGTGTCGCTTTGCATCCTCGTCAAATTTCAGGGTGTGATATAGAACATCAAACCAAACCAAACCAACCTCTTGTTTATGAAATAAATTATTATTTATTTATTTATTTAATTTTACTAATTTGTAATAATAAAAATGATTGCTACTATAAACAACTTTCTCCATGGGACCGACATCGTAATCACGAAAAAAAATTTTAATTTCCCATAGAACACTTCAATACCTACTCGACACAAATATGGGACGACTGATTATTTTTTCACGATTACGATGTTGGTGCCATGGAAAAAGTTGTTTGGTTTGATGGTATAAACCCCAATCCATTTGACGAGGATGCAAAACGACACGTTGTATAATATCACCATGGTTACATACATTTCTTAAAATAGTTATTTTTCTAAAAGTTTTGAGTGACGGATTGAAATCAATGTTGGTTGAAATTTGGTATGGAACTAGAACTTTCTATGCTCGGACTTTTAATTAGCTGCAGTAAAATGACACTTCTAATGTCATTTTTACTGTCATTTCGCTATCAAATGGAAACATTTTTTAACGAAATGACGGATAAGAAGTGTCATTTTACTGCAGCTAATTAAAATTTCGAGCATAGGTACTTACTTTTACCAAGGTGAGATGTCAAATGTTACATCATAATTATGCGACTACTGTAAGCCCTAATTGCGTAACACTTTCAATCATAATGTTATTGCTAATCCATTGCTTCATATGTTCGAAAAATTTGTCTGCTCAACAACGTAAATAACGCGATGAATTTTGTAGAAATGCCAAAATGAAAGCAATTGCCTTATGTTAGCGTGTTACGTTACCCCACGAAGGATTTATTTACAGTTTCACTGTTCACTAGATAATTTTCAAAGAGACATTACAGTTATTTTATATAATATCTGACTGAATACGATATTTTCAGGTTAAGAAAACTTCTCACTTTGGATATGACAGATGCAACAGCCGAAGAAATTAGAGCAACATTGTATCAAATTAGTAATTTGCAGATACGAATATTTCAATGGGATTCGAAAGCTCTGAAGGCTATATTAAACGTTATTATTGCCGGTAAGTATACCTACTACGTATATCGGCTTTCCTGAATTTAATTTATGACACATTATTATGAGAGCTCGATAGAGCGAGATCGATCGTGCGAAATTTACAACGTGCAGCTGCAATTGCGGCATTAATTTAACACGCGTATTTTGTTCCACGTTATCGTTTTCTAAAGATATTTTTATTACTTATTTATTTATTTTCAATTTTCTAAAATAGCATCTTGGAGCAACCTGTAGCGCAGAGATGAAATTGAAACAAACGAGAGAAAAAAAAGGCCACGCAACCCGAGTTTTTTTTTCCATGAAGCTACTAGTCAGCTGGGTCAGAAAATCAAAATATGATTCGACTATAACAAATATGTATTTACATAACTATAACCATCTCTCTTAAGTAGATTTGTTCTAAAATGTCAAGATTTACGAAATGCAAACTCAGAGAGAACAAATCTAACTTAATTAACCGGTTTTTGAAAACGTGCTCATTTCGTTTCGAACAGTTTTTTGTACACACAGCAGCAGGAAACTGTTAAATTTTCTCATTCGATTTTGAACTTAACTATCAACAATTTAAGGTTTAAAATCATTTGGAGAAAGTTGACAGTTTGATATAACCTGATGTGCTGTTGTCTGTACAACAAAGAAGAAACGTTTTAAAAACGTTATTTTAAATAACGTTTCCGAGCCCTGGTGCTTCGCCACTGATATTGATAATGCTTTCGTGTGCACTGTACCTCTGTTTGCCCCTTTGAGAAATAAAGGCGTAATATTCTGTATGTAGGTACTCACTATAAATAATGTACCTATGTTTTACAGATCGACAACACGATTTTAAGGGCTTAAAACATGGCATAAAAAGCATTTTTGATAGTTGGAAACTTAATACGTCAAATCTTACCCGAGTTTTGACGCAATCCAGGATAATACGACCTCCATGCATCCAAATTACTAATTATGGAGGTAAGTTAGTGTGAAGGAGCCATGGACCTAATATACAAACTGGACTGAGCTCTCATACCAAAAACACGAGCAGAGAGAGATATGTCACATTGAGGCAGTTTATCTCCTTCTAATAGGGTGACCAAACATTTTTATGACAAACAGGAAAATTCGTTTATACAGAGATAGTTTGCGTCCGGTTGACCATAAGTGATTTCAAATTATTGTTTGTATTACAAACATATTGTAATTATATAATATAAAGAAATAGACCTTTTTCGAAAGCTCCTTTATGAAACTGAACATTATTGTGTTCTATGTCGGTGTTGAATCGTGTACCTACCAATGTTTTGAGGCAAGAAGGAAGGACTACTATATTGGTGAGACTCGTCTTGTGGCGAATCATCAAATTTGATCACGTAGGTATACGTGGCTTATGATGAAGTAGGCATGTAGAATCTCGTTCTGGGACCATGGTGCTTTCTTGCTCTTTTTTCGTTTACTCTACAGAGCAGCAATGCTATTCTGTAAACATCTCACCGTGATAACTTAAGTGAAGTGAGCGTGAAGTGAGCTGTCATTCCACCCAATGCTATCGATTGACACTATTGGCAGATCACTTTAAGATCACTTCGCCTAGGTTTTCACGGTGAGATATTTACAGAATAGCACCACTGGTTTGGGTAAGTATGTAATTGAAGCAAAGGGAACTAAAATGATTCTGGAATTACATCCAACCATATTTGTTGAATTTCTTCTTTGGATGGAAAGCTGTAAACAACTTAAAAATAATGCTATTTCAATCATGCGATACATAAGTACAAATTGTATTTATTATGCGCCTAATATTAATAGTTTTAATCAGAAATACACTACTTATAGCTTTTGTAGACAGAAGACGCTAAGTCTTCTGTCTACAAAACGTCTAGAGCATGGTTACACTACTTAGCCTCAAAATTGTTATTATTTAGTAACAATTTTAGGTCTTTTATCGAGATTTATTTATATCTTTGTTATTCCTTACAAGTTCCTTACCTGTGAAATTAAATGCCACAACCAGCATAACATTCACTTTTACATTTCTTGATGCAACACTTTCTCACCATTTTCGCTATCTAAATTGAAAAAAACCGCCATGAAACCATTGATGTCAGATTTCAGTGTTACCAGAGTAATTATATGATAGCTACCAAACAATAATCAAAATTATATTATTTTGATTATTTTACTCATGGAGCTTACTTATGAAATTATTGACTATGATATACAGATTGTAAACCTATACATAAAATTATTTAAAACTAATCTAAATGCTAAAAAAAATATACGTAACTTATTTTACCTACTTGTAGTTGGTGAAATTTTTCTACCATCTTTATCATTTTTATCTGTTGGCAATTGAGCAAAAGGGGCAAATTACTCAAGTCGGGCTCTCTCTCTCGGCTCGTTTTGCCTCGGCTAAGATATCCTATCAAAAGTAAACCTAAAGTACAATACCTAAGGTTAATTTTTGTATGATAGAATACGATCTAAGGATACGAATTTTGGAGAGCTCAGTCCTGTTTATATAGTATATTAGGTCCATGGAAGGAGCTCGATTTAGACATACGTCAATATTGGTGCTGTCAACTGTCAATGTCATTCATGTGTCAAAAGTTTTATGTCAGATGCAAAACGTTATTGTGTTCTCTGTCTCTTTCTGCCGTCGACCATCTTGCGAGATAATTGTGTTGAGAAAAAGCTCCAATTATTATCTTTTTCTGTCTGTGTGTTTGTGGTAGGAATAAACTGGCAGAAATTGTGATGAAACGAAAAAGCGTTATGCCGAATTGGCCTTCCGCTCAGCTCTCACACAATCCATCAATCTATTTTTTGGTAGCTACTTATCCACTCCATCCATCAACATATATTCATCACTCTCTTGCATTCCATCCTTCCTCATCACAATTCCATACCAAGACAAACACTAACCTTTAAATGTCACTTCATCATCTGTCTAGCCTTCTCCCAAATATTTTGGGGCCAGCTTCCAGTCTAACCGAATTCAGCTGAAGACCAATAATTTACATGAAGCGACTGCCTATCTAACCCCCACAACCCGGTTAAGCACTGGGTACGATACCTCTTGGTGAAACTCCTTGTCAGACATTGGGGGTTCAAAACTTAAAATAAAATCTGCAAGAGGCTAAAGATTAATTATAATCTTCGATCGAGAATACAAAGGTTTAGCGCCTCAAAACCGGGCAGAAAAATAAGGCACCGTGGCCGTATGTTGTGCGTTCAAAAATAGAATAAGCATCATTGAGTATATAGTTTTTATATCAATGACTAGCTGACCCGACAGACGTTGTCCTGTCTTGACTATGCATATTTTAATGTAAACGCGCGAAGTTAAAATAGTCGTTAAGTTTGCTGAAATTTTCCAATTTTCTGCGAAATTTTCTTATTTTTTTCTTTCATAAGAACCTTCGCCTGACAATAATAAACACAACAAAAAAGAATTAGCGAAATTGTTCCATCCGTTCACGCGTGATGCGATGACCAAGGGAAATAGGGATTCATTTTTATATACATATATATAATAATTATACAGGGTTATTTGTAAAACACCAGTAACCTCTTAAGGGGTCATTATACTCAACCTGAAATCGCGAAAAAAAAATCAGCTGTTCAGTACATTTATCAAACAAACAAACAAACTCGTCTAAATGTAGGGAGCAGCTGATTTTTTTTTCGTGATTGTTCAAAATTGTTGAAAGTTGTTCATAATGATGAGTATAATGACCCCTTAACCCCTCAAGTGTCGAATGCACCCCATGTGTGCATAAGAAAAACCGTTTTTTTATTCGGTATATAAACTTATATCACATATATATAAATGTAAAAAAACATCATCCGATGGAAAACCAATCATATCATTAGTTGTGAACTTATGGAGTTCGCAACTAACCCCCAACCCTCCCCACTCGCTGGGGTTTTGGTTCCCCCCCGCGTGTCAAATGCACCCCAAGTGTGCAAAAGGACAAAACTTTACATAACAGGTATATAAGCTTAGATCACATATACAGGGTGACTGGTAATTAGTGACCGATACCTAAACACATGACTGTGCTCATGATAACAAACAACTTTTACTATGGGACCAAACCTGAAATCGCAAAAAAAAAATCAGCTGCTCCCTACATTTTGACGAGTTATTCGAACATGAATGTATGGGGCAGCTGATTTTTTTTTTCGCGATTTCAGGTTTGGTCCCATAGTAAAAGTTGTTTGTTATCATGAGTATAATCATGTGTTTAGGTATCGGTCACTAATTACCAGTCACCTTATATATAAACGTAAAAAAACATCATCCGATGGAAAACATATCATTATCAGTAGTTGTGAACCTAACCCCCAACCCTCCCCACTCGCTGGGGTTTTGGGTCTAAAATCAGCCAAACTCAGACACTTGAGGGGTTAAGAGGTTACTGGTGTTTTACAAATAACCCTGTATAGATAGATATGCACCAATTTTACGTTGAGTTGCACGAAACCAACATTAATTTAACTGAGACTCCATCCCTTACATTTTGTATCAAAAAGAAAGTGACAGCATCAATAATGTTGGTTTCGTGCACAACTTTATATTTCCGATGACAGACAGTCCACATTAAGCAAAATAATTACATTCAACTTTAGGTTCAAGTGTTAAGGTTGATAGTGCCATATCTGATGTTCATCATCATAATCAGCATCATCTTCCTGCTTGACCTATTTTACGTGGGGCTGGCGCACCACGTTTTCTCTTTCCATTCTCCCCTGTCAACCGTCACGCTATCATTCACTCCCTGTTCTTTCATCATAATATTTATATCATTCCTCACACAATCCATCCATCTTTTCTTTGGCCTAATCTTCAGATTCAATGTTTTTCAGTTCATGATATTTAAAATGCTGTATACAGGGTGGAAGGGACATCGACGCGAAAACGGTTACCACGTACGTACATCATTCTGAGGCCCCCGTACGTTCAGTACGTACGTTCAGTACATCATTCTGAGGCCCCCTACCTCAGAATGATGTACTGAATACGTGGTAACCGTTTTCGTGTCCACCCCGTTTATAATATAATCATCCTTTCCACCCCGTTTATAATATAATTTATGTATCTAGTGTATTCTCGATCGAAGAATTTAAATCATGAATTATCTCATTTCAGGTTCAACAGTAACACCGAAGGCAATACGATACCTACTCAAAACCAAAAATTGAAAAAATATGTAATTAGGTACAGAAAATATGACGACGATTTTTAGGCTCCAATTACGCTACTTTTCACATATTTATCATACAAATACGATTTGTATTATTATTTTTTTTAATTATAGTAATTACTGAGCCTGATTGCATTTAGTTGTAATTTTCAATGTATATGAGGAACTTTGGCTCCTGAGATACAAAGGTTCTGGAACCAGCTGTTCAAACTGATTTTGACTACCACTTGTACTATCATGTTTAGTGTATGTGTTTAATGTTTTTTAGGTGATTTCATATCTGTCAAATTCTATGCTCATAGTTAAATGATGCTGTTTTTCATTAGGGTTCCGTACCAAAATGGTAAAAAAGGAACCCTTATGGTGTCACTCAGTCTGTCTGTCTGTCACAGCTGGATATCTCAAGAACATGCCCTAGTAGCCTCACTTCGAACTTTTAAGACCCCCTTTCAGTCCCCGTTGCAAAAGAAAACATTTGTATTTTTGTTACTTTCTTATTCGCAAAATTGTTGGGCAAACATCTTCTAAAACTGTTCCAAATTTCAAGTCGATAGCATTAGTAGTTCTTGAGCATAGACTTATAAAAAAAGATGGACTCCGCGCCACGAATATCGAAAGTGAAGCACCGTACCGATCTATGTGTGCATGATTTGAGTACCTGCAAAGACGGCGTCGCTCGTGTCACGTAATGGCGGCCGGTCGGCATACTATGATGTAAATGTGTGCGCGAGGCGTGTTTGTACAAACGGTCCGTTTGTACATACTTACTGTGCTTCACTTTCGATATGCGTGGCGCGGAGTCCATCTTTTTTTATAAGTCTATGCTCAAGAACTACTAATGCTATCGACTTGAAATTTGGAACAGTTTTAGAAGATGTTTGCCCAACAATTTTGCGAATAAGAAAGTAACAAAAATACAAATGTTTTCTTTTGCAACGGGGACTGAAAGGGGGTCTTAAAAGTTCGAAGTGAGGCTACTAGGGCATGTTCTAAACATTTTTTTAATTTTTTTTTAGGCCGCACAGTTTTCGACTTTTGATGAAAAATGTTTAAAAAAATACCGTTCCCCCCCCCTAATCTCCGAAGTTTACATAGGGAAAAATCTGAAATTATTCTATGTGATATAAGTATAGGTATAGATTAGAGGAAAAATAAAACAATGTCTCTAAATAGTGCGTAACTCTATAGAGGTTTTGATGAGATTGTAGTCGAGAACTTCCAACCTATTTTCTAGCGTCGCTAACTGGATTACCATGGATCCACGTTGTTGTTCTAGTCCCGTAATTTTATTTTCGAGTGACTGTAATTGATCGGAAATCGCTGTCATTGCCTTTTCGAGATCAGCATTTGTGACCTTAATTTCTGTGTAGTGATTTTTTATTTCCTTAATATGACCTTCCAATTTGTCCAATCTGGTGCTCTGAGTACACATCATCTCACTGATCATCTTCTTGATGTCTTCTTTAAATATATTCAGGGGGTCACCGGTGGCTTCATCCGAGTGGCTCTGGGTGATGTTCCCTGTTGAGTCTTTGTCTGCGTGCAGCTTCCGGACATCAGACTCCGAAAATAATATTATAACCACAATAGTGTGTGCCTCACGGCTCGCCAAAAAGGTCCATTTCAGCATTAATGCCAGACAGATGCTGCCTGACGCTGGTTTTCTAATGAACCTTTAGGGACAAGTGACGGGGAGTACAAACAGTTTCAACATACATAATATATAATTTATAGATAATTTTTAAACTTATAAATAAATATATAAAATAAATAAATAAATAAACAACTTAAAACTCAATCAAAATATAATTACAATGAAGAAAAATAAAATAATACTAATTTTGTACCTACTTGATCTAAATAGTTAGTTGTTTTATATATATACGTAGTTTTTAAGCATTTAAATGTATATGAAAAATAGTACCTAAATAAGTTAAAATTACAAAAACAACAAGAACTATCTCAGCAGATCCTGTTTTTGCAATTGGCTAGATTGATCCGGGCCCGATACATTCATACAACGCTACAGACCGCCGCCGAAAGTTATTAAGTTGAAGTTGCTAAATAATATTATATATGTGAAATATTTAGGGCGACCATATCCAATTTCTGTTGCGAATCTATCAGATACTGCCGTAAGCGTGTTCGGAACGTGTGGATAGTGCCCAGTACCCTTAAGGGTGGCGGGATATTATTCCACACTTTAGATGCAGCATATCGGAAAGAGCCTCTAAAAGCTGCTGTCCTATGGGACTGTGTTGACAGTTGTTGTGCACATAGCCTGGGCGCGCAATCTCGTCTACTAGCCATCCAACTAAGCTTGTCGTACAAATACTTCGGTTTCTTAGATTTAACGACACCGAACATCAAGCACGCTAAGTGTAACTTTCGTCTCGACTTCATCTTGAGAATGAAGTGTTTGTTAAGAAACGGTGTGACATGACTTCTAGGTGGAATAGAGTAACAGAAGCGCGCACATGCATTTTGGACTCTTTGTATAAGTCGATCGGTACGAGCCAGCAAGCGTGGGCCGTAAACCGTATCAGCGTAGTTTAGTTTAGACAGAACAAGGGTTTCGACTAGCTGTTCGCGAAGCTTTTCAGACAAGTACGGCCTCATTTTGTAAAGCAATTTCAGACGATAGAAACAGTTTCTCACGGAGTTAGCAACGTGTTTCTCAAATCTAAGGCTGTTGTCCATACATAACCCAAGGTTCCGCGCTTCATTCACGCGGTCAATAGGCTCACCCATTAGTGTTAAATTAAGGCATAAAGGTATCTTCTTTAACTGCTGCCTCGTACCAAACAACATATACTTGGTTTTTAATGGGTTTAATGCCAAACAATTCTCATCTGACCAGGCCGCGATTCTCTCAAGGTCGTCATTTAGGTCTCTAATGGCCGAATCATAATCCTCTGGTCTGAAAGATAAATACAGTTGGACGTCATCGGCATAAATATGATACTTGCATTTCTGAAGGCACTTAATTATGTCTGCACAGTATAGAATAAAAAGAATTGGACCTAAAATTGATCCCTGTGGAACTCCTCTCTCTATAGAAGCAAGGGCTGATGTCAAGGTAGTACCATCCGACAAACGCAATTCTACAAGTTGTTTTCTGTTACTAAGGTAGCTATGGAACCACTGAATGGCATTGTCGTCAAAACCGTACCTAGTATTTTAACTTTGACAGTAATAGCGGGACGTTAATGCAATCAAATGCGCGAGAAAAATCAAGTAGCACCATCAGTGAACACATGCACTTATCTTGTGCTGATAGAATATTGTCCGTAACATCCAGTAACGCCGTAGAAGTGCTGCGCTGTTTCCTAAAACCGGATTGTAGATCAGGTAACACTTCGTTCTCTTCTAAAAACCGAGTTAATTGACGGCACACTACCCTCTCCATTACTTTAGAAAGACAGGGGAGAATACTGATCGGCCGCAAGTCTTTAACCTCTATAGGGTTTGGACTCTTAGGTAGGGGTCTAACTGTGGCAATTTTCCATTGGTAAGGAATTTTTGATGTCCAGATGGAATAATTAATGATGTAGGTAATAGTAGCTAAAGTGTGTGGCAAAGTTAGTGTAAGCATACCTAAGTTTATGTTGTCGTAGCCCTCAGCATTTGACTTTAGGTCAGATATTACGCGGGAGATATCATTTTGGTCCACCGGAGCAATTGTAAATACTGCTTCACTGTGTCTGTGGGTCTCATAGAATGTTATAAGCGACGCGCTAGCTACCGGGTTGCCAGGGACATTCAAGAATGTGTTATTTATCAGGTCTGGGTTTCTAAAATGCGAGGGTAGGTCTTGTCCTTGCTTTGAGGGTGCAAACGTGGATTTAATGTTCTTCCATAGTAATTTTGGATTATTTATTTTATTATTTATATTGTGCCTAAAGTATGCAATTTTTTCACAATATAAAGAACTTTCTACCAAGGATAACTCTTTATAGTAAACTTTTTTTGTTCCCGATTTAGTGCTCCTATATTTGGCTAATGCATTGTCCCGCAACCGCATCATGAGCTGGATAGTGTCCGTAATCCAGGGATAAGATAACTCCTTAATACGACAAGTCTTAAGTGGCGCGTGAACATCAAACAGTGATATTACACAGTCATTAAAAGTATCAACCATGTCGTTCACATCGGTAAATTCAAAAACACGATCTATGTTTGATTGCGCCAAATCCGTATTAAAACTTTCCCTACATATGTCCTTCATCGGCCTAAATTTTGTTAAATATGGTTTAAACTTGTCTCGCTTTATGTGAAATTCACTGACTATAATGGAATGTCCCGTAATCGAACCAAAAGATTCTACCGTCGTGTATCTTGCAGTAAGGTCTGTGTGTCGATAAGAGTCTCGCTCGTTTCTGTGAAATGAGTCGGCATCGTGACAAGTTGAACGAGACTTAAGCAATTTAAAAATTCTTGTACTTTTTTGGTTTTGGTCTCATTTATGTCGAGCATGTTCACATTGAAATCACCGAGCAATATATAATGATCACAGCTACCCAAAGTAGTAAAAGCGTTCGTGATGGCATCAAGGAAGTGATCTATGTCAAACCACGGTGGCCGGTAAGCTGTACCGATGGCAATTTTTTTCCCGCTTAGCGAAATTGTCAACCACATCTGTTCGACGGAATCGAACCTGGGATCAGCCGTACCAGTACAGATGCGCGCGCTCAGACCGCGCCGCAGATAAAACCCAACACCCCCACCACGTCCCGCGCGAACAGCTGACGGCCGCGGAGTGTGACGTAGTCGGTAGCCGGGCACGACGGGCGCGCGCCCCTCCTCCCCCGGCCGGAGCCAAGTTTCGTTTATAGCCATTATATCAAAACTATACCTGTCAATTGCACAAATCAAATCATCATGGCCTGTACCCAGAGACCCTGCATTAAATAAATAAATAATAAATAAATAATAAATTTATTGAAACGAAAAAACTCAGTTTACAGGAACATTGTGTACGATAACAACTGCATTAGTAAGTAGGTACTGTGTCGCAGTCATTAACGCCCACCTCCAAAAAGTCGTGAAAATTAAGGAAGCCAACCTTAAGATATTTCCCACTTTTAGGCATCATGACTATAATGTAAAATTACTGCTACAGTTATCACTTGATTTGCCAACAGTTTTAGTGCGCATTGACTAAAAAACATATCAGTTTTTATAGTCTTAAATAATATTTGTTCTGAATGAAAGAGGAAAAAAGTATAAGTATTTGCAAATATTGGGTCATAGTAATTAATGTGAATACGTATTATAATAATAAAAAGTATAAAAGTAAAAAGGATTGAAAATATTGCTAAATGTAGGGTAATGTTGTAAATAAATAATATAATAGGTGTGTGTCGAAACTGGCACGAGCCCACTGAGATGTGCGCGCGCCGCGCGCCGCTGCCGTGAGACACACAACATAACATACCATAACATCACGCCCGTTTCCCAGGGGGGTTGGACAGAACGAACGCAACTGATAATAATAATGTAAAACAATTTCGCCACCTAGCAATATCAATACTATCAGTGCACATTCAATAGTTTCAATTCTAATTTCATATAATATTATTAGTTTTAGTCCAATTGTTAATATGTAAATAAATAATATAAAAAAAATTAAATGAAACAAAGGTTTTAAGCTATGGTATGTAAATAATAGTTTTGTAAATAATTGGATTGTCAAATTAAATAGTACTTTTAAAATAAATAGGTGTAGATAAATATGTGTGGTGTTATAAAACTGGTTTACGTACAGTTGACTGAGGTGCGCCGCGAGACACACACACAACAATAGAGTGGACGGCAGATGGTAGCAACATAAACTTGATACTTTTGAAATGCTGACACTTACTACAAACAAACTTAATTTAAAAATCAACTTGAAAGTATATGAAAGTATGACCTTAACTAAACAAAAAATAAAAGGCATGACAAAATGATAAAAAACTAATGAAACGGTGATTTTAAAGTGCGCTATTTGCGGCGCCACCCGGTGCCGCCGCTGCCGCCGGTCCGAAAGTGCGCAGTAAGTCAGCCTCACAGCGGATGCGGCAAGTGGCGTCTCCGGGTTTGTACCGGGCGAGAATACGGCCTCGTTTTGACCATACAAACTGCCAACCAAGGCGTCTGCCGGCCTCACGAGCGTTCCGAAACAACTCTCGATTCACCTTCGTAAGGCGCTCGTTCACATAGAAGCGCGTCGCAGGGCCCGACAAATCCAGGTCCGCAGTAGTTATGCCGCGTCGCACTCGCGCACCCTCCAGCAGCTCGTCACGCAGGTCGCGGCGCGCGAAGCGCACGATGAGGAAGCGCGGGCGGGTCTCCACCGGCGCCGAAGCTTGCGTAGCGTTAATGCGCCTACCTCCGACACGCTCGGCGCTCACTATGTCGCGCGCCTCGACTCTCACGCCAATTTTCGACGCAACCAACATCGCCGTGTGGATAGGATTTTCACCACTTGTCTCTGGTATGTTAGAAATCTGTACGTCATTAGCGAGCAGCTCCTGATCGCGGTCGTTTATATCGCTTCGCAGCTGTACTATCTGCTGCAGAATCTGCTGGTGAATCTGCTGGTGAATCTGCTGCAGAATCTGCTGGTGAATCTGCTTGTGAATCTGCTGGTGAATCTGCTGTTGAATCTGCTGGTGAATCTGCTGCAGAATCTGCTGGTGAATCTGCTGGTAAATCTGCTGCAGAATCTGTTTGTGAATCTGATTGTGAATCTGCTGGTGAATCTGCTGCAGAATCTGCTGGTGAATCTGCTGGTGAATCTGCTGGTGAATCTGCTGCAGAATCTGCTGGTGAATCTGCAGCAGAATCTGTTGGTGAATCTGCTGGTGAATCTGCTGGTGAATCTACTGCAGAATCTGCTGGTGAATCTGCTGGTGAATCTGCTGGTGAATCTGCTGGTGAATCTGATGGTGAATCTGCTGCAGAATCTGCTGGTGAATCTGCTGCAGAATCTGCTGGTGAATCTGCTGGTGAATCTGCTGGTGAATGGTGTAAAACCTCATTACCTTCTTCCTCATTGCCTTCGTTTACCGTCGTTTTTTTTTCTATGTAATTTCTTTGTTATCCGTAAAAATGAGGTATAAATCACAAAATCATGAAAGAATTAATGATATAAGAAAAAGCAACGTTATTCTTCAATTAATCTGAAATTTAGAAATATCACGGAATATGCACGAAATTTGAGAAACACCCACAACTCTATATGACCAAGTATACTATTGAATGACTATTTGACACTTACGGAGTTCTTACTGATTCAGATAGTGATTATAATTTTGTTACGGTCGCGAATCATACTATAATCAACATACAACCTACTATTAATTAACTACTGACATGCAAATTGCCAAAAACGTAAGCAAATTAGAATTGCACGGACTTCCCCCTTATAACAAAAACGTGCTCACTCAGAATCACGAAAAGCGACTTTATTTTATTATATTTAGAGAAGAGATATATTGTATACAGAGAGGAGCTCGTGGCTAAGTAGTAACAGCCGCACGGGTCGATCCGTCAGGTTAAGCTACGCTTGCCGGGGTTGGTCAGTGGATGGGTGACCATCTTTACATAACGAGATTCCTCCGTGACTCGGAAAGCACGTTAAGCCGTTGGTCCCGGCTGTTATTCGTGAATCTTTGACAGTCGTTACGGGTCGTCAGGAGCCCGAAAGTCTCACAACCAGTCTTACCAAGGGGTATCGTATTACCCAGTTACTGGGTTGTGGAGGTCAGACAGGCAGTCACTCCATGTAAAATACTGGTATTCAGCTGCATCATTGGGAAAATGCTAGGCAGATTGATGTACAAGGTGTAAAATAAATAACCATATACAACGTGGAACGTTGAATGCGCAAAACTTCTTAAGGGGTCATTGTACTCATCATTTTGAACAACTTTTACTATGGGACCAAACCTGGAATCGCGAAAAAAAAAATCAGCTGCTCCCTACATTTTGACGAGTTTGATGTAGATAAATGTACTGGTCAGCTGATTTTTTTTTCGCGATTTCAGGTTTGGTGCCATAGTAAAAGTTGTTCATAATGATGAGTACAATGACCCCTTAAGAGGTTGTGGGTTATTTATTTTACACCTTGTATATACATATGTACGAGATTACGTACTTATAAAAAAAAAAAAATGCACATCCTAAAATTTTATTCTAAAGTCAACTTTAGGTTAAAACAACATGTTCCCGGTGTACGGACACACGGGGCAGGATGGTGGAGGACTGGGCTCTGGAGACAGGCCTGGTCGTCCTAAACCGGGGTTCTGTCCCCACGTGTGTGCGGATGCGGGGCGAGTCGGTGGTGGACATCTCGTTCGCCAGCCCCGCTCTGTTGCCGCACGTGGTTGACTGGCGCGTCATGGAGGGGGTGGAGACCTATTCCGATCACCGGTACATCCGGTTTGACGTCTCCGCCCATACCTCGAGCGCGCCGGTCCGACAGGCCCCGAGTGGTCCGCGGTGGGCGCTGAAGAAGCTGGACCGGGAGCTCCTCCTGGAAGCCTCGATCGTGCAGGCCTGGGTGTCACCACCGGACAGGCCTGCCGACATCAACGACGAGGCGGAGTGGTTCCGGGAGGCCATGTCCGAGGTGTGCGACGTGGCAATGCCCCGGGTCCAGCCCAGTCGCGCCTTTCGCCAGGTGTATTGGTGGTCGCCGGAGCTGACGGCTCTGCGCGAGGCGTGCGTCGCCGCGCGACGCCTGTACACCAGGCACCGCAGGCTCCGTATCCGCCCTCCGGATACGGAAGCCATTCAGGCGGAGCTGTACGAGGGGTACAGAGCGGCGAAGACCGCCCTCCGAGCGGAGATCTTGCGGTCCAGGGATCTGGGCCGCGAGGAGTCGCTGGAGACTCTGAACAGAGACCCATGGGGGCGCCCCTACAAGTTGGTGCGGGAGAAACTCCGCCCATGGGCGCCCCCGCTGACGCAGAGTCTCCGGCCCGAGCTCGTGGAGGACGTGGTGAGCGCTCTGTTCCCTTCGCGAGGGGAACATACTCCCCCGCCTATGGCTCCGCCTCATGCGGTGCCCGCTGCGGACCACGACACCGACGACGACGTTGATGCTCCGGAAGTGACCGAGGTAAAGTTGAGAGCGGCGGTACGTAGGCTCAGTGCCAAAAATACCGCCCCAGGACCCGACGGCTTACCTGGAAGAGCCTGGGTTCTGGCCTTTGGGGCTCTCGGGCCTCGACTAGGGGGGCTCCTAAGCGCATGCTTGGAGAGGGGCCAGTTCCCACTTCGCTGGAAGACGGGGAAACTGGTCCTCATTAAGAAGCCGGGGCGCCCTGCGGACTCTCCGTCCGCTTACCGGCCCATCGTGCTGCTCGACGAGGTGGGCAAGCTCTTTGAAAGAGTAATTGCAGACCGCCTCGTCGGGTGGCTGGTGCGGGAGGGGCCGGATTTGGCGGAGACCCAGTTTGGTTTCCGCAAGGGGCGCTCTACGGTGGACGCCATCATGCGCGTGCGAGCCCTCACGACGGGGGATGCAGTGGCCCGGGGTGGGGTCGTCTTGGCGGTGTCCCTAGACATCGCCAACGCCTTTAATACCCTGCCCTGGAGTTGCATCAGGGAGGCATTGCGGTATCACCGGATGCCGACCTACCTCTGTCGAGTGGTCGAGGCCTATCTGACGGACAGGGCCGTCATCTACCCCGGTCATCAGGGAGAGTGGAACCGGCGAGAGATGTCGTGCGGTGTCCCACAGGGATCGGTCTTGGGGCCGCATCTGTGGGACATCGGTTACGACTGGGTGCTGCGCGCCGACCTCCCAAGCGGCGTCAGCGTAGTATGTTACGCTGACGACACGCTGGTCCTGGCGCAGGGGAGGTCGCACCAGGCGGCGGCTGAACTAGCGACACGCGGGGTTGCGATAGTCGTGGAGAGGATCCGGCAGTTGGGACTCGAGGTGGCCTTGCACAAGTCCGAGGCCATGTGTTTTCATGGTCCTCGGAATGCGCCACCGTCGGGTTCCGAAATATCGGTAGGAGGGGTTCACATCGGAGTCGGGTCGACGATGAAGTACCTGGGACTCGTCCTCGACAGCCGGTGGAACTTCGTGGAGCACTTCCGACGTTTGGCTCCCAGACTGGCACGGGCTGGGGCTGCCTTGAGGCGGCTCCTGCCCAATCTGGGGGGTCCAAACGCCTCCTGCCGGAGGCTCTACGCGGGGGTCGTGCGGTCCATGGCCCTTTACGGAGCACCGGTGTGGGCGCGTTCCCTAAGGCTGGGACCAGCCGGCAGGTTGAACGCGTCCCAGAGGGTCATGGCCATCCGGCTAGTCCGGGGATACCGCACGGTCTCCCGGGAGGCGGCGAGCCTCCTTGCCGGATTGCCGCCGTGGGATCTGGAGGCAAAGGTCCTCGCGCACGTGTGGGAGTGGCGCGAGGAGGCGAAGCGCCGGGGCGTAACTCCGCTGCCGCGAGAAATCACGGTACAGCGGACAGAGCTCCGGCGGGATCTCATGGCGGCATGGAGAGCGCGACTGTCGCAACCCAGCGCTGGGCACGCCACAATTGCGGCGATAAGTCCCCTCTTTGAGGAGTGGTTAGAGAGGCGCCACGGCGTCCTCACCTTCCGCCTGACGCAGGTCCTCACCGGACACGGTTGTTTCGGGAGGTTCCTGTTTCGCATAAGGCGGGAGGAAACGCCCGGGTGTTTCCATTGTGTAGATCGCCCGGAGGACACGGTGGAGCATACAGTGGAGGTCTGCCCGGCTTGGGCAGAGCACCGCCGTGTTCTCACGGAGGCGATCGGCGGCGGCGATCTCTCGCGTCCGAGCCTGGTCCAGGCCATGGTGCGGAGCGAGAGTGCATGGGAGGCCGTCACCTCCTTCTGCGAAGCAGTGATGCTCGCGAAGGAGGAGGCGGAACGCGTGAGGGAGAGGCAGCCTCACGCCCTCAGTCGCCGCAGGAGACGCCCTGGGCGGCGGGAATCGCGGGGCGATTTCCGGCCACCGTAGGCGCGGGCCTGCGGACGGTGAGCAGCGGGTAGCTCGCCGTCCGGTAAGGACCAGGCCCGAGTCGACGGCGCGTCGTGTTCCACGCGCGCCTCAAAGAGATGTCAGCAAGTGACGGGGCCCAATAGGGCCGACGCCGCTGGGGTCGCGGGTTGTCTGAAAGGGTTACCGCGGCCCTGGCATAGGCAACTGAAGGAACACGGGTGGGTTTTAGTCAGTAAAAGTCTGACACGCCCTCCCGCTCCACCCAGAGCGGGAGAAGTTATTTGATGATTTCCCACCCTCAAAAAAAAAAAAAAAAAAAAAAAAAAAAAAAAAAAAAAAAAAAAAAAAAAAAAAAAAGGTTAAAACAACATGACCTTTCTTGCACTGTTGACCGGCAACTTCAAATTCACTGGTTCAATAACCGCCTCTACTGTTGGTTCATTGAAATTATAAGTCTTTGCAACTATAGGCTTTCCAGCATCGGGATTACCAAACTCTTGAGTATGTACCTTCGCATTTGCATCCAATTTATTATTTTTATTTTTGCCTTCAACTGTTTCAGGATCTGGTTTGATATCTTCCTCTTGGTTTGAAACACTTTCTTTTATTTCTTCAGGTGCTGTTTCATTTGTAGCCTCGTCATAACTTTGGACAGTTCCAGCAGTATCTTGCACCCCTTCATTTTCTTCTGTGAATGGTTCGTTATCAACGGTTCCTGGTACAGTTAACGCTTTTGTACTGGTTTCAGTAACGGATGTAATAGTGATTTCTTCTGAGCAAACACTCTCATCTGCTTCTTCTTTCGATGGTTCAACTCCATCTTCGCTACCATCATTTGTTTTCTGAACATCGGCTGTTGGATTTGGTACAATCTCAAAATTAGCTTCAACCGCTTCAATGTTTAATTGCGGCATTTCCAAGATGGTCGGTGACGTTAGTTGGACTGGCCGATTATTTTTTAAATCTTTTTTCTGTGCAGTCCTGTTTAATGCCCTAGTTAGTTGCTCTATTTGTTGTTGGATTAAGGCCAACTGTTTCATAATGGTTGACTGTTGGATATTTGCTTGGTTAAAATGGAGCTGTGGGTACATGGGCTTTTGCACCATGCTTGGTTGTTGCATCGAACTCAACTGAGTTTCTAAGTTTGAACGTTGCACGATGCTTGGCTGTTGACTCAAGCTTGGTAGTTGCATTGGCTGGTGGACCATAGTTGGCTGTGGGACATAGACGGACTGTCCCTGGTTTGAATTCGCAGGCACTAACACTTGTTTTACAAATCTCACCTTTTTCACACCCCCTTTATATTGTGTGTTCACAAACCTATTATTTTTAGGCGACACATTCTTAGTATCATCAGATAGTGGTTTGCTTTGTAAATATTGTGCTGGATACTGGATTTCAGGCTTTATGTCTTTGTCTAGTGTATCTTCATAAGTAGCTTCAAATTGTACTTCTTCATTTATAACTTTCATTGGAACTGATTTATAAACTGGATTCTCTACTAGGCCTTTTGCTTCAGTTACTTTGAAAGATTCCTTTGGAAAAAATTTGTAGGCTAGTGAACCTCCTGTTTGTGCGAATCCTGCTTGTGAGTTAGCTTGTGCATTAGTATCTCTTGCATTCACACTTTTTTCAAGTATTTGTTGGAAAAGTATATGTTTGACTTTTTCTACAATTTCATCTATTGTTAAAACAGTAGGTTTAGCAAGCGGTGCTATCGGTTCAGCAATTGCAACTTTCGGTGCTCTTTTCACCTGATATATATTTACTGGTTGCTGTCTTGTTTTAAATTCTTTAGTAACTTCGTAAGAATTATCCTGTTGACTGTCTTCCAAATATTCAATGGTTCTGTCATCGTTCTTAGACGGTTCTTTGTAATATTTGTGGCCATTTTCTAGAACTATCGCTTTGATTTGACCAACTAAGTTTTTTGGAACATATTTCTTTACTAATGATCGGAAATCATTGTGGTTTGCTGCTAGGACGACGTAGGTGTTGACTGGTGTTAAAATTGAAGTATAAACTGAAATAAATTGTATCTCAATATTTATCTCAGAGAGCATTTACATTAATTTGTATTTACCTACCTCTAATTTTGCATTAATGTCAAAATCACAGAAATCATTATGTAGACTTGTAAATGATAGCAACCCAAAAACAAGCTTAAGTATTTGTTTTTGGGTTGCTACCATTTACAAGTCTGTCAAAATCACAGTGATCTTTATTGTCGTTGCAATACGGTTGCTATTTGGTTGCTGCTGTCAAAGGTAAAATAATTATGAAAGGACTGTAATCAAATTCGTGACACTGAAATTGCTTTGAGCGCACAAAATCTGTCAGAGATCGCCATTCAAAGCCGTCAGTTTTATACGTCATCTGTGTCGCAGTGCGAGTAAAAAAAGAAAGAACCTCCACAACCCAGTAATTGGGTAATGTCATTCGTGGATCTTTGACAGTCGTTACGGGTCGTCAGAAGCCCGAAAGTCTGACAACCAGTCTAACCAAGGGTCTTCTTGGTCTTCACAACCACCCGTAATACTATACCCGTTGGTAAAATTGACATCTCCTAAACTATAAAACTTTAGCTAGGTTAGCAAATGATCTCCTCTATATGCGAATTTGCTATGGCGGGTCTGCTATTGCTATCCGGCTACCCTTTTCCCAACTACGTTGGGTAGGCTTCCAGTATAACCGGATGCAGCTGAATACCAATATTTACAAGGAGTGACTTCCTATCTGACCTCCACAACCCAGCAACTGGGTAATACTATACCCCTTGGTAAAATTGACATATCTCCTAAACTATAAAACTTTAGATATGGAAAGGAAGGTCTAATAGCAAACGACCTCCTCTATACAGGGTGGAAGGGACATCGACGCGCAAACGGTTACCACGTATCCAGTACATCATTCTGAGCCCCCCTATATAGAAATTTTTCATCGGTTATTGAAAAAAAATCAGCTCTTCCATACATTTTGACCGTGTAGGTATTGCACTATTGTAGGAAACTACAGATTTTTGTTTTAATAACCGATGAAAAATTTCTATATATGGTGGCTCAGAATGATGTACTGAAAACGTGGTAACCGTTTGCGCGTCGATATCCCTTCCACCCTGTATATAATGCGAATTTGCTAATGCGGGTCCAGATCTGCACCTTAATTGCGTAACACATTATCAAACGGAGTTGGTTTCATTTTGACAGTTCAACAACATTCATTGCGTTATTTACGTTGTCGAAAAGACAAATTTTTCGAACATATGAAGAAATGGATTAGCAATTTGTTTCAAAATGAAACCAACTCCGATCGATAATGTGTTACGCAATTAGGGTGCCGGTCACCCTGTATATCCATTTGTGTAACACCACACATCCCTCTAGCGTTCTCATCTCAGCTGCATGCAATTGCGTTAGAGCGAGCGCGCACTGCGGTGCGTTTCCGGTAGTTCTGCCGCACTGGGCGGGGCCTACAGTAACAAAACGCATGACCGCAGTGCGCGCACTTCAAAGACATTCCATACTTCACAGATTATGCGGTAGAAAAACGCACCGCAATGCGCGCTCGCCCTTACTACTAAGAAGAAATACTTACATATTATGAGTAAACATAAGAAATACATTAGGTAACTAGTTAAATTATTGATTCTAGTTCAGGTTAAAATAAAAATATATACATTATGAAAACTATATACCTATGTACTATTAACTACTTATATAAAACGAGTCCTATGTACATAAAAACGAGTCGTATGTACATAAACCGAGATGCATGTTACTTTTTATTACATAGTTGGAGTTTTATTGAAATCAACTACGAAGTCGTTTATTGAACTGTTCTTAACATTTGAACTGCGGATTGTGGTCGAAAATACCTAAGGATTTTAACAGAATTTTGAAGTTATCAGAACGTAGGTACACCGTTTGGTTTTTATCAATAAGGCCGAGATCATAGAAACTTCTTTCTTATATCTACGGCCGAGATCTTTATAAACGTTACATACGCACGGACGTAAAAATATCGCGACGGGATTTTATCGCGCACTGGATTTTCAACTCTCGGTGTTGAGCCGAGCATTGAGAATCCAACGTAACAACAACAGAGTGCATTCTAGCGCGTCGAAAAAACACACTGTTGGATTTTTAACTCTCGGCGCTAAGCAGAGCATTGAAAATGCAGAGAGCGAAAAAAAATCGCCGCGATATTTTCACGTCCGTGCGAACGTCTGCTTATGGTGGATTTTTAATATCGGACACTAAAATACAAACTCAAATGACAAACTGGCCATTACATTATCATAAAGGTCATTTTAAAATTTGACATCACTTGTCAATTTAGTCTCCGAGATTAATAAACCGACCATACTTAGCACATTAAGGCGGATGCGCTAAGGTAGCCCGCGAAATCAAAATTTTCTTACGTTTTTTGCAATTTGCAGGTCAGTGTCAGGTTGTATGTTGAAAATATGATTCGCGCCCGTAGCTAATATGGCTTTACAGAATTATAATCATTAGAATCAGCAATACAACTCCATAAGTTAGAATTCACCTCACATCTCATGATTTCATGAAATAGTCATTCAATAGGGTAATATGAACTTAGAGATTTTTAAGATTATAATTCTATAATATAAATTTGATACGGCTTCCAATCATATTTAGATCAACATACAATACAACATACTGACTTTCAAATTGCAAAAAACGTAAGAAATGTTGAATTTCGCGGGCTACCCTGGCGCTTTCGCCTAAGACGTTGGTCGGCTGTCATTTGCGGATCGTCAGAAGCCCGAAAGTCTGACAGCCAGTCTTACCAAGGGGTGTCATACCAAGTAAAAGAAAGACACTTATGTTGGGGTCGACTTCCAGTTTCACCGGATGCAGTTAAATACCAGTATTTAACATGGAGCGACTGATTATCTGACCTCCACAACCCAGTCAGCTAGGTACTGGACCTCGTAGTATCCACAATTTACTAACACTTATAGATATATCACCAAAGAAATTGCAGTAAATTGCACAATAACGTCTGCCCAATTTTTACCACATCAGCATTTAGAGGTTGGCAGTTTAAAAACACGACTTTTAGAATCGTATCAAATTTTTTTTGATAATAACATGTAAAACGGAAAAACAGTTTGTGCAAGACTGTGCTTACCTACTGATATATGCATAAAAGTATGGAAGGTCCGCGAGGTCTAGTGCACATAGATAGTGTAGGTGTGACGTCCGGCATAGAGCGCGACGTGTCCTTCGCTTGGTTTAAAACCGGTTTATACTGCTTTTTGGCAATCGGCTTTTGTTCTTTTAGTACGAGAGGCCATGACAAAAACCATATCGCATCGTTGTAAAACATAAAACCAATAAGGCAAAAATTTTGGTCATGGGCTCTCGTACCATTTTGGTGATCACTCACACAAATGCAAAGCTCAGCTTAGGCCTCGCGGACAATAGGTAACTATGTAGCTTTCATGCCATTTTGAAATTCACCAATCAGAAGTTGTTATGAATCAGTTGTCATGGTAGGAAATGTGTGACGCGGAGGAATGGCGAAAATGTCGTGAGGAAAGCTTTGAGTATGAATGTGGATGGATAAAGACCAAAGAAACGATGGATGGACTGTGTGAAAGATGATAGGGCTAGAAAGGGGCTGCATCAATTGGGTACCCCAGTTGTATTAAAGTTTAAATACAACTGGGGTACCCAATTGATGCAGCCCACTGTACATGTTTTTTTTTTTTAAATAAAAGTAACAAATAATAGCTGAAATCCTTTATTTCCACATTAAATACTAATATTAATATTACTTAAATATAAAACAGTACATTATTTCGTCCAAAATAACATTTTTTTTATAAAAATTTAATTAATTTTGAGGTTAGACTAGTTTAGCGTTTAGTTGTTGTCCCGTTTTATGTCGATTGCGTTTTGTTAGTGCTCCTGACGACCCTGATTTTGCTGGGTAACATTTCTGGAAAATGATAACATATTTTTTGTTAACAGATGTTAATGTCAGATTTTTTAGAGAAAAGAATAGAGATACTTAACTAACAGAGAATAAAAGAAAAAGTTTGGATGGCAAGGTTGGAAACGGGACGCCGACGTTCGCACGGACGTAAAAATATGGCGGGATTTTATCGCTTACTGGATTTTCAACTCATATTAGTCCAGCTCAAAGTCAAAGTAGACCACCGTAGTTTCAGGCCAACTTATTCTGGTTTAGTTACTACAGACGTGGGGCCTACCGTGACTATTTTTTTATATTTACTCAATGCTTACCATAGGCGAGTTCCCTGCCAAGTCGTGGTGAGAAATTCATGGTTCTGCCGAGACGAGGGGAGAAGTATTTTGTCCTGCTGTCAATCTGCTCTGGGTCGGGGCGGTACCTTTGGAAAGAGACGAAAAAATGTATGTTAGGGTGATTAGTAGTATATTCATTCTTACATCACGATCGAAATAAGGTTGAGCTTGATATGAGACTTTATTCTCATAGCTGGTATTCACGTTCTATGGTTTCATCGTTTATTTTCGGAAAAACCGAACTTTGCCGAATTAAATGTGACTGGTCCATTATGGGAGAGACGGAATTATACTCTGTCCACACACAGTATTACACTTACCGGTTACTGGTTATTCACTTTGTGACACCTGTCAGTTGGACAATGTCTAGCTGTCATAACATTGATGTATAAATTAGGAAGATATGGTTCGCGCTTCTCGACGTGGACCGCATAAATTGTGTTAAATGCACACAATTGACCTTAGTCACAATCGAACTGTCGTTTGTGTAGCACGGTAAGTAAAATTACCGTAATCGTCTAAATAAGGAGCAACAATAATGCCTTCCTGTGTTTTCAAAATGTGCACAAATAGATCAAAAACCAAAAACAAATTCCACGGTAGAAATGGACAATAGAAGTGTCATTTTACTGCATCTTATTAAAAGTCCGACCATAGTAGGTAGGCACTTTAATGAAGTAGTTTACTACGAACTGTCAAATCTTTCTCATTCGATTTTGAACTATATCGTCAACTTTTTCAAGGTTTCAGATCATTTGGAGAAATTTGACAGTTCTGATGTCTGTACATAAAATTGCAACTGAAACAATAAAAACTTACATCTCCTGGTCAGCGGGTGTAGCCGGCATGTCATCAGCAAGTCGTCTACCGAGCCGGGGGGTGAACTCGACGTTCTCAAACGCTTTATCATCGTACGCCAGGCTGCGACCCAACTTGGGGGTGAAGATGACTTTCTTTGTCACTGTGGGTGAGACTTGGTGGTTAGAGAAAGTAAGTTCTGGTTTCAATTTGATAAAAGTACCTACCATAATATCGGATTTTTTTATTTTTTATTACAAAACCATAATTTGAGTGACATTATCACTGAAAGTGAAAATACATCCATTGTGCTGATATGGCTGATATCATATCCGAAATATATATTTTTTTTAAGCTTGTATGATCCATATAAAATAACAAGATACTTAACAAAAAAAAATGGTAAGTACCTAGTTAAAATTAAAATTAAATAGGAAATGTTATACTGTCAATCAATCTGCCTAGCTTTTCCCACCTATGTTGGGGTCGGCTTCCAGTCTAACCGGATGCAGCTGAATACCAGTATTTTACATGGAGCGATTGCCTATCTGACCTCCACAACCCAGTTACGGGGTAATACGATACCACTTGGTAAAACTGATTGTCAGACTTTCGGGCTTCTGACGACCCGTAACGACTGTCAAAGATCCACGAATGACAGCCGGGACCAACGGTTGAACGTGTTTTCCGAGGCACGGAGGAGTCTCGGTGATGAGTCTGGTAAGATGGTCACCCTTCCACGGGCCAACCCTTAACCTGATCGATCGACCGGTGTGGCTGTTATTCCCCTCAATAGGCACCCACATTTGAGCTGATTATGATTTTATGACATGACTTTTGGTACGTAATGTTGAGCCATTTTACCTCTAGCTTCTGGCTCGTCGGCTTGCATTTCATAAGGTAACTGATCGTAGTAGTATTTCAGCGCGTCCGCAGCTTCCAATAGCTTGAAGAATGCTTGCCTGAAAAGATAATTACTGATGAAATTATTTTTAAGGGAGATGCGCTATAGACGCTGAGGTAGCCCGCGAAATTCATTTCTTTTTTGTATTTTTACAATTTGCAGGTCCGTGTCAAGTTGTATCTTGATCAAAATATGATACGCAACAGTAAAATATATGTATTTACTTAATTTTAACCATAAAAATCATCAATACCTAAGTTAGATACCTAATCTCTAAGTTAGATTTCGTGCAGATTCGTCGAACGAACGAAATCTAACGAATCTGTACGAAATCTAACTTAGAGAGATGTGTTGACTTCATTACCAATACGTACTAATTTGACAGCTATCGTGTATTTGACATCTATCGGCAGTACTAATGGAGAGCCACACGCAAAGCTGTTTGTAGATGGCACTCTGAACGACTGTACATTGTTTTACAAACAAATCCATACAATTTGACAATCGTTTGTTATGTCAAATCAATACAAGACGGACAGTCGATCATGTGCCACCTAGCGTGATAAAAAGTTAGTTTTCCTCCCCATTTGACAGTTATCGTGTGAAGTTGGCATCAAGTGCGATCCTATTCTTATTTGGCACGCATAGTAAACACTACTTCAAAATTCGAACTGTGTCTTATCCGCGAACTCATTTGTTTTTAAAGTAAATCTCTTTAAAAACAAATGAGTTCGCTAAAGCTCACTTAGTGAGGTTCCAAGTGAACTAAACCAAGTAATACCTGTTATCTTCAGTAGCTATTCTTAGGGATCGCTTGCCTATCCTGGGACCGAACCACATGCCACCCCTGTCGCTGTGCGCCCCTCTGTCGGCTCCACCATCCTGTAAGAGAGGAGTGAATTAAACTTCGATTGACTATGGTTCAAATAGTTAGCTATTTTGCCCATACTAGGCCCAGCGCTGGGGCTCTGTCTCGCATCTATAGTCGCAGCATTATGCTGAGCAATGGCCGTTTTGCGTGGATGTGATGCACATTTTCTCCCAACTTGTTCTTTTCGGGTTTGTGTTCTTTGTTTGTGTCATGTATCGCAAATACGTTTTTTTTTTTTCCATAGTCAATCAAACCTGTGATTTTAACAGAAAGATATTTTCAAATGAAACTAAAAGTACGTTATAGTCCTGTTATAAACTTTCATAAAAACATTAGATTCTAACAAGATTCTACTTAACTTTTAAGTCTAATTAGATTCTAAGTGAACACGGGCGTGTCACGCCTGCTGACGTCATCGGAGCGTGGGCGTTCGGGTTTTTTTTAAACTGTCAAGATCGCGCGGCGGACGCGCTAGCGGATAAAACAGAAAATAGACGGTGCTACTTTGGAATATTTCTATACTACAAAAATTTCAAGTAAGTAGGTAATCATGTTTCGGTTTTAGTAGATATGACAACAGTAGACAATATAATCAAATAACACATAGGGAAAATCCAAACGATTTAACCATAATTATACATTTGGTTTTATAGGTATTTTAAAAACACAAAAATTTATGTTTTTTTTTTTAATTTATTGAAATTTGTTGAATTTATTGGGTTTGCCCTTAACCCACGTGATTAATGTTCAATGAAATAAGTATTTTTTGGTTGCAATCCTACAGTCCGCGAGGTTTAAGCTGAGCTTTGCATTTGTGTGAGTGCACATAGATAGTGTAGGTGTGACGTCCGGCATAGAGCGCGACGCGTTCTTTGTTTGGTTTAAAACCGGTTTATACTGCTTTTTGGCAATCGGCTTTTGTTCTTTTAGTACGAGAGGCCATGACCAAAACCATGTGGCATCGTTGTAAAACGTAAAACGACAAGACGATTGAAGATTTTTCCTTACTTAAAACGATAAGACAATAATTTTGCTCATGGGCTCTCGTACCATTTTGGTGATCACTCACACAAATGCAAAGCTCAGCTTATGCCTCGCGGACTGGACCATGTTTAACACAAATATCTATTCTGATCCAATAAGCAGATTTACACGATGTATTTTTGTTTTTAGGGTTCCGTACCAAAATGGTAAAAAAGGAACCCCTATGGTGTCACTCAGTCTGTCTGTCTGTCTGTCACAGCTGGATATCTCAAGAACCACTAATGCTATCAACTTGAGAATAGTTTTAGATGACGTTTACCCAACTATTTTGCAAATAAGAAAGAAATTAAAATATTTATATTTTTTTTGCAACAGGGACTGAAAGGGGGTCTTAAAAAATCAAAGTGGGGCTACTAGGGCATGTGGGGTATCATATAAAAGAGCGCTGTTTGCACATTCTCAAATTTTTTTCTATTTTTTTTTAGGCCGCATAGTTTTCGACTTCTGATGAAAAATGTAAAAAAAATACCGTTCCCCCCCCCCCCCCCCCCCTTATCTCCGAAGTTTGCAAAGAGAAAAATCTGAAATTATTCTATGTGATAGAAGTTTATGATGTAAAGTTTACAGGAAAAATAAAACGATGTCTTTAAGTAGTACACTTTTTCAGAAATCGGAACGGAACCCTCGGTGCGCGAGTCCGACTCGCTCTTGACCGGTTTTTTTATACTCGAATTGATTAAAATAATCATCAACAAGATAAAAAATTGACAATCAGCTCTTTTAAAACTCACTCTAAAAATATTGAAAAAATGTTCTGCACTTACTTACATACTTACAAAAAACTTTTTCACAAAGAAACTAGAACATAATCCACATAAAAATTTGGGAAAAAATACGTATATAGAAGGTAACTCAAAAACTACCTAAGCATAGTTAATTTTTATATGGTACCAACTTTGAGGTATACCATCTCGAATAAAACAATTTTTTTTTTTATCAGACGACTTTGTAAAAAGTTAGGCGTGGCCATACATTTAAAAAAAAATCTCCTTTTTATCGTTGGTTAAAAATTGTAAGACCTTTCGCTATTTCAGAGTCAATACAAATTTCTCCCCAAAAGATTGCCAACGACTGTGAGTTTGTATCATTATCATCTGCTTTTCCCAACTATGTTGGGGTCGGCGGAAGCAGCTGAATACCAGTATTTTACATGGAGCAACTGCCTATCTGACCTCCACAACCCAGATACTGGGTTGACTGGTTGTCAGACTTTCGATCGAAAGATCTACAAATGACAGCCGGGACCAACGGCATAACATACTTTCCGAGGCACGGAGGAGTCTTGATAGGTACGTAATGAATGGTCACCCATCCACGGACTGGCCTCAGCAAGCGTAGCTTAACCTTCGATCCATGAGGTTATTATTATTTAGCCGAGAGCCCCTCAAGTGAGTTTGTCGGCTTATTTCACAATAAATTCAAAAATGGAACAGAATTTGTATGAAATTATCTGGACCAAGTAAGAGAGGCTCTTAAGGCCCAGGTTCCAAGATTGGTTTAGCTCGGTGTGTAAGTGAAATGGCGTTATGGCTGTCTAGTTTGACGCACGAGATAGAAGATTCTCACGCGCACCGGAATTATGTCGTAAAAATGCAAATAAAATCGTATAAAATTAGAAATTAACTATTTAATAAAAAGTAATCCATCACTGGATGCAGTTTGGAATTTGACATTTCATGGTATATTTTTAATTATAATTATAATTGTTAATGAAGGGATAAACTGCTTTTAAAGATTATTAGGAGGTATGTTTAAAGATTTTTTTGGTGCATTAAAATATGTATAATTATGTTTTGGCTTCCATCACTGTATGCGAAAAAGACTTGAAAATATCATATTTTTTTTACATGTCAAAATTATTTACGGTCTATGAGATACACTGCTTTAAAAAACCACCTTTTTGATCGTTTTCAGGAAATCTGGGCCTTAAGGCGCGGACTGACTACGATATTAAACGGCACACAATCGCGTAATCTATTGTCACCATTAGTTGGCTTGAAATTTGAAAATTGAAAATAATATTTGTGTTGCCTAGCTGCGAATATGCATTTATTACCCGGGTTTTCTTTAGATTATTCAGAATATACATAATAAATTAAATAATTGTCCGGTAAAATTTAAAAAAAATACAAATTCTATTAAATTCTTTAAAAAAAGAATGTTGTCAGCGCTGAAAATACAGAGATGTTCGACGCCAAAGTTTATTTTTGTGGAGCAACTTCCAAATTTTTTTTGGGAATATCAAAATATTTTTTACTATTCTATTCAATTAAAATATTTCTTTAAACCCTTCTCTGTCCACTGCATTTTTTGCGTCGGATAGTTTAATTGCGTTACGTCATACTCGACAATCCAAGAAACCAATTTTTGTGAATATTGAGCTAATACCGCGCATTTTCATAAAACAAATGACGATTACTGTTATCCAAACTTACCTTGACATCGTTATTATTGGCCAAAACACAACTGAAGGAAAAAATGAAAAGTCCAGTTAAAACTGTTGTTCCGTACATTTTGGAAGGAGTTGCTGAAGTCAACTGATATCTCTGGATAGCTGGAGAAACTATATATACTCCACTAAATGGAAATCGTATGCTAATGACGGGGGAGGCTGGGGAAATACGGCACGTGGATTTTCCTAGGCTCGATGTAGATTGGTATAAGTATATGTATATATTTTTTTTGTTTTGTAATGGAATTTACGTTGTGAGTTTTAAAATAGATCAGGTATACTCGTGGGTGGAAACCCCTGTTGGTTGAAACTGGTTTTTGGTCCATACGGTCGAGGTTTACTTTGTTTTTTTTTTTTTGGTGCAATTGTAATACCTATGTTGGTATTGTTATTAATCTATCTATATAAAAGAAAGTCGTGATAGTTACACTATTTATAACTCAAGAACAGCTGAACTGATTTGGCTGAAAATTTGTGGGGAGGTAGCTTAGAACCAGGAGACAGACATAGGATACTTTAAAAAAAACGGATAAAACGTGGTATAACAACGGCTGGACTGATTTAGATGAAATTTTGTGTGTGGGTTCCTGGTTCCTGGTTTGAAAACACAATTGGACCCGGTAGGTGGCGCTGCAGTCGGGTTCTAGTATCGTTCAGACAGGACAACGTCTGTCGGGTCCGCTAGTAACTCATAAATATAAGTTACTATACCAAGAGGTATCGTACTGACAATGATCCGAGGCACAGAGGGTCTCGGTATGTAAAGATGTTTAGCCATCCACCTATTAACCGCGGCGACCGTAGCTTAACCTGATTTAAAGACTAAGCCACGAGCTTGCTTTTAAATTGTACCAGCTTTTGCCCGCGGCTTCCCCCTCGTAGATGTCGGAAAATATCCCACGGGAATGTACTACCGGGAAATCCTTCCTTATTCCTTGTCTACATTATAAAGGGAACCTCTGTGCAAAATTTCAGCTTTCTAGGTCCAAGGGTTTGGGCTGGGCGTTGATGAGTCAGTCAATCAGTCAGTCAGTCAGGACTTCTCTTTTTATTCATACAACGGGTCGTTTTGCATCCTCGTCAAATTTAAGCGTGTGGTATAATAGACCATCAAACCGAACAACTTTCTCCATGGGACCAACATCATAATCGCGAAAAAAATTTCAACTGTCCCCTGTAAAACTTTAATACCCACTCGACGTAAATGTATGGAACAGCTGATTATTTTTTCGCGATTACGATGTTGGTGCCATGGAGAAAGTTGTTCGGTTTGATGTTCACGACACGTTGTATATGATAGAAGATTTTTTTTTAAGAAACAAATCGCTGTAAATCTAAACTAAACGTAGAAGGAACCACGATCCCTCTGGGAACGAATCAATGTAAGTGTTTACTATGGCCACAGTATAAATATGAACAGTAGGTAAACTACGAACAAACTTACACGACAGGAACGATGCGACGCGACGCGGTGAAACTACTGATCCGCTTCGGAATTTTTTTTCAGTAATGGTCCTATCCTGGAAGCTACAGTACCTATTGCTGAGAGTTGTAGGATATATTTTATGTTACTTTTATCGACATATTTGACGCGGACGAAGTCGCGGGCAGATTCTAGTACAGTAGTACCCAACTAACGAGGCGCGTCGTGAATCTTCGTTCGCACAGAAAAGAAAGTATGGCCCCGAAGATTAACGAGAATGCTTAAAACTTACAGTCAACCTTAGATCACTACTGTAAAGTTCATAATACACTGCAGCTGTTAGTTCCGTCTCACTCGCAAGTATGGCGGCTGACTTACATCATGGCGGCAGCTGCCGACCAATAGCGGTACAGGAAAAAGAAGCGCGGTGCGTGGAGTGCGCCGATTGGTCAATAGCATTTCCCGCGCTTTGAAAATTCATCTTCTGCGCAGGTACCTCGGTAAGCCATATCAGTTGGGTACTACTGTACGCACGGCTACAGATCAAGCTATACATTTCCAGTTTACACTAACCTCTCATTGTAAGGAAATCCTATACAATGCGAGATCAGCTTACACTGGAAATGTATAGCTTGATCTGTAGCCGTGCGTACTTTGCAATAATTGCAATTGCACCGTGCTAGCCCGCGAAATTAAACTTTTCTTGCGGTTTTTGCAATTTGCAGGTCATTGTCAGGTTGTATTTTGATCAAAATATGATTTACGACTATAACAAATATGTATTTACGTAATTTTTAACCATAAAAATTATCAATACATCTCTCTAAGTTAGATTTCCTCCGGAATGGTCTGATTTCGGAAATCAGACGAATCTGGAGGAAATCAAGGTATCTCATAGCCTAAGTAAAAGCAAAAATCCATATTACAAAAAAAACAAATTTTTGCTTTTACAAACAGACGTATATCGATGTAGGTATGGGAGAACATATTTTTCAACTACAATGCTGTTTGTTTTTGGTTTAAATTCCTCCCAACTACTGAACCCTTCTTTGTGACTGGTCCGACGTGAACCTGGTCGGTTTTTTCATTGTACGAAAGCCTAAAAAAATAAAAAATAAAAATCCGTAGGTTCACCAACTTCCCCATTGTCCTCCCTGTATTAAAGTATTAGAGGCAAATTGATACAAATCTAGTTTCGCGAAGTATATTAGAGTTCAATGTGAGCTGTCAATCTGCGCACCCCCGCAGATTATACATAGCGATGTAGTATTTACAATACCTACGAATAAAGAAAAAAACCGGTCAAGAGCGAGTCGGACTCGCGCACCGAGGGTTCCGTTCCGATTTATGAAAAAGTGTGCTATTTAGAGACATCGTTTTATTTTTCCTGTAATCTTTACATAAACTTCTATCACATAGAATAATTTCAGATTTTTATCTTTGCAAACTTCGGAGATAAGGGGGGAATGGTATTTTTTTTTACATTTTTCATCAGAAGTCGAAAACTATGCGGCCTAAAAAAAAAGAAATAAAATGTTTAAGAATGTGCAAGCAGCGCTCTTTCATATGATACCCCATATGCCCTAGTAACGCCACTTCGAATTTTTAAGACCCCCTTTCAGCCCCCGTTGCAAAAAAAACATATGTATTTTTGTTTCGTTCTTATTTGTAAAATAGTTCGGCAAACGTCATCTAAAACTGTTCCAAATTTCAAGTTGATAGCATTAGTAGTTCTTCCAGCTGTGACAGACAGACAGACTGAGTCACACCATAAGGGTTCCTTTTTACCATTTTGGTACGGAACCCTAAAAAGAAGGTTTGATTTCAGCTGACCTATTTTTAATCGAGTTGGTGTCTTTATTTTTGTATTTTCGTTTTTATCCGTCTTCAAAACAAGAAGGAGGTTCTCAATTCGTCGCTAAAAATCAGCTCTTCAGTACATTTATCTACACCAAACTCGTCAAAATGTAGGGAACAGCTGTTTTTATTTTTTTTCGCGATCTGAGGTTTGGTCCCATAGTAAAAGTTGTTCATATTCATGGGTAGAACACCCTGTGAAAATTTAGTCCACCTATTTTAATGGGGCCTATATAATTTTTATGTATGTAGGTACACCGATTTCTCCGTCAATTTTGGACTGATTTTGAAAATTCTTTTTTTATTTGAAAGGGTATGCTCTCGATTTTTCTCGATCTCGATATTTTATAGGCACACTTTTAGAGATTTGGGTATTTTTTATATTAAGTACTTAACTCGTGCATTGGCTCTCGGAAAGCACCATTTGGTGAAGTTGAACTGATGATGAAGACTACATTATGGCCATCGGAACTAATAACAAGTTTTCACGGTTTGCGATTCTATTAAGTACCAATTTATGCTCGTCACAACATTATGGTGAAGTGGAGCTGATGGTGACTTCACCAGCAGCTCCAGTTCTCCTGGTTTTTACTAGGAGAACTCCTCAACAATTAACGTCCCTGGATCGGGCAAAGCAATATTTTGAAAAAGATGATAAGCAGCATAGAATTTTACTCTAAGATAAGCAGTTGACATAAGGCTATTGTAACTTAGCTAGATTACAAACTGACCCACTAAAAATTTAAAAATAAATACCTTTTTTACAAAAAAAAAACAACCGACTTCCAAAAAAAACTGCATAGGAAAAAATAACTTTAATTTCGGAAGTCGGTGGCAAAAAACAAACAATACAGATCCAAGGCACCGATTTCCGAAATTAAAGTTATTTTTTACTTTGCAGTTTTTTTTTTTGGAAGTCGGTTGTTTTTTTTTTTTTGTAAAAAAGTTTTTATTTTCACTTTTGGTGGTATTGACCCCCACACAAATTCGAATATCACTACACCTGCAAAAGATATTAGAACATCACCCACATAAAAAGTGGGAAAAATACGTATTATTGAAGCTAACTCAGAAACTACCCAAGCAAAGTAAATCAATTTTACATGGGACCAACTTCGAGGTATACCCTCCCGAATAAAGTAAGAATCTTTCAAATCTGACTACTTACTCCAATGATCTTAAAAAGTTATGTGTGGTCATACATAAAAAATACTTATACCTAGGTACATTGTAGAGCACTCATTCCTAGCTTAGGGTTCCGTACCCAAAGGGTGCCAATGGGGTCCCTTATTACCATACAAGGCTTGTTTTCTTCGGCGTTTTTTAATGACATCACACATTGTAACAAAAAATATCTATTGTTAATTATTTGTATTATTATATTACTTGTATCCTTTATTTTTAGTACTGGGAAAATAAAATTAACTAGGTATTAATAACACTTTGGCGTAGTATTATATTATCCTGTGACTTTGTTTTATTTAGCATGAAAAAATAATCTGTATATATAATATAAATATGTTCCGTTCCGATTTCTGAAAGTGTGCGTGTGTGTGAAAAGTGTGCTACTTAGAGACATCGTTTTATTTTTCCTGTAATCTTAACATAAACTTCTATCACATAGAATAATTTCAGATTTTTATGTTTGCAAACTTCGGAGATAAGGGGGGGGAACGGTATTTTTTTTACATTTTTCATCAAAACACGAAAACTATGGGGCCTGAAATAAAATAAAAAAATGTTTGAGAATGTGCAAATAGCGCTCTTTCAAATCACCACACATGCCCTAGTAGTCCCACTTTGAATTTTTATGACACTCTTTCTGTCCCTGTTACAAAAAAAATATAAATTTTATATTTTTACTTTTTCTTATTTGTAAAATAGTTGGGTAAACGTCATCTAAAACTGTTCTAAATTTCAAGTTGATAGCATTAGTAGTTCTTGAGATATCCAGCTGTGACAGACAGACAGACTGACAGACAGACTGAGTCACACCATAAGGGTTCCTTTTTTACCATTTTGGTACGAAACCCTAAAAATGAATCCCTAGTCCCTTGGTCATCGCATCACGCGTGAACGGATGGAACAATTTCGCTAATTCTTTTTTTGTGTTTATTATTGTCAGGAGAAGGTTCTTATGAAAGAAAAAATTAAGAAAATTTCGCAGGAAATTGGAAGATTTCAGAAAACTTAACGACTTTTTTAACTTCTCGCGTTTACATTAAAATATGCATAGTCAAGACAGGACTTGACGTCTGTCGGGTCAGCTAGTAAATAATAAAATTCTTGACATACTTAATGTAAAAATAATGTTCTAAGTAATTGATAAAGTTACAGACACAATACCTATTCTAGTTTTAAGTTATCTTGCTGCGCCCCAACGGGCCATGTACTCATTAGTTGTAACTGTGTATAAATTGTGCAATAAATATATAAATAAAATAAAAACATTTAAAAGAGAGCTTATAAATGTCTATCAAATTTTAGGTTTACTAAACTATTCCAAATGGCCTTGCTAGGAACAGGGCTCCATACGTGGCCGATATAATAATTCGGCCTTACAAAGAGCAGGGCCTTACATGGGTCACCCACCTTACTATAGGGACACCTCTGCCCAAACCTTCGCGGAATATAGGGGTGAAGTTTTTACGAAAATACACGGCAATTTTTCTTTACTTCTTCCCCGATTCAATCGTAATCATTCATTTCAATTAAGTGTAGATTAAGCAAACGAATTCATTGCCAAATTAACAAATGAATCAATTAGTAGTACCTTAAAATACTTTCATTAAAGTTAAGTAATTAAATTAAGGTGTTTTCTGTGTACCTACCCTGGAAACTAAATGCTCCTCTACAAAAAGGGATCACCTAAGAGTCCTCAGAGATCAGACCACCCACCACCCACCACCACCTCACCCACCACCAGTGAGTAAGAGCGAGTAAGAGTGTTAAGAGGTCCCCGAAAAGATTAGCAAATTAATCAGTTGTCATTATTTCCTATATTTGTAACTATACAGGAAAGGTTTAGGTGGTTAAATAAAGGTAAACAATCTTGATGTTACTTTTTACACAAACACATGTTAAACAAATAAACTGCTGCTTAAACGAATGGTTCAATTGATTTAGTAATCATTATTGTTGTATTTACATTGGTTTTTAGTTGCATTTTATTTTTAAACCGAGGTTTTACAATAAAAAAGATAAAAGACACATCAAGATTGTTCACCTTTATTTCACTAGGTACCTAAACCTTTCTAGTATAGAATTGTCGCTCCAATTGCACTTAGTAGACTCAATTTGTGCATCAATGTGTACAATCACGTAAAAATTGGGATTAGTCCGCAATTTATTTATTTATTTATTTTGAATAGAACGGTCGAAACCAATTACACTATTTAAACATATTACATATGTACCTATAATTTATTTAACACAGTCATGCATTCTTCTCACAAAAATTCAAACACTCTGACAGTATCATCTTCCATTCAGTCTCAAACACATCAAGATCTGTGTTTGAGTTCAGGAGAGCGTTAAGAGGAAACGTGGGTGCTCTTTTCTCCATACAAAAAGATACAAACGCTCTCGCCTGTTTTTTTTCTGGTTAATGACCATAAAGCAATGATTTTTTACAGAAATATAAATATCAGCTACTTGTATGCCCCTATGTTTTCCTTTTTGATGATATATTATTTTTATAAGAACTAGAACCCTCCAAAAATGCTCAAAATTGCCTATTCAGACCGCTGTCAACAGACGCCTAGTGTACCAATTTGACAACTATTAACGAAAAAAGGAAAACATAGGGGCATAGTATATATCCTTCTTATTCAGTTTATGAAATATCTTTTAAATTGGTTCAATATTGGAGGAGGAAATAGGCGAGAGCCAAACCTCGAAATGTGACTTTTTACACAGGCTATTTAGTCGAATCTGCAGTTGTCCTTATCGCACGAATTCGAGTGTGGAGCGCTCGCAGAGCGACAGCAATACCTTCTTAAAATACCTAATTTTTCGTCCCCGTTTCCTCTTAATAGCAGCTAATGTCCTAGGAATAGGTGACTTGGAGCGTGCAACAGTACGGCAACTTGGAACAGCCAGTAAGCGGTGTTTTCTGCTCTACGACAGTAATTGTCTGGGACAAACAAATTACAGATTTCATTATGGAGATCAGGCACATCAATAATCCCCCTAAGAATTTTAAATATTACAGTCATCTGATCGCGCGACCGTCTTACTTCAAGAGAATTGAAACTTAAGAAACCGAACAGGAATTTAGTAGGATACAAGAGAGGATAATACCCGTACAAGTGCTTGTAAAGGTATCTAAGGAATGCTTTTTGAACTTTTTCTAAAGCTAACACATACTGCTTCTCAAAAGGATCTCGATTCCATACGCACGCACAGGACTCAAGCTTGCTACGGACCAATGCCTCGTAAACAAGTTAATTCCTGGTAAGCATAGCTTTAAGTACCTATCATTAGGGTTCCGTACCTCAAAAGGAAAAAACGGAACCCTTATAGGATCACTCGTGTATATGTCCGTCTGTCATAGCCAATTTGCTCCGAATGTAATGGACCGATTAAGTTGAAATTTGGTAAGTACACATATGAATTTCTGTGACCCAAACACGGACGGGTAAAGTAAATCAATGAATTTTGAATATGGGGGTCACTTTTGGGGGGAACTAAGAATGTAAAAAAAAAAATTAACTGTACCGTGTGCAGTAGGTACTGTACAAATACAGTATTGTACTTTTATCAAAATGAAAGGGCTTAACTATGAGGGTCTCAAACATATGTTTTTTTTTTTATTTTAAGATCAATTTTTAAGTTATTTAAGAAAATAATTACGAAAATTGACCATTTACCTCCTACTTATCTCCAAAACTACTGAGCCTGAAATTTAAAAAAAAATACCGAGAATAGTTCTTCACCTGTAGATTATAGGAAAACCTATAAGAAGTCTGTGGTCTTAAAATAACATGGTAAATCTCTCAATATTGTGAGTACAAACTTACATTTACAGTTGGAATGTATGGGAGAACATATTTTTCAACTACAATGTTAAGTTTGTTCTTGGGATAAATTCATCCCAACTACGAAACCCTTCATTGACCGTGGTCCGACACGGACTTGGCCGGTTTTTTAATTTTTAGTCAGAGAGGGAGGAATTTTTTGTATCAAAAAATTCTACAACATCTGATTAAAAATTTGTGCAAGAAATTTCAAAATGTTCCATATCTCCTGACTTATTTTTTTTTTCTCAATGGTGGCCCTGATAGCAACTATAATAGCCTTAATCTGATGGATCAACCCGTGCTGGTGTTATTACTTGGCCACGAGCTCCACAAAACCGCACCAACTTACTCTCAGACTATAACGGTTCAGGGACGTCATTACCTGGACAATGAACTATTTTCCTACCGAGGAGTGGTATTTACAAAGTGTTGTTTTGCATCCTCGTCAAAAAGGGTGTGGTATAGACCATCAAACCGAACAACTTTTTCCATGGCACCAACATCGTAATTGCAAAAAAATAATCAGCCGTCCCATACATTTGCGTCGCGTAGGTATTGAAGGTTTCTATAAGACAGTTGAAAACTTTTTCGCGAATACGATGTTGGTTCCATGGGAAAAGTTGTTCGGTTTGATGGTCTATACCCTTAAATTTGACGAGGATGCAGAACGACTCGTTGTATATAAATACAAAGAGAAAAACCCTTGAACCTAGAAAGCTGAAATTTTGCACAGAGGTTCCCTTTATAATGTAGACGAGGAATAAGGTAGGATTTCCCGGTATTACGTTCCCGTGGGATATGTTCCGACATACATGCGAGCGGAGCCGCGGGCTAAAGCTAGTCAAGATACAAAACTGAAATCTTTTATGTAGCACCTGCAATTTACTCCCACACCCTTAAGGGATTAACTGGCTGACCCGACAAACGTTGTCCTGTCAAAATTTCAATAATTCAAACAAAATTCACATAGAAAATGCACTTTCAGTTTTCCTTAATTTTCCAATTTTCCCGGCAACTTTTCAAACATTTTCTTTCATACAAACCTTGTCCTGACAATTATAAACACAACAAAAAAAGAATTAGCCAAATAGGTGCAAACGCGTAACCGTTCTGAAATTATGCGCGTACAAACATTCGGCAAATGATTTTTACTAGCGGACCCGACAGACGTTGTTCTGTCTGAACTATCCTAGTACCCGACTGCAGCGCCACCTACCGGGTCCAATTGTGTTTTCAAACCATCCAGGAACCCATTCAAATATACACACAAAATTTCATCTAAATCGGTCCAACCGTTTAGGAGGAGTTAGGTGACAAACACACGTACAGAAGAATTATATATATTATTAAGATAGATAGATTATCATACAAACAATAAAAAAGGTTGTATACGTGCACTTTTATTTTTAAAAGTTTACAAAGAAACGGCTGAGTAAATAATATAAATAATAAAATGGAATAATAATTAATAATATAATGCGCGCGCTTGCACTTGCTAACAAACAATTTTTCCTTTGTTTCTTTGTTTAAAAAGATTTATTTTTTCGTTTAATTTATTTGTTTTTTGTTTGTTTTACTTTGAAAAGAGAGTTTGAAGTGATCAATTACATGTAGGTAAGTAGGTATACAGAAATAATATCACCCCTGTTATCAGCTTAGGGTTAGGCAGAGGAGTACATAAACAGGAATTTTTGAGATGGGGCTACATCGATAAATTTTGTGTTTTTAAAATTCCTATAAAACCAAATGCCAACCAACAATACCAACGTGTAACGTTGAATGCGCAAAACCTCTTAAGGGGTCATTGTACTCATTATTATGAACAACTTTTACTATGGGACCAAAACTGAAATCGCGAAAAAAAAATCAGCTGTTCAGTACATTTCTGTTGGCATAATTCGTCAAAATGTACTGAACAGCTGATTTTTTTTCGCGATTTCAGGTTTGGTCCCATACTAAAAGTTGTTCATAATAATGAGTACAATGACCCCTTAAGAGGTTTTGCGCATTCAACGTTCCACGTTGTATATGGTTAAATAATTTGGATTTTTCATAAACAGTGTTATTTGACTATATTGTCTACGGCTGTACTAAAACCGAAATATGATTACTTACTTAACATTGTAGTTGAAAAACTAGAAATCCCAAAAAAAATACTTTTTTGTGCGATAAAAATACAAATTAAATTAAAGATTTTCGGACTTTCTCCTTTACTTGTGCTGTGAGACCTTGCTTCTTGCCAAATTTCATGATTCTAGGTCAACGGGAAGTTCCCCAGTTAGGTTTTGATTTTGCGAGTATCAAAATATATGTCGCATTTGGCCGTATTTTTTTACTGCGTTGACTTAGAAGCTTGATTTTAGGGCTCCAAGTGACTACAGACCTACGTATTTAATTTTAATTTCAGCTCGATACCTCCACTCGCTCTTGGGAAAAAGGGTCTTGGGAAAGGGTGACACACTGACAGACAGGCAGACAGACGGACAACGAAGTGATCCTATAAGGGTTGCGTTTTTCCTGATGTACGACCCTAAAAAGTGAAAAATTTTATGTTTTTCTATCTGATGGTTCAGCCATTTTTCCAAAATTTGTAAATGCAGCTTTACCATCAACTGCTGTCCTGCGTGTCGGACCAAGCACACTGGAGTTCCGTAGGTAGGATGAATATTATTTCATTTTCATCTTCTTCTTCTTCTTAGCTTGAAAAAACATTTAGGATTATTTATCGCGAAATGCAGACAATCAAGCTGCCTAGCCTTTTCCCAACTGTTGCTTCCAGTCTCACCGGATGCAGCTGAATACCAGTATTTTACATGGAGCGACAGCCTATCTGACCTCCACAACCTAGTAACTGGGTAATACGATACCCCTTGGTAAGACTGGTTGTCAGACTTTCGGGCTTTCGACGACCCGTAACGACTGTCAAAGATCCACGAATGACAGCCGGGACCAACGGCTTAACTTGCTTTCCGAGGCGCGGAGGAGTCTTGGTATGTAAAGATAGATCCCATCTATGGACCAACCGCCACGAGCTCCTAGCTCCTATAATCTTCCTAACTACGATTAGGATTATAATATCGCGAAATGCAAAAAAAAAAAAACTAAGTACTTTTACTCAAAGACAATAAAAATCTAAAATCAATACACAATCATATTTACATTTCTGTACCCTTTATAAGGTTTTCCAATAAATCATATCTAGTGCATTTATCACAGATATTTGTCCAGATGTGTTCGATTTGTATGCAGCTATAGAATTGATTGCATATAAATACTGTGGGAACTTAGGCTGGGCATCATTCGATCCAGTCCTCGGCTTCCAGTCGTTGGCTGAGATGGGTGCCAGTAAGATTCTCCTCTGGGTCTTCGCCCTCTGTGTAAGTAACTCATCTTTTTTTTATTTCACCATTTTTTCTGAACCTACATTGGTTTTCAGAGGAAAATTTAACAATTTTGCTACCTCCAGTACTGTCTCTCTTCTCCCTAAAATATTTAGGGAGACGATTCTTAGAGGTCTTCTATTCCTCAGACTCAAACTCAAACTCAAAGCATTTATTTCAATTAAAACAATTACTGGCACTTTTGAATTGTCAAAGAGTCGGTCAGTTAGTCAGAAAGTTGAAGCTAGTTGCACATTCCAAAACGTAGATCTCTATGCAGAAGAACGGGCAAGAAACTCCACGGATATGGTTACAAAATATTGGTTACATCATTCATGTTGAAATTATACATGTGATATACAATCTCTGGCTTCATGTAGTCTTTGAAATCTTATAAATTCTCTTCTGTTTTGTGTTGGAGGTGCTCGTGGCTAAGTAACAGCAGCAACTCGATCTTGTCGTGGTTGGTCCATTTCATACCGAGCCCCTCCTTACCTCAGGAAGTACGTTAGCCATCGGCGACGCGACAGCAGGAATGCTGTCATTCGTAGATCTTTGACAGTCGTTACGGGTAGAAGCCTGGTCTGACAACCAGTCTTATCGAGGGGTATCGTGTTACGTAGTAACTGATTGTGGAGATCTGATAGACAGTGGCTCCATGTACTACCCGTTGTCTACCTCTACCACCCGCCGATAGTAGCGTGCATCGGAACTAAGTGGGTGGTAGAGGTAGGAAAGTGGAATGCAAGGTAGGGGCATTCTCGACGTGAACGGGATGTAGGATATAGGATGCTCTAAATTTTCTGTTTTTAATCACGTAAATTTTGTTTTTTTTTTTCAGATCGTCAATGCATATGCGGGATGGTGTAAGTTATTTGAATTTAATAATTTAATATTCTATTCTCTCTTTGTAATCTTACTTATAGTACAGTCAGTGGCCTGCATGACCCAACCCTTCTTCTCCTCGTCTTCTTTGTAAGAGGGGTCAGGTAATCCAGACAGTACCTGCTTAGCTTGGAAACTATTCCCCATAACGAAAGATTCCTTGGAGCTTTTGGCTAAGTAATAACAGCCGCGCGGGTCAATCGATCAAGTTAAGCTACGCTTGCCTCGGTTGGTCCTCGCCTCGGAAAGCACGTAGCCGTCGGTCCCGGCTGTCATTCGTGGATCTTTGACAGTCTTTACGGGTCGTCAGAAGCCCGAAAGTCCGACAACCAGTCTTACCAAGGGGTATCCTAGGTTGTGAAGATCAGATAGAGGCAGTCGCTCCATGTAAAATACTGGTATTCAGGTGCATCCGGTTAGACTGGAAGCCGACCCCAACATAGTTGGGAACAGGCTAGGCAGATGATGACTTATGTCTATTTTGTTTTGCTCTCATCGGTGAAGGCAAACATCGTGACGAAACTGACAAGTTCTAGAAACAAAACTTCGAAGACATGGTGACATCTACCAACCCGCACTGGGCCCGCGTGGTGGATTACGGCACACTCCCCTCACAGAGAGGAGGCCTCTGGGGAACATTTTAGGATTGCCTCGTTCTTGTGGTCGCAAGCAAGCGCTACTACTAAGCATAAGTTCGATTGCCAGGTTCTCAATAGCAACCCGGAGTCTAGATTCGTGCCCGGTTGATGGCTATAGGCTCGTCCCTATCACATGGGATTTTACCCATAACTGCCGAAATGTGGGTGTAATATTAGGTTAGGGGAAAAAATTCCTTCGTATTTTATATACAAATTCAAGACATTTTTTTTTTCATAGTTTATTATTTAGTTATGTGTCATTTGCCAAATGGATCAAAACTGTTTTGTGGTCAACCCCTAACTCTTCAGCTATATCGTAACTACTAATATACCGACCTTGCTCCACTTTACCAAAAATGGCATCGGCTTTATCCGTAACAGGGTGACAAGAGGCGACTAGAGCGAGCTGCATCCTTGACATCAAAATTCCCGGACTGAAAACGCTTGAACCAACTTTGTGCTACTCTTACTGACAATGCGTTAAGTCCATAAACGTCTCAAATTTATTTCGTGGCTTGTGTTGCATTTTCCCTTTTTTGTAATAAAACTTAAAAATGTGGTATCGAATTTGTTCGTTAGATGCACTCATTTTGGCGGGCAGAAAAACAATTGAAAAATGGCGGGAAAACTTTTTATTTTTCTTTTCTAAAATGTCATCTATTTAATGGTATGTATCAACACCAGCCAGATACAAACAGTAGAGCCTGAGAGATTTTATTACAACTTTATACCTATAAAATACGAAAAAACTTTTTCCCCGACCTATTAGTACACTATTTCTCCGAAGGCAGAGTTGCATCTATAGAGGCACAACTGTGCCTTCGGAGTAATAGTCGTGATGTTATCTTACGTTACCTATGTTATGGCTGATTGTGTTATGGAATGGTTTTATTTGTCTTCAGATCCGCCACGACCAGTCCCTGTCCCTGACATTCACATAAAAACAGAGGAGAGTGACTACAGCAGAGACAGCGACGCAAAAAGTATACTAATCAGCGACTGTTCGGGGGTCAAAGGGGAGTCTTCCAGAAGGGACCGAGAAAAATATGACCAAGAAAACACCGAGTACCATTCCAGTGACAAAGGTATAGAAAAGAGTCGTCGCGACCAAAGCTACACGAATGCTGCAGACGCAGTTAGCGGCTTCGAAGTCACTCCTGATGGTAATCACAGAAGAGACTACGGAAAAGATGTTAGAGCTAGTGAGAGTAAAGACAAAAAAGAGTCGTTAATTCAGCGACCTGACGGAACTGTGGTCCAGGCTGAAGAAACAAATGAAAGTGAGGACTTCTCTTCAAATACTTATGAAAGTACAACGGACACTAAGCCCGCTCCAAAGCCTTGTGAGACTGCAAAGCGTGAGTCATTTTTAAACTTTTTAAACTTTCGCGATTTGTACACATTATAAAATATTATCGAGAACGGGTCTTATCGCGATATTCTTTTTTACGAGGTAAACAGGTACCTACTTGTTTCCCGACGTTTCGACCGCCTTGCAGCGATCGTGGTCACGGGAGGACTGATGACAGCTCAGCGACGTCTTCGACGTCATTTTTTTTTTCCTATCTAAAGGGTTGTGATGGCCCAGCGGTAAGGCCCCACCTCCATGAGCCATGCACGATGGCTGTGACTGTGTGAGATGTGACTTTTTCAATGTATGTTAGAGAATTCGATTCCCGCACGGAACAAATATTTGTACGACCTACAAGTATTTGTTCCGAGTCTGGGTGTTTTTCTAGCTATAATATGTATGTATTTACAAAAAAAAAAAAATATAATAAGTAGTTTATCAGCTATCTCGTTACCATAACACAAGCATTAGGTTGCTTAGCTTGGGACTAGATGGCGTTGTGTGAAATGTCCGAGGATATTTTTATTATGATATTTATTCATTCGTTTCCGCACTTAGTCCTTCATGTGGACCATTGTGCGTGAAATCAATACTACCGGGATTATAAGTATCCTTTGTCCTAACTCAGGTCATAGTCTGTGTGCCAAATTTCATCGAAATCTGTTTCGCCGTTAAGGCGTGAAAAGGTTGACGGTTCGTATTTATAATATTAATTGTAGTACACTGTGTGTACCTATCACAAAGGAGTGGTCACATTTAAGAGTGCGGTACAGACTATCAAATGGAACAACTTTTTCCATGGGACCAACATCATAATCGCGAAAAAATTATTAACTATCCCATACATTTAGGTGGAGTAGTTTTTTGAAGTTTTCATAGACGCTTGCTCACATTCGCTTGTACGGATATGAACATTATTTCAATTACTATATGGTTCATATTATCTTGTGCCTAAGAAGTTTATGTAAAGATTACATGAAAAATAAAACGATGTTTTTAGATAGCACACTTTTTCAGAAATCATCAATTTTATATATGCTGGTACGGAACCCTCGGTGCGCGAGTCCAACTCGCTCTTGACCAGTTTTTTTTTAATTATTTTAATTTCTATTTCAGATGCTCACATGATGATGGATTGTGAGTTACCAAGTAAGTGATCTTGAATACTTAATTTTTATTATGTTGCTAAAAAAAAAATACTTATATTGCCTCAGTGGTCTAGTGGTGCTGTTGAGCATGAGGCCCCGGGTTCGAATCCCAGGTCGGGAAAATTGTTATTGGGTTTTTCCATCAGGAATTTCTCAACTGCAGCCCGGAGTCTGGATTTGTGCCCGGTTGAGGCAATAGGATCGCTCCCTATTACAGATAAACCAGTCTAAAAATGAATGATTCGCGGCGTATTATACAGGGTGTAAGGGACAGCCCTCCGCAAACTAACAGGGTGCATTCAGCTCCTCATTTTGAATCATATTCCACCGGAAATTTTCTCAGGAAAATTTTTATTTTTTCAAATTTTTTTTCAGTGACATTTTCGTTATTTCAACGTAAAATTGCATTGTGTGTTCGCAGCACTCCGTTTATGTAAAAAAAAAAACTGCAAAAAAACAGCAAAAAAAAAAACCAGCAATGGATGTTGAAATACTCTAACCAACGACGCGTGAAATCAGCTGTTCACTTTCTATCTAGCTACAGAGTTCATCGAAGTCACCGCATACCTATTACCTTCCTCTCCCAACCACTAATAGACGCTCCGATTTGTGCACAAAAACACAAACAAATCAGGTTTATTGGATTCCCTTAACGTTCCTGAAAAAATTTCATGTACCGGTCATCTTAGTATCACATACTGAATTCACCATATCAGTTTGCGGAGGGCTGTCCCTTACACCCTGTATATTTATTTATAGAATTATAATCATAAAAGTCATCAATACAACTCTCTAAGTTCATGTGGCGGAATCTACATCGCCACATACGAACTACGCGTCACACTGACGTCACGCAATCCTGTATCGCGCAATCAGAGATTACCGCGCAACTAGCATATTATGATATACAACGTCCCGACATCAACCGTTCTGTAGGAACGTCAAGTCCGTACCTCTGTCGCTGGTCGCCTTCTGCTGGGCTTCACCCATGTAGATGGGGGTTCCACCTGGTAGGGGCTGACCGCCGGGGTACGGTGAAGAAAGCGGCGGTGACTAGCAGCGTCGTGGCGTACCTACAGACACAAATATAGCATCTACACACAGGGGCGCGAGGCGCCCCATCATCCTAGGCCGTGTTAGGCCCACCATGAGGGGCCCATATTTACGGGTCAACGTGTTGCATCCGCGGACAGGGGGCTATGCCCCGGAGCCGCACGCCACGCCCCCTAGGGAGCGTAGCGACATCTCGACCAGTGGACATCAAACGTCGGGCAGTTGCCCACCAGACACGTCACCGGTCTGGTCAGAGGATGCTCCCTTTCCCTCACGCCTCTTTAATATTAATGATCCACCCTATTGAATGACTAAGTATTTCATGAAATCATGAGATTTGAAATCAATTCTAAAGTTGTATTGCTGATTCTAATGATTATAATTCTGTAAAGCCATATTAGTTACGGCCGCGAATCATATTTTAATCAACATACAACCTGACACTGACCTGCAAATTGCAAAAAAACGTAAGAAAATTTGAATTTCGCGGGCTACCTTAACGCATCCCCCTTAACATATCAAATCATAAAAATCATAAAAAAAAATTAAAATAATAAAGTACCTACATATTTGTTTAAATTAATTCGTGAAAGTAACATGTTTATTATTGTATAGGTTCCGATGAGTCACAATGGACAGTGGAACGGACAGAAACCATCGAGGGGGGCCGCCCTTGCATTACTATGAAAATAGTGCCAATAGGTAAGTTCCACCCTGAGGCAGGAGGAGGTTCTCAATTCATCGGAAACTTTTTTTTATTTTTTTTTATGTATGTTCCCCGATTACTCGAAAATGGCTGGACCGATTTGGATTTTTCTTTTTTTACTATACTATAATGGGACATAAAACAGTTACACATTGCAATTTAAGAGTGACAGAATGAATTAAAAACTAGGTAAAGGTGTAACCCACACCAATGTCCGCGAAATACTATGTGTGCGTTGATTATACAGAAAAACTAAGAAGTAGTCGTACATATTTTTGGAATAATAGGCTTAAGATGGCTATTTTAAAGATTCAATAGCCATCTTTTTGAACTTAAATTGTATACGTATTTACAATGCGTCGGAGAGGCGCCCGTGCACCAGCGTGAGTTCTGCAGCTTGCAGTGCGGAACAGCCGGGGAACACGCGCCTCCCGACGCGTCACAGGGCCTCAAGTCGGCTATGATAGTGTCAGAATGGTCTATCATTGATTTCATAATTGTTGATTTTGACAAGTTTGGTAATCTACTAATATAATGGCGTCATAATGGCGTCATTATGACTTTCCAATGGTCAACCACTGACACTCCATTGTAAGAAATTATGAATTTAGCAGATTACGAACTTTTAGCAAAATGACAATGCAGTGACAATGGGATCGTGTTGGAATGACGAATTTCTAAAAAATAGCAGACTTGGGGCCCAGTTCTAGGTACAATGTCACGTAGGTTGTTGGTAATATGGGAGTGATACGTAGGATCGAATGACGTTTTTGCGAAGGTCGCCATTTCGAAAAAATTTGCGAGTGGTACGCCAGTTCGAAAACTCATTATATCGAAAACCGCTATATCGAATGACGTTATCGCGAAGGTCGCCATTTCGAATAATTTTGCGAGCAGTACAACAGTTCGGAAGTCATGGTATCGAAGTCCGATGTTGAGTTAATTTGTCTTTTTTTTTTTTCCCCCAAAATAAATCAAAAGACCATGCTCTCTGTGTCTCGTCTCATTGGGGTCGTGAGTTCGATTCCCAGACAAATTAACTCAACATCGGATTTCGATACCATGACTTCCGAACTGGTGTACTGCTCGCAAAATTTTTCGAAATGGCGACCTTCGCGATAACGTCATTCGATATAGCGGTTTTCGATATAATGAGTTTTCGAACTGGCGTACCACTCGCAAAATTTTTCGAAATGGCGACCTTCGCAAAAACGTCATTCGAACATACATAACACTCCCGGTAATATCTGGACAATCGAACCTGATATTACACAGCCCTGAACCTATTATTATCTACCGCTAATAGAGTATTGGGTGGAAAGAAGAGACGATGATATCTATTGGGTTTTTACATCAAGAATTTAACAGTAGCAGCGGGAGTCTAGATTTGTGCCCGGTTGATGGCGATAGGCTCACCCCCTTATTACATGGGACTTATTAAGGCTTGTCCGCCGCAAAAAGCGCGGTCACTGTCGGACTGCATAGAAAAGAAAGAGAAGCGCGATGACACAATGCTTGCAAAATATGAAGTAATTATCGATTTCCAAAAAATCTATTGATTGGACTAAAAAAGTAATGACATGAAATCATTCGTTATTATTTTGTAGAGAACTGTATAAATTTATGAACACTTTTAATTAAATTTGTAGGAGTAATATGGTAAAAACTAGAAGAAATAGACAGAAATAGACCCGGATTTCGATTTTTATCCCTTAGTTCTACAAACTAATATACATTTCTGCGTGGCTAGAACGGCCACTTTTGCAGAATCATAACAGGATATAATGAAAATCATATTTGAAATCGTAAAAAAGTCACAAACTGACAGTTCATAATTTATCTGCGTACAATTCATAGCACGCAATTCATCTGTTTGACAGTTTTGTATGGAGATTCGTAAAATGGTCCACAAATTATGAATCGCTTTATTGAAGTTTAATGTCAAATAGCACAATCATACTATATTGCTGGGAATTTAGAAAATGAATCGCTTTTAGAGGAATTGCTTAATGTGGCCGTTTTAGGCCCCCAGGACAAATGAAATCACTTCTTATGTGTTGTAGATTGCTGTATATTTTTTCCTATCAAAAAGATGCTATAGTTACTGTAAAAGATGGTCACAAAGTTACTTAGTTTCGCCGTATTTTAGGAGGAGCCTTCAGGCGCTATGACCTGACAGAGACCGAACTTACTAGTTTTTTGAATCCATGAGAAACATAAAACAGTATTATAAAATTCTGAAACAAAGATGTAACTTTTTAAAACTAAAATTCGTTTTTTTTTTTAAGATTATCCCCGGACCTCAACTATATCTACTTCTTCTTCTTCTTCAAAAAGCAGTTCCCATCATAAATCTTCAACTTCTACAGTTGGTAAGTCGGTTATTTTCATTAGCTCTTCATATACCTGTGGCGGCTTGAGAGGATCAATGTCATTGAAAGCGGCCGTAACGGCCGACATGAAAATCTGACATTTTTAACCCCGCCCCCGAAAGATTTAAATCGCTAGATTTGCCCTCACCGTACTTAGTCACAAGAAAAAGTATACTTACTATAAATACTGAGAAGAATGAGCTCACACATGATTAAATGCGTTTCCATCACAAACAAGTGCGTCACTGTGTGTCAGAGGTGTCAAAACAAATCAGAAATGCGATCATCTTTTAACGCAGCAGGGCGAAATCTAACGATATAAATCTTTACAACTGCCCTAATTTTCATGACAGCCGTCATTGCGGCAGTTAAATGCGGTGACAGCTTTTCTAGGAAACTGGAGCTTAAGGGCAGTACTGTTAGCCGCTGGGGTCGCGGGTAGTTTAAAAAAGATACCGTGGCCCTGGCATATTCAACTGAAGGAACACGGGTGGGTTTTAGTCAATAAAAGTCTGACACGCCTTTCCGCTCCACCCAGAGCGGGAGAAAATATTTGATGATTTCCCATCCACAAAAAAAAAGGGCAGTACTGTTATCTATTCGGTGCTTTAAGTCCGATTTTTAAAAAAAGTGTCTTGTTGTGAATCCGTGATGATTTACTTAAAAAACCGGCCAAGTGCGTGTCGGACTACGCACAACGTAGTTGGTATGAAATATCCCAAGAACAAACTTAACATTACAGTTGAAAAGCATGTTCTTTCTTCATGTTCATGTTCATTCCAACAGTAAATGTAAGTTTGTATTCACAATATTGAGAGATTTACCATGTTATTTTAAGACTACAAACTTCTTATAGGTTTTCCTGTAATCTACAGGTATATACCCATTTTATGTATTTTTTTCAAAATTTTAGGTTCAGTAGTTTCGGAGATAAGGGGGGGTGGTCAATTTTCGTCTATTTTCTTAAATAACTTTAAAACTATTTATTTTAAAATTATAAAAAAATATGTTTAAAATCCTCATCCTTTCATTTGATATGTCACACGGTACAGTTTGCAAAACTTTTTTTTTTTCTTATTTGCCCCCTAAAACTGACCCCCATATTCAAAATTCATTTATTTACTTCAGCCGTACGTGTTTGGGTCTCAGAAATCCATATGTGTACCAAATTTCAATTTAATCGGTCCATTAGATTCGGAGCAAATTGGCTGTGACAGACGGACAGACAGACAGACAGACAGACACACGAGTGATCCTATAAGGGTTCCGTTTTTTCCTGTTGAGGTACGGCATCATATAAAACAAATGAGTTCGCTTTCGAATTGTGTGCACTCATTTGAGTGAGGTTCCAAACGAACTTTACAGAACACCTGTGGTTTTTTCTTTTTTGAAAATTCTAATTGTTAATTCTAATTTTAATTTTAAAGTTCAATTAATTATTGTATTATAATTTATAGGGCATACTGTGCAGCCGCCTTCCGGTGTATGGGTTGGACCAACAGTAGTAAGAGAACCACCAATAGTGTCGGAACCACCAGTCATTATTGGCCCACGAAGCGATCCTCCAGATACCAGACCTAAACCAGGTAATTTCTTTAACAGGTTAGATCGTCCATATAACAGAGAGCGAGACTATTGCAAGGTTACCAAACTAGACTCCAAGGGGCTTAAAACAGCCGCTGGGGTCGCGGGTTGTTTGAAGAAGATACCGCGGCCCTGGCATAGGCAACTGAAGGAACACGGGTGGGTTTTAGTCAGTAAAAGTCTGACACGCCCTTCCGCTCCACCCAGAGCGGGAGAAGTTATTTGATGATTTCCCACCGTCAAAAAGAAAAGGGGCCTAAAACAACCACAATAAGCAATTCCTCTGAAAGCGATTCATTTCCTGAATTCCCAGTAATTCATTATGATTGTGCTATTTGACGTATTTGAACTTCAATAAAGCAATTCATAATTTGTGGACTATTTTACGAATCCCCATACAAAGCTGTCAAACAGATGAATTGCGTGCCATGAATTGTCAGTTTGTGACAGTTTTATGATTTCAAATATGATCCATAATACCTATTATCCTATTATGATTCTACCAAAGTGGCCATTTTAGCCCTCCAGGCCCAGAACTTAAGTTATGGAATCAGGCGTTACTTTGCTGAAATGCATGACAATACAATACAACATACAAGTAATTCCCGTATTTTTAACAACGTTCACAATCTCATCTCATTCTCAATCTGTGAATTTACCTACATTTTTGACATTTGATTGTCGCTGGCATGATTTCGACTTAAATTTGAACGTTTTAAGGTACGAGAATTGGCCTTCAGGTACCAAGTGTACCTCTTTGCATCAAACTACTTAGTTTAAACGTCAGGCGAAGGTACTAAAAGACTTTTCTTTTTCACAGCACCGTCACAAACAGTTATCAGTGCAACTTCGGTCGCGGTCGATTCGGGCAGTAGTGCCGCTGCCAGTGGCGATGGATGGGCACGCTCCACATCAGGCAGCAGTGCCCGTGGTGATAGCATTGTAGTCACTAGACCTGGAGATAAGCCGTGCGATTCGGGCAAGGGTGATTCTACTACCGTGGTACAACATCTCGCGGTCGATTCGGGCAGTAGTGCCGCTGCCAGTGGCGATGGATGGGTATACTCCTCATCAGACAGCAGTGCCCGTGGTGATAGCATTGTAGTCACTAGACCTGGAGATAAGCCGTGCGATTCGGGCAAGGGTGATTCTACTACCGTGGTACAACATCTCGCGGTCGATTCGGGCAGTAGTGCCGCTGCCAGTGGCGATGGACGGGTATACTCCTCATCAGACAGCAGTGCCCGTGGTGATAGCATTGTAGTCACTAGACCTGGAGATAAGCCGTGCGATTCGGGCAAGGGTGATTCTACTACCGTGGTACAACATCTCGCGGTCGATTCGGGCAGTAGTGCCGCTGCCAGTGGCGATGGATGGGTATACTCCTCATCAGACAGCAGTGCCCGTGGTGATAGCATTGTAGTCAGTGAACCTGGAGATAAGCCGCGCGATTCGGGCAAGGGTGATTCTACTACCGTGGTACAACATCTCGCGGTCGATTCGGGCAGTAGTGCCGCTGCCAGTGGCGATGGATGGGCACGCTCCACATCAGGCAGCAGTGCCCGTGGTGATAGCATTGTAGTCACTAGACCTGGAGATAAGCCGTGCGATTCGGGCAAGGGTGATTCTACTACCGTGGTACAACATCTCGCGGTCGATTCGGGCAGTAGTGCCGCTGCCAGTGGCGATGGATGGGTATACTCCTCATCAGACAGCAGTGCCCGTGGTGATAGCATTGTAGTCACTAGACCTGGAGATAAGCCGTGCGATTCGGGCAAGGGTGATTCTACTACCGTGGTACAAAATCTCGCGGTCGATTCGGGCAGTAGTGCCGCTGCCAGTGGCGATGGATGGGTATACTCCTCATCAGACAGCAGTGCCCGTGGTGATAGCATTGTAGTCACTAGACCTGGAGATAAGCCCTGCGATTCGGGCAAGGGTGATTCTACTACCGTGGTACAACATCTCGCGGTCGATTCGGGCAGTAGTGCCGCTGCCAGTGGCGATGGATGGGCACGCTCCACATCAGGCAGCAGTGCCCGTGGTGATAGCATTGTAGTCACTAGACCTGGAGATAAGCCGTGCGATTCGGGCAAGGGTGATTCTACTACCGTGGTACAACATCTCGCGGTCGATTCGTGCAGTAGTGCCGCTGCCAGTGGCGATGGATGGGTATACTCCTCATCAGACAGCAGTGCCCATGGTGATAGCATTGTAGTCAGTGAACCTGGAGATAAGCCGTGCGATTCGGGCAAGGGTGATTCTACTACCGTGGTACAACATCTCGCGGTCGATTCGGGCAGTAGTGCCGCTGCCAGTGGCGATGGATGGGTATACTCCTCATCAGACAGCAGTGCCCGTGGTGATAGCATTGTAGTCACTAGACCTGGAGATAAGCCGTGCGATTCGGGCAAGGGTGATTCTACTACCGTGGTACAACATCTCGCGGTCGATTCGGGCAGTAGTGCCGCTGCCAGTGGCGATGGATGGGTATACTCCTCATCAGACAGCAGTGCCCGTGGTGATAGCATTGTAGTCACTAGACCTGGAGATAAGCCGTGCGATTCGGGCAAGGGTGATTCTACTACCGTGGTACAAAATCTCGCGGTCGATTCGGGCAGTAGTGCCGCTGCCAGTGGCGATGGATGGGTATACTCCTCATCAGACAGCAGTGCCCGTGGTGATAGCATTGTAGTCACTAGACCTGGAGATAAGCCCTGCGATTCGGGCAAGGGTGATTCTACTACCGTGGTACAACATCTCGCGGTCGATTCGGGCAGTAGTGCCGCTGCCAGTGGCGATGGATGGGTATACACCTCATCAGACAGCAGTGCCCGTGGTGATAGCATTGTAGTCAGTGAACCTGGAGATAAGCCGTGCGATTCGGGCAAGGGTGATTCTACTACCGTGGTACAACATCTCGCGGTCGATTCGGGCAGTAGTGCCGCTGCCAGTGGCGATGGATGGGTATACTCCTCATCAGACAGCAGTGCCCGTGGTGATAGCATTGTAGTCACTAGACCTGGAGATAAGCCGTGCGATTCGGGCAAGGGTGATTCTACTACCGTGGTACAACATCTCGCGGTCGATTCGGGCAGTAGTGCCGCTGCCAGTGGCGATGGATGGGTATACTCCTCATCAGACAGCAGTGCCCGTGGTGATAGCATTGTAGTCACTAGACCTGGAGATAAGCCGTGCGATTCGGGCAAGGGTGATTCTACTACCGTGGTACAACATCTCGCGGTCGATTCGGGCAGTAGTGCCGCTGCCAGTGGCGATGGATGGGTATACTCCTCATCAGACAGCAGTGCCCGTGGTGATAGCATTGTAGTCACTAGACCTGGAGATAAGCCGTGCGATTCGGGCAAGGGTGATTCTACTACCGTGGTACAAAATCTCGCGGTCGATTCGGGCAGTAGTGCCGCTGCCAGTGGCGATGGATGGGTATACTCCTCATCAGACAGCAGTGCCCGTGGTGATAGCATTGTAGTCACTAGACCTGGAGATAAGCCCTGCGATTCGGGCAAGGGTGATTCTACTACCGTGGTACAACATCTCGCGGTCGATTCGGGCAGTAGTGCCGCTGCCAGTGGCGATGGATGGGTATACACCTCATCAGACAGCAGTGCCCGTGGTGATAGCATTGTAGTCAGTGAACCTGGAGATAAGCCGTGCGATGCGGGCAAGGGTGATTCTACTACCGTGGTACAACATCTCGCGGTCGATTCGGGCAGTAGTGCCGCTGCCAGTGGCGATGGATGGGTATACTCCTCATCAGACAGCAGTGCCCGTGGTGATAGCATTGTAGTCACTAGACCTGGAGATAAGCCCTGCGATTCGGGCAAGGGTGATTCTACTACCGTGGTACAACATCTCGCGGTCGATTCGGGCAGTAGTGCCGCTGCCAGTGGCGATGGATGGGTATACACCTCATCAGACAGCAGTGCCCGTGGTGATAGCATTGTAGTCAGTGAACCTGGAGATAAGCCGTGCGATTCGGGCAAGGGTGATTCTACTACCGTGGTACAACATCTCGCGGTCGATTCGGGCAGTAGTGCCGCTGCCAGTGGCGATGGATGGGTATACTCCTCATCAGACAGCAGTGCCCGTGGTGATAGCATTGTAGTCACTAGACCTGGAGATAAGCCGTGCGATTCGGGCAAGGGTGATTCTACTACCGTGGTACAACATCTCGCGGTCGATTCGGGCAGTAGTGCCGCTGCCAGTGGCGATGGATGGGTATACTCCTCATCAGACAGCAGTGCCCGTGGTGATAGCATTGTAGTCACTAGACCTGGAGATAAGCCGTGCGATTCGGGCAAGGGTGATTCTACTACCGTGGTACAAAATCTCGCGGTCGATTCGGGCAGTAGTGCCGCTGCCAGTGGCGATGGATGGGTATACTCCTCATCAGACAGCAGTGCCCGTGGTGATAGCATTGTAGTCACTAGACCTGGAGATAAGCCCTGCGATTCGGGCAAGGGTGATTCTACTACCGTGGTACAACATCTCGCGGTCGATTCGGGCAGTAGTGCCGCTGCCAGTGGCGATGGATGGGTATACACCTCATCAGACAGCAGTGCCCGTGGTGATAGCATTGTAGTCAGTGAACCTGGAGATAAGCCGTGCGATTCGGGCAAGGGTGATTCTACTACCGTGGTACAACATCTCGCGGTCGATTCGGGCAGTAGTGCCGCTGCCAGTGGCGATGGATGGGTATACTCCACATCAGACAGCAGTGCCCGTGGTGATAGCATTGTAGTCACTAGACCTGGAGATAAGCCGTGCGATTCGGGCAAGGGTGATTCTACTACCGTGGTACAACATCTCGCGGTCGATTCGGGCAGTAGTGCCGCTGCCAGTGGCGATGGATGGGCATACTCCACATCAGACAGCAGTGCCCGTGGTGATAGCATTGTAGTCACTAGACCTGGAGATAAGCCGTGCGATTCGGGCAAGGGTGATTCTACTACCGTGGTACAACATCTCGCGGTCGATTCGGGCAGTAGTGCCGCTGCCAGTGGCGATGGACGGGTATACTCCTCATCAGACAGCAGTGCCCGTGGTGATAGCATTGTAGTCACTAGACCTGGAGATAAGCCGTGCGATTCGGGCAAGGGTGATTCTACTACCGTGGTACAACATCTCGCGGTCGATTCGGGCAGTAGTGCCGCTGCCAGTGGCGATGGACGGGTATACTCCTCATCAGACAGCAGTGCCCGTGGTGATAGCATTGTAGTCACTAGACCTGGAGATAAGCCGGGCGATTCGGGTGTGGAAGTGGATTCACCAAGTGAATGGCACGGACCAGTTATTGATTGGTCTGATGATGATGATGATGATGATGATGATGATGATGATGATGATGATGATGATGACTTGGATAGTCCTTCGGCCAACGGCGACTGGAACCTCAGTGGCAAACGACCAATTATAATACCCCGCAGGCGGTGCTATGGCTCCATATGTATTTGCTATAAGCACGTTAGAGACATCCCGTTAAACGTACGCAGATGTTTAGGTATTCGTTAGTATCATATCCTTACGCATGCAAACTACTGTACGCCAATGGTTATAGTTTTACATTTCACGAACACCCGAACTATCATTGCAATTTTTACTAACGTGCGCTCGTGATTTGCGACGACTATAAATGACATTGACAGCGCCTGTATCAAGTAATAGCGATTGTCAAAGTTCAAGTACCTACAGTGACGTGACTAAACGGATCTTTTGGCGCGAAAATCGGAACTAACGCCGCCATCTTGTTTTTGGATATATTTCACAAAACAATTGCAAGTCAACCACTTGACAGGTGTCAAGGCAACGTCATTCGAGCGTTAAAACATCCGTATAGTACCTAACCTATGCACAATGAATTGCTATGATTTTATGTATCCATCTATTTTATATCGAGCAAATGAAAAATCCCTAACTTAGTTAGGACGGAAAAAAATGTAAAATATTGTTTAAATATCAATAAATTTTATTTTTATTAATAGTAGTGTTGATGTTTTTTTGTGACTTAATGTACCTACCCCTACCTACCCGTAGTTTAAACTAATTTACTAAACGTGGGAATAATATAATATACATAGACTTATAAAAAAAGGAGGACTACGCGCCACGCATATCGAAAGTGAGGCATAGTAAGTATTTGTACAAACACGCCTCACGCATACATTTACATCATAGTACGCCAACCGGCCGCCATTACGTGACACGAGCGACGGCGTCTTTGCAGGTACTCAAATCACACACACATAGATCGGTACGGTGCTTCACTTTCGATATGCGTGGCGCGGAGTTCTCCTTTTTTTATATGTCTATGATAATATAATACTAATATACTATGTAAGTATATTACATATCGGGATATATCCCTATGATGTCACAAAGCTTTCGCTTTCTCGAAGAACAACACGCCCATCATCGCGTTACGCTGGAAGCCCGCACTTGAGGTCTTGAGTGGTCTACGATGCGCCGGACTTGTTGGATGCACGAGTGTTCAGTTTGGAAACTGAACTGCTCATTGGGGATAAGCCTTTTTGCGACAGTCTTTAAGACGCTTATAAATAAGCCTCTCGTAGATTTTGCCAAGGATATTGAAGAGACTGATGGAGCGGTAATTTGTGGGCTCTCTTTTTTGAAAAATCATCCCCTAAGGGGGTAAAATACTAAAATTCACAAAACTGCACGGATTTCGATAAAATTTGACCAGGCTGTAGATAGCATCCTGGGGAAGAACATAGGCTACTTTTTGTCGTAAAAAATAATCCTACAGGGGGTGATATAGGGGGTGAAAGTTTTTACGGGGAACCCAGAATTTCTTATCTTAGTGATTTTTATGAAAATTCAAGTTTATGATTTTGGTAGGAAATAAAGAAACATGCGGTACACACGGCTACATAACAAACAGCTCCAGTTTAAGGTGATCTCGCATTGTATAGAATATCCGTACAATAAGAGGTCAGCTTATACTGGAAATGTATAGCTTGATAGGTAGCTGTGTGTACAGCGTTTTTGAAAAAAATAAAATTAAAATTATTTTTGATTTGAAAATTCAAAAATAATATTAAAATGTTTGTGTAGAACCTACCTTTTTTAAGAGATTTAAGGGATTGGAAATGAAGACATAATTCGTATCTTGACTTCTTGAGGTAACATTTAGTCTTTATTTCATGCGACTTTTTTACGAGGAATGGATTTTCATACGGTTTTCACCAATGGAGTGATTGAGTGGTTATTTGTTATGGTTTTTTGTAAATTGGCTGAAATATGACGATGATTGCTGAAGATGTCGGAAAAAATCATGCTGACCCATACACGGCAACGATATATCGTAGCGACTTGAGTTTGCACAGTTATATCGGACGGCCCTATGTATTCCACATGAACGTTTCCATGAGATATATTCCGACATCTACGCGGGCGAAGCCGCGGGCAAAAGCTAGTATTATATGTATAATAAAAGAGGTAGATAAATGGCACTACCGCGCGCAAATTGTTGCAGCCAAATGTAGACAATTGTATAGTTATTTAATTCAGTCGGCTAATAGCAGCGAGCGAAACAAAGCGTGTCCGTGGCGTGACAGTATATGTAAGATGCCAAGCTATCTCTTTCTATAACATACGTTCCGTAGTTTCTGTCGCAGTCGTAGTTAAAAACTACCTACTGTACTTCTATAATATGTAAGTACATTTGTAATAAGAACGCAACGATATCCGAACGCCGATCAACATGAACGTGGCATATATTTCCTTTATAATATCATTGGCGCACAGGGCAATCTTGCGCATGTCGAGTATAGCCGACGTTGGCCTTCAAGGTTTATGATGTTGTGCGTCTGGAGTAACGGGAGGCAGAGGATCATTTTATTTTATTTTTTATTTTTATTTTATTTAAAAAGGTACACCAACAGCTTCTGTATAATACAACACATCAAATAATAGTAGCTAAAAAGTAATAGGCTTATACAGTTGCCAATAACAGGTGAACCAACATTCTCAAATACAATGATAACAGGTAAAAACGAAAAGTATAAAAATTAAGTGGTAACAAACTATATAAACAGAAATAACAAAATGATAAAAGAAATAAGTTACAGAGGTTGCACGAAATACCTACCTACATACTAAACACAATTAATCTTTAGATGGCGTAGGTTGTGTGCTCAGGGACCCCAAGATTTGGGTTTTAAAGATATTTACGGAGTCATGATATATGTCAACATCGGGATAGGATTTTATATAAGAATTCATCTCTCGGCTGAGCCTATTGAGAGGTGAGTTTAGTCCTAGATTTGTTTTGGATGCTTTAGTGTAGAATAAATGGGTAGTAGGATATCTGGGTAAATTATAGGGGACTTTTAGTCCAATTTGTTCAGTTAATTTATCGCAGTCCAATTTATTGTTAACCAATTTGAAAAAGAACATGAGATCTTGTACCAGTCGGCGGTCGCGGAGAGTAATCATTTTGTAACATTGAGTACGTTGTTCCTATGGACACCGGGGAGATATGTCACCATAGGCATAGGCTAGGTGTTTTGTGAAGGCCCTTTGGATACTTTCTACTCTTTGTGAGTGCACAGCATAGTGCGGGCTCCACACCACAGTGGCAAACTCAAGGCGGCTCCGAACTAAGGCGTTATAAAGTACAATTTTTGTTCTTGCTAGCTTAAACCCTTTAGTGCTTCTCTTAAGAAACCCTAGAACCCTCGGAATCATCAGGGTCTTCAACGGGTGGGAGAAAAGCTCTACGTTCGACTTCAGCATCAACCTTGGCAAGGTGCGCTTGATCTAATGGTGGAGAGTTAGGAGACCATTGGGACTCTAGGCTGTAGGCTAGATATTCGGCCTTGTTAGGAGACCATTGGGACTCTAGGCTGTAGGCTAGATATTCGGCCTTGTTAGAGTTGTCGAAAGCGACGATCTTGTCGGGTCGGTCTCTTCCCAAGTAGCAAAATAATTCTTCTAATCAACTTTAATAAGACTTAACGTCTTATAAGAATCTAATAGACGCTGACGCTTTGACTAAGGCCCCTCGCACTGAGCAGCCTGGCTTCAGCAGACAGTCGAACATACCTATGGTCATTAATCTAAAGCATATTTTACAGGCCAAGCGATTTGCAGTTGAGAGCCTTGAGGATTACCTATGATTGAGGGTAGCTTGCTCTATATAAATTCTACTGATACAAAATTGAGCATACAGATACGCCGATTAGACAGATCGACTCGACTTGGAAAATGTATCAAATTACTATAGTTATGTCGGCTTAGTCCAAAATGTCAGATACGTCAGTTAGTTAGATTAGCGACGAAATGATGGCGTATGATAGCCCGTTCACTAAGCGGCCACGATTTTTTTAATTATTCTAATGAATGCTCTAGTAATGGCACGCTGACATTACCTATTGTTGGTTAATCTTAATAACTTCATCAGCTGCCTAGCCTCTTCCCAACTATGTAGGGGTCGGCCTCCAGTCTAACCGGATGCAGCTGAATACCAGTATTTTACACAACACGAGTTATTGGGTGCGATACCCCTTGGTAAGACTGATTGCTAGACTTTCGGGCCTCTGACGTCCATGAACGACTGTCAAAGATCCACGAATGACAGCCGGGACCAACGACGAGGCACGGAGGGGTCATGATTTAAAGATGATCACCCATCCACGGACCAACCGCGGCAAGCGTTGCTTAACCTAATCGATTGACTCGTGCGATCGTTATTACTTAGCCACTAGCCCCTCAACCAGTAGGTAAAAGAACCTAATAAGATAAAATCGAACTGCACTTTACCGGATTGTAACAAAACGACTATAGGACTTAAGAGGAAATGTGGGTGCTCCTTTCTCCATACAAAAAGATACAAACGCTCTCGCCTGTTTTCTTTCTGGTTAATGACCATAAAGCAATGATTTTTTACAGAAATATAAATATCAGTTACTTGTATGCCCCTATGTTTTCCTTTTTGATGATATATTATTTTTATAAGAACTAGAACCCTCCAAAAATGCTCAAAATTGCCTATTCAGACCGCTGTCAACAGACGCCTAGTGTACCAATTTGACAACTATTAACGAAAAAAGAAAAACATAGGGGCATAGTATATATCATTCAGTTTATGAAATATCTTTTAAATTGGTCCAATATTGGAGGAGGAAATAGGCGAGAGCCAAACCTCGAAATGTGACTTTTTACATAGGCTATTTAGTCGGATCTGCAGTTGTCCTTATCGCACGAATTCGAGGGCGGAGCGCTCGCAGAGCGACAGCAATACCTTCTTAAAATACCTAATTTTCAAAAGTCTGGCCACCCGCCTTTCCTCTTAATAGTCCTATAAACTGCGCCCCAATTGCTGGTTCTACAGGCTGTGAGTGTAAACAGTGGCAATCTTTTTTCAGATTCAGATTCAGATTAATTTATTTGCAAAAACATGTGTAGATAATATACATGGTATGATGCTTATTAAAGGTGTTACAAGATATTTTTTGGCTCAACATGTTTGACCATGGCTGGTGTACAAATTAGGTCGAAAGACATTAACATTTCAAAATAAAAATACACAGAATAATAATATAAATAAACCAACAATTAACATTAACATTCAATTAAATAAAAAATTAGGTCAATAGACATGCGATTCAAAATAAATAGAATATAATCAGTCAGGATCTTCAGAGCGATTTATCATTTAAAAATTCATTAACATTATAATGTCCGATATTCGAGGAAACAAATGGGGGTTATTTCTGACAAATAAGGCTATTTCCAAAATATAAAGTGACGGAAGTGTGAGTATTTTATACTTTTTAAAAAGTGGCTACACGCCTACACATGAGTGCAATAAAGAGTTTGAGTTTAAGTTTGGCTTACAGCTCTCCGTACTTTGGATACCTACCGAACATGGCACGTAGGCATCGCTTTTGCATTATAAATGCCATATCTTTATTTGATGAGTTATATGCGTCAGAACCGCGGGTGTACTTTTCAGATGCACCTAAATTTATTGCAATTATTTGGTACCTTCCGTGTACCTTTACGTACCTCTCTTGAAAATCTGTGTACCTACACCCGTACAATGATATTTTAAAAATTAGGTACACCCGCCATCCTGATGTCAGAACCGCGGGTGTACTGCTAACCAATGTATGTTACTAAGTACACTCTATAAGTAGATTTGGTACCTCTTGTGTACCTGCAGAAACAAGTATTAAAAAAACAAAATACTGTCAGGTTGCTGCGAAAAGTAAAAAAAACAATCTTCTTTCTTTGACGTTGTTATGATTTAAATTAAAAAAAAACAATCTTCAGTATTAATAACGTAAGTTAAATATTTTAAAAACCTATTAGAAAAACAAACAAGTTTGCCTATTTTAGAATTTTGAAGGATTTATAGAATTCAGATATTTGTCAGTGTTTTCAGAATCGAAATGAAACAAGAGAGAGTTTTAAAGGTTTTTTAAATTAATTTTAATGGTAACGAAATAAGTAATGATTAATATAAATAACGCATTGATTCCATGTGCATTTAACTCGGCCAAATTATTTGTTACAAGACTTATATAAGGTAATCTATTAGTAAGTACAAACATTTTAAGGATAGATTCATTAACCCCTCAAGTGTCGACTGCACCCCATGTGTGCATAAGAAAAACTGTTTTTTTGTTAGGTATATAAGCTTATATCACATATATATAAATGTAAAAAAACGTCATCCGATGGAAAACCAATCATCATCATTAGTTGTGAACCTATGGAGTTCGTAGCTAACCCCCCTCTCCCCCCGCGTGTCAAATGCACCCAAAGTGTGCAAAAGGACAAAACTTTACATAATAGGTATATAAGCTTAGATCACATATACAGGGTGAAATTGAATAGATGCGACAAAATTTAAGGGGGTGTTCTACGCATCAATATGAACAACTTTTACTATGGGACCAAACCTAAAATCGCGAAAAAAATATCAGCTGTTCAGTACATTTTGACGAATTATGCGAACATTAAATGTACTGTACAGCTGTTTTTTTTTCGCGATTTCAGGTTTGGTCCCATAGTAAAAGTTGTTCATATTGATGCGTAGAACACCCCCTTAAATTTTGTCGCATCTATTCAATTTCACCCTGTATATAAACGTAAAAAAACATCATCCGATGGAAAAAATATCATTATCAGTAGTTGTGAACCTATGGGGTTCGCAACTAACCCCCAACCCTCCCCACTCGCTGGTGTTTTGGGTCTGAAATTAGCCAAACTCAGACACTTGAGGGGTTAACTTAAGATAAACATTTCTTGAAAAAATCATAAATTTCTATACGCTAGTTTCCAAGAAAAACACCAAAAACCATTTTGTTTAAAAAGTAAAATTCAACACCCCGTGTATAACGGGGAATTCCAGCTAACGTACTTTATGGCAGATAACAAAGGCGTCGCGTTGTTTACCTAAAACCCCGTGGTGGCGCGCATCCCCCGCTTCGCACCTGCCGCACACCGTTGCGCGGCCAGCCAGCATTCGACGCGGGAGCGGCTTCTAGTTCGCTAAAATCATTTCACTGATAATGTGCTATCGACGGATGAGTGCACATTTACGCGCGAGGGACTATGTAATGTGCATAATGCGCATGCATTACTGGTGCGATTACAATCGAACGAGTGATTCGGCCGGACCACTTCCAACACCGTTTCAGTGTGAATGTGTGGGCAGGACTGTTGAACGGCCAATTATTAGGACCCGTTTTTCTGGATCGACTGACTGCGGACACGTATCTCCAGTTCCTCCAGCGAGACCTACCAGAGCTACTGCTGGATATACCTGTGTTGTACCGCAGGTACATGTACTACCAGCACGACGGCGCACCGGCTCACTTCAGTGTGCGGGTACGCACCTACTTGGATGAGGCGTTCCAGGGGCGATGGATTGGGCGCGGTAGCGTTATCCGCTGGCCGCCACGCTCACCTGATTTGACGCCAATGGACTTCCACGTGTGGGGTCGGGCCAAAGACCTAGTGTATGGGAACGAACCGTACATTAGATGAATTACGTGCGCGAATTGTGAGTGCATTTGACGTGATGTCCAGTGAACAGCAAGTGCTTACTGAAGTGCGGAGGCATTGTCTCGATCGCGCTAGACAGTGTGTGCGTCTACAAGGACGTCACGTCCAACAATTGATGTGATATGTGTAAATAACTAGTAAATTGTGTAAATAAGTGTAAATCTGATAGTGAATTTTGACTTTTAAACACGCCAAGTTAAAAAAATAAAAAATAATTGGCGAGTTTTATTTGTTATTATGTTTTATTTATTTGTATTATTACTTAGGATTAATTTCCACTGAACGTACTTGGTGAAACGTGTAAATAGCTTCATCAATAGCGTGGTTTTAAGACCAAGAAAATTAATGGCGGAACAAAAAAAAATATGGCGGGACCTCAAGAACAAAAGTAATTTCTAAATGTTGAATCGACCACATTAAACCGACATCACATGGGATGAAATATGCAGCAATTTAAGCCCACATACCTTTTCAATCCAGAGACCTCCCTCAGACCCAGGAAGACAAGCTCGATGACCATCGATGCACGCGTGTCTCTTCGAATAGCTGCCGGCCGGCAAACTAAATCTCTGAATATTCCTTGATTTATTCGTCGAAACTTCAAATCCAACACAGCACTTTATGTTCTTGCAGAAGCACAGAGTCACGCCTATTTATTTCTTGAGAAACTCTAAGATTTCACTATAAAAGTATTTTTCAAAAAGTGGAGCGAGAGAAACATAACACATTTTTTCGATTCACCGATGCGGAAGTGCCGGAAATCAGGACCCAATCACACAGATAATACGCTATTATACTCGAGTCCTTTATTTTCGTTAACTCCATCTATGGGCCATGTTGCGAGTAACTCGAGAAAGTGTCAGTGATGCGGGCCGCTGCTTCCATAGATAGCGGTGCGACGATTCAACAAATTAGAACTCAGAAATTACATTATTTAATTATTTTTATAATATTGAAAAAACCATTGACGCTTCACCAGTACTGAACGTAACGTTTACGTTATAATTTGATTCCTGCATTACAAAGGCAGTCTTACACCAGTCAGTAGAAGCATTTTAAATGACTGTTAGTAAAATTGTTAATATCTGTCATAAAAAAACAATAGCTCCACACTGATCTGCTTCGATTTATTGGAAATATCTCTACCAAAGATAAGCGCAAATTTTGCTTTCGTTTATTGCAGCGGAATATTAATAGCGTTGCTCGAGGTGGAGACAAGATCCTAGACGAATAGGTACCTACTAAGAAAGAAAGTCATAAATAACGGTTTGCAACATGTGCAGCAAGCGGGGAGCGTCAAATGCACTCACAATTCGTGCACGTAATTCATCTAATGTACGGTTCGTTCCCATACACTAGGTCTTTGGCCCGACCCCACACGTGGAAGTCCAATGGCGTCAAATCAGGTGAGCGTGGCGGCCAGCGGATAACGCTACCGCGCCCAATCCATCGCCCTTGGAACGCCTCATCCAAGTAGGTGCGTACCCGCACACTGAAGTGCGCCGGTGCGCCGTCGTGCTGGTAGTACATGTACCTGCGGTACAACACAGGTATATCCAGCAGTAGCTCTGGTAGGTCTCGCTGGAGGAACTGGAGATACGTGTCCGCAGTCAGTCGATCCAGAAAAACGGGTCCTAATAATTGGCCGTTCAACAGTCCTGCCCACACATTCACACTGAAACGGTGTTGGAAGTGGTCCGGCCGAATCACTCGTTCGATTGTAATCGCACCAGTAATGCATGCGCATTACATAGTCCCTCGCGCGTAAATGTGCACTCATCCGTCGATAGCACATTATGCTGGCTGGCCGCGCAACGGGGTGCGGCAGGGGCGAAGTGGGGGATGCGCGCCGCCACGGGGTTTTAGGTAAACAACGCGACTCCTTTGTTATCTGCCATAGAGTACGTTAGCTGGAATTCCCCGTTATACACGGGGTGTTGAATTTTACTTTTTAAACAAAATGGTTTTTGGTGTTTTTCTTGGAAACTAGCGTATAGAAATTTATGATTTTTTCAAGAAATGTTTATCTTAAGTTAATGAATCTATCCTTAAAATGTTTGTACTTACTAATAGATTACCTTATATAAGTCTTGTAACAAATTATTTGGCCGAGTTAAATGCACATGGAATCAATGCGTTATTTATATTAATCATTACTTATTTCGTTACCATTAAAATTAATTTAAAAAACCTTTAAAACTCTCTCTTGTTTCATTTCGATTCTGAAAACACTGACAAATATCTGAATTCTATAAATCCTTCAAAATTCTAAAATAGGCAAACTTGTTTGTTTTTCTAATAGGTTTTTAAAATATTTAACTTACGTTATTAATACTGAAGATTGTTTTTTTTTTATTTAAATCATAACAACGTCAAAGAAAGAAGATTGTTTTTTTTACTTTTCGCAGCAACCTGACAGTATTTTGTTTTTTTAATACTTGTTTCTGCAGGTACACAAGAGGTACCAAATCTACTTATAGAGTGTACTTAGTAACATACATTGGTTAGCAGTACACCCGCGGTTCTGACATCAGGATGGCGGGTGTACCTAATTTTTAAAATATCATTGTACGGGTGTAGGTACACAGATTTTCAAGAGAGGTACGTAAAGGTACACGGAAGGTACCAAATAATTGCAATAAATTTAGGTGCATCTGAAAAGTACACCCGCGGTTCTGACGCATATGATGAGTTGCCCCAAAAGACAGATTCAACAAGTCCATAATAAGCAAGATCATGGTACAAAGCATATGAGGGGGTATTTTAAGGGGTTATTGTACATTATGAACAACTTTTACTATGGGACCTAATGAGCAAACGTTGTGCAGCAGTCTTCAATTTAGCGTTAACCCATACCAAAGCAGACAAATGAGGCAAGGCGCATGGAACAGAAATAAATAAGAATAGTACTCTCAAGACGCCATTTTGTTCCGCAATACTATGGCAATACTGGCGAACTTCATTACCAATGCGTACTAATTTGACAGCTATTGTGTGAAGTTGGCAGCAAGCGCGATCCTATTCTTATTTGGCACGCATAGTATGTGTCTCTGAGTTATTTGATCACCAAATACGAGCACATACACGTCAATCATGGATTAAATTACTATAATTAGTCACAATATTAAACAGTAAATATGGTATACGGAGAACGGAGACGGCCATTCAGGGAGGAAAACAAGGATCTGACGCAGAATGTCCCATTCGCAAAACCTTTACAGGACCAAACCTGAAATCGCGAAAAAAGAATCAGCAGTTTTTCCGTACATTTTGACGAATTTTGCGAACATAAATGTATCGCATCATGGGTGGCCGAATGGGGAGCCACACGCAAAGCTGTTTGTAGATGGCGCTCTGAACGACTGTACATTGTTTTACAAACAAATCCATACAATTTGACAAATGTTCATTATGTCAAATCAATGAAAAAAGGACAGTCGATCATGTGCCACCTAGCGTGATAAAAAGTTAGTTTTCCTCCCCATTGCGAAACATCGGGTCTTCTTCATGATCCGACTTAGTGTTAGGTAGGTGTGGGCACTGTCGTAGGTACTCGAACAAAAGATAATTTAAATCACAATAATTTTATTTTCCACTATCGGCTTTACAAGAAACAAACACGTGCGTTGGTACCGAGTGTCCGCCAAGCCAAGACTGTTGGAGTTCGACTCAGTGTTGCCAAGTCTGAAATCTAGCGGACGGTGAATTCTTCTAAAAATACGGTAGATTTTCCGAAATTATGTTGTAATATATACAACGTGTAACGTTAAATGCGCAAAACCTCTTAAGGGGTCATTGTACTCATCATTATGAACAACTTTTACTATGGGACCAAACCTGAAATCGCGAAAAAAAAATCAGCTGTTCAGTACATTTATGTTCGCACAATTCGTCAAAATGTACTGAACAGCTGATTTTTTTTTCGCGATTTCAGGTTTGTTCCCATAGTAAAAGTTGTTCATAATGATGAGTACAATGACGCCTTAAGAGGTTTTGCGCATTTAACGTTACACGTTGTATTTGAAATACGGTAGAATTACCTTGTTTATTTAGTTAGCATGTTCTGGGTCAGAGTAAAAAAAAACATATTTTTAATCAGAATCAGACAGTTCGTTTCAATATTTTTATACATTTATTTATTTATTTATTTTTTCCAACTTACATCTATCATTACAGAGTCATCATCTATTGCGATAGTGTAGCACATATCTAAAAAACTCTTAAGTTAACTTATTATTATTTAACTTAAGTTAATTAACTTACTATTATAATTTAATTTTGTAACATATTACAAACAATGCATTCTTTGTGAACTCACTCAGAGAACAACAGAATATCAATATTATGTTTTTGGATCATAGCGTGAGTAGGATTAAAATGAACACAGTTTTTTCCGTGACGCTGTATGGCCTGCAGCGATAAGAGATTTCCCTTGATGGACTTCGTGAGGAGTTTATTCCGTTTTTCGTTTTTTTTTTAATATCGTTAACTCTGCTGAAGACTCTTTCGCACTCAGCATTCGAGTGTGGTAGGGACAAAATGGCCAACATAAATTTTGGATTTCCCGACGCATAAAACAGCTACTCGAGTTACCAAACTGTCGCGTCGCAACTGTCGCAAGCACTCCGCTAGTCCCCACTGCAGTGTTGCCAACAGTTAATTTAGCTCTCCACCAGATTCGACTTCTAAAACCACCAGAAAACCACTAACAAAAACGGCCCAACTCTATTAACCGCAAAAATTTCCACTAAATAGATATTTTGCAAATGTTTACGAAAGAAAACAGTAAGTATTTAAAAGTAATTCATTTTCTTTCCTTTATTTTTTTATTTATTTTTCATTTTCTTTATTTTTACGTAAGTACTTATTAAAATATTAGGCAACAATTAGCAAATCAACAAGACAAGAATAAAAAAATATCTAATAACAACTGCTATTCTATCTAAATTAAGTAAGTATATTGGATTTTCATGTTAATTGCAGCATTTTCCTTCAAATCTCAAACCACATGGTATTCTTAATTTATATCAGTTAAATGATTTAACTTCTTTCTGTTCCTCTTCTTGTTTTCCATTACATTCATACTGCTAAATTTTAATAGTTTCTGAACATCGGCATTACAATGAGGCAGTCGAGAAGTGTTAGTGGCTTAGTGGGTCAGTGATAGCATTTTCAGTAATTGAAACTGAAGTCTGATAGACCACTAGAATAATCCACCAGCCACTAAAAGCAATATTTCGCCACTAATTGGAACCACCAGTTTTAGTGGAAAATCCACTAAGTTGGCAACACTGCCCCACTGCATCTCCTCTACCGACGATCGTGTCCAAGCGATGTCCTATCGCTTGCGTTTCCGTTAACGACATTATTAGTTACAAAACTGATTGTTAGATGGCGCTGTCTGTTACATCATCGCGCCATCAATCCACGACAAATGTATTGAACACAGCTGATTTTTTTTTTCGCGATTTCAGGTTTGGTCCCATAGCAAAAGTTGTTCTTAATGATGAGTACAATGACCCCTTAAAAGATTGCCACTGTTTACACTGTATAAAGGATTAAGGATTTTTGGAGGACTAAAAAATACAATAGGCAACCAATGATATTTTAAGTACAGTCGCCAGCACATCAAGCTACCCCACTTTGACCTTGAGCGCGTTATGAGCAACAACAGCGAGAATCGTACGAAAGAGATAAATAGCTTTTTATCGGTTCTTACTCGTAATGTTTCGTGCTGCAGTGCGACGTGAGTGTGTGTGCGTATGCGCGTCGTAGTGTAGAATAAGATACTATGCGATAAGAAATAGCGTAGCAGTTGACTACTTGAATCGAAATAATGGCATGGTAATAAAAACAGACGGCCCGCGCAGTAACTAAAATGCGTAAAAAAATATTACTAAGTAAGCTTTCATACTTAGTAATATTTTTACATTATTCCTTCATTACTTAAGTTAAAGTAATTGCTCAAGCAATGATTTTCTTTCTATAGTTTAGTAATTGCTTGAAGTTAGAACTGTCAAAGCTTAGAATTCTAGCCAAGTAATAGTCACCATTTTCTTTACTTAAGAATTCTAACTACAAGTATGAAATTACTTAGTAGCAAGTAATTACTTTGATTATAAAACCTACCTACTTATAATAATATCATTGGTGATGGTGATTATGATACTCACATGGCCACATTTTGCCACTTGGGAATTACCTCGCCACTATAATGGCGGGCTTTTTATATCTATGCGTGGCAGCTGTTAGCGATGGATGTATTCCTTTCGGTGTTGTAGCCAGACGACGTGATGTCCAACATCCGCCATCCGACCAATAGGAGATCTCTCAGCTGGCTCCTGGATCCCTGATTCCCTGCGAATAGTTTAAATTAAGGCCCAGGTTTCCTGAAAACGATCAAAAAGGTGGTTTTTTAAAGCAGTGTATCTCATAAACCGTAAATAATTTTGACATGTAAAAAAAATATGATATTTTCAAGTCTTTTTCGCATACAGTGATGGAAGCCAAAACATAATTATACATATTTTAATGCACCAAAAAAATCTTTAAACATACCTCCTACTAATCTTTAAAAGCAGTTTATCCCTTCATTAACAATTATAATTATAATTAAAAATATACCATGAAATGTCAAATTCCAAACTGCATCCAGTGATGGATTACTTTTTATTAAATAGTTAATTTCTAATTTTATACGATTTTATTTGCATTTTTACGACATAATTCCGGTGCGCGTGAGAATCTTCTATCTTGTGCGTCAAACTAGACAGCCATAACGCCATTTCACTTACACACCGAGCTAAACTAATCTTGGAACCTGGGCCTTAACAACAATACAAATTCATTCCATAGAAAACTAATATCACTTCTATACTTGGACTTTTAATCGTATTCAATAACTTGACAGTTCGAAGCAAAATAATATATTAGGGGTTGGTCCGTGGATGGGTGACCATCTTTACATACCGAGACTCCTCCGTGCCTCGGAATAAGATACCTTCATCATATACTTAATTATTATTATCAGCCAATATGCTGATGATGACGACGGGTTGTGGAGGTCAGATAGGCAGTCGCTCCATGTAAAATACCGGTATTCAGCTGCATCCGGTTAGACTGGAAGCCAACCCCAACATAGTTGGGAAAAGGCTAGGCAGATTGATGCTGATGACATCCTACTTCTTAGAAAGGTAATTTTAGGAGTCGTTGTGGAGTTAAAAGAGGATGCGAGTTTTAAGTATTAAGAAGTTGACATATTGCAATAAATAAGTACTTACCTATGTCATTTTCTAAGAGTAAATACCAAAATAACTGTCAAAAAATAGCATACCGACGATCTAAGAATTTGAGACAGGAAATTGTCCTTAGATTTAAATTCATTAAAATAATCACGTAAAACCTTTAGAATCGGCCCATAAGGGGCCGTATACGAAATTTTGCTGATTTCGCTAATTTGCGTGATTTTAAAGACGTAATTTTACAGTCAAAATACTGTATTCTTATAAGTTTTAATGCACAACATATAAGATCATTTCGATTATAATCTAATGAATGAGCTATATTTTTATTTTGCGTCGAGTTACTTGTGCGAGAATCAGGTTGTTTTAAAAGATTTTTTAGTGGCAAATGTTTTTAATTTTTTACATTTTTTTATTTCAGGAAGTGGACTGATTTTGAATTGAAGTTTATTTTCTGTTATTTTCATTTTATGAATGAGAGTTCTGAGTAGCCGAAATCAAAAGCAATTCTTTGCCAATTTTCTCAAAAATTAGACTAAGTTGAGTATTCTTTAAAATTTTATACGAAAGTCGTAAAAAGTGATTCATACATTGTACCTATTATACAACTTTTACAAGAATACACTGTAATTTTGCCATACCCTTTAGACGTCAAAACGATTCGTAAATATGTTATATATTTTTCTTTCTTTTTTTTTTGTTTTTTTTTTTTTTTTTTTTGTTTTTTTTTCTCGTTACCATAACACAAGCATTAGGTTGCTTAGCTTGGGACTAGATGGCGTTGTGTGAAATGTCCAAGGACATTTATTATTATTTTTTAAAATTTTATACGAAAGTCGTAAACATTGTATTATACAACTTTCACAAGAATACATTGTAATTTTTCCATACCCTTTAGACGTCAAAACGATTCGTAAATATGTGATATTCTAAATCTCTTACAGCAAAAAATCACAAAACAGTCACCGGTTTAGGTCGATTAATCAAAAGTAAATAATAAAAATAAAAAGTAACTCATACATTAGATCATAATTGAAATGATCTTTCATGTTGTGCATTAAAACTTATACAAATACTATACTTAATATAACTGTAAAATCGCGTCTGTAAAATCACGTAAATCAGCGAAATCGGCAAAATTTCGTCTACGGCCTCTTTGTCAAGGAAACAATATTATATATACCAGACAGACAGGTCCACATAAAAAAAAATAATAATCGACGAATGTGCAAATGCCCATTCCAAGTCCAACCAACCTAATCTAACCTCCTTGTTATAAATGAAGTCGGTTAAAATCGTATGATCAGGATCAGATCATAAGACCTTTTTTCACAGAATTATAAAGTCGTTATTTTTTACAATAACGAACTTATCAAAAAATAAGTTTATGTAAAGATTACAGATCGGAACGGAACCCCGGTATGGGGAACTGTCTGTCTGTCTAATTAAAATCTCTCTACTCGAGGTATATAGTGTTTCGCCGGTAACGAAACCATAGCGTGATTCAGGAATTGGCGCTCAACTAACAACGCCATCTAGTGACACAAATGGTAAACTTTTGCCTTTCGCCAAAAAATTAAGTTTCGTTTAAAATTGGCGTTAAGATATACATCGAAGCGTGGTTTAGCTCGGTGTGTAAGTGAAATGGCGTTATGGCTGTCTAGTTTGGCGCGCGAGATAGAAGACTCACACCGGAACTAAACGCGCTTCGTTTAAATGTAGATTTATGACAAAATGCTATACTTAAATCTATTTTAACCTAGTAAGTTCTTAACATATTTAAATATCTTCGATTTAAAGTAAATTTTACTGCACAATAAGGATCTATTTACGTATAATCTTATAAAACAGAAAATAGACGGTGTTACTGTCCGGCAAAAAAGTCTAGAAACGGAACTAATTTTTAATCTTTGTCAATGTTGTCTCATTCCGTGTTTTATCAGGGAACAAATGTGCATAACAACGATTAGATTGATTTAAAATTAATAATACTATCTAAAGTTCTGTCAGAAAAATAATTTTTAAAGTTTAAATTATAGAATGTATGGCAAGTGGCGCCCCCATTTTTTCTACTCTTTTGTGTCGAGCTGTGGAATTTTTGTCTTTCGAAAAAATTTCAAGTATGTAATTATGTTTCGGTTCTGGATTCTGGTACAGCAGTAGACAATATGTCAAATAACACATATGGAAAATTCTAATTATTTGACTATGCAGGGTGAGTGGATCTGACTGTCTGACTGTATCTGAAAATTGACCTAAATCCTAAACTACAAAACTTTAGCTAGGCAAAGTAAGATTCAATAATTAGTAAATGACCTCCTCTATATGCGAATTTGCTATGGCGGGTCCAGATCCAGTCACCAATTAAGTACACCAGTAAGTACATTTGGTTCTATAGGAATTTTAAAACCACATTTATCAATGAAAATACAAAGAAATTAATTTTAGAAACCATAATAACCGTTGGTCCCGGCTGTCATTCGTGATCTTTGACAGTCGTTGCTGGTCGTCAGAAGCCCGAAAGTCTGACAACCAATCTTACCAAGGGGTATCGTACTACCCAGTTACTGGGTTGTGGAGGTCAGACAGGCAGTCGCTCCATGTAAAATACTGGTATTCAGCTGCATCCGGTTAGACTGGTAGCCGACCCCAACAAAGTTGGGAAGGCTAGGCAGATTGATTGACACACTAAATTATAAAAATTCATACTAAATTATAAAATTAAAAATTAAAAGAATTACTAGGTAGGTATATAAATCAATAATAAAAAAATAAAGATAAATAATGTCAATAAAAATAGTACTAGTTGTATCACACAGAAACTCCTCAAGGGTGTAAAATAGTAAAATAGCACTTTTCTATCAAAAATTATTTTAACTGCTGCTTGAACTGATTTAGGTTGTATATTGACTTTTATCTACACCCATGCTATAAATCCGCTATAAAAGTTTCTGAAACAGTTAGCTTATTGCCAACATTAAAACAGCCAGTGTCATAGTAACCATAATATCATCCAAACGGGTGTTATAATGTTGTACTGAATTTCATAATGCAACCATTGGTAGTAATAACTCAATGAATGCAACTCGTTTTCAAAAAAAGAACATTGTAATGCACGCGCGTTTCACTACAACAGCGCCGTAATTTAAAAAAAAAACCGGTCAAGAGCGAGTCGGACTCGCGCACCGAGGGTTCCGTTCCGATTTCTGAAAAAGCGTGCTATTTAGAGACATCGTTTTATTTTTCCTGTAATCTTTACATAAACTTCTATCACATAGAATAATTTCAGATTTTTCGCTTTGCAAACTTCGGAGATAAGGGGGGGCGGACGGTATTTTTTTTTACATTTTACATCAAAAGTCGAAAACTATGCGGCTTAAAAAAAAATAAAAAATAGTTTGAGAATGTGCAAACAGCGTTCTTTCATATGATACCCCACACGCCGTAGTAGCCCCACTTTAAATTTTTAAGACCCCCTTTCAGTCCCAGTTGCAAAAGAAATATAATTATTTTTATTTCATTCTTATTTGCAAAATAGTTGGGTCAACGTCATCTAAAATATTCTAAATTTCAAGTTGATAGCATTAGTAGTTCTTGAGATATCCAGCTGTGACAGACAGACAGACAGACAGACAGACAGACTGAGTCACACCATAAGGGTTCCTTTTTTACCATTTTGGTACGGAACCCTAAAAAGAACTTATTCGAATTCACGTCGTATACTATGACGCCGGCCGCCATGTAGTATTGCAAAAAACAGTTTCAAAACCGTTTATAGAGGATTGATAACATGGATGTAGATAAAGTCTTGTATGCAACTGTACATAATTAGGTATTAAAACACTCATGCGATATAGTATCACATTCGTGTTTTAATACTCCTTATTATACGTCAGTTGCATAAATAACTGACTGATAACCTGCAGCATGACTCACTGTAAAAAAAATTTGGTTGTATCCTATTTTGTAAGTCCCTTGCCTAGTAGCTTCCCGCTAACTTCTTTCCTCTGGTGCTTCTAAATTCTGCAGCTTTTTCATAAGATCAGTGAGAAGAACTAAAATATACAAACAAGGGACCGTTAGTATCTGAAGTTCTTTAAAGTACTCCTTACACGATATCCACTGGGGAATTTTCACAATGGTTCTTACGGCTCTTTTTAGGGTTCCGTACCAAAATGGTAAAAAAGGAACCCTTATGGTGTGACTCAGTCTGTCTGTCTGTCACAGCTGGATATCTCAAGAACTACTAATGCTATCAACTTGAAGTTTGGAACAGTTTTAGATGAGGTTTACCCAACTATTTTACAAATAAGAAATAAGTAAAAATATTCTTTTTTTTTTTGTAACAGGGACTGAAACGGGGTCTTCAAAATTCAAAGTGGGGTTACTAGGGCATGTGGGGTATCATTTGAAAGAACGCTCTTTGCACATTCTCAAACTTTTTTTTTGTAGGTCCCATAGTTTTCGTGTTTTGATGAAAAATGTAAAAAAAAATACCGTTTCCCCCGGCCCCTCCCTTATCTCCAAAGTTTGCAAAGATAAAATCTGAAATTATTCTATGTGATAGAAGTTTATGTAAAGATTACAGGAAAAATAAAACGATGTCTCTAAATAGCACACTTTTCACACACACGCACACTTTCAGAAATCGGAACGGAACCCTCGGTGCGCGAGTCCGACTCGCTCTTGACCGTTTTTTTTTTGTATAATGAAATCTGTATTTATATTGTAAGCATAAGCCGACGTTCACACGGACGTAAAAATATCGCGGCGGGATTTTATCGCGCATTGGATTTTCAATTCTCGTTGTTGAGCCGAGCATTCACAATCCAACTTAACTACAACAGAGTGCATTCTAGCGCGTCGAAAAAACATACTGTTGGATTTTCAACCCTCGGCGCTAACCAGAGCGTTGACAATCCAGCGCGCGAAACAAAATCGCCGCGATATACAGGCTATTTTTAAATGACTAGCTAAATTTTCACAGGGTGTTCTACCCATGAATATGAACAACTTTCACTAAGGGACCAACTTTGAAATCACGAAAAAAAAACCAGTGGTTTCCTACAAAAGTTCAATACCTACTCGATCAAAATGTATGAAACAGCAGATTTTTTTTTTTGCGATTTCAAAGTTGGTCCCATAGTGAAAGTTGTTCATATTCATGGGTAGAACACCCTGTGAAAAATTAGCTAGTCATTTAAAAATAGCCCTGTATTTACGTCCGTGCGAACGTCGGCTAACTGTCTACTACCCGTACGCTTAATAGAGACCGTCTAAGGGCGAGCGCGCACTGCGGTGCGTTTTTCTAACGCATAATCTGTGAAGTAGGTATGGAATGTCTTTGAAGTGCGCGCACTGCAGTCATGCGTTTTGTTACTGTAGGCCCCGCCCAGTGCGGCAGAACTAACGGAACACGGTAGGAATCGTGTTATATGGTGCTTTAGCCACTGGTGTACTCTAAGTGCACCCACCTCTGCTTAATGCCACGTATGCGTGAGGTTATGTCATGTTGACTAGAAACACTAACGATCTTAAAAACTCGATATAAACAATAATAAACTTCGTTTTTTCATCGTATAACCTATTATATAACTCGTTTTTATGTATTTTTAACCTGTTGACCTCGACAGTGATCAATAAGTATGGCTACCCCACGTCATTCATAATCATGACATCCAATCCAATATGGCGCCCAAACTTGTTTGCGCGGGAATCCCGCCATGATGTTTTCTGTGTGCTTATTTTAGAAAAGCGTTTAATTATGTTTGTTGGATAATAAAATAATAATACCAGCCTATTACTGTGCCACAGCTGGGCAAAGGCCTCTTCTGATACAGGGGAGGCACGAGCATTGATAACCACGCTTACTCGAGACGGGGGTGATTTCAGACTTATAATAACTAGGCATAAGTCCAGGTTTCCTTACGATGTTTTCCTTCACCGATGTCAGTAATGTCCAAGATAACCTCAGAAAGTATACATACATATGAATTGAAAAAGTCACATTGGTACTTGTCCGGATTTGAGCATGAGAGGCTACTGGGCCGTCACGAATTCATGATATTAACATGTTTGATTATTATTGTTAAATAAAAAATCATTTGATGCAAATTAGGCTGACAATCAGCACTTTTTGAACGTAAAAGATTTAAGGCGACGCTAACCGACTTTTTCGAATTAGAACATTTTCTTAATAACTTAATAGGTGAATATTTTAGATTAAATGTAAACTTAAACTTTTATCTTTGAATCGGATTTTGTTCATAATTTCATAGATTTTAATTTCTTTGCGCGTAACTTTAAATCTTACTAAAATACAAAAAAATCCTATGTTTCTCCTTATAACATCTGCTATCTGCCAGTGAAAGTGCCGTCAAAATCGGTCCAGCCGTTTCGGAGATTAGCTGGAACAAACAAACAGACAGATAGACATTTTTTTTTTTTATTGTTTTTTTTTTAATATTTATAAATACTTACCGTACCTACTTAAATTCTTTCTTAATAGGTAAGCATTTAGTAAAAAGCTGTTATTTTGACATTACAAACAAACACTTAGATTTTATTTATTTACTAGCACTTCCCGCGCGGCTTCGCCCGCGTGGATGTCGGAAGATATCCCACGGGAACGTAAGTACCACCGGGAATTCCTTCCATATTCCTTGTCTCTATTATAAAGGGAACCTCTGTGCAAAATTTCAGCTTTCTAGGTCCAAGGGTTTGGGCTGGGCGTTGATGAGTCAGTCAGTCAGTCAGGACTTCTCTTTTTATTTATATAGATAGATATAGATGTATAGATAAGATTTCTCAAAAATGTTTTATCTTCACCGATGTCAGTAACGTCCACGGACAAGCGACATTGCCCTCAAGATAATCCTCAAAACAATTTATATTTAAATTCAAGACATAAATTAAACCTTCGGTCCAATGTCACGTTGTCTGAAGACAAAGGAAGGATGTATGAGTAATCAGTAAGACTCGTTTAAACTATAAAACATTGATTTATTACAATTTAAGTATTGCATACTAAACAGCGTTCTACTACTGATCCTGGTGTTAGCCGACGGTCGCACGGACGTAAAAATTGTAAAAATGGCTCAGGCGCAAATGCCTCCTTCGCATAATGTCGCTTTCTCATAATGTCGCTTTCGCAGAATGACTCCTTCTCAAAAGGTCGATGCCTCTTTCGCAGAATGTCTCTTTCGCAAAATGTTGCATAACTTAGAATTAAAAAAAAAAAATGTTTTTTTCCAATTTCTTATTTAAAAAAAAATAAAAAATAATAATAAATACTTATCCTTGGACATTTCACACAACGCCATCTAGTCCCAAGCTAAGCAAGCTAATGCTTGTGTTATGATAACGAGATGGCTGATAAACTACTAATATACAAAAACTTGTAAACAACAAGTTTTACAACATATAAGCTGTGTTTGGAGTTTCCTAATGCGACATTTTGCGAAAGAGATATTCTGCGAAAGAGGCATCGACCTTTTGAGAAAGAGTCATTCTGTGAAAGCGACATTATGCGAAAGAGACGTTTTGAGCCTGAGCCTTTTGGGATTTTATCGCGCATTGGATTTTCAACTCTCGGTGTTGAGCCGAACTTCGAAAATCCAACCTAATAACAACAGAGTGCATCCCAGCGCGTTGAAAAAACACACTGTTGGATTTTCAACTCTCGTCGCTAAGCAGAGCGTTGAATATCCAGTGCGCGAAAAAAAATCGTCGCGATATTATTACGTCCGTGCGAACGTCGGCTTACAGTAGAATACTGTTGCATACCTATTATGAAAGTGTATACTGTACTTATGTAAAAAAATAACAATTTTTAAATTTTTTGTCTGTGTGTCTGTTTGTTCCGGCTAATTAATCTCCGAAACGGCTGGACCGATTTTGACCGATTTTGAAACTAAATAATAAAATAATAACCAAAATTAGAATTACTATGCAAACGACTCATTCATGATTTCATGAAGGTATTGTTTCATGTCAGCTGGTAAAAGTTCGATGACTGACACCTTTTTTTTGTTCATCGTTTGTCTATTGTTCTGACCCAGCTGTGAACAGCTTCACTAATTTTTTTTTTTCAAAACCCCCAAAAACAAACTCGAGTGGCGTGACCTTTTTTTCTCGTTCGTTTTAATTTCATCTCTGCGCTACAGGTTGTTCCAAGATGCTATTTTAGAAAATTGTAAATAAATCAATAAATAATAACGTTTAATAAAATTAAAATATCTTTATAAAACGAAAACGCGGAACCGTATACGCGTGTTAAGTTAATGTCGTGATTGCAGCAGCACGTTGTATGACGATGTTTTCAAATCGGACGTGGAACCGCGTCGAATACTCAAAGAAAATGATCGCCTCTTGTGCGATATCTGTCGTAACGACTACGCAGACGCAAACGACAGCTCTGCCTGCGTCTAGACACAGCTACAAGAGAAGCAGATCAATGCAAACGACAACTCTGCGACTTGTTGCGCCTAGACGTAGACACAAACACATAGTTTGCGCAACTATACGCCAATGACCTTGAGTGGTTAGCTTGCGCGTTCTGTGCTGAGCTCACGCAACGCGTCGTACGTCCAGCCAGTAATACGACTCGCCCATCAAGGAGCGCTGTCCCAAAGACGCATTATTAACTTATTATACATAAAACAAAAGGCTTTTAATAAAACACGTATACTAAAAGATAAATCATTAAATTGACTTTAAAATGGTGAAGGTTTCATAAAAATACGCCTGGCAGTTTTTGCGTGATTCTCAGTTTTTTATCTGCGTTAGACATAACTTTACAAATTAATTACACTATTTAATATAAACATAATCTAAAATATTCACTTATTAGGTTATTAAGAAAATGCTCTAATTTAACATATATTTTTTCCAAATCATTAACACTACTCGTTTAGACGTGATCTTCACTTTAAAATCATCAAAAGTCAGATAGCGTCGCCTTAATCAATGATGGCACGTCTAAGTATTCGTGCCATCATTGATTAAATATCTCATGTCGGCTGCCATACTTGTACTATAAAAAAAACCGGCCAAGTGCGTGTCGGACCACGCAAAATGAAGGGTTCCGTAGATAAAAAGAATTTATCCCAAAAACAAACTTAATATGCTTAACAAAAAAAAAAAAATTTTATGTGATAAAATTACAAGCTTCTAACTTTTTCCTTTACTTGTGCTGTGAGACATTGCTTCTTGCCAAATTTCATAATTTCTAGGTCAATGGGAAGTGCCCTATAGGTTTTGATTTACTTGCGAGTATCAAAATGTGTCGCACAAAAAAATGTCTGTATTTTTTTTATTGCGAATTCGAACATAATGAGATAACCTCTGAATAACGACATTTTTTTGCTCGGAGTAGTGCCTTAATACCTACCCATAGTGTACTATCTACAACTAAATGATTATCTGATGTCTCAATGAGTTAGCGAATTCTGAGAAATTTTGAAAAAAAACAACGAAAAAAGGAAAAAAGATCGGTAAGATAAATAAAAGATTTTGTTATTATAATAAATACGTCAGAATTCAAAGTCATTAAATCGTGCTAAATATAGACAGTGGAAAAACCATTATGATCTTTGATATTATCAATATCTTCTATTTCTGTTTATATTTATACACAATACACTTATTATTAGTGTCACACCTACACATCAAGACATATATTTCCAGTTTACACTGACCTCTCATTGTAAGGAAATCCTATACAATGCGAGATCAGCTTATACTGGAAATGTATAGCTTGATCTGTAGCCGTGCGTACCAGGAGGGGCTGAAAAATTTTGAGCCTACAGTCTGATTTTTAATTCGACGGAATTCTGACATTTCAGAAGTGTTGCCAATAATAAAACGGTCTGGAAAGCCTGGAAAACATGCTCTCAATCAAATGCTTCACGTTTTCAACTAGAATGTCTTCCTAGGCAATTTGCAAAGCGTCAATAAGTTGAGTGCTGCGTTGCAGACCTCTTACTCACTCTCTCTAACCGTTCGATTCAATTGTTCCCACATGTGCTCGATTGGATTCAAATCCGGACTGTTTGCTGGCCATGGTAAAACTTGAATGTGAGAATCTTCCAGCATAAATTGGGTCGCTAGAGCTACCTATGTGTGCACGGGCATTATCCTGCATCAAGACGAACCCAGAACCCATTTGCTGTGCAAATTGGATCACATGAGGCCTGATGACTTCCTCAATATGACGCTGAGCAGTTACGGAACCCTCATTTAAAATAGCGAGCTCAGTTTTGCTTTGTAAGTTAATCCCACCCCAAATCTTTACAGTAGTAGAACCACCGAAACGGTCAACTTCATGCGAGGCGAGCGATTTTCGGAAGCCTGCATGAGTACCTACATGCAGGCTTCCGAAAATCGCTCGCCGCGTCGTCGTTTCCACATCCTTACTAAATACTGTTATTGAGCTGCAGCAGTTAGATTGGAAACCAACCCCAACATAGGTGGGAAAAGGTTCCGTAGTTGAAATGAATTTATCCCAAAAACAAACTTAACATTGGATACCAAAAACGATTTTTTTATGTCATAAAATTACAAATTCGCAATTTTCGGACTTTTTCCTTTACTTGTGCGGGGAGACCTTGCTTCTTGCCAATTTTCATTATTCTAGGTCAACGGGAAGTAAGTACCCTATAGGTTTTGATTTACTTGCGACAGTTGCGATTATCAAAATGTGTCGTAAAATGATCGTATTTTTTAATTGCATTGACTTAGAAGCTTGATTTTTTTAGAACTTTAAGGGACCATAAACTTACGTATTTGATATTAATTTCAACTTCATATCTCTACGCGTCCTTGAGAAAAAGGGTATTGACAGACTGACAGACTTGAACATTTTTTTTTTTGCGATAAACTTACAAATTAACAATTTTAGGACTTTTTCCTTTATTTGTGCTGTAAGACCTTGCTTCTTGCCAAATTTCATGATTCTAGAACAACGGGAAGTACCCTGTAGGTTTTGATTTACTTGCGAGTATCGAAATATGTCACATAAATGGCCGTATGTTTTTATTGCATTGACTGAGGAGCTTGAGTTTTTTAGGACTTCAAGAGACTATAGACTTACGTATTTGATATTAATTTTAACTTGATACCTCCACGCGTTCCTGAGAAAAAGGGTCTTGAGAGACTGACAGACAGACAGACAGACAGACAGACAGACGGACGGACAACGAAGTGATCCTATAAGGGTTCCGTTTTTTCCTTTTGAGGTACGGAACCCTAAAAAGTAATTTAGGTAGGTACTCTGATTTAGATTAATATTTCTCCAATCATATTCAAACATTTTCATATATCAATAAACACACAAAACAATAAAACACGCCATGCGACATGCGACTAACAAACGTCAAAACGGACGTCCTTAGGATTTTAGACGCTAGGCCCCGCTAGGGGATTCCCTGTTCCCTATACTGCAATAGGAACAAATCTCGCACACGTATTTCAAATACCATCTATGAGCAGAATAAATAATTTATTTATTTAAAACTCTTATACTATCATAACAGGTTACAAACCTAATGCGACAGCTAAGACTACTTGTAATAATTATTAACTATTTAAAATAACCTTACATTACTAACAATTACACACTAGTACATTAATACAAAATTACTGATAACTAAAATGATACCACTTAACCTTATACAAAATTAACTTAAATATGTTTTACAGTCAAAAATTAAAAAGTAAACAATAAAAGAAACATTAAACACAAAATGAACAATAAACCTAAAATTACACTAATGAATGCTTTCGTAACATATTATATTTAAAGTTACCTTTGCAAGTTCACTAAAGCAACACGAAAAAATGTCCAACCTATTCTGAACTCCGTTAACAGTACGAATTGCTCGCGTGAGAGGTGCTTTAGCCAGCAGGTTAGTTCTGGCAGTTGGCACAGCCAGCAGTGGCGGGCGCCGCCGCCTCCACACGTAGCGGTCTGGAACAGAGAACCGCAAGCACTGAAGTACTCCTGGGTTGTGCTCCTTTATTAATATTGTAAGACTTGCTAATCGAAATCGTTTAGATGTCATGCTAGTATTTTTTCCCGTTATAACTAAGTTGCTGGTGTTTTCTTAAGGTAGGGCTTTAGTGTTTGAAGCTAGGGCAATTGCCCCACAATGGCCCCCCTAGCTACGACCCTGGGTAGAACACCATGTGAAAATTTGCGCACTGCTTAAAAAAAAAACCTGTATATTAAAGATTATTATTATATTCACTGTGTGTAGTGTTCAATTAAATTTTATGGTCAGCTTCGAATGTCGATGGCATAGACATAAAAAAAGATGGACTCCGCGCCGCGCATATCGAAAGTGAAGCACCGTACCGATCTATGTGTGCATGATTTGAGTACCTGCAAAGACGCCGTCACTCGTGTCACGTAATGGCGGCCGGTCGGCATACTATGATGTAAATGTGTGCGTGAGGCGTGTTTGTACAAACGGTCCGGCATACTTACTTTGCTTCACTTTCGATATGCGTGGCGCGGAGTCCATCTTTTTTTATAAGTCTATGGTCGAAGATTTATTATTTTGAATTCATAAGTAGTGTGTGACGCTTAACAACAGGAGCGAGCGAGATAGATAGCCGTGCTCTTCTAGGCCGAGGGCGAGCGCGCATTGCGGTGCGTTTTTCTACCGCATAATCTGATCACACTCTTCACAGATTATGCGGTAGAAAAACGCACCGCAATGCGCGCTCGCCCTAAGGCTCCCGGAACAACTTTACTTAGTCGGCGTTCCCACGAGCGAAATAAAATCGCGGCGGGATTTTATCGCGCACTGGATTTTCAACTCTCTGCTTAGCGCCGGGAGTTGATGCACTCTGTTTTTGTTAGGTTGGATTCTCAACGCTCAGCTCAACAACGAGAGTTGAAAATAAAGTGCGCGATAAAATCCCGCCGCGATTTTATTACGCTCGTGGGAACGCCGACTTACTTAGATAATTTTATTTGTTAGCGTTTTCTAGCGTTAAATTTTGTTATTTTGGTTAAATTTTGGACTATTTAAAGATTGTCTGAAAATTGAAACGATGGCACGTCACGGGAGCAATCTGCGACTCCCGCATTCCCCTTAAACTTAAGAGGAAATGTGGGTGCTCTTTTCTCCATACAAAAAGATACAAACGCTCTCGCCTGTTTTCTTTCTGGTTAATGACCAAATAAATAAATAAAGCAATGATTTTTTACAGAAATATAAATATCACCTACTTGTATGCCCCTATGTTTTCCTTTTTGATGATATATTATTTTTATAAGAACTAGAACCCTCAAAAAATGCTCAAAATTGCCTATTCAGACCGCTGTCAACAGACGCTTAGTGTACCAATTTGACAACTATTAACGAAACCTCGAAATGTGACTTTTTACATAGTCGTCATTTAGTCGGATCTGCAGTTGTCCTTATCGCACGAATCCGAGGGCGGAGCGCTCGCAGAGCGACAGCAATACCTTCTTAAAATACCTAATTTTCAAAAGTCTGACCGCCCCCATTTCCTCTTAAGGGGAAGATATAGAAAACAATGGTTAGACCTGCTGTGTTGTATGGATCAGAATGTTGGGACACAAAAGGGATGAGTGAAAAGCAATTGCATGCAGCTGATATGAGAATGCTAAGAGGGATGTGTAATGTTACACGAATGGATATAATAAGAAATGAGTAAGTACATAACATTGAGTTATAACGTGGTACATTATAACTCAATGTACATAAGAGGGAGTTTGAAAGTGACACCGGTGACTGAAAAGTTGTGCGGAAATCGGTTGTCATGGTATGGGCATGTGATGCGGAGGTATGAGGGAAATGTCGTGAGGAAAGTTTTGAGTATGAATGTCGATGGCTATAAGAGTAGGGGAAGACCAAAGAAACGATGGATGGACTGTGTGAAAGATGACATGGCTAGAAAGGGGGTGACTACCGACACAATAAAGATATCTCTTTACCGTGCTACCCCTATTGAGATGACGACTAATAGAGAAGTATGGAAAAAACCGGTCGGACTCGCGCACCGAGGGTTCCGTTCCGATTTCTGAAAAAGTGTGCTATTTAGAAACATCGTTTTATTTTTCCTGTAATCTTTCCATAAACTTCTATCACATAGAATAATTTCAGATTTTTCTCTTTGCAAACTTCGGAGATGGGGGGAACGGTATTTTTTTTTTACATTTTTCATCAAAACTCGAAAATAATGCGGCCTAAAAATAAAATAAAAAATTTGTAAACAGCGCTCTTTCATATGATACCCCACATGCCCTAGTTGCTCCACTTTTAATTTTCAAGACCCCTTTCAGTCCCTGTTGAAAAAAATATATAAACATTTTTATTTTTTTCTTATTTGCAAAGTAGTTGGTTAAACGTTGGCCAAAACTGTTCTAAATTTCAAGTTGATAGCATTAGTAGTTCTTGAGATAGCCAGCTGTGAAAGACAGACAGACAGACAGACATACCGACGGATAGACAGACAGACAGACAGACTGAGTCACACCATGAGGGTTCCTTTTTTACCATTTTGGTACGGAACCCTAAAAACAGACATGTTGCGCCGACCCCAAATAGATTGGGTTATGGACCAGGAGAATGATGATGGATGATAGAGATTGTCTGAAAAAACGTTTTGAATTTATGGAAGGTATAATGCTCGCCTTCGCCTGTTATTTCGTTTATCTACACCCATGCCATAAATCCTCTATAAAAGTCTCTGAAACAGTTAGCTTATTGCCAACATTAAAACAGCCAATGTCATAGTAACCATGGTAACCATAATAGCATCCAAACGGCTGCTTTAATGTTGTACTGAATTTCATAATGCAACTCGTTTTCAAAAAAAGAACATTGTAATGCACGCGCGTTTCACTACAACAGCGCCGTAATTTAAAAAAAGAACTTATTGGAATTCACGTCATATACTATGACGCCGGCCGCCATGTTCGATACGAGTATTAGTATTGCAAAAAACTGTTTCAGAACCTTTTATAGAGGATTTAACATGGATGTAGATAAAGTCTTGTATGCAACTGTACATAATTAGGTATTAAAACACTCATGTGATACTATTATCAAACCCACATTCGTGTTTTAATACCCCTTATTATACGTCAGTTGCATAAATAACTACCTATTAAAGATTCTTAAATGTAAGCAAAAATTTTTTAAACAAAATTGCGATTTTTATACATTAGTTTTTGTTTAGGTACACTAAACCTCTTAAGGGGTCATTGTACTCATCATTTTGAACAACTTTTACTATGAGACCGAACCTGAAATAGCGAAAAAAAAACAGCTGTTCAGTACATTTTGACGAATTTGATGTAGTTAAATGTACTGAACATCTGATTTTTTTTCGCGATTTCAGGTTTGGTCCCATAGTAAAAATTGTTCAAAATGATGAGTACAAGACCCCTTAAGAGGAAACGCGGGTGCTCTTTTCTCCCTCCATACAAACGCTCTCGCCTGTTTTCTTTCTGGTTAATGATCATAAAGCAATATTTTTTTACAGAAATATAAATATTAGCTACTTGTATGTCCCTATAGGTCCCTATGTTTTCCTTTTTGATGATACATTATTTTTATAAGAACTAGAACCCTCAAAAAATGCTCAAAATTGCCTATTCAGAACGCTGTCAACAGAGGCCTAGTGTACGAATTTGACAACTTTTAACGAAAAAAGAAAAACATAGGGCCATAGTCTTTGATTATATAATGCCATTATATAATCAAAGGGGCATAGTACTAGCGCATACTCCTTCTTATTCAGTTTATGAAATATCTTTTAAATTGGTCCAATATTGGAGGAGGAAATAGGCGAGAGCCAAACCTCGAAATGTGACTTTTTACATAGGCTATTTAGTCGGATTTGCAGTTGTCCTTATCGCACGAATTTGAGGGCGGAGCGCTCGCAGAGCGACAGCAATAGTTTCTTCAAATACCTAATTTTCAAAAGTCTGGTGGCCCGCATTTCCTCTTAAGAGGTTTGGTATAAACAAAAAATAATTTTGTATAAAATCGCCTCCAGTACAATCAAAATCAAAAGTAATTTATTCAAATTAGGCTGAGAATCAGCACTTTTTGAACGTCGAAAAATACGTACGGCAATACTTACATACATACCTATACAATGTAAGGCTTGAGTACTCGAATTTCTGCAAAAGAATAGAGAATGTGTCTATGTTTTATCTCTTTCCCACAACTGTTATCAGAGTTGCTGCCATCTCTTCTACTCAATGACGCATGACTATTTCAATAACAGGTAGGTGAATCTGAAGGGTGTTGCCAGATTCTTGCGAATATTTTTAATTTGGGGAGATTTCGCGTTACAATTTGTTTTTTTTTTTTTATTAACTTTCTGATTTTATAAAGGTAAAATAATGATTTTGACGTGTCCATTTGTTATTTGACAAAGACAAAAACAAAGAAAAATATATTCGTAGGATAAGGTACAAGGTTAGTAGGTAGAGGTAACTTCAGGAAATCAGGACACATCCGCTACTAAAAGCGCCGATACGAATATTTACAATTTACATTAATTATTAATATCATGCACATAAAACCTAACCTAAATAAACTACTTATACTCTTATAAACAAAATAACATAAAAATACAACACCATTTTTGTACTAAGAGGATCTCGAGCGCGCAGTGGCGCCCCTCATCGTTTGTTTGGTTAAGTATTTCTTTTATTTTAGAAACGGAGCCCGTTTTAACGATTATAATAAAACTTAAAAATATAAAACTACTGTTTGTCATAATAATAATAACGTATAACTAGTCTTGTGGAGCGTTACGTAACATGCATATTTTCTGCATTTTCATTCTAAAATAAAAGAAATAACCAAACAAACGATGAGGGCGCCACTGTGCACTCGGTATCCTCATAAGTATAAAATTACATAAATCTATTATTTATATTATTTTATTACCACTATTTTTTGGAACGAATTTCCATCGTGCCTTGAGGACTGGTAGAAATCGTCACGTAAGGAAAACGTGCGTTTTAAAAACATGTATTGGTTGATTGGACGGAATTCCTGCCTATCGATTCATAATAAAATTCTATTATATAAGTATATTCTTATGCCAATATGGACATATGGCATACAACTGTGGGGCTGTACTAAACCGACCAACATCAAAATCATACAAACATTCCAGGATAAGGTACTCAGGAGTATTGTTAATGTGCCCTGGTATATAAGAAATGACGACCTCCATCGTGACTTAAAAATGGAACAAGGATAAAAAAAAAACGTAAGGAAAACCGGCCAAGTGCGTGTTGGACCACGCACAATGAAGGGTTCCGTAGTTGAATGAATTTTATACCAAGAGCAAACATGTTCCATGTGAAAAAACATGTTCCCCGGTACATTCCAACTGCAAACGTAAGTGCGCACAACGTTGAGTGATTTACCATATTATTTTAAGACCATAGGCTTCTTATAGGTTTTGCCTGTAATCTATAAGCATAGAACTATTCGTTTGTATTTTTTTCAAAATTTTAGGCTCCGCAGTTTCGGAGATAACCGAGATTTACTTTTAATAACTTTAAAACTTTTTATTTTAAAAGTGCTTGTTGCACTTTCGTTTCACAGGGTACAGTTTGCAAAGCTTTAATTTTTATTTTATAGTTGTCCTCCCAAAAGTGAACCCCATATTCAAATTTCATTTATTTACATTACACGTCGTGTTTAGGTTACAGAAATTCATGTGTTCCAAATTTCAATTTTATCGGTCCAGTACATTCAGAGCAAATTGACTGTGACATACGAACAGTCAGACACACGAGTGATCCTATAAGCGTTCCGTTTTTTCAATCGGACGTACGGAACCAGGACTATTTTTGTAATGATAGAACACGAAAAGAAAAAGAAAGAAAGAAAGAAAATACGTTTATTTGCGGTAAACATGACACAACACAAGATACACACACACAACACAACACAACACAACACAACACACAACATATAAGGTTCTTTTTGGTATCACATTGACAGCAGAACACTGACTCCTAAGTTACAGGATCACCTAGTTTAGGAGTCAGTGCTTACCTTATCCGTATGACCTTTTTTAACCAAGTTATGTCATCCTAGTCTTCTTATAATGTCAAAGGTTTTTGTATCAATAAATATTTTTATTATTTTATTTTTATCCCTAAGAAAACTTTATTCCATGAGACTTTCTCTTTCTCTCTGTCCCTTTTTATTACTATACGAGTGTGTGTGTGCGTGCGAGTACCGCGTAACCGTAAAACCCTCAAACAGGCGCAACGCGACCCTAGTAGACCAATTTCTATGAAAGCTTCATGGAAACTTTTCTACTACAATCGTCACGCTGACGCGTTTTTTTAGTAAATCTATTTTGTCCCACTGTTGGGCAAAGGTCTTCTCTAAAGCTTGTTCTTTATGGTATAAAAATTATTTTCAAGAAACCATTAATTTTAAGAAATTCAATGGTATTTCTCTTGTTATTTTTGGGATATGGTAGATTTGGACTGGATGGATTGGTTTTTGTAACTTGGTCTGTTTTTAAATCTATTATTTTTGGCTACTATACAGAAGAAGTTTGCTACCAATACTTTTTTTTAATATTTCACATTGCCTTTATCCTTAAATTATTCTTTCTTTGGCATGGTTTAAAATAAAATCCTCCCAATTAGTCTCAATGCTCACAAATCCTTAACTTAAATAACAATTGACGTTCACAATCACAAGGCGAACATTGTTTGCAAATCATTTATTTAATCAAGATGGGAAGAAACCCAAACGAAGAAGCTAATTGGGTACCCACAGACATTAATGAATTGTCCACATTCTAGAATTGCGATAAGGATAATGCACGAAAAATCAGGGAATGCATGAAGAATCAGTTCGAAGTGATTTTTTAACGCTCGTTTGTACACTCTGTTGAAGGCGGAAAAAATCGCGCCAGGCGATTTTAATCCGCCGTGATTTTATGGAAATCACAATTAACGTTCTCAAGGCGAACATTGTTTGCAAATCATTTATTTAATTAAGATGGGAAGAAAGCCAAACGATGAAGCTAATTGGGTACCTACAGATATTAATGAATTGTTCACATCCTAGAATTGCTATAAGGATAATGCACGAAAAATCAGGGCGAAGTGATTTTTAATCGCTCGTTTGTACACTCTGTTGAAAGTGGAAAAAATCACGCTAGGCGATTTTAATCCACCGCGATTTTATGCAAATCACAATTGACGTACACAAGGCGAACATTGTTTCCAAATCATTTATTTAATCAAGATGGGAAGAAAGCCAAACGATAATGCTAAATAAGTACCTACATACATTAATGAACTGTTCAAATCCTAGAATTGCTATAAGTATAATGCACGAAGAATCAGGTCGAAGTGATTTTTTATCGCTTATTTAAACACTCTGTTGAAGGTGAAAAAAATCACATTTTTATCCGCCGCGATTTTATGGAAAACACAATTGACGTTCACAAAGCGAACATTGTTTGCAAATCATTTATTTAATCAAGATGGAAAGAAAGCCAAACGATAATGCTAATTAAGTACCTACAGACATTAATGAATTGTTCACATCATAGAATTGCTATAAGGATAATGCACGAAGAATCAGGTCGAAGTGATTTTTATCGCTCGTTTGTACACTCTGTTGAAGGTGGAAAAAATCGCGACAGGCGATTTTAATCCGCCGCGATTTTATGGAAATCGCAATTGACGTTCACAAGTTCACAAGGCAAACATTTTTTGCAAATCATTTATTTAAACAAGATGGGATAAAAGCCAAACGATGAAGCTAATTGGGTACCTACAGACATTAATGAATTGTCCACATCCTAGAATTACTATAAGGATCACGAAGAATCAGGTCAAAGTGATTTTGTATCGCTCGTTTGTACACTCTGTTGAAGGCGGGAAAAATTGCGCAAGGTGATTTTATTACGTCTGTGGGAATGTGGGCTAATGACTGATTATTCCAATGTCTTATTTACCTACGCGTTCTTCGACTCGGCATTGCCGAGCGCCACGGTCTTGAGCATGTGGCACTTCACGAGCCGGCGCCGGCGCGGCCGCAGCCGCGGCCGCACCGCACAGTGCACTACAATCGTGGATTACGGACTTAATTAAGGATTCGTATGTACATTTTTTTAATATATTTACTAAACTTTGACTTTTAATCGTAATTCAGTAACTTGGCAATTCGAAGCAAAATCATTTTTGGTCAAATTAGGTACTTATCATTTATACAGTGTGTCTTCACAGTGTGGACATATCGAAATTAGGCAAACAATGCTTAATTTTATCGATGGAAAAAATGTTTTAAAAAATCCAAAAAAATAATTAAGTGTCTACTTGCTGAGTATTATACGTAGCAGCGTGCAAGGCCTTTCTTTAACAGTTGATAGGAAATGCTGTGACTGAGTTATCAACATGGAATTTTTACTTTTAGTATGCTAATAGAAAGTAGAATGATTTAAAGTAATAAAAAGGTAGGTATGGGGCGGTTTTATTGAGAAATTTTTCAATTATTGTAAAAATTGAAGAAATAATACCAGATTTTTGTTAAAAAAAACACCTTAATTCTCAATTGAGGGTGGTATTTTTTTTTTAATTTTTATTTTACGAGGACGGCTTTGTTATTTCCAATCATTACTGAGTTTGGTTCATCGTGATAAATCATTTAGTTTAAAAGTTATACTGTTTTCTTTACACAGGCGTCACAACAGCGAACAAGAATTTAAAAAATGCTATAGAAAAGAGTTTTTATTTTTAGATTTTTTAAATATTTTTTCCGTCGGTACAATTAAGCATAGTTTCCCTCATTTCGATATGTGCACATTATGAAGACTCACACTGTATCATGGTATAAACGAATATAACGTGTTTCAATTAAAACTATTACAAGGTAGTTTCGCTAATTCTTTTTTTCACCACATTTCCTTTTTATTGTCAGGAACTTATTATCCCTTTAGCTGTCAAGTTACTGAATACGATTTTTACGATACTTGGACTTTTGTCCAAGTAGGTATAATATAGGTAGTTAGGTATGTAGGTATTGTAATGTGACTTTTTTCATAAACTTGTTTTTTTTTTAATGTACACCCATTATTGCATAATGACCCCGAATCTGACTTTTCTGAATATTATTTACATATTAATAAAGTTGTTAGTAGATTTAATTTGCGTATTTTTTTTTTAATTAGACCAATTTTTTTTTTCTTCCTAAGTCCTCTACGGTTTCATATCAGCCTACTGAGCAACGCGCGCGATTTTTTCGCGTCCATGGAAACAAGTACAGAACTTCGTATGTCGTATTCATTCAGCGCTCAACGCCGAGCGTTGAAAATTGAACACCATGCAATAAAAAATCGCGGCGGGAAAAAACCGCGGCCGTGCGAACAGAATGTACCGCTTTCTATTTGTACTTTGTACGTCCGTGCGAACGTGGGCTTAATTTTCATCCATTAGGAATTTATTCTTCCTCGTTCACATTCAAATCATCATAGTTGTAGAATAAACTAGGTACGGAAAAAAACAAACAAAAATACATTCTATTTAGCAAAAGTCAACACAGTAAATAGGCAGAATTATATTTAGCAAACTGGCAACTCCGAGCAGGTAGGCAAGCAGATTGTTCATCACTTCGACAGTCGACTCGTGCGCAACGTATGTCATGACATATTCGCGAAAACAGCGTGAAATAAAAACAACAAAATAATTCTTGGAAAAACGCGCCTGTTTTTATCGTCAGTAGTTTACCTGCAGTCGAGTGAACTCGAACCTAGTTTTGTGCCTGTTTGGATTTGTGTGTTGTGATAAAATAAGAATCTTTGGATAAAATCATTGGATTTTTTACTGTAATTCGCTGGCTTGCTGTTTGAGGTGAGTGCCCCACATAGGACTTCTCTTTTTTATTTGCAATTCAAAGTGCTAAAGAGAACGTACCTACTCTTAGCTGTACGGATTGATGCTCTATGAAGTACTAAAGAAAAAAAACGGATTTAAAAAAAGAATGTATGTTTTGGAGGTGAAAGGAATGGATCTGCGTTTACCATTTATCTAAGTAGTCTGTGGCGTTTACAAAGTTCTGACTTTCTAAGAACAAAATAATAATGCTATTTTTAGCAGAGTTCGCAGAAAAATTGTGTGTTTTATTATCAAATATAATTGTATCTATGTTAAACTTACAACTGTCATTGCTTAAGAACCAAAATTAATTATTTTAGAAAACATACTCCTTGTTAGGACTTACTACTTGAATTCCTCCTTGATTCTTGTCAGTGGTCAGGTTACATCATTCTGCATTAATTAGAACACAATAGGTGTACTTAACTTAAAAAAAGTGCATACAAAAACTAATAAGTTGTTGTTTGTCATGTCAGGGTTGAAGAATAAACTAAATAGGTAGGTATGTAAAAGGTAGCCAAATGATTCACATTCTCAGTAACATACTTACTGATAATACAGGCACGTAAGGCATTCCAGCATTGTCTCTGGGATGACAACACACCTGTGATGCCTCTGGGTAGGTATTGCGTATGCTGCGTTGACAACTTACTATTAGGTCGGCCATTAGCATGTTTATCCCCTAATTAGGCAATTAATTATGACAGTCAGTTATTAATAACTGATTGTCAACTGTTTTATATGCAAATAAAGAAGGTTATTTATTTTAATACAATAATTTAGCCAACATTGGTAATTACTAGCAACAGATTGATTCAATGCATCATTCATGTTTATTTTTAATGCCCTCTTTAGCAGTCAACTCTTTATAGCTTCATTGTAAAACTATTTTAGATTACTTACTTAATAATGAATAATATTTGTGATGTTGAAATGGATTATCGAAGCGGCGGGTTACTATTTTTTTATTTTTAAATAACCAACAACCTTAAAAAGTCAAGACTGGATGTGAAAGGCAGAGGACAAGGTGTTGTGTGGCCCAGCCTGGAAGAACCCCAAGCACAGCTGTGGAATGCGATAGGCTATTGATGCATGTCAGTCTGTAACTGTTAGCAATCTTCATTTTGATCTACATATACGCTTGTATTTTTCCTGCCTCCTTGTAAATTGTTATTGGGTTTTCTTATTAGGTAAGTACCTAATTCTTAGTAGACTAATGCCCGATTTCTGAGGTATTTAAACGGAGTTTATCCATTTGATAGTGATTATTGGTTCAATATCGTGTTTCTGAACACATAAGGAAGAATTTAGCCTAAAAGTCAAGTGAATTATTATCAATGGTTTATCTGAGGACCTCAAAAATCGACCATAAGGAAGGAATTCACTTAAATACTTAGATAATTTTGTTTGAATCAATAGCTACACACCGAGCTAAAGCACACTTCGATAGTATAATAATACTAGCTTTTGCCCGCGGCTGTGCCCGCGTGGATGTCGGAAAATATCCCATGGGAACGTTCATGTGGAAAACATAGGGCATATCCCTTACTTAAGAAATGCTGGGTTTCCCATACAAACTTTCATCCCTTTTAATCACCCCTTGTAGGATTATGTTTTAAGACAAAAAGTAGCCCATATCCTTTCCCAGTATGTTATCTATAGCCTTGCCAAATTTTATCGAAATCCGTTCAGTGGTTTAGGCGTGAAAAGGTAACAGACAGACAGACAGAGTTACTTTCGAATTTATAATATTAGTATGGAAGTATGGATATCTTCCGTTATTTTGCCGTGCATACTCTTTACGGCAGCCTAGATGGCGCGACTAAATATGCCGCAAGCTGACAGCACTATAACCGATAGTGATACAATGCCGCTTGTGGCAAAAAAAAAGATAAAAGCACTGCCTTTTTAATATGCTGGACATTCATTCATTTTGACATTTAGTCTAGCAAATTAAAGATCAGAGTTACTTATCTAGGCTAGGATGTCCACGCAGGACGCAACTGCGCGCGCCAAACACTTCCATACTACTTATTTGACATCTCTCGAGGTTTCTTAATTTTATAGTTACTTACTTAACAGTTATTAGTGATTATAGGCTAGATTGTAAAGCTACTGACAGACGTGCTCATTACTAGCACGAAAGCGTGCTTTTATTGAGCAAGTGCTCATTAGTAGCATGTGTGACTAGTAATGAGCATGCTTATTTCTAGTATGTTTTCGAGTAAGCGTGCTTATAGGCATGCTTTTTATGAGCACGTGTGTCAGTACCTACCTTTATGTGAATAACGTACTAACCGTGTACGCATGGCTACAGACCAAGCTATACGTTTCCAGTATAAGCTGATCTCGCATTGTATAGGATTTCCTTACAATGAGAGATCAGTGTAAAGTGTAAAAGTATAGCTTGATGTGTAGCCGTGTGTACCCTATAAAAGAAAAAAGACCCGCGTGTTATTCTCCTCAGCTTGGGCAGAGGTAAAAAATTTGCTACCTGCATACATGGACCTCTTTACCTGACAGTAAACATACATAGGCCGTACACGCAGGTGCCGTTGCATAAACAAATAAAATAGGTATGTTTCTGCTCTTTGCTTTGGTACGGCTGCACAATGTTTACCCTAGGTTGCTTAAGTTTAGAAAATGTTCGCAGAAAAGCATTTTGCAAATGTTAAGGCGCGATTTCAGCAAAATTGTGTTCAGCACATTTTTCACAAACATTTTGTGCAGCGAAACAAAACGACGAAAGGCACGTCAATATTGTAATAAAATTCCCTTCGATCAACAATAGCTGCTATTGTTGATCGAAGTTTATTCCATACTTATAAAACTTCTTAAGAGCTTTAGGTAGGTATGTACCTATGTAGAGAGAGCCATATTGCTTTTTCCTCTCTTGCACAATTTCGGCAGTATACACTTCTAGGTACAAACAAATAAGTAGTCAAGACAATTTCAGTAATTATCATGAACTGTTGCGTAACACAATATCAATCGGAAACTGAATAATTTTGAAACAAATTGCTAATCCAATCAATCTGCCTAGCCTTTTCCCAACTATGTTGGGGTCGGCTTCCAGTCTAACCGGATGCAGCTGAATACCAGCATTTTACATGGAGCGACTGCCTATCTGACCTCCACAACCCAGTTACTGGGTAATACGATACCCCTTGGTAAGACTGGGTTTCAGACTTTCGGGCTTCTGACGACCCGTAACGACTGTCAAAGATCTAACGAATGACAGCCGGGACCAACGGCTTAACGTGCTTTCCGAGGCACGGAGGAATCTCGGTATGTAAAGATGGTCACTCATCCACTGACCAATCCCGGCAAGCGTAGCGTAACCTGACGGATCGACCCGTGCGGCTGTGATTACTTAGCCACAAGCTCCTCTAGCTCTAGCGTACAAATTCCGTCTCCGCGAACTAGTGCGCTTTTGACTATGACCAAATTGTCACAATTTATAAGAATGCCGTGTTGTTCAGTGGTTTCTTGTAAAAACCGAAGCCATGTAAATCATGGAATCACTTTCCATATGTAGGTAAGTACAAGTATTTTACCGTATTTGTCTTTAAAATCATGAAAGTGACAAAGGGAAAAAGTGGAGACACAGGGTTCCAATACATTTTAAGAACATACTGGGCACATCTCCTTCTTCTATATCACGGCTGCAACCATGTTACTCTAAATGTATAGATACTGGGTTCGCAATTTAGTTTCCAAACTGTAAACAAATATGTGTTTTTAACAAACAACTTTTATACGGTCTACACAATAAAGTTCAGTTTTAAAACATTTTTAATACAACTTTTTTATAAAATTGACGCGCTACTGCGCAGCATGACTTCCTGGTTTCGATTTCCGGGTCGGGACAAAGTGTTATTGGGTTTTTCCATTTGAAATATCCCATTAGCAGTCCGCAGTCTGGATGTGTGCCCGATTGATGTCAACAGGCTCGTCTCCATGGGGCTTAACATATCTGGCGAAATGTGGGAGTACTGTAGGTACAGCTCCGCCTAACCCTTCGGGGAATGGGCTACAGTAAAATTATTGTTTATAAATTAGCATTTGGCATATTAAAGGTATTTTAAACAAACAGCGTTAAGTAATCAACTGATTACAATTTTAATCAGTATAATAATAACCTTTTCACCTAACATTGTAGATAAGAATATTGTAACTATATACCTATATCTGTCCTTATTTGTATCTATATACCTATATATATAAATTATATCTGATCGGCTGAAAATAGAGAAAACGAATTTTCCCAGCTATGAAACCTAGCTATATCGATTTTTTGCCTCGTAATCTTTACCTATACCTACATAAAAATGAATCCCTATTTCCCTTGGTCATCGCATGACGCGTGAACGGTTTGAAACAATTTTGCTAATTCTTTTTTTTGTTGTGTTTATTATTGTCAGGAGAAGGTTCTTAGGAAAGAAAAAATTAAGAAAATTTCGCAGAAAATTGGAAAATTTCAGAAAACTTACCGACTATTTTAACTTCACGCGTTTACATTAGAATATTCATAACTAAGACAGGACAACGTCTGTCGGGTCAGCTAGTCCTGTATAAGTATTGCATCTTTCATCAAAATCTTTAGAGCCGTTAAAACATTTAGGGAGAATTTTTCAAGTGGGCGTGGCATATTCAAAACTATGAGGATTATTTGTAATGCTGAATGCAGTACAATTCTTGAGACGTCGAACACATAATATGTGTTTTCAGGAAGAACATCGTAAGCGCCAAAAATCCCAAAAACGGTTTTAATATTATAGAGTATATAGATTATAGAGTACTGAGTCATATCTTAACATTTGAATTAGTAGGGATGTGCCCATTTAACACCAAGTAAAAATTTCAAATTGATGCTATAAATATTTTGAGAAATATTTAAAAAAAACATTCTCCTGTATGCAAAATGGCGGTTACGATCTTCTTCCTGAAAAGGCTCGAATTATGTACCTATAATAAAAACATGAATCCGGTGATGCAACGCGGCGGGTCGGGGGATGAGGGAGATTTCTTAAAATGTGGCTGTTTTATAAAATGTGTTTCAAAGCCACCCACTGGCCACTAGTCCCATCTGGGCACACCGCTGCCTGCCACCTGCTCCATCTGTCGGCCGCGTCACAATAACAAATCAAACTGCCTATATTCTTCGCTACCTATCGTTAAAGATCGGAGCGAATGAATATGCGCTTCAACAACGAAAGCGGCGCCAATTGTATTCATAACCAACAGGTAACGATCGATAATGTTCACAAAATGACAAAAGACGTTTACAAAAGTCGCATGGATATGTTATCCTTGCCATAAAAAAAAATGGGGAACGTGCACGTGCGCTCGTTCGCGCCAAAACCATGTTGATTCCATAGACTTATAAAAAAAGATGGACTCCGCGCCGCGCATATCGAAAGTGAAGCACCGTACCGATCTATGTGTGCATGATTTGAGTACCTGCAAAGACGCCGTCGCTCGTGTCACGTAATGGCGGCCGGTCGGCATACTATGATGTAATCGTGTGCGCGAGGCGTGTTTGTACAAACGGTCCGGCATACTTACTGTGCTTCACTTTCGATATGCGTGGCGCGGAGTCCATCTTTTTTTATAAGTCTATGGTTGATTCATAGATTTTTTTTTATACAGGCGGCTTCTAATGTTGTAGACTACTATTTCAGGCGGAGATTTCTTGAAAACGGTCAAAAAGGTAATTTTTTAAAGCTGTGTATCTCATAAAAACCGTAAATAATTTTGACAAATAAAAAAAAATGATATTTTCAAGTCTTTTTCGCATACAGTGGTGGAACTCAAAACATAATTAAACACATTTGCATCAAAAAAATCTTCAAACATACCTCATAAATTAATAATCTTAAAAGCAGTTTATCCCTTCAAACAATTATAATTATAATTAAAAATATACCATAAAATGTCAAATGCCAAACTGCATCCAGTGATGGATTATTTATTATTAAATAGTTCATTTCTAATTTTATACGATTTTATTGCCAACTTTTACGACATAATTCCGGTGCGCGTGAGTCTTCTATCTCGCGCGTCAAACTAGACAGCCATAACGCCATTTCACTTACACACCGAGCTAAACCACGCTTGGATGCAGGGCCTTCAATCTCTGCACTGGCAGGGACTAACTACAATGCGTTTCAACTAAGAATAGGAATGACCTTGCGCCGTAATGTCAAGATTTAGCAAAACCTCGCCTTGTTTACACATTTGCAAAGTCAGTGACATATTTTAACAAAAACAAATTGCAAAAACAGAACTAAAATGGATAAGGATAACACTACAAAACTTTGCAAGCCGTATATTTCTAGTTTCAGTTGACAGTTAGAGGTCATTGACGTTCCTATTCTTAGTTGAAACGCATTATACATCACGATTCACGCGTAGCCATCGCGAAGCATGTCGACGTTTTGTCGACGGAAGAATAGAATTTGCCATAAAATAAAATGACACATTGGCATGCTTAAAAGCGTAGAATGCGTAGAAATATTTCTACAATCTGTCATTTTATCTATTCTTCCGTCGATAAAACCCGTTTCTACGGTGCGGTCGTCTTGCTACGCGTGCATTATTGCATAAGTATATAAAATAAGTAAGTAATAGATATTTTATGCTAATTAATGCAGTGATTGATTAAGTAACAGAGTTCGTTTGAAAACTGAAAATTAGCATAGTAGGTATAAGTACTTAGTTCTTATCGGGGGAAGTACAGCAACAAGTCTACAACCGGTTTTATTTATGTTGCCAAGCAACAATGATGCCAATTTACTATTCCAGTTTAATAGTTATGGATGCTGGACGCTGGTGTAATTAATACAAGGCATGCATTGCATAGGACATCTTTACATAAAGTTTGTCTCTGGACTCTGGCGTATCGGCAAAACCATTAGTATTGCAAGAATTGAAATTGTCTGCGGCGATAACATTCCAATTTCAAATGATGTAGAATAAAAATACGGACCGGTATTCATTCTAGAAAAAAAGAATTGGCAATCAGGCCAGGTATTGTCTACTTCTGTACTAAAACTGAAACATAAATAATTGAAATGTTTTCCATAGAAAAAATCCAAAGTAGCACCGTCTATTTTCTGATATAAACGATTATACGTAAACAGTTCCATATTTGCAGTAAAATTTGCTTTAAATCGAAGGTATTTAAATATGCTAAAAACTTACTAAGCTAAAAATTGATAAAAGTTTTGCATTTTGCATAAATCTACATTTAAACGTTTTCTTTTTTTTCTTATTCGCGCGCTTTTCGCGCGTTTAAATTCCGGTGCGTGTGAGTCTTCTATCTCGCGCATCAAACTAGACAGCCATACCGCCATTTCACTTACACACCGAGCTAAACCGCGCATCGATGTGGAACCTTAGGGCCCTCGCCCACGGCGACTTGTAGCGATGCACGATGCTGTCGCGCGTTTACGAAATGCGCGATTGCATCGCTACTAACGCGCGTTAGTCGTATTTGCAACGCGCTACAGAAGCGATGCCAACGCGCTACTAACGCGCTACAGTATCGCGACTGTATCGATGCAAACGCGCGACCGTGTCGGACGACATCGGGGAGAGAACAGAGGGAGGGTGGCGCGTGAGTGGAGAACCGAGCTTTCGTTGCCTACGCTTCGGCTGCTTACGTAAAAGCAGCACCAAAGACAACGTGACTAATGTTGCCTCAACGGAGTCCATCTTGCAACTGTAGCGATCGCAGGTATTTTTGTGCCGTTACTGATTCGCGTTTGCATCGCGACTGAATCTGGGCCCGTGGGCGAGGGCACACAGCTAGCGACCGCTTCGCGACTGTATCGATGCGGACGCGCGACAGCATCGCTACTGCAACGCTACAAAAAGTCGCCGTGAGCGAGGGCCCTTAAACGTAAAACTATGCATAGCATGTTGTGGTGTTGAGGTATCGTGGTGACGCGAACGCAGATTTGCCTTTACCAAAAATCGTTCAACGAGCCTAAAAAGAAGTTTTCACTTAAAAAATACACAGTCCAATGAATTTAAAAACAAAACTCACGTATATTGAAACAATCGCTTCTGCTCTGCGGGTGTTAATTGATAACTCACGCTTCGACACATTACAAACAGCTGCCGGGCAAAACAGTAAAGGCTCTTACAGACAGAGGCGATATCGCGTCGCGACGTGTCGCGTAGCGGTGTTGTTACGCGATAATATCGCGATATCGCCTCTGTCTGTAAGAGCCTTAAAGCGTCTGGCCTTGTCAGGCAATCAGCGCTGCGTACGAACATCTTTGCGTTTGGCGAAATTAGGAACTAAAATTAAATGTACTAAATTTGACAGCTATTTGACATCTTGTCTTGACCATCAGCGCTGCCATGACATGCAAAGAAATGTTTGTTGGTCTAAGCCTAATGTTAGCTAACCTGGTTGGTCAAATTTAACAATAGCCAATAAAGCATGGAATTAATATGTACTATATTCACGTGACGTTGACATGATGTTTGACAACAGAGGGGCAATTCTCGTATTTTTAACAACGTTCGCAATATCATCTCAAGACTCAATCTGACAGAAATTGTATAGCGTTTACCTTCATTTTTGACATTTTGATTGACGCTGGCATGAGATTGTGAACGTTTTTAGGTACGAGAATTGCCCCTCAGCTCGTAGCTAAAATCGTTCTAATTCAAATTCAATTCGAAATCTCATGCCAGCGACAATCAAATGTCAAAAATGTAGTAGTCTAGTATACAATTTTTAACAGATTGAGACTGAGATGAGATTGCGAACGTTGCGCGTTGTTAAAAATACGGAAATTGCCTCACATTAAAATGTTTTGGCTTTCAAATTAGGAATAGTACGGACGGCTACAGATCAAGCTAGATACATTTCGAGTATAAGCTGATCTCGCATTGTATAGGATTTCCTTATAATAAGAGATCAGTGTAAACTGGAAATGTATAGCTTGATGTGTAGCCGTGTGTACGCTAGCTTAGGCCCTGTGCATAGGTCTATCCCATCTTTATCAAAGACTTGTAATCATAGTATATCTCTTGGTAAATATTGTTAGAGTAGGTGTCATGAATTAATTAGGTACTTACGTAAAAAATGCGTCATTCATAAATCAAGTTTATTTTTAGCTTAAAAATTAAAAACAGCCTTTTCATTCAATGACACTGACACATAAATATTAAAATGATGATCGTACTCATTTTTCATTCATTCATTCCTGTGCCAGATACGAAAAAAATATTTTTCTTAAAGAATGCAAATTGTCCCCTGTGTTAAGGAAAGTCAAAAGTTCATACACAATCTTTGAATCTTATTTTTCTCTCTCATCTAAATACATCCTTGTAAATGGTGGAATAAGAAGTAAGTTAGATTACTCAATACATAAAAATTTGGCGTCAATATTTGCATATTTCAGTTTTCCCGCGCTTTTCCTAACGTCAACTATTTTCCCGCGTTTTATTGACACTTACAGCTACTTTCAAATGACATTCTATTACAGCGTTGCCATGTTATTCCTAGCGGAAAAGATGGTAGAAAATTTACTTTAATGGTACTAACTGGTGTTATCTTAGTTTGGAGGTAAATAAGACTTAATATTAAATGACCAATAGTCACACTACCTAAATCAAATTCTACCTGTTTAGCGTATACCTATACATATAATATGGTATACGTGCTCCAACATAATATTGTGTTATATTGGGAAACCCAACGCTCACTACGTATTATAAGTTTGAACAGTATCCCTACGTAACTCCAGTGATTTTAGCACAGCCGGAATACCATTGTTGTCCTCAACGCGATGGGGACAAATATTATGTCCATCAATGATATTATTTTAATAAATCATTAATTATTATAATAACATTGATGTCCATAGATTATACAACATTATTTTTTGTTTATACAAAACCTCTTAAGGGGTCATTGTACTAATCATTTTGAACAACTATTACTATGGAACCAAACCTGAAATCGCGAAAAAAAAATCAGCTGTTCAGTACATTTATGTTCGCATAATTCGTCAAAATGTACCTACTGAACAGCTGATTTTTTTTTCGCGATTTCAGGTTTGGTCCCATAGTAAAAGTTGTTCATAATGTTGAGTAAAATGACCCCTTAAGAGGTTTTGCGCATTTAACGTTACACGTTGTATTATTTCTATGATTATGTCACTTGAATCTTAGTCTAAATTATTAAGAACGCTGATGACTAATCTAATTATGTAGATAACTTACATTTTTGGAAATTGATAGCTGATATCTGATTTTGACCTACCTATAGAAACAACTTTTGAGCTCTTACTTATTTATACCATAAGCATAAATAAAAAAAACGGGGTTTTGAGTATGACACTGGATTCTTATCGGCCAAGGTGAAAAGTTGCAGGACCTTTTTTTTAACATCCATCTAGCAACTGTCAACGTCAGTTGTATTTTATCATCCGTGGAATTTACCGCGCACTGCAATAATCTAAAGATAATAAAATTATTGTTATCTCGTATTTTATGCTATAAATTGCATTCTTGTGTAATTTGTTAATACATATTTAATGTCTTCGGTTAATATCTACATAAATTACAACAATATATGTACCTAAGATGCTTATGCCCGAGCCCTAATGCGTAAAGGCTCTTACAAACAGGCGCGATACGCGATATAATCGCGCGACACAAAGGCACCGCTCGCAGCGATAGACAAATTCCAGTCTATTGCTGTGCCATATTTAATCCAGATCCGTTCAGCCAATCTGGCGTGAGTTGAGTATTAAACATCCATCCATCCATCCAAACTTTCGCATTTATAATAATTTTATCCAATAACATAACTGTGCCAAATTTCATCAAAATCCGTTCCGTAGTTTTTGTGTGAAAGAGTAACAAACATCCCACAAACTTTCACGTTTATAATAATAGTGGGATATTCAGTTATTCCAGAGACTAATTATTTGTTCGCAATTGTTAGGGCTTAAAACTATGTTAGTACACACATCTAGTGCGGCAAACGCACATGCGCGTCTACGTACCTTTTACCATGTACTGTTGGCGCGTAAGCGCGTCCATACAATTTATAGATAACTGACCATAAATTTCGCTAATAATTATTCAGCAGTTGATGTGAAAGGGAAGTTTTATAAAACTCTGGCTGTTATTTTTAGTTACGTGGAAGTCGTAAGATACCACATATCTTACGACTTCCACGTAAATAACTAAATGCTCGTACGACAACCGGTATAGTCTTCATGCGTTCTCCGAGATACGAAGGGATCTCGGTGTTTAATAAGCGGTCACCTCTATACATCCTCCGCCATGCTGACTCACTTCTGCGCAATAAGACACTGACAAACCAGGCATCACTTTTGTTTCTAAAAATAAATACACTCTACCTAAATGCAAATGCAATCAACGCAAATTAAGAAATCCGCTTTGACAGCTATCAAAATACTTTGTGTAGTGATGGGAAAAAAAATCGTTTGCTTTAAAAACCGATTCTTGAGACATGTCGATTTATCATAGTCAGGGCCTGTTTCACCAATTCCTAAAATTCTGTTCCATTTTTGAATTTATTCGGAGTGGCTATTTGGACATCGTGACATAGAATCGAGAATTGATCTGCATTGCTTAAAACGTAAATCTGATTCTCGAGGCATATCGTTTTATTACATGTAAGAGTTTGTAATATTTAACAGTTATAATTATAAATCCCAACTAAGTTTTTTGGGCGAGTTTCAAAGCCAAACCAAGACATAAACTAAAACCTGATATAAATACTCATTTCTTCCGGAAGGTTTATGTCATACTTAATATAATAATGCAGTGTATATTATGCACCAGTCATTCGTGGATCTTTGACAGTCGTTACGGGTCGTCAGAAGCCCGAAAGTCTGAGTCCAAGGGGTATCGTATTATCCAGTAACTGAGTTGTGGAGGTCAGATAGGCAGTCGCTCCATGTAAAATACGGGTATTCAGCTGCATCCGGTTAGACTAGAAGCCGACCCCAACATACTTTGTTGGGAAAAGGCTAGGCAGATGATATAAATATTAAACTAAAGCTAAAAATATATTTGATTAGATTTTGTTTTTTCTTATGTGTTTAAATATTTAATAATACAGTAACTACATACGTTTCTCTCTTTTCTAAATTAAAGTTTGTAAAAGTATCGATTTTATTTAGTCAAAAAACGTCGCAAAACGCTCACAACAAACCCAAAGACATGACATTGCAATAAACGTCGTGTCGGAATATTAATCAATGATTAATTCGTGTTTTTGAGTGCATTTTCCTATCAAACTTGGTACGAATTGAGTATATTGGAAATTTAACACAATTGCGTTTTCCTTCAGTCTTAGTATTAATCAAATAGTCACTATACATAAATCCAAAAATTAAATCCATACATGCTGCAATAGTGAAATAAATGGTTACGAAAAAGCCCCCCATTTATTTTGGTATCGCCTGAAAATTCTCTCCGTGAAAACTTAGGTGAAGTGTCTGAAGTAAGCTGTCAATAGTGTCAACCCATGTCATCTGATGTTATGACAGCTAACTTCACCTTAATTTGAGACTTTGCAAGTTGCACAAAGCTGTTGATGTCTTTAGTAAATCGTTTCTTTCCTTGCAACACATTCTTGGCTGAATGCCACAGTGTGCGAGAAATCCCAACTGCATTGCCTATTTAAATTCAGGACAGACAATGAGTTTATACGTTATCATTCCTTATTTATTTATATCTTATTGGCTAAGACTGCAGAATTTGCACACAAAAAGATGACCGTTTTTAGGGTTCCGTACCTCAAAAGGAAAAAACGGAACCCTTATGGCCCAGCGCACACCGCTGAGCGCAATTGAAGACAACAATTTAATATAAACCTTAACTACCTCGACATACGGTCGCGCGCATGCTCTTGTAGTAGCTTGAGGGCGCTCCCAGCACCGCGTGCGAATTTATTGTTATATTGACCGTATGTCAAGGTAGTTAAGGTTTATATTAAATTGTTGTCTTCAACTGCGCTCCGCCGCGCTTCCAGCGGTGTGCGCTAAGCCTATAGGATCACTTCGTTGTCAATCTGTCTGTCAGTCTGTCAAGACCCTTTTTCTCAGGAACGCGTGGAGGTATCAAGTTGAAATTAATATCAAATACGTAAGTCTCTAGTCCCTTGGAGCTCTAAACAAATCAAGCTTCTAAGTTAACGCAGTAAAAAAAACCGGTCAAGAGCGAGTCGGACTCGCGCACCGTGGGTTCCGTTCCGATTTCTGAAAAAGTGTGCTACTTAGAGACATCGTTTTATTTTTCCTGTAATCTTTACATAAACTTCTATCACATAGAATAATTTCAGATTTTTCTCTTTCGAAACTTCGAAGATAAGGGGGGCGGGAACGGTATTTTTTTTTACATTTTTCATCAAAAGTCGGAAACAATGCGGCCTAAAAAAAATAAAAAATAGTTTGAGAATGTGCAAACAGCGCTCTTTCATATGATACCCCACATGCCCTAGTAGCCCCACTTTAAATTTTTAAGACCCCCTTTCAGTCCTTGTTGCAAAAAAAAAATATAAATATTTTTATTCCTTTTTTATTTGAAAAATAGTTAAAAAAACACAAGAAAGAAAGAAAGAAACACATTTATTTAGCACAGACTAAATTAAAGAGGCAAAACAAAAAAATAAATAATACTTAAAAAAAAAAAACTACATTTGCGATGCAATAACAACAAAAAAAAAATACAATGTAGGAATGTGTGCCTCACGGCTGTGCCAAAAAAGCCCAGTTCAGCAAAAATGCCAGACAACTAGTGCCTGACGCTGGTTTTTAACTGGACCAAGTGTGAGGTGACGGACGTAAATCAGTTTTACACTGCAATGTGTGATGTATACTTTAAATAAAAAAATAAGTTTGTGTCAGATAAACGTACATAAATAATGTGATATTGTGTCAGAACAAAAAAAACCTGTTAGTTAGGTAAACGTCATCTAAAACTATTCCAAATTTCAAGTTGATAGCATCAGTAGTTCTTGAGATATTCAGCTGTGACAGACAGACAGACAGACTGAGTCACACCATAAGGGTTCCTTTTTTACCATTTTGGTACGGAACCCTAAAAATACGGCCATTTATGCGACATATTTGATACTCGCAAGTAAATCAAAACCTCTAGGGTACTTCCCGTTGACCTAGAATCATGAAATTTGGCAAGAAGCAAGGTCTTACAGCACAAATAAAGTAAAAAGTCCGAAAATTGTTAATTTGTAATTTTATCACAAACATTATTTTTTTTCGGATTACAATGTTATATTTGTTTTGGGATAAATTCTTTTCAACTACGGAACCCTTCATTGTGCGTGGTCCGACACGCACTTGGCCGGTTTTTTTTAAATAGTATATTGTAACAGGGATTTAGAGTAAGTATTTTCTGTCGCATTTTGTCACCTCTCTCGCTCACACGGGACCAAATTTTCAAGAATGTTAAATGAAAAAATGCTTTTCTGAAAAATGTAGGTAACCAATTATCGAACTGGTAAATAATATAAATTTAATAGGTAATTATTAAAAACACATGTTTATTGTGGCATTTATTTAACTCATTTCGAAAACAGATAATAATTTTAGAGCCGAGTTTATTATACAGGGTGATTGGAAGATGGGTGCAAAGCTTTAAGGCGAAGATAGTTAACACAATTTAGAACCATTTAAGCCATGGTTGTCTCAGGCGAAGTCTTACCATTTTTTTTAAACCAAATTTTATGGTTTTTTTTTTCAAAACTCCTAAAATTTTAACTAAACTGCTTATTTATGGCCAAATTGAATGATAAATTAATTCATTTTTATTGTATTTAATTAAATTAACGTGTAAGCAATCTAGAAAACTATGTTTTAGGCTTCTGTGTCGTTAGAATTTTTTTTTACAGACATTTAAAATTCATTAAAATTTTAAAAATTCATAAATACTTTTTGTAAACTTTATTTTTTTAAAAACGGAGGGTGCTTTTTTTGTTCAAACATTTTTGAAAACATGCTTGATAATCGCTCTTTCTTTTGAGGTATCATTTACGTGGATATCTTACAAATTATTGAAATTAGGACCTACAAACCAATTTGAGGGAGAAATTTTAAATTTTAGGCAGACTAATTAAAGGCCTAAAACATGTTTTGCTAGATTGCTTACACATTACTTTAATTAAATAGAATAAAAATTCATTTATCATTCAGTTTGGCCATAAATAAGCAGTTTAGTTAAAATTTTGGGAATTTTCTATATAAATCATAAAAATTAGGTTAAAACAAATGATAAGACTTCGTCTAAGACAACCATGGCTTAAATGGTTCTAAATTGTCTGTACTATCTTCGCCTTAAAGCTTTGCACCCATCTTCCAATCACCCTGTATAACACAATAGAAATGTGTTAAATTAATATTATTTATTTATTTATTTCTCTCCTCAACAGTAGTTATGTTTTAGCCCATTCATTGACTTCGCATAATTTACTTAGTATATGTACCTATTTAAAAACATACCTAGGAATGTACCATTAATTACTTAGTCACCGTTAATACCTACACTACACGACTGCGTCTATATATTTGTGGTTTCATGTCATGACAAATTAAACCTTTAATAACTCATTTGTACCATCTAGTTATAATAATTAATATTTATAAACTTTATTAGGTTTTGCCAGCGGCTTCGCCCGCGTAGATGTCAGAAAATATCCTACGGTAACCGGACATTTTTACGGGATAAAAAGTAGTAGCCTTCGGAAAAGGCAGATAGTTAAGGGGATACATCGATAAATTTTGTGTTTTTATATTTCCTATAAAACCAAATGTTAAATAAAAAAAAATCATTTGTATTTTCATGTGTTATTTGACTATAATTGTCTACTGCTGTACTTACTAAAACCGATACACGATTACTTGAATTTTTTTTGATAAAAAAAAATTCCTAAACAGTAGCACCGTCTATTTTCTCTTATACACAATTATAAGTACTTAAACAGTTCCTTATTTTGCAGTAAAATTAGCTTTAAATCGAAGGTATTTAAATATGTTAAGAACTTACTAAGCTAAACATTTTGTCGCGCGTGAAAGTCTTCTATCTCGCGCGTCAAACTAGACAGCCATAACGCCATTTCACTTACACACCGAGCTAAACCACGCTTCGATGTTTCACTGTTATTTTTGTAAGTTGTAATTTGAGTTGCTAATAAAGTTATATTATATTATATTATTATATTATTATTATTATCTATACTAATATTATAAAGAGGTAAAATTTGTATGTAAGTTTGTAAGTTTGTATGTTTGTAAGTTTGTAAGTTTGTATGTAGGGGGTAATCTCCGGAACTAATGATCCAATTCTAAAATTTTTTTCACAAGTAGAAAGCTACATTATTCCTGAGTGCTATAGGCTATAAATTATATTTATATCATGCATATTAGCCGAGCTATCACAATTTTTGTCTAACAAGAAATACCTCTTTAAACAGACTTTTTTGCATGCGCTGCCTAAACGGTTGTTTATAATTGAGAACAATGTATGGCAGTCTGGTCCATCTTAAATAATTCTACAAAAAAGTTCGCGACACCATATTTCTATCTTTTATATTTTATCTTTTATACATCTTTTATTGCTTTAAAAAAGTATTTTTTAGACATACTTACGTTTGGATGATTATTTAAACAACAAAACATTAATCCTTATCAAAATAAGTTATTTTATGATCACAAGGACATCATGGAGATTTGGCCTTTACAGTATGTCAATTAATCATACAGTTTCGGAGATAATATAAAATTACTAAAACGCAAAATAACTTTAATTCATACCGGTCGCTCTTGAGCGAACATGTTTAGTGCGGACGTTTTATCAATTTGCCCATAGTTGGCGTTGTGCAAATAAGTAATTTTTCTGAATAGCGAGATTTTCCGCGGATTGACGACCCTCTCGATTTTTTATTTCAATAATGTCGGTGGAATACAGCGGAAGAGTTTGTTTCTTTGTTAGTTTGTTTGAACGCGCTATCTCTGGAACTACCCCAGTCGGATTTGAAAAAATCTTTTTGCATTTTATAACCCAGTTCTTGAGGGCTATAGGCTATATAACATCACGCTAGGGCCCTTAGGACCCGAGCGCGAAGTAATAGCGCGGGCGGGCGATGCGGAAGGATATAGGCTATTTAACATCACGCTAGGGCCCTTAGAAGCCGAGCGCGAAGTAATAGCGCGGGCAGGCGATGCGGAAGGATATAGTCTATTTAACATCACGCTGGGGCCCTTAGGAGCCGAGCGCGAAGTAATTGTGCGGGCAGGCGATGTGGAAGGATATAGGCTATTTAACATCACGCTAGGGCCCTTATGAGCCGAGTGCGAAGTAATAGCGCGGGCAGGCGACGCGGAATGATATAGTCTATTTAACATCACGCTAGGGCCCCTAGGAGCCGAGCGCGAAGTAATAGCGCGGGCAGGCGATGCAGAAGGATATATGCTATTTAACATCACGCTAGGGCCCTTAGGAGCCGAGCTCGAAGTAATAGCGCGGGCAGGCGATGCGGAAGGATATAGGCTATTTAACATCACGCTAGGGACCTTAGGAGCCGAGCAAAAAGAAAAAATGTCAGAAAGGATGCTTAAGCGCAAACGAAGTAATAGCGCGGGCAGGCGTTGCGATACGATGCGTCGTTGGGGGACAAGAAATTTCACGCGGACGAAGTCGCGGGCAGGAGCTAGTTAATGATAATGGTAAAACTGTCATTGTCATATTTGGAAAAAGGAAAATTTCAAAGTACAGTCCGTTCACAGTTACCTATTTTACCGACAGCAGCAATCCAACAACAACCTTATTCGAACGAGAATAGAGATCACTTTGATTTTGACAGACTTGTCAGTGGTAGCAACCCAACAGCGACCTTATTGTGATGAAAATAAAGATCATTGTGATTTTGACAGTAGTGCAAGATCAGACGTAAAAATAACTGCAAACAGTCATGTAATTATGAATGTGTTGATGTATCAACACTTCACCGCTGCCCTTATTAAAAATAAAATTATAAATGTATCATGCATAAAGGCACAGAATAATAGTGTTTTGCAGTAGTTTATCTTCGCAAAAAAAAAATTGTATGTGTATAAATGGTACACCACAGACTACCTACAGTATTGTCTCTCCTTCTCCCCCTTAAAATCCATCCAAAAAGGTTGTCTGTAAAAGATCGCTTTTAGCGATAAGACCGCCCATAGTGTCACCCTCAAGTCAAATTTCAACATTTATGTATATCTGTAAAATTTTATGGTGTGCTCTTTATTATGCACACCATGAAATTTGACCGGGGTGACACAATGGGCGGTCTTATCGCTAAAAGCGATAAAACCAATAAGCGAGAAGGAGATCTATCTATCTTCATAGAAATCAGCCGAAACGATGCGCTTCAAAATCTCAGTACCTATATACCAGTAGACAACAGAGGGCTTAGTGCGAGTTTTATACTTACTCGATCACGTTAACGTAAACGTCAGTTTGTACTGAAAATGAATAAGCGCCGCCTGGTGACTATAATGGGAAACACAATTATTCCATACTAATTCATATACGTCAACGTTAACGTAAACGCGATCGAGTAAGTATAAAAACTCGCACTAAGGCCACAGTTCGAGTGCAGCAGTTACGCACTGACGGACGCGTATATAACTATCGAGCGGTCGTAGGTAACCAAAATAATTTGGGGGATTTTTCGTAACCATTTATGCAGCATCATGCAGCATGCAGCATTTCTATTGCAGCATGTATGGATTAAAGTTTTGGCATGTTTAATGATAATGACTATTTAATTAATACTCTGACTGAAGGAAAACACAATTGGGTTAAACCTCGATAGAATTTAATTCAGAAAAGACCTCTACTTTTATGTTTTTTTTCTGTAATTCTAAAATCCTAAGTAATTTAACTGCAAAATTATAGATTAATTTATTTTTAAACAATTTTTATTTGATTCGGCGCTTTTATTTTGGTTCCAGCTCATTGTTGCGCTCTCTTTTTTTTGCATGTGGAAGTAATTGACTCTGTCACTTTCTTGTTCCCGCCCAGTTCGCTTTTCACATATCACCTTAATTCAAGGTCACTGCCCAGATAACCCTACTGTAGCTATAATATACTGTGATATAGGTAAGCATTTATGTAGGTATTATGCTTATAATAAAAGCATTTAGCACGGTCAGTGATAACGAACACAATAGTATTGTTGTAATAATAATAAGCTTTTATCAAGAACAAGGAATATGTAATTGTGTAATGTTTTTTTTAAATAATCAATTGTTTCTGTCAATCAATTTAATTACTTAAATGACTCATTGTAAATGGCATTTTTAAGGAGACTTTTTTGTAATAACAGATTGTGTTAGTACTTTTTTTTTTTTTTTTTTGAGGGTGGGAAATCATCAAATAACTTCTCCCGCTCTGGGTGGAGCGGAAGGGCGTGTCAGACTTTTACTGACTAAAACCCACCCGTGTTCCTTCAGTTGCCTATGCTAGGGCCGCGGTATCTTCTTAAAACAACCCGCGACCCCAGCGGCGTCGGCCCTATTGGACCCCATCACTTGCTGACATCTCTTTGAGGCGCGCGTGGAACACAACGCGCCGTCGACTCGGGGTCCTTACCGGACGGCGAGCTACCCGCTACTCACCGTCCGCCGAACCGCGCCTACGGTGGCCGGAAATCGCCTCGCAATTCCCGCCGCCCAGGGCGTCTCCTGCGGCGACTGAGGGCGTGAGGCTGCCTCTCCCTCACGCGTTGATAAGTACTAAGCAATGGTACTAAGGCGTCCAGTGAGTGACGATCTTTGCCCATCTCTCCGGGTGCATTCATGCGACGTGTCCGGCCCTCTCCCACTCCAGCCTGGCTGTTTTTCCTCCAACATCTGCTACTTGAGTTATGGCGCGCAGGGTGGTGTTTCTAACTCGGTCTGTACGCTTGAACCCAAACTCATAGGTGGACATTTTCTTTAAATAAATTAATGAAAATAGTCTCCTATCTATGGATGGACTATAAATAAACTTCGGTACTAATTTATTTGAGGTTAGAGTTGATTATTATTGTCTTTTTATTTACAAATCGTTAAAATGGATAGACTCGCGTTTGAATCTTTCCATTGCCCAACAACATTATAGCTAGAGATGGGTCATTGACGGTTTTTGAGTTAATGTAATTTAACTGTTAAACATTAATGGTCAACGGGTTAAAAAAACTGTTAATAAATAACAGGTTAAAATTTTAATGATTCAATCGTTACCGATAATCGTCAATTTATTGTGTCAACGTTTACGATACGAACGAATACGCATAAAATAACAACTTCGTTGCAGTTTAGGTTGAGATTTGATAAGAAATAAGTTTTTCTAAATTCACAGAAATGAATAAAATAATATTGAAATAATGCGTTGAGTGCGTTGACGTAAACTGACAGCTAATATTTTCAACCTGTTTATTCATTAATGATTAACAGTTAACCCGTTGACCAATGAAAAGTCGTTAAAAAAAACAGTTTATTGATTCAACACCCACCTCTAATTATAGCCCGTCACAGAACGTAGCTATAATATATACCGGATGACTTTTTTTACCGTCTCGAAATAAAATGGGTATATTAGGTGAACGGAGTAGAAGCCTATGGCATACCTAACTTTTTTTTTTTTTTTTCCAAAAAAAAAAGTCAAAAAAATCAAAAATTCTAATCATATGCAGGCTGCATACGATTTGAATTTCGATATTTTTAAACGATTTATTATTTTTTTTCAAAATTTCTGTTTTTATGGTACAAAAATGAAAAGTTTACATCGAATTTGTAGTATTTATTGGTACTTTGATAATTTTTTTCTGTCTAAACTATTAAAAAAAAAAACTAGGTATGCCATAGGCTTCTACTCTGTTCACCTAATACGCCCAATTTTTTTCGAGACGGTAAAAAAAGTCATCCGGTATTAATATACTGTGAATTTCTTAGTGTAATATAAATAATATACAACATTAGTTTTTGTTTACACTACACCCGAAAAGAGGTCATTGTACTCATCATTTTGAACAACTTTTACTATGGGACCAAACCTGAAATCGCGAGAAAAAAAACTCGTCTAAATGTACTGAACAGCTGATTTTTTTTTCGCAATTTCAAGGTCCCATAGAAAAAGTTGTTCAAAATAATTATGAGTACAATGACCACTTTTCGGGTTTAGGGTAAACAACAACTAGAGTTGAGCTACGTCTGAGGTCGCTCGAAGTTTACTATGGAAAATGTATCGTATAATACGATACATTCGTATAATACGAAGTTTACTATGGAAAATGTATCGTATTATGTCTTTCTATAATAGCTACGTCTGAGGTCGCTCGAAGTTTACTATGGAAAATGTATCGTATTATGTCTTTCTATAATAGCTACGTCTGAGGTCGCTCGAAGTTTACTATGGAAAATGTATCGTATTATGTCTTTCTATAATAGCTACGTCTGAGGTCGCTCGAAGTTTACTATGGAAAATGTATCGTATTATGTCTTGCTATAATATATATTACTAGCACTTCCCGCGCGGCTTCGCCCGCGTAGATGTCGGAAAATATCCCACGGAAACATACTACCGGGAATTCCTTCCTTATTCCTTGTCTACATTATAAAGGGAACCTCTGTGCGAAATTTTAGGTCCCAGGGTTTGGGCTGGGCGTTGATGAGTCAGTCAATCAGTCAGTCAGTCGGGACTTCTCTTTTTATTTATATAGATAGATAGCATCGTCTGTGACGGGCTTATTAGTCGACTTCCAATCTGACCAGGATGCTTCTGGCATATTATAAACTAGTAGTTCTGCAAGCAGTACCTATGGTCGGACTTTTAAAATTAGCTGCAGTAAACTGACACTTCTAATGTCATTTTTACTGTCATTTCGCTATCAAATGGGAACATTTTTTAATGAAATGACAGATAAGGTGTGTCATTTTACTGCAGTTAATTAAAAGTCCGAGCATAGTAGTTCTGCAAACAGTACCTATGGTCGGACTTTTAAAATTAGCTGCAGTAAACTGACACTTCTAATGTCATTTTTACTGTCATTTCGCTATCAAATAGGAACATTTTTAATGAAATGACAGATAAGGTGTGTCATTTTACTGCAGTTAATTAAAAGTCCGAGCATAGTAGTTCTGCAAACAGTACCTATGGTCGGACTTTTAAAATTAGCTGCAGTAAACTGATACTTCTAATGTCATTTTTACTGTCATTTCGCTATCAAATGGAAACATTTTTTAATGAAATGACAGATAAGGTGTGTCCGAGCATAGTAAATCTGCAAACAGTACCTATGGTCGGACTTTTAAAATTAGCTGCAGTAAACTGATACTTCTAATGTCATTTTTACTGTCATTTCGCTATCAAATGGAAACATTTTTTAATGAAATGACAGATAAGGTGTGTCCGAGCATAGTAGTTCTGCAAACAGTACCTATGGTCGAACTTTTAAAATTAGCTGCAGTAAACTGACACTTCTAATGTCATTTTTACTGTCATTTCGCTATCAAATGGAAACATTTTTTAATGAAATGACAGATAAGGTGTGTCCGAGCATAGTAGTTCTGCAAACAGTACCTATGGTCGAACTTTTAAAATTAGCTGCAGTAAACTGACACTTCTAATGTCATTTTTACTGTCATTTCGCTATCAAATGGAAACATTTTTTAATGAAATGACAGATAAGGTGTGTCCCTGTCCGAGCATAGTAGTTCTGCAAACAGTACCTATGGTCGAACTTTTAAAATTAGCTGCAGTAAACTGACACTTCTAATGTCATTTTTACTGTCATTTCGCTATCAAATGGAAACATTTTTTAATGAAATGACAGATAAGGTGTGTCCGAGCATAGTAGTTCTGCAAACAGTACCTATGGTCGAACTTTTAAAATTAGCTGCAGTAAACTGACACTTCTAATGTCATTTTTACTGTCATTTCGCTATCAAATGGAAACATTTTTTAATGAAATGACAGATAAGGTGTGTCATTTTACAATTAGCTGCAGTTAAATGACACTTCTTCATTCATGGTTTTTAATTTAATTTTGCTATACTTCTGTGGACCAGTATTCCTTATAGTTTGATTTATTGCACATGTTGCAGTACCATACTGTAATAAAGAACTCTCTATGATTCGTCGAGTCGTAAAAACTGTGCGAAGCGGGGGCGGGGTGCTCGTACGTATCTTTATCAAAACAGCAACAGTGTTATCTGACCTCTGTAAGTGCACATTGCAAGAGATAAACCAATGTTTTGGTTCAACCAGAATTACCAACTTGGACATTCCGAAAAGTAATTACTGTAGATAATAATATCATGCGTGAAAGCCGGGATATGAGAGATAATAAATGGCTCGAAGGTCATTTCCTCCCACTATTGACATCCGATTGATATGTTAGAGATTAGAGATGTCCTCATCTGCCTAAAGGGTATGACACATACCCTTTTTAACAAAGGAAAAAAAAATGAGGAGATTTTCAAATCGAGGCGTATTTTTTTTTACTGATAACTTTTTACAGAGCAGTCCGATTTGAACGATTCTTATTTTATTCGGGATTTATAGACTTTGCTAGGGTAGTTTTTGAGTTAGCCTCAATAATACGTATTTTGTTCCACTTAGACGATGATATTCTAATTTATTTTGTAGGTAGCGGTATTAAAGGACTTAGGCCACTTGTTGTCAGATGAATATCCAGGACACTCCATAATAAACTACTGTATGCCTGGTTGTTCTTTGTTTGATATTATGAAACAAATTATTAAATGTAACTTTAACCAGGATACTACTTTATTAATTTTTATGGGTAATAGGAGAAATGTGAACAAAGGAGAATTGCTAAAATATTATAGAACATTGTGTAATCTTAGTTTAAGAAAAATTGTATTGTTTACATTCCCCTATAGTAACAGTTTGCCACAGGAAGAAAATGAGTTAAGATTTGAAATAAACATGACACTACATAATTTGACATTCAATAATAATCTATTCCATTTAGTTGATACTAACAATTATGTTGGTAATAATTTGTATTTGACAAGAGATAGATATAATATTGTTATGTACTATCTTCCTAACTACTTCAAAAGACAGATAGCTGTGTAGCTATCATATTTTTTTTCTATTTCAGCCAAAAATTTGGCTAAACAACTTGCTTCTTTTGAGCAATGCAATGACATTTTAAATAATTCTGCCAATAATTTGGCAGCAACTAATGACATTGATTATCATTTAAATTAGAAATTAGGACAATAGAGGAAACCTCTTGCTTAATAAATGAAGAAAATTTAAATACTGATTTAAATCATGTAAATGTTACAAAAAGTCCTTCTTTAATAGCACACCCATTAATTTATAGTACCTTAAATAAATGTGATAATAATACTCTAAAAATAGTTCATCAAAATATACAGGGAGTGATAGGTAAGGAATTAGAATTGGAGCTGTTCATGAACTGTAGTTATATTGATATCCTTTGTGTAACTGAACATTGGTTAAAAGACCACCAGTTCATGTTCAGCTTTAGCAACCACCAGGTTGCCAGCTCATTCAGCAGGGTTAATATGATACGTGGTGGATCTCTAATAATTGTTCGTAACAATATGAAATTTAAAGAACGTAAGGATATAGTGAGCCTCTCTGTTGAGCGGGTTATTGAAATAGCTTGCATTGAGCTTGAGCAGTTCATTGTAATGAGCGTGTACAGGCCCCCATGTGCTTCATATGATGTTTTTGAGAAATATATGGAAGAAGTATTATTAAAGACTTGTAACAGTAATAAAACAGTTGTTGTCTGTGGAGATTTCAATATTAATATACTGGAAACATCACCTTCTGTAAATAAGTTTATAATTTGTACAATACATTCTTTGAGCCGACTAGAATAACTGCCACTAGTGCTACCTGTATTGACAATATTTTTTCAAACTCGAGACCTTCTACCCATTTAATTATAAATGAGTTGGACTCTGATCACTGTGGCCAGTTAGTCACTTTCCCTCAGAAAATAGTCAGAGCTCAAAGAAAACTTGTTAGTTTTGTTCCGGTAAACAAAAGTCGCTTAGAACAATTTAAAAAGAATTTAATAGAAAAACTACCAGATTTGCCTTATCACACCAACCCCGATCAAGCTTATACTATACTATTTAACCTCATCAATTGTGAGTTTAGGAAGGTATTCACATCAAAAACATTACCTGTTTGTGACCGCGTTATATTTAGTGATTGGGCAACACCAGGTATTTATAAAAGTAGGCAGAAATTATATGAATTGTACCATGAAAAAACCTATAACTATGATGAAACATTTAAAGAATTTGTTAAAAATTACTCTAAAACTTTTAAAAAAGCCTGTTCGTCAGCAAAAGCCATACACATTAAAAATAAAATAAAATGTTCTGGAAATACAATTAAAACAACTTGGAATATTATTAATTCAGAAACGGGAAGAACGACAGTTCGGAATCGTGACTTCCATCTAAAAATCAATGATGTAGATATTAAGGCAGACGTGGAGGTGGCTACTGAGTTTGAAAATTTCTTCACTAATATTCCCATTTTAACAACCAAAGCTCTGTCATCGTCGTCCTCCACTTCTGCTTACTCAATACTAAAAGAATGTGTACCAGAATGTGATAAACACTTTAAATTCGCAATTGTTACTGCTAAAGACGTTATAGATTCTTTTAAAGATCTCGAGGTAAAAAAAACTGCTGACCTTTGGGGGTTATCAGTACATACCATGTCTTCAATAATTGATATTATTGCACCCTTTTTATCAATTGTTTTTAATTCTTGTATTGCATCTGGTGTATTTCCTGATCTGATGAAACTTAGCAAAGTGATTCCACTGTTCAAATCTGGCAGCCCGACTGATCCCACTAATTTTCGGCCTATTTCGATATTACCTACATTGAGCAAAATCTTTGAAAAAATAATTTTAAAACAAATGTTAGGACATTTCAATACACATAATTTACTTCATCTGAAACAGTTTGGTTTTACAAAGGGTCGTTCAACTACAGACGCGGGCGTGGAATTACTGAAGAGCATATTCGAGGCCTGGGAGGAGTCGCAGGATGCTCTTGGCATTTTCTGTGACTTGTCCAAGGCGTTCGATTGCGTAAATCATGATACACTCATCAGGAAGCTGTACCACTATGGTATAAGGGACAGGGCTCTCGACCTTCTGACTTCTTATCTGAACAACAGAATTCAAAGGGTAGATGTTAATGGCAAGAGATCTGCAGGATCTGCGGTCACTATGGGCGTTCCACAGGGTTCAATTCTGGGTCCTTTCTTGTTTCTTATTTATATAAATGACTTACCTTATCACATAAGGGACAATCACAAGATTGTATTATTCGCAGATGACACTTCCCTCATTTTTAAAATCAAACGTCAGTTAGTCAACTTTGAACAAGTTAACGATGCACTCTCTAGGGTTGTCCATTGGTTTAATGTAAATAATCTTCTCCTGAATGAAAAAAAGACTAAACTAATCAAATTTTCAACGCCAAATGTCAGGCAGCTAACTACCAATGTTCAACTTAATGGAATAGAGTTGGACCCTGTTGAGTCGACGGTTTTTCTTGGAATAACCATTGACGGTAAATTGCAATGGGGCCCACACATAGAAAAATTGTCAGGAAGGCTTAGTTCGGCCGCCTATGCTGTTAAAAAAATTCGACAGATAACTAATGTGGATACAGCCAGAATTGTTTATTTTAGTTATTTTCATAGCCTTATGTCTTATGGGATTCTTCTCTGGGGAACCTGTGCGGGCATTAATACTATCTTTGTTTTACAGAAAAGGGCTGTTCGAGCCATTTACAATCTAGGTCCAAGGGATTCCCTTCGAGAGAAGTTCAAGGAAATAAATATTCTGACTGTAGCCTCTCAATATATATTTGAAAATCTATTGTATGTACACAAAAATATATCCAATTTTAAGAAGATGTCCGATATTCATAGTTTAAATACTAGGAATAAACACAATCTTGCCGTACATCGCACTCGTCTCCACAGAGTAGGCAACTCGTTCATGGGTCAATGTATATGCTTTTACAACAAACTTCCCATTGACATTCGAAACTTGCCCATTAAACGATTTAAAAGCTGCATTAAAACCAAACTTTGTAAAAAGGGCTACTATAAAATTTCTGATTATTTAGAAGACAAAAAAGCTTGGGTTTGAGATATTCAATCAACTTTGTAATATATATAATACCAAAACTCATTATAATAAATAAAATGACAAACCTTTGTTGAAAAATCAATGTAAATTGTTAAAAAATTAAAATTATTGTAAATGTGAGCACTATGTGGATCTTTTTTTTTTTTCTTTTTTAGTATTATTGATGGTCTGATATTTTTGAGTACTGTATGCGACCTACCCAAACGTCCTTTCTTTGGTATTGTTCGTCGAGTTATTGAGCTCCTGAAATCCTGAGTTGAGCTGCACGATTGTTGACAAATGCTTGCACTGACTAGACAGGTCCACTCAAATTTTTATGGTTCTTTCCTCAAAAGACCATTTCAGACTGGATCTACATGGTCCTCACATGATCTGACCAAGATTATGTCTGGACTTTAAAAGAGACTTTGTCCCCTGAGTTTGTTTCGCCATTTCTTCTCAGGGTAGTCAGATAGGAAATGTCGACTTCATCTAGCTTGTTTAAAAAAAAAAAAAATATGACGTGTAAAAGTGATTTCGTTATCCTATTTACAGAATAAACAATTTCATTTCATTTCATTCGAATTTGTATGGGGTAGGTAAGTACCACGACTAAAAAGTGAAAAATAAAAACCGACTTCCAAAAAATACGCTACAAAGTGAAAAATAACTTTAATTTTGGAAGTCGGTGGCAAAAAACGAAAATACAAAATCAAATACTCCGATTTCGGAAATTAAAGTATTTTTTCACTTTTTAGTGTTTTTTTCTATAGTCGGTTGTATCAATATTTTACATGGATCGACTGCCTATCTGACCTCCACAACTCACTTACTGCGTAACACGATACCCCTTGGTAAGACAGACTTTCGGGCTTCTGTTCTGATTTCAGGACAAATGAAATAGACTGTACTTTAAAAGATGGTCACAAAGATATTTAGTTTCGCCGTATTTTAGGAAGAAGGAGCCTTAAGGCCCAGGTTTCCTGAAAACGATCAAAAAGGTGGTTTTTTAAAGCAGTGTATCTCATAAACCGTAAATAATTTTGACATGTAAAAAAAATATGATATTTTCAAGTCTTTTTCGCATACAGTGATGGAAGCCAAAACATAATTATACATATTTTAATGCACCAAAAAAATCTTTAAACATACCTCCTAATAATCTTTAAAAGCAGTTTATCCCTTCATTAACAATTATACTTATAACTAAAAATATACCATGAAATGTCAAATTCCAAACTGCATCCAGTGATGGATTACTTTTTATTAAATAGTTAATTTCTAATTTTATACGATTTTATTTGCATTTTTACGACATAATTCCGGTGCGCGTGAGAATCTTCTATCTCGTGCGTCAAACTAGACAGCCATAACGCCATTTCACTTACACACCGAGCTAAACTAATCTTGGAACCTGGGCCTTAATATTAATTCTTGGCATACAACAAATAAGGTTAATAGTTTTGTACAACGTGTAACGTTAAATGCGCAAAACCTCTTAAGGGGTCATTGTACCTGCTCATCATTATGAACAACTTTTACTATGGGACCAAAACTGAAATCGCGAAAAAAAATCAGCTGTTCAGTACATTTCTGTTCGCGTAAAGGCTCTTACAGACAGAGGCGATATCGTGAGCGATATTGCGATATTATCGCGTCGCAACACCGCTACGCGACACTTCGCCCGCGATATCGCCTCTGTCTGTAAGAGCCTTTACGCGAACAGAAATGTACTGAACAGCTGATTTTTTTTCGCGATTTCAGGTTTGGTCCCATACTAAAAGTTGTTCATAATAATGAGTACAATGACCCCTTAAGAGGTTTTGCGCATTCAACGTTACACGTTGTATATTCTAAGCGAGGCTTGTAAAACATGTATTATAAGTAATTTATAAGCACGCTAGGTGCAGAATTTCGCTATCAGTTTCCTCCTAATACTAATACATGGACAAATAACACATAGGTACACACAGAGATCGATATAATGTAATGTTTTTGTTGAACATAGTCACGTTATAAATATGGGCAGTAGGGAAACTACGAACAGGCGTACGAAATAGACGCGCGCATACGTTCGCACGAACGTAAAAAAATCGCGGCGATTTTTTATACGTTCGCACGAACGTAAAAAAATCGCGGCGATTTTTTTTTTCGCGCACTGGATTTTCAACGCTCTGCTTAGCGCCGGGAGTTGAAAATCCAACTGTTTATTTTTCGATGCGCTGAGATGCACTCTGTTTTTGTTAGGTTAGATTCTCAATGCTCGGCTCAACACCAAGAGTTGAAAATCCAGTGCGGGATAAAATCCCGCCGCGATTTTTTTACGTCCGTGCGAACGTCGGCTAAAGGAATTTATTATACGGAGTAGTCATGTAAGTGTGCATGTGTAATTGTGTGTGTGGACGTGGGGTTGTGTATCCGAGAGTGAGCGTGTGTATGAGGGGGTGTAAGGCTGTGTGTAGGGGTGAGTTTGTATGTATTCGCATGTGTAAGTGTTGTAGTATTAGTATTTTATTTTTATGTGTCTTGCTCAAATTGGTAGACTGCGATTGATAAAATGGGTAGAAGAAGTTTGTACGGCTACTGCCGGAGGTGGAGTAGTTCTTCTGTTTGAGCGCAGTGCTGATCCTGAAGCCAACTTTGTATCTTAACCCTGACGAATAATTTTTGCAATAATACAAATAAATAAATAAAATAAATAATAATTTTAGTAAATGTTATTATGAATAATTTTTGTAATATACGACCTTGCCTCGACCCGCCTTACGCCACAATAATTATACTGAGAGCACCGCGACTATCGCTTGGGGCCTCGTCGGTGCGCGCCTGTGTAAGTTTGACCGTGTGAACGTAGTTTCCTTACTGTCCTTATATTTATTGTGACACAGTCGTTAATCCAATTGCCAAGTTCTATCGCTAGTTTGTATGTGTAGAATATTAAGCAAAATTGTATAGTCACCTTTATAAATGTTGCCAACAACAAATGTACCTACATAAAAAAGCGGCCAAATCCGTGTCGGGCCATGCACAATGAAGGGTTCAATGATACCATAATAAAAGTCATAGTTTCAAGCCATTTACGAATTATTTTATCTTATAATAATGTTTATGATTACTGCCCCTACCCGTGTGTTGAATTAATGTCGCCATTGTGGCGGTACGTTGTATAACTAATCTTTCTATCTTTAACCCACCGAATCAGTATTTAATCTTTAGATTCGGCTTATCATTTTGCACACAACCAAACAACCCATTGATCTATTTCGCAAGATATTATTATCATAATATTATCTCTATGTCCTTGGTATTTTATCCTATTATCTAATTGGTGGCTGTTGTCAGCAGCAATCCAACACCAACCTTATTGTAACGACACTAAAGATAATTTTGATTTTGACAGACTTGTCAATGGCAGCAATCGAACAGCAACCATATTGTAATATTTATGAAGATCACTGTCATTTTGACAGTTAAGATCAGAGGTTAAATAGTTGTGAACGGTCTGTAGTGTACAATTTTTTTTTACTCTACACTATAATATAATCTGTGATCGGACTTTTACTTAGTTGCAGTAAAATGACACATCTAATGTCATTTTTACTGTCATGTCGCTATCAAATGGAAACATTTTTTAACGAAATGACAGCTAAGAAGTGTAATTTTACTGCAGATCATTAAAAGTCCTAGCATAGGACCATACATAGGATCTTATCTCTTAGCCGACGTTCGCACTGACGTTAAAATATCGCGGCGATTTTTTTTCGCGCACTGGATTTTCAACGCTCTGCTTAGCGCCGAGAGTTGAAAATCCAACAGTGGGTTTTTTCGACACGCTGGGATGCACACTGTTGTTGTTAACCGACGTTCGCACGGGCGTAAGAAAATCGCGGCGATTTTTTTTCGCGTACTGGATTTTCAACGCTCTGCTTAGCGCCGAGAGTTGAAAATCCAACATTGGGTTTTTTCGACGCGGTCGGATGCACTCTGTTGTTGTTAGGTTGGATTCTCAAAGCTTGGCTCAACACCGAGAGTTGAAAATTGAACGTCGGCTTATCCTAAATATATGACCTCTAGAATCTTAACTGTGTATTATCATTATCGTAGTTCTTTCATTCTATTTTTTGTCATAATTATGTGGTTGCAATTTGGGACGGGTCGGTTGTGTGTAGTACGGTTATGTGTACACACGGCTACACATCAAGCTATTAATTTCCAGTTAACACTGACCTCTCATTGTAAGGAAATCCTATACAATGCGAGATCAGCTTATACTGGAAATGTATAGCTTGATGTGTAGCCGTGCGTACCTACTACTATTGTTTCGACAGTGTGTATTATGTTATTATTAAAAAAAAAACCGGCCAAGTGCGTGTCGGACCACGCACAATGAAGGGTTCCGTAGTTGAATAACATGTACTGTTCTCCCATAAACGATATACTTACGTCACTGTCAATTCTCCAACTACAAATGTAAGTTTTTATGTAATAAAACTACAATTTAACTATTTTCAGACTTTTTCCTTTACTTCTGCTGTGAGGCCTTGCAAACCGTCACAATAATTAATTGCCTTAAGAGGAAAGTCGGGTGGCCAGACTTGAAAATTAGGTATTTTAAGAAGGTATTGTTGTCGCTCTGCGAGCGCTCCGCCCTCGAATTCGTGCGATAAGGACAACTGCAGGGGCCGTATTATGACGTGTTAATGCCATCATGATTCCATTGAGAAAAAAGGACGGTGCTATCGGTCGTATATAGCTCCGTCTATCTCTCACACTGGAACAATGATGGCTTTAACACGTCATAATACGGCCCCAGATCCGACTAAATAGCCTATGTAAAAAGTCACATTTCGAGGTTTGGCTCTCGCCTATTTCCTCGTCCAATATTGGACCAATTTAAAAGATATTTCATAAACTGAATAAGAGGGATATATACTGTGCCCCTATGTTTTTCTTTTTTCGTTAATAGTTGTCAAATTGGTACACTAGGCGTCTGTTGACAGCGGTCTGAATAGGCAATTTTGAGCATTTTTGGAGGGTTCTAGTTCTTATAAAAATAATATATCATCAAAAAGGAAAACATAGGGGCATACAAGTAACTGATATTTATATTTCTGTAAAAAATCATTGCTTTATGGTCATTAACCAGAAAGAAAACAGGCGAGAGCGTTTGGTTCTTTTTGTATGGAGAAAAGAGCATAGATAATACACCATATAAGGAAAAGAGCACCCACATTTCCTCTTAAGAATATGGCAGTAGCAAAACTGACAAGGCAAAATGTAAAATCATATAATTTTATGGACGGATTTTGTATCAGGAAATTGAATTTCTTGTTTATTAGGTACCTGCACCAACGACAGTAGGTACATACAAAAATAAAATAAAACAGAGTATTACTATATGATAATAAAAGTGTACTGGTATTCAGAATACGGTCAAAAAGGTGGTTTTTTAAAGCTGTGTATCTTATAAACCGTAAATAATTTTGACATGTAAAAAAAATATGATATTTTCAAGTCCTTTTCGCATACAGTGATGGAAGCCAAAACATAATTAAAAATACTTTAATGCACCAAAAAAATCTTTAAACATACATCCTAATAATCTTTAAAAGCTGTTTATCCCTTCATTAGCAATTATAATTATAATTAAAAATATACCATGAAATGTCAAATTCCAAACTGCATCCAGTCATGGATTAGTTTTTATTAAATAGTTAATTTCTAATTTTATACGATTTTATTTGCACTTTTACGACATAATTTCGGTGCGCGTGAGAGTCTTCTATCTCGCGCGTCAAACTAGACAGCCATAACGCCATTCCACTTACACACCGAGCTAAACCAAGCTTGGAACCTGGGCCTTCAATCTCTCTGTACTGTACATCTAAGTAGCTTTGCGCAAAAAATATTGCTGGAAAACAACTTTTATTTTTAGATATAAAAAACCGGTAAAGAGCGAGTCGGACTCGCGCACCGAGGGCTCCGTTCCGATTTCTGAAAAAGTGTCCTATTTAGAGACATCGTTTTATTTTTCCTGTAATCTTTACATAAACTTCTATCATAAGTATTTCAGATTTTTCGCTTTGCAAACTTCGGAGATAACGGGGGAACTGTATTTTTTTTACATTTTTCATCAAGTCGAAAACTATGCGGCCTAGAAAAAAAGAAAAAATATGTTTGAGAATGTGCAAACAGCGCTCTTTCATATGATACCCCACATGCCCTAGTAGCCCAACTTTGAATTTTTAAGACCCCCTTTCAGTCAATGTTGCAAAAAAAAAAATTCTATTTCTTTCTTATTTGCAAAATAGTTGGGTAAACGTCATCTAAAACTGTTCCAAACTTCAAGTTGATAGCATTAATAGTTCTTGAGATATCCAGCTGTGACAGACAGACAGACAGACAGACAGACAGACAGACTGAGTCAACCCTAAAAAGGCTTTGTGATGTGTCTTTTTAACCCCCGACGCAAAAAGAGGGGTGTTATAAGTTTGACCGCTATGTGTGTGTGTGTGTGTGTGTGTGTGTGTCTGTGTGTCTGTCTGTGGCACCGTAGCGCTTAAACGGATGGACTGATTTGGATGCGGTTTTTTTTATTTGAAAGCAGGTTTTCCAGCGATGGTTCTTAGACATGTTTTATTAAAATCGGTTCAGCCGTTTCAAAGTTATCCGCTCTTTTGTTAGCTGCGGTAGGGATCTTAGACGGGTAATGGGTATTTACTTTACTTTCAAACCTTAGTGTGACCTAAAATTTTAAACATCCCTGGATGCTATCTATCTATGCAAAATTATGGAATTCTTGGTCTGATGCTGCAGCCAGGATATCCAGCACTAGTGTGCTGGATACACTCTTGAAAAATTAATAGCAGAAATGTCGTGTTTGGATTCATTTACATCAGTATTTGATTCTATATACAATGCAATGGTGGCAACAGGATGAGCTGATGCTGCAGCCAGGATGTCCAGCACACTAGAACACTCTTGAAAAAGTAATAGCAGATATGTCGTGTTTGGATTCGTTTTGATCAGTATTTGATTCTACATACAATGCAATGGTGGCTTCGCGATGAGCTGATGTTGCAGTCAGGATATCCAGCACACTAGTACATTCTTGAAAAAAAAATAGCAGATAGTAGTGTTTTTATTCGTTTTTTATCAGTATTTAATTCTATTTGCAGTACGATGGTGGCATCATTATAAGTTAATGTTATGTGCAGAGAAACTTAACATTCTGCAGTAATAAAAATGCATTTCTGTGTTGTTAAATTGTTTGAAAAGTTTAAAAATGTTAAAATAAAAATTAAATTAAAAATTTAAAAAACCCCCAACGCAAAAAAGAAAGGAACATTTAAAAAGTCAAAAATAATACCTATCGTTGAGCCATCAAATTCGATTGAGTAACATATATTTTAATTACAGAAATTGATGGATGGCACGATAAGGTTTGCTCATTGAATTGACGCTATAATTTCGCGGCGGGGTACCGCATAAGTAAGTCAGACCCTTCACTTGATTGACTATGTACATATGCGGTAACCCGCCGCGAAATTATAGCGTCAATTCAATGAGCAAACCTTATCGTGCCATCCATCAATTTCTGTAATTAAAATATATGTTACTCAATCGAATTTGATGGCTCAACGATAGGTATTATTTTTGACTTTTTAAATGTTCCTTTCTTTTTTGCGTTGGGGGTTTTTTAAATTTTTAATTTAATTTTTTACACCTTATATTTGTGTAATACCCTCCAGAGTTGGACAGGCATCACCATAGGGGCTTGAAGTTATGTTGTCAACTACCCGCATAACATACATACCATCGATTTTTGGCTCACCTTATCTTTATCCTGTTAAATTTTTCAAATCTGCACATTTGACTAATGTAGCCTTTTGCAAAGACGCGTGTTATACTTACCCAATCAATCTGCCTAGCCTTTTCCCAACTATGTTGGGGTCGGCTTCCAGTCTAACCGGATGCAGCTGAATATCTGTATTTTACATGGAGCGACTGCCTATCTGACCTCCACAACCCAGTAACTGGGTAATACGATACCCCTTGGTAAGACTGGTTGTCACACTTTCGGGCTTCTGACGACCCGTAACGACTGTCAAAGATCCACGAATGACAGCCGGGACCAACGGCTTAACGTGCTTTCCGAGGCACGGAGGAGTCTCGGTATGTAAAGATGGTCACCCATCCACTGTCCAACCCCGGCAAGCGTAGCTTAACATGACGGATCGACCTGTGCGGCTGTTATTACTTAGCCACGAGCTCCTCTAAGTTATCTGTTATACTTACCCATACCCACAAAAAACTTTTTTACAAAAACATATTAACAGACTTCCAAAAATAAAAAAAAATCTGCTAAACGAAAACGAAGTGTGGGAGATTTTTTTTTTAAATCTATATTTATTTACGGGGTTTTTTCTATAAAGAATATGTCACCCCGATTATTGAATACAATACTTATTATAAACTTATAGTATAAATATAATAAACTAGTCTACCCGCAACCTTGTACCCGTAATAATGCCGCTGGGGTCGCGGGTTGTTTGAAGAAGATACCGCGGCCCTGGCATAGGCAACTGAAGGAACACAGGTGGGTTTTAGTCAGTAAAAGTCTGACACGCCCTTCCGCTCCACCCAGAGAAAGAGAAGTTATTTGATGATTTCCCACCCTCAAAAAAAAAAAAAAACCGTAATAATAATATGATAAAGTGTTCTGGGCTCATCTGACAACGGTGGGGCTAGTACGCTATTATAGAAGCCTACATTAAAACTACTGTCAAAATCTTGACGTCTTCGGACTCCAATACGATCACAGTCCGTCAAAATGTGATGCACGTCTTCTATGAGTCCACAGACAGTACAATTGGGTGAATCAACATTGCGCATCATATAACCAAAACTATTGAGTGGAACGTGACCGGATCGAAGTCTCAAAGCCATCACAACTTCTTGCCTGTTCATCCTGCCCTCGCTGAACCAAAGCATACGTGGAAGAGATGGTTGAATCGTCCTATGCGATGCGACTCGGTGGGTCAGGGACTGAGAGTTTTATAAAAATGTGGGTGTTATAATAATAATAATCTATATCTATAAAAACCAAGCCACTTTTCGTTGTATTTATTTATAACTCGAGAACGGCTGGGCCGATTTAGCTGATTTTGGTTTTGAAATGTTTGACGTAGTCCAGGGAAGGTATATACGATGAGAAAAATTGGAAAAATTGCCGGGAAAATTGGAAAATTCTGGAAAACTGAAAGTGGATTTTATATGGGAATATTGAAATTGGGACAGGACAACGTCTGTCGGGTCAGCTAGTATATTATAAATGTGAAAGTTTGTATGTTTGGATGTTTGTTACTCAATCACGCAAAAACGGCTGAACGGATTAGGATGAAATTTGGTATAGGTACAGATAGTTTATAACATGGCCATGGATTAAGACATACTTAGGATACTTTTCATCCCGGTAGAAGGTTCCCGTGGGATAATTCCCGACATACACGCGGGCGAAGCCGCGTGCAGTGGCTAGTTTTAGTATAATTGTTTATCTTACTACTTCCGCGCGAACGAAGTTACGTGCAGAAACTAGTCGAAGTATAATAATTGGTTGTTTCGCAAATTCTCAATCAACACGTTTGACAATGACAACGCAAAACCTTTTACAAATCCAAGCGCTGAAATTTTGTCACAAATTTTTTCTTTAGCTCAATAAAAAGTAAAGTTTTTATTAAAAATCTAGTTTAGATTTTAAAAAAAACACAATAAATCGGCTTGCCACATTAAATCGGTTTTCAGTAGTTAGTACCTTTTTAGGGTTCGGGGGGTACCAAACTGTTACTAAGGGCGAGCGCGCACTGCGGTGCGTTTCCGCTAGTTCTGCCGCACTGGGCGGGGCCTACAGTAACAAAACGCATGACCGCAGTGCGCGCACTTCAAAGACATTCCATACTTCACAGATTATGAGGTAGAAAAACGCACCGCAGTGCGCGCTCGCCCTTCTGTCAGCGGTCTGTATCTCATGAACAGTAATAGGTAGACAGTTGTAATTTTCACAGATTGTGTATTTCTATTACGGCTATAACAACAAATAGGAAAAATAAAATAAAGTTAAAAATGAAAGGTCCCCATACTTTAAACTTAAAAAAAAATAAAAAATAGTAGCTTTTGCCCGCGGCTTTGCCCTCGTGGAGGTCGGAAATTATCCCACGTGGATCGGTTTTGTCGAATTTATATACCTAGGTACTCATTCTGGAATTGTTATAGTTTTAGTGAATAAGACGAGAAAACAGAGTGGCAATTCTCGTATTTTTAACAACGTTCGCAATCTCATCTCAGTCTCAATCTGTCAAAAATTGTATAGCGTTTAGGTACCTACATTTTTGACATTTGATTGACATTGTGAACGTTTTTAGGTACGAGAATTGGCCATCAGATGACGAGACGCCGAAGTAGCGACACTACATTTACTGCTATCTTTTGCCCGCAGCTTCTTTAGAATTTGACAGTAAATTCGGGTTGTACTCTGCTTGTGTAATAATAAAATTCAATCATGATTAGAAAGACATGTGGCGCCATCTATTATCATAAGAACGTTATTGTTGTTTTCCGGGGAACAGTACTTTTTTTCGGTATGAAAGGTACCCTATGTCCGTTTCTGTACACCTGACAACGTATATGCAAAATTTCAGGATGATCGGTTCAGCGGTTTAGGCGTGAAAAGGTAACAAACTTTTTTTTTTAATCTTTATTTTATGGGCTTTATCGCTGAGCGATAACGTCGCCCTGTAATAAGTAACAGTACTTACAATTAAGTAAACCAAAAACAATTAAATCTTATTTTAAAACAAAAAAAGCAATTTTTTACAGAATCCTAGCTACTTACTTTCGCACTTTCGCATATAGATCTGTTTTCTCGTTGGCAAACAAACAGTGTAAGGGTCAGCGCACACCAAGAGCAGAGCAGAGCAGAGCATTTTCTGAGACTATTGAAAAATTAATCTTATGACAATTCCATACATTGCAAAATTCAATCGTCCAAACTTGATGCTCGACTGCGCTCGAGCATGCTTGGCGTGTATTTAATTTAGCAATGTATGGAATTGTCATAAGATTATTTTTTCAATAGTCTCAGAAAATGCTCTGCTCTGCTCTGCTCTTGGTGTGCGCTGACCCTAATACAGCAAATGTTGACAGTTTTTAGGGTTCCGTACCAAAATGGTAAAAAAGGAACCCTTATGGTGTGTCTGTCTGTCTGTCTGTCACAGCTGGATATCTCAAGAACTACTAATGCTATCAACTTGAAATTTGGAACAGTTTTAGATAATATTTACCCAACTATTTTGCAAATAAGAAAGAAATAAAAATATATGTATTTTTTTTGCAACATGGGCTGAAAGGGGGTCTTAAAAATTCAAAGTGGGGCTACTAGGTCATGTGGGGTATCATATGAAAGAACGCTGTTTGCACATTCTCAAACATATTTTTTTTTTTTAGGCCGCACAGTGTTGGACTTTTGATGAAAAATGTAAAAAAAAATACCGTCCCCCCCCCCCCCTATCTCCGAAGTTTGCAAAGATAAAAATCTGAAATTATTCTATGTGATAGAAGTTTATGTAAAGATTACAGGAAAAATAAAACGATGTCTCTAAATTGCACACTTTTTCAGAAATCGGAACGGAACGCTCGGTGCGCGAGTCCGACTCGCTCTTGACCGGTTTTTTTTTTTCTTTTCAGTCTAAATATCACTTTACCTTGGCGACATAAACTAAATGCGATATAATTATATTTGTACTTAGTAAAAACACGAGACGCAAAAAATGATTTAGAAAATGCCACATAATTATTGTACGTGTAAAAAAACTGCCATATTGAATTTGAAAGTGGTAACCGCAAGCGGCGTAAAGTAAACAGAAAACGTAAGTATACTTACTAACTTACATTATACATTCGAAAGTTGCTAAAATAATTGTTTAGGTATTGTTATATAGGTACAGGATGGTCCAAATAGTGATGTCAAAAGAAACGTCAGAGGTATTCGAAAATATTCCATGTTTCAGGGGGCCTACTCCCTAAGTCCGTCCGCCTTTCCGTCCGTCCGTTCATCCGTCCGTCTGACATTACGATCCATCAAAACAAGTGTAAAAGTTAAATTTTTCAGACGGGCAAAAACACACCGGGAGTAGGGACAACTGGCAAATCATGTTGTCATTCATACTTCGTTCGGGCCCCGAACCAATCATCCATCCGTAGGTGATACGGAGTAGGAAACGCCCGTAACGAAGGCCGAAACTACGGGCTTCGTGCTTAGGGAGTAGGCCCCCTGTTCCGCGATTTTTTTTAGTTTTCGTTTTATTTTTGTTTTTGAAAAATTCATACTTTTTTTGTAGTGGGTATGTTTCAGATTTTTTTGTGACACGAAAGTAACATTCAAGACGATAATTTCACAAAAAAAAAACTGAAAAAACCCACTACTTTCAAAAAAAGATATTTATGAATTTTTCAAGCTCCACCATCAGAAACTAAATAATTACAAATGAACAAAAAATACTCGAAAACGACAAAAATCGCGGAACATACTACATTAGGTATTAAATTGGGTTACATGGGGTATTTTCGAATACCTCTAGGTATGAGGAATTCAGATTTTTCTTTTTGACCTCGCTATTTGGACCACCCTGTATAATTGTTTATAGTACCTACTTACTTACATTTCATTTTAATTCTGAATTAAGTAAAACATTTTCCTCGGAAAAAACCTTGTAGGTTACAATATGAACGTAACGTACTTACCTTTACTCCATTTGGAATAAGATTAGAACCTTTTTTACAGTCCGTTTAACCGATTTTGACTTCTATTCCGTGGGCATAAGGATGGTATTAAAAGCAAAAACGTGGTTACAATACCAACTGTTTACTGCAACTGTCATTTGTCATAGCACCAACACAATAGAAGTCAAAATCGGTTGAACCGATTGTAGAAAATATTTATTTTCTGATCTTATTAAATTTCTAATGAGGTGTAGTAAGTAAATAAAAAAAAATGCGCATGCGGTGCGGTACCGTACAATAGAAGTGATACAAGGAAATAAAGTATAAGAGAGCTTTAGTGTGAGACAGAGAGAGTTATAATTATCTTTCTTCTATCTCATGTAACGAAATGTGCCTAAACGTGACGCATCTCTCAATGAGGGTTTTCTGCTGTCTACGGTTTTCTCAGACACTGAGACGTTAGGTCCGGGCACCTGTTAAAACTGTCAAAGCGCCTATATTTTTTATTTTAGTTGTGACTGGATATGAACGAATGAATGAAACGAATGATGAACGTCATCATAACGGAAATTTTCATGAATACCCTCTTTCTCGTCCAGTTATCGAATCGCCGCTGAAGTTTCACTTCATTAAACAAAAGAAAATCGTACGAAGGTCGGTAGCGTCCGTTGTTTACACATTCGTTGACCGCATTTCCGATTCTCTACACTACAAAATTAACATTGTCGAATCTGCAAACACAAATAGCAACATCTCAGGCCTGCCACGCATACTCTGTAAAGTTCACTTGGAACCTCGGGGTCTCCCTAAGCACGAAGCCCGTAGTTTCCTACTCCGCATCACCTACGGATGGATGATTGGTTCGGGGGCCGAACGAAGTATGAATGGCAACACGATTTTACAGTTGTCCCTAATCTAAAATTTAACTTTTACACTTGTTTTAATGGATCGCTATCAGACGGACGGACTTACGGACGCGACAAAAATCTGAAAAAAAAAAAAATATTACTCGGTATACGGAGGTGATTGACCAAAAATAAAAACTGAAAAATATGCGCCCAAAGATGCTTTATCAGACTATATTTATACAAAATAAATATCTTGGACAGTTACGTTTTCAGAATTTTTTTCATTAAATTGTCACCTAAACTTCTCCATTTTTTATTAAAAAAATTATTTGGAATTGACACGTGGCTGTTCTTACTCATGCATTTTAAATTCATTCCTTGCTCGATAAATACCATAAACAGCAGAGGGAAATTTTTTTGGTCGATTGGAACACTGTGGGACGGACGGACGGACATAGGGAGTAGACCCCTCATTCAAGTGAGCGCGCACAATTCGAAAGCGAACTCATTTGTTTTTATTAAAATTAATCATGGCGGATTCACATCACAGTACATAACATACCTACCTATACCTACTCACAGTTAACAAACTGATATAATATTATATTCAAATCTAGAATTATTTTGTAAATACGATAAACGATTATTAATTGCTTTGACCTGAAAATAATATCGAAAGAGTAAGCCGACGTTCAAACGGGCGTAAAAAAATCACGGCGGGATTTAATCGCGCACTGGATTTTCGACTCTCGGTGTTGAGCCGAGCTTCGAGAATCCAAAAAAAAAATCGCCGCGATTTTTTTACGTCCCTTGCGAACTTCGGCTTCCACTTTTGTAACACAATCGCTGAATCCACTCAATAGACAATCAATGAAGATCAAGAATATCAACAAAGTAGGTACCTAAGTTCTGAATCAACCATAAATATAAGAAAGAAGGAGATGTGCCCAGTATGTTAAAATGTATCGGAACACTGTGTCTCCACTTTGTCCCTTTGTCACTTTCATGATTTTAAAAACAAATACGGTAAAATACTTGTACTTACATATGGAAAGTGATTCCATGATTTACATGGCTTCGGTTTTTACAAGAAACCACTGAACAACACGGCATTCTTATAAATTGTCACGGTCACAGTCGAAAGCGCACTAGTTCGCTGAGACGGAATTTGTACTATGAACGGCTCATACTGAGCATGTCGCGCGGACACAGATTCGCCCGCTTGCCACTTCTCCTGTTTTTTTTTTTGTATTTCTATGGAATCAACACATTGACCTGTTTCATTCAATACATTCCTGGCTTTCCCAGTGAGTTGACTATCTGCAGTCTCCCGATTGAAAATGTGACTCATTTGAAGTTCTCAATTTAAAAAAACCGGTCAAGAGCGAGTCGGACTCGCGTACTGAGGGTTCCGTTCCGATTTCTGAAAAAGTGTGTTATTTACAGACATCGTTTTATTTTTCCTGTAATCTTTACATAAAATTCTATCACGATTTTTATCTTTGCAAACTTCGGAGATAACGGGGGGAACGGTATTTTTTTTTCCATTTTTCATCAAAAGTAGAAAACTATGCGGCCTAAAAAAAATAAAAAATGTTTGAGAATGTGCAAACAGCGCTCTTTCATATGATACCCCACATGCCCTACTAGTCCCACAAGACCGCCTAACAGTCCCTGTTACAAAAAAAATATAAATATTTTTACTTCTTTCTTATTTGCAAAATAGTTGGGTAAACGTCATCTAAAACTGTTCCAAATTTCAAGTTGATAGCATTAGTAGTTCTTGAGATATCCAGCTTAGACAGACAGACAGAGTCACACCATAAGGGTTCCTTGGTACGGAACCCTAATAACACAACATTATCATCAACCTATAACAGTCCACATGCTGGGAATAGGCCTCTCCAATGAGGAAGGCGATGTTATTAGCGATACAATTAGCAGATGAGTAATTACAGACGGAGTTTCTATATGGGAATAACACGGGAATTATATGAAACTGCATCTAAAGGGAGAAAACGTCGGCTTCGAAACTTGCCCTGCCTTCTAGATACATAATCTTGATTATACGACACACATACAACCCAGTTTCCATTGCAAAAACCAGTATTAGGCTGGCCGCACAATTCCTATAATATTGGCAATATCTCTGCCTAGCCTTTTCCCAACTATGTTGGGGTCGGCTTCAAGTCTAACTGGCAGCTGAATACCAGTATTTTACATGGAGCTACTGCATATCTGACCTCCACAACCTAGTAACTGGGTAATACGATACCCCTTGGTAAGACTTTCGGGCTTCTGACGACCCGTAACGACTGTCAAAGATCCACGAATGACAGCTGGGACCAACGGCTTCCGAGGCACGGAGGGGTCTCGGTATGTAAAGAAGGTACCGTGATCAGTGTTTTAGACTAGGAGCGGATACCAACATTTATTTATTTTAATGCCTTGAAACTACCATTACAGGCCTTAACCTAATGCGATAGCCAAGTCACACACCCAGATTAAAATTAAAGTATAAAATATATCTAAAAATCATTGATTAAGTATAACATAATGTAAACAATAGTACTTTTGCGAATTCAGCCCAGTGACATTTAAATACATCAATTTCGACCTGGGGGCTTACTATGAGCTCTTACAGCAGGGCAGAAGTTGAACGTTTCCAGTGAGAGAGAGTGACGGTGCTATAGATCGTATTAGCTTCGTCTCTCTCTCTCTCTCTCTCTCTCTCTCACTGGAAATGTTCAACTTTTGTCCTGCTATAATGCCTAGGCCGCACACATCGCGATAACCCGAAGATTCGCGTAATCGCGATGTATGTAGCCAAGTATTCGCGTATACTTCGGAGCTTCGTGCGTAGTCGCAATGACTTCGCTCCGCTGTCGGTAAACTCTCGCAGATCAAAGCGTTTTATCGCGATGAACTTCGCTTGCGCGGCCACACTTCAGTCGGCCCCCACCCTTCGTGCGTAGTGGAAGTGTTAAGTTAAACTACAGTGCATAATATAGCTAATATAGTTCTTAATTTGTGAATAGTTATCAATCATCCCCTTCCTCCTTTTTCTTGCTTTTAATTTGTTTTTACATGACATAAATGTAAAAAATAATTATTTGCTGCCATAAAATACAGAGCAACCGCGGCGTCCATTTTGTTTTATTCGTTTGTACATCGCGATAAACTTGACAACACGCACTATGTGGCCGCGCAGCTTCGCTGTAGACCGAAGACGAAGTTTATCGCCCGAATGTCATCGCGATGTGTGCGGCCCAGGCATAAGAGCTAATAGTAAGCCCCCTGAATATGATTGATGGTGCGAATTGCTCGAGTCAGAGGGGTTTTGGCCAGCAAGTTGGTCCTGGCTGATGCCATGATGGTGCGACCAGCAGTGGCGGGGGGCGTCGCGGTCGCCTCCACAAGTTCACACATAACGGTCCGGTACGTACAAGTGCAACCGCTGCAGCAATCTCAACATAGTTGGGAAAAGTCTCGGCAGATCATGATGATGATTTGTCCCTAGCTTAAGACACTCCCGCGAATGTGCAACCAGCCTTATTTCTTGTTAGCACGCAAGCTGCGCGTGATCATGCAGTGATAGGTACAATACAAATTGTCGATAATAAACAACATAGACTTCGCAGTTTTTGCTTGCATACTTCGTAAATGAAATCATGTTAAAAATGAGGAAGGAAGAAATGTTTAATGGTGCTGGCTGGAGTGTTTTATTATCTTTGTAATGAGGTTTTAATTGTTTTACTACCAGGCTTAAGTATCTTCTCACTAAGGGAAGGAACGAGCATTGATGATGATTTCACCCCATTTTTAACGGATTTCAAAAAAGGAGGAGGTTATGACATGTATTCGGCTGGTCTTTTTTTTAACCGACTTCCAAAAGGAGGAGGTTCTCAATTCGTCGGAACCTTTTTTTTTTTTTTTTTTTATTTTTTTTTTTTTATCCCTTTACACCCGATGGTTTTTTTTTTCGAAATTCTCCAAGTCATGTTTTTTATAGCATTCTATACAGCCTTAGGTGCTAAGAAAAAATTCTAGAAAAAATCTCAGGTTTATAGGTAACCCAGGAGTTAACCCTCACGATCGTGAGTTTCAGGTACAACTTGACTACTCACGATCGTGAGGGTAATTTAAATTGAACGTTTATCTTGATAGTTGGATGAAAAATAAAACTAATGTTTACTTGTTTATTAGCTTAGTACTTTAATCAGTCATTCTAGTATCAATCCACATTATAAAACTTACTAACTAACCCTAAATTCTTAAAAAAATCAACATTGGTAACAAAGGCCATAATTTCTCTTTATAATTTGCAACAAAACAAGAAAACTTCTAAAACTTAGCATAGTTATATAACTTTAAAAACAATAAGGAACTATCAAAAGTAATTGCTGCACGGTCAGGGATTCTATTGATCATTATCGTTCCAGTGCTGTGAAGATTTCCCTTGTGCATCTCTTCGATCAATGCGACAGTAGTAAAATATCTGTCATGGTAAATAAAGCTTTCAGGTGGAACAGTCTTGCTCAAATGGAGAACTACAGAAGGCCCAAGACCGAGTGGCGAGTCTCCAAACATTGTTTTAGCTCCCTGATAAATGTCGAAGTCAAGCATCAAGCCTTCACTTGTGGTCAGTACAAAGTTTTTAAGTCCAACGGGGCGTGGCTTGTTTCTAACTACTTGATGAAGACTGCACCTGCCAGTAAATGGCACCATTTGTTCGTCAATCGAGTAAAACCCGGGGACTCTTTCAAGTCTGTTGCAAGTAGCTTTTACTTTGTTTATCATCGGCTGTACCTTCCACAATGGATTGGTTCTTTCACTTGGCGGAGCTTCGTCTGAATCAACAACGTGCAGTGCATTACTTATAGTTAAAAATTGGTCACGAGCCATTTGCTTGCTAATAACCTCCAATCTTAATCCTGCTCTCCAGTACATGGGGATACGAGGGTAAGGAATACATACAATGATGATGTGAATCGAAAGCACTTTGGCTATATCGACTGCAGTAGTTTTAAGTTCGCGGCCCGTTTTTCTGCGATGATACAAGTTTGTGCACCTAGATTCTTCTATAAAATCTTTATCAAAGTAGTCAGAAAAATATTCCATAGGGGTCCTCACAGTAGATACTGGCAGCGAAGGATAGTCATGAGATGAATCTTGGAAAGGTACCTGTGTCCAGACCCGCTTGCGAGGAGCTAGACGCGCAGTTCTTTGGCGGCGTTCAGCTGTTGAAGGTGCGAGAGTGTCAGGGCGAGTGTTTGGCTCGGGATCCAGCTCAGTTTCTTCTTTGGTTTCTATGCCAGAGAACATTTCGTCAAAATTTAGGTATTCCAGGACATTTGGTTGAAAATTGTCATCATCTTCATCAAAATCCTCAATTTCGGAAAGGTTTCCATCGCCCAAGATTTGCAAAACTTGGTCGTCATTTAAATCCCGACCTACAAACATGATAAAACATATAAATTTTAATTAAATTCAGTCAAAAATAAACAAATAACGGTTGACATGTTTTGAATGTATTTCTCGCACGTACAACCGAAGCCACACGATCGTAGCAGTCAAACTTTACGACTAAATTGTGTCAAAATTACAATGAAATCCATCAAACTAAAATAACTAACTTATTTAATGTTCTTTTAACTTGTAATTTACATAGAAACACTATACATTACTAAACAAATAATACGAGCAACAAGTACTTACCCGTGACGCTGCGAGGTTCAAAAAACGCCGCCATCTTTCATCAAGGCTCACAGGACACTGATCGCCCGCCCTGGCCCCGCGATTTTGTTAGCGTATGCGAGACACCCGCACGGTCGATCGATGCCGGTTGCGTTCGCAAAAAGTGAACAATTTGGCGCCAGAATTTTTTAAAAGTAAAACTCACGCTCGTTTCAGCGCGGGTGTAAAGGGGTATGTATGTTCCCCGATTACTCGAAAATGGCTAGACCGATTTGGATTTTTCTTTTTTTGTTCAAAAGGGTATACTTACGTCCCAAGTGGTCCCATGATCATCAAGTCAAGATCTGATGATGGGATCCCATGGAAATCGAGGGAAACCCTCAAATTTTATGGGCACACCTATATCGATTTCGGTATTTTTTATAGTAACTCGTGCATTTGCTCTCGGAAAGTACCATTCGGTGAACTGGAACTGATGATGAAGACCACAGAGGGCCATCGGAAATACTCAATTATATCTAAGTATACAAACAGGTTGCGATTCGATTACTTTAATATGGTTTATGCTCGTCAAAATAATGGTAATGGTGACTTCACCATGAGCTCCATTTCTCCTGGTTCTTACTAGGAGAACTCCTCAAAAATTAACGGCCCTGCATCGGGAAAAGCAACATTTTGTAAAACGTGATGAGCAGTTGACATTGGGTTATTGTAACTTAGATAAATTACAAACTGAACCACTAAAAAGTGAAAAATAAAAACTTTTTTACAAAAACAAAAACACTACAAAGTGAAAAATAACTTTAATTTCGGAAGTCGGTGGCAAAAAACTAAAATACAGATCCAAAGACACCGACTTCCGAAATTAAAGTTATTTTTCACTTTGTAGTGTTTTTTTTGGAAGTCGGTTTTTGTTTTTGTAAAAAAGTTTTTTACGGGATTCTCATTTGGTAGAGGAAGATCCTTTGGTAAAGTCCTTTAAATCCTTGTTGCGTATTTTAATTTAAGGTGGCATAAAACGAAAATATAAAATCAAAGACTTACCTTTCTCATAATAGTGGTTTTTTTTTTTGGAACTCGGTTGTTTTTTTTTTCTTTTTTTGTAAAAACGTTTTTTTCTTGTTTATAATATAAACACTATAGCTATGTTAAACGTAAAATGATGTTCTTGTATGTTGTGGGTTAATCAAATCTAGATTGTATGTCCCAGCCAGGCAAGTTGAATTCTTATCGACTAAATGACATTCCTAACTACAGTTGCATACAAAACAAACTACTTACTCCATCTCTTTCTACACTATGAGGTGTGAAAAGGATAGCTGTATGTCGAGTTTCAACTTTCATTACAGCCTTGAATACGGATTTTAAAAGTAAGTAAATACTTGCGTACACGGACCTTTTTTATGGGACCACAATGTAAATATTATATTATCGAGGCTTCTTCATGCCATTTCCTTGTTTTTTTAAGCCAATATTTTGGCACACCATAAGGGTGCGTTTCCACTGACGCGGAGCTGGGCGGAGCGGAGTGGAGACGTGCAGGAATCGACCAATCATAATGGTTGAAATCCTCATCGCGTCTCTTGCCTCGTCTGTAATTGGACGATTCCTGCACGTCTCCGCTCCGCTCCGCCCAGCTCCGCGTCAGTGGAAACGCGGCCTAAGGCAAATGCCCCTTTTCATTCAAAGAAGAGAATGGAAGGCACGTTCACGTACGATACAAACGTTTTGAATGCAAAAGGATTTAGCATTCTATCTTCAAACATCGCTTCGAAATTCGAACGACTTCCCGTTGTGAATCCGCGATGATTTAATTTAAAAACAAATGAGTTCCACTTTAGAACTGTCTGTTGAGTGAGGTTCCAAGCATGGAATTAGTAAGTACTTAAGCTCTTTGCTTCCTAGTGAAGTAGCACAACAGTACTATAGCCTCGGTAACGGCATGAGTTCAAGTAGGTGCAGGGTTTACCTACCCATGGCAATAATTAATTTAAATAAGTCTCGATTCAGCTCGGTATGTAGCTCAAGTAAGTACCTATGAGACTGGCTGAGTATGGCTATAAATAGGTGTCCTGCGTCAGAATGCACGACGCACATAGCATGTCCATTTTGAAATCAACATCCCACGCGACTATACTGAGTAAAACTCTTGTTTGTATTAACATAACACAGAAATACACGCCTTGTTTTTATGATAATAAAACCTATGTTGATTTTACTGAAATGTAAAAATAACATTTTTAGTGCTTTTAACTTCGAAAAGAGAAGAAAGTTCACCATTCCATGTAATTTCTTTAATAATAGTTTAAGACGTAGATATATACCAATGACCTTGAGGGGTTAGCTTGCGTATTCTGTGCTGAGCAATGCGTCATACGGCCAGCCAGTAATAATAGGACTCGCCCATCAAGAAGCGCAGTCCCTAATTAGACGCATTATTAATTTATTACACATAAAACAAAAGGTATTTTATTCAAACACGTATATTAAAAGATACATAATTAAATTATGTTTAAAATGGTGAAGTGTTAATAAAAATACGCTTGATAGTTTTTGCGTGATTCTCAGTTTTTAATCCACGATATACTTAACTTTACAATTTAATTACACTATGTAATATAAACATAATCTGAAATATTCACATGATAAGTTATTTAGAAAATGCTCTAGTATAACATATATTTTTTTCGAAATCATTAACACTAGGTACTCGTTTAGACGTGATCTTCAGTTTAAACTCATTAAAAGTCGGTAATCGTCGCCTTAAATTCTTTATTATTAATTTTATTGCCTTCACATTTTTCGTTCACTGCTTCACAGCCTTTGAATACTTGCTCCAAATGTCAATTCTTAGATAGTGGCATAGCGATGCGAGTAAGTCTATTCAATACTCTGGAGATCAGCATCACCACACTAATTTTAATGCGATTAATTAATTAAATCACGGCAATAAATTATTTACAAAACGCAAAACGAGGCCGAGATTTTTTTTCTGAAATATAATTTAAGTAGGTAAACCAAAGGTAACATGTAAGCCGACGTTCGCACGGACTTAAAAAAATCGCGGCGGGATTTTATCGCGCACTGGATTTTCAACTCACGGTGTTGAGCCGAGCTTCGAGAATCCAACCTAACAACAACAGAGTGCATCCCAGCGCGACGAAAAACACACTGTTGGATTTTCAACTCCCGGCGCTAAGCAGAGCGTTGAAAATGCAATGCGCGAAAAAAAATCGCCGCGATTTTTTTACGACCGTGCGAACGTCGGCTAAGCATATTTATTTGACAATCTAAAATTATTCTGAATCTGAACCATGTTTTTAGGGTTCCGTACCCAAGGGATGCTAACGGGACCCTATTTGTTACTGGCTCCGCTGTCCATTCCTCCGTCTGTCTGTCACAGGGTTTATCTTTTGAACCGTAATAGGTAGAAACTAATTTTACACAAATGTACTATAATTACAAAAAAAAAAATTTTTTTCAGTGTGTACTACAATAATGGCCGCTACAACAAAAAATAGCAAAAATATAATAATTACATAAGTTATTAATAAAATAAATTTTAAAAAACGTCTAGTATGGGTATCTATTTACTAGACGTTTTTTTTCGGTGTTTTTACCTATTGTACGGTGAGTACGGAAGTCACTTTTGCGAGTCCGACTCGCACCGATATGGCCGATTTTTTTTTTCATTCATACTTGGAACCGCCATCTTTATAACGTTTTATTCTGTATTTTAATATTAATCTAAACACGTGCAAAAGTTCTTTTCTCAGCGCAGTATTGTTTGCATGACCCAGATCAACAAATTAGTGCCTTATATGTCACGAACATGACTATATTTGCGTAAAACCATTGCACAGTTTCTTTGAAAAGAGGGTTTTATACTAGGCATTCTGAGTAGGATTTCGGAACACAATGTCTTTGCCTTGTAAGTAATGTATTTTATTTGTCTTTGTGCAATTTTTGACAGTACTAGTGATAGTGACTAAAAGGTTAAGGCGAAAGCGCCAGGGTAGCCCGCGAAATTCAAAATTTCTTACGTTTTTTGCAATTTGTAGATCAGTGTGAGCTTGTATGTTGATTAAAATATGATTCGCGGCCGTAGCTAATATGGCTTTACAGAATTATAATCATTAGAATCAGCAATACAACTCCATGAGTTAGCATTTACCTCAAACCTCATGATTTCATGAAATCGCTAGATTTGAGATAAATGCTAACTTATGGAGATGTACAGTCTGTCAAGAAATAGTTGAAAATTAATGAGGGCGCTACTATTGCTTACAGGGTATCCCTGAATAGTTTACCTAAATATGTTTGATACTTTTAATTTATGGAAAGAGTTTACTGTTGTAAATGTATAATATAAAATAGGTAGTCTAAACTGTTAAGTGGAATTGTTATTTTTGTGTAGTTAACCGTGTGTAGGAAGCCGACCCCAAGATAGTTGGGAAAAGGCTAGGCAGATTGATAACGAAATGGAAGTAGCTAGTTAGTCAATAATGTACACTTGGATGATGAAATAAAACCCTTCCAGCTTTATAACAAAATATTTAATATTTAAAAAAAAAAACAACTACTCAGAAAACGCAAAATCAGACTCCAAATATTCCACCCCAGATATATCCCCTTCATCATCCTCCACAGCGTAGTCCTCCTGGTCAGACTCTTCACTGCTGCTGTCATCGTCTCCGACACGTATAATGAGCCTATCTATGTCCTGCAGGCCTAACATGAACACACGCGACAATTACTCGCTCTCGCGCGAGTAATTTTATGACAGTTCAAAGCTTTTCTCGTTTTCTGACAGCGCTGCCATACAATGTTCTGTCAAACTTGTTGTCGAGAAAGACAAACCCTAACATGGCACCTCAGATAACTCGACTTTTGACAGAATTTTGACAATAAACACGAGAAAATCCCCGATTCGTCTCTCGTTTAGTCGTCCTCGATTTTGACGACGAGACGAGTAGACAAAATTATGATTAAAAAAAAAACTAAAATGAACTAAAGTCTCATAATTTCACGTACTTTAGTCATAATTTTATTTTACACTAGCTGCGCCCCGCGGTTGCACCCGCGTAGACCGGGATAAAAAGTACCTAGCCTATGTGTGTGCCTACTAACAACATACAAATACACGCACTCACAAACTTTCGCCTTTATAGTATTATATATAGTGTGATTATATTACTAATGAAAATTGTTGTGCCAACCCCAAGTTTTTTTGGGTCAAGGGCAGGAGAATGATATGACGATGATTATTAATGAAAATACTTAGTTTTAAACTATATTTATATTGGAATGATGTTCTTTTCGGCGGCCGCGAGAGAAACTGTGACGGAGGGGTACACTATAACGTAGATGAGCATCCCTTTCAGTAGGTAATAACCAGTCACTTTGCCAATTATGGTGATTCTCTAGTGAGTGTAGTGTAGCAGTGGAGGCCCAGTGGTAACGGCCCTGACTTACGAGTTGTAGGTCATATGTTCGAACCCCGACAGGCGCTTTACTTTGTGTAAATTATATCATCACCACTGCTCTCAAAACGGTGAAGGAAAACATCGTGAGGAAACCGGCATGCCTAGAGCAGTACCTACATTATAGGCTGATTATGTTAAGTTATCAAGTGAGTAGGTATGTATATTATTTGCCACTAATTTTCATTTCCGTCATTTTGTATTTAAATTCGGCACCAATGAAAAACATTTATGAAAAACTAAACAAATAGGTATTAAAAGAGGTGCACGTAAAATCATTATAGTACATACCAATTCCATGCAAAAAAAATGAAAAATGAGTGAAATAAAACGGAACCTCAAGCCGATGTTGCTATGATATAAATTATTTGTTTTTAATAACTTGCTACATCGGTCTCTCGTCTCGAGATAGAGAAGTGTCAAAGTGCCTTTTTCGAATTTACTCGAGCTTAACGCTCATGTTAGGGATTATAATAACGTCAGAATCGACGACAAATTTCGATAAATCGTGATATCTCGTTTTCTCGTGCTTGCCATGTTAGCCCTGCTGGTCTAAGAAATTTCCTCGGTCGTAATATTCTTTTTCTAATTTGATCACATGCTCGCAACAACTTTTCCATTCTTCAGGAGTGACTGTACTGAATGCAATTTTGGCAAGCTCTTCCACATTTTGTCCCATCACATTGTGTTCAGCAATTCTTCTTTTTACTATCGCCCATATAAGTTCGATGGGGTTCAGATCACAGTGGTAAGGTGGAAGTCTTACCACTGTGTGCCCATGCTCTCCTAACAGCTCGTCAATATAATACACAGGCTCTGGTTTATGTTGCTTCACCAACATAAGAAGTGAAGGCTTCCGTAGTGTGGCATCAAATGAAATGTTGTTTTCCAGTAACCACAGCTTGATGTCATCTATTTTGGTAGCAGACGTTGGAGCCTGAAATAAAACAAAATTTATGTACTTTTTTGTAATGTTACATTAAAAAATAAATAAATAAATATCCTTGAACATTTCACACAACGCCATCTAGTCCCAAGCTAAGCAACCTAATGCTTGTGTTATGGTAACAAGATGGCTGATAAACTACTTATATACATTTTTTTTTGTAAATACATACATATTGTAGATAGAAAAACATCCAGACCCGGAACAAATACTTGTAGGTCGTATAAATATTTGTTCCATGCGGGAATCGAACCCACGACATGCTGCGCAGCAGTCAATCGCTCAACCACTGCGCCAACCGTGTCGTTAAATAAAATGTCATATTTTTTGCAAGTATCAAAATTATTGGTTGACCTATAAGTAAAACATTGTTCATAACCTATACAATACGTAAACAATTCAACAAAATATAGTCCCGATTCACAGTAATTTCGTGAAAAGTCATTAAAACACGTTCAGATAAAGTAAATAAGCACATTTATAAGATACACATACCAGTCATTTCAGCTGTTCGACCGTAAATATCATGTAATTCAGAAAGACATTTTCCGGCATTATATTCTGCTAAGCATCGCAGAAAAACTTTAAATACCACTTTCCTTGTACCACTTTTATAAGTCTTACCCATTTCTCTTCGACGAAAGTCACATTCAACTAAGTTTTTTATGGAAAATGCAGAAATCACCAATTTGTTTTGATTGGTTTTGACTAATTTGACAGCTATATACTTTTTAATCAGTGTTGCCGGGCAAGGAGAAATTGTAGTTCCCTTTGAATACATTTCATCTCTTTTTTGACAGACTGTAATGCTGAAGTGCTGATTCTAATGATTATAATTCTGTAAAGCCATATTAGCTACGGCCGCGAATCATATTTTAATCAACATACAAGCTCATACTGACCTACAAATTGCAAAAAACGTAAGAAATTTTGAATTTCGCGGGCTACCATGGCGCATCAACCTTAAGGAGAATTCGCAAAGGTATTATTTCGCTGGCTGGTGTTTTGACAAATCTATCAAAAACAAAAGACAAACAATAAGTAGGAATTTCAAACTCCGAACCACCCAAAACAAACTGGCTTAATTTTTGTTCGCAACATGATCAACTACAAGGGTCAAATTAAAATAGCTAGCGAAAGATTTTTCCTAATATTTTTTTTTTGTAAAATAATAAAATAAAATAAAAATCATAAAACAATTAAACTCCGCAGACGTGAGACTTAGTTATAAATTGATGATTAGGGTTCCGTACCAAAATGGCAAAAAAGGAACCCTCATGGTGTGACTCTGTCTGTCTGTCTGTCACAGCTGGATATCTCAAGAACTACTAATGCTATCAACTTGAAATTTGGAACAGTTTTAGATGACGTTTACCGAACTATTTTGGAAATAAGAAAGTATTAAAAATATTTATATTTTTTTTGCAACAGGGACTGAAAGGGGGTCTTAAAAATTCAAAGTGGGGCTACCGGGGCATGTGGGGTATCATATGAAAGAACGCTGTTTGCACATTCTCAAACATTTTTTTTTCTTTTTTTTAGGCCGCATAGTTTTTGAGTTTTGGTGAAAAATGTAAAAAAAATACCGTTCCTCCCCCCCCCCCCTTTTCTCCGAAGTTTGCAAAGATAAAAATCTGAAATTATTCTATGTGATACAAGTTTATGTAAAGATTACAGGAAAAATAACGATGTCTCTAAATAGCACACTTTTTCAGAAATCGGAACGGAACCCTAGGTGCGCGAGTCCGACTCCGCTCTTGACCGGTTTTTTTTTTGTGGCTTCACCGACCGCGGTTAATGTAGTTGATAATCACTTGAAATCAGATTAAAAAACCTGTAAGTTTAATGAAAGTGCAACTAATTAAATCAATAACTTGCATTTAGATTATATTTTTAGTAGGCACGATCTTTTCTATTTTCAGACAAAACAACCAATAAACAAACGTACTAAAATTATCCGATGTGTTAAAACAACAATGCCGACCGGTTATAAAATTTAAAACATTTGCCCCGAATGCGTTCATACATATCTTTACATCATTGAGATTTGGCCCACGGTCAATTTATTTTCAACGCTCTGCTTAGCGCCGAGAGTTTAAAATCCAACATTGTTTTGTTTTGACGCGGCGGGATGCACTCTATTGGATTCTCAATGCTCGGCTCAACAGCGAGAGTTGATTATCCAGTGCACGATAAAATTCCGCCGCGATATTTTTACGTCCGTGTGAAGGTGGGCTGAATCTTTCTTTCAGCCAGATTTGTTATGTCAAAACACGACGCCATCTTGGATCCTCTTTCGAAACATCGGTCGAGAGCACAATGACATTATTTTATTGTCGGATGTGCTTTAGTATTTATTTTTATTGAAACTAATTATCAATTTACTTATTTACATTTAAGTTACAAATTTTCCAAAAATCTAAATTTTACAGAAATCTAAAACAAAGCTGTCGTGATTTTTCAAAATGATAATTTGTTTTTATTTTAGTGGTTGTTAAAGGAAAAAGTACCCCAAAAATTAGAAACTATCACAGACTGAAATCTATTTTACAACCATATTCCACCCATCGAAAACTTGACCTCAATAACATATTACAATACCTCAAATCAAACTTTTTTTCCATTGTTTTGTCCATGTAACTACTTTACTTAAGGTGTATTTATATTTTGCTGTAGTGCCAAATAAACGCATTTTTCTTTCTTTCTTTCTTTATAATTAGCTTAATTTATTTCGCACTATCTTCTGCCCGCGACTTGCGTGAAATTTCTTGTTCCCCCGACCCACCCCGTCGCATTGCATCACCTGCCCGAGCTATAGTCCATTTTCGCTTAATGTTCTTTAAGACTTTTTTTTTCTCGGCTCCTAATGGTCCTAGCGTGATGATATATGCCTTCGTCAAGAACTGGGCTATCAAATGCAAAAAGAATTTTTCAAATCGGACTGGTAGTTCCAGAGATTAGCGCGTTGAAACGTACAAACCAATAAACAAACTTTTCAACTTTATTATTAGCATAGATTTGATTACCATTAAAAAAGTTTTAAGTAAGATAGACATATCATGCTATCGCGAACTTTTTTTCAATACTTTTTAAGAGGAACAATTCCGTCATACATGATTGTTGCGTAACTTTAACCGTTTACGCAGCGCACGCAACGGAAGCTCTCAAAAGAAATAAATTTTACCCGTTTTTGGAACATTTTTCATTGATGCTCCGCTCCTATTGGTCGTAGCGTGATGTTATATAGCCTATAGCCTTCCTCGATAAATCGGCTATCTAACACTAAAATAATTTTTCAATTCGAACTAGTAGTTCCTGAGATTAACGCGTTCATCCAAACAAACAAATTCTTTATAATATTAGTGTAAATAATATAGGTAGTGATTACATAGTATTCTTATGTAATATCAGCTTCATAATTTGACCAGTTGACCACTATGAGATGGATTAAGTAACACTACGAGCTACGTATAGATCCGCCTCCGGGTAACTGAACTAGTAACTTTTTAAATTGAGGTAGGCAGTGTTGCCAACATTACCGCGGATAAGGAACGTGCCAACATAATCATAAATCTTTATCTCAACTTCATTATTACAGGGACTAGTTATTAATTGCACAATCTTAAATAGAAAACGGTGTCTGCAGTAGGAGAGCCTTTACTTCCACAACCCTCCCGGCGCATGCCCGCCTAGGTGGCGGGCCCCGCATGCCCCCCAGACTGGGGGGTTACAGGAATGTCCGGGAACACCTGGCCATTCCCGTCCGACACTGGTGGAGGCCTGTGCAATACAGGCAAGGGTGCCCCTACATCTATTGCCTGCTGGCCTCCACCTGGGAGGAGTCGGGGATGACTATCATACTGACGTCTTCTTCGACCCCTCCTCCGCCTTCGGAGCGGCGCCGCGTGAGGATCGTCCTCCCGCGCGCGCTCCGCCGCCTCCTTCTGGGACATGACGTGCTCGCAGAAGGAGGCGACTGCTGCCCATGACCTCTCATCCCCCAACATGGCGTTAACCAAGCCGGGAAGCGAGAGGTCCGGTCCGATCACAGTCATGAGATTGCGTCGCGTCTCGAACCACGACGGGCACACATCCCCTAAGTCCTTCTACTTAATAAAAATGTTTTGTCAACTCGCAAGCAAAGGCAACTCATTTATCTGTTTATCGGATATCGACATGTTCATACCTACTTACTGTTGGTACATATATGTATACACCTGTAAGCCTTTCTACCGACGTAATAGCTTCATGATAACGCAATGATAACAAAACAACACTTTCATGATGTATTTATTTATACATTTATATTCTTTGGTAGGTACTGTCATGCGGTTTTGTAGATAACAATTCGTTTGTCAAAGAAAGTATCACTGATTAGATAGATACCAACTTGATACCAATTACCAATCTGCCTAGACTTTTTGTAACTGTTTCCGGTTTCCAGTCTAACCGGATGCAGCAAGCTGCGAATGTGCATTTATTTACGGGTTTTCTTTAGATTATTCAGAATATACACAATAAATTAAATAATTGTCCGGTTAAAGTTTAAAAAAAAAATGCTAATTCTATTAAATTCTTAAAAAAAATAATGTCGTTATCGCTGAAAATACAGAGATGTTCGACGCCAGTTAATTTTTGTGGAGCAACTTCCAAATTTTTTATTGGGAATATCAAACTATTTTTTACAATTCTATTCGGTTAAAGTTTTTCTTTAAACCTTTCTCTATTCACTGTATTTTTTGCGTCGGATAGTTTTATTGCATTACGTCATACTCGACAATTCAAGAAACCAATTTTTGTGAATATTGAGCTAATACCGTGCTTTAAAAGCAAAAATATTATGATGAGTCGAAGAATGTCTTGTTGTAAGATTATTGAATCTAGTAAATATACCTAGTCTTATTAGACAGGTAATCACGCGTTCTTATTACAATGACAAATGAAATAGGTACTTACACACACAGGAAGTATACTGATAACACAAATATGTAATAAACACATATTATTGTGCATAATATAGTGACGGGTGCAAAGAAGCAATACAGGGTCAAATTAAATTAGCTGGGGAAACTGCAGACATGATGGGTAATGGGTAAGTAAGTATCGAAATATCAATTTAAAAAAATATCATATGATGATTTTTTTTTTAATCATTTGATGATTTTTTTTTTTGTGGTCAACGACCGCAGTTGGTTGGTATAGTCACATGAAATAAGACAGACAAATTAAAAATCCGGAGTCACACGTAATCTGTTCGACTGAACATGACGTGTGACTCCGGATTTTTAATTTGTCGTGTCTTTTCTAATTTCAGATGAGAATATTTTCTTGTTTCATACTTTTTAGAGCGTGATTTTTCAGTAGTCTTGTTTTAGTTTTTAAACTTAGTTTTTTCACAAAAAACGTTTCTTTTCTTGTGGTCAATTAATTATTAATAGTAAAACACACATGGTTACATGTATTATTATAATAATTAATAGTTTTATTATTTCCTCGTTGATTCTATGCCCCATGAACTAAATAACAGGATAAGGATTATTAATTATCTAATTTTGTTATTCCTTACATTTTAATAGCACAAGTAATACTTACATTATTAATAGTTTTTTTTATTAAGGGGGATGCGCTGTGGTAGGCTGCGAAATTCAAATTTTCTCACGTTTTTTGCAATTTGCAAGTCAGTATTAGGTTTTATGTTGATAAAAATATGATTCGCTGGCGTATCAAATATATATTTACAGAATTATAATCATTAAAGTCATTAATACAACTCTTTAAGACTAGATAATCCTAATGAATGATGATTATTTCATGAAATCTTGACATTTGAGGATTATTACTGATTCTAATGATTATAAATACATAATATATGTGTTACGGTTGCGAATCATACTTTAATCAGCATACAAGATACAACCTAAAACTGACTTGCAAATTGCAAAAAAAACGTAAGAAATTTTGAATTTCGCGGGATAGGTATCCTGGCGCTTCCCCCTTAAGGCGAAAGCGCCAGGGTAGCCCGCGAAATTCAAAATTTCTTACGTTTTTTGCAATTTGTAGGTCAGTGTGAGCTTGAAAATATGATTCGCGGCCGTAGCTAATATGGCTTTACAGAATTATAATCATTAGAAACAGCAATATAACTCCATAAGTTAGCATTTACCTGAAACCTCATGATTTCATGAAATCGCAAGATTTGAGGTAAATGCTAACTTATGGAGTTGTATTGCTGATTTTAATGATTATAATTCTGTAAAGCCACATTAGCTACGGCCGCGAATCATATTTTAATCAACATACAAGCTCACACTGACCTACAAATTGCAAAAAACGTAAGAAATTTTGAATTTCGCGGCCTGGCGCATCATCCTTAACGACGATATTGTTTTTTTTTTTTTTTTTTGTAGCCTACATTGTGTCCCACCGCTGGGCAAAGGCCACCCCTTTTTCCTGCCAAACCTCCCTGTCTTGTGCAATCTCTGGCCATGTTGGCGCTGCAAACCTTACCAGATCGACACACCACCTTCGCCGTGGCCTGCCTCGACGGCGATGTCCTCCCTCAGGCGTCCAGTGAGTGACGATCTTTGCCCATCTCTCCGGGTGCGTTCGTGCGAATACGCGATATTTTTTTGTTTAATATAAAAAGTGCCGTTTTTAATAGTTCTTAATATTACTGATCTACAAGGTTATGTAAAGTATGTTAACGAGTTTTTCGTGTCGACATGAGATTATGAAAATAACTCGTGCCGTGGTGCCATATTTTATGAGGCCGGTCAAATCAAAATCAAAAGTCAAGGTCTAACACACAAACACAAGGACACAAATAGGACAGTTTGGAAAGGGTTAGACAGGTTCATATTAAATTAGATAGCGAAAGTCCACAGATGTGATGCACGATAAAACAAAAAAAACGGCCAAGTGCGAGTCGGACTAGCGCACGAAGGGTTCCGTACCATTATCTTAAAATGGCAAAAAAATAACACGTTTTTGTACGGGCCTCCCGTACAAAAACGTGATTTTTTTTTGGCCCTTAAATATTTGTTTTATTTTAATTTAAATATTTATTTTTAAAGTGAATAATGTATAACTAAATATTCTGTGAATATTTGAAGCGTCTACCTGTTGCCGTTATTTTTTAGTATTTTTTGTTATAGCGGCAACAGAAATAAATCATCTGTGAAAATTTCAACTGTCTAACTATCACGGTTCAAAAGATACAGCCTGGTGACAGACGGACGAAAAGCGGCGTCTCAGTAATAGGGTCCCGTTTTACCCTTTGGGTACGGAACCCTATAAATAGAGAGAGTGTCATTCTGCGAAAGCGACATTATGCGAAAGAGACGTTTTGCACCTGAGCCCTTTCTTATTACATATCTATGATCGATACCCATCAATTCGATTCCCGCACGGAACAAATATTTTTACGACCTACAAGTATTTGTTCCGAGTCTGGGTGTTTTTCTATCTATAATATGTATGTATTTACAAAAAAAAATGTATATAAGTAGTTTATCAGCCATTTCGTTACCATAACACAAGCATTAGGTTGCTTAGCTTGGGACTAGATGGCGTTGTGCGAAATGTCCAAGGATATTTATATTTATTTATTTATTTATCACATCTGCGGATTATCGCTAGCTCATTTAATTTGACCTTGTAGAGGTCATCATAACAATAAAACTTCTATTGTGTCTGTCTCTTCTCATCAAATCAATCTGCCTAGCCTTTTCCCAACTATGTTGGGGTCGGCTTCCAGTCTAACCGATTGCAGCTGAATACCTGTATTTTTGCCTGTCTGACCTCCACAACCCATTAACTGGGTAATACGATACCCCTTAGTAAGACTGGTTGTCAGACTTTCGGGCTTCTGACGACCCGTAACGACTGTCAAAGATCCACGAATGACAGCCGGGACCAACGGCTTAACGTGCTTTCCGAGGCACGGAGGAGTCTCGGTATGTAAAGATGGTCACCCATTCACTGACCAACCCCGGCAAGCGTAGCTTAACCTGATAGATCGACCCGTGCGGCTGTTATTACTTAGCCACAAATAATAATGCAAATAATTGTCTGTCTCTTCTCATCAATGCAAATAATTTTTACTTTATTCCATGCGACACGAAAATAAAATTAAGACTGATTGATTAATGTCTCAAAAAAAAGAAACCGGTCAAGAGTGAGTCGGACTCGCGCACCGAGGGATCCGTTCCGATTTCTGAAAAAGTGTGCTGTTTAGAGACATCGTTTTATTTTTCCTGTAATCTATACATAGACTTCTATCACCTAGAATAATTTCAGATTTTTCTCTATGCAAACTTCGGAGATAAGGGGGGGGAACGGTATTTTTTTTTACATTTTTCATCAAAAGTCGAAAACTATGCGGGCTAAAAAAAAGAAAAATGTTTGAGAATGTATAAACAGCGTTCTTTCGTATGATACCCCACATGCCCTAGTAACCCCACTTTTAAGAACCCCTTTCAGCACCTGTTGCAAAAAAAAATGTATATTTTTATTTCTTTCTTATTTGCAAAATCGTTGGGCAAACGTCATCTAAAACTGTTCCAAATTTCAAGTTGATAGCATAAGTAGTTCTTGAGATATCCAGCTGTGACAGACAGACAGACAGTCGCACCCTATGGGTTCCTTTTTAACAATTTTGGTACGGAACCCTAAAAACAGTTAAAGCCAAAAATAAATAAAATAAATAAATATCCTTGTACATTTCACACAACGCCATCTAGTCCCAAGCTAAGCAACCTAATGCTTGTGTTATGGTAACGAGATGGCTGATAAACTACTTATATAGAGTATATTTGGGGTAATTACGATAGTGGGGTAATTCCAATTGATTATAGTTTCTACCAAACGCAGCGCAGTTTACATTGGCAGCATAATGATTAGACGCCATTGTATCGGCCGCCGTCTTTTGCTGTGGCTGCATGTATAAATGCCGCTGCGTTTGGTAGAAATTATCATCAATCGGAATTACTCCACTATCGTAATTACCCCAATAAACCTTACTTACATTTTTTTTTTGTAAATACATTCATATAGAAAACACTCGAAAAAGCCAAAAAAGTTTGAAGGGTTCACATAAATTATATAATTTCTTTTAGAACGTATCGGACCAGGGTGATGTCACCTGTTTTATTTAGAAGTCTACATAAGTTAACAAAGTGGACTGATATATCTATGTATAGTTTCTTTGACGATATTTCCTCAACCGACCTAGTACCATAATATTATAAAGCAATTTATTTGTAGTATACTTACTGGCTACTAGCCGACGACTTCGTCCGCATAAAATTTGTTGTTCTGTCGCATTTTGTCACCTCTCTCACTCACACGGGACCAAATTTTAAGAATATTAAATGTGAAGATGGTTTTTAGTGAAAAATGTAATCAATTAGAGAACTAATAAATAATATAATTGAGCAAAAAGAAAAAAAGTTGGGCTATCCTCAAAAATTGGGCCATCAAATGCAGAAATTTTTCAAATCCGACTGTCAGTTCTAGATATTAGTGCGTTCAAACCTCAGAACAATAACAAAGCATAGAAGGAAGGCTAAAAACAGAATTCTGTAACTACCTTTATTCCCGTTCTATTATTAGGTACGATAAAGGTACGATAAAGGATGTGGGAAAGAGATGAATGTTTTACTCTTTGTTTTACTTTCTTGGCATGGTCACAAGATCAATTGTCATTTGGTTAAAAAAGTTATAGTATGACGCTGCCAAATTTGATAGTACTTTGTTTCAATGTCTGACAGTTCGTTCATTGAACTACCTGACTTATTCGCGTGTTCATTGTTTACGTGTTTGTCGTAATCTTCCCTGGTTTTGCGATGTTTTAATAATATTTCTACTGTTAGATTGCATGAATTCTTTGTTTAACTACAAGCAGTGAGTGTGTGGACGCTGTGGAGCAATTTCTTGTGTGGTTGGGGGCTGCCAGTCCCATTCATAGCGAAAATAAAATGAACAATAAATATTGACCTTCCATCGGTAAGTTTTTGCTCAATTTCTTGTTGCATATGATCAGATAAACGAATATAAATACATAACAAATATTGCTGTGTCACTATACAACGTGTAATGCTAAATGCGCAAAACCTCTTAAGGGGTCATTGTACTCATCATTATGAACAACTTTTACTATGGGACCAAACCTGAAATCGCGAAAAAAAAATCAGCTGTTCAGTACATTTTGACGAATTATGCGAACATAAATGTACTGAACAGCTGAATTTTTTTTCGCGATTTCATGTTTGGTCCCATAGTAAAAGTTGTTCGTAATGATGAGTACAATGACCCCTTAAGAGGTTTTGCGCATTTAACGTTACACGTTGTATAGCTGAAACCAGTCGTAATATTTATTCCAATAGAAGTTATTAGCGAATATTCGGAAATTGTTTTGGGGTTATCTTGATCAGCCATAGTGACGTAAATAATGTTGTCGATACTTTTCTTTTACAGATTTCCTAGACGACGTGAAAAAAAAATGGATAAATTGTATTGGTAGACGAAATTGGACTCAGCCACATAATATGCTCCAAGCATTTTACTTTGTATTCATTTGGTAATGAACCTATGAAATGGATGTAGCATGTTCTTTAAGTCGTCACTTAGAGAACATGCTGTTCCTACATTATTTGTTATGGATAGAACAGATGAAATAGTCTGATATACAGGATGAATTTTTTATCATGCACCAAATTGAAATGGGAGATTTTACTCATCATTATGAACAACTTTTACTATGGGACCAAACCTGAAATCGCGAAAAAAAAATCAGCTGTTCAGTACATTTTGACGAGTTTGATGTAGATAAATGTACTGAGCAGCTGATTTTTTTTTCGCGATTTCAGGTTTGTTTCCATAGTAAAAGTTGTTCATAATGATGAGTACAATCTCCCATTTCGATTTGGTGCATGATAAAAAAATCATCCAGTATTATGATATAATTAAGGTATTTTATTGGCAATAAATAGTATCCCGTTCAAATTAAAACTTGATTTATTACATTACAGGAAATACTTATGGAAGTCTGCGAAGAAGGACATAGCGCAGTACTGCAAATTAAAAGAACCGCTCACCATCAACAGCACATGAAGATCTAACATGAAGACAGGTATAACATTTCATAAATATGTTCACTTGATATATGCGATACAATGATATTATATTAAAAATATCATTGATGCGATATTATTCTTCTAATTATCCCAGTCGGAAATATAATCGTGTGCAAATTTATTTATTTATTTTTAATAAAAAATACGTAATTGTAGGATCCCGTAGCAATGGAAGTTGAAACAGGACCTAGTACGTCGGTACAGATTAATGAATCGCCACTGATATTGACATCTCGTGAAATCATCTCACATCAGTCAGGTAAGACATACAATAAAACTATTTACCTAAATAAAAATGACGATAAAAAATCTTACATAAATTTTATTGAGAACTGTTCGTTTTAGGAATCCTTGACACAGATGACAATAACAAATTCAGAAATAATTGGATTCCATCCCGATTCAAGAAGACTGCGCTTTTGGCGAGTTCCTGGTCGCCAGAGCCGACTCCAGAATCCTCAGGAAGTTCATGCCTATTATGGTGTGGGCTGGAATTCGCGTAACAGATTATTAAAGTTGCTAGGCATTTTATTTTTTTATTTAAAATATTATCTGGTCGTTATTTATTTTTTAATGTACGAAAAGTTTTTGTCGCTTTGGTACCATTTTGAATTTTCATAATAAATTTTATTTTTTCACTAACAACCATTTTTAACCGACTTCCAAAAGGAGGAGGTTCTCAATTCGTCGGAATATTTTTTATTTTTTATTTTTTTTTTTTTTTATGTATGTTCCCCGATTACTCGAAAATGGCTAGACCGATTTGGATTTTTCTTTTTTTGTTCGAAAGGGTATACTTCCCAAGTGGTCCCATGATCATCAAATCAGGATCTGATGATGGGATCCCATGGAAATCGAGGGAAACCCTCAAATTTTATGGGCACACCTATATCGATTTCGGTATTTTTTATAGTAACTCGTGCATTTACTCTCGGAAAGTACCATTCGGTGAACTGGAACTGATGATGAAGACCACAGAGGGCCATCGGAAATACTCAATTATATCTAAGTATATAACAGGTTGCGATTCGATTACTTTAATATGGTTTATGCTCGTCAAAATAATGGTAATGGTGACTTCACCATGAGCTCCATTTCTCCTGGTTCTTACTAGGAGAACTCCTCAACAATTAACGTCCCTGCATCGGGAAAAGCAACATTTTGTAAAACGTGATGAGCAGTTGACATTGGGTTATTGTAACTTAGATAAATTACAAACTGAACCACTAAAAAGTGAAAAATAAAAACTTTTATACAAAAACAAAAACCGACTTCCAAAAAAAAACACTGCAAAGTGAAAAATAACTTTAATTTCGGAAGTCGGTGGCAAAAAACTAAAATACAGATCCAAAGACACCGACTTCCGAAATTAAAGTTATTTTTCACTTTGCAGTGTTTTTTTTTGGAAGTCGGTTTTTGTTTTTGTAAAAAAGTTTTTATTTAATCAAATAATTCAAATCTCTGTTAAATTACGCTTCTACTGATTTAAAATAATGTGTTACATAAAAAGTATTAAAATAAAAATTATTAGGTACTTTGAATACCCTTGTTCCCTAGACTTTGTTAAGTAGACTATGATGTAATCTAAAATTCAAATAAATATGAGAAAGTAAGTTGCTAAAAACATTTGCAAAACCGAATGTCTCCCACTTCTTTTCAATAAACTCATCAGTTATTATGGCAATTAAATACATTCTGGTTTAGCCGGGTCAGATTTAATACATGAAGAGCTGTCGGGAACCAAGGAAGACTTTGGTGATGATGATGACGAACTATTTAGTTCATACTTAAAGTATTGTTTCATTTTGAACGAATATATTAAGTATTGGGATCATAAGTATGCTTAGTTACTTCAAAATTTTTGGTACACACGGCTACAGATCAAGCTATACATTTCCAGTATAAGCTGATCTCGCATTGTATAGGACTTCCTTACAATGAGCGGTCAGTGTAAACTGGAAATTTATAGCTTGATGTGTAGCCGTGCGTACCTATGGTTATTATTCTTGGCAGTATAAGAAAGAATGTTATTGTAAATTCTATCGACGTTGAAATTTAGTGGGTACATCACTAGTCGAAATAAAATGAATGACAACCTACAAAATTTCGAAACGTCTTCTGTATACGTGTCCTTCTTTAACATCATAGCGGCTCCATAAGTCAAAATGAAACAAATATATTGAGTTCAGTTGCTATTTAATCACTACTTCTATGCTTTGTTATTGTTCTGAGGTTCAAACATACAAACAAAAAAGTTTTTTTTTAACTAGAATAGATTAATATTAAACGTACAGATAATGAAGAAATCTCAATATTTGTCAAGTCGTAAAAACCGTGCGGGTCGCCAGTAATTAGATATCATATAAATATGTATAGATATACGTACGTATGGATGTATAGATCTATACAATCATGTTACATAACTACTAATGTGATTAAATAATGATAAAATTACAGCGTTATTTCCATAGAGAGGAAGGGAAGTGCAAAATACTAAAATACCACTTATGTGTGCAATTGTGCGTCTGTTCAAAAGTTAATGTAATTTTTATTATTACAATAACAACAAGTTATGGCGAGTAATAATATAATGACAACTAGCGCCACCATTGGGAAAAAAATCATAATTCTGGAGTTATGGAACAATTTGACATTTCCTATGCCCACATTTTTAGTCAGATGAGCTCAAAAAAATCAACATTAAACCTCCTAGGTTCAACGCCTTTTTACCCGACTACGGCAAAGCCAAAAGGAAGGGTTAAGATTTTAGCAGTCTATGTATGTATGTATGTAAGTATATAAGTATGTAAGTATGTATATAAGTATGTATTTACGTGTGTTCCACCGTAGTGCCTAAATTACTGAACGGATTTTGATGAATGAGGTATCGATAGATTCGTAATAATGGTCCGGGTGACATAGGCTACATAACTTCTTCCTAAATTTACTAAGGTGGACTTTACACGTAAATTTCTGACCTCGAAAAAAATTAAATTGAGATAATCATGACATGTTTGCTATCAAAAGAAAGGTCTTGACGAGCACATTACAAATATGTATATACCTATGTCATTATTGTTAAGTAAATAAATATTTTGAACTTTTTAGATCAATTTTATTTTTCCGTAGTCGGGTTTCAGTTTTTTAAACTTTATTAGTGTTGATTTTTTTGATACAAAACATTCTAACTCATCTGACTATAAATGTGAACATAGGAAATTTCATAATGTTCCTTAACTCCAGACCATGAACGAATTAACCACTGGACCCGACATAAAATACAAATGTATGAAAACTCGTTCAACCACATTACATTTGATTAAATTTTGTGATAAATAACAATAAATGTAATAAAATAATGTACTTACAAGTGAAAAGAAATAGTGCAGCTTCCGCCGCTATACTTTTTACACCATTTATCTGAACATTTAGTAATTTTTGGGAGATGTTTTGTGACAAGTAAGTGCTTGAGACTGACGCAAAAACAAGCGACCAAGGCTAGAATTTTCTGGTTACTGACAAGACCGGTAAAGGTATACTTACGTCCGCTTATTATGTCGGTCCAGTGGTTAATTTGTTCATGCTCCAGACATGCTCCAGACTTATGATTTTTTTCTCAGTGGTGGAACAAAATACCTAATCGAAAATATTGTTAGGGAATATCGTTTGTCTCATTTAGAGCTGTAGTATCCACTAACTTAGCGTGTGCAGATCGGCTCCATTCTAGACAGGCATATTCACCAGCGGAGAAACAAAGTGCCGTACTAATTGTTCGCAGGACATGAGGAGATGCCCCTCCATCTGGTGGATTTTATCAATAATCGAGGGAAAAATTCATCGCATTTCGCAATGACCTTCCCGATGTCAATGGACTATATAGATGCCTAACAGCCAAAAAGGCATAAGCGACATTTTTTTTGCAAAATCACGAAACTTAGATGAATAGACGCAGAAAAAAAAGCCGATTCTATCCATACATAACAAGTCGATTTCGCAAAGAAAAATGTCGCTTATCCCTTTTTGGCTGATAAGTATCGATATAAATAGAATCTACCAAAATAAAACATCGCGAAACCCATAAAACATGTATATAGGACAGGAATCCGTACCAAGGACAAACAAGTTAACACAATTCGTGGAAGCTTGCGCAAGAGTCGAGACATATTATCATCTATTTTTAAAGTTATAGCCTGCAAATGTTGCTTGGATGATAGCCAAAAACATAATTTGTCTAAGAAAGACATAAAGTGCTACAAATGTCTTTTGGCGCATAGGTGACATTGCCCTCTGTCAATGTAAACATTGTGAAAATCACGGAAATATTGTATTGAAAAACAAAATGGAGACGTTAGTTCCGATTTTGTCCGCACGCCAAAAGATTCTTTGGGATAAAAAGTTTTTGAAAAAACTGGCCAAGTGCGTGTCGGACCACGCATAATGAAGGGTTTGGCAGTTCGGACGAATTTATCCCAAGAACAAACTTAACATAGTAGTTGAAAAACATGTTCTCCCGTACATTCCAACTGCAAATGTACCTAGGTTTGTACGCACAATATTGAGAGATTATTTACCATGTTACTTTAAGCCCATAGACTTTTAATGTATTTTAGTGTAATCTATAAGAGTACCTAGAGAACTACTTATTTTTATTTTATTTTTTTCAAAATTTTAAATTAATATGTTATTAATTTGGTTATTTGGCTATTTTCTTAACTACTTAATAACTTTAAAAAAAATATATAGTAAAAAATCTATTTGAGCCCTTTCATTTGATGTAAAACTTTTTTGAAATTTTCTTATTTTTCCCCCAAAAGTTACCCCATATTCAAAATTCATTTATTAACCTAACCTAACCTAACCTAACAAGTGTGTAACACGCCTTACTTGGATGACAGCCAAAAACATAATTTGTCTATAAACAAGTTGACGTTGATTTTGGCTGAACTATCTCAGGTTTAACAGAATTGGATCAATTATTTATCTGTCAAATTGCACTGTTCTTTTTCGAAGAATTGAACATTAATCTTTCTACTTCTCGTGAAGTATTATTCACGAGTAAGTCAGAGATTAATGTTCTATGTGATTGCATTCTATGCAATCGGCTTTCTTTTGCAAAGAAGTCTTTTTATAAATTGAAATTTTATTAAGAAGAGTTTCTTGTCCGTTCTTCTTCATAGGAATCGACCAAATTGAACCCCAATCATGGCTTTTTGGCCCTTGGACTATTCTGTGTGTATTATGAAAATAAATCTTTGAATTTCGCCAATGGTTCTTGCAACTTTTTAAGTTGATTTATTATTACTAATAATATTTTTTTCTTGTTACAGATGTTAAAACGTGGATCATAATAAAACAAAAATTGACAAAATGGGAAGTGCCAGGGTACTAAACTCAAAACCTATACCAATGGAGGCCACAGATAAAAAATCAATAAAGACCCTAATAAAATCATTATTCGCCAAAAAGAAGGAAAAACCTAAGATCGAGAGAAAAGAAACAACTGTTGAAGAGAAGCTTGAAATTAAAACAGAAGTAAAACCAATTCAAAATACGAACACTGTCGCCGCCATTTTGGATAATTTCAATAAATTGAATTTAGAAGAGACAAAACCCGTAAAACAAGAATCAAAAGATGAAGTAGAAAATGAATTGGACAATTTCACTTTCAAAGTCATTGAAGAATCAAGAAATGAAAGAATACACTCTCAGTCTTCCACTGGCTCGGGCGATAGTGGTTTCTCCGACAATAAAGACGTGGAGAACCCTGATAAGGCGGAGAATGATGATAAAGTAGAAAATCATGAAGATTTAGAAGAAAAATCGGAGAATACTGAACAAACTGACGATTTAGCCGAAGATTTGGAGAAGTTAGATCTAGATGATGATAATAAAAAGAAGAAGGAGAAGAAGATTGTGACAGTTTTAGTATCAAGGACTCCTATAAGGAATAAAATTTGCTCCTACGCTTCATCAGTGTCACCATACCCTACACAAGACCAGGATAGCTACAGCAAGGTGAGTTTTTTTTAGATTTAGATTATAACTAGCTGCGCCCCGCGGTTTCACTCGCTTAGACCGGGATAAAAAGTAGCCTATGTATTAATCCAGGGTATAAGCTATCTACATACCAAATTTCATACAAATCGGTCCAGCCGTTTGAGCGTGAAGAAGTAACAAACATACAAACACACACTGACACTCACAAACTTTCGCCTTTATAATATGTGATTATAGCTCTACTACTGCCTCGTTGATCTTAATATAGTCGCAAGCTTCTTTCTTATATCAGGGTCACCAGCGAGGATGTTGAGTATGGAGTCTTGCAGGGTAATTGAGTGACTCACAATGTCTGTGAACTCTCAATACTAAATATGTGGAGATTTGATACAAGTAACAACTCACTATACCAATTTATTTGGGGTCAGCTCAACATGTACCTTTCTTCCATACTTCTCTATTAGTCGTCATCTCGGTAGTCACCCCCTTTCTAGCCATGTCATCTTTCACACAGTCCATCCATCGTTTCTTTGGTCTTCCCCTACTCTATAACCATCGGCATTCATACTCAAAACAACAAAAAAAAATTTCTTTTTCTTCATTTTTTTGACTTTTTTAATTTATTCCGGTATTTTACTTTTCAGCAAAAAATCTTAGTTCAATTCTTAAAATATAAATTAAGTTTTCCTACAGAATTCAAAATGTTCTCAGCTCTCAGCTTGCGCCTTCGGGAACTTCGCGCTTCGAATATTCATAGCTAAGACAGGACAACGTCTGTCGGGTCAGCTAGTTTTAGATAAAAACTGATAAAAAATATTACTTACAAGTGTTTCTGTATTTATTTGCTATCGCTACGCTATACAAAGCCAAACGTTATCTACAAATCTATGTGCCATAATAACAGCAGAGTATCTGTTCTGTAGTTTTATAATTCTCAATGATGTGAGACCGTGAGTCAACCGCAAAGCCGTTTCAATTGGTAGAGTCGAGTTCCAGTAATTGACGAACAAATAACTCAAGTGCAGTCTATATTGTAGTTTAATAGAGACCAATGATTGTCATTGTTGATTGGTAAGACAACCAGTCTTACCAAGAAGTATCGTGTTACCCAGTAACTGGGCCCCAAGTCTGCTATTTTTTACATTCCAACACGATCCCATTGTCACTGCATTGTCATTTTGCTAAAAGTTCGTAATCTGCTAAATTCATAATTTCATACAATGGAGTGTCAGTGGTTGACCATTGGAAAGTCATAATGACGCCATTATTACGCCATTATACTAGTAGATTACCAAAGTTGTCAAAATCAACAATTATGAAATCAATGATAGACCATTCTGACACTATTGTAATAGCAGACTTGAGGCCCTGGGTTGTGGAGGTCAGATAGGCAGTCGTTCGTGTTTCGACGATTTTCATTCAACAGGATTGACATAGGCTTTTCTGTTTTCGGTATCTTATACCTAGTGTAAGTGTAAACAGTGGCAATCTTTTAAGGGTTCATTGTACTCATCATTATGAACAACTTTTATTATAGGACCAAACCTGAAATCGCGAAAAAAAATCTGGTGTTCCCTACATTTTGAGGAATTATACGAACATAAATGTACTGAACAGATCATATTTTTTTCGCGATTTCAGGTTTGGTCCCATAGTAAAAGTTGTTCATAATGATGAGTACAATGACTCCTTAAAAGATTGCCACTGTTTACACTTACACCCTGTATACATAATTATGTCTGTCCAATACATTTTAGACTTTTCTATCATCGTTAGAGTCTGTCAAGCGAGTAGTGTCCACGACCAGTTAGCTGATTTCTTATAATGGCAATATTATTATCTGTCAAACGGATTGTCACAACTTCTGTTCTACTAAGCTACAGCATTTTGATACTTTTAGCTCAATTATTTAATTTGTATTAATGGAAATTTAAAAAAGAATGGAAAAGAAACATATTTAATGGATAAATGCACAGATCACACTATTCATTTAGAAAACAAAGGATAATCGATACGGAGTTGGAACCCTTCATCATTTTTGTGCGTCATGATACTGACAGTGATTTCTCATAAGAAGGCATTGAATTTGTAGATTCTGATTTTAGTTCTAATTGTGACTAATAAATACCTACATTGAAATGCACTTTTTTAAGAAATTTTTTATCTACAAAAATTCAAGTAACAAACATGTTTTCAGCGTACTATATCAGTGTTGACACATGTAAGATTTTTAATTTTGGCCTCCTTTTTCATTGGACACAACTCGCTTGACAGACTCTATCACCGATATTATGTCTCTTTGTCTAGGCCCTAGATTTGTCATTTTTGTTTATCAACAGCGATGTCGTCACCGGTCTCGATGAGCTTGTTTTATTTAAACTCAACACAAAATAAAACTCAGCAAAGACTGGGCCGTATAGATAGTGACTTTCTCCCGAAAACTATACGAAATATCATAGAAATATAAAAAACTTCTTTCTTATATCTATGCGAAATATGAATGGAGAACTGTAATACAAATGACCCAATATAATGCGTGGAAAAAATGATTACAGCTCAACCACAAAACCGTCATTTTAAACTTGTATTTTTATTTACGTTCAACTATCATAGTGACGTAGGTGCTTCGTAATTCCAAGAAACAGCGGTATCGGTTTTCGCGCGAACTCGCAAAACAAAAGAAAATTTAAAGATGGAACACGGCGAATGCCGTAATCGATTCTTGCCTCGTTAAAAATTTGTTTCTAAACGCACACAATAATCGATTCAACAATGAGTACGCAGAGTTAATATTCATGCAGTGAAGCTGGATTTTTGCACAACACATTCTAGGCGGAAAAACAAGTTCGCAACAAACTACATCTACTTTATTTATACACAGTCTACTCTTACAAGGCCGGTTAGTCAATTTACTTGGTTCAAAACTAGGTGGCGCTTATTTCAATTCAGAAGTTGCGGTTTCACTGTACTAGATGGCTTTAAATTGAATTGACATGTGTTGGTGTTGAGTGCGTCATTTTGTTCCCAAACGTTGTATTAGTTTGCAAGTTCAAGGCATTAATAATAGAATTGAACTTTTCAAATTTAGCGTGTCGTAAATAATCGGTTATTGACTTTATATGAATGAAGTGAAGATTCATTTTAAAACGGATATTTTTAGAAATAGAAAGAGCGTTATTATTATGTTCGATAACATGCATGCTATGTATTAGTCAAACAAATCACATGATGTAAAGACTCATGCCGTTATCTGCAATAATGTAAATAGGTCGGAACGCTTCTGTCGCTTACAACTTGCGTGTTTACGAATTCCTTATTATTCAAGGTACAATAAGACATTTATTGATGAATAAAACAAACTGGAGTTCATTCATAAACACTCCTGTCTGTCTATCTTTCCTTTCCCTCTACTCTCTTCTGTTGCGCTTGCTTTTTCTACTCTGTCTTCGCTTTCTCACGTTTTCTACAGTCTCTACTCTCTTTCTCTACTCTCCACTATATCTGCTCTCTATCCTCTTCTCACTACTCCTATTTCTTCTAGTCAAGAATTTGTGCAATTTCTCTATCTCTCTCTAGTCAAGGGTGCAGCACCCTAATTGCGTAACACACTATCAATAGGAATCGGTTTCATTTTGACAGTTCAACAACATTCAATGCGTTATTTAGGTATACGTTGTCGGGCAGACTAATTTTTCGAACACATGAGGCAATGGATTAGCAATTTGCTTCAAAATTAATCAGATTCCGATTTGATAGTGCATTACTCTGTAGAGGAATACCAACAAACTGACAGGCGAAAGCAAATTTTGCCAGAAGCAGAGACGCTTCGCTCGCTCGGTCGATGACAGCCACCTCTTGACACTCTTTAACAACTATGACGTAGGTAGAAGGTAGCCATATTGGAAATCGCCGTGTTATTAGCACACCGGAGGGTGATGCTGCTACCCAACCTGTTAAAGCTTTGACGTAATTCTTTACCCGTTTATGACGTCATTCGCTTTTACCTGTCCTTATAATCTAAGTGGATAACTAAATAAAATATGTCTTAAGGAAACTAAAGATACGTATGTATCTGTTTATATTTGACGCAAGCGGCAAATGGGAAGTACTACAGACGACAGTTCTTAGTAAGCACGAAGATAATGATTGTATGCTAAATTAATATCTTGAATAATAAATAAAAGCAATTTGTAAAACATAATGACAAAATTGTTATAGCAACAAAACTGTCTCGCGTGAAAAGTGTTGGACAGCGAATTAATTTGGTTGAACCAGAGAGTTAGGCTTCATGTATTACTTACAGTCAGCGTCATTAATATCGGGACGAACAGACTGTTCAAAAATTATCTCAACGACTAAGAAAATTAAACTTTATCTCAATGGTATAAAGTTCTTGTCAGAATGACAGTTGTCGTGTACTGTCTTCATTCTGAAACAATCCTTGTGTCATTGAGTTAATACTTCATTTTCATAGTTGTTTATATCATTATTTGATTTGTTTATATCATTATTGTCTGTTCCGTCCCGATATTGTTGACGCTGACTGTAGACGACGCCGCCGCCGGAGCCGTCCCGGCGCCGGACCGCGTGTTTGTGTAGGTATACGAATGTATAACGCCCAAGCGCCGCACTGGAGCCGCGTGTACACCGCATTGATACCGTTACCGTTTTAATAAATTGCAAAAAAACGTAAGAAAATCTGAATTTCGTGGCATTTGGCGCAGAACTCCAATTCTATTTGTGATTATCAGAAATCTGATTTTTTTTTAACTCTGCTTGTCACAGTAGCGCTGCCTGTTAAGGAAGGGAGTTAAATTCCGTACATTACATTTTAGTTCTCTTTTTGGCCACACGCACGGATAAGTTTGTTTGGTTCATGAACGGCTGATCTATCAAAAATAAATGCCAAATCATTTTTAATGCGTAAATGAATGAACTGAAAATAGCATAGCAACGGCAATAGTTCTTTGTGCTGTGTTTTAAGTTATTATAACTTACACAAATTAAATTGTCAAACACGGCGTCCTCGTAGCACTTAGGTGTTAAGTGTCTAACGCACATAATATGTAATTGCGAATTGCAACTCTCACCTTTTATTGAATGTCAATAACAGTAACTGATAATATGAATGAGTAATGGAAATAGACACAGATTCAGATGTTTTCTGTAAAATTATTTCTTTCATTTTCCTCTGTCAGCCGTCAGATTATCATTCACGTCATCCTTCACACAAATGGAGAGGGGAAGAAAACTGTCAAATTAGTTCCGCGTAGATGGCGCTAAATGTTGTTACTTTCATTTAGCTGCCATGCCATGGAACTCCTTGTAAAAAACTTTACTGCGACATGGTGCTAAGTGCTTTGACTTGTCCGATTTATGCTTTTCATTCAAGATCACTTTGATAGGTGACAAACAGTCAGCGCCCTCTCGCGGCGAAGCTTCCAGAAAACAATAACAACCCCAGTCATCAGATTTTTCTACATTGTACGCTTTTATAATTTATAACTTGACGATATTATCGTGGATGTCCGAATGCATAAAATGTATGGAAATATGTCCCCGTTATAACGTTATATTTTATTTTATTTATATTATACCTAGTCTTGCCATAAATATTGTCACGAAGAAAAAAAAAATGTTTTATTGCAAATAATATTTATTACTTTTATAGTGTGATAATTTAATACATAAATATAAAACAATTTAAAATATAAAAAGCTTATTCGAAGTGGTCTCCGTTGGCTGCAATATCCTTTAAACGTTGAGGCCAGTTATCAATAGAAGCACACACTCTTTCCATGGGAAAATTCTTCACTGCTGTAAAAATCTCACCGTGAAAACTTAGGTGAAGTGAGTTTGTTTTTGCTAGGAATTGACACTATTGACAGCTCACTCCACACTCACTTCACCTAAGTTTTCACGGTGATATGGTTACAGAATCGCACTGCTGCATTCTTCATGACGTGATACACAATAATATAGTCACGATCGAAATTTAAAAATAAAACATGAGAAGTTTTCTAAAACGAACATTCCTTTGTTTTTCAGATCAGCTCAATCAACAAACACACTTTATCCGGAGGACAGGTTTTAGTCAACCAAGTTCAAACAACAGACAATTTCTCCGAAGTCAAACTAGCACTCGAAAGCGTACAGAAAAACTCACAATTCTTACAAAACGAGAGAGAGACGTACTTGGAAGATGTTATGGAATTGATTAGTGAAGACACTGACACAAAACCTATACCAGCACTTATCGTGACACGTGATTTTGACTATCAAGAACAAACCAACATTGATTTTACAGAAAAGAAACTAACTTCAAATAATTACCTAGGTGATTATGAAGAGAAAACTGTTCAGCATAACGAACTGATGCAGTTACTGCATGAAAACTATAAAATGTCACCAGAAAGTCTGTCAAATCCGGCTGACCAGTTCGGGCAAGAGGAATTTACACAGATTTTCAACAATTATTGTGTGCAAACGGAGTATAGTAATACGTCAAATGATGGATACATTGGCACGGACTATACTTTTCCCACCCCACCGAGGTCTGAAACTGTTCCATCTCCTATGTCAGCCTCTCCCGCCTCATTTTACCCCACAAATTCAGATTACACCCTCTCCCCCGGTAGATCTCCGATTTATAACAGTGATTATGAAAAATACCAAGAGATCCCTCATTTTGAAGAAGAAAAAGAAGCCACAGTCGCCACAGATAAAAAAGCGCGGGAACGGACCGCCTCTATATCCTCTATGACCATGAAACAGTTTAAGGATATGCAAAAGGAGATTGTATATAATTTCTCTAAGAGGGACTGTTGTCAGGTGACGAGAAAAACTTGCAAGGAATTCTTTCAAGAGCATTTGCTAAAGGTTAAGATTGCTGTAAGGAAGAATCTGTGCATGGAACTCTCTAAGATAGATCTGAAAGAGGCGTATGGGTAAGTTGTTTATCTTCTATCTCTTTCATATATCTTATCTGTAATTAAAAGATAGCAATAGTTTTGTTAAGTTACTGACACACATGTTTCCGCTTACGTTTTTGGTTTTTCCCCAGTTTCTTAATGAATAAAAAAATCTTCAAAATTTCTTGGTTTAGGGTGCATGATTTCATGATCATGAATTCATGATTTACATTACCTAAATTTCAAAATTCCTCAAATCCCTGTCAAAATAAAACATCTCTAACAGTCAGTTTCTTCAACAACAACAACAACAACAACAACTAAAGTAATCAGTAAAAGTTAGAGGAAAAAGTAACAATAAAAGTAATAAGTAGGTAGCTAAAATTGTGAAGAAACAAAATTTACCGTTACTTTGACTTTGTGACCTTACTTTGGCTGTTACTTTTGATGAAGAAACTGGCTGTAAGCTATGCATTATATTGGTTGTTTTACCCTAAAAAATGGAGAAATCCCTAAAAGTGGAAACACTGGCTAATAAGCATGTGTGACAGTAACTTTAACACCCTAAATTGAAAAAATATTCGAATACATATAGGCAGGCAAAGGTCTTAATCTCAAGGCATAATCTGCATAGCCTTCATCATCAGCATCGCCTTTTCCCAACCAGTGGCGGCTGGTGGGTCATGGAACTGGTGGTGCACTTTACTAACTCACTAATTAATATTAGGATTGAAAAATGCAATAAAACGACATTTTGCTTTAAGGTACTTTTTTTATCAATTCGTCGACTTTTTCCGGAACGAAATGTTCGATCACCTTTTTATTATGGTTTGGTACCTACATGATTGAATCGCCGCCAAAAATAATACAAGGAAAACAAAGGCGCTCAATTTCTATGTAGGTACATTTCAGTTTTAAAACTTCGAGTAAATGCTTCATTTTCGTTTTGAACTCTTGTTTTATATGTATTAAGAAAATGACCTTGGCGGTCCAATCGATTTTATTTCTACTTTGTTTTGAAAATATTTTTTATTGTTTTTAATATACTTAGTCAAAGTTAATCCTCATCTTCACAGCTCACACACACACACACTGTTCCACATAATTATATCAAATCCTTTCAGAATTTAAACGAATACTAAAACAAAATAAATAAACACTACTATTCACGTAAACAAAACATCGCGGCACAATCGCGGCGGCACTCGGGAGCTCTCGGTAATGTTCGGTTCGGCTCGGTCAAGTTCGGCGCCCGTGCGCCGCACGAGAATGGACTTTTTACTCCATACAGTTTGTACCCACTATCTTCTGTCTCACGCGCTAGGCGTTTTAGCTCGTACCTCATAGAAGTTGTATGAGCATTCGCCGTGCGCTCGGCCTAGCGCACGAGGAATTTTCTTTACAGCGAAAATAAGTCTTAAATAGTTTAGCAAAGAGTTTAATTGGTTCGTCATTATTTCGTAAGTATTAAATAGATAGGTAATCAGATGTATTAAACATTTTGGGTTTCTTTCTACACCTGTTAAAATCTGGTAGTGCAGCGCACGAGCGCACTTAAGGGGCAGCCGCCCCTGTTCCCAACTATGTTGTGGTCGGCGTCCAGTCTAACCAGATGCAGCTGAATACCAGCAGTTTACATGGAGCGACTGCCTATTTGGCCTCCATAACTCAGTTACTGCGTTAAACGATATCACAGGCATAAAGTCTGCATAATTATTATGACTAATAATAATAAATTAAAATATGTAGATGTGAAACAAAACAAAAATTCAGCTTATCTTGCTAATATTCCAAAAAAGGCAAATACTAAACCATAAGTCACCATATTTAAAACACATTAAAGTAAAAAGTTTTTTTATTTGGAACAAAAACAAATTGAGATAATAACAAAATGGAAACAATGATAGCTGCAAAAGTTATAAACTGAGTGGCAGCCATCAACAACCGTCTAAACATAAGAAGCACAAATGTTCCAGACTTAACTATAAAATGTTCCAGACTTAACTATAAAATGCTAAGTACCTATAACACACAAATGTTCCAGACTTAACTATAAAATGCTAAGTACCTATAACACACAAATGCTGCAAAAGCTATATAATAGTATAGCTAACTTCGGTATTTAAGAGCCATTTCACGTTTTCGGGCGAATATCTAAGATTTTAGTCGCCTAATTTACCATCTTAGGTAAAACTCTGACATTGTTGAATACATGTAAAAGAAAGACCAATCTTTCATATTGAATCTTAATGTAACATTTACAAAAACTTATTTGTTTACTTTGTGGCGATTAATCTCCCACAACTAGTTTGCGGAAAAATCATCGCAGAGTCAATTTCAGACTCATATAAATCTATCATTAACATTCATAAATTTTACTTTTAAAAATACATGAAGCATCAGACATATAATTTTGTTGACTTTTAATGTACTAGAATATCGATAATTAATAACATCCATTAGTAAAAAAATAAAGTCTCGGGGCAATTTTTACGTTTTATACCGCTATTTAATCACGATTTTTTGGTTTGAATAACGCGTAATTAAATTTAAAAAAACATGTCAACATAAACTATGTTCTTTAACAAAACTAATTCTAAAGTTTTATTAAAATCCCTTCATTTATTTAGACACTAGCTTTTGCCCGCGACTTCGTCCGCGTTTCCGTCGTTTTTCGTAAAAAAGTACCATTATGTCCTTCCTCACGGTTCAGTGGTTTTGATGTAACAGACAGATTAACTTTCGGAAATATAATATGTCAATCCACAATACTGTTGAAAAATATCGCAATAAGGAACCGCAGAATATTATTATTAATAGCTGTGCCCGCGACTCCGTCAGCGTGTAACTCCTTGTATGTTATTAAGTTAACGTATTGGACTGCTAAGCTATCGGGAGTTACACGTGTTATTGTGAGTCAACCATAAAAGATAGACATATGCTGTTGTAGGATATTTTTTAGATAATTTTATGTAGAACATTTCCGTCAGAAATGATTTCTATGTAGCTTTAACCATTAAGGCTGCACACGCGACGGAAGCTTAAAAAATGGAGCAACTTCTCCCGTTTGTCCAACATTTCCTTTCACTGCTCTGCTCCTATTGATTGTAGCGTGATGAAAAGTATACTATAACCTCCCTAGGAGTATGAAGAATAATTGTACCAAGTTTCGTTAAAATCCGTCGAGTAGTTTTTGTTTCTATAAGGAACATACAGACAGACAGACAGACAGACAGACAGACAGACAGACAAAAATTTTACTGATTGCATTTTTGGCATCAGTATCGATCACTAATTACCCCCTGATAGTTATTTTGAAAATATATATCATGTACAGAATTGACCTCTCTACAGATTTATTATAAGTATAGATAATAATGTTATTAACATCACTCTAAATTAGAATACATTATGTTGCATAAGCGGGCACCGATTATTACAGCGCGAGCGCCCATCGAGGAAGAACCTGCAGTGCGATTCTGTAACCATCTCACCGTGAAAACTTAGGTGAAGTGAGCGTGGAGTGAGCTGTCAATAGTGTCAATTCGTAGCAAAATCAAACTCACTTCACCTAAGTTTTCACGGTGAGATTTTTACAGAATCGACCGGCTGTGCCATTTTTTCCCGCCTCCTGATGTCCGAGCTCACGTATCGTGAACGCATTATTTTACTACGACTGCAATATTAAAATTTTGTTAAAATTTTGTGAAATGGCTCTTAAAAATAAAAATCGTAAACTTGCAAAAAAATAAAATAAAAATAATAAAAAGCCATGCAAACTGTATACAATAAATTTAAATAACATGTATAGATAATATTTTGTCAAACGCGTTCGCACATAGTCATTTCGCACAATTTTAATTTAAAGAATTTTACTATAACATTGTGTGTTGATATTAATGAAATAAGTAATTTAAATAATATTTTCCTCCTAGCTCTAACTATTGCGTCAATAATTATGATGAAAAAGAACATGTAATTTAATTTGATGGGAGGAAAATAAAATAATGATTCACCTCAATGGTTGATCTATAAGTAAAGAATAAAGAAAAACATTTAATTCTATAGTTAAAGGACGAATAACGGTACGCCATTGCGTCATTAAGATTCTTGATAAGTAAGATAAAGTGAAAAGCCAAAATCATTAATGGCCGACTTCTGAACGCGTCATAGAATAGAATATCTTTATAAATATTTTTTTAAATTGCACGTGTTTTTAACATAAGGTAAGGTAACAGTGATACCATTGAAAAAACCGGTCAAGAGCGAGTCGGACTCGCGCACCGAGGGTTCCGTTCCGATTTCTGAAAAAGTGTGCTACTTAGAGACATCGTTTAATTTTTCCTGTAATCTTTACATAAACTTCTATCACATAGAATATTTTCAGATTTTTCGCTTTGCAAACTTCGGAGATAAGGGGGGGGAACGGTATTTTTTTTTACATTTTACATCAAAAGTCGAAAACTATGCGACCTAAAAAAAAATAAAAAAATAGTTTGAGAATGTGCAAACAGCGCCCTTTCATATGATACCCCACATTAGCCCTACTTTAAATTTTTAAGACCCCCTTTCAGTCCCAGTTGCAAAAAAAATATAATTATTTTTATTTCTTTCTTATTTGCAAAATAGTTGAATAAAAGTCATCTAAAACTATTCTAAATTTCAAGTTGATAGCATTAGTAGTTCTTGAGATATCCAGCTGTGACAGACAGACAGACAGACTGAGTCACACCATAAGGGTTCCTTTTTTACCATTTTGGTACGGAACCCTAAAAAGAAATAATTCAGGAGCTACTTATGGAACATTTTGAAATTTCCTATGCATACATTTTTAGTCAGATGTTGTAGAATTTTTGTACTTACCAAAAAAAACAACCAGGCCGTTTTTCGGTTTTCGACACGATACTACACGACTTCGAGAAATAGTTTAACTATAATTACATAGTTGTGACGTCACTTCTCTGATATTGGTATATGGGCGTTTTTCCACTGGCTGGGACGTTGCCGACATGCCGCCCGGCACCGATATCGGCGCCGGCATCGCTGGGAGTCATCGCCATGCCGATGCCGGCGCCGGCAAGTTGAAAAACGTGCCATATAATTTCATACATTTTTGCTTCGCCGGCTGCCGGGACGATATCGGTGCCGGCACAGTGCCGGCGACGTCCCGGCCAATGGAAAAGCGCCCTTTGTCTGGTACCTAGTTACTTATCTTAAAACTTTTATAAGTTGGCGATTTTTAAGCTTTTACACTTTTTTATGTAAATAATTATATAATGTAGTACAAATCAATCAATCTGCCTAGCCTTTTCCCAACTATGTTGGGGTCGGCTTCCAGTCTAAGCAGATGCAGCTGAATACCAGTATTTTACATAACTAAGCTCCACCCAGTAACTGGGTAATACGATACCCCTTGGTAAGACTGGTTGTCAGATTTTGGAGCTTCTGACGACCCGTAACGACTGTCAAAGATCAACAAATGACAGCTGGGACCAACGGCTTAACGTGCTTTCCGAGGCACTGAGGAGTCTCGGTATTTAAAGATGGTCACCCATCCACGGACCAACCTCGGCAAGCGTAGCTTACCCTGATGGATCGACCCGTGCGGCTGTTATTACTTAGCCACAATTATTAATATTTAATTATGGGTATTTCGTGCAAGGAAAATGGTTTAGGTAGGTAGGTATGTAAAAGCAGGTAGTCCTTTTACAGAATACATTCCAATGAATAAAATGTGACAATCGTTTCAATTTTAATAAACAATACAACAAACCCCATTAACGTCATTTGTGAAAAATTCATCAGCTTGATAGCAAAATTACGTGATGTATTATTATACTAGCTTTTGCCCGCGGCTTCGCCCGCGTGGATGGCGGCAATAATCCCAAATGAAATCACTTGTTATGTATTACAATTAAAAAAAAATTGCAATCTACATATTACAATTTAAAAGATGCTAGAGGGGCTGCACAAGATGGACACAAAGTTACTTAGTTTCTAATTATTTTACTGCGGCCAAGCCTTAAGAGGAAATGGGGGCGACCAGACTTTTGAAAATTAGGTATTTTAAGAAGGTATTGCTGTCGCTCTGCGAGCGCTCCGCCCTCCAATTCGTGCGATAAGGACAACTGCAGATCCGACTAAATAGCCTATGTAAAAAGTCACATTTCGAGGTTTGGCTCTCTTCTATTTCCTCCTCCAATATTGGACCAATTTAAAAGATATTTCATAAACTGAATAAGAAGGATATATACTATGCCCCTATGTTTTTCTTTTTTCGTTACTAGTTGTCAAATTGGTACACTAGGCGTCTGTTGACAGCGGTCTGAATAGGCAATTTTGAGCATTTTTTGAGGGTTCTAGTTCTTTTAAAAATAATTTATCATCAAAAAGGAAAACATAGGGGCATACAAGTAGGTGATATTTATATTTCTGTAAAAAATCATTGCTTTATGGTCATTAACCAGAAAGAAAACAGGCGAGAGCGTTTGTATCTTTTTGTATGGAGAAAAGAGCACCCACATTTCCTCTTAAATGCCTTACTACACTTCACAAGATTCAAAACGATTTTCTCATAAACTACCTATTGATGGAACTTTTATGATGTTAGGAACAAAGTATTTCTGAAATCATATTATAAATAAAATTCGTCTTTTCTCAAACTTGCTATCGTTACCTAATTCACAAGAAAATCGCTTTTTAGGGTTCCGTACCAAAATGGTAAAAAGGAACCCTTATGGTGCGACTCAGTCTGTCTGTCTGTCACAGCTGTATATCTCAAGAACTACTGATGCTATCAACTTGAAATTTAGAACAGCTTTAGATGACGTTTGCCCAACTATTTTGGAAATAAGAAAGAAATTAAAATATTTTTTGTTTTTTTTTTGCAACAGGGATTGAAAGGGGGTCTTAAAATTTCGATGTGGGGCTACTGGGGTATGTGGGGTACTTATATGAAAGAGCGCTGTTTGCACGTTCTCAGATTTTTTTTTCTTTTTTTTAAGCCGCATAGTTTTCGTCTTTTGATGGAAAAAATTTAAAAATTATATCGGTTGCCCCATTTTATGTGATAGATGTTTATGTAAGGATTACAGGAAAAATAAAACGATGTCTCTAAATAGCACACTTTTTTAGAAATCGGAACGGAACCCTCCGACTCGCTCTTGACCGGTTTTTTTTTGTGTAAGTGGAAGATAATATATTATTATATCTACACCCATGCTATAAATCCTCTATAAAAGTTCCTGAAACAGTTAGCTTATTGCCAACATACAGCCAGTGCCATAGTAACCATAATAGCATCCCAACGGGTGTTATAATGTTGTACTGAATTTCATAATGCAACTCGTTTTAAAAAAAAAACCGGTCAAGAGCGAGTCGGACTAGCGCACCGAGGGTTCCGTTCCGATTTCTGAAAAAGTGTGCTACTTAGAGACATCGTTTTATTTTTCCTGTAATCTTTACATAAACTTCTATCACATAGAATAATTTCAGATTTTTCTCTTTGCAAACTTCGGAGATAAGGGGGGGAACGGTATTTTTTTTACATTTTTCATCAAAAGTCGAAAACTATGCGGCCTAAAAAAAAAAAAAATAGTTTGAGAATGTGCAAACAGCGTTCTTTCATATGAAACCCCACATGACCTAGTAGCCCCACTTTAAACTTTTAAGACACCCTTTCAGTACCTCTTGCAAAAAAAATATAAATAGTTTTATTTCTTTCTTATTTGCAAAATAGTTGGGTAAACGTCATCTAAAACTGTTCCAAATTTCAAGTTGATAGCATCAGCAGTTACTGAGATATCCAGCTGTGACAGACAGACAGACAGACAGACAGACAGACAGACAGACTGAGTGACACCATAAGGGTTCCTTTTTTACCATTTTGGTACGGAACCCTAAAAAGAACATTGTAATGCACGCGCGTTTCACTACAACAGCGCCGTAATTAAAAAAAAAGAACTTATTCGAATTCACGTCGTATACTATGACGCCGGCCGCCATGTTCGATACGAGTATTAGTATTGCAAACTTTTATAGAGGATTCATAACATGGATGTAGATAAAGTCTTGTATGCAACTGTACATAATTAGGTATTAAAACACTCATGTGATACTATTATCACATTCGGCTTCGCCTCGTGTGATAAACCCACGTTCGTGTTTTAATACCCCTTATTATACGTCAGTTGCATAAATAACTATTATACTTGTTTCTAAAAGTTAATCAACTAAAACATCTTTTGTTTTCTTCCAGTGTTCTACACCACGTGCTGTTTAGTCTGTCGACTGGTTCTGACAAGGAGGACCTGCAGTACGGACTGTTCGGTCTGGTCTGCGAGAGGATGCTGGCTCAGGAGCCTGCTCTGTTTGTTGGAGATGGTACGTTGATATCTGTGATATATTACGTAAATCAGTAAAAAAAAAAAAGTAAGAAAAGTAAAAAGATTTGTATTTGGAACAAAAACAAATTGACATAATAACAATCGAAACGATGATAGCTGCAAAAGTTAAAAACTAAACTAACTAATAACTATTAATAGTAACTTATAAATCAATCTGACTAGCCTTTTCCCAACTATGTTGGGGTCGGCTTCCAGTCTAACCGGATGCAGCTGAATACCAGTATTTTACATGGAGCGACTGCCTGTCTGACCTCCACAACCCAGTAACTGGGTAATATGATACCCCTTGGTAAGACTGGTTGTCAGACTTTCGGGCTTCTGACGACCCGTAACGACTGTCAAAGATCCACGAATGACAACCGGGACCAACGGCTTAACGTGCTTTCCGGGGCACGGAGGAGTCTCGGTATGTAAAGATGGTCACCCATCCACTGACCAACCCCGGCAAGCGTAGCTTAACCTCATGGATCGACCCGTGCGGCTGTTATTGCTTAGCCACGAGCTCCTCTCCTCTCTCCTATTAATAGTAACATAATAACTACATAATTCAGTATACAGGGTTCATCATTATGAACAACTTTTACTATGGGATCAAACTTGTTCGTAATGATGAGTACAATGACCCCTTAAAAGATTGCCACTGTTTACACATACACCCTGTATAATGAAAAAAAAAAACGCGTCACAAATTGGCCATCTCTAAAATAGGTAATAACTTGGCTTAGAACCAACCTGGCTGGTCTGAAGTGATTTCTTTGTACTTAATGAAAAGTCTCAACACAATTGGTCTAGAAGTTTTGTTTTCAAACTGTCCATTTTTCAAAATGTCCAATTCTTAAAATGTCAATTTCTCAAAATGTCCAAGGATAAATTCTTTACAAATACGGAATCCTTCGTTATGCGTGTTCCGACACGCACTTGGCCGGTTTTTAGGGTTCCGTACCAAAATGGTAAAAAAGGAACCCTTATGGTGTGACTCAGTCTGTCTGTCTGTCATAGCTGGATATCTTAAGAACTACTAATGCTATCAACTTGAAATTTGGAACAGTTTTAGATGACGTTCACCCAACTAATTTGCAAATAAGAAAGAAATAAAAATATAATGTTGCTTTTTTTGCAACAGAGACTGAAAGGGAGTCTTAATTCAAAGTGGGGCTACTAGAGCATGTGGGGTATCATATGAAAGAGCGCTGTTTACACATTCTCAAACATTTTTTTTTTCTTTTTTTTAGGCCACAGAGTTTACGAGAAGAATGCTAAAAAAAATACCGTCCTCCAAATCTCCGAAGTTTGCATAGAGAGAAATCTGAAATTATTTTATGTGATAGAAATGTGATAGTCTCTAACTAGCACAGTTTTTCAGAAATAATCAACAAAAATAAGCGGAACGCGACACGTGCGCGAGTCCGACACGCCGACACTTGACCGCCTTTTAAATTTAATTAGGTATTGAAATGATTGTAATAAGATATTGTCCCCTCCACAGCAGGGCTAAGACTCCTGAAGATGGCCGCTCTCCGCTGCCCCCACCGCCCTCTACTCACTCGGTACCTAGTACAATGTGTCCGCACGGCCATCAAGTCGGATGCTACCCTCCTGACTAGCAAGGAACAAGTCTTTCATGAGGTAAGCACTCACCAGGGACCATTTTGGTTACCATTGAAAGGGTTTTCGATAGGGTTTTTCTAAGCAGTTAATCAAAAACCCATACTATGTGGGTAACCCTTTTCAATAGCTTTAAAGGACAATTCTCTCGAGGTACGAAGACAAAATGACCAAATTACTAATATGTGTAAGATTCTACACGGAAAATTAGATGCTCCTGAACTGCACGACGAACTATTTCATCTTTTTGCTCCAATAAACTATAGCCGGTGCAGGAGGCACAGATTGTTCGCCGTGCCTCGGAGTCGAACCGTCGCTCGAAGCCAGTCTCCTGTCCCTCGCACGCTCACTGCGCTCACCGCTCTCTTGGACGCTAAGCCTGACTGTGATGTGTTCGCGGATGAATGGAAGAAGACCTTGTCAGTATGTCTGGAGTATTGTGAGAACAGCGTATGACTGTTGTGTTGTTGTATACTTTTCTTATTGTACTTAAATAATGTGTTTGTGTCTTCACTAATGTAACTGGCCTTGGCCGTTTAATGTTAAAATAAATAAATAAATAAATTTTGATTACCCATTGAAAGGGTTGTCGATAGGGTTTTTCTAAGCAGTTAATCAAAAACCCATGCTATGTAGGTAACCCTTTTGAATGGCTTTAAGGATGATGCGCAGTGGTAGCCCGCGAAATTCATTTTTTTTTTACTTTTTTGCAATTTGCAGGTCTGTGCCAGGTTGTTGCGTATCATACTTTAATCAAGATACAACCTGATACGGAACTGCAAATTGCAAAAAACCTAAAAAAAATGAATTTCTCGGGCTACACAGTGCAATCACCTTAAGGGACCATTTTGGTTATCCATTGAAAGGGTTTTCGATAGGGTTTTTCTAAGCAGTTAATCAAAAACCCATGCTATGTAGGTAACCCTTTTGAATGGCTTTAAGGGACCATTTTGGGTACCCATTGAAAGGCTTTTAGATAGGGTTAACTAAGCAGTTAAACAAAAACCCATACGATGTGGGTATCCCTTATGAACGGCTAAACTAAAGACGTTCAAAAGGGTTACACTTCAACTCTCTTAAAAACGATAACAGCGTAACATTTCGACTCGGAGCAATGTAATATGATCTCTCGATGATGGGCATACGGCAAGTAATAGCTAATATGGTAACCCGAACAAAACCCTTATATTATATAGGTTATCTTAATGAAGGGGTAACCCTTTCACTGGGTTTGAAGTATAGAACCCATTCAATGGGCTATCCATATTGAAGGGGTAACCCTTTTATTGGGTTTCAAGGCTAAAACTAATTCAAGGAGTTACACATGATAAAGGTAACCTCATAAACGGCTTACCCCTTCGAAAGACTTAACTCTTAACCGGAGTTGTACGGTTCCTGGCACTTACACATTAAGGTGATACAAAAAAAGTGAACTGGGCGGGAATAAGAAAGTGACAGAGTCAATTACTTCCACATGCGAAAAAAAGAGAGCGCAACAACGCGCTGGAACCAAAAGCGCCAAATGAAATAAAAATTGTTTAAAAATAAATTAAGCTATCTATCAAAATTATGTTCAGCCAGAATTTTCAATTACCTAATACGCACATTTGAAATGCAATTTTGCAATGAAATTACTTAGGATTTTAGAATTATAGAAAAAAACATAAAAAAGTAGAGGTCTTTTCGGAATTAAATTCTATCGAGGAAATTTAACCCAATCGTGTTTTCCTTCAGTCAAAGTATTAATCAAACAGTCAATAAACATTTATATCCAAAAATTAAATCCATACATGCTGCAATAGTGAAATAAATGGTTACGAAAAATCCTCCAATTTATTTTGGTAGCGCCTTAAGAGGTCTGTCGTATTTTATCACCTCCCTCGCTCACAATCAATGTGCCTAGCCTTTTCCCAACTATGGTTGGGGTCGGCTTCAGTCTAACCGGATGCAGCTGAATACCAGTATTATATATGGAGCGACTGCCTATCTGACCTCCACAACCCAGTAAATGGGTAATACCCTTTGGTAAGACTGGATGTCAGATTTTCGGGCTTCTGACGACCCGTAACGACTGTCAAAGATCTACGAATGACAGCCGGGACCAACGGCCTAACATGCTTTCCGAGGCACGGAGGAGTCTCGGTATGTAAAGATGGTCACCAATCCACGGACCAACCCAGGCAAGCGCAGCTTTACCTGATGGATCGACCCGTGCAGCTGTTATCTCCTCCACCTTCCTTGCTCACATGGGACCAAATTTTGAAGAATGTTAATTGAAATGCTTTTTTGAAAAATATTTAATTTAATTTTGTATCGGCCACAGGTAGACGCTCTCGGCGACAACCTAGTGATCGCTTGCGCGCGCGCCGGCGACCGTTGCTCCGACGTGCTGAGTGAGCTAGTGCGCGCACACGACGACCAGCCGCCGCTGTTCAGAGTGCACCACACCAACGCTGATGGTAACGACTCCATTTTCTATCCTACTAATGCTAATAATCTATACAGGGTTATTTTTCAATGACCAGCCATATTTTCACAGGGGGTTCTACCCATGAATATGAACAACATACTATGGGACCAACTTTGAAATCGCAAAAAAAATATCAGCTGTTTCATACATTTTGATCGAGTAGGTATTGAACTTTTATAGGAAACCGCTGGTTTTTTTTTCGTGATTTCAAAGTTGGTCCCATAGTGAAAGTTGTTCATATTCATGGGTAGAACACCCTGTGAAAATTTGGCTGGTCATTGAAAAATAACCCTGTATTGGCTGAAATTGAATTCATGGGCAATATTTTAAGGGGTCGTTGTACTCATTATTATGAACAACTTTCACTATGGAAACAAACCTGAATCGCGAAAAAAAAACAAATGCTCCCTACATTTTGACGAGTTATGCGAGAATAGTGTATGAAACAGCAGATTTTTATGTCGCGATTTCAGGTTTGGTCGTAATAGTTGTTCATAATGATGAGTACAATGACCCCTTAAAACATTGCCTATGAATTCAATTCCAGCCTGTATAAATAAAAATAAATTGTCGAATGTATGTACGCGCATCACTTCAGAACGGCTGCTCCTATTTGAGTAATTCTTTTTTTGTTGTGTTTGTAATTGTCAGGACAAGGTTTGTATGAAAGAATATGTTTGAAAAATTGTACGGAAAAGTGAAAAATTTTGCTTAATAAATCTTCTAAAAAAGTGATTGAGTGAGTAAGACAAAAAACAGTAAGATCTTCAAAAATATTGACAGAATTGACAGATTAGCTGTTCAGTTTCTTTCTCATAATGATGAGTATCATTATGAACAACTTTTACTATGGGAACAAACCTGCACGCTTAGCATGACGACGTTTTGTCGACGGAAGAATAGAAATGAAATGAAATGAAATGAAATGAAATGAAATGAAATGAAATGAAATGAAATGAAATGAAATGAAATTGTTTATTCTGTAAATAGGATATCGAAATCACTTTTACACGTCATATTTTTTTTAATAAGCTAGATGAAGTCGACATTTCCTATCTGACTACCCTGAGAAGAAATGGCGAAACAAACTCAGGGGTCAAAGTCTCTTTTAAAGTCCAGACATAATCTTGGTCAGATCATGTGAGGACCATGTAGATCAATGTCTGAAATGGTCTTTTGAGGAAAGAACCATAAAAATTTGAGTGGACCTGTCCAGTCAGTGCAAGCATTTGTCAACAATCGTGTAGCTCAACTCAAGGATTTAAGGAGCTCAATAACTCGACGAACAATACCAAAGAAAGGACATTTGGGGAGGTCGCATAAAGTACTTACTCAAAAAATGTCAGACCATCAATAAAACTAAAAAAGAAAAAAAAAAGATCCACATAGTGCTCACATTTACAATAATTAAAGAAAATAAATATATTTTAATTTTAAACAAAGGTTTGTCATTTTGCATAATATAATGATTTTGGTATTACATATAGGTAATACAAGGTTGAGCGAATAGCTCAAACCCAAGCTTTTTTGTCTTCTAAATAATCGGAAATTTTATAGTAGCCCTTTTTACAAAGTTTGGTTTTAATACAGCTTTTAAATCGTTTAATGGGCAAGTTTCGAATTTCAACGGGAAGTTTGTTGTAAAAGCATATACATTGACCCATGAACGAGTTGCCTACTCTGTGGAGACGAGTGCGATGGACAGCAAGATTGTGTTTATTCCTAGTATTTAAACTATGAATATCGGACATCTTCTTAAAATTGGATATATTTTTGTGTACATACAATAGATTATCAAATATATATTGAGAGGCTACAGTCAGAATATTTATTTCCTTGAACTTCTCTCGAAGAGAATCCCTTGGACCTAGATTGTAAATGGCTCGAACAGCCCTTTTCTGTAAAACAAAGATAGTATTAATGCCCGCACAGGTTCCCCAGAGAAGAATCCCATAAGACATAAGGCTATGAAAATAACTAAAATAAACAATTCTGGCTGTATCCACATCAGTTATCTGTCGAATTTTTTTGACAGCGTAGGCGGCCGAACTAAGCCTTCCTGACAATTTTTCTATGTGTGGGCCCCATTGCAATTTACCGTCAATGGTTATTCCAAGGAAAACTGTCGACTCAACAGGGTCCAACTCCATTCCATTAAGTTGAACATTGGCAGTTAGCTGCCTGACATTTGGCGTTGAGAATTTAATGAGTTTAGTCTTTTTTTCATTCAGGAGAAGATTATTTACATTAAACCAATGGACAACTCTAGAGAGTGCATCCTTAACTTGTTCAAAGTTGACTAACTGACGTTTGATTTTAAAAATGAGGGATGTGTCATCTGCGAATAATACAATCTTGTGATTGTCCCTTATGTGATAAGGTAAGTCATTTATATAAATAAGAAACAAGAAAGGACCCAGAATTGAACCCTGTGGAACGCCCATAGTGACCGCAGATCCTGCAGATCTCTTGCCATTAACATCTACCCTTTGAATTCTGTTGTTCAGATAAGAAGTCAGAAGGTCGAGAGCCCTGTCCCTTATACCATAGTGGTACAGCTTCCTGATGAGTGTATCATGATTTACGCAATCGAACGCCTTAGACAAGTCACAGAAAATGCCAAGAGCATCCTGCGACTCCTCCCAGGCCTCGAATATGCTCTTCAGTAATTCCACGCCCGCGTCTGTAGTTGAACGACCCTTTGTAAAACCAAACTGTTTCAGATGAAGTAAATTATGTGTATTGAAATGGCCTAACATTTGTTTTAAAATTAGTTTTTCAAAGATTTTGCTTAATGTTGGTAATATCGAAATAGGTCGAAAATTAGTGGGATCAGTCGTGCTGCCAGATTTGAACAGTGGAATCACTTTGCTAAGTTTCATTAGATCAGGAAATACACCAGATGCAATACAAGAGTTAAAAACAATTGATAAAAAGGGTGCAATAATATCAATTATTGAAGACATGGTATGTACTGATAATCCCCAAAGGTCAGCAGTTTTTTTTACCTCGAGATCTTTAAAACAATCTATAACGTCTTTAGCGGTAACAATTGCGAATTTAAAGTGTTTATCACATTCTGGTACACATTCTTTTAGTATTGAGTAAGCAGAAGTGGAGGACGACGATGACAGAGTTTTGGTTGTTAAAATGGGAATATTAGTGAAGAAATTTTCAAACTCAGTAGCCACCTCCACGTCTGCCTTAATATCTACATCATTGACTTTTAGATGGAAGTCACGATTCCGAACTGTCGTCCTTCCCGTTTCTGAATTAATAATATTCCAAGTTGTTTTAATTTTATTTCCAGAATATTTTATTTTATTTTTAATGTGTATGGCTTTTGCTGACGAACAGGCTCTTTTAAAAGTTTTAGAGTATTTTTTAACAAATTCTTTAAAAGTTTCATCATAGTTATACGTTTTTTCATGGTACAGTTCATATAACCTCTGCCTACTTTTGTAAATACCTGGTGTTGCCCAATCACTAAATATAACGCGGTCACAAACAGGTAATGTTTTTGATGTGAATACCTTCCTAAACTCACAATTTATGAGGTTAAATAGTACAGTATAAGCTTGATCCGGGTTACTGTGATAAGGCAAACCTGGTAGTTTTTCTATTAAATTCTTTTTAAATTGTTCTAAGCGACTTTTGTTTACCGGAACAAAACTAACAAGATTTCTTTGAGCTCTGACTATTTTCTGAGGGAAAGTGACTAACTGGCCACAGTGATCAGAGTCCAACTCATTTAAAATTAAGTGGGTAGAAGGTCTTGAGTTTGAAAAAATATTGTCAATACAGGTAGCACTAGTGGCAGTTATTCTAGTCGGCTCAAAGAAAGTATTGTACAAATTATATGACTTTAATAAAGTTATAAACTTATTTACAGTAGGTGATGTTTCCAGTATATTAATATTGAAATCTCCACAGATAACAACTGTTTTATTACTGTTACAAGTCTTTAATAATACTTCTTCCATATATTTCTCAAAAACATCATATGAAGCACATGGGGGCCTGTACACGCTCATTACAATGAACTGCTCAAGCTCAATGCAAGCTATTTCAATAACTCGCTCAACAGAGAGGCTCACTATATCCTTACGTTCTTTAAATTTCATATTGTTACGAACAATTATTAGAGATCCACCACGTATCATATTAACCCTGCTGAATGAGCTGGCAACCTGGTGGTTGTTAAAGCTGAACATGAACTGGTGGTCTTTTAACCAATGTTCAGTTACACAAAGGATATCAATATAACTACAGTTCATGAACAGCTCCAATTCTAATTCCTTGCCTATCACACCCTGTATATTTTGATGAACTATTTTTAGAGAATTATTATCACATTTATTTAAGGTACTATAATTTGATGGGTGTGCTATTAAAGAAATACTTTTTGAAACATTTAGATGATTTAAATCAGTATTTAAATTTTCTTCATTTATTAAGCAAGAGGTTTCCTCTATTGTCCTAATTTCTAATTTAAATGGTAATCAATGTCATTAGTTGCTGCCAAATTATTGGCAGAATTATTTAAAATGTCATTGCATTGCTCAAAAGAAGCAAGTTGTTTAGCCAAATTTTTGGCTGAAATAGAAAAAAAATATGATAGCGACACAGCTATCTGTCTTTTGAAATAGTTAGGAAGATAGTACATAACAACATTATATCTATCTCTTGTCAAATACAAATTATTACCAACATAATTGTTAGTATCAACTAAATGGAATAGATTATTATTGTATGTCAAATTATGTAGTGTCATGTTTAATTCAAATCTTAAGTTATTTTCTTCCTGTGGCAAACTGTTACTATATGGGAATGTAAACAACACAATTTTTCTTAAACTAAGATTACACAATGTTCTATAATATTTTAGCAATTCTCCTTTGTTCACATTTCTCCTGTTACCCATAAAAATTAATAAAGTAGTATCCTGGTTAAAGTTACATTTAATAATTTGTTTCATAATATCAAACAAAGAACAACCGGGCATACAGTAGTTTATTATGGAGTGTCCTGGATATTCATCTGACAACAAGTGGCCTAAGTCCTTTCCAATCTCATCACAAAAAAATACAATATCATTATTTATAACTTGTTTACAATGTTTCTTATTGCAACTAGCAATAGCAGGAAATGTCAAATTAACACAGGGCTGCGCTAAGGTGGTATTGCAAGTTGTCAATGAATGGTCCGGTGTAGGTACATTGGACGGTGTCTGACAATGCTGACAGTTGTTTGTTTGTGAGTTAACCAGCTCATTCATTGCCAACACAGATTCCCTCATCAGATCTTCAGAGGTATTATATTTATCAGTCATTAAACTGAGTTTCTCTTGTAGATGGTCAAGTTGGGATTGCAAGTCCTGTGTGTCAATGTTGTATTTCCTAGTGCTTTGCTCCAAATTAAAAGAATAAATATCTAATTGTTTAATTAAATTTAACCTATCTCTACGAAGTTTAACATTTTTGGTAAAGAATCTTTGTCTTTTTACCATTTTTTTTGTTTTAACAATGTATTTATTAATTTTAATGTATTTTTTTAGTTTGTTTCTACTGGTGACTAACCTCACTGAATTACATGATTGTGATTCATCATCACCTGTCAAATCAATATTGCATGTGGAGTTTATGGCAGAAACCATTGACGGGGCAATAGACACCAATTCGCTGAACAGACTTTGATTCAGCGAGGCAGTGATGTTTAGATTTGTGGTCTCAAGTTCTGTGATCTGACTTTGAGCCTCATGCAGCTGCTGTTGAAGTATATGTTTGTGACTAAGAGCTTGTTCATACTCTATGCTACACTGGCTGAACCCGTCCACAACAATTTGGAGTCTATCCCGGGCTTCTATGGCATCGTTGTATTGAATATATATCTGAGCCATTTCGGTTTTCAACTTTCTATTCATTTCATGGGCATCAAAGAGCACTCTTTCATTGTCATTTATTTCCTTATTTAGCTGATCACAGTACTCCTTTGACGCCTTTAATTCGCTCAAAGCCTGACTGAGTTTGGACTCTTCATGGCGAGCACGGGCGCTGCGAGTCATCATGATTTTTAAGGAAAAGAAAAACAAATAAGAAGAGAGTAGGTAGTTGTGGCAGCAGTTTAAAAGATGATTAGTTTAAAAAGAAAATGAAATTTTTGAAATTTAGATTAAATGACTAGAAAGGAGTTCTGTCACCAAACCAAATTAAGGTTATGTTTACGTACAAAGGTCATTGGCATCAACAAGTAGCCGTATTAAAAGTGAACTATGTTGCTGACTGTAATTATGACACGTAATCAAACTGAAAGAAAATAAATTATATACCTATTGTACCTGTTAACAAGATGACAATGCAAAAATTCACTTGTGCCGGCAACTGTCACCGATTCAAATTGATAAAATTTCACTTATTTTGCACTTATTATGTGAATCTAATACAAAATACACATTATTATCCTATTTACTTGATGAGTAATTGGAAATAGGCCTTAGAAACATAAAATTTAAATAATTAAACATAAATTATCAAGAACAAATTCAAATCAGCTGTTAGCTGTAGTGTTGCCACAGAAAAAAAAAAAAAAAAAAAAACAAAAAAAAAAAAAAAAAAAAAAAAAAAAAAAGACAAAACTACACATTACCGTGCTTAGACGCGTAGAATGCGTGCAAATATTTCTACTATCTTCCATTTTGTCTATTCTTCCGTCGACAAAATCCGTTTCTATGGCGGTCATGCTAAGCATGCTGAAATAGCGAAAAAAAAAATCAGCTGTTCCCTACATTTTGACGAGTTATGCGAGCATAATATAATTATGGAACAGCAGATGAGTACAATGACACTTTAAAATATTACCCATGCATTCAATTTCACCCTGTATAATATAAAACAAGTGGATGTTGGTATAAATGAGATTGACAAACACAAACACCTACATCGTTTATGCATTTTTAGCTGCACACAAAGTTCGCCGAACTGAGCAGCTCGGCCTGTCGTCGGCCGACTGTATAATGTATAGATTGTGCTTTTATTTTACTTATTAAGAGGAAAGGCGGGTGGCCAGTTAGGTATTTTAAGAAGGTATTGCTGTCGCTCTGCGAGCGCTCCGCCCTCGAATTCGTGCGATAAGGACAACTGCAGATCCGACTAAATAGCCTATGTAAAAAGTCACATTTCGAGGTTTGGCTCTCGCCTATTTCCTCCTCCAATATTGGACCAATTTAAAAGATATTTCATAAACTGAATAAGAATGATATATACTATGCCCCTATGTTTTTCTTTTTTCGTTAATAGTTGTCAAATTGGTACACTAGGCGTCTGTTGACAGCGGTCTGAATAGGCAATTATGAGCATTTTTGGAGGGTTCTAGTTCCTATAAAAATAATATATCATCAAAAAGGAAAACATAGGGGCATACAATTAACTGATATTTATATTTCTGTAAAAAATCATTGCTTTATGGTCATTAACCAGAAAGAAAACAGGCGAGAGCGTTTGTATCTTTTTGTATGGAGAAAAGAGCACCCACGTTTCCTCTTAAGTAATGTTAATTTATTTTCGCAGGATATACAGCATTGCATGTGGCTTGCAGTCAACACAGCGCTTCAAACTCCCGACTTCACACGGTACACATGCTGTTAGCACATGGCGGCTTTGTCATCACTGATGGGGTGAGTTACATCTATGCAAACAGGGTGTAAGTGTAAACAGTGGCAACCTTTTAAGGGGTCACTGTACTCATCACTATGAACAACTTTTATTATGGGACCAAACGTGAAATCGAAAAAAAAAATCATAATATGTTCTATTCAGTACATTTATGTTCGCATAATTCGTCAAAATGTATATGTGATTTCAGGTTTGGTCCCATAGTAAAAGTTGTTCATAATGATGAGTACAATGACCCCTTAAAAGGTTGCCACTGTTTACACTTACGTCCTGTATAATAAATTAAAGTTTCTATTACGGATGCTTTTTAACGTTCTGCGTCGTTCTCACATGTATACTTTCAACATGAATGATGTAACCAATATTTTTTAACAATATTTTGATTTAAAAGAGTGTCCGTGGAGTTTCTTGCCCGTTCTTCTTCATAGTTACCTACTACGCTTTGCAATGGGCAACTAGCTTCATCTTTCTGACTGACCGACCCCTTGACAATTCAAAAGTGCCTGTATTTAGTTTATTAGAAACTAGCTTTTGCCCGCGGATTCGCCCGCGTGGATGTCGGAATATATCCCAAGGGAACCTGCTACCGGGAATTCCTTCCTTATTCCTTGTCTACGTTATAAAGGGAACCTCTGTGCAAAATTTCAGCTTTCTAGGTCCAAGGGTTTGGGGGGCGTTGATGAGTCAGTCAGTCAGTCAGGACTTCTCTTTTTATTTATACAGGGTGTCCGGTAATGAATGGATAACCTTGAAATGACTTATAGTATAACTTATGGCCGTTCAGAAAAAAAATGAAACAAAATATATCATAAATAAATAAATAAATATCCTTGGACATTTCACACAACGCCATCTAGTACCAAGCTAAGCAACCTAATGCTTGTGTTATGGTAACGAGATGGCTGATAAACTACTTATATACATTTTTTTTTTTGTAAATACATACATATTATAGATAGAAAAACACCCAGACTCGGAACAAATACTTGTAGGTCGTACAAGTATGTGTTCCGTGCGGGAATCGAACCCGCGACATGCTGCGCAGTAGTCAATCGCTCATCCACTGCGCCAACCGTGTCGTCAAATAAGTAGTACCCAAGTTATGATTTTTTTAAAAGAAAGGTCTATTTTTGTTACCTTGTTTTACTTTTATGAACACTACGATCAGAAATGAATGGATTCCATCGGTTTGTTGTTATTTTATTATTATACACGAACTATGCTAATAGATAAACAGTAAATAGTATGACTAGCTATTGCACTTTTTTATTAAAAAATTAGCAAATTAATTAATTTTAGAAAAACTTTGTAAAATTTATTTTTTAAACAATGTTTAAACATCTTGGGTATAAAAAAAATGTATGAATACATGAGTGGCCAATAATTTTAAAATAATGTCACTTTCAAGTAGATTTTATAATGGTACAATTCATAAATGTATCTACAATAAATAGTGAATTATTGCCATTAATGTAGAAAAGGAGAAAATTTTACTAAATATCAAAATTTGTAATATGGGAACATTTTTTAAATTTAATTGTACCTGAACTTTGGGGATTAATAAAAAACAACATTTAACATAAACAACACTTTATTATACATTCATTTATAATAAATGTTCAAACTGTCGGCCTCCCACTCTTATGCAGGCCCTACACCACCTACACCAAAATGACGGCTGTCCTGCGCATTATGCTGTATCTGTTCGTGCATTTTTAAATAACACGTACCCAGATAGATGGATCGGGCGGCTAGGGCCAATTTTGTGGCCTCCACGTTCACCGGACCTAAATCGTTAGCGTCAGAATGGCTGGTTGCCTATGGCAAACGCCTCTGAAAGTATATTCAAGAATTGCTACATAATTGCTTATATTTGCTACATTTCTTCAATAATTGCTACATACGATGGATTCAGAGAAAAATGAATATTTTTTTGACCAGCCATTCTGACGTCAGGATGGCTGGTCGCCTCCGTGTTCAGCATGAAGGACGCAGAATTTCTAAAAGTTTGTTATGTCAATAATTGCTACCTAATTGCTTCATTCACGAATTTAAGTTTGAGCTTCATACATACATTAGGTAAAAAGATATAGCTTTTATTAATTTTTTTACGAAGAAGTGCCTAATAATTTGGAAAGGCAACAGATTTTTTTACTACAACGCAGCGCGCGTCTTGTTTAAATCTTGCAGGCGTTCGCTTAGAGTGATGTTGTTTAATGAATAGCTTTTAAAACGTACCTACCCTCAATAACACAATACATTTAGGTACTAGTATCAGTATGTAAAATAGCTGGGTCAGATAATACGTTGAAAACTTTTAACTTATTTGATAAGTACATCAAAAGAAAAATATTGCAATAAGTAGTGAAAGAACAAAGGCGAAATCGTAGCTGAATTTAATTTGAGCGACTAAAAGTGACTTATATACGAAGGCAGCTCTATTATTTTTCTACGTTTTTTCAAAATATCACCTTAACTAGTTAAAAATACTAGTTCAAATGAAAAGTTATTTGTGTGAAAAGTGTTTAGTGTTGCCATTTTGTATTTATTCTTCCAAGTGACAGTAAGTACAGCATTATTGTATTATAATCCAAATTTTTCGTCATGGGTGTCATTTTAGTGTTATTTTAAGTCGCTGAAAACGATAGTGGGGTCAAAATGAAAATCCAAGATGGCGGCTGCGAAAATTTCCTAATTTTCGGTCATGGGTGTCATTTTCGTGATATTTGAGGTCGCTGAAAACGATAGTGGAGTCAAAATGAAAATCGAAGATGGCGGCTGCGAAAATTTCCTAATTTTTCGTCATGGGTGTCATTTTCGTGATATTTTAGGTCACTGAAAGCGATAGTGGGTTCAAAATGAAAATCCAAGATGGCGGCTGCGAAAATTTCCTAACTTTTCGTCATGGGTGTCATTTTCGTGATATTTTAGGTCGCTGAAAACGATAGTTATTCATTTTGAACCCACTATCGCTTTCAGTGACCTAAAATATCATGAAAATGACACCCATGACGAAAAATTAGGAAATTTTCGCAGCCGCCATCTTGGATTTTCATTTTGACCCCACTATCGTTTTCAGCGACCTAAAATAACACGAAAATGACACCCATGACGAAAAATTTGGATTATAATACAATAATGCTGTACTTACTGTCACTTGGAAGAATAAATACAAAATGGCAACACTAAACACTTTTCACACAAATAACTTTTCATTTAAACTAGTATTTTTAACTAGTTAAGGTGATATTTTAAAAAAACGTAGAAAAATAATAGAGCTGCCTTCGTATATAAGTCACTTTTAGTCGCTCAAATTAAATTCAGCTACGATTTCGCCTTTGTTCTTTCACTACTTAGTGCAATATTTTGCTTTTGATGTACTTATCAAATAAGTTAAAACAGTTTTCAAAGTATTATCTGTCCCAGCTATTTTACATACTGATACTAGTAAATGTATTGTGTTTTTGAGGGTAGGTACGTTTTAAAAGCTATTCATTATACAACATCACTCTAAGCGCACGCCTGCAAGATTTAAACAAGACGCGCGCTGTAGTAAAAAAATCTGTTGCCTTTCCAAATTAGTAGGCACTTCTTCGTAAAAAAATTAATAAAAGCTATATCTTTTTACCTAATGTATGTATGAAGCTCAAACTTAAATTCGTGAATGAAGCAATTAGGTAGCAATTATTGACATAACAAACTTTTAGAAATTCTGCGTCCTTCATGCTGAACACGGAGGCGACCAGCCATCCTGACGTCAGAATGGCTGGTCAAAAAAATATTCATTTTTCTCTGAATCCATCGTATGTAGCAATTATTGAAGAAATGTAGCAAATATAAGCAATTATGTAGCAATTCTTGAATATACTTTCAGAGGCGTTTGCCATAGGCAACCAGCCATTCTGACGCTAACCCTAAATCCATTGGATTTTTTTTATTGGGGCTGCCTTAAAGAGGAAGTATACCGTAAGCCTTAAAAAAAAAAAAAAAAAAACTCTTTAGAAAAATTAAGAAGACGAGTCAGAGCAGCCGCATCAAAAATTAGTGAACGACGGTACACAAGACTGCTCCGTAGATCATTTATCCGTAGGTGTAGGGCCTGCATAAGAGTGGGAGGCTGACAGTTTGAACATTTATTATAAATGAATGTATAATAAAGTGTTGTTTATTTTAAATGTTGTTTTTTATTAATCCCCAAAGTTCAGGTACAATTAAATTTAAAAAATGTTCCCATATTACAAATTTTGATATTTAGTAAAATTTTCTCCTTTTCTACATTAATGGCAATAATTCACTATTTATTGTAGATACATTTATGAATTGTACCATTATAAAATCTACTTGAAAGTGACATTATTTTAAAATTATTGGCCACTCATGTATTCATACATTTTTTTTATACCCAAGATGTTTAAACATTGTTTAAAAAATAAATTTTGCAAAGTTTTTCTAAAATTAATTAATTTGCTAATTTTTTAATAAAAAAGTGCAATAGCTAGTCATACTATTTACTGTTTATCTATTAGCATAGTTCGTGTATAATAATAAAATAACAACAAACCGATGGAATCCATTCATTTCTGATCGTAGTGTTCATAAAAGTAAAACAAGGTAACAAAAATAGACCTTTCTTTTAAAAAAATCATAACTTGGGTACTACTTATGATATATTTTGTTTCATTTTTTTTTCTGAACGGCCATAAGTTATACTATAAGACATTTCAAGGTTATCCATTCATTACCGGACACCCTGTATAGATAAATGGTTTGAGTTTGTCAATCTGTGTGACCGCGTTGTCTTCAATTAACCATATTTTAAGCTTAATAAAGTTTCCAAAACGAATGAAGACCAACTCCAACTGTTATTAAAAAAAACCGGTCAAGAGCGAGTCGGCCTCGCGCTCCGAGGGTTCTGTCCGATTTCTGAAAAACTGTGCTATTTAGAGACGTCGTTTTATTTTTCCTGTAATCTTTACATAAACTTCTATCACATAGAATAATTTCAGATTTTTCTCTTTGCAAACTTCGGAGATAAGGGGGGGGGAACGGTATTTTTTTTTACATTTTTCATCAAAAGTCGAAAACTATGCGGCCTAAAAAAAAATAAAAAATAGTTTGAGAATGTGCAAACAGCGCTCTTTCATATGATACCCCACATACCCTAGTAGCCCCTCTTTAAATTTTTAAGACCCCCTTTCAGTCCCTGTTGCAAAAAAAACATAAATATTTTTATTTCTTTCTTATTTGCAAAATAGTTGGGTAAACGTCATCTAAAACTATTCTAAATTTCAAGTTGATAGCATTAGTAGTTCGTGAGATATCCATGTGTGACAGACAGACAGACAGACAGACAGACTGAGTCACACCATAAGGGTTCCTTTTTTACCATTTTGGTACGGAACCCTAAAAAATATGTACTTTGTTTTATGAATTTTATTCTTTGTTTGACTTTAACCGAAATAATAATGTTTAAACGTTAGTCTAATTAATGTAAACGTTACAATTTTTATTATGGTTTCTAAAATTAATTTCTTTGTATTTTCATTGATAAATGTGGTTTTAAAATTCCTATAGAACCAAATGTACTTACTGGTGTACTTAATTGGTGACTGGATCTGGACCCGCCATAGCAAATTCGCATATAGAGGAGGTCATTTACTAATTATTGAATCTTACTTTGCCTAGCTAAAGTTTTGTAGTTTAGGATTTAGGTCAATTTTCAGATACAGTCAGACAGTCAGATCCACTCACCCTGCATAGTCAAATAATTAGAATTTTCCATATGTGTTATTTGACATATTGTCTACTGCTGTACCAGAATCCAGAACCGAAACATAATTACATACTTGAAATTTTTTCGAAAGACAAAAATTCCACAGCTCGACACAAAAGAGTAGAAAAAATGGGGGCGCCACTTGCCATACATTCTATAATTTAAACTTTAAAAATTATTTTTCTGACAGAACTTTAGATAGTATTATTAATTTTAAATCAATCTAATCGTTGTTATGCACATTTGTTCCCTGATAAAACACGGAATGAGACAACATTGACAAAGATTAAAAATTAGTTCCGTTTCTAGACTTTTTTGCCGGACAGTAACACCGTCTATTTTCTGTTTTATAAGATTATACGTAAATAGATCCTTATTGTGCAGTAAAATTTACTTTAAATCGAAGATATTTAAATATGTTAAGAACTTACTAGGTTAAAATAGATTTAAGTATAGCATTTTGTCATAAATCTACATTTAAACGAAGCGCGTTTAGTTCCGGTGTGAGTCTTCTATCTCGCGCGCCAAACTAGACAGCCATAACGCCATTTCACTTACACACCGAGCTAAACCACGCTTCGATGTATATCTTAACGCCAATTTTAAACGAAACTTAATTTTTTGGCGAAAGGCAAAAGTTTACCATTTGTGTCACTAGATGGCGTTGTTAGTTGAGCGCCAATTCCTGAATCACGCTATGGTTTCGTTACCGGCGAAACACTATATACCTCGAGTAGAGAGATCTGTGGCGTGCGTAGAAAGGGAAGATTCGAATCAGACAGTTCCCCATACCGGGGTTCCGTTCCGATCTGTAATCTTCACATAAACTTATTTTTTATAAGTTCGTTATTGTAAAAAATAACGACTTTATAATTCTGTGAAAAAAGGTCTTATGATCTGATCCTGATCATACGATTTTAACCGACTTCATTTATAACAAGGTTAGATTAGGTTGGTTGGACTTGGAATGGGCATTTGCACATTCGTCGATTATTATTTTTTTTTATGTGGACCTGTCTGTCTGGTATATATAATATTGTTTCCTTGACAAAGAGGCCGTAGACGAAATTTTGGCGATTTCGCTGATTTACGTGATTTTACAGACGCGATTTTACAGTTATATTAAGTATAGTATTTGTATAAGTTTTAATGCACAACATGAAAGATCATTTCAATTATGATCTAATGTATGAGTTACTTTTTATTTTTATTATTTACTTTTGATTAATCGACTTAGACCGGTGACTGTTTTGTGATTTTTTGCTGTAAGAGATTTAGAATATCACATATTTACGAATCGTTTTGACGTCTAAAGGGTATGGAAAAATTGCAATGTATTCTTGTGAAAGTTGTATAATACAATGTTTACGACTTTCGTATAAAATTTTAAAAAATAATAATAAATGTCCTTGGACATTTCACACAACGCCATCTAGTCCCAAGCTAAGCAACCTAATGCTTGTGTTATGGTAACGAGAAAAAAAAACAAAAAAAAAAAAAAAAAAAACAAAAAAAAAAGAAAGAAAAATATATAACATATTTACGAATCGTTTTGACGTCTAAAGGGTATGGCAAAATTACAGTGTATTCTTGTAAAAGTTGTATAATACAATGTATGAATCACTTTTTACGACTTTCGTATAAAATTTTAAAGAATACTCAACTTAGTCTAATTTTTGAGAAAATTGGCAAAGAATTGCTTTTGATTTCGGCTACTCAGAACTCTCATTCATAAAATGAAAATAACAGAAAATAAACTTCAATTCAAAATCAGTCCACTTCCTGAAATAAAAAAATGTAAAAAATTAAAAACATTTGCCACTAAAAAATCTTTTAAAACAACCTGATTCTCGCACAAGTAACTCGACGCAAAATAAAAATATAGCTCATTCATTAGATTATAATCGAAATGATCTTATATGTTGTGCATTAAAACTTATAAGAATACAGTATTTTGACTGTAAAATTACGTCTTTAAAATCACGCAAATTAGCGAAATCAGCAAAATTTCGTATACGGCCCCTTATGGGCCGATTCTAAAGGTTTTACGTGATTATTTTAATGAATTTAAATCTAAGGACAATTTCCTGTCTCAAATTCTTAGATCGTGGGTATGCTATTTTTTGACAGTTATTTTGGTATTTACTCTTAGAAAATGACATAAGTACTTATTTATTGCAATATGTCAACTTCTTAATACTTAAAACTCGCATCCTCTTTTAACTCCACAACGACTCCTAAAATTACCTTTCTAAGAAGTAGGATGTCATCAGCATCAATCTGCCTAGCCTTTTCCCAACTATGTTGGGGTTGGCTTCCAGTCTAACCGGATGCAGCTGAATACCGGTATTTTACATGGAGCGACTGCCTATCTGACCTCCACAACCCGTCGTCATCATCAGCATATTGGCTGATAATAATAATTAAGTATATGATGAAGGTATCTTACATACTTATTAACAAGTTAATCTTCAGAAAGATACAGTAATGCCGGGGTCACACTATACGTCATGAACGCTTTAAACATCGCGGTAATTATTCCGTTGTTCAACGCGATGAATTGAGTGGCCACACTTGAACGGTCAACGTCAATGCTCAATGAATTCACACCCCTCGTCCATCGGCAATGTGAATGCCGTTGTCAAATTATCGCGTAGTGGTGGCTGCACCTACGGTTATCGCCTTCGGCGCGATGATCAACGGCGATGTCCGTATAGTGTAGCCCCATTCATGATTAATTTTCGACGTCTGGTTAATTTTTGATGAAAATACTTAGGAAAATATTCTTTGAAATATAGTTTGAATTTAACTCGATATCTTGCTTATGAGGGCTGTCGCATTTCGTCACCTCTCTCGCTCACACGGTCCCAAATTTTTAAGAATGTTAAATGAAAAGATGTTTTTTTTTTAATCTGAAAAATGTAACGAATTATCGAACTAGTAAATATAATTAAAAACACATTTTTATTGTGGCATTTATTTAACTCATCTCAAAAACAGATAATGCTTTTTGATCTGAGTTTTATATCGGAGTATCTGTCTAGATAAAAACCCTAAATTAAATGCAGAGAAAAAAAAATCTGAGTTTATTAGTTATAATTTATTAGTTATAAATATAATGATAATGTTAGAATTTTTACAATAATTGTAAATTTTTTCAATAAAACCCCCTATAATATATCACAATAGAAAATGTGTTTTTAAAATTAGGTAAGTAATATTAAATTAATGTTGTTTACTAGTTCGCTAATTGATTACATTTTTCAAAAAAGCATCTTTGCATTTAACAATCATAAAAAATTACACACAAAATGCGACAGCCCTCTTAATAGAACTGTTTTGCATTAAAAACAGTTATTATGAAAACAGGATAAATTATTTATTAAGTAAATGAAATAATTACTGAAACTCCGACGATCCTAGAATCCGAATCTGCCTAGCCTTTTCCCAACTATGTTGGGATCGGCTTCCAGTCTAACCGGATGCAGCTGAATACCAGTATTTTACATGGAGCTACTGCCTATCTGACCTCCACAACCCAGTAACTGGGTAATACGATACCCCTTGGTAAGACTGGTTGGTCAGACTTTCGGGCTTCTGACGACCCGTAACGACTGTCAAAGATCCACGAATGACACCCGGGACCAACGGCTTAACGTGCTTTCCGAGGCACGGAGGAGTCTCGGTGTGTAAAGATGGTCACCCATCCACGGACCAACCCCGGCAAGCTTAATTTGAATCAATCTTCACACGGCGATATGATATCGCCGTGTGGAGATTGATTCAAATTCGCGGCGATAATTTGTAGGCACAGCGTGACTATCGCCGCGATTCTCTCGCTCGTGGAGGCGGCCGCTTACGCGTATCTACGCTCTTAAATACAGGATATTTTTTTAAGTTGGTCTCAAATTTTCACAGGTTGTTCTACCCTGTTCTACCCATGAATATGATCAACTTTCACTGTGAGACTAACTCTGAAATCGCGAAAAAAAGTCAGCTGTTCAGTACATTTATCTACACCAAACTCGCCAAAATGTAGAGAGCAGATGATCCCGTCATTGAGTGTAATTTTACTGTAGCTAATTAGAACTTAGAGCATAGACCAAGGAGGCAGAAAAAATTGCTGTCAAATTGTTTATAACACATTTGCTCGTAAAGGGCCTCTTATTTCACCAATTTCAATATCGTAATGTATGTCATTACGTACTTGTGCGTAATCGTAAAGTAAAACGCACGAGTTTCTTTCTACTAAGGTAACACGTACGGTTTATCATGATCCGTCTAAAACCAACGGTACTTTTTTAAATCTTAAAAAAAAAGCAAAGAAAGCAAAGCAAAGAGTTTTTATGTCAGAAAAGTGGTCAACATTTTATGAATAAAATTAACTTTGGGATAAAATAAAATTAAAGAATTAAATGTTAAACATTTAATTCTTTGATTTAATTAATTTTGGCAATAAATCATCATCATCTTATCATACTGTATAAGCGTATGGGGTGCCACATCGACATCACACCTCATGTTGTTGGAAAGAGCACAGAGATCCGTTCTAAAAGTAATGTTAAAGAAGCCAATTAGATTTCCAACAAAAGATCTTTACAAAGAGGCTGATCTACTTAGCGTGCGAGGGCTCTATGCAACGCATGCAATTATCTCCACTCATAAGCTAGTCATAAATTCGCCAAATTACAATGACATGCTGAAGCGTAGAGTCTTTAAAATCGTTACTACTAAATGTAAAACGTCATTTGCTAGAAGATCACAGAAGTTTATGTGTCCATACTTGTACAATAAAATTGTAAATAAATACCAGCTCCAGCATAATACAACTCGTGAAGCCAAAGTTAAAGTTAGGAAATTGATCACCGGCATGAACTACTATCAGATGGAACAATTGCTACGTACAGTTGTCTAAAGACTAAGCTAAACACTCTCATTAAATTTTATCACACACGACACACATAACACACTTCACACATAATACTCTCTCAAACACTTATTTACACATTTCACACTCATATACATACAACACACTCGCACGTAAACTTCATGAGAATGATATGCAGATTTAATTTATTTTACTATTATTAGAGTAATCGTTTTTGTTTGATAGCCACGATTCAGGCTCTGCCTAGTGTGGTTACACTGTTATTTTTGTAAGTTGTAATTTGAGTTGCTAATAAAGTTAAGTTATGTTATGTTATGTTATGTTAAATTACAACCATTTATCTGTAACAAAAACAAAAAAATATTAATTTACTTTAATAATACTGGCTGTTTTTGTGCTTTGCCTTTAAAAAAAAGCGTTGATGCGTGCGCATCGCTAATATGTGAACAAGTAAAAATTATTCCGCGCGCTTTTCCTTTTCGCTGTATTGTTTTTATTTGAAAATGTCGTCAAGTAATGATGAATTTATTCATTCGACATCGCCAGAAGTCTCAGAGGCAGTGAAAAAGGCCACTCTAAGCCTCTTGCCCGAAAAATCGACCGATAGATACTTACAAGCGGATCAAAATTTCATCGTATGGAAAACAAGCAAAGATGCAAATTCATTTTCAGAAAGTGTGTTTTTAAAGATTTATTCGTTTAAGAAAGTCCGAGTTTTATTTATTTCCTCGCAAATATGTTATAAAACGTCGTATGACATACGTGCGCTTTGATAATTACAGCCTCTGCTTTCTTGTAGCCCTCGCCTACGGCTCGGGCTAGCAATATCGCCTCGGCTGTAATTTTCAACTTACCGCACTTATATCATAATGTACTATTAAATAACAACACAATATCGTCTATTTGTACAGGATCTAAAAGGCGGCGACACGGCGTTGCACCTGGCCGTCAACTCGGCTCACTGCGACCTGCAACTGGTGCTGATGATGTTCAACCAGCTGCCTCGGAAGGACTGGAAGAGTCTGGCGCATCATCCTAACTTGAGGTAAAAACTATTTTGTTAAGGCGAAAGCTCCAGGGTAGCCCGCGAAATTCAAAATTTCTTAAGTTTTTTGCAATTTGTAGGTCAGTGTGAGCTTGTATGTTGATTAAAATATGATTCGCGGCCGTAGCTATTATGGCTTTACAGAATTATAATCATTAGAATCAGAAATACAGCTCCATAAGTTAGCATTTACCTCAAATCTAGCGATTTCATGAAATCATGAGGTTTGAGATAAATGCTAACTTATGGAGTTGTATTGCTGATTCTAATGATTATAATTCTGTAAAGCCATATTAGCTACGGCCGCGAATCATATTTTAATCAACATACAAGCTCACACTGACCTACAAATTGCAAAAAACTTAAGAAATTTTGAATTTCGCGGGCTACCCTGGCGCATCAACCTTAATTAAGTAAGTACATACATTGTGGAGGTTGAAACAGTGCTATGTTGTAGGATCAGTATGTTGGGCTACAAAAGGGAGGAACGAAAGGCAATTGTAGGTCAGATAGACATTTCCAGTTTACACTGACCTCTCGTTGTAAGGAAATCCTATACAATGCGAGATCAGCTTATACTGGAAATGTATAGCTTGATCTGTAGCCGTGCGTACATATATAATTTTTTAAAAACCGGCCAAGTGCCGGTCGGACCACGCACAATAAACGGTTCCGTAGTTGAAAAGAAATTATCCCAAAAACAAACTTAGGTAATTAAGTATGTGATAAAATTACAAATTAACAATTTCGGACTTTTTCCTTTACTTGAGCTGTAAGACCTTGCTTCTTGCCAAATTTCATGATTCTAGGACAACGGGAGTAACTTAGGCTATTTTTATTTTGGAAACAGAATTAAGGTTCCGAAACAAACAGGTTCTTTCTCGCTTCTGATTTTTGTGTATCTGTAATGCATTTTCGGACTGTTATATTTAGTTTGTTTTCCTCCTCTAAGAGTCCCAATAAATACTACTGATTTATTTCTTTGACTTCTCTTCTACCTGCCCCTGAGGGCTTGAGGACAAAGTAACATTCGATTAGCGGTAACCCTAGTAGGAAAGCTAAAAAGCCAAAAAATGTATGGTGTTGACATAAGCTATCGAAATGTCACGTGGTCATGTCAATATCACTTTGAAGCTGTAGCGATTGTAGAAATAGAATCGCTCCGAAGCGAATGCCATTTGTCTAGGACCTCGTGAGTTTGTTTCGCCATTTCTTCTTGTAATGTTCTTAGCCGCAAGTGCGAGAAATAAAACACCGACACGTCCGTTCATTGGCTTTGTATTCAAAAACTGACATGTACAATATTAGCGCCTACCTACATACATCACACTCCCCCACAACAAGCTTTTACATAATATTGATAGCTTAAAAATACCCAGCACCTCTTACAACTATTACTAACTAGACCTTATAATTATGTTTATTTTTAATTCGACATTGCCTAACAAGGCGCTCTCGAGGCTGGGGCGATACTACATTCGGCAAGGCATCTTGAAATTCCGGGGAGGGTGGCGCTGCCGGGGACACAACCTCGGCGACCTCACCCTGTTCCGGTGCCGGAGGCGGAGACCTCAACCCTGACTCATCTGTGGACTGCGCAGACTGACCCCCCTCACGCAACACAGACGGCTCATTACCACAGTCCAAACCCGGATTAGCGACCACTTGCTGATCAATCACTGGAACGGATATTAACGATTGTCTGATTGATCTTCTTTTTATTTGATCGATGTGCCTGTGAACTATCTCTCCCCCGCTACCCCTCACTTTGTAGTTACTAGGCCCGACACACTGTACTACCCGCCCCGGTACCCATTTCTCCCCCTTCAAAAATTGTCTGTACCATACTTCCTCATCCGGGCCTACTTCCCTATGCCCCCCTTTTGCTGCCTCTTTTTGTCGTTTCTGTGATTTAGCGACTGTAGTTTCCCTATCCGGTTTTAATACATCTAACTTAGTTCGTAGTCGTCTGCCTAACAATAACATAGCTGGGCTTTCCCCTGTTGTTGAATGTGCGGTGTTCCTATAATGTAACAAGTAAGTCCATAATGCCCTATCTATGTTTTGTTTACCGAGTGCGGCTTTCTTTATGACCCGTTTTAAAGTTTTCACTGCGTTTTCCGCTAGGCCATTTGACGCCGGGTGATATGGGGCTGTAAATATATGTTCTATTCCGTGATTGTTTGCGAAGTTATGGAATTCAGTGCTGGTAAAAGGTGGTCCATTGTCTGACACAATTTGTTTGGGAAGCCCAAATTTACTGAAGAGTTCGCACAGTTTATCTATGACCGCCCCGGCCGTGGTACTTGTCATGTTAAAAACGTCTACCCATTTAGACGTGGCATCAACTGTAACTAAGTAAGTTTTACCAAATATGGGTCCCATGAAGTCTAAATGTAACCTAGACCACGCACGATTCGGCCAAGGCCACATGCACGGCGCCTGCCGCGGCGGCGCGTCGGCCTGCGCTGCGCACAGTTCGCACGCACGGCACATGCGCTCCACTGCTTCGTCTAAGCCAGCCCACCACACATAACTACGCGCCATAGCCTTTGACTTGACTATCCCCATATGCGGCTCATGGAGCATTTGCAAAACCTTCTCTTTACAATTCTCCGGTACCACTAACCTATGGCCCCACAAAACGCAGCCCAATTCCTCATAAATTTCCTTTTGTCTGTTAAAAAATGGCTGTAGTGACGTTATATCGCACTCAGTTGGCCAACCATCTCGTATGTAACTCAAAATTTTAGATAGCAGTGGGTCCTTTCCAGTTTGACGTCTGATTTCCTCGTAATCTAACAATAAAGCTTGTTGAATGAAATGCAAATACGTTTGTTCGGGCAACGCGTGACTCATTTGTTTACGTTCGCTAATGACGACCGGTAACCGCGACAGTCCGTCGGCTCCGTTCTCATTAGTTTTCACGTATTCTATATCGTAAGTATAAGCTGAAAGAATTATAGCCCATCTTTGCATGCGACTTGCTACCATAGTCGGTATGTCCGTATGCGGTCCGAAAATGGATACTAGCGGTTTGTGGTCCGTTCTCAACACAAAACGGCGGCCATACAAGTATTGATGGAACTTATTGACACAAAATATTATAGCCAACGCTTCGCGATGAATTTGTGAATAGTTTTTTTCCGCGTCACTCAGAGTACGCGATATATAAGCTATCGGCCGCTCGCCGCGGCCGTCCCGGGCCGGCTGTGTGAGGACCCCCCCTATCCCGCGCGCACTCGCATCGCAAGTCAAGATAAGAGGGCGGTCTGGGTCGTAATGAGCTAATACTTCTGAACTAACTAACACATTCTTAATGTTATTAAACGCTCGCTCACAGTCACGCGACCAATAGGTACCAAACCTTTCCCTTCTTGAGTAACTCATACAGAGGCACTAACCTAGCACTCATATTCCGTATAAACTTGGCGTAAAAATTTATCAATCCTATAAATGATCGTAACTGGGTGACGTTGGTAGGCCTAGGTATTTTAGTTATGGCCTCCAGTTTCCTAGGGTCGGTCTTTATACCATCCTTTCCTAAAATATACCCCAAGTACTGCACTTCTTTTACCAGAAAAACGCATTTATTAGTTTTTAACTTTAGTCCCTTTTGATGCAATCTACTAAAAACCGTTTCTAAAGCCCTCATGTGTTCCTCTTTACTTTTCCCTCCGATTATTACGTCATCCAAAAATACCTCCACATTAGGAATATTACTCAACAGATTGCACATTGTACGCTGAAAAATACCGGGGCTAGACGCGAGGCCGTAAACCAACCTATTGTACCGGTATAAACCCCTATGTGTATTTATCACCGTATATTTTTTTGTATCGTCTAACTCAATTTGGTTATAGGCTTGTGAGAGGTCTATTTTTGAAAAATATTGCGCCCCACTCAACCTTACTATGACATCATCAATTTTAGGTAAAGGGTAACGATCTACAAGCAAAACAGGGTTTACGGTGGCCTTGTAATCTGCACAAATCCTTAATGAGCCGTCCGCCTTATTTACCGGTACCAATGGAGAAGCCCAGTCTGAACAGTCGACAGGTTCGATGACCCCATCGCGCAGCATGCGTTCCAACTCTGCGTCGACTCGGTCGCGCAGCGCATACGGCAGCGGCCGCGCGCGATGGAATACCGGCACCGCTCCGTCCCGTACACGTAATGTTGCCTTGCCTCCAGTGTATCGCCCCAAACCTCCATCAAATAACTCCTTATACCTGTTTAGTAACAATTGTATTTCTTTATTGAATGGTACACTATCCACTTTATTACAACTACTAAAAATAGGTAATTTTATATTTAATTCCGACAACCATTGTCTTCCTAACAGTGATGTTGTTCCACCTTCAATAACAAACAAATCTAAGTTTTTCTCTACCCCCGCATATTTTATTTATTTATTTATTTATTTATTTTACAATTTATGTACACACAGAAAAATAGATTGATATACATGATACTTATAATTAGGAGTACAAAGGTACTGCTTATTTCTATAGAAATTTCTTCCAGCAGACCTGCGAAAGGAGAAATGAAAAGAAATGTAGACAATAGTGTGTGAGAACAAGAAGAGAAAAATATGACTAGTCGAAGTCTTAAACTAAAATATTAAATATACCTACACATATAACGGAATACAAAATTAACATATACTTATATAAATACATAAAGCTAAAATATTTAAACATACATAAACTATATATAAATACTCACATTTGAGAGGAAAGATAATGCTCTTTTACTCGACATTTGAACAGCGACACAGTTTTTATATCGCGAATGCTAGGCGGTAGCGAGTTCCACAATCTTACAGCATGGATAGAGAAGGAATAAGAATAGTAGCTAGTTTTATGAGGATGAGATTTAAGGAGGGATCTAAGGTGTGATCTACACGGTGCGTCGCTAGGGCGAGCGTAAGAAAAACGCTCGCGCAGGTAGGAAGGATAAGACGGGTTGTGTAAGATGTTGAAGAGGAGACATAAAATCCGAGTGTTCCTGCGAAGGCGGATTGGGAGCCACTTGAGTTCCTTGCGAAAGTGAGAAACATGGTCATACTTTCGAAGACCAAAAACAAAGCGAATGCACAAGTTTTGCAAGCGCTCAAGCTTATTTAATAGCTCCTCAGTAGCATCCAGGTAGCATGCGTCGGCATAATCTATAATCGGCTGAATAAGCGTTTGTGCCAAAGAGATTTTAGTCTTCAAGGGCAGGAGACTTTGAGAAGGCTTTTCAGCGAATGAAAGGAGAAATGAACCTTTCGACTGACCTCATTGACTTGAGCACGCCACGAGAGATTGGAGTCAATAATTACGCCCAGATCTTTGGCGGTTTCGGTATAGTCAATGCGAACACCATCGAGATATAAAGGCATCAGAGATGTAACATCAGCCGCACTGCGAACGAATCTGCTGCCTATAATCATGGCCTGAGATTTAGTTGGATTAATTTGCAGACCAAACGACTTAGCCCAACCGCTGATGCAGGCCAGGTCATGATTCATAGCAGCAATTGCGGAACCCGCGTCAGCTACAGTAAAATGTCGGTAAATCTGCAAGTCGTCTGCGTAGAGATGAAAACTAGAGGAGATTACTCTGGTAACAAAGTTGATGAAAATTGAAAAAAGAAGAGGAGAGAGAACGCTACCCTGAGGAACACCCTCAGTGAGGCTACACCAATCAGAGAAAGACTCCTCCAGGCGAACACACTGAGAGCGTCCCCGAAGATAAGAACTAAACCAAGCTAAAGCTGAAGAAGAGAGATTGATAGATTTGAGGATACCAAGCAGAATGTCGAAATCCACCGAGTTGAAAGCGCTACTAAAGTCAAGCAATACAAGAACAGTGAGCGACTTATTCTCCATTGCCCAGCGGATGTCGTCAGTTACTTTTAAAAGTGCGGTTACAGTACTGTGACCCGAGCGAAAACCGGATTGAAAAGGGGATATTATCGAGTTTGACGCTAAGAAAAATGATAATTGTCTATGAACTAAGTGCTCAAAAACTTTAGAGAGAAATGGAAGAATAGAAATAGGTCTAAAGTGGGTTAATAAAGTAGGATTATTAGTTTTAGGTAAAGGTATTATGTGAGCCTGTTTCCAAACTGACGGAAATGAGCAAGAGGAAAATGAGTGGTTGAAGATGTGAGTTAGAACAGGAAGTAACGAGGAAAGGATAAGGGTTATCATTCTTGAGCACAACTTATCATTACCGACTGCTGAAGAAGTAATTGCAAGTATAGATTTCTTAACGTCTTCCTCAGTAACATCGCTAAACTTAAAGTGAGAACATTGAGGTAACGGTACACTAGCAAGACTCTCTAATGTCGCAGCTTTGACAGACGGATCAAGAGAAAAGGGAAGGAGAGAGAAATGTTTATTGAGATCATTGAGGTTCACATCCTTACACTGGTTGGTAGGTGCCTTGCCTATGCCTACAGATTTGAGAAATTTCCAAACATCGGAAGAACTGTGGTTATTGAGTTGTTCGTGGAAATAGCGTCTCTTAGCATCTTGACACAGACGACTGCAGCGATTACGTAGGGATTTGTAATAAGAGAGATTCAGCTCTGAAGGTCTGCGCTTATATCTGCTCTTAGCTTTATCCCTGCGAGCCATAAGCTCTTTAATTTGTAGCGTTATCCATGGTGCAGGGTTATGACGGACTTTGACACGTCGGATAGGGGCATGCTGGTCATATAAACTGAGAACGGTTGCGTTAAAACAGTTCACCTTATCGTCGATGTCATCATACTCAACCAGAGGGGTCCAGTCAAGATCGCCGGCATCACGCTGCAAAGCCTCCAGGTCTATGCCCTTGTAGTTCCGGAGAAATAAAAACTGGGACTTACGCTTGGGAACACGGATACGATAGGAAAGATAAATAAGATCGTGGTAAGAAAAAGTAGCCGTAAGTTGACCATGGTAAGAAACATTCTTAGGAGAGGAAACAATCATAAGATCTAGAAATGAGGGTGAACAGTTAGGAAAATAGTGAGTTGCAGATAGAGGCAAAACTTGAAGATTGAAAGAAGACAATAGTGAAAGGAGTTTCAGGGAGCGAGAGTCATTTTTAATCAAGCAAGTATTAAAATCACCCATTAAAATAACGTGCTCATACATGGGGCAAAGATCACTGAGAGTGGAGTCTAGAGAATTAAAGTAATCAATGTGAAGATTAGGACTGTAAAGCACTGCAAGCAAGACTTTTGTGTGATGAACAGTAATTTCCAGAAACAAGTATTCAGCCGACTCAGAATACCGAGAAGGAGACGAACTAACCACCCTGTAGGGTAAATCAGCACGCAGGTAAATAGCAACACCTCCTCCGCCTTTGCCCGTTCTATCGTTGCGGATCAAGACGAAGCCGGGGAGTGAGTATTGAGTAGAGAGGAGAGATGGTTTCAAAAAGGATTCCGATATCAAGAGAGCATCCAGGTGAGCACTGCTAAAGGATGCCAGAAGGTCAGAATAGTGACCAGGAACACTCTGAGCATTTATGTGAGCTATATGCAGATTATTAGGGTCATTGGAGAAAAGAGAAGAGATTTTATCATGTAAAGTAAGTGGTAAGGAAGAGTCACTGTCCGCACTAACAAAACTAGTCGAAGAAGAGCACGAGAAGAAGCTGTCATTAAGATCATCTATATCATCCATGAGTATTATACTTAAATTATAATATATAAAATAATATAAATATCCAACAATACAAAAGTAAAATAACTATAAAATAACGTAATCACTAAAAAACACTAATAATTACAGATTTTCCTTTCACTAGAAAAACCTCCCCCAACTCGCTGGTATATTGGCAGAAATTTTGAAAGAAAGCAAAAAGTTAACACACTAATAATGTAGGAGAAATAGAAACATAATAAAAATAAAACAAAACGAGAACTTAAAATTTTAAACAGCCGATTCACACATCGAATCGCACGCAAAATGGAACGCGACGCAATGACGGATGGGAATAATACTGACATCTGTTGATCTGTCACAACATCCAGTCAATACGTCAACGTCGTACATAACAGTAGGTACTATTTACAAGTATAATACAAAAAGGAAGGGAAATAATTATAGGGCATCAAAAAATTCATCCGCATCGCTGTCGAAAGGAAAGGTGCCCAAAAGGCTGGCAGCATTGCCACGTTGTATGGCAATGCTAATTCTTTGGCCAAAAAATAGGCCAGCCCTTTGGTCACGTGTAGAGTCGACCAACCGCTTGGCGATGTCCCGAAAAACTAAAAGGGCACTCGGACCCCATGGCCCTAGTGTTTCAACCCCAAACGGCTCGAACATATAAGTCCCAATAAGATTGGAGTATTTGCGCCGTTTGAGGTTTTCCGCACCTGCAGCAGCCGCCCCAGCACAGCCTACCGTGCTAGGAAGATGGGATGGCGCAAGGGTGTCGACACACGTTGCATCCCACACCAAAGGCCTACCTACCTTCCAAGGCATTATAGTCATTCCGTCTGGTCTCTTCCCATCGTCGCGTGCCAAGCCAATGGGTTCTAAAACAGCTGGCACCCCGGCGGTAACAAGAGCACGACGGATGATGTCATTGATGCTGGCGTGCCGTGCTATCCGGCCTGCGCTCTTACTGCAGGATAGGCCATGATATAATGTCAAACATCAAATTCATCAAAACCGAACGTAATATGCAAGTACCACCAATAGTAAAAATATAAAAGTAAAATGAATAGCGGTGAGACAAATAAAAATTACTTATTTAACTACCGGCCCAAGATGATAGTGAAACATGTAAAGTGGCCAAGTTAAGAAGTAGTGAAGTGAATGTACTGACAAAAACAAAACAACGAATGTGTTACTTGCGCAGACGCGTCTTCCTCGTTTTCTTAGCGGAAGTTGCCAAGGATGCGATTTTAGGAGATCCAGGTTCTTCGGACTGCGCAGAATCCTCGGTGTCGACTGAACAAGACGGGAATTTGGCTGTCAAATCGTGAAGTTCGCCTGCTGTTTCGATCTTCCGACGGGACTTGTCTGGGCAAATAACAACAATCTTGCCTTCCATGGTCCAGCAATTTGGCATACCAAAATGCTTACGAGCAGCTGCAAACACATGATGCCGAACTTGCGTTAAGAACTCGGAGATAGTGATCCCGGTACCCTTGAGAGCTTTCTTGCTATCCCATACAAGTTGCCGGTGCTCCATTTTGAAGAAACGTACTAGTATGGGTCGGGCCTTCTGCTGTGAGAATCCGAGTCTATGACAAACATGGATAATATTCTTGTCCCTACAAACCTCAGACAATTTAATTTGGTTGGATATGATGTTGTGAACCACATCAAGTAACTTTTCATTATCCTTCTCTGGAACACCATGGAACAGCAGGACCTTTCTTCTCATGATGGTTTCATGCCTATCAAACCCAGCAGCAAGCAGCTCCATTTGAGATTTTAACTTGGAGAGTGCTTGACAGACAAACAGCTTAAACTCGGAGAACTCACGTGCGATGGATGCAATGTCTGGTGGAGCTGATGCGGTACCAGAGGTAGCCTGCTGCAACTTTGCTTCATATTCCTGCATACGGGAGCCAAACAACCGCTCGAGATCCTCCAAGCTGGCAGCAAGTTTAGTGTCCATGTTCAGCGTGCAATTAAAGTGAACCAGGTACAAGTGCTACAGACTTGAAAACAATAGATAGCGAGTGTGGGGGGGTCTAATTTAAAATGAATTGATTTATTCCATTAGTAAGTATAAACTACTATTTTAAAACTTTAATTTATCAAGAGCACAACAAAAATGTATGTTAGTACTAAGTCTACCCACAAAGGAAAAAAAAGTTTTACTTTTGTCTTTATAATTCCTAACGGCTTTAAAACAGACCCATCATAAAACTTAAACCTAACACTTGTTTTTTCTAAATTTAAATGCCTAAAAAACCTCTTATACGTGTCACTGTTGATACAGGACACCGCCGTGCCTGTATCCACTTCCATATTTATCGTATTATTCTCGATAGAAATTGGCAAACTAACCGCTCGGTAATCGTTGAGGCATAAGTGATGGAAGTCCTCTTCCTCCTGCCAGGTCATCTGCCCCTCTCCCGGTTCCTCCGTATTCGCATAATGCATAGTGCGTTCTTTCTTGTCCGCTAAACCCGCGGCCCCCTGCTCCGGGCACACTCGCCGCAAGTGACCCTTCCGACGGCACCGGCTGCACTCGTATTCCCGAAACCGACAGGTCTCGTAACCATGACTGGTCGCTCCGCAGCCCGCACAAGCCCTCATGCTCCCGTTAAGCATTCGCTTTCCCTGCATGTCCCCGCCTGTTGATGCCGCGCTAAGCGCTGCACCGCGCGCTCCGCGCTGCGCTCGCGCGCCTCCTTTGCCGCGCCAGCTGCCTCCGCTCGCGTCCGAGCGCCGCCCGCTGCCCGCTACGGCCATGGCGTGCATGTCTCCGAACTGCGCCGCGCTGTCCCTTCTGATGCTAGCCGTCCCCGCTGCATCTACCACCGCCGCGTTCCGCTCCGCAGCTTCTAACGAAGTCGCCAGTTTAACTGCGTTATTATACGTCAGAACGTCATCCTCCGCAAATAATCTTTGACGTATCGTGTCACTTCTAAGCCCGCAGACGAACTGATCTCGCAGGTTTTCGCTTAGGTTGGAACCGAACTTGCAAAACCGCGCCAACCTTTTCAATTCTGCGACATAACATGCTATAGTTTCTTCCGCCCCCTGCCGCCTTTGTCTATATTTGTACCGTTCCGCTAACGCTGACGGTGCCGGCTGTAAATGTTGTGCCAGTAAATCGACGGCTTCTTCGTACTTCAACTCTGACGGCTTACTAGGACTTGCTAGATTTACTAGTAATTCATATGCTTCGTCCCCCATAACCGCGATCAACGTAGGTAGTTTACGATCACTTTTTACGTCGTTCGCCGTAAAGTACATGTCCAGTCGTTCTACAGGGTGTCCCGTAAATAATGGATAATCTCTTAAGGGGTCATTGTACTCATCATTATGAACAACTTTTACTAAGGGACCAAACCTGAAATCGCGAAAAAAAATCAGCTGACCAGTACATTTATCTACATCAAACTCGTCAAAATGTAGGGAGCAGCTGATTTTTTTTCGCGATTCCAGGTTTGGTCCCATAGTAAAAGTTGTTCATAATGATGAGTACGATGACCCCTTAAGAGATTATCCATTATTTACGGGACACCCTGTATATACGACGACCACACTCCCGTCTTTACGTCAAATTCGCTCACTTTGCCGATAGACATTATCCAACACAATGTATAACCGTACAATACACGCAATCCATCAACTCGTCGCCACTGTAATGTTCTTAGCCGCAAGTGCGAGAAATAAAACACCGACACGTCCGTTCATTGGCTTTGTATTCAAAAACTGACATGTACAATATTAGCGCCTACCTACATACATCACACTTCTCAGGGGTAGTCAGTTATGAGACTTCAACTCCATCTAGCTTATTTTTAGGGTTCCGTACCTCAAACGGAAAAACGGAACCCAGAGGATCACTCCTCTGTCCGTCTGTCACAGCAATTTGCTCCGAATCTAATGGACCGATTAAGTTGAAATTTGGTACATATATGGATTTCTGTGACCCAAACACGTACGGATAAAGTAAATAAATTAATTTTGAATAATCAAATAGTGAATTAAAAAAACTGTTTTGCAAACTGTACCGTGTGACATATCAAATAAAACAGCTTACTATGAGGGTCTCAAATATATTTTTTTATAATTTTAAAATAAATCGTTTTAAAATTATTTAAGAAAATATACGAAAATTGACTATTCCCCCTTATCTCCGAAACTACTGAACCTAAAATTTTGAAAAAAAATACAGAAACTAGTTCTATACATGTAGATTTCAGGAAAACCTATAAGAAGTTTGCGTTCTTAAAATAACATGGTAAATCTCTCAATATTGTGAGTACAAACTTATAGATAGATAGATAGATAGAATACTCTTTATTATGCACACCATAAAAATTACAGATATAAATATACACGAATATATATGATTTATATTTACTGTTGGAATGTATGGGAGAATATGTTTTTCAACTATAATGTTAAGTTTGTTGTTGGGATAATTAATTTAATCCCAACTACGAAACCCTTCATTGTGCGTCGCACTTGGCCAGTTTTTTTTTTTTAATATGACCTGTAAAAGTGATTCTGATATTTTATTTACGGAATAAACAATTCCATATCATTTCCAGGCCTTTTCTAACTATGTTGAGGTCGGCTTCTAGTCTTACCAGACGTAGCTGAATATCAGTATTTTACATGGAGCGACTGCCTATCTGATGTGGACAACCCAGTTACTGGGTTACACGATAACCCTTCGGAAGACTGGTTGTCAGACTTCTGTACCTTTAAATACTCAGACATGAACCTTCTGCTATATCCCACATTTAAAACCAATTTTTTTTCTTCCACAGCACAAAGACCCCATTGGACCTGGCCCGCCTCGCTGCGAAGACTACCACCAGGCAGTACCCACAAGAAGTACTGGACTTCCTCAAAAAATGCCGTTAAACAAACCACAAACATCACGTTCTTTATTAGTTCCACTTTCAGCCACCGGTCAGATAAGTTTGTGGCTAATAATAATATTATTATTTGCCTCAAACTTAACTGACCGGTAGCTAGCCAATACCAGCCAATACGCAGCCAATATAAGCCTCTTCTCATACACAGAAGGCAAGAGCATTGATCACCATGCTTGCTCGAGACGGGTTGGCGATTTCAGACTTATACTACGCTAGCTGCTGGCCGGTACTTCGTTCTCGTGAAATTTATTGTCCGCGCTATTATTTCGTTTTCGCTTAGCGTCCTTTCTGTCTTTTTTTTCTTTTTGTTTGGCTCCTAAAGGTCCTAGCGTGATGTTAAATAGCCTGTAGACTTCCTCAAGAATTAGGCTAACAAATTCAAAAAGATTTTATCAAATCCGACTGGTAGTTCCAGTATTAGTATAGATTTTATACTAGCTGTTCGTGCCTGGAGTCGCCGGGTGAATTTCATACCCAGTGGTTTAGGCTGTGTGTTTTCTGTTGTCATACAAAAATACCATCCACCGACTCGTCCGGTGAATTTTCCAAAAAAAATCTATCATACAAACCTTGTCCTGACAATTACAAACACAGCAAAAAAGAATTAGCCAAATAGGTGCAACTGTTCGGAAATTGATTTTTATTTATACAACGTGTAACGTAAATTCGCGAAACCTCTTAAAGGGTCATTGTACTCATCATTATGAATAACTTTTACTATGGGACCAAACTGAAATCGCAAAAAAAAACAGCTGTTCAGTACATTTACGTTCGCTTAATTCGTCAAAATGTACTGAACCGCTGATTTTTTTTTCGCGATTTCAGGTTTGGTCTTATAGTAAAAGTTGTTCATAATGATGAGTACAATGACCCCTTAAGAGGTTTTGCGCATTTAACGTTACACGTTGTATAGATTAGCTATAAATCAGGTTTTTCACGATGTTTTTCTTTACCGATGTCAGTAATGTTTAGGATAAACATAGAAAGTGCATAAATGAATTGAAAGTGACATTGGTACTTGCCCGGATATGAACCCGCAACCACAAGTTGTTCTTAGGAATAGAAATCGGTCTAAATAGTATTTTTTAAAAAAACTATGTATTTCTATAGGTTTTCGATGAGAAAACCCGTCAATTTCGAAAGCTAGTTTTAAACAAAAACTTTTTTTTTTAAAGATGGCCGAATATTTTTATGGCTATGGTTCAGTCTCGTTGGTTTAGCGATTCCTAGAGTGCGTTTCATCAAATAGTTCCTATGCCGTAATGTTGGCTCCACTGTTTTAGGACGAACACGATACGCTACTGTTGGAATGGATGGACCTGATAGGTCCATGTGTTAAAGTTTAACAGTGGAACAACATTACGGCATAGGAACTATTTGATGAAACGCACTCTAGCTCGACCGCTGACCTTGAGACCCTGGGTTTGCTTCCACAGTTGTGTTAGCAATAGGGTCGCCTCCTATTATATAGGACTACTTAACTGGCGACATTTGTGTGTACTACACACAGGAATACAGACGAAACCAATGATATTTTTACTTATAATATCATTGGACGTAATGATGAAATAACGAATAACTTTTTTTTTGTTCTATTTAAATAAGGCCATGAATGTATTTTTCTAACAGGTAGAATGCAACAGAGACGTATATAAAGTTTAGAAATGTCAATAAAACTTTTTATTTTGGCGACATTTTGCAAAATGTCGTCTCAAATTCTAAGAATTCTTTTCTCGAATTTGACAGTTTTTGTATCATTCCGTCTCTTTCTTGTTATATCTGGGAGTAAAGTATAGCAATGGTTTGCTCTTGTTGGTTCATGTTTTTTCGTAAAAGGCAAAGAGAAAAATATGTTTTTAAAAAATGTCTCTGTTGTTTTATGCAGAGAAAAAAAATGCAATAGATTTTTTTTTTTTAATGCATTATATAGAAATCATTTGATTTTTAATAAGAAATAAATAGGTACATTAGGTACAATCCAAGTAATGTCTTGTATTTTTAAGTGGTGTTATTTTATTAGTCTATTCTATAGCCCTCTCGCTTCATTCAGAAGAAATTGACAAGAAAAGATAATATTTAGGGGGGTAGTTTTAAACATAAAATAATCTTTTATTTTTATATGGAAAGACATGACAAATTCGATCGCGAAAAGTGGAAACTAGTTGAAATATACTTACTATATTACCGAACTTTAAATTGTATATATTATAATTAATAAAATTGATAAAATAATATTTTTGATAAATATTATATATTGTTCGACATGGTTGTGCGTTAAACACGTTATTTTTAATTATTCGTAGGTTATTGTTAACGATATTATTTCGCGTCATTCGGCACCTAATTTGGACATGAATGCAATAGAAATTAAATTAATTAAATTCAACGATAGGTATAAAATGGCATTAAAAGATTTTATTACCTAACTACCTACTATTTTTTTAACAAAAATATCAATGTAACGAGAATTGTAAAGTTTTGACATTTTACTTGTCTATGGAATCCAAATGGCGCGAAAATACACAATAAAGTAAGGTAATGTAAGATTTAGAAATTAGTACTTTAAACATTGTTAAAAATGTATTAAATATGTTGTTTAGAGGCCATTCAAAAGAAATGTTGAAGAATTTTTGCTGTCATATTTTATCTTTTGCAATAAGTTACCAAACCATAGACTACAAAAGGCCCAATAAGAACTATGGGCCTAGTAAAAACGAATCTAATTTCTGAAAACCTTAACAATGGCTTACTTATCGGTCATTTTGGTACCAATATACTTTAATTTTGTTATAGATTTACGTCGATAATGTTAAAAATAATCCCTAATCTGACGCTTTGATAATCCTTGTTATGTATAAAATGATAGAATTATCATTTTATTGGATACGAGAACTTATCAAAGACTCAGAATGTAGGTACTTTTAGGATATAAGTCTTTTACATATAAGAGGCATTGTAGCAGGCTGTATCAGTGACACAGTATGCCTAGTATATTTTGGCAGTTTATAAAAATGTTGCTATAAATGCAAGAAAATTGTATAGGTATGTCACCTATTTAGCCGTTTGCCAAAATAGACTAGGCGTTTTGTAGATGCTATACTGTACTCTGTCAGAGAAAAATAAATAATTCTTCGTATAGAAGTGAAACTCCTGCCCTGTCTAAGGGAAATAAAATTAAATGAAATTGTTTGTTCTGGATCACTTTTACACGTCATTATTAAAAAAAGAATGTTAGATGTAGTCGACATTTTCCTATCGAGATGAAATAAAGAAACAAACTCAGGGTTCAAAATCTCTTTTATAGAATCTTGCTCATGTGTGTGGAGTTGTATAAAAGGCTTATTTTTGCTTTTATACGAAGTATTATTTTATTTACTGTGACTGCCTATCAAGGAACGAGCATAAAGTTTGACATAGACAACTGTTTTAGTGTTTTAAACTGAAACAAAAATAAAGTTACGAATAACATAGATATATTTTTATTTGAAATAAAATAACACATTGATTTTTAAGAGTAGTTTTAAGTTTTAAATTCGTTTTGTTCACAAATGTTATTATAGGTTATTATTTTATGACAATTTTTTTTCGCATTCTACCTACAATACATGTCAATTTAGCGAAGGTGCTCAAATATATTTTGGGAATGATAGAAAGAGACAGCGCTATACGAAATCTTAGCGCTTAGAGAAAAGAGATAAATATGATCAATTGTCAAGACCGCCTATCATGAGTACAATCGCTAAATATTATCATAATTTATAAATGTATATATTTTAAAATGTGATGAATTAGGTTGTTTTCTAAAAAAACGCTGTTTATTTTTTTGTATTGTCTGTTTTTTTTTTTAATGAATTATGCTTGATTACAATGTTTCTTGAAAAAATCGACAAATTATTAATTTTTGATCTCTATTTGACGAGATAAAATACATACATACGGAATATTATTCTGTGTTTTATTTTAAAGGTACAAGCTTTTGCCCGCGGCCTCGCCCGCGTAAAGGTCGGAAAATATCCCAAAGGTAGTATAATTGATAGGAACGTACTATCGGGATTCAAAGTATTCTATCCTATCCTATCCTATGCCTTTCATCCAAATCATTCAGCCGTTACGGTATGAAAGGTTAAAGCTACGGTTTCTTGAGTGGTGGCCGCAGTGACGGCTGTCAAAATTATGACAGCGGCAAAGATTTAAGACCGAGCGCGCACTGCGGTGCGTTTCCGGTAGTTCTGCCGCACTGGGCGGGGCCTACAGTAACAAAACGCATGACCGCAGTGCGCGCACTTCAAAGACATTCCATACTTCACAGATTATGCGGTAGAAAAACGCACCGCAATGCACGCTCGCCCTTAATCGTTAGGCGTGTGGCTGACACTGGCTTGGCCACCATCAGGGATTTTACTTTTGATAACACAAAGATTTAGTCCTTAATTAGTCGAAATTTGTCGCCAAATATCAAAATTTGTCGGTAACTGGTTCAAAAGTTATAAGGTGTCAATGGTGGCGCGAAGATCTGTTTTCTCCCAGATTTAGTCGCTAATTAGTCGCCAAGTCACAGATTTAGTCGGGTCTTAGTTTAGAAGATATAATGAGTTCAATTTTTAAGTATAGACCAAGAGCTAGATCAAAGATTTTATCGTAAACTCTTCAATATAGCTCTTGGTCTATACTTAAAAATTGAACTCATTCAAACTAAATCTGGCTCCTGTAACACAGGTGTTGCTACCTAGCACAGGAGTCAGGGCTTTAATTTACTTGTGCACCTTGTTTTTTTATGGCAATAAAGAATTTTATTTATTTTTATTATTATTTATTATTATAATCTTTGTGTTATCAAAAGTAAAATCCCTGATGGTGGCCAAGCCAGTGTCAGCCACACTCGTTAGGCTCGCCATACCGCGTCAAAAGCTAGTCGCATTTCTGTTTAGTTTTGACACCTCTGACACGCAATGACGCAGTGGTGTGGCTGACACTGGCTTGGCCACCATCAGGGATTTTACTTTTGATAACACAAAGATTTAGTCGTTAATTAGTCGAAATTTGTCGCCAAATATCAGAATTTGTCGGTCACTGGTTCAAAAGTTATAAGGGGTCATTGGTGGCCGATCTGGAGAGAGTCTCCCCAGCTTGGCCACCTATATATCTCAAAAACTAGGGCACCTAGCGAAGATCTGTTTTCTCCCAGATTTAGTCGCTAATTAGTCGAAATTAGTCGCCAAATATCAGAATCCGTCGGTCACTGGTTCAAAAGTTCTAAGCGTTTCCAGGTAGCCGATCTGGAGAGAATCTCCCCATTTATATCACAAAAACTAGGACACCTAGCGAAGATCTGTTTTCTCCCAAATGTACTCGCTAATTAGTCGCAATTTGTCGCCAAGTCACAGATTTTGTCGGTGTGTAATTAAAAAGATATTAAAGAATTCAATTTCTCCATACATTGGTACAACCAAGTACAAAATATTTTAAGTAGTTTCTAGAAAGTATCTATGATGTTCTATAAGGTGGAATGTTTGTTTCGATTTATATTAATATGAAGTTATTCTATAAGTAATTAAAATTTAAATCCACCAAAGGAAAGCTGTATCATTACCTAGAAACAGATCTACAATAAATAGAATGTAATTATTTATTGAACAAAATGTAGTGCACATTTCGCTGGCAGATAGATCGCTGCGCTCCGTTTCATTTAAGGTAAGTAAGAAAGAGATAGATGCGCGTGTACAGACGAGCTACTTAGAGCGAGTTGCCCGTGACGTAAGTTAAAGCTAGTTTACAGTGGGATTTATTATGAATAGTTAGGAACTGGTGTAATAATGGTTTTGTAATCAATTAATGTGGGTTTCCGTGTGAGTGTGCGTTTCGTACCTATGTATTTTTCCATAAAAACATAACTGTGTAAAGAAAAGATAAACAGAAGAAGTCCTTGGGTAAGTTTGAAATTATATGCTTAGTGTGTTAAACTCTGAACGCAATAAAATATAGTAAGTAAAATAATTTAGGAATTTAATTTTCAGTTATTAGGTAATTTGAGAAAATACCCTTAGATGAGATATTTTTATTCAAAAAATTGCTATTTACTTACCTAGATAGATCTCACATTCGTACATATCCATGGTTTACGTATGGCTGCAGCTGACCTACGTAAACATGGCTAGGTATGATTAAATTCTATACCTATTTATGAAACTTAAAATTCCACGCAAATTACCTAGTAGGATTTCTAGTACTTTTTTATATTATGAAATGGGTCAGCTCTTGACCTCGATCTCGCCTGATGGAAAGCGATAGGTAGATGAGATCTAGGATGGAGCGAGCGTACCCAGAAGGTGTGTGTTAAATTAAAGGTACATTTATACTGCCTCTGTGGTGTCTCAGGGACGCGTTTGTTACGCGAGGTTACGAATGATGACGATGATGTTGGGTTCAATTCTGGGCCGGAAAGTGTCTTTATGGTTTTTACATAAAAAACGTAGCTGTAGGTGTGTACCTCTATTATTAAACAACATGAAACATAATAAAAGCAGAAGGGTAATAAGTTTTGTTTACAAAAAGTAAACTGAGCGATCTTCACGAACGCACACAATTACCTACAGGCACGTAACAATGGACATACTCAACTACTAAAATATTACGAAAAAAGATTATGTACGACTACTTCCTTCCTTCCATATTTTCTCTCTATACCGCAAATACAAAAATGAGGGAAAGAGCGAGATAGAACGAGGGTGTCACCCGCTGCGCATTAAGCTACTGACAGACGGTGCTCATTACTAGCACAAAAGCATGCTTTTATTGAGCAAGTGCTCATTTGTAGCATGTGTGACTAGTAATGAGCATGCTTATTTCTAGTATGTTTTCTAGTAAGCGTGCTTATAGGCATGCTTTTTATGAGCACGAGTGTCAGTACCTTAAGCGTGCTTATAGGCATGCTTTTTATGAGCACGTGTCAGTACCTTTACCGGCGCGTCGGCGTTTACGCCGCTCAAAGTATGTACTTAAAATAAATAGGTAAAATTAAATAAACAAACTTGCTCTAAAATATAAGGATTTTTTCTTTAGTCATCCACCGGGAGTAGGTACAGTGAGTATTTGTTTCTGTAAATTAAGCCCGTCACAGACGTAGCTATAATATAATATATTAATATAATTCATAGCAAGGCATATTACGATATATTTTCTATAGTAATCTTCGAGTGACCATAGACTCAGCAATATGATTAAGATTACTATAGAAAATAAATCGTAACATGCCTAATATTAATATAAAAATATTAAAATGTTAAATTATCAGGGTTGGTAATTTCTACCAACCCTGATAATTTAAGATTTTACCTAAAATATTACAGCAAAAATAATACGATGACTGTAACTATAGCTAATGATTTTGTAGTTATCAGCAAACTTCATTTAAAAACAAACTTAGTTATGCGGTCTCAAAAAACAACGTAATTGGACTTTATTGATATCAGTAGGTATTCATGTCGGTGGCATGTCATTTCGCTACCGATATCTGTCGGTGACATGTCGTCGAGTAGGTTTCGGGCAAGGTCGTCCAATGAAGAATCACCCATTGTAATTTTTATTGAGTTATAATATTATAATGATATAAGTACCTAGGTATCTTTGATTAAGTATGTACACTAATTTTAAAGTAATAAATAATTTTATATTTCGACAATATAAGTTTTATTATTCTAACCTTAATTAGAGCCATATGCTCATATTAGGTATCTAAGAGTATACATCTTCGATTTAAGATTATTAGGTATGTATTTTTTTGTAACGTATTGTATATTTCAAGCAAAACGTTGATACATACTTACAATAAGTTTTCAACGTTTAAGTATTTTAAACATTTTTCTAAAGGTACGATAATTTTAACATATTAGGCATAGACTTATAAAAAAAGATGGACTCCGCGCTGCGCATATCGAAAGTGAAGCACAGTAAGTATGCCGGGACCGTTTGTACAAACACGCCTCGCGCACACATTTACATCATAGTATGCCGACCGGCCGCCATTACGTGACACGAGCGACGGCGTCTTTGCAGGTACTCAAATCACACACACATAGATTAGTAGGGTGCTTCACTTTCGATATGCGTGGCGCGGAGTCCATCTTTTTTTATAAGTCTATGATATTAGGGTAAATCATATATTCTTATTTCGGCAACAGAAGTTTTATTATTCTAACGTAAATTAGAGCCTAACGTTATAATTTGGTAAAACATTTGCAAGCGACTGTACATCTTGACACCAAATAGACCAAGAGCAAGGTTTAATGTTTTCAAAGAAATTGAAGCCACTCCAACCTAGTAATTTATAAAACATAAAAACATGTATTTAATTGAGAATTTGTCTCTCTCTGACATTTCTAAGGAGTTTAGACCAATATAACTAGAATTATATTATACATTATTAATAGAAATATTTTTTCTTAGCAATTTTTCGTAAATTCTTCGATCTAGCTCTTGGACTATACCTTAAAAATTTAACTCATTATATCTTCTAAACTAAGACCCGACAAAATCTGTGACTTGGCGACAAATTGCGACTAATTAGCGAGTAAATTTGGGAGAAAACAGATCTTCGCTAGGTGTCCTAGTTTTTGTGATATAAATGGGGAGATTCTCTCCAGATCGGCTACCTGGAAACGCTTAGAACTTTTGAACCAGTGACCGACGGATTCTGATATTTGGCGACTAATTTCGACTAATTAGCGACTAAATTTGGGAGAAAACAGATCTTCGCTAGGTGCCCTAGTTTTTGAGATATAAAGGTGGCCAAGCTGGGGAGACTCTCTCCAGATCGGCCACCAATGACCCCTTATAACTTTTGAACCAGTGACCGACAAATTCTGATATTTGGCGACAAATTTCGACTAATTAACGACTAAATCTTTGTGTTATCAAAAGTAAAATCCCTGATGGTGGCCAAGCCAGTGTCAGGCACACGACGCAGTGACTTGATTATCATGGAAACTTACTTCAATTACTACTTACTTACTGTTACAATAGCTTAATGTCAACTGCTCATCACCTTCTACAAAACATTGTTTTTCTCGATCCAAGGATTGTTGAGGAGTTATCCTAGTAAGACCGGGAGGTGTATACAGGGTGAAATTGAATAGATGCGACAAAATTTAAGGGGGTGTTCTACGCATCAATATGAACAACTTTTACTATGGGACCAAACCTGAAATCGCGAAAAAAAAATCAGCTGTTCAGTACATTTAATGTTCGCATAATTCGTCAAAATGTACTGAACAGCTGATTTTTTTTTCGCGATTTCAGGTTTGGTCCCATAGTAAAAGTTGTTCATATTGATGCGTAGAACACCCCCTTAAATTTTGTCGCATCTATTCAATTTCACCCTGTATAGAAATGCTAATTCAGTACGTCCCCTCAGCCAGGCGGAGACGAATACCAAGAGTTAGCACATTTCCAGGCATTAAACACACGTAAATGCTAGTATTCAGTAGCATTTAAGCGGAATTAGCATTTTCGTGTGTATAACGCCTGGAAATGACGCTATCGTCTCCGCCTGAGGGACGTACTGAAGTAGCATTTCTATATACCTACGCAACCGGGAGAACTGGAGCTGATGGTGAAGTCACCATCATCACCATATGAAATGTGACGAGGATAAATTGCTGAGCAACCATTATTAAAGCAACGAAACACAACCGAGCTATTGAGTGTCCGTCCCGCTTGCGTTTTAGATATTTTAGATCACTTTGAAATCGCAAAAAATCAATTTCATTCGACACTAATAATCGATAGGTACCATTTTTTTAGATTTAAAAAACTTACAAATAAATAATCGATTATTTGAATCGAACATCATAAGGGAAATCCAAAAGCAGATGGTGGCAACACTGATTATTTATTTTTACTTGTTTGACAGCAGACAATCTGTCACAGACAAAGACCACTAAGGCCCTGCGCGCACTGCCGTGCGGTGGAATGCGTTGCGTTAGTTCTGCCACACCGGCGGCGGTGCCTACGGTGACTAAAACGCATGCGTTTTTCTCACCGCAGTGCGCGCACTTCAATGACATTCCATACTTCACAGATTATGCGTTAGAAAAACGCACGGCAGTGCGCGCAGGGCCAGGGCCTAAGGGCGAGCGCGCATTGCGGTGCGTTTTTCTACCGCAAAATCTGTGAAGTATGGAATGTCTTTGAAGTGCGCGCACTGCGGTCATGCGTTTTGTTACCGTAGGCCCCGCCCAGTGCGGCAGAACTACCGGAAACGCACCGCAATGCGCGCTCGCCCTAACTATAGTATACTTGTGTATGTTACCGGCAATCTGTATAATCCGGTATTATATACAATACCTAGGCAATGTATAGAATACCTAAAACGTATAGGTAATGTATAATGAAATATTATTTATTTTATACTTTGCCTAGGTTATTCTATACAGTACCGAATGCGCAGCCGGCAATGTGCTCGCTATTAGACTAGCTGTAGTCTTACAAAAAGGCTTGTGTTTAAACGCCTACCAGAAAAGTATCTATTTTACTACCAAAAAATTCGAAATACCTGCGAGAATGCATAAATGCTCACCAAAATAAAAACCATTTCATAGTGAAATTATTTATAACTTTAGAAAACTGACAGAAGGTCGACTTCTGTCTGTAGGGTTTAAAGGAACCTAACCAACCAAACCTCGGGTTGCCCCTGACGTCGACCGTCTAGGGTTAGGGTTTTAGTCAGCAGGTCGACGCAGATTTGGTGAGCATTTATCCATTTTGGTGAGCATTTAACTTTACCACGCGGAGTTGGGGTTGGCTAACTCGGTTCTGTGACAGTTTTTGCACCTATTCTATCCTAACCAAAACGGCTGGTCGGAGACAAAAAGCACCTAACATTGATAAATACAGACCAAAATCTATTTACTTTACACATTGCCGGTGCACCAGCAGGTACTCTATACAATCCCTGGGAATTGTATACATTAGGTACCTAGGCAAAGTATGTAACGGACATTAATTTTCATAATATTCCGTACATTGCCTGGACACCCCAGGTATTCTATACATTGCCTAGGTATTGTATAGAATACCTGTATTATACAGATTGCCGGTAACATATATTTAATTTGTACTTTCACGTTCTCGAAAACGGCTTTAATGATTTCGATGAAACATGCAATATAGGGGTTTACTGGGGCGAAAAATCGGTCTAGCTAGGTCTCATGTCTGGGAAAACTCAAAAAAATAAAATTAAAATTCGTTTTCTCTATTTTCACCCGAGCAGAGCTTAATTTTTATTTTATTTAATTATACTTAAATGAAAAATTAGCATTGTTAATGATAACATTTTAATGAAATATTGAAGTTTTAAGGAAAAATGTTTCTTTTGAAACATTGTTAATCGATTTCCTAAAAACTGTCAACTAGCCTATTGTAAAAAACCGGTCAAGAGCGAGTCGGACTCGCGCACCGAGGGTTCCGTTCCGATTTCTAAAAAGTGTACTATTTAGAGGATCGTTTTATTTTCCTGTAATCTTTACATAAACTTCTATCACATAGAATAATTGCAGATTTTTCTCTTAGCAAACATCGGAGACAAGGGGAGGAGGAACGGTATTTTTTTCGTTTGTTGCCCGTGGTACTACCAGTATTCCTACCAGTAGTACCACGGGTAAAAAATACTCCAGTAGAACTACCAAGCGATCCAGTAGTACCACGGGAAGTTTTTTTTTACCCGTGTTACACTCATATTCGACATTTCATAGTTTGACACCTGTCACTTTGACACCTGTCCCTTTGACACTTCCCACTTTAACTTTTGCTATTTAGAAATTTCCCTACCTTCACTGGTGTGAAGGCTCAGAGTGAAGGTGGGTCAACCGCGAACATTTTTAATAATAAAATTTCTTTTAAGTACACAGAACCTGGGCAACCGAGCATTGCTCGATTGAAAATAGAGAAACGAATTTTCCCAGAAATTAGACATAGGCAGATTAGGCAGATCTATTTTGTATGGTCTACTTAAAAAAAAAAAACATATATATCAGCGAAGCGAAATAACATAACACTGGTAGTAAAACAAACGAAAAATATGCCTTGTACTAAAAACAATTATTCTGGTAGACGTAACAATAAAAATGTCGTGTCCAATACCAAGTTTAGATTTTAATCTTTAGTGTAGAATTAATAATTGATACTGTATAACATGTTTTGTATGTACACTAAACTTCCGTACCGTGTGTTGTCCGTATTTTTTTTAAAGTAGACCATACAAAATAAATCTGCCTAATCTGCCTATGTCTACTTTCTGGGAAAATTCGTTTCTCTATTTTCAATCGAGCAATGCTCGGTCGCCCAGGTTCTGTGTACTTAAAGAAATTATATTATTAAAAATGGTCGCGGTTGACCCACCTCCACTCTGAGCGTTCACACCAGTGTGAGGGCTCTCGCCCACGGCCACTTTTTGTAGCGATGCTGTCGCGCGTTTCTTAAACGCGCGACAGCATCGCTACTCGAATCGAATCGTGGTGTAGGCGAAGGCAAACAGCTAGCACCGCATCGCGACTGTATCGATGCAAACGCGCGACGACATCGCTACTGCATCGCTACAAAAAGTCGCCGTGAGCGAGGGCCCTTAAGGTAGGGAAATTTCTAAATAGCAAAGTTAAAGTGGGAAGTGTCAAAGGGACAGGTGTCAAAGTGACAGGTGTCAAACTATGAAATGTCGAATATGAGTGTAACACGGGTAAAAAAAAACTTCCCGTGGTACTACTGGATCGCTTGGTAGTTCTACGGGAGTATTTTTTACCCGTGGTACTACTGGTAGTAATACTGGTAGTACCACGGGCAACAAACGATTTTTTTTACATTTTTCATCAAAAGTCGAAAACTATGCGGCCTAAAAAAAAAAAAATGTTTAAGAATGTGCAAACAGCGTTCTTTCATATGATACCCCACATTTCCTAAGTAGCCCCACTTTGAATTTTTGAGACCCCCTTCCAAAAAAAAACATACTTAAATATTTTTATTTTTTTCTTATATGAAAATAGTTGGGTAAACGTCATCTAAAACTGTTCCAAATTTCAATTGGTTGAGATATCCAGCTGTGACAGACAGACAGACAGACTGGGTCACACCATAAGGGTTCCTTTTTTACCATTTTGGTACGGAACCCTAAAAACGTAAGATTTGAATTTTGCAGGCTACCACTACCACTACGCATTCACCAAGTAGACGTACACCTTAAAGTATGGTGTTAATATTTTTATCACGCTAGTAATAAATAACTTTATGTTGTGTTCATTTATTGTTGAGTTGACACACATCAGGAAAAAGAAAAAAATCAAGTGAAGGTATAAGTATAAAACGTAAAACATGTCAAAAGGAATACAGTCAATATCAAAAGAAGAAATTATTAAAGAGGTAGAAAAGCTAAGACACGAAACTCTTTTCTTCCTAACACTCCGCCTGAATTTCATTTTTCCAGACCCATTCCTTTTGCACACCATTCATACTTTCCTCTCAACAAAACTATAGTCAGACTGTCAGTCACCATTCGAGTCGTCTCCACATACTCTATCTCTCATTTCTTCCTAACATATGGAAACAGGTTTCTACTCTCTAAGCTTACACAACGGCCCAACGAACGCCTTCGAAGGATATTCGTCCTTAGCTACCGCACGTTTGTTGGCCTTCGAAGGTACGTCCAAATACATTTGATGGTTGAGCAAACGAACGGTCGATTGCTTCTATCCCTTTGATTTTACCGCCATTGCGTACATAGTAGTCTATGCAGCCGGCCAGCACATGCCAACGAACGATTATTGGCATAGACGTATGTACGGCCAGTGAGTGACACTCATTCGTTGGCATTCGTTGGGCGCCAGTGTGCACGCAGCATTTTGCTGTGAATGTATTATACCTATATGCCGTAATGAGATAAATAACATGATGCTGGCGAAAATAGTGTTTTGTAAGGTAATAGTAATATATTTATTTGCGTAAAACATGGTATGTGTCGTATACTAATGTAGGTAGATTGTAAGAGGACAATGGCTTGTCTTAGAATAATCATGAGGTTGTGGGTACTCAATAAAAATCAGTCTTGGTCAACCCGTCTTTCATTTACAACATGGTGGCAGCGGTGCAGAGTATTTAATTGAAATTAACACCCAATAATCGCGGTTTAAGATCAAAAAGTGAGTGAGTGGTTTAGGTATACAGTGACTATAGTGCCTAAACAATGGAACACGCACGGCCTCCGGCGGAATTGTGTCTGGAAGGTGGGCCGGCCAGTCGGGCTGAGGCGTGGCAAAAATGGCTGAGGCAATTCAACGTGTTTTTAAAAGCGTCTGGTGTACACAAAGAATCCACTGATGTCAAAGCAAGTTTATTGGTGAATTTGGTCGGATCAGAGGGTTACGACGTGTATACAACATTCAAATTCACTAAAGACGAAAACAAAGAATGTTTCGATACGCTCGTGCAAAAATATAATGAACATTTCGGAACCAAACAGAACACTACGATGGCTCGATTTAAGTTTTTCACAAGAAACCAGGAAGAGGGCGAATCTATAGACGACTACGTCACGGCACTAAAGCTTCTCACTCAGCGATGCGAATTCGAGCATTTAGAAGAGGGCCTGGTGCGAGACAGGATCGTGTGTGGGGTCCGTGACAGCAAGCTGCGCGATCGATTACTCAGGGCAGACGATCTCACTCTGGCAAAAGCTGTTAAAGTCTGTCAAGCTAATGAAATGTCCACGGAGGAACAGATGCAGATAGAGGGTACCAAGACTCAGGTAATAGCAGTGGACGCGATGAACTCGCGCGGCGGGTACCGAGCGGGCAGGAGCAGAGGCACAGCGCGAGGCAGCGCGGGTGCCGGCGCGGCGGTGGCGGCCGGGCGAGCGCGCGGCGGCGGCGGCGGTGGGGCCGGTGCGCGCCAGCCGCAGCGTGGCGCGGCGGCCGCAGGGGGCGGCGCGCCCGCTCAGCAGAGCGTGCCTGGAAAAGTGTTGTGTGCTGCGTGCGGTATGGGTAGTTGCGATAGCAATAAATGTGCGGCTAAAAATGCGATGTGCTTCTGGTGCAGTGAAAGAGGACATTTTAAAAACATGTGTCCGAAATTGCGTAGGCGCGTGTTACAAATCAACGCTCGTGACGAGAACGACGCCGACTTGATCGTCGGCGAGGACGACGACGGGTTGTACTATGTTTCTTCGCTAACGAGGAAGATGGATCGTAAGGACTCTAAATGGTATGAAACATTGATTTTTAAATGTACCGGGGCTAGTGAAAGTTTTAAGTTAGATTCAGGGTCAGATTTAAATGTAATTTCACAGAGTACATTTCAGAGGCTAGGGCTGCCAAAAGAAGTTATAAGTTCAGACAACACGAGGGCGCAATCATTTTGTGGCAATTATATACCGATAGCTGGTTATTGTTATCTGAAATGTACTTATAAAAACATAGAGTATACATTGCGTTTCATAATTGCCGACTTCGATTGCCAAAGTGTATTAGGTAGATATGCTTGTGAAGAGCTCGGAATGGTGAAGCGTATATTGTCTCTCAACCTAGATTCCTATGCAGACTTGTTTCATGGTTTAGGTAAATTACCAGGTAAATATACCATTGTAATAGATCAGTGTGCCCAGCCGTCAGTCTGTCCGGTTAGAAAAATACCCATAGGTGTTCGCGATAAGTTGTCGCAAGAATTGGTGCGCATGGAGAAAATGGGAGTGATCCGTAAGGTGGCTCACCCGACACAGTGGGTGAATGGTATAGTAGTGGCGGCCAAGAAGGACGGCACCATCCGCGTGTGCCTCGACCCGCGGCCGCTGAATCGCGTGGTGCGGCGCGCGCACTACCCGCTGCCGACGCTCACGGAGATCGCAGCCAAGCTCCAGGGGGCGCAATATTTCAGTAAGTTAGACGCTCGTTCAGGGTTCTGGATGGTGGAAATCGACGATGCCAGTGCTGACCTTTGTACCTTCGGAACGCCGTTCGGTAGATACCAATTTATGCGTTTACCCTATGGAATCAACTGCGCTTCAGAGGTTTTCCATCATAAAATACGTCAGATACTCGAAGACCTGGAGGGAGTCGATTCATTTATAGATGACGTAATCTGCTGGGGCTCCAGCAAAGCTCAGCACGATGAGCGTCTGAAGAGATTGCTAGATAGGGCACGAGAAGTAGGCATAAAATTTAACGAAGATAAATGTGAGTTTCAAGTGAGGCAGGTGAGTTACCTAGGCCACGTTTTCAGCGAGGAGGGCATGGCCATAGATAGAAACAAAATAAAAGCGATAGAGGAAATGCCAGCTCCAGAAGATAGGCCAGCGCTTGAGAGATTTTTGGGCATGATAAATTACCTATCCAAATTTATCCCCAATTACTCAGAGTTGGCACTTCCTCTCCGCAATCTGTTGAAAAAAGATAGCGAGTGGGTATGGGACTCGGCGCAGGAGTCGGCAGCGGCGCAGCTGAAGCGCGCGGTGTGCGCGGCGCCCGTGCTGGCGCTGTACTCGGCGCGCGAGCCCGTGCTGCTGTCGGTGGACGCGAGCGCGCGCGCGCTGGGCGCCGTGCTGCTGCAGGCGGGCCGCCCGGTCGAGTTCGCCTCTGCCACGCTCACCGACACGCAGACCAGGTATGCGCAGATAGAGAAGGAGCTGCTTGCGATTGTCTACGCTCTCGAGCGGTTCCATCAGTGCGTCTATGGACGTCACGACGTCACTGTGGAGTCCGATCATAAGCCGTTGGAGGCGTTGTTTAAAAAACCGCTCGATGCGATCCCCTCGCGTCTACAACGCATGATGCTACGCGTACAAGGCTATGACTTTACTGTCATATATAAACCAGGGAAGTACATGTACGTGGCAGACGCCTTATCACGAGCGGCATTACCGGAACTAACATCGGAAAAAGTATGTGAGGAAGTAGAAGAACAGTCATGTTTTCTGATAGAAAATGTTCGTTTCAGTACCAGCAAAGTAAATCTAATAAAAAACGCCATGAAAGATGATATAGAATGTCAAATACTTATAAAATACATACAAGAAGGGTGGCCGCAGAATAAATACTCAGTCGACGAGCGAGTGAGAGGTCAGTGGTCGTATAGAGGTAGCTTTGGTTTTATTAATGGAATCATATTTAAAGATAACCTAGTTTATATACCGAAAAGCATTAGGTCGGAAATGCTGAGTAGATTACACGACGGTCACATGGGCATAGACAGGTGCAAGCGTCACGCTCGCGAGGTGATGTTCTGGCCTGGTATGTCACGTGACGTGGAGGAGATGGTCCGCCGATGTCACGCGTGCGCCGAGCGCGCGCACCGTCCCGCGCGGGAGCCGCTCATGCCGCATCACATACCGCCCTTGCCGTGGGCCAAAGTGGGCCCAGACATATTTCAGTATGCAGGAAAGTATTTTTTAATACTAGTAGATTACTTTTCAAAATACATAGAAGTGAATCCGTTAACAAACATAGGTACGAAGGCGGTGGTGACCGTCATGCGAGATCAGTTCGCGAGACACGGAATCCCACAGGAGTTAGTAACTGATAACGGTCCGGCATACGCATCAAAAGAGTTCGGTGAATTTTGTTCTAAGTGGGGCATTGAGCACACTACTAGTTCGCCAAACTATGCGCAATCAAATGGGCAAAGTGAACGGAGTGTTCAAATAATAAAAAATATTTTGATAAAGTCCATAAACTCAGGAACAGACTTCTACTTAGGTCTGTTAAACTATCGAGCTACGCCACGTAATGGAATCAGTTCACCGGCGGCGACTCAATACTAGGCTACCATCACACGCTAAAAAATTGAAACCAAGTCGAGACAATGAGAATGATTACAAAGAGATGTTACGTAAACAGCAGGCCAATAAGACGTATTATGATAGCCGAGCGAAACCGCTACCAGTGTTAAAGGCCGGTCAACCAGTACTCGTCACTGATGACAGCAAACGCAAATCTGCACGAATAATAGGTCGCGCGGCCCAACCACGCTCTTATTTTGTCGCAGACGACACGGGAAGGCTGTACAGGCGGAACCGGCGGCATCTAGTTAAGCTGCCAACCGATGGCAATGTAACCCCCGGCCCTTCTCATGATCTGATGAGCGATGATGAGACTTGGAGTAGTCCCAAAAGCGGTAGCGACGACAGTCCCGGAACAAGCGATGACATTGTTACTCCCATTCCACCACAAGGCGCACCAATTCAGCGCAATCGCAGAACGGCGGCTGTAGTAGCACGAGAAAGAATTGAAAACTATTTACATAACCAATAAATATAAGTACCTACCTACCCACTAACCTACGGAAAGCATAATAATATGTATTACTAAATGTACCAACCTAATGTCAGATTATTAGTTACCAACTTAAACTTACATAATATACAACTGGATAGAGTATTACTGTGTGTAAATATCTGTGTTACTTTACTTTGTAAAATGTATTACACTAACTGGAAAGTACGAATAAATACATAAGTACTTAGGTATAACAATATTTGTACAAAGGTATGTTATGGTTGTAATAGCTACTAAATAGAAAACATTAGGAAATATTGTATAATTAGGCAAAAAAAAAAAAAAAAAGGAAGGAGATGTCGTATACTAATGTAGGTAGATTGTAAGAGGACAATGGCTTGTCTTAGAATAATCATGAGGTTGTGGGTACTCAATAAAAATCAGTCTTGGTCAACCCGTCTTTCATTTACAACAGTATGGATGGTTGTGGAGGGCAACATCGGAAAAAAACTTGTGTAACATTATGATTTTCGTTTAGAAACCATTCTTGCATCACACCAAAATTAGGGTCCCCGAAACGATCAATTGTCAACGTTTGCTTGATTGAAACCGTATTGAAACACATTGATGCGGAAAGTCATCGTCTACACACAAAATATTGATCATATCGGGGTTCGGGGACCCACGAAGTGTTTTTATTTGGATTTTTGAATAACAAAACAAATACAAATCTGTGAATTTCGTTTATAGAACAAAATAATAAGGTCAGCTCTTGTTGGACAATTTATTAATGATTACGATTCAGAATTTCAGACTTCAATCAGTTCAAATAAAAGGATCATCTGTAGTTCTGGACGAAAGTTAATTCCCGCCAAACGGCAAAATTCTGTCAAACAAACGCCATCTTCTGTGGCCATGTCTTGGTTTGTTGTCTGTTGATAACATAATTCATCATTCACAAGATAGATTTGCAATTCTAACTAATATCATTTCTACAATTGTGTAGAAAAATGTTTCCTCAAACTTGGCTTTAAATCATCGTTTTAATTGCACTTCCTTGTAAATGTGATAATAGTGAAGTGGTAAAAAGTGCATCCATAATGGCACCACGTAAAAGTTTAGTTAGAAGCAAGATTGTAGCTAAAATTGTGACTGGAAAGAAAGAGCCGTGTGGTTTCTGCCAACGCAAAGTGGACGACGAGTTAACGTACGGGAAATTATACGCAATCGGAGACATACAATGTCATTATTTTTGTGTTGTAAGTTTCCTTTCACATTTAATAATTACCAATAAAGTTTTACATACCATGGTAATCTATAATATTATTTATTTGTAGATTGGTAGAAATGTAAACATATTATACCTAAAGAGGTTAAATTTGTTTGTAAGTTTGTATGTAGGGGGTAATCTTCGGAACTACTGATCCGGGTCAGTGGGTTGTCTTGAAAATTTTGTGACTGATGGGAAACTAAGTATTCCCGAGTGTCGTAGGATATATTTTTCACGCGCACGAAGTTGTAGGCAGAAGTTAGTCTGTTAAACAGATATTCCTAGTGCAGAAACCAGTTTCTCACAAACTAATATGTCACATAGTTTTTAAGCTTGTTTAAACAAAATTTTTTATATGTTTGTTTGTAGTGGATAAACTCTAAAAATACTTAACCAATTTAAAAAATTATTTCACCTATAGAAAGCTAAATTATCAGCGAGTAACTTGGGCTAAAAAAATTAGAGATCCCTACGAAAATTGGTATCAAACTGGAACTACTAGTTTGATTTGAAAAATTATTTTTGGCTATTTAAGGCTATTTAACATCACACTAAGACACTTAGGCCAAGCAAAAAGAAAAAAGTCAGAATGAAAGCTAAGCAAAATCAAAGTAATATTGTGTGGTGTAGTAAAAGTGTGGGAGAGTATTTTCAAACAACAACATAACGCATTCATTGCCTTGTTTCCTCGAAGTGTTAGAGGTGTACCCCACACCACCACCCATTGAATAGGTAATACAGGCTGGTATCCGCAACTCCACGTCAACCACATCATCACCCACATTTCGCCAGTTATGTTTAACGAGTTGAATGCCGTAATTACAGACACAATTAAAAAGCCATTGTGTCTCGCGTGGATCCGCATTCCGGTATACAAAGGGTTAAGTTCCATGTGATAGGGGCAACCCTATTGCCATCAACCGGGCACAAATCCAGGTTCCGACTTTATTAAAAAATTCTATATAGAAAAACCCAATAACACTTTTCCTCTCCTGGAAATTGAAACCAAAACCTCAAAGTGCATACATATTTTTGACAGAATACGCAAAGAAATTTTGAAATCATGGGCTGTTGAAGGAATCACCTGCAGTAATGCTACACTATACTCCACAATTACAATAAGATTATACTTATAACAAACCTTTCTTACAGTCCGTTCAACCGATTTTGACTTCAATTCTGTAGGCTTAAGGATGGCATTGAAGGCAAAAAAGGTGGTTACAATACCAACTGTTTACAGCGGCTGCCATTTGTCATGCCACCAATGCAATAGAAGTCAAAATCGGTTGAACGGACTGAAAAAAAGGTTTTTAGGGTTCCGTACCCAAATGGTAAAAAAGGAACCCTTATGGTGTGACTCAGTCTGCCTGTCTGTCTGTCTGTCTGTCACAGCTCGATATCTCAAGAACTACTAATGCTATCAACTTGAAATTTGGAACAGTTTTAGATGATGTTTACTCAACTATTTTGCAAATAAGAAAGAAATAAAAATATATGTATTTTTTTGCAACAGGGTTGAAAGGGCGTCTTAAAAATTCAAAGTGGGGATAATGTGTGGTATCATATGAAAGAGCGCTGTTTGCACATTCTCAAACATTTTTTAATTTTTTTTTTAGACTGTACAATTTAGACTTTTAATGAAAAATGTAACAAAAAAAATACCGTTCCCCCGTCTTATCTCCGAAGTTTGCAAAGAGAAAATTCTGAAATTATTCTATGTGATAGAAGTTTATGTAAAGATTACAGGAAAAACAAAACAATATCTCTAAATAGCACACTTTTTCATAAATCGGAATGGAACCCTCGGTGCGCAAGTCCGACTCGCTCTTGACACGTTCAGAAACCAAATGCTGGTCAGCTATGATAAGTCCTGCTAACATTTCAGTTGCTGTCTTCATGCCTGGTACAGAAGGGAAAAGATGAAGATGGACTCTTCGGATTCATGTATGAAGATATCCTCGCTGAAATTGAGAGGGCTAAGAAACATGTAAGTAACCTATAAAGCAGCAAGAATATCAGGGTTTTCTTCAGAAAACATTGAGGTTTCTTTATAATTTATGTAAGTTTAATATTAATCTATACATATGTATATCTATACTAATAACTAGCGGACACGACAGACGTTGTCCTGTCTGAACAATCGTAGAACCCACTGCAGCGCCACCTACTGGGTCCAATTGTGTTTTCAAACCATCCAGGAACCCATTGAAATATACACAGTCTACCCGTCTACCGTACCGAAGGGACGAATGTCAAATGTTTGACAGGAAAGTAGGTACAGGAACAGTTTATATGGGAAAATGAAATTGTTGTTTTTACTATCTTCCTCGCAATTTTTCCATATTTGCTCAAAGTTTCATGGACTATGACAAACATTTCAAAACCAAAATCAGCTAAACCGGGCCAGCTGTTCTCGAGTTTTAGCAAGACAAACAAACAGTAATTGATTTTTATGTATATTAGGTGTAAAAAAATTAACTGCAAGAACTTCGTCCACATACTCGACATCGAAAAACAAACACATTACAAAAAAAAATTTTCGCGGAACCGCGAAAAAAAAATCAGCTGTTCAATACATTTATGTTCGCATAATTCGTCAAAATGTACTGAACAGCTGATTTTTTTTTCGCGATTTCAGGTTTGGTCCCATGGTAAAAGTTGTTCATAATGATGAGTACAATGACCCCTTAAGAGGTTGTGGGTTATTTATTTTACACCTTGTATAGATAGATTAGTTTTTGTTTACACTAAACCCGAAAAGGGGCCATTGTACTCATAATCTTGAACAATTTTTTCTATGGGACCGACATTGAAACCGCAAAAAAAAAAACAGGTGTTCCATACATTTTGACGACACGGTTGGCGCAGTGGTTGAGCGATTGACTGCTGCGCAGCATGTCGCGGGTTCGATTCCCGCACGGAACAAATATTTGTACGACCTACAAGTATTTGTTCCGAGTCTGGGTGTTTTTCTATCTATAATATGTATGTATTTATAAAAAAAAAATGTATAAAAGTAGTTTATCAGCCATCTCGTTACCATAACACAAGCATTAGGTTGCTTAGCTTGGGACTAGATGGCGTTGTGTGAAATGTCCAAGGATATTTATTATTATACTTATTATTTATTATTTGTGTTTACTTAAATCAACAAAATGTATGAAACAGCTGATTTTTTTTTTCGCGATTTCAAGGTTGGTCCAATAGTGAAAGTTGTTCATATTCATGAGTAGAACACCCTGTGATTTGTCCATCTATTTTAATGTGACCTTTAAAGCTGAAGTTTTTTTTTTTTTTTTTTGAACGCGCTAATTTCTGGCTGTAACTATATAAAAAAAAAAGTTTATTTCAATTACAATAGGCATTTCGATACATATTATTGGAGATCACCTTTTAAGCAAGGAATTGCTTGTATTAGGAGACTCCGCGCTTCCACTTGTTATTTTTATGCAATTGAAATTTAGACAGTGTATACATGTACGTAACTGTAAGTATAAGTTGGTTGTTTTTAAATAAATAAATAAATAAATAAATGTAGGACTAAACAAAAATTAAATTAAAATAAGATAAATGATATATGGGTAACTTAAAAAAATTATACTAACAGCTCTGCAGTTTGATGAGCGTTATGTAGAGAAAGGCCAGATCGCGCGTGTACGTGTGGTATGTGTATCATGAGTGAGCGTTATGAGTGAGAGTGGGTGTGAGTGTGAAAGTGAGATTGTGTGGTGTGTGAGATAACGAGCAATGCTTAGTTAGTTCACTCTTCCTAATTAATGTCCTGTCTGTTTGTTTATTAATCCTGCTTTCACACATAGATGAAGCGTAAGTCCAAATGTAGGTTGTTGTTTGTCGGTTAGCCCTGTGACAATGACAATGTCTTGGGATCAAAAGAAGCTACACAAGTCTACATTCACTAACCCAGCGCACAACAATAACCCAAATGTAACTTGGTTATTGAGAAGTAGATATAGTAGACTCAACATCGTCGTAGGTTTTAGTTTTAAGCCAATCGGTTACAACTTTTTTACAATCTCGGAGCTTCATGGAATATATTCGTACAGTAGTACTCAACTAATAAGGCGCGTCGTGAATCTTCGTTCGCGCAGAAAAGAAAGTATGGCCCCGAAGATTAACGAGATTGCTTAAAACTTACAATCAACCTTAGATCACTACTATAAGGTTCATAATACACTGCAGCTGTTAGTTCCATCTCACTCGCAAGTATGGCGGCTGTCAAGCGGCGCGCGCTAAAATGGCGGCAGCTGCGACCAATAGCGGTACAGGAAAAAGCGTGGAGCGTGCCGATTGGTCAATAGCATTTCACGCGCTTTGAAAATTCATCTTCTGCGCAGGTACATCGGTAAGCCATATTAGTTGAGTATTACTGTAATTCTTTATTCAGCAAGTTGTATAGATAAGATGATTGCCTTGAGTATTGTCTTTTAGCGAAAACAGATCTAACCCCGACCGTTGGAGCGACTAAGTAGCTCCTTCTGCTTTTTGGCTTAGAGGGGTCATACGGAAGGGATGCTTATGTAACTATCGCATTTGAAAAGTTCTTTTTGCATTTGATAGCCAAATTCTTGAGGCAGGATATACTTATAAGCTATTTAACATCACATTACTGTTACTACCCTTAAGAGGAAATGGGGGCAGCCAGAATTTTGAAAATTAGGTATTTTAAGAAGGTATTGCTGTCGCTCTGCGAGCGCTCCGCCCTCGAATTCGTGCGATAAGGACAACTGCAGATCCGACTAAATAGCCTATGTAACAAGTCACATTTCCAGGTTTGGCTCTCGCCTATTTCCTCCTCCAATATTGGACCAATTTAAAAGATATTTCATAAACTGAATAAAAAGGATATATAATAGGGCCCTATGTTTTTTTTTTTCGTTAATAGTTGTCAAATTGGTACACTAGGCGTCTGTTGACAGCGGTCTGAATAGGCAATTTTGAGCACTTTTTTAGGGTTCTAGTTCTTATAAAAATAATATATCATCAAAAAGGAAAACATAGGGGCGTACAAGTAGGTGATATTTATATTTCTGTAAAAAATCATTGCTTTATGGTCATTAACCAGAAAGAAAACAGGCGAGAGCGTTTGTATCTTTTTGTATGGAGAAAAGAGCACCCACATTTCCTCTTAAGAGCCACGGAAAAAGAAAAAAGTCAGAAAGAACGCTAAGTGAAAACGAAGTAATAGCGCGGGCGCGGGCTGTGCGATACAACGCGGTGGGTCGGTGCCGAAATTTCACGCGGGCAGAAGCACATTGTGCTAGAAAGGTTTAGGTAGCGTAATAATGGTAAACAATCTTGATGTGTCTTTTATCATTTTTATTTTAAAACCTCAGTTTAAAAATAAAATGCAAATAAAAACCAATGTAAATACAACAATAATGATTACTAAATCAATGGAACCATTAGTTTATTATTATTATGTGTCTTGACAATTCTCGGGACCCTGGAGTCCCGGACCTTTAGAAGGCGTACGAGGGGCCAAAGCCAACTCGCAGAGGCCCGTTAGACGCTTTCAATGAAATGAGGCACCAACCGACGATTATCCCTGTACGCACTATGCAAGTGCACCCAAGGACAATCGCCGGTTGATGCAGGACTATTGCAGTATATGGAAATAAAGAGATTGGACTATGGATTTGAGTGGCTAAAGTGGACTGGTTGCCTAGAACTATGAAAGGACTATGGCCCCTGCCGGATCAATGTTTTGTAATACACGGATAAAATGGCAGGGGGTGACTTGCACACACAATAATAGGCCCCCGAAAAAGTCGCTAGCACAAAGTGTCGTAGCGGCAAGGGGGCCCCCAGCCAGCACAAACCTTCTGAGTAAGTTTTGTTTAACAGCAGTCATAGAAACTAATTGCTGAATAAGACTACTGTAATTAGCTGATTTGGCGCTTACCCAGACGTTATTCAAGCAATTTGGGCACAAATTATGTTGCTAATAGCTGTGTAATAGCAACGTAACAGATGAATAAGTTTTGAATAATTGTACGACAAGCTGAGTATCTTCTGCATAAAAGCATTTTGTTCTTTTGTACAAGTATTACAACTCTGTTACCCAGATGATGAATGAATGGTGAGTGAACTATGGTTAAGTCCCTCAAACCTCAGATATTCAGAGGATACACAGCGTTTAGCTTATTTCAGTATATATTATCAAGAAGTTAATCAAATTAAATTGAAATTGACAAATCCCAACACCCGCGGTATGCGTTTGTTGGTGAACTGCGACATTGAAATATAATATGGCCAAATTATATTGCCTATCGTCAGTAAATTTTACCCTTATTTATGCTTAGAGAAGGAATTTGTTGGTGCGCATGCAACTTTACTGTGTATTTATATATACATTTCGTATAAAATTTTCACGCGCTACCTGATAAGCCGGGTTTTGGAGAAATAAACAACATTTCGTCTAATAGTTTGATTTTACGTGTGAAATATTTTTTATGTTTTATGCAGTTTATGGGTTCAAAAATAACCTTGTAATACTTTTATAAGAATATTATACCGATTTCGTTATTAAAATTGAGTATTTGAGTATAAAATTCCATAAAATTGTAATAGGTTATGTTATTCGATATGGCGACGCTCATTCTGAATAAAATCTGATTGCACAGCGGCTTATCATCTTATGTCTGCTTAACAGACCTTACGTGTCCACATATTCAGTTGTTCTCTGGTTAAAAGAGGTCTGCACTCAACATATTTTCTATAACGTTTCTATAATCACACACATTCGTACTGTAAATCAAACAATTAGGATTCAGTCTTATAGTAATGAAAACCCACACTATAGATAAATTACCTATTTGTTCTTTTTAGCTCTTATCAAATTCAGATAATTATTTAATAATCAATATAAAAAAGCTTTTTAACAAAAATACTTATCGATGAAGTCGTTAGGTATTTTTGTTCTATAATCTAATCATATAAATAATATCTGATGAGTTTTAGTATCTACCAAACACAGCTCTTCATTCCAGTTTTTGGCTTACAATCGTTTAGGAACAATTTGGCAATGTAAAATCTAAGAAGTATTGAAGTATCATACTATTAATCATTATGTTATCAATTCGTAAAGTTAACATGAATAAACATTAGTCTTGATTACTGTTGGCGACGACAACACGAAGAACTACCTAATTAAGTGATTGTAAACGTATACTTAAGTTTATTTGAAATACCTAAATAAATAACAATAAAAGTAGTCATAGATATAAGTAAATTGTATCTACTGAAGCATAGGATTAGTTTAATTACCTACCCTATACACCTTACATACTTTAGTACATAACATATACACACATACATATCTTAGTAAACTTGATGGAAGAATGTCTACTTTTCGTGATTACCCAGCAAACTTCTGCATAAAAATCTGTTACTATTGTTGTTACCACACTTAGCTGCACATGACGGTAATTTCGTACTTAAAGTGGCATAAAGCAGTTATAACAGCTATCTTAATTTCTTTTAAGTTACTATATGCTTCATAACAGAAACAGCGCCTATTTTATACAGCAGCTGAATAACTATGAAAATGTGGTGTTTAATAGGACTAAAAGAGAACAGAATATAAATTATCCAGTATCATGCTTGCTAATGGAATTTTATACCAATGTTATACAAAAGGTTACACGAACTCTTGAGTAACAGGTCTTTTTATGATGATTATTCAGTTTTAAGAAATAAAATCGGCAAATTACAAAACTTACTCAGCTAATAGCATTATTATAGCAAAAAAAATAATTAATACAGAACTTCGTAATACACACAGCTTCTATACATATGTAATAAAGCTTAACCTTGCATAAGGTTACATTGTTGGCCAGTTATATGACTTGTGTGCTGCCTGGGGGCAACATGTCCTGAGGTGCTTGTGAGGAGTGGAGAGGTATCCCACGGTTCTCAGAACAATCCCAGAGCCCGGAAGATGGTCAAGATCCCTACAAACACTTACTGGAATACTTCCTTCCTCCGAGCACGTGTGCTCTTGCGAATCTCCACTCAAACCGGCCAATAAAGGCAAGAAAGAGGTGGGAGCTCTGTTCCTCGTCAGTGTTCACTCCAGCCGGCCAATAAAGGCAAGCGAGAGGTGAGGAACAAGACTTCTCCCGGGAGATAGGGTCCGTGGGGTCGCTCCTGCTCAACAGCTCGCCACATGCTGCCCTGCGGGTTTCTGTATCTCTCTTGGTCTGGCTCCTCATCCTAGACCCGTTCCGGCAAAGTGAACTCTACCGGCACAAACCTAAAATTCGGAGCACGCAAGCCCCACCACGCCGTCAACGTAGAGATACTGCGGTGGGGTTATTATTATTATTATTATTAAAGTGTCTTTGACATATCTCGGGACCCTGGGGTCCCGGACTTTTGGAAGGCGTACGAGGGGCCGAAGCCAACTCGCAGAGGCCCCTTAGACAATTTTAAATTATGAGGAGGCACCAACCGACGATTATCCCTGTATACATTATGCAAGTGCACCCAAGGACAACCCCCGGTTGGTGCAGGACTATTGCAGAACATGGAAACAAAACATATTGGGCTATGGGTTTGGGTGGCTGTGGACTGGTTACCTAGAACTATGAAAGGACTATGGCCCCTGCCTGATCAATGTTTTATTATACACGGAAAAAAAAATGGCAGGGGGTGACTTGCACACTCAATAATGGGCCCCCGAAAACGGTCGCTAGCACATAGTGTCGTAGCGGCAAGGGAGCAACATGTCCTGAGGTGCTTGTGAGGAGTGGAGAGATATTCCACGGTTCTCAGAACAATCCCAGAGCCCGGAAGATGGTCAAGATCCCTACAAACACTTACTGGAATACTTCCTTCCTCCGAGCACGTTTGCTCTTGCGAATCTCCACTCAAGCCAGCCAATAAAGGCAAGAATGAGGTGGGAGCTCTGTTCCCGTCATTGTTCACTCCAGCCGGCCAATAAAGGCAAGCGAGAGGTGAGGAACAAGACTTCTCCCGGGAGATAGGGTCCGTGGGGTCGCTACTGCCCAACAGCTCGCCACATGCTGCCCTGCGGGTTTCTGTATCTCTCTTGGTCTGGCTCCTCATCCTAGACCTGTTCCGGCAGAGTCACTCTACAGGCACAGACCTAGAATTCGGAGCACGCAAGCCCCACCACGACGTCAACGTAGAGATACTGCGGTGGGGTTATTATTATTATTATTTTGGTTAAACACACTAGCAGCTAATTAGCTGATGCGTGTGTATCAAATAGCTTGGAGATATTTAATCTGTCCAGTCGATTCTTGAAGCAGTTCAGCAGTTTAAGCAGTAGTTTATTTGTTTAATATGTGTTTGTGTAAAAAGTCACATCAAGATTGTTTACCTTTATTTTACTACCTAAACCTTTCTAGTTTAGATAGGTTCATGTGTCACATAAACCTTCACCTTTATTTTACTACCTAAACCTTTCTAGTTTAGATAGGTTCATGTGTCACATAAACCTTCACCTTTATTTTACTACCTAAACCTTTCTAGTTTAGATAGGTTCATGTGTCACATAAACCTTCACCTTTATTTTACTACCTAAACCTTTCTAGTTTAGATAGGTTCATGTGTCACATAAACCTTCACCTTTATTTTACTACCTAAACCTTTCTAGTTTAGATAGGTTCATGTGTCACATAAACCTTCACCTTTATTTTACTACCTAAACCTTTCTAGTTTAGATAGGTTCATGTGTCACATAAACCTTCACCTTTATTTTACTACCTAAACCTTTCTAGTTTAGATAGGTTCATGTGTCACATAAACCTTCACCTTTATTTTACTACCTAAACCTTTCTAGTTTAGATAGGTTCATGTGTCACATAAACCTTCACCTTTATTTTACTACCTAAACCTTTCTAGTTTAGATAGGTTCATGTGTCACATAAACCTTCACCTTTATTTTACTACCTAAACCTTTCTAGTTTAGATAGGTTCATGTGTCACATAAACCTTCACCTTTATTTTACTACCTAAACCTTTCTAGTTTAGATAGGTTCATGTGTCACATAAACCTTCACCTTTATTTTACTACCTAAACCTTTCTAGTTTAGATAGGTTCATGTGTCACATAAACCTTCAGCTTTATTTTACTACCTAAACCTTTCTAGTTTAGATAGGTTCATGTGTCACATAAACCTTCAGCTTTATTTTACTACCTAAACCTTTCTAGTTTAGATAGGTTCATGTGTCACATAAACCTTCAGCTTTATTTTACTACCTAAACCTTTCTAGTTTAGATAGGTTCATGTGTCACATAAACCTTCAGCTTTATTTTACTACCTAAACCTTTCTAGTTTAGATAGGTTCATGTGTCACATAAACCTTCAGCTTTATTTTACTACCTAAACCTTTCTAGTTTAGATAGGTTCATGTGTCACATAAACCTTCAGCTTTATTTTACTACCTAAACCTTTCTAGTTTAGATAGGTTCATGTGTCACATAAACCTTCCGGAATAAATTCTCAAAACTACTCAAAATCGATTGCGTTGTTTAGAAGAACAACGTGGTCACACAGACATTACACGAAAAACGACTTTAATTTATGATAATTATGTATACTTAGATATAGATTATTATAAATGCGAAAGTAAGTTAGTTTGTAACGCTTTCACGCTAAAACGGCTGAACGGATTTGGATGAAATTTGACACGCGGGTAGCCCATGACCTGGAAAAGGACCTAGGATACGTTTTATCGAAATACAACGCGGGCAAAGCCGCGGGTGGAAGCTACTAGACTATATTGATGGATGTATTCTTTCAGAGATGTTCATACTGCGGTCGCAACGGCGCCAACCTGGGGTGCTCGGTGACACAGTGCAGGAAGCAGTTCCATCTACCGTGCGGGAGGGAGCGCGATGCTGTGTCACTGTTTTACGGGAATTACAAGTGAGTTACACATGAATTCAGATGGGACACTCCGCAAAATCATTTAAATAAAAAGCGACTTGCTACGACACAATAAAGTGTCAGGTCGCACAACGCTTATTACCTACAGTTATATTCAACTACAAGTTGCCTCTTTCTATCGCGTAACTCTTATACCTTCTGACCTACTGAATTAGCCCGCCGCGTACTTGTAGCTTCATACCTAAACTGCGGAGTGTCCCATCTGTATTAATCTGTGGTTTAGTGTAAAAATTGTTTATCAAAGGTCTAGCGAGTGTAGTGTTCTGTCAGAAAGTTAAAAGCTCGTGGCTAAGTAATAACAGCCTCAGGGGAGGACACGGTGGTCGCCCGGAGGACACGGTGGAGCATACAGTGGAGGTCTGCCCGGCTTGGGCAGAGCACCGCCGTGTTCTCACGGAGGCGATCGGCGGCGGCGATCTCTCGCGTCCGAGCCTGGTCCAGGCCATGGTGCGGAGCGAGAGTGCATGGGAGGCCGTCACCTCCTTCTGCGAAGCAGTGATGCTCGCGAAGGAGGAGGCGGAACGCGTGAGGGAGAGGCAGCCTCACGCCCTCAGTCGCTGCAGGAGACGCCCTGGGCGCCGGGAATCGCGGGGCGATTTCCGGCCACCGTAGGCGCGGGCCTGCGGACGGTGAGCAGCGGGTAGCTCGCCGTCCGGTAAGGACCAGGCCCGAGTCGACGGCGCGTTGTGTTCCACGCGCGCCTCAAAGAGATGTCAGCAAGTGACGGGGCCCAATAGGGCCGACGCCGCTGGGGTCGCGGGTTGTCCGAAGGGGTTACCGCGGCCCTGGCATAGGCAACTGAAGGAACACGGGTGGGTTTTAGTCAGTAGAAGTCTGACACGCCCTTCCGCTCCACCCAGAGCGGGAGAAGTTATTTAATGATTTCCCACCCTCAAAAAAAAAAAAAAAAAAAAAGGGGTCGATCCGTCAGTTTAAGCTACGCTTGCCGGGGTTGGTCCGTGGATGGGTTTTTTCGCTACCATCACATGGGCGCAAGGTGAAAAATGTATTCACTGTTCATTACTTTTCTGTTATACAATAGTTCTTGTAGTAACGAAACGGCCAAGCCTCATATTTTGACTAAGGTGTAGTAAGGTGTAGGTGGTGTGTGTAGGTGTGTGGGTGGGTGTTGTTTGTGTAAGGTGTAGGTGGTGTGGTGTTTGTGAAGCTTGGAGAGTTAGGGCGTGTAGAGTTAGAAGCTTGGCTCTACATGAGATCTGATAGCTTTTTATCAGTGCGAGCTATATGTGGTCTCGTCTTGGCAACATTTTACATGAAAATGATTTTGGTGGGATCATGTTACAAAAAAAAAAAAAAAAATTGGTATGAGACTGGATCCCGCACTAGTATACCCTGTGTCGCAGGATCCAGTCTCTTTCGACCGTTAATATGAAACAGTAAGAGCAATGGTGGGAATGGCCGCGACTTAGGAGTTGTAGGTCGTAGGTTAAAACCCTAGGCGCATTACTTTATGTAAATTATTTCATCACCACTGCTCTCAAAACGGTGAAGGAAAACATCCGGTTTAAAGAAACTTTATTCCCAATAAAGACATGTAACTTACACCACAGATTAATACATATGGGACACTCCGCAGTTTAGGTATGAAGCTACAAGTACGCGGCGGGCTCAGCTCACTGGGGCAATTCAGTGTGGGCTACTGCGCACCGTCTGGGGAGCACGTTAGTTCGATACTCACTCACGCGCCGCGTCGTAATAGAAGACAGCCCTAACGAGTCAGAAGATATAAAGAGTTACGCGATAGAAAGAGAGGCAACTTGTAGGTGAATTAAGCGTTGTGCGACCTGAATTGCACTTTATTGTGTCGTAGCAAAAGTCGCTTTTTATTTAAACGATTCTGCGGAGTGTCCCATCTGTATTAATCTGTGCTTACACACAAAAACATCGTGATGAAACCGGCATGTCCTAGAATCAAAAATTCGAAGACATGTGACATCTACCAACCCGCACTGGGACCGCGTGGTGGATTACGGCGCACTCTCTCTCACCGAGAGGAGGCCTGTGTCCCAGCAGTGGGAACATTATAGGCTGATTATACACTAAGTTAGTATGAACTTGCATTCACATCTGACGGGCTTCATAAAGACATTAAAGTACTGATCTGAAAAAACTTATTATACAGGGTGATTGGTAATTATGTCAGAATTTTTTAATACATTTTGAAAGTTTTATATTGCATTATACAGGCTGTAATTTTAATCGTCTATCCTCATATGGGGTCTTAGCAGCTATAGGTATAACAGTGTTAATAGATATGGAAGGACAATGTAGGCCCTTCAACAAGTACCAGGTACGAAAATAGTCAACAAATGTACAGTCTACTAGGCCTGCAACGTTTTCACATTTACAAATAGAAAATAATCTGTCTAGAAGATTATTATAAGAATAAAAATAAAAACCAACAACTACAGTAACAAATCTGAATAAATATCATGTTCACAAAAGCTACTAAGATAGATATCAAGATATAAGTTACATAATGATTCTTACAAAAAATGAAACTAAGAAAAAACTAAACACATGGCTTACCAACAGACGGAAAACTTACTTAAAGAACAATACACTTGATAATTAATTAAAAATGGCAAACAAAATCAAATTCCCAAAGTGCAGTCACCAAGAACAACCACTCACACACACACACACGCACACACACACACACACACACACACACACAAAATACAACCACACACACACACACACACACACACACACACACAAAATACAACACACTCACACATACACACAAAACACTACAAATACACACACATACACACCACTCAAGAGCATGCATGCACTAAATTCCCTTCGTTTTATAATTATTTTTTTAAATTTTGTTGCATATTTTGTTAATGTTCCAAAATCGGATGAAGACACTCACTACTGTAACACAGGTACCACCTAGCTCAGGAGTTAGGGCTTCAATTGAAAATGTTGCTGAAGAGTTCCATACCAAAGTGGTAAAAAAGGAACCCTTATGGTGAGACTCAGTCTGTCTTTCTGTCACAGCTGAATCTCTCAAGAACTACTAATGCTATCAACTTAAAATTTGGAACAGCTTTAGATGACGTTTACCCAACTATTTTGCAAATAAGAAAGACATAAAAATATTTATGTAAATATTTTTGCAACAGGGACTGAAAGCGGGTCATAAAAATTCAAAGTGAATGTGGGGTATCATATGAAAGAGCGCTGTTTGCACATTCTCAAACATTTTTTTATTTTTTTTTTTTAGGCCTTATAGTTTTCGACTTTTGATATAGTTTTCGATTTCTGAAAAAGTGTGCTATTTAGAGACATAGAATAATTTCAGATTTATCTCCGAAGTTTGCGAAGAGAAAAATCTGAAATTATTCTACGTGATAGAAGTTTATGTAAAGATTACAGGAAAAATAAAACGATGTCTCTAAATAGCACACTTTTTCAGAAATCGGAACGGAACCCTCAGTGCGGAGTCCGACTCGCTCTTGACCGATTTTTTTTTATCGATATCGATACCCATGAGAAGTTCCGCTAGCTATTTTAATTTGGGTAGTATTTAAACGCAGATCAAAAACTACCAATTTTTCCCACCAGAATTCGTACATCAAAAATACTGTTTGCACATCAAAATCTGCATGTCTAAATAAATTAAAATTAATGCCAGGACGACGGAGTCCCGCTGCGCGGGGCTCCTATTTCTGTCTGCAGGGTTTAAAGGAACCTAACAAAACCGAACCTCGGTGTGCCCAATAAAGTTTTGATATTCATTTAGTTAACTAATAGTACAATAATAAGTATAATAGATGCGCATTTGTTATTTTTGATGACACAGTTAGTATTTTTGATATAAAGTATTTGATGTAAGAATATTTTTCTGGTGTGCGATTAATAATTATCTTTTTAATTTGACCTTGTATACATGAACCTTCCAGGTCATTCTGCCAAGCCCACACGCCGAAACAGAACATTCCTGCCGTGATCATGGCGAAGGCGCAACAGAGGAAAATGTGCGACAACAGAGCGAAGCGAAAGGATCATAACTTCCGAGATTTGAAGGAGTTGTCGATCAGCTGTAGTGGGGATGACTGTAAGTTAAACCTTACTCGGGGTTACTTAACACGTTGGCGGACAGTACTATCTCACTAGTTGCGGCTACTGAGACACTACTTATTTTCATACATTGCCCACGGGCGTAGTGTCACAACGCATGGTATTTTGCGTAAAAACTTGAATGTGTGCGTGGAGGTACTTTCTTTGACGTAAGATAAGATAAGATTAATTTATTTGCTCAAACATGTGTACACATACAAGAGAAATTATATCATAAATGTCAACAGTAAATAAAAATAATTAATAAAATCTATGTCAAAATACCGGTTCAACAAATAATGGTTCTGTCAGAAATTCCTTAATATTATAATATGCTTTGTCAGTTAGAAATGACTTAGTTGTTTCTTCAATTGTACATTATACGACAAAAATACGTAACACAAAAACGTTTGACGTAACCACAAAAATTGTGTAGTGACAGTACGAAAGTCTGACACTCGTATTTATAGTCAAGTAAAAGTAATTACTTATGTAAAAGTAATTGCTCAAGCAATGATTTTCTTTCTAAAGTACCCGTCACGAGAAGCTATAAATTATGTAAACAAACATCTTTTACTAAGTAAACATTTTATACTGCGAGATAATAATAAATTGACCATATTCAATCGACATGAAATATAGACGGGTTATATGAAAGTAACAACCTATTTAATTTAGTCGGATCATATTTTAACGACGCAAAGCGCTATCGTTTGTTTCTTGGTACCGGAACGCGTCCGTCGCAGGGATTGTAAACTATCGGGACGCCATTTTGAAATAAACGCGTCATTCGAGTTTCGTGATACATGTCACTGATTCTGACACAGAAATGGAAACATCTGAATCTGACGAATAATTATTCTTATATAATATATGTTAATTAATATTTGTTACTTAATAATTTATTAAATCTTAAACAAATTCATTTTTTTTGTTGGTCCAAATGTTGTGAACTCCTGAACACTTGTTTACAAAATTTATAGCTTCTCGTGACGGGTACTTTATAGTTTAGTAATTGCTTGAAGTTAGAACTGTCAAAGCTTAGAATTCTTAGCCAAGTAATAGTCACCATTTTCTTTACTTAAGAATTCAACCCTCAAGTATGAAATAACTTAGTAGCAAGTAATTACTTTGATTATAAATACGAGCCTTAATTATACCTGTGGTACAGTACAACATTCTATATGATAGTATGGAAAATCGGTCGTAGTGTGGCGTACGGATTTTATGCAAGTAAAAACTCAGACGTCGACAGGCGTACTGTCGTATGACTTTTAGCTGCCTAGACGCCTGTGGTTGTTACTGTCCGCCAACGTGTTTTATTAAATGGGAGGAAAGTTACTAAAGTCGCAGGCGATGGGATTGCCGAGCGACATTAAGAAAATAGTTGTACTGTACTTTGATAATATTTAAAAAAAAAAAAAACATTTTTAGTTTATTGCTTGTTCTAGCCTCTCAAACGGACACCCAATCAGTATGCGTAATTTGTTATGAAGCGGTCGACGGCTACCCAACGGCCAACACTTTCTGGCCGCCATGCTGCGCACGCGACGCCTGGTTCCATAGGACTTGCTTACAGGTACACTATTTTTTTCTCACGAAGTGACACGTGCTTTACTCGTGTTTACCAAGCGTACAAACACGATGTGAATGTTTCACACTTCCATCTTCGCTATTGCCTCGGACGGTACCGAGAGCTCGATCACCTTCAACCAGCTACGTACAGTGGTACCCAACTGATAAGGCGCGTCGTAAATCTTCGTTCGCACAGAAATTAAAGTATGGCCCCGAAGAGTAACGAAAGAATGCTTAAAACTTACAATCAACCTTAGATCACTACTATAAGGTTCATAATACAATGCAGCTGTTAGTTCCGTCTCACTCGTAAGTAATTGTTTTACCCCATGGAGCAAATACAAAGAGGAGACGGCCTAAGCAACTGTGCACTGTGATTCTCAACTAGGCCCTGACGTCATCATGTAGGCGTGGCCTTAGTCGAAACATAATTCTACCCGACATTAGATGGCGACACTGGGTGCCATTGGAACTAAAAATATTTAGGCATGTAGAGCTCAGTACTAACATATTTCAGTAATCATACGTACTGAAATTTTTTCAACATTAATTCCTAAAGACCCTTTAATGCCCAAAATATTATTTTTGTAGTTTTTATATCATTTTGTAAACAACATCCTGCACTTAGTGACATCTATTGTGAGATAGTTACGTAACTACAAAGTAAAATTGACAGAACGAGCAAATAGTTTGGCTATTGGTCGGTAGATGGACAGTAAAGAAGTGAGCGGGATGTACACCCCCTCACGCCGCAAATTGCCATGCTTTGTTTCATAGGGAAATCTAATTACAACATCTCTTTGTATTTGTTCCGTGGTTTTACCCAGGGTTGTCGAGGTCAGATAGGCAGTCGCTCCATGTAAAATACTGGTATTCAGCTGCATACGGTTAGGTTGGAAACGGAAACCGACCCCAACATAGTGAAAAGGCTAGGCAGATGAATATTAGTTTAGATTTATATAATGTCGGAACGTCAGGATTTACTCAGATAGATTCAGACACCATGTGGGCAGAAGATGGGTTTCGTGCAATGAAAATACACTGGGTGCGATACACGGTGATTATTAAAATCACAATCTAACACAATCACTTCAAATTAAAATTAACACAACTACTGGCACAACAAATCGAATACAGTTCCGTGGCGTAGTAACCCCGATGCGATCAGACACTAGACTGTCCTCCTCGCCATGAGCTTAAAACATCACGACTCTGTAGAAGCGCGCTGTCGGTGTGGGTAGATCACGTGATGTCGGCAGTGGCGCGCTTGCGATTCGTTTCCTGTCCGTATTATTGACCGGATCAGACATATAAATATTTTTTTTTGTTTCCAGCGCATGGCTCTGAGCGCTGGCATGCACTACCTGAAGTGTCCACTCTGCAATGATAAGGATAACTTCTACCAAGCCGTTGCCACGCAGGGTTACTACGTGCCTGACAGGTAATTTATGATCATAATTATTTAATCATTATTTTTGGAGGAGGAGCTCGTGGCTAAGTAATAACAGCCGCACGGCTCGATCTATCAGGTTAAGCTACACTTGCCGGGGTTAGTCAGTGGATGGGTGACCATCTTTACATAACAAACTCCTCCGTGCCTCGAAAAGCATATTAAGCCGTTGGTCCCAGCTGTCATTCAAGAATCTTTGACAGTCGTTACGGGTCGTCAGAAGCCCGAAAGCCTGACAGCCAGTCTGACCAAGGGGTATCGTATTGTTTTACTAGGGTGGTTTTAAAGAAGAAAAAAAAAAGAAATTGAAACATTGATAGGACAACGTCTGGCTGGTCAGCAACTTTGAAAATAACTTGGAATAAAGGTTGTTACTAAAAGCATTTATCTTTGAAAAATTACAGAGACGCAGCCTGGGAATTGGAACAGAATGCCTTCGCAGAGATATACGACCGCGAGATATCCTGTTCAGCGGCCGTCTGCGAGTGCCCCATGGGGCGAAGCCACGATGCGGAGCAGGGGTAAATGTCACTATTTATTATGGTTCCGTATCCGAAGGGTGCCAAGCAGAACCCTATTACTAAGTAAGCCTCTGAAGTCCGTCCGTCTGACTGTCAGCGGGCTGTACCTATTACAGCTCAATACTCAATACTCAATTATTTATTGCATTCCATATATAAAATAAAAAGGTGGTGTAATACAGTAAAACATCAATATGGACCCTGTCGGGCACAGCAACATTAGCAGAGAGGAAGAGGGTAAGTACTTAATAGTTGCAATTTAATTAATTCTATATTATTATAAATTATAAAAAGTATTTAATTGCGTGTATAAATTATACAAGGTGGGCCAAAAGAAATCACCCTATTGCTCTATGCTCTTATTTTTGCAAATGGCGGCCAAAGTCAAATCTGTTTTGACATTTGTGGACTAGACAGATGTAGAATACAAGTGAACAAGCCATGGAGCGATACACTAACCAAGAACGCGGAATAATCGTGTCTATTGAAGAAATGTTAAGAAATGAAGTGTAGTGATTTGCACTGACGTGTGCCCGATTTAACCGTTCCAAACTTTTTTGTGGGGTTTTTTGAAGCCTTGTGTTTACGTGAACAAGCCTGAGACCCTGGAAGCCCTCAAGGACAACATTCGACACGAGTGCGAGAATCTGTCACCCGAAGTTGTCGCCGAAGTAATGAAAAATGCCATAAAACGAGCCCGTATGGCAATCAATTGTGACGGCGCCCGTTTGGCCGATATCATCTTCTCGACTTGAACAATAAAATTCTAAAGGTTCAAATAAACATAATCAAAAAACAGAATCGAAATTCTTCATTTAGAAAAAAAATAAGAGCCAAACAACATCGGATGACTTCTTTTGGCCCACCTGTTATAAGTATCTATATTATTACGTTTATGTATATAAGCATAGTATATTAGTTATTTTAATTTAATGTATTGCATATGAATAGTGTAGGTAATTATTATGAATATCTTTGAAGTAAGTATCTACTTAATTCCATTATTATTAAATTATGTTATTATTTATATTTCATATTTTCATATTTATATTTGATTTTCTATATTTCATATTATATTATATTTCATGATGTTTTATCTACACCCATTCTATAAATCCTCTATAAAAGTTTCTGAAACAGTTAGCTTATTGCCAACATGAAAACAGCCAGTGTCATAGTAACCATGGTAACCATAATAGCATCCAAACGGGTGTTTTAATGTTGTACTGAATTTCATAATGCAACTCGTTTTCAAAAAAAGAAACAACTACAACAGCGCCGTAATTTAAAAAAAGAACTTATTCAAATTCACGTCGTATACTATGACGCCGGCCGCCATGTTCGATACCAGTATTAGTATTGCAAAAAACTGTTTCAGAACCTTTTATAGAGGATTCATAACATGGATGTAGATAAAGTCTTGTATGCAACTGTACATAATTAGGTATTAAAACACGAATGTGGGTTTATCACACGAGGCGAAGCCGAGTGTGATAATAGTATCACATGAGTGTACGCCCTTATTATACGTCAGTTGCATAAATAACTATTATTGCATTCCACATGTAGGTCATGAGCTGTAATAGGTATATATCTGTATGAACATAAGGTTTAAACTGTTTTGTTGGCTAGTTTACACTCGCTCCACCATGGTCGGACTTTTAACTGGCTGCAGTAAACTGACACTTCTAATGTCATTTTTACTGTCATTTCGCTATCAAATGGGAACATTTTTTAACGAAATGACTTAAAAGAAGTGTCATTTTACTGCAGATAATTAAAAGTCCTACCACAGATGTTAAATTGCAAAATATGTGACGTCACACTATGAAGAAGGGAGTCTCACAAAATGTGTCCAGCCAGCTCAAAACGTCATGAAATTCGTGAATCTTAATTAGCCACGGACACCTTACACAGTCTCATCTTTCAAACAAACCTTTTAACATAAACTCATTATCCTAAGGATAGGTAAGTACTTATGGGCGAAGATCAAGTTTTGTAAATCTATCTAAAAATGTGCACAGCCTAGTTGACGGTTGACATACGTCTCACAAAAGTCAACGACAAGACTGCGCGTCATTTGTTTGGAAGCTTCTAGAAGCTTCGACTCGACCTTATTGGCCGAGCGGGTTGTGGCGGGAGCGGTTAGAAAAGGAGTCGCGTTATATCTTCTCCCTTTTCACCAGGTTATGACCCCATACCTGGTCAAAAAAAGTAAGATTCGAGTTATAACCGCTTATATTTTGTTTTCTCCCCAGCTCCTGGTGTATAAAACTGTGCCTGCTCTGCGGCAGTAGCGGCGCCCACATCGCCTGCCTGTCTGTGGACCCCACAACGGTTCACGTGTGCGTCACTTGCACTCCCGCCGCGCCAGACCACATAGAACAACTCGCCAGCTGTATTGAAGCAGGTAACGTTCATTTCATATTAATATCATCAACATCTACCGAGTTTGAGGAGCTCGTAGCTAAGTAATAACAGCCTCACGGGTCGATCCGTCAGGTTAAGCTACGCTTGCCGGGGTTGGTCAGTGGATGGGTGACCATCTTTACATACCGAGACTCCTCCGTGCCTCGGAAAGCGTCGTCATTCGTGGATCTGTCAATCTGCCTAGCCTTTTCCCAACTATGTTGGGGTCGGCTTCCAGTCTAACCGGATGCAGCTGAATACATACTTTACATGGAGCGACTGCCTGTCTGACCTCCACAACCCAGTAACTGGGTAATACGATAACCCTTGGTAAGACTGGTTGTCAGACTTTCGGGCTTCTGACGACCCGTAACGACTGTCAAAGATCCACAAATGACAGCCGGACCAACGGCTTAACGTGCTTTCCGAGGCACGAGAAGGAGTCTCGGTGTGTAAAGATTAACCTGATGAATCGACCCGTGCGGCTGTTATTCCTAGTTCACCCGTGTAATATCTTAAAACCAACTTAGTGGGTTTAATACTTAAACTGGAAAACTTTTCCTGATATAATTGGTAATTAATGCACGAGATTGCACTCCCCGTGTCACATTCCATTCTTAAGTCACAACCGTGCACACTTACATAAATCATAATAGGTTCACACTTTCCAAGTGATAAGCGATTAATAGGTACTATTACCTCGTCACTGTCGCTCTCCGTCGAGTAAGCGCCACACCTGTCGCCGTTGCCATGTCCGTCTTCTTTTATGGTATTTAAGGAATTATTCTTGGTCAATCTCGGACACATCCTCTTCAAATGTCCCTCCTGGGTACAAATTCTACACACATACAGTTTGAATTTACACGTATTCGAATTGTGTTTGCCTCCACAGACTTTGCATTCCTCATTTTTAGTGCCCGCTCGAAGTAAGTTGTAACCCGCTCCGCTTGTGGTACTTGGACCGCCGCCGCCGGATTGTCGTGAGTCACGCGTCGAGCGAGTGTTTCGCCTCGCGGCCGGCCGATAGCCGCCCTCATGCCCGATCTTATGAACGGGTATGGACTCCGCATCCGCTGCACTGCCGCCGGTTTTTCTTCTCGTACCGTCTTCCACTATTGCCGCGTTAGTCTCAGCCGCCTCCATCGATAAGGCCAGCTTATACGCCCGGTCGATACTGATGCTGTCGTCTTCAGTAAACAACTTCTGCCGAATGTCATCGTTTACTAAGCCGCACACTAATTGATCTCTCATATTTTCTTTTAAACTGTCCGCCGTAAAACAACAATCTTTACTCAGTCTTTTAAGCTCCGAGAAGTACGTCGCGATATTTTCACCAGGTTTTTGAATCCGTTGCCGAAATTTGAACCTCTCAGCGAGCATACACGGTTTGGGGTTTAAGTGTCCTTTCATTACCGCTATTAACTCCGTATAAGTCTTTGCGGATGGTTTAACGGGTGTGCATAAATTAACCATTAACTCATATGCACTATTACCAATGACAGTAATTAAAGTTGCGACTTTTAATTCACTTTTTACACTGTTGGCAATAAAGTATTGATCTAATCGATCCACATACGTGTCCCAATTGTCTTTCGTTAGGTCAAACGCACCGATCTTTCCAACCGCCATTTTAAGTCCGTTATTCAACTTCACACCGCTCAGTTCGTACACGGAAAAAAAAAATATTTCCACAGCACCTTTAGAGTTTTCTGGTCGCAACATAAAATTTACACGCGTGAAATCACTTAATCGTCGCCACTGAGGAATCTCTGGACACTGGGAACCCCGGGAAATCGGCTGCAGTAAAACCACGTCAATCGCGTAACAGATTTATTGAGAGACTAGCTCACACATGCAAGGTTGTACATACCCACTTATTGCATAGAATATATAATATAGAAATACCTACATCACAGCCACGAGCTCTTCTTTTCTTTCATTATGCAACACAAAAACATTAAATTAAAATAATTGTCAAATCAAATAAACAATTATAAGAACTCATATAACCTGTTAGTAAATAAGCTAATTATTTTTCATGGAACAACTGTCTATCTGACCTCCACAACCCAATTACTGGTAAGATGGGTGGGCAAGTCAACAATAAATAATTATAATAAAACTGTTAAATGTTTCAGTGATCACTCAGGAGCAGCAACAGTCATCGTCGCGCGCTCGTCGCGGCCCCGTCATGCCGTCGAGAATGTCGTTACGACGTACCAAACGACATATCAACTATCAAAGTTTGTAAGTATACCTAATTACTGTAGAGTCAGTTATACAATACTAGCTGTGCCCCGCGGTTTCACCCGTAGACTGGGATAAAAAGTAGCCTATGTGTTAATCCAGGGTATAAGCTATCTACATACCAAATTTCATACAAATCGGTCCAGCCGTTTGAGCGTGAAGAAGTAACAAACATACAAACACATACACTCACAAACTTTCGCCTTTATAATGTTAGTGTGATAGTACTTTTGCCCGCGTGGAGGTCGAAGATTATCCCACGCAACAGCCCACAGGAACGTACTACCGGTATAAAAAGTGTCCTATGTCCTAATCCAGGTCATGGTCGGTATTGTCTCTCCTTCTCCCCTTTAATCCATCCAAAGGTTGTCTGTAAAAGAAGAAGAAGAATAAGGCCGCCCTAAAAAATTACAGATATAAATGTTGAAATTTTACATAGGGTGACACACCCTATGTAAAATTTCAACATTTATATCTGTAATTTTTATGGTGTGCATAATAAAGAGTATTCTATCTATCTATGGTCTAGCCATTTACTAAATTTCTTTCAAATCCGTTCAGCAGTTTCAGCGTGACAAACAAACATTTACAAACAACACTTTCGCATTTTTATATTAGTTTGTTACTTGAAAATTTCACTAATACAGCTGATTACGGGGTCAACGACCGGTGGTCGCGTGAACTGCGTTAATCTTGATTTAAAGTATTTTTTGATAATTATATTAATGCATTTAATAATTATAAAATATTTTTCATTATTTTCAGGCCTTCATGTTCGTCTTCGGGAGTTTGGATTGTCAAAACTGAAGTTGAGTCAGAAAGTGAGTTATTATTGAATTACTATTTAATTTTAGGGAGACCTTTATCATGATTAAATAGTGTTAGGAATCAGAAGTGTAAATAATAAAAACTTTTTACAAAAAAAAACAACCGACGCCCGAAAAAACACTACAAAGTGAAAAATAACTTTAATTTCGGAAGTCGGTGTCTTTGTTTTTTTATTTAGTTTCGTTTTTTTTTGCCACCGACTTCCGAAATTAAAGTTATTTGTCACTTCGTAGTGTTTTTTGGGAGTCGGTGTTTTTTTTTTGTAAAAAGTTTTTATTTTTCACTGTTTAGTGGCACCTACCCCACACAAAGCCACTCAACGTGAAGATATTTATATGCGACCATCTCAGGAGTATACCATTTCAAATAAAAGTTTGCAAAAAAGCAAATACGTCGCGCTAAGTCGTGTCAGAAGTTTGGTAGACGTAGTTTTATGTTCACGGAGATAACGGGGCTTCGAAATCTGCCTTCTCACAATCAAGGCCACACATAACATACAACTCAAGTAGCGCAATTTGAAGCTGCATAAAGTTACCATTAAATCATTTATAGCCAGAGTGCACCTCATCACAATTCCAATAAGCCCAAACACGGCTAGGATACATTGTTTTATTACTGAGTTCCGATGCCTACCTCCCGGCTTCTTCATCAGATCGGTTCGATGGTACCATTTTGACGACACGGTTGGCGCAGTGGTTGAGCGATTGACTGCTGCGCAGCATGTCGCGGGTTCGATTCCCCACGATCCCGCACGGAACAAATATTTGTACGACCTACAAGTATTTGTTCCGAATCTGGGTGTTTTTCTATCTATAATAAGTATGTATTTACAAAAAAAAAAAATGTATATAAGTAGTTTATCAGCCATCTCGTTACCATAACACAAGCATTAGGTTGCTTAGCTTGGGACTAGATGGCGTTGTGTGAAATGTCCAAGGATATTTATTTATTTATTTATTTTCATCAGAACCATTTATTTAGAGCTTCGTCATAGTCGCTTTATCTTATCGCCATCCGAGAAATAATTATTATCGTTTAGGAGTTCCCGTGGCCATCTGTGGTCTTCTTCATCAGTTCCACTTCACCAGATGATACTTTCTGAATGCAAACGCTTGATTTGTTAATGAAAATACCAAAATCGCTTTATGTATGCCTATAATATTTGAGGAGTTCCCTCGATTCCTCATGGAAATTCCTTCTGATGATGGATCCCATCATCAGAACTGGATTTTGATAAAAATGGGACCAATCTGGAAGTATATCCTTTCAAATAAAAAAAGAATTTTCCAAATCGTTTCATAAATGACGGAGTACTGAGGTAACAAACATTAAAAAAAAAAATACAACTGAATTGAGAACCTCCTCCTTTTTTTTGAAGTCGGTTAAAAAGAGAAGTCCTGAGTAGTCCTGACTGTTCGACTAACTCAGCAACGCCTAGCCCAAACCCTGAAATGAACCTATAAAGCTGAAATTTTGCACAGAGGTTCCCTTTATAATGTAGACAAGGAATTCGCGGTATTTTGCGACATCACGCGGGCGAAGCCGCGCGGGAAGTACTAGTAAGTTATAAAAAAATAAACATTCTTTATACAAAAGAGTTCCGTAGTGGAAAAGAATTTATCCCAAAAATAAACTTAACATTGTAGGTACTTGAAAAACATATTCCCATACTGCTGATTGCCGTATTGCTGATTTTAATGATTATAATTCTGTAAAGCCATGTTAGTTACGGGGGCGAATCATATTTTAATCAACAACAATGCGTTTCAAATAAGAATAGGATCGACTTAGCGCCATGTTTTGACGTCATAGCTGTCAAATCGAATAAATTGGGTAGGGTGAGCAAAACAAGATATTTTTTAAATAACATTTATTTACGATTCATGAACGAAAAATTTTTAATTATTTCTGGTAAATTGTTGCAACTGTAAAAATATGAAAGAAAGTAGTATAATTTTTAAAAAACTAATTACGACAAACTTTTTTATGTTTTTTTTTTTCACTTTGACATAACTAAGACTCGGTTAAACAAAACAAAACAAGTTATTGATACGCAAATAAGTTTTCTTTGCAAACCATACTTTTCAATCAACATTTGACAGATAGAGGTCATTGACGTTCCTATTCTTATTTGAATTGCATTGTACAACCTGACACTGACCTGCAAATTGCAAAGAACGTAAGAAAATTTGAATTTCGCTACCTTAGCGCATCCCCCTAACGTGCTTTCCGAGGGACGGAGTGGTCTCGGTATGTTATGGGTGGATCCATCCACGGACTGACCTCGGCAAGCGTTGCTTAACAGCCTATACTACCTCAAATGGCTTAGCATGATCCTCCGTTATGTCGAAAATACTGCAGCATTAATTTTGAAATAAATATTTGGTAAAGTTGAGGATTAATGTTAGGTACTAAGTTAGACGAAAACACGATTCAATAAAACTCTATAGAAAAAAAATCCAAAGTTACCTCCAAACCAAACAATAAACCGCTGGTATTCAAAAAAATACTTCAAATTAGACCATGAAACTTTGCACTAACTGAAGTTTAAAGCAGGTCTTATATTTTTTATTTTATTCAAATTACCATTATTTTCACCGTAAAAAGCAATTACCTAAACTATCGGTGCCCAGCACCGCACTCAGTTATTTATTTTATTTATTTTTATTTTTATTATAACATTTTACAAACAAAACCTTAAGCTAAGAACTATGCCCCGCAAAACCGTCTCGCTCTCCCTTAGTCTGCGAGCAGTATCGTGTGAGCGAGATAAAAACCTGAGGTAGTATCTATAGGCTCTTAACCTTGAAGATCGACCCCTGTTATTATTTTGTGAATATTTATTCATCACAATTATCTTTTTCAGCCCCCACTTCCAACACGTCATCGAGCCGCCAAGATCTAAACCTGAAAACCCCGAAAAAACTTCAAGAATTCGACTCAAAATCGAACATTCTAAAAAACAAGTCGACACCCACAAAGATAGACTTCAAATCGACTTTGAAAGCCTCGAACGACTTCGAGACTCAATCTCCTGGTAAAGGATTGGAACTGAAGTATATTTCTCCCAGTAAGCTGCTTGAGGATAGTTTGAAGAATAGGATGGGAGGAAATGATGTTGTATTGGATAAAAAGTTGATGGAGGATCTGAGGGTGAAGTTCAGGAAACCGAAACCTTTGAGTCAGAAGAGGAAGATGGTGAAGTAAGTATGTTTTCTATTTAACATGACATCACGCCGGTAAGCCCCGAAGGGTTAAGCAGAGGCGTACCTATAGTACACCCACATTTATATACAGGGTGGTCAAAAAGTCGTGGATCAAACGAAATAGAGAGATAAAGGAGGTCATTTCCAACAAAAAATCTTTCTACAGCATGGCCATAATTCAATTGCTCTTGAAATAAGGATGGCCAAATCGTACCTGACGACGATGCGGTGGTGTACAGATATGCCATATATGTGAAAAAATCTATTATTTTATAAGGTCTTAAAAAACATAAGAAATAGACATTTAAGTCGCCAGAAAAAAATGATATACACATTTTTTTGTTAATAGCATAATTTGCAAATTATTTAGAATAACATGTTCAGAACGCACCTTTGACGATTCATTTTGCTTAAGAAATGATTTAGTACTCAAAGATTATAATTATTCACGTTTTTCTGAATAGTTATTATATGTAATTCAATTCTATATACTTGTGTATATAGAACACAACTTGTGTATACTTGTGTGTCAACTAGTGCTGTTTTTATTATGTATTGGATTCTTGTCATAAAAATAATTACGTGGGTTCATAGTAAGTATCAGCATTTTGTTCAATTGTTTACAACGGAACGTCATAATATGTCATCGACGCGCGCCATTGATTGACAGTGTCAATACTGTCAATCACACCGCACACGGGTGTCAATTTGACACTAATATAATACTGTAGTCTTTGCACCCGGCGATCTCGCATTGTTGTGTTATTGTTGTTAGTGTGAATATTGTGATACCTACTGTACTGTTTTGGATTTCCTTCTGTTGTTTGACCTTGGCATTGTTTTACAGACTGATAACTAGGTACCGCTTGTGACGATTATTCTGTGCTTTTGATTTCCGGGCACCGATAACCTCAAAAGTATTTTTTGCATTATTAAAATATCTTGGCTATTTAGATATTATTTTCGAAAGGGATGGTGTATACTACATAAAAACAATCAAATCTCAATATAATTTGTTTTTGTACACTGAAAATAAAACTCAGGTCCAGCTTCTATAGAAATTTGGCCGATGTTCTTTGGCACCCAGAGCCGCAATTAGACTAATTTAAAAAAAAAATGTGATATAAAACAATAAAACAAACGGTGTTGTATCATTACTAGATAATGTATCAGCGCTACAAAAGTTCTATTGCGGCTTTGGGTACCAAAATCAAAATCAAAAGTCCTTTATTCAAATTAGGCTGAGAATCAGCACTTTTTGAACGTCGAAATTACAGTAAGTCAGTCCCCACAAAACGCCCACCCTTCACCACTTCCTAGTGCTTTAGCTGGGAAGAAGAAGTAGCGGAACAAACTCCCCAGCAGCACAGCTGTCGGTTCAGTTAGAAGAACTAGATTCTATACAATAGTACCTAGGTATGCAAAATAATTTACGCAACACAATACATTAAATTATATTTTTGTCAAATAAAATAAACAATTTTAGTACTTAACTCATGTAACCAAATTTCAAGAGCAATTAATTTTTAGGGCAATTGCATTATGGCCATGCTGTAGAAAGATTTTTTGTTGGAAATGACCTCCTTTATCTCTATTTCGTTTGATCCACGACTTTTTGACCATCCTGTATACAAGGTGTAAGGGACAGCCCTCCGCAAACTGACAGGGTGCATTCAGCTCTTCATTTTGAATCATATTCTACCGGAAATTTTCTCAGGAAAATTTTCATTTTTTAATTTTTTTTTTCAGTTACATTTTCATTATTTCAATGTAAACTTGCATTGTGTGTTTGCAGCATTCCATTTATGTAAAATAAAAACTGCAAAAAAAAAACAGCAAAAAAAAAACCAGCAATGGATGTTGAAATACTCTAACCAACGACGCGAGTAATCAGCTGTTCACTTTCTGTCTAGCTACAGAGTTCATCGAACTCACCGCATAAGTACTACCTACCCCTCCTAACCAGTAATAGACGTTCCGATTTGTGCACAAAAACACAAACAAATCAGGTTTATTGGATTCCCTTAACGTTCCTGAAAAAATTTCATGTACCAGTCATCTTAGTAAGACATACTGAATTCACCCTATCAGTTTGCGGAGGGCTGTCCCTTACACCCTGTATATAAAAGGCAAAAGTGATTCGACTGATGCATCAACGCACAGCCCAAACTGCTTGGTCTAGAGATTCCAAATTTGGCACGTAGGTTCCTTATGAGGTCTAGGAAAGGATTTTTCAAAATTCACGGCCTAAGGGGGTGAAACGGGGGTCCAGTTTGTATGAAAAATCTTATTCCTTGAGTCAGACTTGAAACTTCCTCGCGGGCGAAGCCGCGGGAAAAAGCTAGTTTAAAATAAAAATATCCATGTAAAATAATGGTATTCAGCTGCATCCGGTAGACTGGAAGCCGACCCCAACATAGTTGGGAAAAGGCCAGGCAGATTGATTGATTGAATTAATAAATTGAAAAAAATCAAACAAATTAAATAAGAACCAAAATTAGTATCACTATGCAAACGACTCATTCATGAAGCTATTGTTCTATGTCAGCTGGTAAGAGGTTGTTGACTGACGCCTTTTTTTTTGTTCATCGTTCGTCTATTGTTCTGACCCAGCTGTGAGTAGCTTCATGAATGAATTTTTTTGCAAACCCCCAGAAAAAAACTCGAGTGGCGTGACCTTTTTTTTCTCGTTCGTTTTAATTTATTCTCTGCGCTACAGGCTCCCAAGATTTTATTTTAGAAAATTGTAAATAAATCAATAAATAATAACGTTTATTGAAATTAAAATATCTTTATAAAACGAAAACGTGGAACCATATACGCGTGTCAAGTTAATGTCGTGATTGCAGCAGCACAACTTATTTTTGTTAATGAGCATATATTTTTTTACAGTGACATCTTGAACGGCGTTTTCGACAGCTTGCTGAAAGAGCCGAAACAAAAGGAGCCAGTGATACAGTGGTGCTCGCCTAAGAAGTGTGATATCATTCAGGATGTTAAAGAAATATTAGATGTAAGTGTTCACTACGATAAATTATTTACCTTAAATCTCTTTGACTACAATTAAGGTCGATTTTACCAATGCCAGATGTCTTTAAAGACGCTGTTACAAATGGGTAGTCAAATCATTACTTTTTTACTCAAAAGTGTGGCTTTGCTTTCTTAAAATGTTTTTTGGTCAAATTGTTGATAAATGTGCATGGTACGATTCTGAACCATAAATATAATTTTAGATAGGTACAGTTTCAAAATAATGGTACCGAAGTGATTTTTTTTACCGTTATTGAGAAGCTGTACATATCTAAAATTTCGTTTATAGTACAGAATCGTATCATGCACACTTATCAACAATTTAACCAAAAAACATTTTAAGAAAGCAAAGCATTTTATTTAATAAACACACTTTTATGTAAAAAAGTAATGATTTGACTACCCATTTGTAACAGCGTCCTTAGAACTCACAGTTTTCCTTATTGTACAGGGTGTTATGTAAAACGAGACATACTTTAACGGAGTTTAGTACTCATGAAGCTGAGCTGATTCGACTCCACACACCAAATAATTATCTTCGTAGCAGAAAACCTAAGCGTGCCTTCGTGTTGGACTGCAGCCCGTGCTGCGTCTCCCGTACCGCGCGTGCTGACCGCACTAAATAAGCTCGTGGAAGCCAACCCGGACTGCGATCTGTTCGTTCATAAATTCACCAATTTAATGGTTAGCGTCAGTGAAGTTCTAACAGTACGGAAGTCAAAAATGGCTACTTTACAGGAGAGCGAAAAAACTGTATGAGATTAATGGGGCTTGCGCTTGGGGCCATATTGTGTTTAATTATTAATAACAAATTTGTATTAATAATTAAACACAATGTGGCCTTATGCGTGAGTTACATTCATTTCATACAGTTTTTTCAACATCGTAGCACTTGATGCACGATGAATTTGTACGTGAATGGCTGACATATGCAGTGTTGGCGCCAACAACTGAGATACGCAGTGTAACTATTTTTCAAATAACGCATTCGTATTGGTCAGTTTACTGTGTTTTGATTGGTCGATACGATGCGCGCCATTAAGCTTTATCCAATGACATTCAAATCTCAAAACACTCATAAAATGACTTACGCACTGTTAGAACTTCACTGACGTTATGTGCCTAAATTATTGTGAGCAGAATTGTATTTAATTTTTGTTACTCATTAGTTTATGGTTTATGTTTATACTTCTATACGAGGAGCTCGTGGCTAAGGAGGAGCTCGTGGCTAAGTAATAACAGCCGCAGGGGTCGATCCGTCAGGTTAAGCTACGCTTGCCGGGGTTGGTCAGTGGATGGGTGACCATCTTTACATATCGAGATTCCTCCGTGCCTCGGAAAGCACGTTAAGCCGTTGGTCCCGGCTGTTATTCGTGGATCTTTGACAGTCGTTACGGGTCGTCAGAAGCCCGTCTGACAACCAGTCTTACCAAGGGGTATCGTATTACCCAGTTACTGGGTTGTGGAGGTCAGATAGGCAGTCGCTCCATGTAAAATACTGGTATTCAGCTGCATCCGGTTAGACTGGAAGCCGACCCCGACATAGTTGGAAAAGGCTAGGCAGATTGATTGACGTTGATTTATGTAATTGGTTTCGTAAGCCGTGTAAATCAAATAAATAAAATAAAAATAAATGAAAATGAACAACTTTTACCATGGAACTAACGCTGAAGTATGAAAAAGAAAATCATCTGTTTGCTCTACAAAGTGCAAAATGTACGGGATAGCAGATTTTTTTTTTCATATGTCAGGGTCAGTTCCATGGTAAAAGTTGTTCATTTTCATGAGCACTACATTCCGTTAAAGTATGTCCCTCGTTTAACCTAACACCCTGTATATGCGATGATGCTCGTTGTACGGCGATGAATAGAAGTAAATAAAAACGCCCAGTTAATTGTGTGATAATAGTATCACAGGAGTGTTTTAATACCTAATTATGTACAGTTGCATACAAGACTTTATCTACATCCATGTTATGAATACTCTGTAAAAGGTTCTGAAACAGTTTTTTGCAATACTAATACTCGTATCGAACATGGCGGCCGGCGTCATAGTATACGACGTGAATTCGAATAAGTTCTTTTTAGGGTTCCGTACCAAAATGGTAAAAAAGGAACCCTTATGGTGTGACTCCAGTCTGTCTGTCTGTCTGTCTGTCACAGCTAGATATCTCTAGAACTACTAATGCTATCAACTTGAAATTTGGAACAGTTTTAGATGACGTTTACCCAACTATTTTGCAAATAAGAAAGAAGTAAAAATATTTATGTTTTTTTTGTAACAGGGTCTTAAAAAATCAAAGTGATGCTACTAGGGCATGTGGGGTATCATATGAAAGAACGCTGCTTGCACATTCTTAAACTATTTTTTATTTTTTTTTAGGCCGCATAGTTTTCGACTTTTGATGAAAAATGTAAAAAAATACCGTCCCCCCCCCCCCTTATCTCCGAAGTTTGCAAAGATAAAATCTGAAATTATTCTGTTATAGAAGTTTATGTAAAGATTACAGGAAAAATAAAACGATGTCTCTAAGTAGCACACTTTTTCAGAAATCGGAACGGAACCCTCGGTGCGCGAGTCCGACTCGCTCTTGACCGGTTTTTTAAATTACGGCGCTGTTGTAGTGAAACGCGCGTGCATTACAATGTTCTTTTTTTGAAAACGAGTTGCATTATGAAATTCAGTACAACATTAAAACACCCGTTATGATGCTATTATGGTTACCATGGTTACTATGACACTGGCTGTTTTAATTTTGGCAATAAGCTAACTGTTTCAGAAACTTTTGTAGAGGATTTATAGCATGGGTGTAGATAAAACAATTTAAACATAACGTAATTCGTGTAAAATAATATTATGAAATTTTTCTTATAAAATAAATATATAACTTAAGTGGAATACTAAAGAGGGCGCGCCTCGGTTGCGCAGACTTCTAGAAAATACCACGCTAACGTCATTCGTCGTCTGCAAAGTGTGCATTCACTAGCACCATGACTAGCACACATATGCGAGACGTTAACACTTACAAAAACATTATTCCATGCATAAATGCTGATATCTAATGATGGAAAAGCGGCCTAAAATCGGTTCTGTGATTGAAAAAATCAGCTGTTCCCTATACAGGGTGTAAGTGTAAACAGTGGCATCAGTGGTGGTGGTTTAAGGGATCATTGTATTGTCATTATGAACAACTTACTATGGGACCAAACCAGAAATAGCGAAAAAAAAGTCTGCTGTTCCCTACATTTTGACGAATTATGCGAACATAAATGTACTGAACAGCTGATTTTTTTTTTTCGCGATTTCAGGTATGGTCCCATAGTAAAAGTTGTTTTTAATGATGAGTACAATGATCCCTTAAAATAATGGCACTGTTTACACTTACACTCAGTATTTTGACGAGTTATGCGGACATAAATGTAGGAAACAGCTGATTTTCTTTTTCGCGATTTCAGGTTTGGTCCCATGTTAAAAGTTGTTCATAATGATGAGTACAAAGACCCTGTAAGAGGTTGTGCGTTAATTCCAGGACATAAAAACATCTCTTTTTTTGCAGGACACGCCACCTTCCAATTCTGATAAAGAAAACTCAAAAACACCGGTCAAACAGTTAGTCAAAGAATCCGAAAACTCCTTCACAACACCTAAGAGACCTCGCTCCACCGATTTAATTCTTAAATTCAAAACTGAACCAGAAAATATATACCCCACTATCAATTCACCAAAAAATCTCAAAACAGTGGACATTTTAAAAGATTCCAGCTTAGAGATATCAGCTAAAGACGAAATTATTAACATTGATGTTATCAAAATAGAAAACAGTCAAAATTATGAATTTTTAAAGCAACTCGAACTTAAATCTCCAGAGAAAAGTAAGAAATGTGCTTTTAAATTCAGTCCTTTTAACAAGGAGGTGTTGGATACCGAAAATATAGATATTGATATGGAAAGTTTTAAAGATCGGTATTTAAACGAGGTTGGACTCCAAAGGGTTGTTAAACTAACTAAAACAGAGGTCATCACACCAGACGAGAAACATCCAGAAAAAAAATCATCAAAAAAAAATAAACGTAAAAGAAAATTGGATGACGACAAAGTCGTTTTAAAGTACGAGTCGAAGAAACGGAAAAAAGATCGCAAAAATATTTCAATCAAGAATAAAAATATTAAATTGAAAATAAAATGGCGGAAGGAGCAATTTAAGTTGAAAATTACCGACTCTAAGAAAAAGAAGAAGAAATCTAAGAAGTATAAACAGTATATACTGGAATGTTCGCCAAAGAACTGCTCTTCGATTAAACCAATTAATGATTTCGTCAGTCCAATGATAAAAAAGAAATCTAAAAAACAACAAACAACTTCAGATAATTTGATACAGACTTCAATTCAAAAGTTTTTTCATGTCAAGACTCCGAGTAAGTCATCATCAGCCTAGCCTTTTCCCAACTGTGTTGGGGTCGGCTTCCAGTCTAACCGGATGCAGCTGAATACCAGTATTTTACATGGAGCGACTGCCTATCTGACCTCCACAACCAATTTTACTGGGTAACACAAATAGCCCATAGTATCTCCGCACAGTATAAGTTCCGGTTAACTGAACAAAAAGTACTAGGCTTGCATGAATTCAAGATTTCAATCATTAGCACAGATTAATACAGATGGGACACTCCGCAAAATCATTTAAATAAAAAGCGACTCTTGCTACGACACAATAAAGTGCAATTCAGGTCGCACAACGCTTATTACCTACAGTTATATTCAACTACAAGTTGCCTCTCTTTCTATCGCGTAACTCTTATACTTTCTGACCTACTGAATTAGCCCCGCGGACGGGGCCCGCCGCGGACTTATAGCTTCAAACCTAAACTGCGGAGTGTTCCATCTGTATTAATCTAGTGTTATCCCACAAATAGGATTTGGATGTTGGCACATTAACTTAAAACACCAGCCAAGTTCGTGTCGGGCCACTCACAATGAAGGGTTCCGTAGTTAGGATGAATTTATCCCAAAAACAAACTTAACATTGTAGTTGAAAACTATGTTCTCCCATACATTGATATACGTCGCGGTCAATTCTCCGATAGCAAATGTATGTTTGTATTAGCAAAAAAAAAACAATTTTTTCGTGATAGAACTACAAATTAACGGTTTTCAGACATTTTCTTTTACTTGTGCTGTGAGACCTTGCTTCTTGCCAAATTTCATGATTCTAAGTCAGCGGGAAGTACCCTATAGGTTTTGATTTAGTTGCGAGTGTCAAAATATGACGCATTAATGGCCGTATTTTTTGATTGCGTTGACTTAGAAGCTTGATTTTTTTAGAGCTCCAAGGGACCGTAGACCTACTTATTTGATATTAATTTGAACTTGATACCTCCACGTGTTCCTGATAAAAAGGGTCTTGACAGACGGACAATGAAGTGATCCTATAAGTTTTCCCTTTTGAGGTATTGAACCCTAAGTAAGGCTTGCATGAGTTCAAGATATTCAACAAGACATAACGATCCGTCAAAGCATTTGTCAAGTTAAATTTTTCGGATGGGCAAAAACATCGGGATTAAGGTAATTTCATTTTTTCATTCTTATAAATTGTCACGCTCATACTGAGCATGTCGCGCGGACACAGATTCGCCCGGTTACCACTTCTCCTGTTTTTTTTATATTTCTATGGTAACAACTATCAAATCGTGTTAGTACATTCTTCGTTCGGACTCAGAACGAATCCTCCGTCCGTAAGTGATACGGAGTAGGAAACGCCCGTAATAAAGCCAGAAACAATGGTCTTCCTGCAGGAGTAGATCCCCTGGAATGGCAACGCTCCTGCTATTTCGCTAGTATTGAGGATGGCCAGGCGTTGGTGACAACTTACCATGCCAGGACATAAGATTGACTAATCATTTATCACTCTCCTGCCCTTATCCAGTGGCGTAACTATAGGGTGGCAAGTCGGCAAAATGCCACGGGGCCCCAGCCGGAAGGGGCCTCCGGTTAAGCAATAGTTAAGCAAAATAGCAAAAAAAAAAATAGTTAAAATAATGTTACATAAAATAATAGTAGTATAAAAACCGGTCAAGAGCTAGTCGGACTCGCGCACCAAGGGTTCCCCGTTCCGATTTCTGAAAAAACGTGCTACTTAGAGACATCGTTTTATTTTTCCTGTAATCTTTACATAAACTTCTATCACCTAGAAAAATCTTTTTGGGAACGGTTTTTTTTTACATTTTTCATCAGAAGTCGAAAACTATGCGGCCTAAAAAAAAGAAAAAAAATGTTTGAGAATGTGCACACAGCGCTCTTTCATATGATACCCCACATTTTCAGTCAATGTTGCAAAAAAAAATATTAATATTTTTATCATAGACTTATAAAAAAAGATGGACTCCGCGCTACGCATATCGAAAGTGAAGCACAGTAAGTATGCCGGACCGTTTGTACAAACACGCCTCGCGCACACATTTACATCATAGTATGCCGACCGGCCGCCATTACGTGACACGAGCGACGCCGTCTTTGCAGGTACTCAAATCATGCACACATAGATCGGTACGGTGCTTCACTTTCAATATTCGTGGCGCAGAGTCCATCTTTTTTTATAAGTCTATGATTTTTATTTCTTTCTTATTTGCAAAATAGTTGGGTAAATGTCATCTAAAACTGTTCCAAATTTCAAGTTGATAGCATTAGTAGTTTTTGAGATATCCAGCTTTGACAGACAGACAGACTGAGTCACATCTTATGGGTTCCTTTTTTACCATTTTATTTTATTTTCCTTTATTGGCCAACCAACAATTATTGTTTACACTGATGACATTTAAAGTAATTATATAATATCTAAGGTTAGTGTAACAATTAATTACAGGTTACCACCACATGCCCCATAAACTAATAAGATGTGCCACAAGCACTTGATTTTGGTACGGAACCCTAAAAATAGTTAAAAAAATAGCAAAGTGTGGCATCCGATGAATTAGCCACGGGCCTCGAACGGTATAGTTACGCCAGTTACGCGTCTTTTTCTTCCATACTTCTCTATTAGTCGTCGTGTAATAGAATAATTAATACATAGTTATAGAGGCCATTTATATAATACTAGCTTTTGCCCGCGGCTTCGCCCGCGTGGATGTCGAAAAATATCTTACGGGAACATACAATGCGTTTCAAATAAGAATAGGAACGTCAATGACCTCTATCTGTCAAATGTTGATTGAAAAGTACGGTTTGCAAAGAAAACTTATTTGCGTATCAATAACGTTTTGTTTTGTCTTAGCTAAATCAAAGTGAAAACAGACATCAAAAAATTATTCATAATTAGTTTTTTATAAATTATGCTTCTTTCTTTCATATTTTCATTGTTGGTAACAATTTTTTTCATTTTTTTCAAATTCTTCATTCGTGATTCGTAAATAAATGTTAACTAAAAAATATCTTGTTTTGCTCACCCTACCCAATTCAGTCGATTTGACAGCTATGACGTCACAACATGGCGCTGAGTCGATCCTATTCTTATTTGAAACGCACTGTACTACCGGGAATTCCTTCCTTATTCCTTATCTACATTATAAAGGGAACCTCTGTGCATTTCAGCTTTCTAGGTCCAATTTGGGTTGGGCGTTGATGAGTCCGTCAATCAGTCAGTCAGGACTTCTCTTTTTATTTATATAGAATATTGTAAAATATCATCGAATAAAATTAGTGAGTGCCTTTTTATAAAAAGTAATAGAATAATTAATCGTTTTTTATAGGCCATTTATATAATATTTATAATTATAAAAATAATGGAAGCCCTATTATGCTTCCCTGAGGAACACCACAACTATTTATTTTTAACACTGTTTTTTTTTGTTATTGTCAATTTTTAATACTACTGTCCTTAGCTGGCGACGATGATGCACCTCGAAGATGATGTTTAATTTAGTTTTAGTAGGTATTTGATCATCGCGACATTCTATGTTCTATGTATTGTGCAATTTTATTTTATGCCGAGTGCGTTTCATCTAAGGTTTGATCAAAAGATCAAATAGTTCCTCTGCCGTAATGTTGGCTCCACTATCTAATGTTAAAGTTTAACAGTCGAGCCAACATTACGGCAGAAGAACCAAAGAAGAACTATGTATTTGATGAAACGCACTCTAATAGGGATCTTATCTGAATTAGATTGATTTTATTAAATTTTTTATAAATATTGTTGATTAATGAACCACATATTCTTTGCAAATACATAAATATAGGCCAAGGTGTAACCATGCACGGCTATAGCGGAGTTTCGATGTAGTGTTGACTACTATAAATTCTACCAAAATGGTATGATTTGCTTTATTTTTTTTTATTTTGAGAAATGTATGTTATGATGCATTTTTACTGTCAACAAATGCGATCTCTTAGTTTTTTTTATGCACAGATTTGAACAAAATATGTAGTCCTTAGTATAATGGGATGACTTGTAAATTACATGCAAATAATGAAAGTGTTATTAGTAGTTCATTTGGGCCCTTTAGAATCGAAGATGCTTCACTTATTTTCACCGAATGGACATAGGTTTTTTGAAAGTTTTTCTTTATTACTGTTAACTATTTACCACTACGTTCAACATTTTTTTTTATCCTTTGTATTAAACCGTTTTAAAAAATGTTTTAATTAAGTTTTTGTTAAGCAATAATGATTGATATAGCTATTTTTACGTAATATGTTTAGATGTAACTTTGAAAATAAATACAATTTCAAATGATTTTCTGTTTAATTTATATTCAAAGCCACAGCGAAATCACCCCATAGAAAACCATGCCACGAAAAAATATTTCTAGTAAATTTAAAAAAAACGAGTGAGCCTTATCTAATCAAAATATGAATAGATAACTGTACAGATAAATCGCACAGTTAAATATATATATATATATATACGCGACGAATTGATATTCTCTTTTTTTTTTTTTTAAAGTCGGCTAAAAACTGAAGTTGTGTGGTGCGCATATTAGTCGCTTAATATGTGTAACATCTGACGTCTCACCTTGGTAATAAGCAACAGTAACATTATAAATCACTAGTCGCTACATGGAAAGTCGCTTCCCGCTGTCTGTCCCTAGCTTAGATCTTTAAAACTATGCAACGGATTTTGATGCGGTTTTTTTTATAGATAGATTGATTCAAGAGGAAGGTTTATATGTATAATAAACACGGGCGAAGCCGCGGGCAAAAGCCCAGAATTAAATGATTCAGGTATTCGAATAGTTATTTCTCTATGGCAAAAGTACTAGCTCCATACCAAATAACCAAAGTGCTCCGTGGGTTCCATTTTTTAGTAGAGAGTCTCTGGTGATTGGCGTGTTTTTTACTCAATTACATCGCCGCGATTCAGATTCTGTTATTTGTCTTGTATGAACCAAGAGGATTGTGATGCGACACAATGTTGAAGTCAAACAACAGCGTCAAAATCTGCTCATCGACTTCAATCAGGAACGAAGTTTCTTCCCACGTATGATACAAACGAACAAAAACAAAATGTTTGCATCCGCCATCTTTGATTTTGATCTCACTTTTGATGTCGGCTTTAGCATCCTCGAAAACAATGAAATTGATACCCGTGATCAAAAATTATTAGCAGCCGTCATTTTAGATTTTCATTTTGATTTCACAATCAGTTTTGCACCCTCGAAAATCATGAAAACAACAGCCATGACGAAAAATTTGAAAATTTTGCAGCCGCCGCGCCGTCTTGGATTTACATTTTGATGTCACTATCGTCTAGCACCCTCGAATATTATGAAAACGACTTCCATGACGAAACCATTGAAAATTTTCCCAGTAGCATCTTTGATTTTATTTTCAGTTCACTAACGGCTTTAGAACACCAGCAAAACAACACCCATAACGAAAATTTTCAATTGGATTTACATTTTCACCAAATTTGGTAAAAATGTAAATCCAAATTGTGGTGTCTTGGTTTCGGTTAGGTTTAGGTATCACAATAAAACACTCTTTGTATTATCACTGCGTTAGGCGTGCTGTCATAACGGCCGCCTGGACCAGACTGAGTGTGGCGCACTACTCTACAATCCCCCCACTGCGCAACCCCTACCACAGCACGCATAACTTGTTTATTAAACGTCACACTAATGAAAATTTTCGTTATTTCGAGAGAGAAAGTGTGAATTCGGAAGAAGAAATTCGCATGGAGCCCCGGGCATGACGTATTCAACGGTTTTGATCCGACTTTTCAAAAAAAAAAGAGGAGGAGCGCTAGATGTTGACTGGTAGAAATCGTCACGTGAAAAAACTTTAAAAAAAAAAAAAACAAACGACTTCCAAAAAAAAACTGCATAGTGAAAAATAACTTCAATTTCGGAAGTCGGTGGCAAAAACTAAAATACAGATCCAAAGACACCGACATCCGAAATTAAAGTTATTTTTCACTTTGCAGTTTTTTTTTTGGAAGTCGGTTGTTTTTTTTTTTGTAAAAAAGTTTTTTCGCGTGACGATTTCTACCAGTCTTCAACTTCTAACGCAAGCTACGTTTTTCGTTCAGGAAGAACTTCGTTACAAAAAAACAATATATATCTCAAAACACATGAAAGGATTTCATACGATTTCACAATGTTCTCAACTTTACAAATAATGGCAATGGTAGAAAATACTTTTTATTGGAACGGCAACACTGACCCCCATTGTTTACAACGCCAGAACAAACGAAACAAAAACAAGTTCACAAAACGAGTCAGTTATTTTTGTACCTTGTCCCGATTCGCGTCTAGAATTTTCGTCATTTTGTTACTAATTATACAATTTTAACATCGTTATCCCAATTACTACAAAAGATATTGTTTAATATTGCGACGTGATTTAGTAAATTAATTTCTAAAATAGGGAAGCCTTTGTTCCAAGAGTGTTGTAAAGCGACGTTGCCGTTCTTCTTCCCTACTTTTCTATAACGGAGAAATCTGCGGAAAGAATATTTTCCATTAAAGTTTATCATCACAAGTTAAATCTGTGATAATTTCGTGCGTGAATTTATAAAGTAATGCTCCAGTGTATTGAAATGTGTATCTCTGAACGGTATACATTATCTGACGCAATAGCAATCTGGCAACAGCGCGAGGAATCGGAGTGAATAATTTACTAATGTATTAGCGAAACTCAATTGGATATTATTTATTATCACACATTTTTCAAATTTTTATGAGGTAAGTGATTTTTATTCATACATTTTGTAGATAATAATGCTAAAAAAACATAAAAAGGAAGTGTAACGGTCGTTTTAATTTTCCCGCGGAATGACGTAATTCGTCGTTTCTAGTCGGCCTGTCGGCCATCTTTGTACCATCAGTCATCTGTCAAGCATTCTTGGTTTAGTTCGTGAAGGGTGTGAAACAAAAAAATCATCACTTATAGGGTGGTTTTTGTACAAAAACCCACCACGGAAGCATCCGGGTGAGTCTTGTTATACTTTATTTCATTGAAAACTGCGGCCATTACGCTTCCTTTTTGTGTAAAATTTTCTTTGTTAAAGTTAACCTCACTTGGTTGCTAAGCCAGTTTTTAGGTCAACCAGTGTCTTTTATGGCGAAATTACGTATTTGCATGTGTTTTATTTGCATATACGATGTGTTTAGGCGCTCATGGGAGAGAAATCGACGGCCTTTATTGGTTTCTAAAAGTTTTTGAAACTAGAAAGTTGAAGTCGAAATCTTGTGGAATTTTATTATTTATAGTTTCTATGTCACCTTGATAACGTCATAGGATCCGATTGACTCCTACTTTTATCTAATTTTTCAAACTTTAGTTGAGAGTTGTCACAAAAAAATGTTTATTTCAAAAAGTTTTGTAATTACCCCTTATAAAGATCTCAAAAAATTTGTGAGTACTACTGTATTGTTCTAGATGTTTCTAGAGATTTTTACAGTTACTAACTTACTACAACTACTTACTTTATAAGAAAAATAAAATTTCCTTAAAAACCATTCTAAATTTAGGCACACATGTTGAAACTTGTAGTCATTGCATAACCTTTTAATCTATCTGTGAATAATCTTTAATTAAAGTACGTTGTAATGTGATGTTGAAAATTTTATTGTACACATTATTTTTCATTGAAATTGTAGTTTTTGTACTTCATTTTTTAGCGATACTTTTAGTATTATTCTAAAACTTGTAAGTCTTCAGTATACATCATGAAATGTGTGTGTGTGTCTAAAATACTAATTAATATAAATAAATGTTGATGGAAGGAGAGGGACAGGAAGGCCAAAGAAAAGACGGATTGTGTGAGGAATGACAGCGTGATGGTTGACAGGGGAGAATGCAAGAAGATAACATGTTGTTCTGGCTTCAAATAACATGCGATAAGGGCAGGAAGATGATGATTCTTAGTAGAATCAAGTCACAAGAAAAAGGCTTTTTTAATAGTCCTAACCAATCTCAGTGGAGACCAGCCTGCGGTGCAAGAGATAGTAGAGTGCACAAGGCCTATACATATACAGGCCTTCTTACATAGTGGTCCAAGACCATCTTTCTTAGTTTAGTATAAAACCTTTGATTGTGTAATCAATCAAATTGAATATTACTCACAGGTTTGCGAGAGCTCTCTAGAGCAATTCTGGTAAAAATAACAGACAAAACTATTTTACCGTACCAGGCAATTACCATATTTTTAACAACATTCACAATCTTATCTCAGTCTCAATCTGTCAAAAATTGTATAGCGTTTACCTGCATTTTTGACATTTGTCGCTGGCATGAGATTGCGACTTAGAATTTGAACATTTTTGGGTACGAGAATTGCCCTTCAGATATTGAACTTAATTAAATTCATATTGGTCGTATTCGTGATTGAATTTACCTATTTAAAGCTGCTTAGCACTTGAACTAACTACCACTAGTACCAAATAAGGAATGCCATCTTGAGTCTGCAGTGAGTCACAGTTTCAAATGATTCATCATAACTTTTGTTAATTTTACTTTAGACATTTGTATCAGATTTTAAAGGTGACTAAACATGTTTTTAATTTAAATGCCTAGTTATAAAGTTTTATTACATTGCATCAGGTTTTCTATAGCAAATTAATGTTTCAATTATGAAATAAGGAAATCAATCCACTGTACTACTAAGTATGTAATTGTTCTCTCATCTGTCAAAATTATCATTATTTAAATTTCATATTTTAGTTAGACAATATTAAATTCAATATAGATAGGCATGAATTAGTTCAACTCAAGTAAACTAGGGCCAATTTTTGATATACCAGACCATTATAACTAGGATCGGCCAAGCCATTTGGGCTCCTGGGCCGACTGTAGGGTACTTTAGGCTTAGGCCACTCTACATCGAAATTCTAATCGGTCTGCATAACATAACATCACGCCTTTATGCCCAAAGGGGTGGGCGGAGATGTACCTATAGTACACCCACATTTCCTATTGCTATCAACCGGGCACAAATCAAGACTTCTGACTGCTACTGAGAAATTGCAGATGGAGATGGAAAAACCCAATAAAACTGCCCAACCTGGGAACCAAACCCAGGACCTCAATCTAATCAGGAATTCTAATCTATTCTACATTGAATTCCGAGTTGTCTATCTCTTTTACTCTACAGGCTTATTTATCATTATCATAATTCCGCATATTAAATAACTGTAGTAGCAACATACAATGTACTATAAACTCGTTTGTAATGACGTCATTTAACAATAGCTATTTAAGTTCGTAATGCGTAGGTCCACGCCAATCTTTATAATCAATAACTCGACATTATATCCAGCTGTGACTGAGGCGCACCATAAGGGTTCCCTTTTACCATTTTGGTACGGAACCCTAAAAATAAATCGTATCTAAATCTACTATTTTTCTAATAAAGGTAGCTAGTCTATTTCTAGTTCTTAATAATGACGTATCGACTGAAACAATGTCAATAAAGAAATAAAGATTAAATAATTTTCACATGTCGTACACGTGAACGCTGTTTTTTATTTCGGCTGTTTAATTATAATGATTGAAGGAACTCGTTTCGAGATAGTGTGAGCACGTTTTTTCGCACGAAGTTTTTCTATCAGTCTGTCACAGAAATGAGCGGGCTATTTTTAAATTTGGAATAAACGCCTGGAGGGGACGCCCTAGAAGGACATAGTGACCTTATTGGTGATGTTCTTCAGAAAGGTCAGCTGCGTAGTACTCGCAACCGGCGGGCGTGTGTGACCAGTGGCCTTAGTGCGAGTTTTTATACTTACTCGATCGCGTTTACGTTAACGTTGACGTACGTCAATTTCTATGAAATAATTGTGATTCCCATTATAGTCACCAGGCGGCGCTTATTAATTTTCAGTACAAACTGACGTTTACGTTAACGTGATCGAGTAAGTATAAAAACTCGCACTAAGCCCTGTGTGGCCTTAGTGCGAGTTTTTATACTTACTCGATCGCGTTTACGTTAACGTTGACGTACGCCAATTTCTATGAAATAATTGTGATTCCCATTATAGTCACCAGGCGGCGCTTATTAATTTTCAGTACAAACTGACGTTTACGTTAACGTGATCGAGTAAGTATAAAAACTCGCACTAAGCCCTGTGTGGCCTTAGTGCGAGTTTTTATACTTACTCGATCGCGTTTACGTTAACGTTGACGTACGCCAATTTCTATGAAATAATTGTGATTCCCATTATAGTCACCAGGCGGCGCTTATTAATTTTCAGTACAAACTGACGTTTACGTTAACGTGATCGAGTAAGTATAAAAACTCGCACTAAGCCCTCAGATGTATGAACGTAAACGAGGCAAAAGGAGTATGTAAGGGCCCTCTCTCACGGCGACATTTTGTAGCGATGTAGTAGCGATGTCGTCGCGCGTCCGCTTCGATACAGTCGCGATGAGGTGCTAGCTGTTTGCCCTCGCCTACACCACGATTCGATTCGATTCGAGTAGCGATGCTGTCGCGCGTTTACGAAACGCGCGACAGCATCGCTACAAAAAGTCGCCCTGGGTGAGGGCCCTTAGGATCGTAGCTGCGTGGCGTTCTATAGTTTCTGTCTACCCAAATGGGTAGAAGGCGTAAGTTTATATACCTATGTGAATAAATGGATTTGGCAATTGAAGATCAGAAAGTATCTGCAACGGGACTTACCAAAAAAGTTAACCAAGTATGTTGGGGTTGGCTTCCAGTGTAACTGGAGGCAGCTGGATAACAGTGTTTTACATGTAGCGACTGGCTATCTGACCTCCACAACTCAGTGACTAGGTAACACGCCTTGGCAAGACTGGTTGGCTGACTTTGTCAAAGATCTATGAATGACAGCCGGCACCAACGGCTTAACGTGCTTTCCGAGGCACGGAGGGGTTTCTTTTTATATGTCATGGATGGTCACCCAGCAATGAGACTTACCAAAAGTTGCCAAAAATCCTTATCATAATTTAAAAAAAAAATCATAAACCTACATGGGCACTTATGAAACGTCAGAAGCTAGGTGCACGGTTCTAAATTGGTTGTTTCCTATGGAGAAGAGCCGCCAAGAAAGTCCATGGTTACTCTTTAAAAATAATTGGCTTTTACAATATTTTCAAATAACAGTTATTATTAGGTATGGGAGGACAATGTAAGCCTTTCAAAAACTACCAGGTACTTTACAAAAGAGAAAATAGTCAACAAATGTACCGTCTGCCTGCAACATTCTCACATTCACAAAATAGAAAATAATAAAAATAAAAACCTAATAAAAGAATAAAAATAAAAACCTATGACATGATACAAATTGATATTGATTACAGTTTAAGACAACAGCGAAAGGTGATAACTCATTAGTTATTCATACATTTTACCATCAATGTGTGCACTCGAATGACTGGCATATGGCAAAAGACAGATGGTATATCGAATATCAGCTGTCCGATTACATTTTAACGATTTTTTAGGGCTTGGTTTGGCTTCTTGGTCATCGGGGTTCCTAACAGAAAGGGACGGCTCGTTTTCGCGTTAATTCTGCTAGAAGAATATCATAGAATAGAGTTAAATAAACCGCATTCCGGAGCGTTGATCGCGCGCGTGCTGACATCTTCGCCGTCGTATTTCTAGATTATTTCATTAAGGCTTGTCCGCCGTAAAAAGCGCTCAAAGTCACTGTCAGACTGCATAAAAAAGAAAGAGAAGCGCGATGACACAACGCTTGCAAAATATGAAGTAATTACCGATTTACAAAAAATCTAGGGATTGGAGTAAAAAAGTAATCACATGAAATCATTCCTTATTATTTTGTAAAGAACTGTATAAATATATGTCAAATAATAAATTATAATAAAAAATAAATTTATTTACACTTTTAATGAAAACTGTAGGAGTAATATGGTAAAAACTCGAAAAAATAGACAGAAATAGACCTAGGTTTAACCTTTTTTTTCTCTTTAGTTCTACAAACTGAAATAGATTTCAGGACACGTGAAATCACATCTTATGTATTCTAGATTATTGTGTATTTTTTTCTATCTAAAAGGTGCTAACAAAGTTACTTATTTTCGACGTATTTTAGGGAGGACAAGCCTTAAATTTAAATCAAAGAACAATGTCCTCTGACAAATTCTTAGATGTTGTTATAATTATAAGTATTTATGCTATTTTTTGACGGTTATTTTGGTAATTACTCTTAGAACATAATTCAAAATGTGTCCTATAAGAGTAAAACCCAAAATAACTGTCAAAAAATAGCATTTTACATACTTAATAAATACCAAAGATATAAGAATCACGATTTTTTTAAATAAAACAGAACTTGTTCTTAATTGCTCAGTAGCAGCCCGGAGTCTTGATGTGTACGCAATAGGCTCGCCCCCTATTACAAGGGGCTAAAACATACCTGGCAAAATGTGGGTGTATTATAGGTACACCTCTGCCTAACCCTTCGGGGTTTACAGTCGTGATGTTATTATGTGTTGTTCTTAAAAGCTTAATCGCCGTACTATGCGAGCCAACTAAGAATAGGATCGCGTTTGCTGCCAACTTCAGCAGCTGTCAAATACACGATAGCTGTCAAATTAAGAGGGAATGCGGGCGGCCAGACTTTTGAAAATTAGGTATTTGAAGAAAATATTGCTGTCGCTCTGCGAGCGCTTCGCCCTCCAATTCGTGCGATAAGGACAACTGCAGATCCGACTAAATAGCCTATGTAAAAAGTCATATTTCGAGGTTTGCCTCTCGCCTATTTCCTCCTCCTCCAATATTGGACCAATTTAAAAGATATTTCATAAACTGAATAAGAAGGATATATACTATGCCCCTATGTTTTCTTTTTTCGTTAATAGTTGTCTTTGTACACTAACTAGGCCTCTATTGACAGCGGTCTGAATAGGCAATTTTGAGCATTTTTTGAGGGTTCTAGTTCTTATAAAAATAATGTATGATCAAAAAGAAAAACATAGGGGCATACAAGTAGATAATATTTATATTTCTGTAAAAAATCATTGCTTTATGGTCATTAACCAGAAAGAAAACAGGCGAGAGCGTTTGTATGGAGAAAAGAGCACTCGCCTTTCCTCTTGGTAATGAAGTTCGCGAGTATTGCGGAACAAAATGGCGTCTTGACAGTATACTATTCTTATTTGGCACGCTTAATACATATCTCACATTTCACAACACAGATCGGTATTTTCAATAATCTTCACGTTTCTGACGTAGTCAGATGCGCAGTAACGTTTCAACACAGCGTTATCTGCCCTAAATTTGGCTTATCGGTTTAAAACTCGGGCGTTCAACGAAGTTTATGTTTACTGGCAATTTAGTAGACGTGACTTTAAATAGGTTTCGTGTTATGTCTATGGTAGACGACTATAGAGGTTTTATTATCTTTATAAAGTGAGACCACGGAGGTTTTGCTTTAAAGATATTGTCTATGCCTGATTGGCGCCCAATGTGTAAATGAAAGATTCTTTGACAAGGTCCCAGTATCTTTTTGTTTCGAATCTAGAAGAGAAGCGTAAAATATGGATACCTAAGATATTTCGTCATAGACAAGACTTAGGAATTCATATTTATAACAGCTAGTCAAATATTAGTGTTCTTTAATTTAATTGATGAATCTCATTATTATTTTAGTATATATTCACTCATTTCTCGTAAAATCCTAAAGCTGTCTGCGTAAAGTCACGTAGTCACCTATAGGCGACAAACAGGTACGACGCGTCTATACGCAACTCTCATAAAGGCAGTGGCCTCAATGGAAATGCGGCCCATGCTTTATTTGTTCCTTAAGAGGCAATTAATGCCCTATTCCTATAAGTTACTGGCCGAAACTGGTTGGAACTAACTCTGGGACCAGTGTGACCGTTTCTAATTTTATAAACCTACGTATTTTCCTTTTCAGCTGTTGCCAGGTGAATATACCAAAAAAATACCATGACAGTTGAAATTGTACCAATATTATACCTATATTTAGTCTACTAAAAATATGCTATCGTCATTCTTCGGAGCCTCAAATATACCAATTTAGTACTAAAAATACCAAAAACGATCACACTGTCTGGGACCGTTGCTATAATCTGACGATCACCGATCGACCGATCTGGTCTAACTTGACCATTATAAAATTACCAGCTGCGCCACGTGTAGATCGGGATACAAAGTAGCCTATGTGTTAATCCAGCTATCTATATACCAAATTTCATACAAATCGGCAAAATCAAATCGGTTTGAGCGTGAAGAAGTAACAAACACACACACTCACATATTTTCACCTTTATTATATGAGTGTGATATGGTAACAGACTCCTGATTTTGTTGCGAAAGTCGAAGTCAGTTTTCGTCTGAAAATTCCTCTGAAGTCTAAATTCTAGGTTACATCGAAGATCTAGAAAATTAGCGTTCGTATCCACGGGTGATTGTTTTTCGACCACTGGATTTGAAACGCACTGAGAGTTGAAAATCCAACTGTTTATTTGACGCACTTGTATTCACTATGTTGGATTCTCAATGCTAGGGTCAATACAAAGAGTTGACAATCCAATGGGAGAAAAAATATCGCCCGTGCGCAAGGAGATTTTTTATCGCGACGATTTTGGGAAGTCAGGTGGCTTACAGTCAATAATCGCTTACCCCGTTTATTTTAACTGCGCATATCGCTAAAATTATGACGTTTATTATCGCTTTAAAGACCACATTTTCTTATTGTAATGCGTATAACTTGTTTGATCAGCTTGTAGCTGCTGGATCAAATATCGCGTATTTTGCACAAAACAAATTCGCCTTGAAATGTCTCAATAATAATCGGTTTTATTATTAAAAGGACCTTCATTAGCATATTATGACGCAGTTCTTTATTTATCAATTGTTTATTTAACGCAACATAAACTTAAATGCATTTTGTAACTCTAATAAAAATATACAATTAAAGACGGTATGCAGACAGCCAAACGATTGCCCCAAAAAGAGTTTAAACTCCTCACTAAAACAAATCGAATATTCTTTTGACATTGTTTCCTAAAGCTGAATCACACGATTTTATCAAAACTTTTTTTGTCCATAGCAGCCTATTGAAACTTTGACCGAAGCAAAGTTGGCCTCCCTACCATGTATAATTTAGAATTAATGTAATTACTCCATTACGGCCTACCCTACATTAGGAGTTATCGTGTTTACCTTCAAACACTGGTTGTAGTTTCGTCCACAAGATCATGATCTGAGTTTGAAAGTATTCAACACTGAACCTTGGATGAGCCTTATTTGAAAGCCTTCACATTATTAATAGTATGTTATGTACAATTTATTCTTTACATATTATAATATAAAGATTATGCCTCTTGAATAGAGCTTTTGTCTCGCATCTAAGCTTTAAGAGTCCCCTACAGACCAAAGGAATTCATTCCCTTCTTCCACTTTTCCCTTTCCACTTCCTCTGAGACCGATTCTTCAGATATCTGGGTGAATCAAACTCATATGAGTCCACTATCTTCTGGGCCCATCGCGAAATCATTCCTCCAGTTTTGGACTACGAAGTTTTACATCCAAAATTGCTCAAAACAAATTCTTCACCACAATTTTAACCGCAAATTCCAGCATTCTAAAAAGAATTCGTCAACACAATGAAGTACGACGGTTATTTTTGAAACCAGTTGGCGACCGGCCATATTAATTAATTGATAACCTATGTAGGTTACATGAGTGGAGTTTGTCGCTCTAAATAGGAAAGACCTTGTGATTGTTCTCCCCATGTATGTAGATAGATAAAAAAATATCGATAAAAAACTGGCAGTTGGTTTCTGACCACTGATAAAAACTGGAAATTGGGGTTTCCTTGATGCCTACGACTTGGTATCCCTCGTTAGACCTGCTCGGTATCGTGTTGCCCAGTAAGTGGGTTGTGAAGGTCTGTGGAGTCGCTCCATCTAAAATAGGTACTGGTATTCAGCTGCATCCGGTTCGATTGAAAGCAGGAGACAATAGCTGGGAAAAAGCATAAACGGTTGAAATTTGTGTAAAGTTATCTGCAATACCAACCAGACGTAAGTCTTCCCAAGCCTAGATATTAAGTTATAACAAAGTCACATAGGTACTAGAGAACGTGCGTGTCTTGTGACGGCAAAAATAGAATAGATATTGATACAGCTTCGAGAATCCATGTCGGGTAGAAAAACATGACAATACGTGAGACAAATATGTTATTTATTACTAGTACGTATGGGCTAATGACGTTAGTATGTATTAGATTGCGTAGACTTACGATAATTCTTTTGTGAGGCCATCGAATTCGCTTCGCAGGTGAGACGAGAAATGGTCAGAAGAAATTTGCAGAGATGGTAGTTTTAGGCAGCATATTCTTATCTAAATAACTATCAGATGGGCAGTCGCTTCATGTAAAGTACTGGTATTCAGCTATATTCGGTTAGACTGGAAGCCGACCCCAACATAGTGGGGAAAAGACTAGGGAGATGATGAAAGACTATCCGTGTATTGTATTTAGTAACGTTGGTTCCGCTCCCAATGCGGATAAATCGGATTTCCGCTACTAAAACCACTGTGGAATTACCCAAATTCCAGCTTAGGGATTTATTATTACGTTAGACATACAATGTTAGTGTTATTGACTAAAATTACGGCTGACGTAAATACACGTAACATTATGTACGATGTAGTACGAAAGACCTTGTCCTAGTCCCTGAACTTCCTACAAATTTCATTCACCAATACTAATGGTACACAGGCTAGTACATCCTAAGTCCTAACTAATATTATAAATCCGAAAGTAAGTTTGTTTGTTACCTTTTCAAGCCTAAACAGTGGTTTAGGCTTGAAAAGGTAACAAACAAACTTACTTTACATATTCAGTGGTTCCGGTTCAGTGGAACCGATCATGCTAAAATTTTAGTCAGGTGTACAGAAACGGACATAGGGTAGCTTTTATCCCGAAAAAAAGTATTGTTGTCGAGGAAAAAAAAATAACGTACTTATGATAGTAGATTGCGCCACGTCTTTCGAATCATGTTTGAATTATTTATTATTACAAGGAGTAAGGAAGGATTTCCCAGTAGTACGTTCCCGTGGGATATTTCCCGACATTCACGCGGGATTTTTGACGCAAAAAAGTCCGATCTTTTACATAGTAAATATGAAATACGGAAGGTTACTTTGAAATTCTTCAAATTGAACCTTTTAGCAGAAAGATAAAACTCCCTAGACTCAATCAATCTGCCTAGGCTTTTCCCAAATATGTTGGGGTGGGCTTCCAGTCTATCCGGATGCAGCTGAATACCAGTATTTTACATGGAGCGTCGCTTATCTGACCTCCACAACCCATTTAACACGATATCCATTGGTAAGACAGGTTCAGAATTTCGGGTTTCTGAACTACCTATAACGATTGTTAAATATCTACGAATGACGACCGGGACCAATGGCTTTACGTGCTTTCCGAGACACACCAAAGACTATAAACGTCCAAAAAAAAACAATATCTTTTCTAACACCCTTATCTCGCCCAAATGGTTCTTTCTACAGAACAAAAATTCCTTTGAAACGGCCAACGTTCCTTTAAAAGGACGTAATGTAAATTCCGCCAGACTTATGACCTATTTTTATCCCCCCTCACCGTCCATTTGATCCCGTACGCACGGCTACAGGTCAAGCTATACATTTCCAGTATAAGCTGATCTCGCATGGTAAAGGAATTCCTTACGATGAGAGGTCAGTTTAAACTGGCAATGTATAGCTTGATGTGTAGCCGTGTATACACAAGCTTTGGCCTTGTTTGTGTAGTTTTTAAATTGACTGTAATGTATTCAGTTGAGTAATTATACGTTTGAATTATTAGTTTAATGTGTTGTTAGACAGTTAGACTGTCGTTTTTGAATAATTATTGCTTTGTAATTTTTTTTTGGGAGGAGACTAAATTTTATTTTGATGTCCTTTGTAGAGGACCCAAGTTTGATTACAGACAGAACTTGAGTCTTGGAACTTTTGGAGATTTAGCAAACACACTTTCGCAATAATAATATTTCCCGAATAAGTAAACAGGTGTAACATAGTACCTCCACATAACGCTAGTAGATATGCAAGAAGATATACATAAAAATATTGGATTTTAAAAGAGACCATAACCTCTGTGTTTATTTCGGCATTTGTTCTCAGTTATCAGGCTAGGAAATGCCGGTGCAATCTAGTTTAAAAAAAATACTTGTAAAAGTGTCTTAAAAGATCTACTTCCTGAAATAAACATAACTTCATCAAGTCCCATGTAAACAAGAACACGAATTAAGTTTAAAAACGGACTACAGAAAGAACATTTTGGCGACAAAAATACGCCACCATTTTGATTTTTATCCAGTGACAGTCGCGCAATAAAGACGAATCTAACGACATATCATTCATCGAAATCGGTTGAGATGTTGAGTAGTTACGAGGGGGCATAGGAACGGACATACATACAGGTCAAACACATAACCCTCCGCTGCAGTCGGGTAAAAAAGGGTGAGTTTTCCATCAACCGGCCACAACTCTGTGCTCTTTCTCAAGATACCTAATATAAATAATAGTAATGAATACTAACGAATCATGAATGCACTCTGAAGTCAATAAACTCTGTCCTAATCTATCAATTATTTCGGTCTTGAATGAGGCCCAGACACTACACTAATTACTATTTAATTTATTTGTAGTAGCATTCACATTTTAACGTTTTAAGGGGATATAAAAACATCGATAATTGTGTGTTTTTAAATTTCCTATAAAACCAAATGTGTTGGTTATATCATTTGGATTTTCCATAATGATGTGTTATTTGACTATATTGTCTACTGTTGTACTAAAATCGAAACATGATTACTTGAAATTTTTGTAATAGAAAAAAAAAAAACCAAAATAGCACCGTCTATTTTCTGTTTTATACGATTATACGTAAACAGTTCCTTATTTTGCAATAAAATTTGTTTTAAATCAAAGGTATTTAAATATGTTAAGAACTTACTAATCTAACAATGTATTTAAGTATAGCATTTTGTCATAAATCTACAATTTAAACGAAGCACGTTTAGTGCCGGTGCTCGTGATAGTCTTCTATCTCTCTCGCGTCAAACTATACAACCATAACGCCATTTCACTTACACACCGAGCTAAACCACGCTTCAATATATCCTGAACGCTAAACACTAGCAGACAACGAAAATACTCTTATTGCCTGATCTCTATCTATTCAACTCGTAATATTCATCTGCTTGGCAAAGGCCTCTCTTTCCCTTTTCAACACTTGTCTGTCTACTGCCATTGCGGGCAAGTCCTTTCGGTAGGAGTCAAGTTCGTCCCTCCATCTTCCTCCTGGTCTCTCTCTCTCTCTTTTGTATCCATAAAAACTGCCACCACGACGAAGCATATATGCACGGAGCACCGTTGGTGCGGAAACATAGTGGACACCTTAGCTTCAGGTACCTATAACTGACAATGCGACATATTTTGTCAAAAAATGACTTCACGACAAAGATACGTGTAAAATTGTCGCCTGTCAGTTTTATTAAATAGTCTCCTAGTTGCGCTTTGCAGCGTCGACAGTTCGCCCAGTAGTCGCTTTAAATAAGGTTACATGTGCGGTCAGAAACGCATTATAGCATCGTCCGCGTCATTTATAACTCTCGTTGACACCGTCTGTTGCCAAGCAACGAGCATACTTGGCGATAAGAATAGTGTTCTATGAAGCGGAACGTGTAATGTGACGTGATTCTTCGCGGGATAGTTCATAGTGTTCATACACTCGAACCTACGCATCCTGCATTGAAATAACCTTCACGAGTGGCAATACTTTACAGAAAATTCTACCTGACAATAGGGATTGAAACCATTGACGGCTGACTTCACCTACGTTTTCACGGTGATATTTTTACAGTATACATCGACTAGTATTCGTACCAATATAGAATGATGTGCTGAACTCAGGCAAATTTGGAGAAGGCCTGATTTCCACGACATGGCTCCAATTTTAACTACAAATAAGTTCTTATTTAAGTGAATCTGGCCGTTATACAACGTAGCGTGGTTTAGCACGGTGTGTAAGTGAAATGGTGTTATGGCTGTCTAGTTTGACGCGAGAGAGATAGAAGACTCACGCGCACCGGAACTAAACGCGCTTCGTTTAAATGTAGATTTATGACAAAATGCTATACTTTAATCAATTTTTACCTTAGAAAGTTCTTAACATATTTAAATACCTTCGATTTAAAGCAAATTTTACTGCACAATAAGGAACTGTTTACGTATAATCGTATAAAACAGAAAATAGACGGTGCTATTTTGGATTTTTTTTTCTATTAAAAAAATTTCAAGTAATCATGTTTCGATTTTAGTACAACAGTAGACAATATAGTCAAATAACACATCATTATGGAAAATCCAAATAATTTAACCATATGCATTTGGTTTTATAGGAATTTTAAAAACACAAAATCATCGATGTATCTCCCTTAAAGGAAATAATAGGAACAATAAAAGGAAGGAAAACGAAGATTTAAGGTCGACTGCTCTACTAAAACAGATTGACCTCGTACCAAGGTGAAGAGTTGGTGTTATTAAAAAGGCCACCCGTCTCTTTTAAAACTCTTTGTAAAGGAGCTCGTACGGATGTTCTATCACCATCTATTTCTCTCGGCAAGCAATGTTGCTGTGTTCCGGTTTGAAAGGCATGGAGTGCCGGTGTATTGGAAAGGAACAGGCAAAGCTAATTAACCATCAGCTGTCTATCTGTTCAAGGTTTTCAAGGATATTAAATAGTAAACGCGCTCTCACCCTAAACAAATATGGTGTTTTATAGGAAAACAACACCAGCGACTATGCGACTTCTAGCGGGATAAATTGGCAGTGTCTCTTCCCATTACAAACAGACACATTATAGCTTGGTCTCTGGGATGGCAAGGGGTCTTCGATGCTTCTGGTATTGCAGTTATTCATAGGGGCTTCCTATCGAGTGGACAATTCCCTTCCGATCGCATCATACTCAATGCTGTAATCGAGTATTTTCCTCCCCTTCCATACGGTGTAATACATACATGATTATATAAAATTTCATCAAATCGCTGTACCGTTAGATATGGCGTGATAAAACTCATGGAAAGTGATATCGCAGCACATTTATGGCTGAAACCACTTGGCAACATGTTCAGTAATAGTATACATGCAATAAAGGTCGAGTATAATAATTTTCATGGCCGATTTTGTACCCTTGAATTACAAGCAGTAATAGTGTTTCAATGAAAACTGCTAGTTTTGATAGATAGTTCGATTCTTGTATCTAATCTGCTCTTCGAAATCGCTACCTATTTCTGAAGAACCTTATTGGTGATGTTCTTCAGAAAGGTCAGCTGCGTAGTACTAGCAACCGGTGTGCGTGTATGACCAGCACCCTAATTGCGTAACACATTATCAATCGGAGTTGGTTTCATTTTGACAGTTCAACAACATTCATTGCGTTATTTACGTTGCCGAGCAGACAAATTTTTCGAACTTAACAAGCAATAGATCAGCAATTTGCTTCAAAATGATTCAAACTCCGATCGATAATGTGTTACGCAATTAGGGTGCAGATGTATGAACGTAAATGAAGCAAAAGGATTATGTAAGGATCGTAGCAACATGTATGTATGATTCTCGTGATTGCTGGTGTGAATTATCGCGTCAGCTCACAGAGATAATAGCAGTTCACAGATGGACTTGAGCTCTCAAATCTCACGCCATTGAAATAGATCCTCACTTCCTCAGCCACCAATGGCCACAATCCAGTGATTGAGTGACGTAAAAATTGAATAGGCTATCAGATAATAAGCCTGTATTTGAGTATCATGACGACATCAACAGATGCTCCGAGGGAGTTTGTTGCGCCATTTCTTCCCAGCTAAAGCACTAGGAAGTGGTGAAGGGTGGGCGTTTTGGGGGACTGTCTTTAAATCTTTTAGTCAATAGATAGCTCGATGTTGTTATCTGGAATATACAAAACTGGTTCTATGTTAGTAGATATTTCTATTGGAAAAAAAGGAAAAGTTTTGCAAAGTTGATAACAGCAAAACATCTTCGATAAAACAATTTGAATAGTTTCCAAGAGAGCTAACGCAAATACTATCTGAAGGTGACATTTTGATCTACGTGACGTAGTCGGTAGTACATGTTTTTGTTATTACATCCTAAATTGATAAAATGTGATAATGAACGATAATGATTGTTTTGAACTTCGAACGCAATTCAGTGTTGAAAATAGACGTCTTTCTCCATCATAAACATAAAATAATCCTGTGATAATGTTCTTTAGAGGGCGTGTAGTGATGAATATAAATGTGGATGGATGCTAGAGGGAGAGGAAGCCCAAGGAAAAGATGGATAGCGTGACTGTTGAAAGGGGAGAATGGGGAAGAAAACGTGTTGCGCCGACGAAGATGATGAGAGGTTGTGTTAAGTCGAAGTAAGGAAGGATTTATAGAACCTCCACCTAACCCTGGGCTAGGTCCGACTTGATGTTGAAGTTTGAATGGAAACAAGGTCGCAGGCAACAGCTGTTTGAATATAAAAAATCTAAAGAGGAAGCCTTCAGGCTATTAATTTTACGCAATACGGAAGTATCTAATGCATGTTTTTAATAACTAATCAACCTTCAATATTTAAGTAATGATAAATATTCTCTACATACAAATAATAATACACTTCATACATTAGTAGTAGCCTGGGGTCTGGATTTGTGCCCGGTTGATGGCAATAGGCTCGTCCCCTATTACATGGTACTTCGAAATGTGGGTAAACCTCTGCCTAACCCTTCGGGGATTACAGGTTTGACGTTATGTTATTTCACAAAAAAAAACTCGCCGCTACATACGTCATTTCACCCACACACTGACAACAGATCTTTCGAGATTATGAGATCACTATAAGAAAACAAGTGACTGACCTTGATGTCTAAACCCAGGTTCGCACGGGCAAATTTATTTCGCGCACTGAATTTTCAACGCAATGCTCAGCGCCTAGAGTTGAAAATACAACAGTGTGTTTCTGTGACGCGCTGGGATGCACTCTGTTGGATTCTCAATGCTCGGCTCAACACCGAGAGTCGGAAATCCAGTGCGCGATATTTTTACGCCCGTAGAAACGGGGGCTAACTGAAAAAACTAAACCTGGGCAAGCGGCCATGGCTTTGAAACAGTACATCGCCATTGGGACATTACGATTACGACATCAGATATTACGTGTAAAAACGAAAATGTTTTCATGTGCTTTTCACTTGTTATCGCTGCCAAGGTTCCTTGTTGATACTGTGTAGACAAGACATGCCAAATCTTACCTAAAATGGTTTGTTCAATTGGATAATATGTAGGAGTTTTGCGCAATACCTACGTAAAATTGAATAAAAAAATCTTCTCGTTTGTATCTTTGATTTTAAAAAGTAAAGCTAGGTAGTATATCTTGCCTGTATACTAATCTCTTGCTGAATGATACGCCAAATACCTTTTCTTACATTAACTCGATACAAAATTTATATGCATGCAGATCAGAAGCAAATTGACTATCTCTATTACCAATGGGTAGTTGGGCACTATCCGTTGACCCATTCTAATCTATTTAGTATGCCACGCACAAACCAACAGTGTTAGATACAAATATCGCAAATGGCATACCGTATTAGTTTGCTAAATCAATGACGACCAAGTTTCACTATGTAGCTTAACAAGTAAGAAATTAGGTAATCGGGCTAGGTGACAGTGTTACAAAAAGGGAACAATACAATTTTCGGATTGAAAAAGGTGAAGAAATTAACGACTTAGGGTTCGTCCAAATCTTAAATTCTGCACTGTGGGTGTCCGTCAAAAGTTAAAAGAAGAGTCAAGTTTTCTCTCATAAGTTTGGTAGGTAAACCTTGGCCAATGTTTTTTGTTGACTACAAAAAACACGACCTTGATTTGTGCGTATCGTATACAAAACGCGATGTCTCGATGTTGTAAGTGTTGTAACCTACCAGTGCACCAATGCTTACAATGTGAGCATTTCGGCATGTCTCAATTTCGTCACTTAACAACATAAAATGTTTACACAATACCTTGAAAATGGCCATGGGTTGCGTTTTCTATCGAATTGAGCATTAACCATAGCTATATTGTAAGGTTATACAATGACTAACTTTATTTGAGAGCCCTATGATCAATCGCGCAGTGATCATAATGCAGGCCATTTCAATTCAAGTGCTTCATAATTTCCTTCCGGCTCGGAACAACCACGCACTTGATAATATCCCTCCGATTAGCCGTTTCCCAACTAAGTTGGAGTTTGTTTCAATTTTAAAACCTATCATCTGACCTCTAGAACTCATAATTCTATAACCATACTTCTAAATCTGTTGCTGCTGGTTGTCAACATGTTTTCCACAAAAACAAGCCAATTCCTTGAATATTTTTGTTTACAATATTGTCCCTTGACCAGTTTCATTGACAACATTTAACATACATGCGGGCCAAGGTACCCAGTTATTTCTGAACGACCTCAGTTAACTTTGCGTTCATCTGTCACCTGTCAGAAGAACTGATCCCCTAGTCGGATTAGACGTGGATAAATGGGTCAATTAGCACTGAAGGATTCATGTCACGATACCAATTGAGTTGCATCAGAAAACAAGATCGCCTCTTGATTATCCAAAGCTCTGTTATTGCTTATTTTTATCCAAGTCTTATTTGATCTGGCTCATCTTTACCTTATGCAAGCAAAGACAGCTTTTTCTGTTATTTCTTTAGATGAAGCTGGTTTTCGCTGTTTAGTGTTTGGCTGGACTCTCTTTCCCCTATGTTCATGCTCCTGCTTTATTTGAAACTGTTTGGCCTCTACATTTTTTAGCAACCGTCTGTCTCCTCATTCCCTGTGATGACTCATCCGAAAGGATTCCTTCAAACGAAACCAATCCTTAATTCCGGCCAAGGTACCAGTTATTTTCGTGCCCCTTCTGAACTTGAATACGTCCGCTCGTCCGGCCCCTTCGGCCGCGATTACCTGCTTCTAAAAATACAAGCACGTTAAAACTAACGTTTCTTCGTTGTGCCAAATACCCACTTATGTAATGTCATCATCTCATCGTGGTTTGAACAACAATAAATGTTTTGAAACTTGTAAAAGTGGTGGACTGCGTATTTGATCTTGTGGTCGATTCTCGGGTCGGGTAGTGTTATTGGGTTTCCCATCTGAAATTCCTCAGTAGCAGGCCGGAGGGCGGATTTGTGCCCCGTTGATGGCAATGGTCTCACCCTCATGAAATACAGCCGTGATGTTATGTTAGGTCTATCTACAAAGTACTTTGTAAGTAAGGAAATCCAAGTAAATAGTTTTATCGTTATAGTTTAGTGGTATGATGATGTCATCAAGGTATATTTTTAACCGAATCAAACGGCCGATGGCTCGCGGTTATTCTTATCTTTAATCTTGACGATTGTTTTCCGGTATCTAAAGTACTGTGTGGATTTGTGAGTAAAATTCCATGTTTTATACGGGAATGATTTAGAGTTTTAGCAAAAAAAGTGATAGTAATATTTAAATTATTGTCGATGTATTTTTTTTAGTTTCTTTGCTTTTATTTCGTTTAAAACTTATTATAACAAAGATAATTATATATGTTCTAGAACATAACGAAATAATTATCAAGCAGCTGAGTACTGGTTCTCTAAAAGTCAAATGTCAGATCGCGCAATTTTAAACGTTATTTTTTTATCGGCTTGTTTTTATTGTTTATTATTGAAACCAAACAGCCTTAGCGGGAGATTTCACTTAAAATAATCTAATAAACAACATTTTTATTACCAAAAACACATGTAAATCATAACTCTTAAAAGACCAACGGAACAAAACAACACAGTTATTTTCATAACCACCTACCAGCACCGGCCCAATTTCGCGCCAATATACTCCCGAAATAGACGTAAATATGTTTGAATTTGAAACGCTCTGTTGTCTATGACGGCGGCCATGTTGTAACGGTTAATTGTCAATTGACATTGCACTGTACTGTAGTGTAGTATGGTAATAAGTTTTTAAAAGAACTGTTTTTTTGAACTCACGAGCGCTTTTTTAACGCGACGATATTGTTTCGCGCATTGCATTTTCAATTCAGCCCCGCATCTGGAATTGTGCCCGGTCGATGGCTCACCCCCTATTACCTGTTACATGGGACGAAATGTCGGTGGGGAAAATTCACTCTGACAAAGTCTTAGGTGCGCGTGCGCTTACATAGGTGTCATCTTCACCTTAAAACGGGTATCGGCGACGCTGTGACGTCACGGTTGTGTAATTAAGTCGCTGCCACTTCGTATGCGTGCGAATAAGGACGGCTTTCCAAAATGTTTTGAAACTGCGTATTGTAGTTTTTTAAATTATTACTTATTGTTTTTTTTTTTAGTCTGCTTCGGTTGGTCTAGTAGTCGTAAGCGCTTCTGCTGAGCATGAGGTCCTGGGTTCGATTCCCAGGTCGGGCAAAAGTGTTATTGGGTTTTTCCATCAGGAATCTCTCAGCAGCAGCCCGGAAACTGGTTTGGTGGCAATAGGCTCGCCCCCTATGACATGGTACTATAGGTGCACCTCTGCCCAACATCATTTTTCTGTCTGACTGTCTGTGGACTTGTGAATGTCTCATCATCATCCACAGCCCGACTTCACCCACTGCTGGGCATAGGCCTCGTGTTTTCTTGTGCTAATTCTCACACTCCTGTGCCAACCTCATCCCGGTTCTACCCGCGATGGCAACAATGTCGTGTGGACGACCGACACCTCGTCTTCCAGTCCTCGGACGCCACTCTGTCACAGCCTTACTCCACCAGTCATCACTGCGCCTTGCCAGGTGTCCTGCCCAACTCCATTTGTTCCATAACTCGTTTTCCGATATCGAAAACCTTCGTACGTCTTCGGATCTCGACGTTTGGAACTCGTTCTTTTAGCCTGATGCCAAGCATGGAACGCTACATGGCTCGTTGTGCAACTCTCAGCGTGTACACAGCCTCCTGCGTGAGCGCATGTTTCAGCGTCAATGTCTACTCTAGGGTAAATTGGTGATCGTGCAAATTCTGGTTTAGCGGGTGTTCATAAATACATGGAATTTTCAACCTGTTAAGAGGAAATGTGGACGATCAGACTTTTGAAAATTAGGTATTTGAAGAAACTATTGCTGTCGCTCTCCGAGCGCTCCGCCTTCAAATTCGTGTGATAAGGACAACTGCAAATCCGTCTAAATAGCCTATGTAAAAAGTCACATTTCGAGGTTTGGCTCTCACCTATTTCCTCCTTCAATATTGGACCAATTTAAAAGATACCTCATAAACTGAATTAGAAGGATATATACTATGCCTCTATGTTTTTCTTTTTTTGCTAATAGTTGTCAAATTTGTACACTAGGCCTCTGTTGACAGCGCTCTGAATAGGCAATTTTGAGCTTTTTTTGAGGGTTCTAGTTCTTATAAAAATAATGTATCATCAAAAAGGAAAACATAGGGGCATACAAGTAACTAATATTTATATTTCTGTAGAAAATCATTGCTCTATGGTCATTAACCAGAAAGAAAACAAGCGAGAGCGTTTTTGTGGAGAAAAGATCACCCGCATTTCCTCTTAATTACTGTAAAGGAAAATTATATTAAAATCTTTGAGTGGATTTAGTTAATTCGGTTGTTTCTGCGTAATCCCCATCTGTTTACCGGGAAACTGACGAATATGGTGTCATGAAAATTTAGTTATGATGGAATGTGACTAATTTTATTTTATTTGCAATCATTATTTAATGTACAAAGCTACGTGACCACTCGAGCTTAGATCATCACACGTAGAATTTGTATTAAACCTACAATATACGAGTCGTTTTGCAACCTCGTCAAATTTCAGGGTGATACAGAACATCAAACCGAACAACTTTCTCCATGGGACCAACATCGTAATGGCGAAAAAATTTTCAACTGTCCCATACAAAACTTCAATACCTACTACGACGCAAATGTATGGGACGGCTGATTATTTTTTCGCGATTACGAAATTGCGCGTGTCATGGAAAAAGTTGTTCGGTTTGATGGAGTCGGTCATGATTTCTCTTTTTATTTATATAGATATGGCAAAGTGACAGTCACAATAATTAAAAATAATGGTAATTATTAGTAATTATCCCCAAAGCTGCATCACCGACCATTGTCAGTTATCTCATTTGGCATCCATCAATGTTCACAGGAAAATATGCTGTGCTGTTATCTAATCGCATTCTATTAATATTATGTTTGAACAATGAGCTAATTTTGTCGCTATTCAATATAATTAAGTACATATTATTATTTCCAAAGGTCTAAAAGTAATACGCAATTTCCTGTAAAAACATAATTTTAAACAATATTTGATTAGTGACAACTTGGACCTCATCTTATGAATTGATACAAGGAAAGAAAGAAAGAAGAAAGAAAAAAAAAACTGTTTATTCACATGAAAGTGACTCACTTAAATATATATGTATAAAATTGTTTTTTATCTTATGCCTAATAAAGAACAATCTATACATAAAAAAAGAACAATATCCTAGACGGAAATATGCGTCAATACCGCACGAAACGGCTAACGCTCAGCATAATGCTGTGGCCCGTGCACGAAGGCACGAATCAACGGCGCTGGTTTTCAGCGTAACCCGGCGTGTAACTGTCTCAGACTCTCAGAACATGAATAATCAGTTACTCATTGGTCCGAGGCACTGAACAAGGCAAGTCGGGTCAACAGCCACGCCCATTTTGCTCGTAGTCCCGAAAAAACATTGCTTTGTTAATGGACCACCTTTCCTCTCCATCATCAGATCAGCTGTAAAACATCATAATATTGATTTTTCATCTAAACTAGCTGACCCGATCACCCGACAGTCACACTTTCAGTTTTCCCCAATTTTCCCGACAACTTTTTCAATAAGTACCTGTAACTTTCTCGGTCTTATAACAAAACGAGGTTTTTCCTCTGTCATGGTTTAAAACTTTAAACCATCGAGCCAGTTTTTGTAATAAGATAGCTGTGATAGAAATACAGTTCTTTATACAAAACTGACAACTTAGTGTCTAAACACACTATGCCGAAGTTACGCGACCGAAGTTCGGCATGATTACGCCTGCAATGCTATTTGAATTACTGACGACACACTATGCCGAAATTACGTTGCGTTCTAGCGTACAGCCGAACTTCGGTCGGGGGTAAGTTCAGCGGAAATTCGGCGGCAACGTATTCTGTATAGCACACATTATACGCGACCGAAGTTCGGTTCGATTGCCGAAGAAGATCCGGGGCGGGGATGTGAGGGGGGTTCAAGACACTGAAGTTCCGCAACTGAATTTCCGCCGCGTAAGTTCGGCACTTATGGTGTGTCATATCAGCCGAACACGACGGAACGTAACATCAGCCGCGGAATTTCGGTCGCGTAACTTCGGCATAGTGTGTTTAGACACTTAGTCCGGTACTAAGTCAGTTTTGTAAAAAGCGTCCATGGTTTAAGCCCGGCTTTGAAGATGAACCTTGTTTTGTAATGAGACGGTCTGAGTTTATCTTGGACATTACCGACTAATGTCCAATATAAACTCGGAAAGTACAGTCCAATGCTTTCAGTTATTGATCATGAAGGCGCGGTGTTAGCTCAACATTCACAAATATTGGTTTCTTGGATTGTCGAGTATGACGTAACGCAATGAAACTATCTCACGCAAAAAATACAGTGGACAGAGAAGGGTTTAAAGAAAAACTTTAACCGAATAGAATAGCAAAAAAAATAGTTTAATATTCCCAATAAAAAAATTGGAAGTTGCTCCGCAAAAATACACTTTGACGTCGAACATCTCTTTATTTTCAGCGATAACGACATTCTTTTTTTAAAGAATTTAATAGAATTAACATTTTTTTTTTAAACTTTAACCGGACAATTATTTAATTTATTGTGTACATTCTAAATAATCTAAATAAAACTGGGAAAATAAATGCACATTCGCAGCTTAGTCACATCTCGGCAACACAAATATTATTTTCAATTTTCAACCTTATTTCAAGGCAGCTAATGGTGACAATAGATTACGCGGTTGTGTGACGTTTAAAATCGTAGTCAGTCAGCGCCTTAAGTATTTTTCCACACACAGTGTGTGTATGACTTGAATTTCTCCTTAACAATGACTTACAATGATACGAAGCATGTCCAGCGCAGTGAAAGTCGCATCGTGTCGACTCGCAGTAACATTGTAAGGGGGGAAACTGTGCGAAACACTGCTATAATGTTGTTTGTTTTTATCGTGTTTATGACGATTTATTGTCTACCAGCTTTTGCCAGCGGCTTCGCGTGGATATCGGAAATTATCCCACGGGAACTGTAGATTTTTCCGGGATAAAAAGTAACATAAATGTGCTATTCCAGATTATCTATCAGTTCTGGCGTGACTGAGTAACAAACTTCTATCTATACTTCTATCTATTTAAGCAAACTTTCGCATTTATAATGGTAGTAAGAAGTAAGATTGGTGTTTATGTAGCACCCTTTTTTGGAGAGATTTATTACATTCGATAATTTAGTAAAAAAAAAAAGAGGTATGGATTGCCAATAGAAAATGTCTTAAATCTGTAATCGTTTCTAACTCATAGGCATACAAAAATCACATGTTTCATAAAAAAATAACGGTCAATATCGTTCGTTTCTTTCGCAAGTTCGTTGACTCGCGAATTTGAATGAAAACAACATATTATCGAAATTCTGACGTTTTTCGACGCCTACTTACCCGCGTACCGTTTTTAGATTAGGCGTGGTTTTTTTTTTTGATCGATGTTTATGGCTTGACTATGGATAGTATCTGCTTTTGTAGTACTTGCCTGGTTTTAATATTATAGGAGAAAATCTTCTTGAAATATTCCAGTTTAATAATGGTATTGGTCTATTGTTGAAATCGGTGAATTATTTAACGATTCTTATAGTCTTTACCAACCGAATTTCCTGTGCGCCTTAGCCTGTAAAAGGAGTGTTTGATCATACGGTTCCCTTCCAAATGGTTTAGCTGAACGGTGCTGGTCCATGCTTGGACTGATCATCTCTTAGCTGCCACGGCTTATTAATTACAAACGTATTTTATTTTGTCCTGCCCTTTCAGTAATTCATACTAACATCCCATATGTAAAGGTTTTCCCGAATTTAAAAAAAAATCTGAGAAACTTTTCCAATTTTTCTTTCCGTAAAAACCTAATTCGGTCTATTACGAACATTTTAGGACAAAAAATTGTCAAATCGGTCAAGCAAGATAATGTATTATCCCGTAATTTAGGCCTCATATCTCTTCACAATAGAGATGCTGGGTTACGCAATACGGGTACAGTAAATATTTAACAGTAAGTAGGTTTTATTGAGAACATTATTACAATGCTCTTGATTACTTATTGAGAAAAACATTTATTTTACGTAACATTAAAGTAACCCCTGTAAACTAGCTCTTGCCCACGACTTCGTTTGCTATTCAGGATGCAAAATAGCATAAATGTCCTTCTCCAGGTCATGTTCTAACCATGTGCCAAATTTCATCCAAATCTGTTCAGCCGTTTTAGCGTGAAAGCGTAACAAACAAACACTTTCGCATTTAGGATTTGATATTTGCGCTAGTCATTTTTAGAAGCAGTCAACGTTGTCACAGTATAATAAAGTAAGTAGTATTACATTTTCATAGAAAACGGCCGAAACGACGCGCTTCAGAATCAGAATAATCAGAATATTTATTTGTAAAACATAGGTATAAAGGTGTTAGGTTAACCATATTTGAGCGCTACGTTTTGCCGTGAAGGCGTACAAATATAAAGTAAAAAATGTAATTAAAACCAAAATACTTAAAAAACTAAATAAAACAAAAATAAACTAAAAAAATATTAAAAATTATCATTTATAAAATCTGGAACAGTATAATAACATTTTTCAATTAGTAGCGAGGAGAGAGCTTTCTTAAACTTTGATAGGGGCATATTTTTTATATTATCGGGTATTTTATTGTAAATTTTCGAAGCCATTCCAAAAAAACTCTTTTTCATAAACGAGGTTCTGCATTTTATATCGCATAATTGAAATCTCGCTTCGAAATCTCAGTATGTACCAGTACGCAACAGTTCGAGCGCGCGGTTATTGCACGGACGGATGCGTGTGCTAAGGGACTACTGGCTTTATTATACTGTGACGTTGTAATGGTATAAAAATATGAAGGTAATAAGCAGTTTTATTGTTTTGCAAACTGCAAGTCTTCATTACAATGCCTTTCTTTTATCTTTCTTTGTTATTTAATATTTTATATTGTAGATAAAAGTATTTTTCTACTGATACTGAAACTCGACAATAATCAGCTGTTTTCTGTTTATATTGTGTGAAAGTTAATTATGATTGGCTTTGTTTATAATATGGATGAAGGTTTTTGCGCAGTAAAATATTATAATGTAGGTATATTGTTTCTTTCTTTCTTACGTATGGTTCGATCAGGTCAAGCTACTCTTGCCGCGATTGCCGCGAAAAAAAAATCAGCTGTTCAGTACATTTATCTACATCAAACTCGTCAAAATGTAGGGAGCAGCTGATTTTTTTTTCGCGATTTCAGGTTTGGTCCCATAGTAAAAGTTGTTCATAATGATGAGTATAATGACCCTTTAAGAGGTTACTGGTGTTTTACAAATAACCCTGTATAATGTGAAGATTATGTATTTAAATAGTGTAATTAATGTACACTATGTATTTAGTAGGAAAGTGAGTTTATATAAGCTACAGTGCATGAAGACTCGCTAGGTCATTCCCCCCGTGACTCTAGTGAACTCGGTTGCACGAACTAGAAGATAGCATTAAAGCGGATAGTTCGTAACGTAATGCAACCTATTGTAGAAAATAGAAAATAGTTTATTGTCCAGGTAATACAGTAAGCAGGTTTACATGTTAAAAATAAGTTGAGACGACATGAGGAGCTCAAAATATTACTTATAGCTAGGTTACATAATATTATTTGCCAGTGAGGCCCAAACTAGACAGTTAGTCTGTATTTTGAGGGTAGTTTTGAATCAGTGTATGAATACTAGCCTGCACCCTAATTGCGTAACACACTATCAATCGGTATCAGTTTCATTTTGTCAGTTCAACAACATTCATTGTGTCATTTACGTTGTCGAGCAGACTTTTTCGAACATAAATTAAGCAATGGATTAGCAATTTGCTTCAGATTCCCATCGATAGTGTGTTACGCAAGTCTTTACCCCGTGACTTTTATGAACTCGGTGGCACGAAGTAGGTGATAGAGTCTGGCCACGCTAACTCTGCATTGGAATAAATGGGCAACCTCAAAAACCCCAAAAACTTTTACATACTAAATACCTTGCCTTTTGATTTTTGTATACGTGTTTAACTATGTGTACGATTACAAGGAAGTTATTTTAATGCATTAAGTAGATTAGATGACGTAAAATCGCTCCGGTAATCCCTAAAGGGTTAGGCAGAGTTGTACATAATTATAGTACACCCTTATTCCGCCAGTTATGTTTTATTAAGTCCCATGTAATATGGGGCGAGTCTATTACCATCAACCGGGCACAAATCCAAACTCCGGGCTGCTGCTGAGTAATTCCTGAGAATTTGCTAAAAATCTTATATCACTACACCTCTAAAAGAAAGTGAAAATACCCACACGTAACGTAAATTTTCTTTCTAAACCGCATTTTAATTTCGGCTAGCACACCCAACGATGTGTTGGTAACTGGTTACGCCTCATATTTAAACTATAATAATGTATGCAACGCGTTAATTTCTACTTTAATTAGTAATGCTAATTTAAGTTGGTAACTAGGCTCTATACGATCAGCTGTTTAGTGCGTGGTTAATTTGCATTTTAAGTACTTACGGCGTCCGTGCATACGTTTTAGTTTTTAGGTTAGACTGAAAATTGACCCTGAAAAATAGGGTAGTGTAGAAAAAAAACTATCTCTGGAAGGACACCACCAATAAAGCTACTGACAGACGTGCTCATTACTAGCACGAAAGCATGCTTTTATTGAGCAAGTGCTCATTAGTAGCATGTGTGACTAGTAATGAGCATGCTTATTTCTAGTATGTTTTCGAGTAAGCGTGCTTATAGGCATGCTTTTTATGAGCACGTGTGTCAGTACCTTAAGTAAATTATTACAGCTTCTGTAAATCGTCAGAAACCGACTTACACGGTGTATCACTAACAAGTTTAGAAGATCAGTCTCTGAGGTATGGGAGAGCATTAGATATTTAATTACGTTGTTGTTTTGTGGTGAGTGCTGTGTATACCTATAATTAAATAGGCATACATATTTCAGTACTTTTATTATCATATTACGGCTTTTTTTTTTGTTTGTAAGCTGCTGTTGGTGTGAGAAAGCAAAACAAATAACAAAAATAAAGGTAAAAATCGGAGAACAAAGAAAGAAAGAAAAAAAAAACAAGGAAAGAAATAATACTTGTTTTTTTTTTACAGATTATGAAATATTAGCAGCTGTTTGTTGAATTCTAGGCAACAGAACCGTGAAAATTATTGTTATAAATTTACTTCTACACTCCTCAGACTAGTAGGCGGCAGACGTAAAATCCGTACAATCAGTCTAAAATGTTAGATAAGAAAATATGATTTCTGATGAACGAGATAAAATCTTTACTATCAAAGAGATACCTTTGATAGTAAAGATTTTATCTCGTTCTTTGTGTGAGTGGAACATTTTTATTGATAGCTAGATTCTGGAATAAAGATAATAGAATTACATTCTGTCATTGGACTTTTCTAGTCAAAATATTGCGCTCAGGGCATTGATATATAAAAACCCAAGATACACATTCAACGTCTCAAAACCGTCCGCAAAAAATGAGTGCACAATTCCAAATTGTGCACTCATTTCAAGTAGTCTTGCGACGCTCGCGTCACTGTACGTACGTCAAAAATGCCGAAGTGTTCGTTTAGAAATTGCAAGAATATTGCGTCAAGAACGTTGAAAAAGGATGGGATATCGTATTTTCGGTAAGTAAAACGGTTTATTGATTTGTTTTTGTTGTTTTTATGAGTAAATATAGGAAGCTTTAAGTGATTTTGATTTAATTTGTTTTAAAACTTCACTCAACGGTCCTAGTATAATACGGCACATTTCAATTTCCTCTGTAACAGTGTAAGAATAATGCATTACAACGCCCTTCTATTTTAGTCGCATAATACGTAATGACCCTGTTCGTAATAGTGGAGTCGATTTTTTATTATTGTGTTTAATTTTTTTATTAATAAGTTTATTAACTTTTGAACTTTTTTGTGTTTAGTTTTTAACAAATATTTATACATTATAATAATATAATCTTATGTATATATATATATACAGGGTGATTTTTAAAGACCAGCCAAATTTTCACAGGGTGTTCTACCCATGAATATGAACAACTTTCACTATGGGACCAACTTTGAAATCGCAAAAAAATATCAGCTGTTTCATACATTTTGATCGAGTAGGTGTTGAACTTTTGTAGGAAACCGCTGGTTTTTTTTACGTGATTTCAAAGTTGGTCCCATAGTGAAAGTTGTTCATATTCATGGGTAGAACACCCCGTGAAAATTTAGCTGGTCATTAAAAAATCAGCCTGTATATATGTATTTTCTGTACGTGTATATGTCACTAAACTCCTAGACGACCCGGCTGGACAGATTTTAATGAAATGTTTGTATTTGACCCCGTCCGTAGATGGTTTAGAAGTGGAACCAATAGGTGGCGCTGCAATCGGGTTATAGAACTTTTAAATATTCATATATTTTGTGTGTGTTTGAGGGAGTCCTTGGATGGTTTTGATTCACAATTGGATTACGTAGGTTGGGCTGCAATTGGATTTCTATCATTTTTTTTTATTGACTCATTGACCGTTAAAGAATAGAATTAATTTGTAATTGTGGTGGTAACATGTATTTATATTTGTGTATTGTTGAAATCAATTACATAAATATACATATAATCAATCACCCAAACGAAAAGCAAACGTTTGGGCAGGGCAACGTCTGTTGGGGTCCGCTGACTCCTAAACGGCTAGACCAATTTTGATAAAATGTGTTGTGTGTGAAGTGGGACTCCACCTACCGGGTCCAATTGTCAATCTAGGACAGCAAAACTTCGGACAGGACAACGTCTGTCGGGACCGCTAATATAATGTAGTTTTTAATCGACTTTCAAAAGGAGAAGAGTTTGTGAATTCGTGGTTTTATTTGCATATTTTATTTGTTATTTTTATATTTTAGTTTTCCTTGTGACCCAATACGATGTGCAGAATGGACATCAATCGTCAGCCAGCAAAGACGTGAAGATTTTTTTAAGCCGAATAACTCAAGCGTCGTTTGTTCAGAGCATTTTTTAGATGAAGATATGTATGTCACTGCAAAAGGCATAAGACGTCTTCTTAAAACGGCTATTCCTAATGTAGTGGTAAGTAAAATTCGTTAGCCAGTTAAATGAATTTCTCAAAGTAATATGGTACCTTCATTAAATTTTTTTTACAGGATGTGACACCACAGGATCTCAAGATAGTAAGTAACTACGACGAACGGACAGAATCTTAGTACCTACCGCTGTATTATAAAATATTACTTGTGATATATATAATTTTGATGTTGCTTACAGATTGAAATACCGGATGATAGCGGTGATACTAAAGTCTGTCGTACGAGTTCCATGTTTGATTTGGAAAATAAACAGCAATTCAAATCTCCTACTACTTCTTTAAGTATAGGCTCAATTTTGGATACACCTCGAAAAACTCGTATTAAAAGCGAACTTCACAAGTGCCGCAGAAGGTTAATATGCAAGGAAAAAGTCATTGACAATTTAAGGAAAAAAAATTCTCGACTTGTTAAAAAAAACATTTCACTGAAGAATGCGTTAATAGTTTTAAAGAAAAGATTTAAATTAGACTCAAATTTATGTCAAGACCTATCCACTTATATAAACCCAACTGAATTGTTTAATTCTAGTTTTTTAAACAGGGTAACAAAAAAGAAGAGATGTGCAAAGTATCCTCCGGAGGTCAGGAAATTTGCATTGACATTACATTTCTACTCACCAGCAGCTTATAAATATATACGAAAAATGTATAACACCTGCTTACCTCATACAAACACGTTGCATGATTGGTACAAAAGTGTTGAAGCGAAACCAGGTTTTACACAAGAAGCACTTGATAGACTTTCAGAAAAAGTTAAAAACTCAAAAAAAACTTTACTTTGTTCTTTAGTGGTGGATGAAATGTCAATTCGACAACAAAAAATTTGGACTGGAAAGCAATATGAGGGCTTAGTTGACATAGGTATAGAAAGTAACGACACAAATCAAATAGCTACTCAAGCGTATGTATTTTTACTAGTCTCTGTTAATGAATCATGGAAAATTCCTTTAGCTTACTTTTTCATCAGTAGTTTGACAGCCGAAAATAAAACAAATTTAATAAAAATTGCACTCACAAAATGTCACACCGTGGGAATAAAAGTAGTGTCATTAACATTTGATGGTTGTAAGACTAACATATCTGCCATGAAACTTTTAGGCTGTAGAATGGATGATGCTCACAATTTGAAGCCTTTTTTTAAACACCCTTCAGCTGATTACGAAGTTTTTGTATTTCTTGACGCATGCCATATGATCAAGCTAATGAGAAATTTATTCGAATCAAAAAAAGTAATTTACAATAGCGATAATAAACAAATAAAATGGAAACTAGTCGAAGATCTTCATCAAGTTCAAGAAAAACATGGTTTACATTTAGCTAATAAATTAACCCAAAAACACATATGGTTCAGAAACTCCATTATGAAAGTTAAGCTAGCAACTCAACTTTTAAGTCGCAGTGTGGCAAATGCAATCACTTTTTGTTATACTGATTTAAAAATTCCAAACTTCAATAATTCCGGTCCAACGACAGAGTTCATTCTAGTGTTAAATGATTTATTCGATATTTTAAATTCAAGGAATTTCAACTGCGGTGGTTTCAAAAGACCCCTAAGTGGCATTAATTCAAAAGATGTTTTTAGGTTTTTTCAAACATCGAAGTCATATTTACTATCGCTTTATATTATAGTCCAAAGAAAACGCACCATCAAAAGGAAGGGAGAAACTAGAATTATATTTTCTCAAGACAAAGTACCTGTATACAATTGCCAAGCCAATACAGGAATTATCGGGTTACTTGTTTGTATTGAAAGTGTACAACGTTTGTATACTAGTTATGTGGAAACCGGTTATTTATCATATATATTAGCCTATAAGTTTAGCCAGGATCATGTTGAGCTCTTCTTTGGCAACATTAGGAGTCAAGGAGGGTTCAATAATAATCCCAATTCCCGCCAATTTAAATCTGCGTATAAAAAACTATTAATGCATTTGGAACTCGGTTCCAAATTTACAGGCAATTCTGTTCCTTTGGAAAATGTGCCTATTTTGAATTGTGGGGCAACTGTATCAAACATTAACAACACCAGCATTGGATATCGTTTTGATATAGAAAACGAATATTTGCCAGTCGAAGATAGCAGTTATGAAACTTATCAAAATAATTGTGACGTCCTATCAGATTCGTTAAATAATTCCAGTTCCGAATATGTATGTCAAATTGTTGGTTACATTGCGGGTTTTGTGGTCAGACATTTGTTAAAAAAAATTAAATGTGACATCTGCAAAGATTCGACACTAGCACGTAACAAATTATGGTTTCACAAACTAATAGATATAAAGGATTTTGGTGGTCTGTGTTACGCTAGTGAAGATGTTTATATTGTATGTAGTAAAACCGAGGAGATTATAAGACGAGAACAGCGCATACATGGTCAACAAAATACAACCAAGGCTTATTTGTGTTCCTTGGTTTTAAAACGTACCTTACATTTAAGTATATTTTCTAGTATTGACACACATTCCCTTCAACAACCTGCTCTATTCAATCACAAAATTAGTCTTATAAAAGCTATTATAGAAAAGTTCATAGACGTCCGTTTACACTATATCGCAAAAAAAACAACAGAAGACTTAAAATCGAATTCGAAAAGACAACTATACAATAAACTGAACTTGTTTCAAGGAAATTAATGTGTTTCCTACTGTGTTAGTGTAAACTTCGTCACTAGCGTAACACAGACCTGCAAAGAACTTTTAACATTTTTTTTTTAAAGTTTGGCGCGTCTTTCTTGCACAAAAGGACGTTCACGCATGTTTCTTATATTTATATTAAATAAGATACTTTAGTTTCTAGTACTAGTATCTACTGTTTTTTATTATTATTTTTATAGCATAGTACATGACAGTTTTACAATATTTTCTCCGGGTATTTTCCTTTCAAATTATACAACATATTTGATTAGATAAGTGTATTTGTTTTCAATTTAAAAGAAAAATTACACCATCTCAGAAAGTTTATTTTTGTTTATGTTAAGAAATGATTTTGTTGATTAGACTATTTGCTTTATATGAGTATTGAAATACTAGACCATATAACAAAATATGTTTTGTTATTATTATTAACCATTTATTTCAGAAAAAAAATCCATAAATTGTTAGTAATGACTTAAAACTATGTTAGCAAAACTTACTTATCTAAAACTGTTGGCCTGGAACCCGGGTGCACACTGTTCCAGTACCTCCCAAGAGGGCAATCAACCCTTTCTATAATGGTGTTTAAGATACTGCTGGCACGACAGTGCAAACGTATAGCCTCCCTATAGCCTCCTCCATCAGGGAGGCTATACGTTTGCATACGATTGTTTTGAAACAGTCAGTTCTAGCATCTGCAAACATTTCTGACGCGCTACAGAAAGCGAGGCAGCCCCAGCAGCATCCTAAAACCATTATTATACTGAACTCTTAGGGCGTCAAGCGATCTACGTGTAAATTTCGCCCACAGGCTGCAGTGGGCTTAGTGCGAGTTTTTATACTTACTCGATCACGTTAGCGTAAACGTCAGTTTGTACTGAAAATGAATAAGCGCCACCTGGTAACTATAATGGGAAACACAATTATTCCATATAAATTGACGTACGGTTACGTTAACGTAAACGCGATCGAGTAAGTATAAAAACTCGCACTAAGCCCTCTGGTGTAAAAAGTCTGGCAGTACGCTTTGAATAGCGTAACCTTAACTTCCTTCGTACACCTAGAAAACCTACGAGCAATCATGTTACAACGCATAGCCAACGCCCTACGTTCCCGCTCAATATCCATGTCATCAGAGAGGTCCTCGGTGACCCAGTGCCCCAGGTACTTGAACTTTGATACACGCCTCAATTTATACTTTATATCTTGTATTTTCCTCTATTATTATGTGAAACCCTACAAAAAACAAATACTCATATTCACGCTTATATATTTTCAACCAAAAATATAAATAAATGATTGTACCGATAATTTTATATTTGTTTTATTGATACACATGTCCTACTCACAAACATTGTACGCTCAGTTAAAAGTATAATTATGTGTTTAAAACACCATTTAACAAACTCTTATAATACTAACTCAATGTCGTACAAAAATAAAAAGTATAAATAAAATTCGTCTCCACTCCATGCCTTGTTCTACCGGCAAGCTTCGGTCGTAAAAATGTATTACTTTACACACACATACACACACTGCTTTGTAAAAACAACTTTATACGATGCACGTAAGGTTGAATTTGCAAATTAAATATGTTTATACCATAACTATACGTATACGTAGGTATAATAGTTGATTTTGGTGACAGTTTCGAGTGTTACTTTTGTTCGAGACTGTGCATCTTGGGTTTTTATATATCAATGGCTCAGGGTAAACGTTACGTAAATTTGTACGATTTTAAAATTGAAAATACTTAAAAACTAACTTAAAAGAAAGATCGCGATAAGACCCGTTCTCGATATTGTTTTATAATGTTGAAAATACATGTCTATGGTGGTATACCATACTTTGGTCATTCGTCAAGTTTTTTTAATTTTTTTTTTACATGGCCATGTAAAATATAAATTTAATCAGTTACTAATTAATTTAGTCAATTATTTATTTATTTTTTACATGGATAACAGTGAGTCAGATTATGTGACTCATCAGATAATCTAACTCACCTTGTGTTTGTAAAAAATAAATTAATAATTGACTGACTCAGATTTCAGTCAATTCTGCATTGTAATCCACGTGCCATATTTCGTTAGATCAAAGTTCACATTATAAAAAAAAAACAATTCAGTGCGTTTTTAGTTCTTGTCGATTATTATCGGAAAACAAATATTGATATTAAAACGTTATCTCATAAGTAATGCATAACATTTGCGTGTTCATTTTACACGTCTAGTAGTAATTCCACATTGGTAGTCTAAGTAGAGAGGGCAATACTATTGAAAAGTCAAGATCATTCCCCTGCCCTTATTTCAATTTATTTGGGATCGGCGCAACATGTATGTATTTTTCATCCATATTTCTCTATTAGTCGTCATCTCGGTAGTCACACCCCCTCTAGCCCATCCATCGTTTCTTTGGTCTTCCTCTACTCTAATACTTTTTTCTTTTTCTAAAATAAAAGTAGTCTAAGTAACACCTTATAACATCAGCTATCTGCCAGTGAAAGTACCGTCAAAATCGGTCCAGCATTTTCGATGATTAGCCGGAACAAACAGACGGACAAAAATTTTAAAAATTGTTTTTTTTTTTTGTTATAAGTAGCGTATTTAGGTATATACTTTCATATGCATTTAGTAAAAAGCTATTATTTTCACATTACAGACACTTCAATCTTATTTATTGTAGGTATTAGGTACCTAAATGATATCCAACAGCGCGCTTTTATTTATGCATATTTACATAATGTGTTGGTAAAAACGGGCATTTCTACTCTTCATGAAGGTAAATCTAGAAGTACCTATCATACAAATAAAATTTACAATTCAATTCGAGAATGTTGTTCAATGATTATGTTTATTTTATTTATAAAGGTCATATCGCTATGTGGACTGGCCAACAGCGGCAATAACAACTTAGCCAATGACTGAATAGTATCCATATTAATTACCTAGTATGAATATTGCAAGTTTGTGTTTATATTGCTTGTGGTGTCCATTAAGATCACTTGTTAGGACTGTGTGTTTGGAGTAAAACCACCAGATTATCAGTAAGTACACTGCAGCTCAAAGGGAACGTCTAGTCGGCTCCAGGCATGGGCCAGACTGACCGGGACTCTTGTGGCGCGAGACCCTTTGAGTTGCGTGCTACATTTAATTGTATATCACATTGCTCGTAAAGAAATAATAACAAAATCAATCAATCTACCTAGCCTCTTCCCAACTATGTTCGGGTCGGCTTCCAGGCTAACCGGATGCAGCTGAATACCAGTATTTTATATGGAGCGACTGCCTACCTGACCTCCACAACCTAATTACTGGGTAATACGATACGCCTTGGTAAGACTGGTTGTCAGACTTTCGGGTTTCTAACGACCCGTAACGACTGTCAAAAATCCATGAATGACAGCCGGGACCAACGGCTTAACGTGCTTTCCGAGGCATGGAGGAGTCTCGGTATGTAAAGATGGTCACCCATCCACGGACCAACACCGGCAAGCATAGCTTAACCTGATGGATCGACCCGTACGGCTGTTATTACTTAGCCACGAGCTCCTCAAGCGCAGCTCCTCGTAAAGAAATAAGAACATTAATATTGATATACTACCTTTCAAATAAACAAAACGAAAAATGTAATGTCTTGATATCTTTTGTCGATAAAATCTGCAGCATTTCCGGAAGATTTAGAATTTATTAAACTAACTGTAGAGCAGTAGTGTCCTAGTGGTAACGGCCGCGACTTACGAGTTGTAGGTCATAGGTTCGAACCCCGACAGGCGCTTTACTTGTGTAAATTATTTCATCACCATGCTCTTAAAACGGTGAAGGAAAACATCGTGAGGAAACCGGCATGTTCTAGAACCAAAAATTCGCAGACATAAATGACATTACCAACCCGCACTGGGCCCGCGTAGTAAATTACTGCCGACACCCTCTCACAGAGAGGAGGCCTGTGTGCCAGCAGTGGGAAGTTGGGAACGTTATAGGCTGATGCTAAACATAGGACCAAAAATGTATTTGCTGCCAGCTGCCTTATTGACTGTACATTAGGACTATCTATTCAAAGACGAAAAAAAATCAACTCTACCCTACATTTTCACAGCTGATTTTTTTTTCGCGATTTCAGGTTTGGTCCCATAGTAAAAGTTGTTCATAATGATGAGTACAATGAGCCCTTAAGAGATTTCGTGAATGAATAGATTGACTTTATATAATTTAAGTACTTCGTCTCATGATTACGATATGACGTCAAAAGGAAGCTCCGGTTACAAGTTACAATATTACACACACGTCGCTATTGAGTATCTGACAGGTCATATTACTCAGCAAGAATATTGTTTATATTATCATAATTAAAATGTGAGTACAAAAAATGTCTTAGGATCTACTTATAAAACATCCTTACCACTCAAATGGTGCTTTTAATAATGGACAAAATTGACATCGTATGGTTCCGTAAACATTTAGCGAAGCCATTATGGACACTGCTACCGAAAGATACTGGTTGATTTCAAAATTACTAATGCTTAGCAACGTTTTCATGCAAACAAAGGTTATTTCTCATATCAATCCATATGCCATATTCATTGTTCCAATTTTACAGGTAACTTAAAAAGATTTTCTACTGCTATTTTAATCAATCCCTGTGAAGAAGCCCGAGTCGCTTGCTGCGATAGAACTGTCAAAAGTTCACATAAAAATAGTATAAAGAGTATAACCAGGAGGTTAAACTCAGTGTATACTAGGGCTAAGGGACAGACCGTGGCATTTTACTTGTGTTTTTTAAACGCTAGTGTCTTTGCGTCTCGTTTGCGAGCGCATTGTACGGCCTACATCAGTGCTCAACCACTGCTTGTAGCGTATCTGACCTGTTTGAGAGGCGCATTGGCGGCTGGGCAATTGTTTTTCAACAAGACATTGCTCCCGGTAGCCTTGAGCTATAGCTCCTGAATCTCCTATCCTTTAATCCTACCTTCAAATTACCGAGAAATCGTATAATTTAAAGTTCCTATTGATATTGATCAGTATTTGCCGAATTTTACAGTATTTTTGTGTTTGAATCTCGCGAAGGACTATCATCAAATACTAATAACGATCGTTAAATTATTTTCTTTAGAAATTATAGCTTAAAATCTAATAAAATTATTTATTATTGTTATAATTTGAACTGTATTCAAGTTTCAGTGTAGTTTTCTGATATTTGTTTAAAAAAAACTTCACTTTTATCCGACATTACAATTTGGTTTACATTGACGATATACTCATACTTCGTCTCGAATTAGACTAGACTCCTTTGGCCTACATCTTTGTCCTAAGCATCAAAGCTAGACCTTGAGTCCTATCCTCCTTCTCCATCACCCTGTATCATCGCTCAGCGGCCTACCCAGGCTGCAGTGCGTTGACCGCGCTCTCTCTTGTGTCAGGTACTAGGGCCCTCGCGCCCGGTCGCTCAAACCGTCGGGACGAGAGCTGTGGGCGGATCGGTGCGGGCATATACAACGACAACTAGCCGCTGATTGCTCCTGCACTCGCTTAGGTAAGGATGTTTAAAGTTTTTTTTATTTACAGTCATGGAAATGTTTAGTTGAGAAGATTGACCCTGTTGATACGACTGATGAAGAATGATTAGTAGTTCCGAGCTATATAAGTTGATAGTCAATTTGCTAAACAATACGTTTCTCTGACTGTACAGTTGCCTGAATTAATTAGTTTTCCCCTTTTGTAAGGAACTACGGATGATTAGTACAGACATGTGTAAACATTAGCAGCGGTGTGTAAAAGAAAGCAAAGAAATAAATAGAAGGTTAATGATTTTGGTGAAATCACAAACTATTGGGCTTGAATCGCGTCCTGTTTCAGTAATATTATGTATTATGTAACGAAGATAAAGTATAAGCAGAATCAGTATGATCTTTCGATTAATATCGTAATTTATGAATGTGTCATCAATAGAAGTAGTACACGTGCTCGTTCGCAATCAACTTGAAATAAAATGTCGCAAGGAGAGGCCCAGTCTTCGTGACGTTCGTGGAAGAGAATGCATATAACGGAGAATTATTCAAACCTGCAAGCAACAGTATGAACTAGGCTGAAGTAAATCCGTTCTCACGTATCTGATTTATGCACTGCGTGCATTCACTTTCAGTACTTCTCTATAAATACATCACCCCTTTAATAGGGATGCGCCACTAAATTCAAATTATCGTATGTCTCTTGCAATTTGCAGGTCATCAAAAATTATTTGCGACCGTAGCAAATATATTTACAGAGAGTTGTATTGATGATTCTAATGATTATAATTATGTAATTACATATTTTTGTTACGGTAGCGAAACATATTTAGATTAGCATCAACCTGACGCTGACCTGTAAATTGCAATAAACTTATGAAAATTTGAATTAGCTTCTAAATCTGTGCTTACTCCCTACAGGTGCCGATTCACCCTCAACTCGCGCCAATAATCCCGATAATGTTGAGATCGGGCGCGGGGCACCCGGATGCTGGCCAATCGGAAGCGTCCACGTCGCGACAGCGCTCTCCAGAGGAGGAGGCGCAGACAATGTACGCGACGCTCAACGAGTATCTCCTGCTCGAGCACAAGGCGCAGCCGAAACTGTGCCTGCCTGCTGAATCGGAGGTAAGGAGTCACACGAATGCTCGCCAATCGGAAGCGTTTACGTTGCGACAGCGCTCTTCCGAGGAAGAGGCGCAGACAATGTACGCGACGCTCAACCAGTGTCTCCTGCTCGAGCATAAAGCGCAGCCGAAACTGTGCCTGCCTGCTGAATCGGAGGTAAGGAGTCGCCCGAATGCTGGCCAATCGGAAGCGTTTACGTTGCGACAGCGCTCTCCCAAGGAGGAGGCGCAGGCAATGTACGCGACGCTCAACGAGTGTCTCCTGCTCGAGCACAAGGCGCAGCCAAAACTGTGCTTGCCTACTGAATCGGAGGTAAGGAGTCACCCGAATGCTGTCCAATCGGAAGCGTCTACATTACGACAGCGCTCTCCCGAGGAGGAGGTGCGGACAATGTACGCGACGCTCAACGAGTATCTCCTACTCGAGCACAAGGCGCAACCGAAACTGTGCCTGCCTGCTGAATCTGAGGTAAGGAGTTAATTAATTTGTGGTTACCTAGTAGCTGGGTTGTAGAGGTCGTTAAGGTAATCGCTCCATTTAAAATACGAGTATTCAGCCCGACCACGTAGTTAGGTAAAAGCTAGGCAGATTATGACGATAGTCTCCCGATGAGGAGTCGCAGCCGAAACTGTGCTTGTCTGCCAAATCTGAGGTAGAAGTTAAGGTAAAAGTAGTAGATCGCTTTGTGAAGGAGCGGGTCCGGGGAAGTACTACCACCATACCATATTCCTGCTGCCAAGCAGCGTTGACGTGTTCTGGTTTGAAGGGTGAGGGTGCGGTATAGTTATAGCCACATGATCCAGTCTCTCTTTTTGCCATCAATCTGCCTAGCTTTTTCCCAACTATGTTGGAGTCGGCTTCCAGTCTAACCGGATGGCCGATACTCAAATACTCAAATACTCAAACATTTATTGCATTCCATATTATGTAAACGATACGCCTCGGTAAGACTGGTTGTCAGACTTTCGGGCTTCTGACGACCCGTAACGACTGTCATAGATACACCTATGACAGCCGGGACCAACGGCTTAACGTGCTTTCCGAGGCATGGAGGAGTCCCGGTATGTAAAGATGGTCATCCATCCACTTACCAACCCCAGCAAGCGTACCTGTTATTACTTAGCCACGAGCGCCATCAAATAACATGACAATTCAAAAGGAAAGCTAGATTTGTAGATTTTTTTTAAGCCTCCAAATATTGTTTTCTAAACACATACAGAATCATTTAAATAAAAGTCTTAATTAAACAGCACCAAATGCGAGCACGCAATAAACACGTGTGTTACAAAGCCGATATACCGAGCGCTTCTATTGGTCAAGGTCGTGGGGTTCCAATTAGGCGGCAGTTTTTATCTTAATCGTTCTGAATTAAATAATTATGTTAGTAGGTACTTCTCGAAGTTTATTAAATCCTTCTTTGGGATCCTTGAAATGTATTCAGGCTCTGAGCAAGCTATTTTAAAATATTTGCCTCAGCTATCCCACTATTGGACAAAGGCGTACCCCCTTTTTTTGTGGATGGGAAATCATCAAATGACTTCTCCCGCTCTGGATGGATCGGAAGGGGCGTGTCAGACTTTTACTGACTAAAAACCCCCCGTGTACCTTCAGTTGCCTATGCCAGGGCCACGGTATGTCTTTCGAACAACCCGCGACCCCAAAGGACTTCCCTGAATCCCGCAATACACTATTTTTCTGAAGCTCAGCGTGACCACAAAAAAAAAACTATTACTGGGCAATCCCATTATTTTTTAATTAACCCTCCAATTCCATTGATGCATAGCCAGTACGGCTTTATAATCCTTCCTTATCCTACATCTTCCCTACCGTTATCGCGCCCCCCGGTCTACTCCTTGATATGCAATGGTCTCTGTTGCACCATGTAACATGAGGCAACAGGGGCTAGTGTGAATCGTTTACTCAAAACCACGCTGGGGTGTGAATCGTTTACTCAAAACCACGCTGGGGTGTGAATCGTTTACTCAAAACCACGCTGGGGTCGGTGCATTTCATTCATTCTTTCAAGAAACCTTTTTCTACCCTTCATTATTCGATAAACGCGTAAACAGCACAATGTTTTTATAATTGAAGATTCATTACGAAACTGTCTGATTACGCAAATACATACAAACTCTTTGTAACTTTAGCAACAAGTTGACGAATTAACATGTTTTGAAGGTTCCGTGGCATTCTTAGTTTGGATGGAGGTCATTTTCAACTTTGTTTATATTTGATTTTAATACTGTTTGAAATGATGTAGCAAGCAGCTAAAAATTACACTGTTTAGAGCTTATTACTTGTCATTCTACACCTGCAGTCTGGGTTAGGTATACGCAAAGGTCATAGAACGCCCCGCGTGTGCAGTATAACAATGCGTTCAGGATACTGGCGGGGCTCCCACGTTTTTGTAGCGCTTCGGGGATGTTTGCTGAGGCGAGGACTGATGTCTTTTATGCTATCATCCGAAACCTGCCTGCCTGAAGGTCTGCCTCGATCTTTCACAGAATCGAATCAATCGATCAACCTTTATTTGTGAACACAGGTATTACAATAAAGGTCTTGTGTATACATTTTAGTCGAGCTCTATGTGCTACCAATGAATTTATACAATACAAAGTCAAGTTCGAGTAAATAAAGACAATTATAATTTATTTTTACATCCATGTCAATAGTAAATTATATTAAGCTATGGTGTAGCTTCAAACTAGACAGCGCCATTTCACTTACACGCTTCGATATAATATCCTCAGGCTTGTCTCCAACTGAAATGCGAGTGTAAGTGTCATAGTCAAAAGGTCGATATGCAGTATCTTCCCGGAATGACTGGTTTATCCTAGGTTTGACCAAAGCCTTCGGACAAACCCCGAAATAAATTCCAATTTCGGCATTTTATTTAAGTATTTTTAGTCAAACCTAGAAGTTCATAACTTTTCAGTCAAACGTCGAAAGTAAAATTATCTGTTTCGGGCTTTGCCTAGTCGATCCTAGAAGCGACTGGCAGACTCGGTCAAACGTCGACATCAGGGGCACCCCGAGGTTCCTTTAAACCCTGCAGACAGAAATAGGGGCCCCACAGAGCGGGGCTCCGTCGACCTGCTGACGAGAACCCTAACCCAAGCCGGAGTTTGACTATAACATAAGTACTTAACTGTGCATATCCTTTCCTGGAATACATCACAATGATATTGTCATCTGTGAGGGATAAAGTCGTGAAGTTACGGTATTAATTTGTGTGTATTCGTCAACAGAATGGCGAAGTAACAACGGGAGCGCGCGACGGCGCGGCTCACGTGCTGAGATGTCTCAAAGTTTGGTTCGACCTGCCAGCCGACGTGCTCATCAACGCCATCAACTTGTTCGACAGGTGAGGATCTAACCACTTATATACTTAGATACATATTAGCTTCTGCCCGCGACCTCCTCCCCGTGAAATTTCTTGTCACACCCTGTTGCATCCCATTGCCTGCCCGCGCAATATTACTATTTCTGTGTATCCTATGTCTTAATTCAGGTTATAAACTATCTGTGTGCCAAATTTAATCAAAATTTGTTCACTAGTTTTTTCGTTTATAAAGAGTAAGAAAAATTCACCCATTCATCGGATAAATCTAGAATAAATTCTATGAATTAAGATGAAAACCACATCAAAATGCCTTGTGTAGTTTAGAAAAACTAAGCGAACAAACACACACAAATAGTGAGAAAGTATCTTAAATGTTGATCTAGGTCATAGTTTGCCTGTGTGCCAAATAACATCCAAATGCAATTTACTATGTATTTCTCCTAAAAAGCTAACTACTGATCCCATATATCTGTAGTTATGTCAATGGAGATATAATAAACTTTCCAAAGACAACAATCTTACTGGACTATTTCAGTTTAGACATAGACTATGGAAAACAGTTTTTTTTCGACCTACAACCATTACAGGGACTAATATAGTGAGCGTGCAATTGCTAGTCTCCGCCTGAGGTAGCAATAGCAACTTTATTGCAACAACAATAAAGATCACTGTGATTTTGACAGACTTGTCAATGGTAGCAACCCAAAAACAACCTTATTGCATCGACAATAAAGATAAATCAATTCTATTGCCAAAATAAGTCAATTCTATTGCCAAAATAAGTCAATTCTATTGCCAAAATAAGTCAATTCTATTGCCAAAATAAGTCGCTTCTAGTGTCGTTTATTTTTTTATTGTATAGAAAGTACAATGTTATTTTCTTCCTATTCCAGGTTCCTCACAAAGATGAAAGTGCGTCCGTGTCACGTGCCTTGCATCACTGTCTCCTGCATGAACATCGCGCTTGAACAGTATGCCGCCGACACCGACACTAAACGTAGGATCTCCGTTGAAGAGTTGGGTAAGTCAGCATTTTACATAACTATATCAATCTGCCTATGTTGGGGTCGGCTTCCAGTCTAACCTGATGCAGCTGAATACCAGTATTTTATATGGAGCGACTGCCTATCTGACCTCCACAACCCAGTAACTGGGTAATACGATAACACTTGGTAACTCTTGATAAAGAGTATTCTATCTATCTATCTAAGACTGGTTGTCAGACTTTCGGGCTTCTGACGACCCGTAACGACTGTCAAACATCCACGAATGACAGCTGGGACCAACGCTTAACGTGCTTTCCGAGGCACGGAGGAGTCTCGGTGTATAAAGATGGTCACCCATCCAGGAACCAAGTCCGGCAAGCGTAGCTTAACCTGATGGATCGACCCCGTGCGGCTGTTATTACTTAGCCACGAGCTCCTCAACTATACCGGCACTTACCGAAGCCGAAAGCCATATATTCTTCGTATTATTTGGATCGTTTTTATTTTTTCAAAAGTCGATTTTTCTCCTAAAAAGCTAACTACTGATCCATATATCTGTAGTTATGTCAATGGAGATATAATAAACTTTCCAAAGACAACAATCTTTCTGGACTATTTCAGTTTAGACAGACTATGGAATACAGTTTACTTTTGCGTTTAAAACAACTATACTAGAAAGGTTAAATAAAGGTAAACAATCTTGATGTGTCTTTTATCTTTTTTTATTTTAAAACCTCAGTTTAAAAATAAAATGCAACTAAAAACCAAAGTAAATACTACAATAATGATTACTAAATCAATTGAACCATTAGTTTAAGCAGCAGTTTATTTGTTTAATATGTGTTTGTGTAAAAAGTAACATCAAGATTGTTTACCTTTATTCACTTACCTAAACCTTTCTAGTATAGTTATGAATTTTCTATCTATGGTAGGAGCCCTAAGCTGTAGCTCTGCCTACCCCTATGGGGAATACAGGCTTGATATTATGTATGTTTTGCTATAATTGTTTGTTTTCTCCTCCAGTATCAATATCCCAATCGGCGTGCACAGCCGGAGACGTGATCCGCATGTCGCGAGTCATAGTCGACAAGCTGAGCCTGGTGACGGGATGCCGCACCACCACCGCGCTGGACTGGCTGCGGCTGCTGAGGGCCATGCTGAGCCTGCACGCGCAGCAGTGTGCCATCATACTGCCGCCGAGCTGCCAGGTACGAATCTAGGCATACAGCATCATCACATCCCTAGCCTAGCCTTAGGTAATACAGGCAACTCCACGACATTGCGCGTATTTTGCGTATGGGTGACAAAATAGATAATTCGATCCACCCCAGCTCCTCAAAGAAGGCCAGCAACGCCTTAATATCAATGACAACCTCCCGGAGGGTACCTGGGTTACCGAAGTACTTTGCCCTGTATGCGGCGACTACCGGGCAGTTTAGAAGCACATGAGCTGCTGTCTCGTCCTCCATGCAGGCCCTGCATAGCAGACTGTCAGTGACTCCTATGACAAAGAGGTGTTTATTAAATGACCCATGGCCAGTTATAGCCGCTGTAACTGTACGCAGCTGTTGTTTAGTTAGTCGGAGAACCTGTTTCGTGAGGCAGCCATTAATTGTAGGAAGCGCTTCCTTAGCCTGCCTACACTCACCTTGGTCCGACCATAGTTTGTGAGCTGCCTAGCGTTTTCCCCAACTATGTTGGGGTCGGCTTCCAGTGTAACCAGATGCAGCTGAATACCAGTATTTTACATGAAGCTACTGCGTATCTGACTTCCACAACCCAGTTACTGGGTAATACAAAAGAAGATATTTTGAGGCTTCATGTAAAATCTATTTCTGTCCTCGAAAACTACAGTCTTATTCTTTTTCATAATTATAAAATTGAAGATTTTCTTTAGAGCCAAAATATGATAGATACAAAAAAATCGCAGTTTCTTCAAAATTTGATTTTTTTATGAGAAAAAACTGCTTTATTTGATTGTATTAAAGCAATTTTAATAAAATTTCGTCTACTCGTTCACCACACAAGACACAAGGGCATTATGGGTTTATTTTAATGTAACAGAACCTATAGAATTTTATAAAGAAATATATTTTAAATTCTTTATGCTCGGTTTGGCCAGACCATTACTATTTCGCCTTAACTATAAGTCCAGGCGTTCGTAGATAAGCCCGAAAGTCTGACAACCAGTCTTACCATGAGGTATTGTTAACTAGGTTGTATGATATTAATAACTCGATTTTTCTCCTAAAAAGCTAACTACTGATCCCATATATCTGTAGTTATGTCAATGGAGATATAATAAACTTTCCAAAGACAACAATCTTACTGGACTATTTCAGTTTAGACATAGACTATGGAATACAGTAATTTTTCTTAAATGAATAGTTAGGCGGAGAATATCACGCCTGTTCTCCGAAGGGTTAGGCAGAGACATTCATATACAGTTTCTAAACAAAATTGGTTTAGTACCATATTATGATCATGGTGACTATTCACTTGTCGCGGTTGGTCCGTGGATGGGTGATCATCTTTACACACCGAGACTCCTTCGTGTCTCGGAAAGCACGTTAAGCCGTTGGTCCCGGCTGTCAGTCATGGATCTTTGACAGTCGTTACGGGTTGTCAGAAGCACGAAAGTCTGACAACCAGTCTTACCAAGTGGTACTTATCGTATTACCCAGTAACTGGGTTGTGGAGGTTAGATAGACAGTCGCTCCATGTAAAATACTGGTATTCAGCTGCTTCTAGTTAGACTGGAAACTGACCTCAACATAGTTGGGAAAAGGCTAGGCAGATTGCAGGTTGAGTGTCATAGAATTTTTGGTTCTAGCTTCTAGAACATGCCGGTTTCCTCACGATGTTTTCCTTCACCGTTTTGAGAGCAATGGTGATGAAATAATTTACACAAAGTAAAGCGCCTGTCAGGGTTCGAACCTGCGAGAGGCGCCTTTCTATGTAGTTTCTAACAATATTTGAGTATTTAGTAAAAAAAAAAAATGTATGTTTGTCTAAGGGGTTCCCAAATTTATTTTGTCTACTTTGAGTCCTCTTAGATGAAATTACAAATGGCCCCTAAGCCTCTAACAACGCCCCCATTTTTTTTTTCTCTGGGTCTCTTATTGCCCCCCTTAGGCCTGCAGCGCCCACAAGGGGGGCGTTATGTACGTTATCGCCCACTTTGGGAAACACCTATTGATATAATATGTATTTCTGTTTGTCCTGTCAGGAAGAGGAGCTAGTCCAACTGCTCGAGATCGTGTGCTGCGACGCGGCTTGCGTCAACACTCGCACGAGTGAACTAGCGCTCGTGTTGCTGTATTACAAACTAGGTGAGTACAGTAGCGACCAAACAAGAACTCGGGAACAGCTGGACCAAAACGGCAACATATTTTTTTTTTTTTTAATTCGTTGAAGTCCGAGGAAGGTTCTCATGAAGGGAAAAAACGGAAAATGTTGCTGGGAAAAATGAAAATGTAATTTCTATGGGAATTTTGTGTAAATTATTGAAATTTGGACAAGAAAGGTCTGTCGCGGGTCAGCTAGTTACCAATATAAACTTCATTTAATTCAGATAACTGAGATCCATAAACACAAACCAATTAAAAATATTAAAATTAAATTAAATTCACACGCACACCCACAGTACACACACAATATAATTCACACATTCAATAAAATTAAAATTAAAACATTCATAAAAATTACATCAAAATTTTATTATAAACTTCAAAACGAGTTTATATTGACATACTTTATAAACACAATACCGTAATTTAAAAATAGAATCATAACACTTTCTCTTACAAAATAATGTTATAAAACAATATTTTTTACCAATACAATACAGGGTAAATCCTTGCTATCCTTCCAGGGTAAATAATTGCTGAAAGGCTGGATGGGCCTACCATGGATAGGTTTATCAAGCTTCATGTATTACATGGGGCTTGATGAAACTGTCTGTGGTTGTTATATTATAAATGTTCTAAGTAGGTATAGGTATACTAACATAGTTTATAAGATAATTTAGACACTAACACAATATGGGCCTATGTAGTCTGTAAATAAAAGATTTTTATTTACAGACTAATATATTATCAAGGAGCTTCCATCAATTATTTTATTCTAATGGAACGCATATACGGGGCACGCCATTTTTATATCATTACAAAGAAGTTTTGATTCCAAATAAACTATTTCTTACTCTTTTGACTTTGATCTTTTCTTTAGTAGGTTCAATCCTAATGTATGAGTGTAAATAAAATAGTGTATGAAACTGCACATAACTAGGTATTAAAACACTCGTGTTTTAATACCACTCATTATGCAACAGTTTCATAAACTACTATTACCGATGCCGTGCTCAGTTCATTCCTACATCCTACCGAGAATAACACATATAAATGTTTATTTTTATTGCTTCGTGTTTACTAACTCACAATTTTGTTTGTAGAGCAACAGTTGGCAGAGTCTCTGGCCGCGGCTGAGGAAAGCGGCGCTATTCCCGAACACGCGTACTACCTGTACGACTTCGCTCGTCAACTTCAGCTGCACTGCCATGTAATTATTATTTTAACTATCCTTTCAAAAACGCTGTTTTTAAACTTAACTCTTGTTTACCTGACTGTGACTGTGATTCCGTGTAGCTCGAAGCAACTCAATCGTTTTTCATCTCACTAGGCAAGTGGGTACCAGGGTTTCTTAAAGTGGGGACCATTGTGTAGTAAACTCAGCATCGTCGCAGATTCTATTGACTTGTCATCTAAATAGTCCATAGTGGTATAATACCTTTTATCTACACCCATGCCATAAATCCTCTATAAAAGTCTCTGAAACAGTTAGCTTATTGCCAACATTAAAACAGCCAGTGTCATAGTAACCATGGTAACCATAATAGCATCCAAATGGGTGCTTTAATGTTGTACTGAATTTCATAATGCAACTCTTTTTCAAAAAAAGAACATTGTAATGCACGCGCATTTCACTACAACAGCGCCGTAACTTAAAAAAAGAACTTATTCGAATTCTATGACGTCGGCCGCCATGTTCGATACGAGTAGGTATTAGTATTGCTAAAAACTGTTTCAGAACCTTTTATAGAGGATTTAACATGGATGTAGATAAAGTCTTGTATGCAACTGTACATAATTAGGTATTAAAACACTCATGTGACTCGGCTTCGCCTCGTCTGATAAACCCACATTCGTGTTTTAATACCCATTATTATACGTCAGTTGCATAAATAACTATTATATAGTAGTATTTTTTTAAACATTGACAGTGGTAGGCCTTGAAAACTATTTGGTAAATGATTGTAAATAATAATCAACATGCAGTATACATTTTACTTAAATAATTTTAGTTTTATTGGTGGCAGCCGAAGTCTGTCTATAAGCCTTGTTCGGCTGTTTGGCCTGTCAGTGCTGTTTCAAATAAATTTTTAGCAATGACGCTAGTAGAAAAGCCCAAAATGCGTGAGGTTGACATGAGCTATCGAAATGTCACGTATCACGTTTGATAAAGCGCTACAAGATTATTTCGGCGCGTGGCCAAAAACTGATATTGCACAAATATGTACCAACAGCCCCCACCACCGCCAATTTAAAAAATTAAAGAATTTTATTATACTTATTTCTCAATTTTTTTTTGTGTCAGTATCAATGTCCTTCTAATAAAGTGTATGTTGTTACAGATGTGCGACTCATCGCTGGCGCACGCCCGCTCGCGCGTGCGGCACGTGGTGACGCGCTACGAGCGCTGCGAGGCGCGGCGCGACCAGCGGCAGCGACTCGTGTGGCGCCTGTCCGAGCGTACGCTCAAGGTAAGCACCTATACTGCCCTTGTACAAACCTAGGTTGACAGGTCGACATGAACACTCGAATTATTAGCCATTCGGCGTTTCGCTTTACAGCGCAAGTACGCACGCGTAAACGTCAACCCCTCAAGTGTCGAATGCACCCCATGTGCGCATAAGAAAAACTCTATTTTTGTTAGGTATATAAGCTTATATGACATATATAAACGTAAAAAAACATCATCCGATGGAAAACCAATCATCATCATTAGTAGTGAACCTATGGAGTTCGCAGCTAACCCCCCCTCCCCCCGCGTGTCAAATGCACCCAAAATGTGCAAAAGGACAAAACTTTACATAATAGGTATATAAGCTTAGATCACATATATATTAAGGTAAAAAAACATCATCCGATGGAAAAAATATCATCATCAGTAGTTGTGAACCTATGGGGTTCGCAACTAATTTCGGTGTGCCTCATGGCATAGGCCTCCTCCTCCCCTCCCTGGAGGAGGACCTGCCTCTGGACCTGCTGTCAGCTTTATTTCTTTCTCCCATCGGGTAAGCTGTCTTCCCTGATTTCTTTTGCCATTCCTTGGATACCACTCTGTTACTACTCTGCTCCACTATTCTTTAGTGTCTCGCATCATGTGGCCTGTCCACCTCCACTTCTGTTGGTCTATTCTTGTTAGAATATTGGTTCAAAGAGTCAGGATAGAATAAGAAACACAGATCTCCGGTCCAAAACAAAACGTCATTATTATTAATCAAATAATCATCATTAACAAGGAGGTAGCGCTGTGGTAGCCCGCGAATTTTTTTTTTTTTTGGTTTTTGCAATTTGCAGGTCCGTGTCAGGTTGTATCTTGATCAAAATATGACACTCGACAGTAAAACATATGTATTTACATAATTTTAACCATAAAAATCATCAGTATATCTCTTTAAGTTACATTTCGTGCAAATTCGTCAAACGAACGAATTTGCAAATCTTGCAAAAAACCCAAAAAAAAAATGGAATTTCGTTGGCTACCACTGCGTATCCCCCTTAATAATCAATTATTTTTAATACACCCGTCATCTCGTATAATATTTTTAGAAGTGATAAACAGTAAACAAGGTACAGTCAGCAACAGAAGTCGGTTAACACTACTACTTTTTGACATCATCTAAATAACAAAACGATGCGATAACCCGCTTCTTAGTATTTCATTTATTAGATAGAGTTTATTTTCTTTAAAATTCTGTTCCGATTTTAATGAAGTATTTTTCTCAATAATTAAGATTTAGAAAACACAAGTGTTAATCGACTTTTCTTGCTGACTGTAAAAACATGTTTTAAAGTGAACATGACATTTTTAATGGGCAAGATGAAAAGTCAAGTATTGACGGTCTATCTGTAGGGCTACAAAAGTTTTTTTTAACCAGAAACGGAAGTAAAAATGCATCAAGCACTTTTAAAGAATGATAGGAACATCTGTGCTGAAAAATTATGTTACAATTAAGTGCACGGGCAGTCATAGAGTTATATTTCTTGCACTGTAACACTACAACTGCCTTCAGTATTACTTGTTCTTGCTCTGAGCTTGCCTTACCCAAATCTTACTTAGCGTATAAGTATAATGTATTAACATAAGTTAGGAGGAGCTCGTGGCTAAGTAATTACAGCTGCACGGGTCGACTCATCAGCTTAAGCTGCGCTTGCCGGGTTGGTCCGTGGATGGGTGACCATCTTTACATACCGAGACTCCTCCGTGCCTCCGAAAGCACGTTAAGCAGTTGGTCCCGACTGTCATTCGTGTATCTTTGACAGTCGTTACGGGTCGTCAGAAGTTCGAAAGTCTGACAACCAGTCTTAGCAAGGGGTATCTTATTACCCAGTTACTGGGTTGTGGAGGTCAGACAGGCAGTCGCTCCATGTAAAATACTGGTATGCAGTTGCATCTGGTTAGACTGGAAGCCAACCCCAACATAGTTGGGAAAAGGCTAGGCGGATTGATTGATTGTATTAACATAAGCGTTCGTATCCTCAGGTGCTACGTCCTACGGACCGCCTGACCTCCTTGCTACCCACCATCGAGGAGCAACACTTCGCAGTCGACGCCACGCCCACCAGGACCAGGTAAATTTAATATTTTATACTATTTCTTTTATAGCTACAAGCATAGATTAATACAGATGGGACACTCCGCAGTTTAGGTATGAAGCTACAAGTACGCGGCGGGCCCCGTCCGCCGGGCTAATTCAGTAGGTCAGAAGGTATAAGAGTTACGCGGCAACTTGTAGTTGAATATAACTGTAGGTAATAAGCGTTGTGCGACCTGAATTGCACTTTATTGTGTCGTAGCAAGAGTCGCTTTTTATTTAAATGATTTTGCGGAGTGCCCCATCTGTATTAATCTGTGCTAAAGCAAAAAGCATAGTAGTAAAAAGCATCTTTTTATTTAACAATCTTATAAATAAGGTCCCGTGTGAGCGAGAGAGGTGATTAAATGCGACAGCCCTCTTGAATGAGTTATCAAGAATTTGTCAGTAGTAGCCGTCAGTCTAGTGCCCGGTTGATGGCAATAGGCTCGCCTCCTATTACATAAATAAATAAAATAAATAAATATCCTTGGACATTTCACACAACGCCGTCTAGTCCCAAGCTAAGCAACCTAATGCTTGTGTTATGGTAACGAGATGGCTGATAAACTACTTATATACATTTTTTTTTTTTTTTTTTTAATATATACATATTATAGATAGAAAAACACCCAGACTCGGAACAAATACTTGTAGGTCGTACAAATTATTTGATCCGTGCGGGAATCGAACCCGCGACATGCTGCGCAGCAGTCAATCGCTCAACCACTGCGCCAACCGTGTCGTGGGGCTAAAACATATCTGGCGAAATGTATGTGTACTGTAGGTACACCTCTGCCTAACCCTTCGGGGAAACAATGATGTTATGTTTTGTGTCTATTCCAATTCCTAGCCAATGCAACACTGATTAGGCGCACAATGCCACATTCGCAAAATGACATATCGTAATTTCGCAAAATGTCACATTCTCAAATTGTCATATTCTCAAAACGCCACATCGCAAAACGTCACATTAACAAAATGCCATTTTCGCAAAATGCCTTTTCGCAAAATGCCATTTTCGCATACTTAATGTCAAAACGAAAAAAAAAAAACTAATATTTTGAGAATGTGTCATTTTGTTTGATGGTGTGGCATTTTGAGAAAAGACATTTTGCGAATGTGGCATTATGCCCCTAATCCTGCAACACTTACACAGAATTATCAAAAGCGACAAACCAGAAAACGCAAGTAATAATCTTTTTTTTTATTTTTTCCATCACCAGATCGGGTAGTGAAAGTAGTGAAAACGAAGAGACATCTGATTGGCCGCGCAGTCCCGTTCTTCCGGTGTACTGCGACAACTAATAGCGGCCGCGCCGACCCGGCACGCATCCGGTACTTAAAGTGGCATCGCAGCCGGACACTAGCCGGTACCAAGCTGATTGTAGTAGCAGACATCATCCGGTATTGAAGAATATAGTGGTATTTCTACGCACACCTTGGAGACTCACATGTTACATTTTAGTGACAATTTAGGCTAAAGGGTCGAATGGTACTTTAGGAGATACATAGTTGCAGCTGTGACTTACTTGGTACTTTAGTGCTAGTTGAGGACAGAATTGAATCTCGAACTGCGCTTTTAGTTCCAAGTGAGGGTTCAGTGGTACTTTTAGTGATACTTAGAGCTAAAAATATACATCTTAGCGACAATGTAGCTAGACAGACAATATCCTGCAATATTTGAAGTGACCATTTGATACAAAACTTCTTTATTTTAGCTGATAAATAGTCTCGAGTGGTACTTATGAACAAACATTGTAACCTAAACATCACTCTTCGAGCGGTACCATCTGTTATTATGTTAGAGTGGTACTTTTAGTGTTTAAAATATAAACCTAATTTGTACCTGGCAGCTGAATTATTAAAAAAATGAGATCTTTTGGAATTTTCCTTAAAATAAAAATGCCGATATTTTTTATCGATAATTTTATGTTTAAAAATATGACATTTGATTGAAGCATTTAATAACGAAACATTATTAATATAGTGAATATTAAAATACAGCTCGAATTCTAAAAGGTCTTATTAATATAATTATTGTAGTTTATTATAGTTAGACTTGAAATATAAATCTAAATGGATGACAAGTAGAACTCGTAATTGTCGGGTCTTAGCGGTCGTATTCGAAATGGAGACGAGAATGTAATTTGGTTAAAAGCAGTACAGCATTTATTTAAAGCATTCAATAAATAACAACTCATCATTAGCCTCGCCATTTTCCCAGCTATGTTGGGGTCGGGTTCCAGTCTAACGGGGTGCAGCGTATTTTACATGGAGCGACTGCCTATCAGACCTCTACTACACAGTAACTGGGTAACACTAGCTCAATAATTATGTCTGAATTATTATTTTTCTACCTTGAATATTAATTTTCATACTGTACCAATATTGTAGATCACATATAGCCTACTGCTTGACCGCATTATAATATCTCGTCTCCAAATTACAAGTTTTAAGTTTATTTTACTTTTACATTAAAAAAAAAAAACAATTCTGTGTTAATTAATTTATATTTAAAAAAAAAAAACGATGGAGAAAAAGCCGTGGTTCTAAATTTTTAGTTTTAGTTTTTTCATGAAGGATTTATGTCTCTCGATCATCGCGTGATCCTAATTTTGAGAATGTCAAAATGTATGTGATCCGTTGTCTGTGGGTGTATTTGTGTGTGTGTAGGTGTGCGAATTGGGTGTGATTGTGTCGTCGTTTCGTGATAGTACCTTGCTTTGTGACATGCAAAGTGGGGTGTATGATTTTGAGATTAAGGTAAAGTTGACCATCCTGCTTAGTTACTATTAGAGTAATAATAATAATTGGGACGCCAGGTCGCGCTGCCAACTAAATGTATCAGCATCATATACTTAGTGGGTGATTCACCTGGTGTCCGCTTGCTTGGTCACGCAGCCAACCATACTTTTTGTTGGCGAAGCGTCCTACCTGGCCGCGACGCCTGCGCGCCCCGGTGAAATATGGCTCTTATATTGGCTTGGAATTTTAAATACCTAATACTTTTTCGTGCCTTCTCAGTTATCACGACCAATTTTCTAAATACAAACTGTCACGGAATTACGACGCGGTTGCTCCACAATCGCTCAAAATGTATGTTTCGAATAAAATTAATTTAGTTTAATTAATAATTAATCCGAAATAAGGACAAAAAAAATATATAAAAAATGGTGCATTTTCAAAATTCAAAAAAATCCAGTTCAAAAATTAATATTTAATTGTAAATAAAAGTAATATTTGGAGTATTATTCAATGTGAAGTTGTTTTTTTTTTATATAATGTTTTTGCATTGCGGTGGACAACGTCTCTTTCGTTTGTGGGTTCTTTGGGGTAGGTTGAGAACTTAAATAGAACCAGGAAATATTTCCGACTACTTCCCAGGAACCTAACTTTATATCAATCAGTCCCTTAATAGCTTTACTAATGTTTTTATTATATTAATATGTATGAAAGAAGCGTTGTCTATCATCCCAAAGCTTTTCCTTACTGTGATTTTTCTTACTAGAGAAAAAAAAAGTTCAAAAAAAAAAAGAATATTCCATATATTTTACTAGTTTTAAGGTTTGGGGAGAAATCTGGGGTAGGAACTGTGGTGTTGTTCAATGGCGGATAAAATATCAAAAGTAGCGTTAAAATGGATAGTATTAAATTTTATTAGGGTTAAATTAGCGAGCTTTAAAAACTGGGCGAGTAAATATTTTTTGTTGGCTCACAGTTGCCGCACAGTTGTGCAATAATCGACCAACTGTCGCGCCGCAGTTGCTCCCCAAATCTCGCTCTTAGCGTTTTTAAATATAAGAATTTGAGTCACATAAAAAATGAGTGAATGCATGAATAACTTTTTATATGCGAAAAAAGTAAAAAAAAAAAAAATCCACCGAAAGTTTCTTTTTTAAGTACATCTAGTATCTGTAATTTAAGTATTATAGTTATTGTAAAAAAAATAATGAATTAATAAATAATAATAATTATACATATTTCCATTTTATGACTAACTCTTCCTATGAGTTTTGAGAAAATCTGATATAAAAATACAATTTGCCGTTATCATTTTCTTATTTTCAGTAGTAGTAATCACTTATTTCTTATTATCGTAGTAGTTTATAAACTTATAAATGACAAAAAAAAAAAATACAAATTTATGAAAAAATAGTAAAAAAAAAATGATCTCAGTTTGTAGTTTTCTTTGCAAAAAACGTGGAAATTATTAGGAAAAAACATATTTTTAGTATTGTGTGCGTAGAAAAACATGGCATACTTAATTCATGAAATATTTATTTTAAATTTTTTTAAGAATATCTTTGGAATTGTGTGCATTTAAAACATCAGTGCATTTGAGGTTCATTTCACCTTGTGGCAGAGGCTAAGTATGTATTTTATTCATATTTATTTCTATAGAATTTCTTCTTACGCATACAATACTTATTACAAACAAAGCATTAAAATTAAAGTCTTTGAATATGAAAGCAATGTACATTTACGCTCTGTGATAAAGTTCTAATCGAGAAAGTATAGAAGAATCTATTATACAATGCAAAATTCGCTTAAATAGCTACGTGAAAGGGGACTATTTTGCTTCAAAGACGAAAGATAGTCGAAGATTCTAGCAAGTCTTTAGCCACCTTTACAGTACGGCCGATGTACTATGGCCGTCTGAACTTTGCTCAAATGATGAGTCTTATGTTCATCGGCCGTAATGTACAGCATAACTTCTATTTGTGCGAATTTTTGCATTTTAACAAGTGCCTTTTATACTGGTAAAGTTGTTAATGATTAACATCTCGACATATTTTAAGATCGTTTTTATAAAAGGTATAAGATCGACTTTTTATAAATATTATAATTAGTACTGATTTTAAAATTGTAGTGAATGATTTCGACACTTTTCAACTTACATTAAGTCCCGAATAGTCGAATTTGTACAGTAAGAATTAGTGTAAAATCTGTTCGCACAATAATCTTTCGTTGTAAATATCTTTATAAAAACGAGAAATATATAAATAAATAACTAATGAATAAGCAACTGTAATTAATATTATTTTTATAAGGAATACTGTTTACAATGTAAATATCAAATACAAGAGATTTGTCGAAGTCACTCGTAATCTAAGATGGCCGTTTTGTCATTTTATTTTGGCGCGAACATTTTAAATTCAGTACTAAACGGAGTGATAATTGTAAAAATGTTATTTCTAAGCTTTATCAAGCGGCAACAGAAACACCAATTAATGTTATGTATTGACAATTTATAATCAAGTTATTTTTTATGCGAAAATAAGCAAAATCGTTTTTCACAGCATGACCACAGCTTACTTAGTAGTCGTCCAACAAGCCTTTATATTGATAAAGGCTTGTTGGAAGGCATAACAAAATCGTTGAGCCACTAAGTTGGTAGACTGAGTCATATTTTTTTTTGTTAGTTATTATAAATTGTCAATAGATTTAAACCTGCATTTAATGATAAAATCAATAGATATGTATTCCCGTTATTTAAGTGTGCGTGAATGTGATGTGAATTTTGTAAAGAAAATATGCACGAGTCGGAAGAAATCTCGAATGCTGAGAATAAACAGTTGGGGCTCTACTTCTTTGTTTTATTTTTATACCTATCAACATAAAATATAACGTCACGCCGTGTGACTGACACTGGCATGGCCACCATCAGGGATTTTAATTTTGATAACAAAAAAAATTAGTCGAAATTTGCCGCCAAATATCAGAATTTGTCGAAATTTCCCGCCAAATATCAGAATTTGTCGGTCACTAGTTTAAAAGTTATAAGGGTTCCTAAGTGGCCGATCTGGAGAGCATCTCCCCAGCTTGGCCACATTTATATCTCAAAAACTGACCTACCTAGCGAAGATCTGTTTTCTCTCCCTTTAGTCGCTATTTAGTCGCAACTTTTCGCCAAGTCACAGATTTAGTGGTCTTATAGGTAATTATAATGAGTTCAATTTTATATATAGTCCAAGAGCTAGATCGAAGAGTTTTATATCTTAAACTCTTCAATCTATACCAGAAAGGTTTAGGTACCTAGTTAAATAAAGGTAAACAATCTTGGCGCGCGAATTTTTACACAAACACATATTAAACAAATAAACTACTGCTTATACTAATGGTTCAATTGATTTAGTAATCATTATTGTTGTATTTACATGGTTTTAAGTTGCATTTTATTTTTAAACTGAGGTTTTTAAAATAAAAAATGTTCAAAGACACATCAAGATTGTTTACCTTTATTTCACCACCTAAACCTTTCTGGTATAGCTCTTGGTTGATTGAGATACTATTTACGGAGGCCAAAGGAGTTAAGTAACCAGACACGCACACTACAAAACTATATGGCTACTGAAAATGAAATGCTAAAAAGCAGGTTATCGTATCATTTTGTGTTAAGGTTGATGCGCCACGGTAGCCCGCGAAATTCAAAATTTCTTACGTTTGTTGCAATTTGTAGGTCAGTGTGAGCTTGTATGTTGATTAAAATATGATTCGCGGCCGTAGCTAATATGGCTTTACAGAATTATAATCATTAGAATCAGCAATACAACTCCATAAGTTAGCATTTATCTCAAATCTAGCGATTTCGTGAAATTATGAGGTTTGAGGTAAATGCTAACTTATGGAGTTGTATTGCTGATTCTAATGGTTATAATTCTGTAAAGCCATATTAGCTACGGCCGCGAATCATATTTTAATCAACATACAAGCTCACACTGACCTACAAATTGCAAAAAACGTAAGAAATTTTGAATTTCGCGGGCTAGCTTGGCGCTTTCGCCTTAATTTAGATGAAGTCAAAAGTAGCAGTGTTAACCATATGCGTGTGGTGTGAGGGCCACTTTATTGAAACTCTTTGAAAATATGCTTAGGATTTAGTGAACATTCCCAAACAATTGTGAAAGTTGGAATCAGATTTTGTGAAAGTCAACTTTGCGAGATATGGACTGTAAAGTGGGGCCCTCAGTTCTCACATAGAGGATTGAGGGCCCGCCTGTACCTGACAAACTATGGACACTACAGATAAAGTCTTTATGCCAAAATCTAAGCTTATACCTAACAAAATTTGTGAAAACAAGATATTATCGCAAAACACTCTCCTACTTGGTATATCTTCGTTCAAAATGGGCCCTCAATCCTCACACACGTAAAAGTTTATCACGCAAATACAATGAAACCATTAACTTATAGCTATTGTTTGTAATCCTATAAGATACTAAATAAATTGTGAAAATTTGTGAAAGCAAGAGCAGGTCACCATTTCTTGTTGTTTGAAAGTTATGACCTTGACAAAATCCGGGCCCTCAATCCTCCATTTATTTTGTTTTCCGTTTGAATACGCTTATCGTATGAAAGATTAGACAAATACAAAATAGTCTCTTTTTGTGAAAAAAATTGTGCAACAAATTGATGTTATTTGTTACTAATAAGAATAACGATTAAACTAAAAATCTTAATAGATACCGAAATCAACTATTTTTGAAGTGTGTAGCAGGGTAGGGTGACAATACTTTCATTTTAATACCTGGATTGGTACAAACGGCACAATCAGATGGCCTGCGAGATCGCCAGATCTCACCCCATTAGATTTTTTTTTGTGGGAATATGTAAAAAATCAAATTTACATGAAATCTTATGCGAATGACAACGAGTTGAGAGTTGAAGTTCAGAACACGATTTATAATATTCACCACAACACTTTAAGAAATGAATTCGTTAAAAGAATAAATTTGTGTATCCAAGAGAATGGAGCCCATTTCGAGCAACTAATTAGTTAGTTTACCATTTTTTGTAAAAAATTAAATTAATTTAAGATTTCCTGGTTTTCCTTTCATTTAATTTATCATGTTTGTTAGAGAGATTTCATCCTTATAATTGACCCTAACGATCGATGCAATAAAAGTACAGGGTATAATTGTTTCAGATTTTAGCCGGTTCGATTCCCGGTTGTGGGAGAAGAGAAATTTCGAAAATCTTTGAATGCAGTTTGCTTTCTATTCAAAAATAAAGGAATGTTTTGAGTAAAATTTTCTATCTGCATTATTAAGAGTACTTCCTTCCAGGTGTCATTACAAAATTCCACCCTGTATATTATAATACACATAGTTGTATGGGTAATTATCTTGGAGTAGTGAATGTTGATATTTAATTTTATTTAAGGATTATTATATTCCAAACATTTTCACATAAAATCGAGGAGTTTTGGAGTTCAACCTCATTAGTTTGTCTATGCGACTACTACAAAGAAAAAGTACAGTGATGTTCTTTTTATTATATATGTCATGTCAATTGATTGAGAAAACTACGAAAATAGTTACTAGAATTCTCTGTCTACGGAAATATTATTATAGTCATACAAATAAGTACATGTAAGTTTGGTTTTAGTTTGTACATCTATGTTTTTTCTGGTCGGAGGGTCCTCCCTTTTCAATAAAGGATGAGTGAACTTTACACCCTGTTCCTCATGACTCTATACACAATACGTATGGACGGTAAAGATTTTGATTTTAAAGTGAAAGCTATACCTGCTCTAAGAGATACACTGATCAATTAATAGTTGACACTTTTTTAATTCACACAGCCGAATGACGTCATAAAATGGCGGCTACTATTTCATGGTTTGAGAAAACATTAAAAAAACCTGAAAACTTTGAATTTAATTTTAAAATTTATATTGTTATTGAACTAAAACTAATATTTTCCGACTGCTTTTTGCCTAATCTATCTAAATAATATATTTTAAGATTTTTTCTCATATAGAGTAAAATACCGTATCGTGGTCACCCTATTTCCTAATTCAGGGAACAAAAATAAAACTCGATTTTTATTTACAATAAAGGGTCTTTTAATTGTTTTCTAGTATCGAATTTGTTGCACAATTTTTTTCACAAAAAGAGACTATTTTGTATTTGTCTAATCTTTCATACGATAAGCGTATTCAAACGGAAAACAAAATAAATGGAGGATTGAGGGCCCGGATTTTGTCAAGGTCATAACTTTCAAACAACAAGAAATGGTGACCTGCTCTTGCTTTCACAAATTTTCACAATTTATTTAGTATCTTATAGGATTACAAACAATAGCTATAAGTTAATGGTTTCATTGTATTTGCGTGATAAACTTTTACGTGTGTGAGGATTGAGGGCCCATTTTGAACGAAGATATACCAAGTAGGACAGTGTTTTGCGATAATATCTTGTTTTCACAAATTTTGTTTGGTATAAGCTTAGATTTTGGCATAAAGACTTTATCTGTAGTGTCCATAGTTTGTCAGGTACAGGCGGGCCCTCAATCCTCTATGTGAGAACTGAGGGCCCCACTTTACAGTCCATATCTCGCAAAGTTGACTTTCACAAAATCTGATTCCAACTTTCACAATTGTTTGGGAATGTTCACTAAACCCTAAGCATATTTTCAAAGAGTTTCAATAAAGTGGCCCTCACACCACACGCATATGTGTTAACCGACTTCTGTTGCTGACCGTACAGTAGCGATATAGTTTTGTAGTATGCGTGTCTGGTTACTTATCTCCTTTGGTGTACACACACAGATATTAGTGTATAGTCTATGTACACAGCAGCATGTCAAGTTACTACAAACTGTCAAATCTCATTCGATTTTGAACATAACCGTCAACATTTTAAGTATTAAAATCATTTGGAGAAGACCGTATGGTATAACCTGATGTGCTGTTGTCTGTATGTACATAGTATCTCAATCTTTGATCAATCAATCTCAATCGTTCTGCGCAGTGCATCTACAACAAACGGCTTGGCGGGCATTTCTAACTTTCATCCAGAACTAAAGACAAAGATAAACTTTGAACCTGCTTGAAGTCTGAATGTAGATCATAATTGTTTAACAAGTGCTACCTACCTTAGTTTTTTTATTCATCGAACGAAACCTTAGAAAGATGTATTGATGATCTTTATGGTTAAAATTATGAAATACATATGTTTTACTGTCGCGGATGTCGCGTATCATATTTTGATCAAGATACAACCTGACACGGACCTGCAAATTGCATAAAACGCAAGAAAATTTGAATTTCGCGGGCTACCACATCATCCCCTTGACCCATTATTTTTGTGTCGCAAGATTGGTTTTTGAACGAAAATCATAAAGTTTCTCATGTTTTTTCCGATGTTGCCCTTAACAAAACTCTATTTTCGCCAGCCGGAGCCTCATGATCTCATTGCATTGTTCCATAAAAATAAGATTGTCTATGGCAAAAATTATATTAAAATTATGTGCAATTAATCAAACAAGCAGCAACACTATATTAAAAACGTCAAGAAATAAAAAAAAGAGCCGGAAGGCAACTTAGTTTTATTTTTATTGTTATTTGTTTAATTATTGTTAAAATACTACGTTATTAGTAACAACCATAATTTTATCTAGTCTTAAAGCTTATTTCATGTCCAGAGTAATTTAATTGCAAATATCTGTGCTTGTGACGGGTTTATGGAGCTATAAAATTGTTGATATAAAGTCCTTTGTTTGGGAAATAGCTATTTCCTCGTGTTTTCTCGTGAATTGGGCGTGGAAAACGCATTTGGGTGGCGTATAAGGCGTGTTTTTATTGTCCTTTGTTAGAAACAAGTGTGAAAAGTGGTCAGACAAGCTTATTTGAACTCAGTTTTATAGGCGGCAGTGGTTGACCATTTCGCCATAAAACTTTATCCGTTTGCCGTCACAAATATGGCTGTGTTGCTCAATTATCGTTGTGAAAACCGTCTAAAGGGAATAAGGAACAGGAAAACTCCATTAATTATCCAATAGGAATCTTGTAAGTTGTGTTAAACTCCCAAAATGTCTGCTTTGGGGGATAACAAAGATATTTGGTCGGTGCCTGGAGATCGGCTGGATTCTAAGTACGAAAAATGTCTAAATATAACAGAGGAGATATATAAAAGGATAAATATAACATTTCAAATAAAGAAATTGGAGACAGAAGCTCAAAGTGATGTGTCCGAACACAGGTAAGTTTTACATTTTATTTTTACTGTATTTTTTATGTTAAATCACTAAATCGAAAATCAATTTAGTATTTATTTATGTATATCATATCCCTACATGGCATGACGTTATTGGGTAAGCTGATTTCCAATGAGTTTTAGTGTGAAATCTGTTCGTAGTTTTCAAGGACAAATTTCACAATTGATTCTGCCAACTTTGTGACTTGTTATGTTATGTTAGAAGAATATTTTGACAATATTAAATTGTAACTGAGCAGGTTGGAGTATGTTTTATGAATATATTTTGAATGTTTATTTTGTTGGAATTAGTGCATAGAAAATACTTATCTTGAGAATCTATTTATACCTGTTTTTTTTTGTGTTTAAACCTGTTTTTGGATCATTGTTTTTCTACAAGAATTAAATATGTATACAATGAACTTTAGGTAATGAGGTCATTAATATGAGAATCTATAAAAATAAAAGGAGAAGTCCTGACTGACTGACTCATCAACGCCCAGCCCAAACCCTTCAACCTAGAAAGCTGAAATTATGCACAGAGGTTCCCTTTATAACGTAGACAAGGAATAAGGAAGAATTTCCCGGTAGGATGTTCCCGTAGGATATTTTCCGAAATCCACGCAGGTGAAGCTGCGGGCAAAAGCTAGTTGCTCATAAACACACTGGTTAAGCTACGCTTGCCTCGGTCGGTCTGTGGATGGAAGACCATCTTTACATACCAAGACCCCTCTGTGCCTCGGAAAGCACGTTAAGCAGTTGGTCCTGGCTGTCATTTGTGGATCTTTAACAGTTGTCACAGGAGAAAACATAGCTTCAGAAGTCCAAAAGTCTGACAACCAGTCTTATCAAGGGATATTGTTGTATTACCTAGTTACTGGGTTGTGGAGGTGAGATACCCAGTTGCTCCATGTTAAATACCTACGTGGATTCAGCTGCATCCGGTTAGACTGGAAGCCGACCCCATTATAGTTGGAAAAAGGCTAGGCAGATGATGAGCTCATAAACACCCTCAAAGCTTTCTTCGTATTATGATATTGTTGAATTCTCAAAATCAACTTTAGTACCCTACCCTCACCCTGTGTCCCTGTGTGTGTCTCTCTCTCTCCCTGTAGTCTCTCTCCTACTGGGTCCATAATGATCTCAATTATATAGTTATACCACCTAAGTACACACTATGGTAAAGCAATAAAGATATTGAGTATAGTAGTCAATAGCCCAAAAGTCTGACAGCCAGTCTTACCAAGGAGTATCATATTACCCATTAACTGGGTTGTTGAGGTCACTTACGCTAGATCGCTCCATGTAAAATGCTGGTATTCAGCTGCATCCAGTTGGGCAATGGCTAAGCAGACAATGATTATATTCTTGACAATTAAAACAAATCCTTTAACTTTCCGTAATTATTAATTCCAGTGACCAAATAGACAGTAATGATCTCAGTAATGAAACAGACTTGTTTGCGTGTGACAAGAGCGACTCGATCTCAAGCAGCGAGGAGGCACAGAAGCCTGCGGTCACTTGTGAGAAGTACATCAATATAAACAACAATGAGGAGACTAAGACGAAGAAAGCTGGGGCGGTTTATAAGAGGCCGAGGAAACGGTGAGTGATAAAAAATATCAGAAGGAATATTACATCTCATATTACATCATCATAAATTCGTGCAGGCAGTAGTTTATTAAGTCTTCAAGAGTCGTTCCTGACGTCACATCGGGCCACACACCACACCGCGATCGCAGGCTTCCCCCGCCTCGACTCGCTCGCCGACACCTTGAGCGTGCGCACACATATCGGTTGTCTCCTATCGAAATCAGTTTCTATCTATCTCAAGAAATACAGTCATCATCTGAATCAAGTAGTTTTATTAAAAATTCAAGACCACCAGCAGCACATCTGGAGCTTGATATTCAATATATGGTCCTTCGAGCCGGATCATATATTGAATATCAACCTCATAAGAGGTCGAGGAAACGGTGAGTGATAAATAAATAACAGAAGGAATATTACATCTCTAAAATAAATTTCGTACAGGCGTAGTTTATTAAAAGTCTTCAAGAGCTGACGTCACATCGGGCCACACACCACACTGCGATCGCGGGCTTCCCCCGCCTCTACTCGCTCTCCGACACCTTGAGCGTGCGCACACATATCGGTTGTCTCCTATTGAAATCAGTTTCTATCTATCTAAAGAAATACAGTCATCATCTGAATCAAGTAGTTTTATTAAAAAGTCAAGACCACCAGCAGCACATCTGGAGCTTGATATTCAATATATGGTCCTTCGAGCCGGATCATATATTGAATATCAACCTCATAAGAGGCCGAGGAAACGGTGAGTGATAAATAAATCACAGAAGGAATATTACATCTCTAAAATTAAATTCGTACAGGCGTAGTTTATTAAAAGTCTTCAAGAGTCGTTCCTGACGTCACATCGGGCCACACACCACACCGCGATCGCAGGCTTCCCCCGCCTCGACTCGCTCGCCGACACCTTGAGCGTGCGCACACATATCGGTTGTCTCCTATTGAAATCAGTTTCTATCAAGAAATACAGTCATCATCTGAATCAAGTAGTTTCATTAAAAAGTCAATACCACCAGCAACACATTAGCACGCTTAGCATGACGACGTTTTGTCGACGGAAGAATAGACAAAACTACACTTTACTATGCTTAGACGCGTAGAATGCGTACAAATATTTCTACTCTCTGCCATTTTGTCTATTCTTCCGTCGACAAAACCCGTTTCTATGGCGGTCATGCTAAGCGTGCTGGAGCTATATTCAATATATGGTCCTTCGAGCCGGATTATATATTGAATATCCAGCTCCAAGAGTTAAAATGATTTATTTTGAACTAGCTTTTGCGTGCGGCTTAGCCCGCGTTGATATCGGAAAATATTCCACGGGAGCGTACCTACTACCGGGATCAAAACTACCCTATTAGTCCGGTCGATTTAGACCAAAAAATGAGAGTGAAGTTACATAAAGTCCCAACAAGCTGAATTTCAGTGAAATTGTTCAAAATATAATTATAAACAATGTCTAGAAGTTCCCCATCATTCCCCTGTAAGGAAAAAATTTTATTCAAGGTCAAAGGTCAAAAAAATGAGTTTTTCGCGATTTTCAGCAAAACGGTAAGTTTTATCATAAAAGCACCTCAGACAAAAAATGTAGATCATAAAATTATCTATAAAAAATGTATCAATACTTTTTTCTTACGAGCCACCGTTTCTGAGATATAACGATTCAAAAAGTTATAAAAGTTGTTATCGTCAATGTACGGAGCTCCTAAAAAAACTACCTGTTTAGATAAGCATCGATATGCATGTTTCGTTAAAAATACTAAAAATAAAAAACAAGTTCAATTAGCTTGTCTTCCTCCAACCTCAGTTGCTGCTCACCAACATCTTTTTCGAGTATATTACCAAGTTCAAGTGTGGCTTGGTTATCAGCTAGACCCTACAGACTGGGGTTGGAAGTTGGTCAACAATATATTAGAGCCAGTTCAAACTTTACTTCCACCTGCGCCGGAAAAACTGCTGAACACAATTTTTTGCAACTGCAAAAAGGGATGCAGTGCTAAATGTGGTTGCAAAAAAGTCGGACTGTCTTGTTCTTTGGCATGCACAAATTGTAAAGGCCGGTCGTGCTCTAATATTGAATCACAAACAATGGAGGATTCGTTTGACTCCGACGAAGTATCATGCGATACATCGCTATTGACGCAATTTACTTGCATCCAAAATGAAGATGAAGAAGAAGCAGGAGAAGAAGAACAAGAAGAAGATCAAGAAGAAGAACAAGAATTTGAAACTTACGAATAAGACGAATAAACTTCAACACTTTTTTTTATTTACATCGCTTTTATCTTTCCCAATCTTTGAAAATTTCCGTTATTATGCAATAGTTTTACATTAAACAGGATCACAACTGACCCGTGGAGTAGGCCTACTGGGGAAACCACGTTAAAAAAACGCGCTAAGTACACTACCTCATAGGTGGCGTGAAAACGTGTGCATATTATGACGATAACAACTTTTATAACTTTTTGAATCGTTATATCTCAGAAACGGTGGCTCGTAAGAAAAAAAGTATTAATACATTTTTTATAGATAATTTTATGATCTACAATTTTTGTCTGAGGTACTTTTATGATAAAACTTACCGTGTTGCTGAAAATCGCGAAAAACTCATTTTTTTTACCTTTGACCTTGAATAAAATTTTTTCCTTACAGGGGAATGATGGGGAACTTCTAGACATTGTTTATAATTATGTTTTGAACAATTTCACAGAAATTCAGCTTGTTGGGACTTTATGTAACTTCGAATGTCTAAATTGACCGGACTATATGTGTTAATCCAGGTAAACAATGTATTAATTCTGTAATACATTCTTTTCATGTAAGTAACTAGATTGTACATTGGTTTACGTGGCGCACACCAGTAAGCCGACGTTCGCGCGGACGTAAAAATATCGCGACGGGATTTTATCACGAACTGGATTTTCAACTCTCGGTGTTGAGTCGAGCTTCGAGAATCCAACCTAACAACAACAACAGAGTGCATCCCAGCGCGACGAAAAACACTTGGATTTTCAACTCTCGGTGCTAAGTAGAGCGTTGAAAATCCAGTGCGCGAAAAAAAAAATCGCCGCGATATTTTTACGTCCGTGCGAACGTCGGCTAAAGCTCCCAGTCGGTATGATTTTTTCCGACATCTTAAACAATATTTCAACGAGTTCACACTTTAAATATTCAAATTGGTCAAGCCGTTGAGTTTTAGCGAGACTAACGAACAGCAATTGATTTTTATTTACAAGATATGGTAGTTGTGACCTTTTTCCTCAAAGCATCGTATTGTGCTTACTATGCCCTGATTATACAGGAGTAGGTTTTTAAAACAAAGAGAGTAAGCGGTAACAAAGCATTGCCACAGATTAATACAGATGGGACACTCCGCAGTTTAGATATGAAGCTACAAGTACGCGGCGGGCTCATCTCACTGTGTCAATTCAGTGTGGGCACGGTAAAGATATCTACAGTAAGTGCTCTTCATACAAACGGGCGGACCGTGAGTCATACGTACGCGCCTCGAGTTCGGTATGCACCCGGTAGGCAAACGATCGCGAATGCGCCGCTGTGACGAACGGAGGTGGGACTGTTTGGTAAGTAGTAATCGTGCGATTTGTGAGAAATGATTTTATAGAAATAAATATAAGTACTACTTAATATGGCAAAGAGCAATTGTAGAATATATTGTGCTGTTTCTGGTTGCTTGAATTCGTCATTAACGCACACAGAGATAACATTTTTTAAATTACCCGGAAACTCTGAGAGGTCGTAGAATATAATTTTTTTTATATACCTACTAGGTACGTAATTTGTATCTATTTTTAATAGGGAATTATTTCACTTTTTCCACCGCCTAAAATACCTGGATTAATAAATAAATAAGTGGATACTTAGGTGAAAAAGTGACACACGAGACACGAGTGATCTACCCGCGCTCGTGTTAAAATAAAAAAACTAGTAAGTATGTAGTTTCCTAGGCTACTACTAGGCTAGGGTACTTACTTATGTACTCAGCTACGTACATAATTATACTATTGAATTAGAAATATTATTTAGATTATGAGAATAATGTAGGTGGTACTCGGTGAGGTGGTTGTTATTAAGTAACGTTTGCAGCGGTTCGACATCGGATGGGTGACCAAAAAACAACATGTATTTTTATAGAGCACATTTATTTTTATTTCATTCACAACGAATTTAATTTTTTTTTTAAATATAATATTTACTATCATTAAAGTAGAACGAAACTCAAGTGTGTTGATGAAATTAAAATACTGCAGTAGGCGGGCAGCCCTGAAGCGTGTTTACGTACCGCGCGGCTGTAGGTAATTATCTCTAGAACAGGGCCGAGTCACAATACTGATATATATTTATAATGTGGTGTGTGTCCGGCTCGCACGTTAGTTCGATACTCACTCACGCGCGCGCAGCGTCGTAAAAGAAGACAACCCTAACGAGTCAGAAGGTATAAGAGTTACGCGATAGAAAGAGAGGCAACTTGTAGGTGAATATAACAGCGGGCAATAAGGGTTGTGCGACCTGAATTACACTTTATTGTGTCGTAGCAGGAGTCGCTTTTTATTTAAACGATTTTGCGGAGTGGCCCATCTGCATTAATCTGTGACATTACCGTCAAAAATTCACCGACATCAGAAACAGCAGGCATCTCCTGTCAGTCAGGACTCCAGAAACAGGAAGTTCCTAACAAATCCAGGATCCCTGCTTTCTGCATCAAAGTCTTAACCGAACCATCCAATATCGGCCTCCTCAATTTTTATTTCAGATTCAGGAAAAGAGTAAAGAAACGCCAAACAAAGTGTACTCGTAGTGACTCGGAAGGTTCCAGCGATGAAGCTCTGCCTCTCAGCCGCATTGTGGAGATCGACAGCAAGTGTGTCGCAGAGTCATCAGACAACGTCATGGGAGTTCCGAATATCGTCATATTGACTAGAGGTGAGCTGATTAGTTGTTAGAATAAACTAATGTCCGACCGAAACTGGTTTTTACGACCGAAACCGAAAAATTTCGGCAACGGTCTCAGTTTCGGCCGAAACCGAAACTTCTTTACAAGGATCATGTTTTGAGGGAAAAATAAAGAAAAGGTTATTATAATCAGTCAGTTTTATTTTTTTTATCTTTAAATGACATAGCAATGCAGTCTTTGACATTTTCAATTATTGATAATCAACCTAGCAACTCCTCATTATGAAAAAAATATTAATTGCTCCTATTATTAACTGCGCCGAACATGACCGAGCACAGCGCGAGAACTGCCGAATGCAGTTTCGGTTTCGGTCGTAGTTTCGGCAGGTTGCCGAAACCGAAACTAAACGGATACCCGTTTTTTTTGCCGAATCTTGACCGAAACCGAACTTTCGATCGGACACTAGAACAAACGAATATCAATCAATCCCTAGCCTTTTCCCAACTATGTTGGAGTTGGCTTCCAGTCTAACCGGATGCAGCTGAATACCAGTATTTTATATGAAGCGGCTGCTTATCTGACCTGTTCAACCCAGTAACTGGGTAATACGATACCCCTTGGTAAGACTGGTTGTCAGACTTTCGGGCTTCTGACGACCCGTAACGACTGTCAAAGATCCACGAATGACAGCTGCTTTCCCCAGTATCTGGTGTTACGTCAAATAGACAGTCGAACCATTCGTTCTGAAATATAATACGGCCGCGAATCATGTTTTAATCAACATACAAGCTCACATTGACCTACAAATTGCAAAAAACGTAAGAAATTTTGAATTTCGCGGGCTACCCTGGCGCTTTCGCCTTAACTACCTCGACATACGGTCGCGCGCATGCTCTTGTAGTAGCTTGAGGGCGCTCCCAGCACCGCGTGCGAATTTATTCTTATATTGACCGTATGTCAAGGTAGTTAAGGTTTATATTAAATTGTTGTCCTCAATTGCGCTCCGCGCCGCTTCCAGCGGTGTGCGCTGGTCCTTAAATAAACGCCACAATAAAAATGTGTTTTTAATAATTACCCACTAAATTATTATTATTTATTACTTCGCCAATTGATTACATTTTTCAAAAAACCATCTTTTTATTTAACATTTTTTTAAATTTTGTCCCGTGTGAGTGAGAGAGACGACAAAATGCGATAGCGTTCTTAAGACCCAGTCAACCCTCTTCCTTATTTTTTGGATAGGTATCCATATTTTATTTCATGTATTCTTTCACAGACCTAAAACCAAAAATCGCCACAGACAAGAAACCAGTACTCAAAACTCTGACAGTTCAACTAACAAAGACAGATCTCGCTCTCCCCTTCAAGAAGGAGGCAGCAGTACCTCCCCCCTCAAAGAAAGAGACAGCAGTACCTCCCCCCCTGAAGAAGAAAGAGAAAGAAGTAGAAGTTGCTGCGCCGGTGCGTGGGAAAGAAGACAAGGGGAGGAGTGAGTGGAAGAATTGTACTATGTGCAGTTTGTCTTTTAGAGGGGAGCGGGGGCTGAGGTAAGAGGCATTTTGACACGCTTTTATTAACTTTACCTGTATGTATGTATGTTTGTATGTAACGGAATCTTTGAACTCGATTTTTACCCACTTTAAATGGTCAGATTAATTCTAAATTTTGCACACTTATGGCCACACACGGCCCGGTGACAATACAACAAAAACATAAGGTGTGTTTTTTAAAAACATAATTTTTAAAAAATGTAATACCTACATAAATATAATAATTATAGAATAAATTTTATTTGGGAAATTCGACTAAAAAATTGAAAAATAAATCTATATGATGAGTATATAAAAGAAAGTCGTGTTAGTTACACTATTTATAACTCAAGAACGGCTAAACCGATTTGACTGAAAATTGGTGGGGAGGTAGCTTAGAACCAGGAGACGGACATAGGATATCTACTTAAAACAAAAACCGGATAAAACGTGGTATAACAACGCCTGGACCGATTTAGATGAAATTTTGTGTGTATATGTGAATGGGTTCCTGGATGGTTTGAAAACACAATTGGACCCGGTAGGTGGCGCTGCAGTCGGGTTCTAGGATCGTTCAGACAGGACAACGTCTGTTGGGTCCGCTAGTTATAGATATAAAAAAAAACTTTTTAACAAAAAAAAAACCGACTTCCAAAAATCACTACAAAGTGAAAAATAACTTTGATTTCGGAAGTCGGTGTCTTTCGTTTTTTATTTACTTTCTTTTTTTTTTGCCACCGACTTCCGAAATCAAAGTTATTTTTCACTTTGTAGTGATTTTTGGAAGTCGGTTTTTTTTTTGTTAAAAAGTTTTTATTTCTCGCTTTTTAGTGGGTCTGTTTATAATTTGTATAAGTTACAATAGTCTAATGTCAATTGCTCATCACATGTTACAAAATATTGCTTTTCCCGATGCTGGGACGTTAATTGTTGAGGAGTTCTGCTGGTAAGAACCAGGAGAACTCCTCAACAACCACTCACCACACGCATTGTTTGACGAGCGGAAATTGCTTAGCAACCATATTAAAGTAATCGAATCGCAACCCGTGAAATATTTATCATTGAGTAGTTCCGGTAGCCATCTGTGGTCTTCATCATCAGTTCCACTTCACCAAGTGGTGCTTTCCGAGAGCAAATGCACAAGCTACTATAAAAAATACCCAAATCGCTATAGGTGTGCCTATAATATTTGAAGAGTTCCTTCGATTTCTCCAGGATCCCATCATCAGAACTGGATTTTGAAAAAAATGGGACCATTTGGGAAGTATACCCTTTCCAACAAAAAAATAATTTTTCAAATCGGTTGGCAAGCGACGGAGTTATGCGCGAACAAACATAAAAAAAAAAAAAAAAAAAAAAAAAAAAAAAAAAATACAAACATCCGAATTGAGAACCTCCTCCTTTTTTAGAAGTCGGTTAAAAAGCGTAGCAATGACCCCTTAAAATATTGCCACTGTTTACACTTACACCCTATATAGTTACACCTCTGCCTAACCCTTCGTGGATTACAGGCGTAATGTTATGTGTATTTTGTATGTCTTAGAAAAATACTTTTTGTTTTTTTTTTTCAGACGCCACATGACAATGTCTCACATAACAAACCAAGAAGAAACAAAGAAGTCCAACAAACCGGAACAACGAGAAAAAAACACTTTAGATGGGTAATACGTATTATGACCAGCCGCCATCTTTACGGGCAAAGTGAGAAGTACTACAGGGTCAATTCAAATTACCTAGCGAAACTGGGTCTCGATATCTAAACACGACAAATGAAAAAAGATTTGATGCTTTTTTTTTTTGGGGTCACCGCGGGTAGTTTTGTTACTTGAAGTGTATGTTGATAAAATGGATTAGGCGGACAATGTCACATTCGCAAAATGACATAGTGACGCAAAATTACACATTCGCAAAATGACATAGTGACGCAAAATGACACATTCGCAAATTGTCTTTTCTCAAAATGCCACACTAGCAAAATGACACAATTAATCTGCCTAGCGTTTTCCCAACTATGTTGGGGTCGGCTTCCAGTCTAACCGGATGCAGCTGAATATCTATATTTTACTATCAAAATGACACATTCTCAAAATTTTCATTTTTTTTTCGTTTTGACATTATGCGAAAATGACATTTTGCTAATGTGACGTTTTGAGAATATGAAAATTTGAGAATGTGACATTTTGCGAAATTCCAATATGTAATTTTGCGAATGTGGCATTGTGCGCCTAATCCGATAAAATCTGTTTTATCGTGTTGAGATATGGATCACGTCTGTTTGACTAAAAAAACTTATAATTTTAAGTGACTACTAGCAGCGGTTGATGACCCAAAAAAAAACATCATTAAATGAATTCATTTTTATCGTGTTTAGATACCGATTCCCATCACGTCGGAGTTTTGCTACCTAATTTAATTTTATTTGATCCTGTAAGTATACTCGGACCATTACAAACGCGTAAGTTACAGTCAAATCAATCCGCCTAGCCTTTTCCCAACATAGTTGGGGTCGGCTTCTAGTCTAACCGGATGCAGCTGAATTTATATGGAGTAGTATTTTATATGGAGCTACTGCCTATCTGACCTCCACAACCCAGTTAAAGGGTAGAGATAGACTAATTTAAAACTGCACGCCCCTCCACTAAAATGTCCCTTGGTAAGACTGGTTGTCAGACTTTCGGGCATCTGACGACCCGTAACGACTGTGAAAGATCCACGAATGACAGCCGGGACCAACGGCTTAGCGTGTTTTTCCGACAACGCACTCATTAATCATTTTATCGGACCTCTCGCTCGCTTACGACCCTTAGACCCGTTTTACACACTTTTCTTTTTGCCGTGAAAAACTACGGTTTATTCTATGTATGGATCACTATGGTAGTTATAATAATAATACCATACAACCGGTGGGTTACCGTGTCAAGAAACCGTACTGTGTACAGTGGGCTGCATTAATTGGGTACCCCAGTTGTATGAAAATTTTAATAAAACGGGGGTACCCAATTGATGCAGCCCACTGTACAACAGGCCTTGTGGAGCAATGCTAGATTTGTGCGTAAGTGTATTATTGTTATTGACATAATGATTTTATGACTAACTTTGCGTATGTAATGGCCCTAGTATAAAATGTATATTTTCGAATCCAACTGGTACTTTTTAATGTTATTGCTAGTACCACTTGAAAAAATGGCGACCTGTCAAAGTTTTATTATTATAATATTAATATTATAAATGTTTTTTAAACATAGTTTATGGAAAGCTAGTTTTGAAGTTTTTTGGTAATTTTATTAAAAATAATTGTAAATTAAAATGTTTCGAATGTGGGTTGGCGTGCAATAGGAGAACCTTTTTTCGAAAAACTGAGTGCATAAAATAATTTTTGCAATATTACAAATGCATTCCCCGAATTTGCATTTGCAACGCGTTAATGTCGATTTTTGTAAGGAATCACTTCAACTGTTGATGAAATTCATGTTTTTGATAAAGTGAAATATTTTTTAATTAATAAAGTAAAATAAAATTGGCACTAAAAGTGTAACAAATGAAAATCAAACAATGATTATCTAAAAATATCTTTTAAATATCGAGGTCATTGGTTGATATCAAAAAGTTTTTTAACTTGGCACTAGAAAGTGTAATCCAAAAATATTATTATGCACTCGGTACTTTTTGAAAAGAAGGTACTTCGTGAAAGTGTTAGTGCCAATGCTCTCATAATAAAAAAATGCTTTAACAAGTCTATAAGGCATTATAAGCTCTCTAAGAGAAAAACTTCTCTCATATAAGAATCTGTGACAATGGTTTTAGTACATGATTCTAGAGTGAGTGAATTTCAACGCAGGAGGGTCCACTCCATGGTAAACCGCGCGCGTGCGACGATGTCCCTGCCATCATGTATGAGAATAACTCGATCCGTGGTTAAAATATTGGCCTTTCATCGAGGCTAAAAGTCTTCTTCTTGTAAAGATATGATTTGCCAAGAGCTGAGGGGTACTGAAATAATTTGGGAGACATTTCAAAAATTCTTCTGGCAATATCTGTGCTAATAAATTTGCGGACCTATTTAGTTTGCTTGAAAAGTAAAATTAAAATGCTTGAAAAGTAAAATTGGTAAAATTATAAATTGTTTGACAAAGATCTTACGACGGTCATTGGCGACTGTGTCGTCTCAATTTTATACCCCACGGGTGCTTTATGGTTAAAAACCCTTGTTTGTGGATTAAATCCACAGACACATTTTGGCTTAGCTAAAAGTAAATCTAATATTCACAAAATTATGATAATAGTGTTAGTACTTTTCATAAAAAAAATGCTTTGTTCAAGATTAAATTGCTAATAAAATCTTTGAAAGAATAAAAATAAGGTGGTACTTTTCAAAACAATTATGACAGCATTGGTACTTTAGTGGCAGGGTTGAAAATATCTGTGATCGTTTGGCGCATTGTGATGTAGGTTAGAAAAATGAAGGAAGGACATAGGTTTATTTTTTATTTTTCAAAAAAAAACTTCCTTTTTTGAACTTTGAACTGTCTGTAAGAAAAAAAGGGAATGAATTCGAAGAAATGATTTGGATTCAACCTGAGCTCATAATTATGAGCTCCTTATGTTTTAAAATGTTGTCGCATTTAGAGCGTTTGCGCACTGCATCCGATCTGAATCTGAATTCGAGATCCGCGTTCCATACGAATTGAAAATGTTCTAAATACGGATCTAGTGCGCAACCCTTGATACAAATGGTACTAGGGGAACTTCGGACCGTCATTTCTCGGATTCGAATCGGATGCAGTGCGAAAACGCACTTAGTATGTAAAATATTATGTAACAAAATTAATCTCATATTATTTTAACTTTGGCAAAGCCATTATTCAATTACTTTAATAAAAAATAAACCTATGTCCAATAATTATTGAAAGAAAAACAAATGGTTCGGCATATACAAGTACAAAATTCTATTTAGCGGAAAAGGAAAAGAAAGAAACTGTCATTTTTCTAAAAAGAGAAAAATATAAATTAAATTGACAAAAAAAATCTTAGATTTTAGCTTCTTCTATACATAGATGTAAGGATTTTTAAAAAACCAACCGTTTTCCGATCTGTCTAGCTGTGTTGCCAGTTAAGGTTTAATGTTAAGGGTGTTGCAATATGAAAAAAAAATTTTTTTTTCGTAAACGCGGTGCTATTTTTTTTATTTTAAGTCGGGATATTAGCAGGTTAACTAGTCAGTTTAAAAATGTTTGCCACTTATTGTTCCTAGCGCGTATTTGTTTATAAAATGGTTTTTTTGTTGAGCAGCTATTGAAACTAGGCATAAATACAAAATTCAGTCTAGCAGACTGAATTTTGTATTTATGCCTAGTTTTCTTGAGAAATTTCTAATAAAATATTTTTTCAGTGACTTCTCAATGAAATGCCATGTTCTTATAAAGTGTATTGAAAATCTCGACATTAATTATTATTCCTAATTTTAAAGCATTTTACTTCTTTATAGAAAAATTGTTGAAACTCTGCTTTTAACCCCAAAGGGTTTGAGAATTGCTACAAAATGAATTTATAGAGATGAGATAATCTATATCAATACCATCTAAACTCACGTAGGAAAATACCTTAGGGCCTGTACATATTGGGGAATGTGCCGCGAATATGGGAATCTTTTAAAGAAAAGAAAGGCAAGGCTAAGGTTGACTGGTTGAAAATGCCTCGGGCATTAAGTCCGCCTTTGTAAACTATTTTTTTACGTGTGCATAAAGTTTTAATAAATAAATAAATGATAATTTAGCCATAGTATGGTCAGTTTGGGACCTTGCGCTTGCTATAGCAACGCAAGCCGCCGGTAGCACATTCGTGACATATTCGCCAATATGTACGCACCCTAAAGCGAAAGGGAAATATTATTGAACCTCTAATATAATGATTGTGCCTCTTTTTGTTAACCTCAAATAATTCCTATTTTGAGGTAACCTAACCCATTTGGTCGAGGTGTTCTAGCTTAGTTACTGCGACCAATTTGGCGCGTATTTGGTCACAGTTCCAACCTAACCCGTTTGGTCGGGGTACCATCGCTTTACAAAGAAAAGAAAGATAAAAAGAGGCTCAATTATTTTAAAAAGTGTGTATTATTAGAGGCCCAAACAGTTAAGGTTCATTAATTTAAACAAGTGTCCATCGTTAGAAGGTCAATAAGTTTTTTAGAGGATCAGTTAAATATTTCTCAAATGAGTCTTATTAATATCCATCCTAGATGAATCATTTGTCGGGGTATTATAGGTCAAAAATATAAGGTCTTTTCCACACGAAGTGTTATCATACGTAGCAAAAACCAGAATCATCAAAAACGTGTAATAATGAATATTTGACTCAAATGATCTCTAGTATGTGTCATCGGATCTTTTTGGTGCAATCTATGGGTGTTGCCATACTATTAATTAAAAAAAAATACTATTTTTATTTTTTTTCCTATAAGTAGTTATTACTTAGAATTCTATTATTAAAAAAATATTAGATAAAACAATTTTTCCATATACCTAAATCTTGCTTTTTAATGCGAAGCACATGATATTTGTGCTGTTCTTAAATGGAAGAAATGTTGATGTGTTTGACAATTGTTATTGAATTTGAAAATGATTGGTTGATTTTTAAAATGCGCAATTCCTTGTTTCCGTAGATCGACGAAATAATAATTTAAAAAAATGATTTTGGGCGGGATCATCTCGTTTTGCTCATAGACAATTAATTAACGTTGATGATGACGCAAAAATTGCGCATTTATAATTGTGTTCCTTAATTGAAATTGTTTTGTCTGTAAATATTATTGTTAAATAAAATGCTGACTGGAATAAAAACTATCATATTAATTCAGTCTATATTAAGTCAGTAAGTTGCTAGACTAAAATGTCATCTAAAATCTCAAAATGACAAAAAAAAAGTCAACATTTTAGTGAACTTTATTTTCGTTGCAATAAAGTTGCTATTGAGTTGCGTGATGATGAATGCTCGTTCCTCCTATGTATGAGAAGAGGTCTTTGCTCTACACTGACATCATTTTGCAACGAAGTTCTTTAACAGGGTCTGTGGTAGGAGTAAACTGGTAGAAATCGTCACGTAACGAAAAAGCGTTATGTCAGAAAAAGTCAGTTTCAAGTGTCAAAAGTTATGGTTTTTGTTTTTTAATACAGACCCATCTAGTGTAAGTTTTTAGAAGCTATAAAGCTTCTAAAAACTTATACTAGATGGCTCTGTCTCCGAGTGTCCCACGACATCTTCCCGACTTTTTTACGTACTTTTTAATATTCTAGTTACCATACCAGTCAGCATTCTAAGTTAAAAGTGCATTTTGCATATTTTATAAAAATATTTTTGTTTTTTCTTTTTTGTTATAGAATTGATAATTTTAAGTTTCTGACGTCTATATACCATAAAGAAGAAGGAAGCTGTATCTGTGGTTTTAGATAGAAAAAAAAGAAGGAATTTTAGAATGATTAGTAAGAAATACTAAATTAAAGTGGTATATAGATGAATAGGTATATTTTTTGAATAAGAGAGTTTGGGAGCTCTATTATAGTATGTTGGGAGACCATAAGTTTAAATCTAATTCTATGGTCTACTCAAAAAGGATCTGATGATAATCGTCGATGATTTTTTAACTACAATTTAATAATGTTTTTCAAACAATATTTGTTGGAAAAAGTAATGAGATATAAAGTTGAAACCTTCTAAATACAGATTAATGTATTATCTACTAATTCCATTTAGTGTGTGATTGTGTAAGAATTTAACCTGAACACACATTCATCAGGAACTTTTAAAAAGAAACTATAGATACCTTATACTCATCAATCTGCCTAGCCTTTTCCCAACTATGTTAGGGTCGGCTTCCAGTCTAACCGGATGCAGAAGTTAAGTTAAGAGGATACATCGAAGCGAGGCTTGGTGTGTAAGTGAAATGGCGTTATGGCTGTCTAGTTTGACGCGCGAGATAGAAGACTCACGCGCACCGGAACTAAACGCGCTTCGTTTAAATGTAGATTTATGACAAAATGCTATACTTAAATCAATTTTTAGTTTAATAAGTTCTTAACATATTTAAATACCTTCGATTTAAAGCAAATTTCACTGCACTGTTTACACGTATAATCGTCTACGTCTAAGACAGAAAATAGACGGTGCTACTTTGGAATTTTTTTCTACAGAAAAAATTTCAAATAATTATATTTCGGTTTTAGTACAGCGCAGTAGACAATATAGTCACATAACACATAATTGGAAAATCCAAATTATTTAACCATATACATTTAGTTTTATAGGAATTTTAAAACATATAATTTATCGATGTATCCCCTTAATTCAATAAGGCAATATAGAGAAGAAATACAGTTTCCAACATAACTTCACGCCTTATTTCCCCGAAGGGTTGGGTAGAGGTGTACCTATAAATGTAACATTAAAAACAACAACCAACATATTTTTATTATAGCGCTTCCAAACTTCAGAATTGGTGATTTTTATAAGTATATCTAGTCTAAAGTCTGTTCATTTCGGTTAAGGCGCTAAATGGTGTGGATATATTTCGATATAATTCTTTTAAGGACGGTTTTTGTCAAACCAATTGTCATTAAGTTTTAAATGTCAGTCGATTGGACTAATTAGCCAGGAATAAGCGTGCCAGTAACTTGCATTGAAGTATGCGAGTAGCTTGCATGCCTTTATGATATACAGTATTTTATCTCAGTAATCGACACGCACTTTACTTGTGTTTACCAATACAAACACACTGTGAATGTGCGTTTCAAATAAGAATAGGATCGACTTAGCTCCATGTTGTGACGTCATAGCTGTCAAATCAAATTGGGTTGGGTGAGCAAAACAATATATTTTTAAATAACATTTATTTACGAATCATGAACGAAGAATTTTTAATAATTATTTTAAATTGTTGCCAACAATGAAAATATGAAAGAAAGTAGTACTTACAATTAAAAAAAAACTAATTATGACAAATTTTTATGATGTTTTTTTTTTCACTTTCATTTAGCTAAGATTCGGTTAAACAAAAAAAAAACGTTATTGATACGCAAAAAAGTTTGTTTGCAAACCGTATTTTTCAATCAACATTTGACACATAGAGGTCATTGACGTTCCTATTCTTATTTGAATCGAATTGTAAACGCAGAAGCTCTCGGTACCGTCCGAGAGAATGGCGAAGTTGGAAGTGTGTACAGATTCACAGCGTGTTTGTAAACTTGGTAAACTCAAGTAAAGCGCGTGCCGCTTCGTGAGATAAAAATACTATAGGTATCCAGAAATCACGGAATTGCCGCGCCTGCGACTGCAGTACTAATAAAATTCGCGGCGGTGAAAATGCGATGAGGGCACAAGTTCTATCACGGACCGCCTTCGAAGCCGTCAGTTTTTATTATATAAGATCTATCTATTCACACACGAAATCTCTTAAGGGGTCATTGTACTTGTACCTACTCATCAGTATGAACAACTTTTACTATGTGACCCAACCGGAAATAGCGAAAAAATAAATCAGCTGTTCTCTACGTTTATGTACACATATCTCGTCAAAATTTAGGGAACATCTGATTTTTTTTTCGCGATTTCATGTTTGGTCCCATAGTAAAAGTTGTTCATAATGATGAGTACAATGACCCCTTAAGAGGATAACGGTGATTAAAATTACACCCTGTATACATATTATATAAAGGGTTCTCCTTGGTTTCTCCTTACGTACCCTATGTCTGCATTTGAAATTTAAAGGGTTGGCATGCAAGCTACTCGCAACTTCTTGCGCTAGTTACTGGCATATGTTTTTCTTAGGTATATCGACTAAATAGTCGACTTTTGATGCCATTTCTAGTGGTCATATACGTCAGTCAACAGCTTTTAGAATGTTATGGTTAATTTGCACTTGGTGTTTTAATAGATGCTTGTTGGATCGATTTACTTTGTTTGATAGTCGAATTAGAGTATGTTGGGGTTAGTTCGGCACTGGGATAAGACCGTACGAATCAAATTCCCGGCTAACACATCACATAGCATAACATTACGCCCGTATTCTTCGATGGCTTAGGCGAGGTTTACGTATAGTACACCTACACCCGCATTTCGCTAGTTAAGTTTAAGAGGCTATGGAGCGCGCAGTGGCGCCCTCATCGTTTGTTTGGTTATTTCTTTTATTTTAAAACGGTCCGTTTTAACGATTGTAATAAAACGGTCAATATAAAGCTACTATTTGTAATAATAATAACGTAATTCGTCGACCGTAGGTTCAATTGATGTAAGGGACAAAATACCCAAAATGAGTTAAGTATACAGTTTTGTTCAGAATTTTTCGCTCTATCGAATGGTGTATATGAAAAAATTCTAGCTTAAGAAAAATGTCCCTTACCCTAATGATTTTTGGATCCAAATTTCGAATCAGCCCCATAATAACAATGTATCTGAAAAACTATGCAATATAGGAACTTGAAATGATGTAATTATTGCCGCCAATCCACTTGAAATAAGGTAAGGGTCTTCCCAATCAACGAATTACCATTAAAATTGAATCCAACGCAGAGGTCAAATTAATGTAAGGGACGAGACTACAAGATACTTGGTCAGTAAGGGACATTACTAACAAAATACGTTGTTGTAAGGGACATCTATTTTCTTAAATAGCTAATTTATTTAAATAAATGTTACACGTGTAGATAGAGCACTAAAATACAAGATTATGTGTGAAATCAGACCCGAAAAAGGTTATAGGCGATTTAGTCCGAAAAAAAACTTTGTCGGCCTCTCCTGAAAAATCGTATTTTGTCCCTTACCTCAATTGAACCTACGGTCGACGGTATAGTCTCGTGGAGCACAACTTATCCGGCTTATTTTCCGCATTTTCATTCTAAAATAAACGATGAGGGCGCCACTGCGCGCTCGGTAGCCTCTTATGACCTAATTTGGCAATGTTTTTTAATGCTGATAAAATGTTATCAGTGTTCTGCGTAATTTTATTCGATTTGATTCGTACGGTACGGTCTTAACCTAGCGCCGGACTTACCCCGACATGAACATTTTGTAGTTTACTAAGTACCTATACTATTAGTTGGTTTGTAGTCGCGTTTTCACTAGACAATAAAGAGGGTTTTCATGACAATTCATGCCACTAGTTGGCGCCCCTTTGACGAAGAGGTCTTCCATTTAGATAATGAATATGAAATTATATGATGACGTTCATTCAGTCTCGACTAAAGAAAATATCACTGACTTATAAACCTATGGACTGGCCATACCTACAAAATTAGCGAGCATACCTACAAAATTAGCGAGCATACCTACAAAATTAGCGAGCATACCTACAAAATCAGGTACTTAACATGGCCGCCTTTCGTATGGTTGTTACTGCGAGTGCAGACATCTACCACAACAATCGGCATTCAACATGGCGACCGTTCACGCATAGACATGATTTTGACGTCATACAAAAGTGTTGCCAAATTTAGTCCTTGACAAACATTTATGTCTCTGTTTTCATATGCGGCTCTTGATTAGTTAAAAAGAGACAAAACGCTTTTTGACAAGTTTCTGTCGATATGAGAATATTTGTATAACTATTATTCCTATAGTAGAATATTATGCCATCTCCATAGAAAATATAGGCGTTTTGACACTTTTGACAGGTGCCCGGACATGACGTCTCAGTCTTGCCATCTAGTGAAAGTCATTTCAGAAAACCCTCATTGGTCAGCAGGATCGACTTAAATATTCGGTAGCCTATGTCAGTCCCATACATATTTGAGTCTTCAACCGTTAGGATACAAAGCTTAGCTCATGCTTTCTACTAAACTAAGTATGATGGACTATTTTTCATCGGGCAACATTGTCCAATAACACATAAGTGTTGCCAACATTACTACTCTAGTGAAAACGCGGCTTAAATTCAACTTTTTATTACATTTCTAAGCGCAGATTCGCTCAATATATCATAAGATAACTTTTAATGTGAAAATCTAATAGATAGGAGAATTTTGAAAGAATCTAGGTATCTTGCCACGTTGTAATTTTAATGTAAATTGTTGTTGTTTTGGTGAATTAACAAATATTTAAGAATTTGAAATTCAATGTGTTTTAAAGGAAATTGAGTTTTTTTTTTGGAAAGTGTTGGAAGCGTTTTTCGCGTTAAATAGTTTCTGATAAAATCGTCTGCAGACAGACATCAGTTATTCCGTAAGGCGCTATCCTAATTAACAATCGTTGGCACGAATATGCGGCATTAGAACAGCGCCTTGGCTTTGCCAATAGAAATGTATGGAACCGAAATTGTAATGATGTAATAAAAATAAAATTATTTTCTGTACCCACACATTGCAAAACTTTGTCAATACAACTTTTTTTTCTGTATAAACAGCTATTTCTGAAGAAAAAAAAAAACACATTTTAATCGACTCCAAAAACAGGAGGTTCTGTTTTTTAAAACCTCAGCCTGTAAATCTTTGGTTTCCTAAGAAAGCAGTGAACGATCACAAAATAACGGCTGTCCAAATACAGAGCGTTTTTTTTTTTGACACCATAATGTCAAATACTGGTGAAAAAGACAAAGGACCGGGGTCCTTGGTCTTTTTCACCACAAAATGTTAGGAAAAAGCTGTTCAGCGAATTTGTCTGAAATTTTGGTACAATGTAGACTATAACATGCTTACTGAAAGTCTTTAAAGGTGCAAAAAAAAAAGAATGGCTAGTTTTAGAGATTTTTATGATGAAGTAAGAAAGATGATTTTATGTTATAGATACTTACAATGCGTTTCAAATAAGAATAGGATCGACGCCATGTTGTGACGTCTTAGCTGTCAAATCGAATAATTAGGTAGGGTGAGCAAAACAAGATATTTTTTAAATAACTTACGATAAATCATGAACGAAGAATTTGAAAAAAAATGTTGCCACCAATGAAAATATGGAAGAAAGTAGTATAATTTAAAAAAAACTAATTATGTAGGTATAATTTTTTTATGTCTTTTTCACCTTAACTAAGATTCGGTTAAACAAAAAAAAAAACGTTATTGATACGCAAATAAGTTTCCTATTCTTATTTGAATCGCATTGTACTGCTAAAATATAAAAAGCAATCACACCAAATTCTAATTCATATTAACTCTTTGTCTGTATACCCTGAAGGAGTACCTACCTAGGCTTTTCTCTAACATTTTGTGCGTGGGGGGGGGGGTCCTTTCATGACAGCGGAAATGTTTTCTTAGGAAACCAAAACTTAGCCAATGTTGTAGTGTTAATGTTTGTTGATTCGCCAGGATACATAATCGTTGATAAGCGAACCCATTCGGCCAAGCCTAATTAGGTGGATGTGCAACAGAACCAGTTCGATTGTGATCCCTCAATAAAAATTTATCGATATTTCAATCATTGACTTTTATTTGTCCTTAAATCTTCTATATTGAGTGAGGTAAATTATAATCTATATCTATATCAATCTGCCTAGCCTTTTCCCCAACTATGTTGGGGTCGGCTTCAGGTCTAACTGGATGCAGCTGAATACCAGTATTTTGTGGAGCGACTGCCTATCTAATATCCACAAACCAGTAACTGGGTAATACGATACCCCTTGGTTACTGGTTCTCAGACTTTCGGGCTTCTGGCGACCCGTAACGACTGTCAAAGATCCAACTAATGACAGCCGGGACCAACGGCTTAACATGCTTTTCGAGGCACGCATGAGACTCCTCGTCTTGGTATGTAAAGATGGTAGGTATAAAATAAAGTCGCTTTTCGTGTTTGTCTGATTGGTTTTCACTATCATTTAGAGAATTTATTCCGGAAATTATGTAGCTAAGTATTAATATTTAACTTAGATATAATATAGAAACCGTCATGTTTTGTCAAGTCATAAAAACCATGCGAAGCAGTGCCGGGTCGCTGCGAAAACGATATTGATTGTTTGCTACGCTAAAACGGCAGAACTGATTTGGATGAAATTTGGCACATGGGTAGACCTACCTGGATAGGACATAGGGATAGTTTTTATCCCGATATTCCCACGGGTTCGAGACTTATGTGGGTGAAACCGCGGGCTGCAGCTAGTAGTATTATACTAAATAGCAGGAAGTAGGTATTATAGTACCTAGCTTTTTATAAAAAGCTAATGGTAACGCGGTCATAAATAATGTGAGCGAGACGACGCGGGACAGACGGTACTTTGGCGGCATGAGGAACAGGGTGTAAAGTTCACTCATCCTCTATTGAAAAGGGAGGATCCTCCGACCAGACGGGTGTTGTGTCTGGTGGGCTACTGCCCGACGGTTGATGTCGGGACGTTGTATATATGGTAATCGCGTGGTAAACTCTAATTGCGCGATGCAGGTTTGCGTGAAGTCATGTCATTGATGCGTAGTTCATATGTGGCGATGTAGTGTAATACATTGTAATCAAACTGCACACGTAAATAATATTTATAACTTTATTTACTGATGATTTAAAATATTTACTGATTTAAAATATAACCACACTATTTTATAACAATTCTGGAGATGTTACTCGCACTAAGTCCGACGACCAACTGGCCACCGCCGATCACCCTTCCAATATATCGGCGTGGCAAGTATCGCCCCCACCATTGCTCCGGAAGTTTGCAACGGAACAATAATGGCGCGAAACCAGTGCTGCCACCTAAATAAGATAATTTTAAATATGTATTTGAATAGCTCTATTCACAAATCAAAATAACTTATTTTATGTGCAAATATGTATGCCTGTCTTCGAAGCGACAACATCCGGCCGTCCTGCGCACGCATCCGTCCCCGGATAGCGTCCCAGTCTGGTGCAATTGCTGAGAACAAAGTATAAACAATAAGTCACAATATTTCAAAGAGTGAAGCTGCGATTACTCTTTTGAATTGTGTGTCTACTCTACTATTCCATCAACGGCCAGCAGAGAAAGACCCCAACTCAAAATTCCTATTAACATGACATTTACTTTATTCCTCTTTTGAATTGAGCGTCTACTCTACTATTCCATCAGCGGCCAGCAGAGAAAGACCCCAATTCAAAAGACTTGTTAACATGACATATGTTGGTATTTACATTTTTCTTGTTGGTATGTAACTGTTCCATCAGCGGTCAGTTATGTTTAGAGTTTGCAATTTACCCTAGGCGATGCCTTTGGCCAACCCTAGTTGCATATCACTACAAACCCCAAACTCGTTTGTTACAGATTTATTTTACACGAATAAATACTGCAACTTCAAAAAATCCAAATACCAAAATATGTTTGAAGCAGATGCACTAGACAGCTTATGAAAGTAGTAGTAAATACTTAAAATGATAAATTTTTAATAAATTGAATCATTATGTGTGTTTAATAAATACCTGACAACATCTTAGGCCATTTCCAAACCTTCAACATCTAGGTCTGGCAACTTAATCCAAGGTTTCATATTTTTGACACACGTGGTCCCTCATGGAACGTCTTGTTCTTTCAGCGTCACGCATATGCTTTATAGCGGTCATGACCTGGTAAAGTACTTTGAAAAATGTTAATAATTTTTATCTGCCAAATCGGTGACGTTGTTACCGAGCTACTTTTCTTTTAGAATCAAAAGCCTGCTTTTGTTTGTCTGCACTGACCTGAATACGACTTGACGTTATTCCTCAATAACATGACGTCAACAAATTGATCTTCCTGTGCCAACATGTCAGCATCAGTTTGAAGTCGATATCCAAAGACTACGTCACTGGGCATGGCTGAAGAGGTTTTATTAAGAGTAGGTACCATCAATACCTTACTGTATACTGGTAATATGAGTGTCCCATTTATTATATCTGGTATTAGCACCCATACTTCTCAATGCATCAAAGATGGTGCGATTAAAGCGTTCCGCGTGGAACATCAGTAGCTATAACATGCTGTCGTATATTTTTGTCCTGACAGTATATAAAGAATAACTTAGACGTGAAAGAACTCCCAGCATCACATATAAGACGCTCAGGAGTACCAAAACCCTTAAATATTTTGTCTAACTCGGTAATAACAACTTGACTTTTAGTGTTACGAACAGGAGATATAGATACAAATTTTGTAAAAGAGTCAATAGTCACAAAGAGGTAGATATTTTTACGCGTGGTCTTTACAACTGGACCCCGATGGTCTTTGTGAAGCATATGAAAAGGCTTTGCATATAGGTATAGGAAACAGTTTGCCTTCCTTTTTGCCATGGATATTTTTATAATTTTGGGAAATTAACCACGGCAAAATGGCCAAAGTCATCATGATTAGCTTTAAGAATTTGCCAAATACATTGTTTAGGGACAACCCACCGCCTACCATAGTTAGTCCAAAGTCGTAGCCTTAATAAGGTAATTATCAACTAATACTCACTGTACACTTTCTTATTAAGCTCCGCCTGACCTGATTCTATTTTTTTCAATAATTGGGTCTAGTAACTCAACTGTCAATAACCGATCTGCTTCAGTTAAAGCCAACACACTTTTATTGCATATGGGGGTGGAATATGTATCAACTGAATTTGGGCTCAAGGCGTCAATGTGTTGCATTTGAGCCCCTGGTTTGTGTACTCAAAGGTGAATTCTTGTGTAAGTAATAGCCACCTACAGATTCTATAATTAATTTTCTTGCCTATTTATTGTATATTTAATAATAATGCAATCTATATTAATTTTAAAAGTGGATCCCAATAGTGACGGAATTTTTTCAAAGCTTGAAAAACGCTTAGGACACGATCAAACCAACGAAAAGCACGCGCATTAGCTTTCGCAACATTTATCCACATTTCAATATCATCCAATAATGGTCAAAATCAAGTAAGTATCACTGAAGATAAAATAACATTTTGGCTTACTGCGGGAGATGCACGCTTGGAGCGTCTCTTTTTCCTACGCCTGTGTCCATCAGAGCTGCTGCTGCTAGACAAAGGTGAACCAGATCTCGATGACGAGCACATATTTTCCTCGAGTGCGCTTGCGGCTTCACGGTATTTGGGCGCGTTCCCATCCCGCTTCTGATGTAATACATTGTAATCAAACTGCACACGTAAATAATATTTATAACTTTATTTACTGATGATTTAAAATATTTACTGATTTAAAATATAACCACACTATTTTATAACAATTCTGGAGATGTTACTCGCACTAAGTCCGACGACCAACTGGCCACCGCCGATCACCCTTCCAATATATCGGCGTGGCAAGAATCGCTCCCACCATTGCTCCGGAAGTTTGCAACGGAACAATAATGGCGCGAAACCAGTGCTGCCACCTAAATAAGATAATTTTAAATATGTATTTGAATAGCTCTATTCACAAATCAAAATAACTTATTTTATGTGCAAATATGTATGCCTGTCTTCGAAGCGACAACAGTAGATGCCGCCACAGTACCTATAGCCTCCCCACTACTTCTCCTAACCGTTGCACACACATATACTATAAACGGTTAGGAGGAGTAGTGGGGCGCGTCTTCGTGGAGTGCACTATCTATACGTCTAGGGTAAATATCACTGTCCTGCTCGCACATTTCATGTCCGCGACTGCTATGTATAGATTTTAATTAGTGTGGTGGCATCCACTTGCGAAGTACGCATCACTCTGACGTCACGCAAAATCCTGCATCGCACAAGCAAAGTTCGAGCGCGTTTAGGATCAACGTCCCGATATCAACTGTCGGGCAGTAGCCCACCAGAGGCAACACCCATCTGCTCGGAGGATCCTCTCTTTTTTTCTATAGAGGATGAGTGAAATGACACTGCAAGCGTCTGGATTGAGAGCCCAAGTCATTTGTTCATAAAAGTTGTAATTCACATTTAAGAAATTTTGCTTTCAAGTTTTTACTATTAATAACCAATTTCCATATGACTCACAATTCGTTTCGCAAGAATAAAAAAAATGGTCCCTCAGCCCAGATGCACATAACACACCGTGTTCCTCATACCTCTGTAATAGTAGGGGAAAGGCGTACAAAATGACATAGGCGGACAAAACGACACACCGACCTTTTCTACGAAACCACGGACTCTTTAGTTCTCCCACCGATTGCATGAGTACCGCTTAGTAACCGGTCATAATCTGTCGCCGCGCCTGTGACGTCCGCGCCGCCGTGCAAGACGAACGACGGAAACAAGATTTTATGCGCTCACGACAACTTTTCGGACTGATATTTTTTTATCCAAAAAGTGTGAAAAAATCATCGTTTTTATGGCTGTGTTGGTGTCACATTGTTATGATTGAATTAGGTAAGTTATTGAATGTGTTCAAATCTCAATATCTTAAGTAGTTTTTGTATATTTGGTTCCAAGGTTTTGTAGTATTATGGTGGACAAAATGACATACCGCTTGTACGGGTAAAATGGCATACTATGTCATTTGACCCAGGGCTTTCTATTATACCAAGGTCTTTACACGATGATAGAACTGTCACTGTTCCAGTCCATATTTTATCGCCAGTGCCGAAGGGGGTCTATGTGACTGGTCAAGGTAAAAGAAAACCCCGCAAGAAACCAACAGTGCTGTTACTAACTTCAACTCCAAACATGGAAGAAACCAAAGCAAAATCTGCTCCTACTCCAGTTCCAAAGAAGAAAACAAAGCAAAATCTGCTCCTACTCCGGTTCCAAAGAAGAAAACAAAGCAAAATCTGCTCCTACTCCGGTTCCAAAGAAGAAAACAAAGCAAAATCTGCTCCTACTCCGGTTCCAAAGAAGAAAACAAAGCAAAATCTGCTCCTACTCCGGTTCCAAAGAAGAAAACAAAGAAGGTAACCAAAGCATTGAACTTTAGTTCCAGCAGTGAAGAAGATTTCATGTCCCTATAAACCATCACTGCGAACGACGACGATGAAGATTGTCCTTGCTTAAATTGCAACGACTCCAGGTCCAAGCCAAAAGAGGTTTGGCTTAAGTGCATGAGAAGATGGGCTCATGGATCATGCGCAGACGTACCCAAAAAGACAAAGTCTTTTGCGAATGCGAACTATGCGTATAATAGATTTATTTCATGTCAATTTTCCTATGTCATTTTATACACACAAGGTATGTCATCTTACCCGGACAGGACGGACAAAATGGATAATGCTCACTTTTTCTTTAAATAATCCTAATTTGTTTAATTTAGTATTAAGTCAATTGATCTCTTTGTATTCGATAATGTAACGAACCAAAGTATACTAAGACTGATTAAAATGTTAAAAATTGTTGATAAATAAAGATTTATGATTGATTTAGCAGAGGGTATGTCATTTTGTACGCCTTTCCCCTATTTGTTAGTATTCGGCCAAGCCTATAATTATAAAGTCCATTAGCGTTAAGAAAATAGTGAGTCATATAGTTAGGTGGAATGTGCAACAGAAGATTGTGATCCCTCAATAAAATAAAACAACTTTATCGATATTTCAATAATTAAATTTTATTTATATCCTAAAGCTGTTTATAATGAGGTAAATTATAAACATTAATTCTAATTAGTGCTAAATTTTCCAACGCCTAATATTACATCTCATCTCGTCTGTGATTGGACGATACCTGCACGTCTCCGCTCCGCGTCAGGGGAAGCGCACCCTTAAGCTACGGTTTACTAAGACTGCGGTGACCGCAACAGTGACGTCAATCAATCAATCTGCCTAGCCTTTTCCCAACTATGCTGGGGTCGGCTTCCAGTCGTAAGTAAATGCAGCTGAATACGGGTATTTTACATGAAGCGACTGCCTGTCTGACCTCCACAACCCAGTAACTGGGTAATACGATACCCCTTGGTAAGACTTTCGGGCTTCTGACCCGTAACGAGTGTCAAAGATTCACGAATGACAGCCGGAACCACGGCTTAACATGCTTTCTGAGGCACGGAGGAGTCTCGGTATGTAAAGATGGTCACCCATCCACGGACCGACCGCGGCAAGTGTAGCTTAACCTGATGGATCCATCCGTGCAACTGTTATGAGCACGAGCTCACACTGACGTCACGGAAACGTTATTTATGAAAGTAAGTTGGTGTGCTCTCCTAGAGTGTTTTTTGTCACCGTAAAGTCAATCCCCGCTACCGTCATTTCCATGACAGCCGTCACTGCGGGCACTGCGGCCGTTATGTAGGAGCCGCCGCTCTTCTAGCAAACCGCAGCTTTAGTATAGCTTTGAATTAAGAGGGAAGGTGGTCTGCGATTCTCCATACAAATGTATTCCCCGTTTTTCTTCCTAAATAATGCCTCAACAGCAATGTTGTTTACTATAGGATTGAGGCCGGTGAAATAACTGCACGTCTTGTTTCAGAATTGGTGTTATATTGGTAAAAAATTACAGCTTCGTTTTCCCTTATATATATTATAGAACGCGCACGTTCTGTCGGTTGCGACTTGATAAAGTTTTTTGATAAATTGTAGTGTCACTATATGGCGTCCACGCACGGACCGCACAAAACACTCGCCACTTGTTGTGTTCTGATTGGCCGACTAGCCGTCACGTCATCGCAGCCCAGCCAATCGCAGCGGTCGACTGGTGATGTTCCGTAGACACCGTAGTGGTGTAAAATTAGTTGCATAGTGCGGCAACAAGCAATCATTTAAAAAAAAAAAAAAATCAATGTCTGCTGTAAACACGTCTCTGTCATTTTTTTCAGAAACTAATTATTAGTAAAGAAAATATGACCCTCCCAAATTTGCAAAATATGCCCCATTTGTACCGCCCGTCATTAGAGGACTACCAGACAAATTCTAAAAGTTATTAAAATAATAAAAAAACAACCGACTTCCAAAAAAACACTACAAAGTGAAAAATAAACTTTAATTTCGGAAGCACCGACTTCCGAAATTAAAGTTATTTGTAAAAATTAGTTATTTGTAAAAAGTTTTTATTTTTCACTTTTTAATGGTGGCCTACCCCACACAAATCAGAACATGAAGACATTTTTATATACCATTTCAAAGAAAAACTTTGTAAAAATATATAATTGCATACAACTCAAATAGCGCAATTTGAAGCGGCATATAGTTACCATTAAATCATTTATAGCCAGAGTGCACCTCATCACAATTCCAATAAGCCCAAACACGGCTAGGATACATTGTTTTATTACTGAGTTCCGATGCCTACCTTCCGGCTTCTTCATCAGATCGGTTCGATGGTACCATTTTCATCAGAACCATTTATTTAAAGCTTCGTCATAGTCGCTTTTACTATTTTAATCGATACATCTTATCGCCACCCCTGAAATACTTATCATTGTTGAGGAGTTCCCGTGGCCATCTGTGGTCTTCTTCATCAGTTCCACTTCACCAGATGATACTTTCTGAATGCAAACGCTTGATTTGTTGATGAAAATACCAAAATCGCTATATGTATGCCTATAATATTTGAGGAGTTCCCTCGATTCCTCATGGATACCGTAATCAAAACTGGATTTTGACAAAAATGGGACCAATCTGGAAGTATACCCTTTCAAATAAAAAAAGAATTTTCCAAATCGGTTCATAAATGACTGAGTACTGAGGTAACAAACATACAAAAAAAAAAAATACAACCGAATTGAGAACCTCCTCCTTTTTTGAAGTCGGTTAAAAAGAAAATGATGGGAACCTCGACATATCCTTTCTTAAAGTTGTAATGAAAAAAAAAATTGAATCGGCTGTTTTCGAGGAGAAAAAAGGGGAATACAATCAGTCTGAGCTGCAGCTGTCCCTATCGCACTCACTTATCACTGTTCGGGCGCAGCGCGACGGCAATAGTTTCTTCAAATACCTATTTTTCAAATTCCTCGCAGGCCACGTCGCCTCTTAAACCTTCAAATAGAGGCGAGACCCGCGTGAGACGGGACGTAAAATCTTCACAAACATTCTTAATTATCAGAAAAAAATATAAACTAAGTATCATAATTTTATTTCCATTATCAATCAAAACAACATTTCAATTAATTCAATCCTCAATAGGAGGATTTGTTTGTTTGTCCTCATTAGGTTGTTAGTCGGAAGCCAAAAAGTCTGACAACCAGTCTTACAAAAGAACATTATGTTTATGGTAAAGGTTAGTCGAATCCCGGGGTGTGGGGGTGGAGGAGGGGGCAAATGCACCCGTTGCCCCCTCCCCCTTGTATCCGCGCCTGGGCACTCGCTCCCAATACTGGTGTAAATATCAGATTTTCATTTCGGCCGTTATAATATGACGAAACAAACCCTAGCTCTAGACAGGAAGCCGACCACAACATAGCTGGGAAAAGGCTAGGCAGATGATAAACTCAGTCCTCATCAGAATCCTGCCTACTACATCTAATTTTATTCGACTTAATTTGATGGAAAATGTGAATCAAATCAGACGTCGGAGCAATAGCGCCTTTAGCCACCCAACTTTTTAAAGTTTTCGCCAAATCATCGGTTTTCAAATTCACAGTCAAATTAATAGGTTTATTCAAAAGAGATCTATCAAAAAATAATTTTGTTGTTTTTATATTAAGGTCGGTTATAACTGGCGGATCGGGCCCTAGAATGTTCTCTACATAATTTTCGTCATAGGTTTTGTTTGTATAATCGATGCCTGTGTCAGTCATAACGGGTGTCGGATTGTATTCGGGTATTTCCGCCAAATGTTCGGCGTTTGCGTTCCAAGATCGGTTGTTGATGCGCAAGAGTGAATTGATGTCGCGCCCGTAGAGGTCTGCGTTTTCGTAACTTTTGTAGCCTAGACCTGGAAAACAGAAAATTTATATGTTGGTAAATGAACGCGAGGGAAACGTAACGTTTTAGCCGCTAGATACCGCATGTTCATTAGATAGTATGAAAACCGAGCGAGTCATCTTTTTTATACCTACGAAGGCGTCACCCCAGCCATTTAGTGATGTGCTCAACGTAAACAGAATTGTTTCAATCGCTAAGCGTCACTGAGCTAACAGACCTTTTTATATTCTCGACGACACAACTCGCCACTGGCGCAATCGAACACAAACTGAAGTACTAGCGCGGCAAGTTTGTGCACACGCTTGGTCGGATGGCTTGCGGTATCTATAGTATAGTTAAAATCTCGCTGCAGACTTGGTCATAAATCATAATCGGAGTAGGGATGTGCGCTAGTTGCGCGCGCTCAAGGCCATTATCGATAACAGATGATGACTATTTTTAGTTTTATATATACGTTCTTTTGTTTATATAGGGTGACTGGTAATTAGTGACCGATACCTAAACACATGATTGTGCTCATGATAACAAACAACTTTTACTATAAGACCAAACCTGAAATCGCGAAAAAAAAATCAGCTGCTCCCTACACTTTGACGAGTTTTGCGAATATGAATGTATGGGGCAGCTGATTTTTTTTTCGCGATTTCAGGTTTGGTCCCTTAGTAAAAGTTGTTTGTTATCACGAGCACAATCATGTGTTTAGGTATCGGTCACTAATTACCAGTCACCCTATATATTTAATATGCTTTGTAGTAAATTTGGTAATAAAATAAAAAAAAAATGTGTATTTATTTCTATCACCCATTTATAAATATATAAAACTATCGATATCACTCATCGACTGCAGTAATGCACAGGACTACGTGTGGGCGTGGCCTGCCCATAAGGCCCGTGAGTGGGAAAGAGAGCGAAACACTCGAATAATTTATGACCGAATCTGCAGCGAGATTTTAACTATACTATAGCCTACTCTAAATCTGTGTCATACTCTGTTACATACAGATAATCTTTAAAAAGTGTGTGGGTAATGTGATCGTAAGTAGAAGTTTGTTTTATTAGAATTTTATTTCCTACCTTCAACAGCAGCCTTCAGCATCCCCCCCCCAGTGACAGTCGACACTAACGCCACCGGCTCGCCGACAGGTGTCGCCACGTACAGTGTGGAGCCTTCCCTGAGTTCTGATACTAATTGGATGCTTAGGTACATTAGGTCGCCGAGAAGGACAGTTTGAACCTGTAAGTAAGCACGTAGATAACAAAATATAGCTGTTGACGTTCACAACAAGTGTCAATCACTGTACTTTAGCCTTTATGTTAATGCTCATAAGTCATAATGACCCCGTTTTTGTAACATTTTTCGTTGATGCTGCTCATATTAGTCGTAGCGTGATGATAGCCTATAGTGTTAGATGACCCATTTATCGAGGAAGGCTCCTCGATAAATGGGTCATCTAACACAATTTTTTTTTTTTAATTCGAATCAGCAGTTCCTGAGGTTAGCGCATTCAATCAAACAAATAAACTCTTCAGCTTTATAATATTAGTATAGATGTTAATGTACTGTCTGTTGTGTGTGTATTAAATATTATGAATGAGTCACGTAACTCTAGTAAAAATAAAATGAATCTATATAATTATAAAGAAATCAATTGCTGTTCGTTTGTCTCGCTAAAACTCGAGAATGGCTGGGCCGATTTAGGTTTTGAAGTTTAAAAGAAAAATTGGAAAAGCTGCCGGGAAAATTGGAAAATTCGGGAAAACTGAAAGTGGATTTTCTATAAGAATTTTGAATTATTGATAATTCAAAATTCTTATTGGGACAGGACAACGTCTGCCAGCTAGTAGGTAATAATAATTGCCAATTGATTAAGTTCTATAAACAAATACTAGACTCTTCTCTAACCTCTGGTCTCATACTCCTCTTATTCTTCCTGAGCGCCTGTGTGATCCTGCCGGGGACGGCTCTCATGGTCACTGTCAAGGGTTCATCCAATATCTTCTCTGTTAGCCTGATCACATGCCAGGTGCGAGGCTGGGTGGCTACCACTAGAACATACAAGGTTAATAGTTAGATAAAACCTATGTTGCTTAGCTTGGGACTAGATGGCGTTGTGTGAAATGTCCAAGGATGTTTATTTATTTATTTGTAATTTAGTCAAGAATGGAAGTTATTTGTATTGCAGGGAGCAGGAAATACTTATAATAACATGCACATCTGATTTGCAGAAGATCTCAGAAGACTGCCCCGCTTTTTATATTATACTAGCTTGTCCCGCGGCTTCGCCCGCGTGGACTACTTATAGGAGCTTGTGGCTAAGTAATAACAGCTACATGGGTCGATCCATCAGGTTAATCTACGCTTGCCGAGGTTGGTCCGTGGATGTGTGACCATGTTTACATACCGAGACTCCTCCGTGCCTTGGCAAGCACGTTAAGCTGTTGGTCCCGGCTGTCATTCGTGGATCTTTGACAGTTGTTATGGGTCATCAGAAGCCCAAAAGTCTGACAAACAGTCTTACCAAGGGGTATTGTATTACCCAGTTACCTGAGTTGTGACAGTCGGATAGGCAGTTGCTCCATGTAAAATACTGGTATTCAGCTGCATCCGGTTAGATTGGAAGCTGACCCCAAAATAGCTGCGTTAAATGCTAGGCAGATTGATTGATTGGTTTTTGTAAAAGCAACTTAGGTAGAATCCCTACGTCACAAATCAAGAAAAGCATTATTGCTTATCTTCATTTGTGACTTACGTGAAGTCTTGGTATCAACAGGCAAGAGTATGTTATCATACTCTTGCCTGTCGATATCAAGACTTCGGGACTGGGGATCTTTGGAAGGCTATGTTGGTTGGACACTTAATGGCTGACAATAACATGATGACCGGTACGCTTACCAGGCGGTTATTACGTCTGAACAGGAGCGGGCTGCGCCTGGTGAGGGGGACCATCATAGGACACTGCTCATTAAACAAACACCTTCCACATAATAGGAATAATGGACAGTCCTCTGTGCAGGGCCTGCATGGAGGCTGAGGAGACCATTGAGCATGTGCTCTTTGAATGCACAGGCATCACCCAGATTAGAACAGAAACTCTCGGAATACTCCGATCTTTCACAGATGTTCTTAACAGACCCGGAGATATGATTAAATTCTGGAGGGAGGTGGGGGGAACCAAATCCTCAACATAGAACACCCCCATAGACCTAAACTTGTACATGCCAATGATAGCAAACAACTCAGAAGACTGAAATAAATATTACACAGTTCATACTAACATTACACAGTTCATACTAACATTACACAGTTCATACTAACATTACACAGTTCATACTAACATTACACAGTTCATACTAACATTACACAGTTCATACTAACATTTCAGCCTCAACCTCGCAATAATATCTTCAAGCTCATCTGATGTAAGGGCTTTAGATACATTTTTGCACAGCACCCTAGCAATGCTGGCTGGTTGCATCGGCAGCCGCGCTTTACGCACTGCTTTCGCCAGTTCCCGCCAACGCACGCCGAACTCAGGCAGTGCGGTAACACAGAACACATCAACAGGCATTCTAGTTATGATGTGTTGGAGTTCGGATATCTCTGGAAATTAAAAAAAAAAAGAACATTATGAAGGGGTAATATTTTCAGGATGTTTGTTTAAAAAGGTTATTTGTACGAAAAACTTAGTATTAGACCACAACAGAAGGCCATTTCTCGTACATAAAAACATTCAAATACAAGTCACAATCTCATGCCAGCGACAAACAAATAATTTCAAAAATGTAAGTAAACGCTGTACATTTTTTGACAGAATGTGACTGAGATGAGATTGTGAACATTGTTAAAAATACGGGAATTGCACCTCTGATTTAAATAAAAAGCTGTTACAACTACTTTTAAAATTGAGTAAATTATTGGAAACTGCTGTAAACTTTATGCAACATTGCCTGGCTGCTTGCCATGAGTGTATACCTTACTAGCAATAGCAATCCACAACACGGCTTTGAACAAGTAGCAGAGTTTATATGCCTATTTTTTTTCTCGCTTGTTGTATCAGCATGTGGGTTAGATTAAAATGTAACTTTAATGTTACCTTACCTGAAAACCTTAATGAATTATACACTAAAACTTACTCATGCTCATTAGTGAAAACCGCATAAAAATCCATTCGGTAGTTTTTGAGTTTATCGCGTTCAGACAGACAGACAGTAAATATTATTTCTATTTTTCAGACAGACAGACAGGCGCGGCGCCCTATCACACCTAACTAAGGTGTGATAGGGCAATAAACAAATAAATCAGGTTCTTGGTTCATAAATAGACACTCAGTATTCTTTTTTTCATTTCAATTTAGATTTTAGAATATTCACGAAACATGGCATGAATGTAAAGAGTGCTACTTACTATCTTTGGTGGGGCCCTGCATTTTATTCGTCCGTTATATCTCTTGTCTCGTAATTAAATTAAGTAACAACTATTTTCTCTTCACTAAAATAAAAAATCGTCACACAAAACACATTATCAACTTTATTTTCGAAAACACAAAACAACCAAGCCCCAGCGCCGTTGCCGTTGACATAATTTGAAATTGTTTATTGACGTCTAGGTGACGTTCTAAGTTTCGTTCAGAAATTCAAGCTTTTTACAGGCAACGGCTATGATGCTATTGGAAAGCTTTTTTTGAATGGGATGCGCATGAGATGGAATCTAAAACTTTTACTTATGTCGCTAAACTCATATTTCTGTCTAAATGCTAAAAAGAAAATACCCTTTTTGGAGTTTTTGTCGATAGATTTATGAAAAAGGAGGTCTCATAAGGCATCCGTTTCATACAAAATTTCCATAAAAATAATATTTCTAATATAGACTTCGGAAAAAAAAAATACGCTGGGTAGATGGATGTCGGTGGCCCAATTTCCACTTTACACCAGAGCTTCTGATTTGAACTTCCACCAATAGCTGGGCTACAATTAACTCGTATTTATAAGGGGATGCGCTGTGGTAGCCCGCGAAATTCAAATGTTCTTGTATTTTTTGCAATTTGCAGGTCAGTGTCAGGTTGTATCTTGATCAAAATATCTTAAGCGACAATAAAAAATATGTATTTACATAACTTTAACTTGACTTTAACCATAAAAATGATCAATAAGCTTAGTCAATAAGTACATCTTTCTAAGTTATATATTTCGTCCGGATCGATCGGATTTCGGAAACCAAACGAATCCGGATGAAAAGAGAGATTTATTGATGATTTTTATGGTTAAAATTATGTCAATACATATTTTTACTGTCGATAATCATATTTTGATCAAGATACAACCTGACATTAACCTGCAAAATGCCTGCAAATTGCAAAAAACACAAGAAAGTTTGAATTTTGCGGGCTCCACAGCGCAATACCACCACCAGTGGCTGATCGGGCGAGCATCTCCCCAGCATGGCACATTTATATGTCAAAAACTAGACCACCTAGCGAAGATCTTAGCAATTTTTCGCCGAGTCACAGTTATAATCGGGTCTTAGTATGGTCACAGATTAATACAGATGGGACAGTCCGCAGTTTTGGTATGAAGCTGCAAGTACGCGGCGGGCTAATTTAGTAGAAATGCCGCGCGCCGAAGGTATACCTTATACTGTTATACATAACAGTTACGGGATAGAAAGAGAGGCGATGTGTAGGTGAATATAACTGTAGGTAATTAGCATTCTGCGAACTGAATTGCACTTTATTGTGTCGTAGCAAGAGCCGCTTTCTATTTAAATGATTTTGCGGAGTGTCCCATCTGTATTAATCTGTGGTATGAGTTAAATTTTTAAGTTTAGTCCAAGAGCTAGATCAAAGTCTTTATCGTTTTATCGGTGATACGGAGTAGGAAACGCCCGTAACTTCGAGTAGAGCCCCCCTCCAGACATCTCGGTATAGGAACGTGCTGTAAAAAGGGTATAAAATAAAACAATAATTTAAATTATAAAATTATAATGACTTAAGTAATTATTTAATGTACTTACAGCATATTTTTACATACGACTGTTAAATTCAAGAAGAGGATAAGCGGCAATTGATTTGTAGATGGCAACACTGACAAAGTTGAGTTAAATTATTTACGTATGTAATCGTCCAAACTTTAATCATCATCATCTGCCTAGCCTCTTCTGTAAACTGGATGCAGCTGAATACTAGTATTTTACATGGAGCGACTGTCTAACTGACCTTCACTACCCAGTTAATGGATAATTAATACGACATCCCTCGTACCATTACAAATTCCATAAGGAGCCGAGTAAAAAGAAAAAAGTCTAAGCTAAGCGGAACCGAAGTAATGCGCGGCCGGGCGATGCGATGCGATGCGACACGGTGGGTCGGAAAACAAGATATTTTACGATTGCGGAGAGAATCTCGTCAAAAATAGTATACCACTGCACCACTATCACACAAACATGTTTGTAGTGTACATCAAGCTATACATTTCCAGTTTACACTGACCTCTCATTGTACGGAAATCCTAAATAATGCGAGATCAGCTAATACTGGAAATGTATAGCTTGTTCTGTAGCCGGGCGTACAAGGATCTTCTGGAGCTCGAATGACGTTGAAAGGGGGCGCTGTTTTTGGTAAACATGAATCGGGAAGGTCGGGCAAAGCTAATTGTAGATGGCGTGCTCATAGCGAGGTCCCTAAGGTCTAGAAGTGTTTTAGTGTACCAACACACGGCTACACATCAAGCTATACATTTCCAGTTTACACTGATCTCTTATTGTATGGAAATCCTATACAATGCGAGATCAGCTTATACTGGAAATGTATAGCTTGATCTGCAGCCGTGCGTAGAACTGAAGATAGTAAAATTATTTTATTTTTTTTAGCTTTATTACACAATCTTCTAATTTAGGGTAATGGTCTCCAATTTTGGATTATTTTAAGAACACAACAACGCGTCATTTTCGCAAAAATAAAATAAAACCACCTCACGGCTTGTATTATTAAATTGTGTTGGGAACTAGCTACCACAGCGCCATTTTGACAGTTGCCTTCCGCATTGATTTGTCATTTGAAATGTGTAAACAAAACAAAATGGCGGCGTTAGTTCAGATTTTGGTCACGCGCCAAAGTAACCATAGAGCGCTAGAAGTGAGATGAGCACAATCCATGTAATTAGATTTTAATCAAGAAACTCAAGATAGCTTATCCTCTTAGTTAAATTACAGACATCGTTACATAATACTTAATTAATAACTAAATCTAGTTTAGAAGACTATTTATAAAACCTTATTCTAACGCTTATAGCCCAGACTACACAACCGAGTATCGCTCAGATTCCCACGCAATTTATAAAAGAGTTCCATTTTGCGAGTTGTAGTCCGAGCCTTATTTTATGAACGCAATTTATTCTTAAAAAATATAAACAAAACGAAAAAAAATTAAATAATGTTATAGCATTCTCTTTTCAAACATTTTAAATTGACATGAGTTGGGCATAGGTAATATTCTATACATTTAGTGCGAGTATAATAAGTGGACTCCTAAAAGGGCCTGTTTCACCACCTACGATTAAATTCCTTACTTGACAGATAATTTCATACAAATTCTGTTCCATTTTTGAATTTATTCGATAAGTAGAGGCTATTCGGACATCATGAAATAGGCCCTTAGTCGTCTAACGTAGGTAATAACATTATTGGCAAAATTATTATTAATCTGGCTCTCCACAAAAGACATTTATTAATTAGTGTTAATACTGAATTTGACAGTAGTTTCATTATTGACTAAAAACATTTCACACTGTATAGTATACATAACCCGGAATTAACTTTTCCTATGGGACCAAACCTGAAATCGCGAAAAAAAATCAGTTGTTCCCTACATTTATGTTCGTATAGCGTGAAAATGTAGGGAACAGCAGATTTTCGATTTCAGCTTTGATCCTATAGTAAAAGTTGTTCATAATGATTACAATGACCCCTGTGTTAATTCCGGGACATACTTAGTATGATTTGTTTTCCTATAGGTGAGTATACACTAGAGCATTTTCTCGAGCATTACCATGTAATGTAATGTTTTACGAATGCTCGACACGGTGCTCGAAAAAATGCTCACGACGTGTGAGCATTTACCGTAACATTCCTTTCTATTTTGCGTTTACTCTTCTTTGAAATGTAGGATATAAATGGCAAGATTTTTCCTTCTTAATTTAAGAGAGTCCAGCAGTGGTTAAAAACCTCAAATTTTGCACAATGTATGACCATAAAAGATAAAATATACCCAACTCAAGTCAACCATTAATATCCTCCCACCTCCCACCAAATACTCAAGACTTCTTAAATTCATTCTGTCGCAACTGTACACTTAAAGTGAGAGAGATAGCATGACATTTCACAGAGTTCAGATAAACCGATTTACGCGCGCGAGTTTTAGCATTGCAATAGCGGTCATTGACCCCTATTTTGTCAGTATTTTTTGTTGGTATATCGGCAAATAATTCAATTTAATGTTTTGTTTTTCTGTTTTGTAATGTTAATTACTTTGCATACTATTGTATCAAATCAAGTTTTTATAACAGACAGCTGTGCTGCTAGGCAGTTTGTTGCGCCACTTCTGCTTCCCAGCTAAAGCACTAGGAAGTGGTGAAGGGCGGGCGTTTTGAGACTGTCTATATTTATTTATTTCATTTATTTTATTGACAATGTATAAGGCCGCCAGTAAAAGTCACTTTACCCCCCCTACTATATAATATACAGGGCTATTTTTAAATGACTAGCTAAATTTTCACAGGGTGTTCTACCCATGAATATGAACAACTTTCACTATGGGACCAACTTTGAAATCACGAAAAAAAAACCAGCGGTTTCCTACAAAAGTTCAATACCTACTCGATCAAAATGTATGAAACAGCTGATATTTTTTTTGCGATTTCAAAGTTGGTCCCATAGTGAAAGTTGTTCATATTCATGGGTAGAACACCCTGTGAAAATTTAGCTAGTCATTTAAAAATAGCCCTGTATATTGTGGTAAAATATTATTTTGACAGTCAAAAAGTACTGATTCACAGACTTAATTTGAATAAATAACTTACGATTTGATTTGAATTAAGACCTGGGATTACAGCCGTGAAATTATGTATGTATATTAGTAAAAATATATTTTTTTGTAACAATATTGATTGGTCTGTGAGGTTTATCCACTTTTAATTTGACCTTTAAAGCGATTACGCTAAGGTAGCCCGCCAAATTCAAATTTTCACAGGCTACAGCAACAGCAGATCAACCTTAAATGGCTTCTAGTATCTCATTACGCGCGTAAACCGCCTTATCTGGGCCAAGGTTATAATATCCGGCTGCGCATACCCATATCACAATAAAACAGTCCCTTTCAAATTTTCAAAATAAGAATGTTACAATCATTCTCTTGTTCTTTTACCACATACTTAATATCTGGCAACGGTTTAAAAGGTACAGGAGTAACGGGCACTTCTTCGACAACCTCCTTCACTACCTCTTTCACTATTTTAGGTGATTTCGGCGACACATTTTTTGGTGACGCAGGTTTAGCTTTAAACTGTCCGATTTTAGTTTTCATTATTTCTTTTTTTCGAACGTTAGCTTTTGTTTTTGGTGTACTGGTGTCGTTAGCTTTTGTTTTTGGTGTACTGGTGTCAGTTATGCTTTTGCTTGCAAAGTTTTGGTCTACAAAGTGTTTGTATGAATCGTTGAAGGACGATGGGGATTGAATTAATGATCTGGTTGGGAGTTCTTCTGGTTTCTTAACTACTGGTTCTTCTACCTTCTGTGGTAGTTCCGCTTTTTTAAGAACACCCTTCAGTGGTTCATCAGTTTTTTTCTTTGGTTTTTTTATCGGAGCATTTTTTTTTGGAATAAACCCAATTTCTTCCTCTAGTAACTCTTCTAATTCTTTGTCAGTTGTTACCTCATCCTTCTTCGGTATGCTTTTATTGAATGAAACGGATTTGTTAACCGCAGTGCTACTTCTACTATGCCTTGTTGACACACCATTCTCAACAGCCGATGGGGTTTGCTTAATTTTCTTTGCTACCACAGTCTCAGATTTTGTCTCAAAACTTTGTTTGCGTTTACTTTTAGGTTTCAAGTTACCTAAAGTCTTAGAAATCTGGTCATCAGATAAACTTTTATTGTTCAATGTTGTACTATGATCTTCCCCGTGATAATTCTTTAATATTGTAGTCATTTCTAACACTCTATCTAATAGATCTCTTAGCGTACTAACATCAGTTTTAGCAGCGTCATTCATTATACACATGATCATGTTTTTGAACTGTATGTATAGATCATTGTAATCGTCCGCTTCTAGTGACAAATCTTCAGTTTCTTTTGTGTATAAAGATATACTGTACTGGTTGTGATTTTTCATAGGTACATTGTTACCAACTCTATGCCCGCAGTGTTCTGTAAAGTAACATACATGGATGCCTTTAGAATATTCTCTCACGGTGATGGAAGCAGGGCATAGTCTTGTTGCGGTTGATAGGGCGGTGGACTGGTGCGTGCAGTGGTATATTTCTTTAGCTTTTTGCTTGTTGAGACGTACAAATTCAATGTTGGTTGTTTCTTGCAATTCTGTTTTCCAGGATTCGAATTCTGAAAATTGAGGAGTTCTGTTAATGTTGATAGTCAAACTCAAATCATTTATTTTAATTAAACCATTTATAGGCACTATTGAATTATCAAAGGAGTCCGGCATTCAGAAAAATTAGTTGCCCATTCCAAAGGTTGCTATGTAGAAGAACGGACAAGATCCTCCATGGACACTACATTACAAAATATTAGTTACATCATTAAAGTGAGTGAAAAGTAGCTATTAGGAACTCATCAGGGGCAATATTATGAACAGCCCAAGCCATTGTTGTTTCATTGTAAAAAAGGGAGTTAATGCCATGGCATTAGTCCTATGCAGAAAGTGAGGAGTATAGCATAATCAGCATAATAATGTTCCTACTGCTGGGGCACGGGCCTCCTCTCTGTGAGAGGGAGAGGGCCATAATCAACCACACAGGCCCAGTATGGGTTGGGATATGCTGGTTTCCCGAACATGTTTTCCTTTACCGTTTTGAGAGCAGTGGTGATGTAGATGTTACACAAAAGAGAACATTAATTAACTGTTACTTCCAGTTACTTTTCAATACATACCATTTCTACTCGGAAAGAAATAATTTTGTGCTTTATCTGCATGCAATCCTTTAATATGATGTTGAAATAGCACGAGACCACGGAAGACTTGGTCGCATCCCAGACATAAGTACTGGTCTTTATGCGCCTGCATTTTGGAGCAGTCATGCGGTATCGTTGAACGAATCTCTTGACTGCATGATGCACAGGTCTCTATGCGTATGGGTTTTATTAGATGCGGTGAGTTTGGGGGTCTGAAAAATAATAAGGTACATTAAAAAAAATATAGAGGAGGCTTGTGGCTAAGTAATAACAGCCACTCGGGTTGATCCATCAGGTTAAACTATACTTGCCGAGGTTGGTCCGTGGATGGGTGACCATTTTTACATACCGAGACACCTCCGTGCCTCGGAAAGCATGTTAAGCCGTTGGTCCCGGCTGTTATTTGTGGATCTTTAACAGTTGTTACGGGTCGTCAGAAGCCCGAAAGTCTGACAACCAGTCTTACCAAGGGGTATCGTATTACCCAGTTACTGGGTTGTGGAGGTCAGAGAAGCAGTTGTTCCATGTAAAATACTGGTATTCAGCTGCATCCGGTTGAACTGGAAGCCGACCCCAACAAAGTTGGGAAAAGGCTAGGCAGATTGACATTAAAAAAAATATATTCTATCGAAAATTGAATGGGCAGTGGCCAGATGTTATAAAACCTAAACAAAAATTATTTAGATAAAGAGATAAAAATTTATGTATAAAGATTATTATTTTCATGTACATTGTATATTATGTAAGTATGGTTGTATGCAGGCTTAATAGCCACAAAATACTAAATAGTATTTCGTTATATGTGGCCAATATAGACCATAGAGTAAACACCAAACATTATACTCACACTTTTTCCCCCTGGTCGTCAATACAATGAGCCTTTTGTATATGTCTGAAGGCCGTGAAATACACAGGGAACTTAGACGCACACACCGGGCACTCAAATTCAGGCTTTTTAGGCACACTCGGAGATTTTGGAGCGAAATCCGCAGCTTTCCCAGAGTCCTCAGTTTTCTCGACTTCATTTGTCTGTGGAGGATTGACCCTCTTCAACATATGCAAAGGCACCATCTTCTTCTTAACTGGCCCCACATTTTCTTGTTTTTTAAACGGCACACGTTTACTTAGCTCCTTTTTCGCATGGGCATTGTCATGGGCAAATTTGTAATGCGACTTCCACGCAGAGACAGTTAGGAATTTACGCCCGCAAGCATCACAATTCACCGGCGGACGGGGCTTATTGGGCTTCTTTGTCTGTTCTGCTGTTTTGGCTCCCATTTTACTACATTTACTTCCAAGACTGTTTAGTTCGGCGAAAGCTTGGCAGAAACGTAAAATAGAAGCCGCGGCAGGGACGGCGGATAATAAAAACTAAATAGAACATGCGTTCCAGTTACAAACCAATAATAGGTTTTTAAGCATTTATCTAAACAAGAATGCGCTGAAGTCTTTCTGTTTAAATAATCGTATACTGGAAGTGGAAGTTACGCATGAACACTCCCTAATCACTATTCATAATTTTTCTTATCTAGAAAGAAGACTTGCTTCAACAATAACTGATACGTTACAGCCCCCTAAAAACGCGCCATCATCAGATTTTTAATAAACAATTTTATATTTTAATAATTCAATAAAAAGATCATGCTAAAAAAATGAAATCTACGTAATTAGATATTTGGAACGCGACTAAATTGACGCATTTTGACATCAGTATTCTATTTTTTTAAATTCCGCTTCGTTTGGAAATTATGGCTTTGACACCTTGTCTTTAGACATTAGGTGGAAACAAAAAATTAGAACCTTATTAGAACTTTTCCATATCAAGACTTCTTTTCTATAATAATAATAATTATTATTATTGACTTAGTCATTCATAATTATTTCTTTTATTTCATATTACACATATTGTTTACATTTTTAAATATTAGAATAAAAAGAATATAAAAACATTTAAAAATATAAAAATAGTAGCCCACCGATATCGGGAACAGGGTCCAAGCTACCGGCTGTCAGGGCTCCAGAGAGAGGAACCTCCTAACAATGCGGGCCGTGTCCAGAAGCACCGCTTTCTGAATCAAGCCCTTGATCCAGCTGCCCAACGAGAGCCTCCTTAGGTGTTGGTCGAGGCTCTTGGCAATTAAGCCATTGGCTGATACGACTATCGGCACAATGATTGCTGAGTCCACATCCCACATGTCGACAACCTCGCGAGCCAAGTCAAGATACTTGATTTGTTTATCTTTCTCGGCTTTCACGAGGTTCCCGTCATGCGGGACCGTTATGTCAATAACCACTGCGCGCCGCTCTGTTCGATCCACCACCACTATATCAGGCTTATTGTCAACAATAGTCCTGTCAGTGATGATGGATCGGTCCCAGTACAATGTGATATTTCCATTTTCGAGAACTGGGTCGGGCACATACCTATAGTACGGCACCTCCGATTCCACAAGGCTGTATTTCAGAGCAAGTTGCTGATGGATAATCCTGGCTACAAGGTTGTGTCTATGCAAGTACTCTTCGTTAGCTAGACGAGAACATCCGGAGATAATGTGTCGAATTGATTCTCCCGGTCGGTGGCATGCCCGACAGATGTCAACCGTTCCGTCTTTCACAATAAATCTCCGGTAATTGTTCCTCATGATAACTTCGTCCATAATTGCACAGAAAAAACCATCGGTTTCCCTAAAGAGGTCACCGGAACGCAGCCAGGCTACGGACGCTAGCAAATCTACATCGGGTCCATGTAGGGCCCGGAAAAAGCGTCCGTGAAGCTCCTTACTCTGCCATACCTCCATGCGATCGTTAGTGTCAAGCACTACAGGTTTGCGCCAGTTCTCTTTAGCCAAGGAGAGCGGGGTGAGGCCCTTGTCAACCGCGACCACATCTCGATGCATCCCCACGTCGGCTTCTAGGAAATATTCCCTGAGACTGCATATCTCGCGATTGTGGAGGGTCTTAGCGTTTAAAAAGCCTCGGCCTCCACACTTTCGCGGGATATACAGTCTCATTACCGATGACCGTGGGTGATGCATTCGATATGCAGTCAACAGCGTACGGACCCTCCGATCCAGGGCATCGAGTTCAGTCTGAGTCCATTTGAGTATGCCGAAAGAGTACATCAAAACCGGCATGACCCAACCGTTGAAGGCGCGCACCTTGTTTCCGCCTGATAGAAGACTATTAAATACTTTTTTCAGGCGGCCAAAGAAGCGCTCCCTCAACGATTGCTTCATGTCAGCAACATTGATGCCTAACGCTTCCGACATACCCAAATACTTATAGGTTTCGGATGCGGAGAGGGTTCGAAGGTTTATGGAATCTGAAAGTTGGGTTCCCACGGATTCCACAATCTCCCCTCGCTTTACATGCATGACCGCACATTTGTCCACACCAAATTCCATCCTGATGGCGCTACTGAAAGTTTCAGTTACTTTCAGTAGCTCCATCAGTTGCAAATTGTTGGGGGCAAAGAGTTTTAGGTCATCCATGTAGAGGATATAACCTGACCACCTCTCCTCAGCCGATAGCCTAGACCTGAATCCTCCAGCAGTTTGCTTAGAGGATTCAAGGCTAAGCAGAACCAAAGTGGACTCAAACTATCGCCCTGAAATATACCTCGCTCGATCCTTATCGGCTCGCTATTCCTCTGGATATTTCGACATCCTGGATAGCGAAGGACCGTCCTCCATTGCCCCATACACGACATCAGGAAGGTGCGCAGAGTTGCATCTACTTTATACAACTCCAGCACCCTCATGAGCCATGTATGTGGCACCGAGTCATAGGCCTTCTTATAGTCTATCCAACATGTCGACAGATCCTTGCGGGAACGACGAACCTGTTGGCTAATGGCCATATCAATGAGGAGTAGCTCCTTAGTACCACGGGACCCGTTCCTAGATCCATTTTGAGAGGCAGACATGATGTAGTTGGTATATGTTATGGTATACAGGGTGTCCCGTAAATAATGGATAATCTCTTAAGGGGTCATCGTACTCATCATTATGAACAACTTTTACTATGGGACCAAACCTGGAATCGCGAAAAAAAAATCAGCTGCTCCCTACATTTTGACGAGTTTGATGTAGATAAATGTACTGGTCAGCTGATTTTTTTTCGCGATTTCAGGTTTGGTCCCATTGTAAAAGTTGTTCATAATGATGAGTACAATGACCCCTTAAGAGATTATCCATTATTTACGGGACACCCTGTATGTTCGTTAATTTTAGCTCTCAAAATCTTCTCAAAATGGATGTAAGAACCTTATAGACCGTCGGTAGACAAGTGATCGGTCTATAATTTTTGGGCTCCGCAGTGCTACCTGATTTATGGAGCAGGTGGGTTATTCCTGTCGTTAGGAACTGGGGTAGCGACCCTGACTGTAAGGCTGACTGGTAGGTACTGAGCCGCCAAGCGAGCGTGCGACCCGAGAAACCATTTGATCCAGAAGTTATGCAGTCCGTCCGGCCCTGGAGACTTCCAATTTGACAACGGACGGACCGCACGAGCTACATCTTGGGGACAGATGGTAATAGCCCCCATTTCTGGTATTGGATCGCAGGCTCGCTCGACTTCCCGAGCCCAATCACCCTCGGTGTGACTGACAGGCACCGACCAGATACTGCGCCAGAAAGAACACATGGCATCATCATCCGGCAGGCGCGTGTCAGTCACACCTTGGTCTGGTCACTCTCAACCTCTATAAACCCACCTTTCATCGCTCTGGAAGGTGCGATTCTGAGTGTATCGGTCCACCCGCCGCTTATACCTCTACGAATACGGTTTGCCCATGCATACACTTTCTGCCTCAGGAAGTCGATGCGCTCTGTGACACGTGACATATAGTCCTGAGGGCTGACATCAGTCCCTGAGAACGCCCGTCTCACAAAGCGCATCACTCTGGGGCGAGTATTGCCCTCCCTGAAGCAGATTAGTTTGCCGATGAGCGCTCTGGCCCCACCAATACGGCGCTCAATCCTGCACTGCCAAGCTGGTATGGCTGGTTTCGGTCGTGTAGCTCTAGAGTCATTAGCAAATTTGACGTGAGCTACACGACATGCCGCTACAGCCGCGCAGTACAGAATCGAATGAGTATCGGTGAGGTCCTCGCAGTCATCAAAATACTTTGACAACTGCGAATCCAGAGCCGCCACCAGCGCCCTATTTTTGTTATGCATGGGCAAACGAGGTAAGCGTGGCCTAAGTTCGGGCGATACGAACCGATATTCCTGAATCGCACCCTCCAAAGCACTCCTCAATTCCTCATTGCACTGGGTACTTACGTTTGCAGCCGTGTCATCACTCCCCCCGTCAGCTTGACTTGTGTTGCACTGTAGTGGTGGTACAACAATAGTCTGCGAAGGGGGGGCGATCACACGGCTACTCTGCATTTCACTTCGCAGGCGATCAAGTACAGTGTCATCCAATATATGATTACGCTGGATGACCCGCACCTGATCCGACAGTCGTTGTGCCGAAACGTTGAGAGCTGGCTCAAGCACCTGAAAAAGAGAGTGCATGCAAACACGGTACGCGGTCAGATTGTTTCCTCCCTCTGTAGCCCCATAGTATGAGCGCATGACATTCTCATTAATAGATCTTGTCCATCTCATGCGCTGCACACTTCCGCCGGGAGCTGGGACCCTATCAGAGGCCGGTGGGCCTCGAGGTCCTAAGCCGTTCGGCGGCCGGCGTCCTCCCCGTCGACGAGCAGGTGGTGGCGTCGTGGGCGGAGAGAAATACTCGTCGCTCGAGCTCGACGCAACTACCGCGGCCGGTGTCGACACAGCGCTCACAGTGAGGCTGGGTACCGGCGGCGGCGAGGCGGAGCTGAGCGAAGAGTCCGGAGGTGGTAGGCGTGCTCGTCTTGTGGCTGATCTCGTCAACATTTTCATTTCATTTTCATACGTAGGTTTATTCATAGACTACTATTATACAGGGTGACTGGTAATTAGTGACCGATACCTAAACACATGATTGTGCTCATGATAACAAACAACTTTTACTATGGGACCAAACCTGAAATCGCGAAAAAAAATCAGCTGCTCCATACATTTTGACGAGTTATGCGAACATGAATGTATGGAGCAGCTGATTTTTTTGCGCAATTTCAGGTTTGGTCCCATAGTAAAAGTTGTTTGTTATCATGAGCACAATCATGTGTTAGGTATCGGTCACTAATTACCAGTCACCCTATATATACGGTTTATTGTTTTATCGGAGGTGACATGACAGATGTCACCTCCGATTCGGCAGTTTTTGTTGAAAATATTTATGATTCTGGTTCATTTTGCTATTGTATTTTTTTGTCTTGATTGTTTGGGTTTCGGGATGGTTTCAAGTTTATTCTCGTAAATAAAAAACTGCGATTAAAATGATTAAAACTGAAAATGATTATTATTATGTGTCTTGACAATTCTCGGGACCCTGGAGTCCCGGACCTTTAGAAGGCGTACGAGGGGCCAAAGCCAACTCGCAGAGGCCCGTTAGACGCTTTCAATGAAATGAGGCACCAACCGACGATTATCCCTGTACGCACCATGCAAGTGCACCCAAGGACAACCCCCGGTTGGTGCAGGACTATTGCAGTATATGGAAATAAAGAGATTGGACTATGGATTTCAGTGGCTAAAGTGGACTGGTTGCTGGTTGCCTAGAACTATGAAAGGACTATGGCCCCTGCCGGATCAATGTTTTGTAATACACGGATAAAATGGCAGGGGTCAGGGGGTGACTTGCACACACAATAATGGGCCCCTGAAAAGCTCGCTAGCACATAGTGTCGTAGCGGCAAGGGGGCAACATGTCCTGAGGTGCTTGTGAGGAGTGGAGAGGTATCCCACGGTTCTCAGAACAATCCCAGAGCCCGGAAGATGGTCAAGATCCCTACAAACACTTACTGGAATACTTCCTTCCTCCTATTATTATAATAATTATTATTGGCTCTTGTGAAACAAAAACAAGCTGCATCCGGTTAGACTGGAAGCTGATTCCCATATTGTTGGGAAAAGACGAATAGACTAAGAGGTCACAGGATTTTTCATAACGATCATGGATACGGTTAGATTTACTTCGGTGGGTTGTAGAGTAGTCCCCTAATGTGAATGACGTCGGTCTGCCTGCTCTGAGTGGTTGCAACTTCGACTTATAGCGCTTACAAGAGGCGTCATTGTTGCGAAAAAAAAAACGATCAGAGAAATGGTCAGTTTTAGTACCCATTCGAAGTATGGTGTCTGCACAGGTGAAACGAGTTGGTCTGCCGGCTCTCAGTGGTTGTATTTCAGAGCAATCGTTGTTTATGCAAGACGCTTGTTTGTGGCGAAAGTCTAAAAAATACATCGAAAAACGGGACAATAGGTGAATTTTTCAAGTGCACGCCGGCTGGTAGCCCCACCATACACCTGCGCCGAGCACCACCCGCTGTGCGACCGTCCCCCCTGTAAAGGAATAGGGAAAAAGCTAGAGGTGTCAAGAGGTGTCAATAAGAGAAATGGTCAGTTTTAGTACCTATTCGAAGTATGGTGTCTCCACAGGTGAAAAGAGTTGGTCTGCTGGCTCTTAGTGGTTGTATTTCAGAGCTTTGTTATACGCTAATGCTAATGAAACAACTCAAAAAATATAGAATGTTAGAAGTAAGTAAATATTTAACTCTAAGTTTTAGCTATATTCTACAAAACTATTAATCTGTGATTTACCCAAAAGTAATAAGTTGAATTATTAGAAATTGGATTTGTTCGATTTCATTCTTTATTTTATTGATTACCGTTAAGTTGAATTGTTCTATAACTAAGCGCCTTGCGTATAAAAATGCTCTGAAGTACAACGACTAAGAGCCGGCAGACCAACTCGTTTCACCTGTGGAGACACCATACTTTGATTATGAACTTAAACTGACCATTTCTCTTATCTTTTTTTTTTCGCAACAATATTGCGCGCATCATAACTCTGAAATGCAACCACTCAGATAGACACCTCTTGACACCTCTAGCTTTTTCCCTATTCCTTTACGGGGGGGACGGTCGTGCAAACGATTGCTCTGAAATATGTCACCTCTCGGTCTAGAAGTAGATGGAGATGATGCTGGATGATTACATTATGTAACTAGTGTTATTAACTACATATTATCCTCCTTCCTGGTTATGGTTTATCATCAGCTTACAGCAGTCCACTGCTGGACATAGAACAATGGCGAACTAAAACAATAAATGGGGATTTTTCTGCATATGTTGGGGGGGCCAGGTATGCAGAAAAGTCCCCATTTATTTATTTACTACGCCGTAATACAAAACGCCTAGCAATACAAAGAATTAAGACGTTGTCACGTTGGTACTAAATAAACCAATACCTACTACTAAAAATATTTATTAAAAATCAGCACATTCAAGCAGTTAGTAAATTCATTCTAAAAAATCGTCCCTCCACAGTGGTTACACTCGATGCAAAGAAGTGTATATACGCAATACACATGATATTGGTCTTTGTCATTGGTAACCTGTTCTCTATGTAGTCTGTGGTCATTGGTTGCTCAGTCGAGGCTCAGTCACCGGCGAGTACGGTCAACAACTAAACTAAATAAATACCTTACATACTAACATACATAAAATATTCACAATAACACTGATTTTTTTATGGAAACTGTACCTTGAGACTTGCCCAAACGTCAAACAGTCGGATTTGTCGGTATGAAAGACACGAACGCGCGAACGCGTAACAGAGCGAGTGTCGTCAATCAGTCTTATCTATTTCCAGTTTACACTTCTTATCTATTTCCACACAGTCTTATCTATTTCCAGTTTATAATTCATCCAAATCCGTTTATTCGTTTAGGAGTTACGAGGGAACAAAGAAACGGTCATACACACATACAACATACATACACACTTACATACAGGTCAAACACATAACTCTCCTTTTGGGCTTCGCCGCAGTCGGGTAAAAAACTGAAATAAAACGCAAACATTTTTTGCACTCGGCTCTTTAAACGTAATTCATTCGAGCCAGGGGGTCTACTCCCTAAGTTCGTCCGTCCGTTCATCCGTCTGTCTAACATAACGATCCATCAAAACAAGTGTAAAAGTTATTTTTTTCGGACGGGCAAAAACACATCGGGAGTAGGGACAACTGTCAAATCGTGTTGTCATTCATACTTCCTTCGGGCCCGGAACCAATAATCTGTCCGTAGGTGATACGGAGTAGGAAACACCCGTAACGAAGGCCGCAACTACGGACTTCGTGCTTAGGGAGTAGACCCCCAGGTGCCATGTTGACGCGCACGGGCTATACCCAACAGATAAGGCGCGTGAATCTTCGTTCGCACAGAAAAGAAAGGTATGGCCCAGAAGATTAACGAAAGAATGCTTAAAACTTACAATCAACCTTAGATCACTACTATAAGGTTCATAATACACTGCAGCTGTTAGTTCCGTCTCACTCGCAAGTATGGCGGCTGACTAACATGCCATATGCGGCGCGCGCTAATATGCCGGCAGCTGCCGACCAATAGCTGTACAGGAAAAAGGAGCGCGGTGCGTGGAGCGTGCCGATTAGTCAATAGCTTTTCCCACGCTTTGAAAATATTCGTAGGCCGTACCTACTACGTACGTACGTACCACTGACGTATATTTATACGTCAGTGGTACGTACGCGGTACGCACGGCTACAGATTGAGAAGCTATACATTTCCAGTATAAGCTGATCTCGCATTCTATAGGATTTCCTTACAATGAGAGGTCAGTGTAAACTGGAAATGTATAGCTTGATGTGTAGCCGTGTGTACGTTTGTTTAATTAGCCGTAAGTAATACATTTTGGCTGAATGAACGTCAATCAGCCGTAATAGAAAACAGCGCCGTTATGTATTTTGGCTAGGCTTTTTATAGTTCGTCTAGAGCACAATGAAGGGTTCGTATTAGGAACCCTTCATTATGCGTGGTCCAACACGCACTTGGCCGGTTTTTATAAACAAGGTAGGGTTTACTTTTATGGGTACTGAAAGGATCAAGAACAATAGAAATTCTTTAATTTACTTGTAATATTTTATTTTAAAGAGAGGGGCTTGTGGCTAAGTAATAACAGCCGCACGGGTCGATCGATCAGGTTAAGCTACGCTTGCCGCGGTGGGTCCGTGGATGGGTGACCGTCATTACATACCAAGACCCCTCCGTGCTTCGGAAAGCACGTTAAGCCGTTGGTCCCGGCTGTCATTCGTGGATCTTTGACAGTTGTTACGGGTCGTCAGAAGCCCGAATTCTGATAACCAGTCTTACCAAGGGGTATCGTATTACCCAGTTGCTTCGTGTAAAATACTGGTATTCAGCTGCATCCGGTTACACTGGAAGCCGACCCCAACATAGTTGGGAAAAGGCTAGGCAGATTGATTGATTTTTGGGGTGACTCCCGAGATGACGACTAATAGAGAAGTATGGAAAAAGGGATATGTTGCGCCGACCCCAAATAGATTGGGACCCTTGTCCCAATCTATTTGGGACAAGGGTATTTGGGTTCTATTGTTTGTTGTTGTGTTGATGATGACTACACAGTGTAATTATTAATTCACTGGAGTAAACTGACAGATGCTAATGTCACTTTGTAAAATAATGGTGCCATATTTATTGTAATAGTGATGCGTTCCGTTCGTTGTGCTTGTGCTTCAGCTCATTCACACTAAGTCAATAGAAACATTTAGTAGAAAAAGTAATTAATTATAATACATACAGGGTGTAAGTAACAGTGGCAATCTTTTAAGGGCTCATTGTACTCATCATTATGAACAACTTTTATTATGGGACTAAACCTGAAATAGCGAAAAATAAATCAGCTGTTCAGTACATTTATGTTTGCCAAATTCGTTTAAATGTAGAGAACTGTAGTGCTATTCTGTAAATATCTCACCGTGAAAACTTAGGTGAAGTGAGCTGTCAATAGTGTCAATTCCTAGCAAAAACAAACTCACTTCACCTAAGTTTTCACGGTGAGATTTTTACAGAATCGACCGGCAGTACTACTAATATTTTAATATCGATTAAACAAAACTGGGCTGGAAGATTTCTTATTAAAATAAATAAAATAATGTGATTTGATTTAGAACGTAACGAAAATGAATGAGCGAGTGATTGATGTCAATCTTCTTGTCACAACACTATTTTCTTTTCATCAGAAAATGGTAACACCGTAAACGTCAGATTACTCCAGTGAATTAATAATTAGACTTTAGTAATATTTTATTCCTCCATAGCTTGTACTCCCCATAGTTTAATTTCATCTTCACAAGCAGTTACTAAACAATTATCTGTAGGATGATGACTCAGAGATACTACAGCCCTATTATCACTATGTTTTAATTTCTGTGTACATGCGCTACTAATTAAATCATAGTAAAACACCTCTCCTGTGGCTGAGCCACAAATAATATGACTATCTCTTTCATTCACAGCATTTTCTAATAAATAATCTCTACTTTCATGACCTGTGAATGTGTTAAGTATTTCCCCAGATTCCTTATCAAATAATTTTATAGTACTATCGGCACAACTTAAAATATAACACTGGCCATCTCTAGTAAGGCTTCCAAATGTCACAATATGGCCGATGTAGTCTGAAACCATCCTTGCCATTCTTATATCGTACAATCTAACATGGCAATCCACTGATGTAGTCAAAACTTCATGGTCTGTTACCTGGATGGATGTTATAGTGTCCTTTGCATCTTTTAAAATTTGTACAGGCTCTTGTCTACGGCTTAGTATGTCCCAAAAACATACAGTATTGTCTATTGACCCTGAAACTGCCATTGTGGATTCCTCGTTATATTTTATGCATGTTACAGAACTTGCATGGCCTCGGTATCTTCGTAAGGGCTGTCCTGTGGTTACATCCCATAAAATTACTGATTTATCAGCACTGCCGGATATGATTTGACTGCTATCACAGGACCCCGCAGCGTCTAAAACCTCATTTGCGTGGCCTCCATAAGTTTTCAGTAATAGTTGCCGATGTGGATTCCAGAGTTTTATTTTCTTGTCTGCGCCGCATGTTAGGCAGTATGTGCCGTCCACGTTGAACCTGACAGCGCGTATCGCTTGTTGCTTGCACTTTAACGTTACTAACGTTGTTAGTTCAGTCATTTTGTGGCTTTTTTTGGAAATAAATACAATACAACAATGACGTATTATCAAACGTAAACTGAACTCCACTTTGTTTTGAAATGTGACGTGAGGAGACGTGAGATTTGTCAATTTTGACAATGTCAAGGTGTTGACAAATTAAAATGCCCGCATGACATTTCCAGCCAGCCATAGGCCAACATTCCGTTGATTTTTTATAACCATTGAAAAGCCATCACGTAATAATTTTACTTATTTCGTACTAAAAAATCGTACACGATTAAAATTTAGATTTGGAAAATATATTAAACATCGCCATCTGTTATCGCTTTTCCGAAACACCAGCCATCAACGCCACCTATCAGCATTTTCACGCAACAGGGCAGCCATTGTTCTTTAAAATCTGCAATGGCCGACCATCAGCTGCGTGCAGGTTGTTGTCTGCGGTAACAATTCAATAAATACCGCTGTTTACATTGACACACTGACTTAGTTCTATTATGTATGTTAAAGGTATTATGTAGGTATATTTGTGAGCGTTACACGCCCATCTTGCGTCTTGTGTTTATGCTAAATGGAGAGCATTTTCTTACGACGTTACAGAGATGCAGAGAATGTAATAATGATTGAAAATGGATGAGAACTCGGGTTGGGTCGAGGTAGATTTTCTTTTGACTGACATACATATGACCTCTTAAATAACCAGCTTCTTAGTTCTTACTAAAGGGTCAAGCCATGTGTGATCATTACTTATTTACCTATCTTTTTTTAGGGTTCCGTACCAAAATGGTAAAAAGGAACCTTGGTGTGACTCAGTCTGTCTGTCTGTCTGTCACAGCTGGATATCTCAAGAACTACTAATGCCATCAACTTATTTGGAACAGTTTTAGATGACGTTTACCCAACTATTTTGCAAATAAGAAAGAAAAAAAAATATTTACATTTTTTTGCAAAAGGGACTGAAAAGTGTCTTAAAAATTTAAAGTACATTATGTATGCCCAAGTAGCCCTGCGTTAAATTTTTGGGGTATCATATGAAAGAGTGCTGTTTGCACATTCTCAAATTCTCAATTTTTTTTAGGCCGCATAGTTTTCAACTTTTGATGAAAAATGTAAAAAAAAAATATCGTTCCTTTATCTCCCAAGTTTGCATAGAGAAAAATCTGAAATTATTCCTTGTGATAGAAATTTATGTATAGATTACAGGAAAAATAAAACGATGTATCCAATTAGCACAGTTTTTCAGAAATCATGAAACAAAAATTACATATAAATGATGGTAACCCTCGGTGCGCGAGTCCGACTCGCTCTTGACCGGTTTTTTTTTAATAGAGAGCCTAGTAGACAATGAAATATTAAAAGCTTTGTTGGTTGTATTTCTGTCTACCGTATCATTACATTAAGATAACGACCTGCAATGCGATCACCTTGAGATATTCGCACTGCAGTTGAAGTTGGCAAGTATTCATTAATCAATCTGCCTAGCCCGTAGATATATCGCACACCTAGATCTAAACTGAGACAACTCAAAAATCGTTAATTTTGAGTTACGTTTGAAAAACAGTGATTATCGATAATAATTATTGAATTTTAGCCCCAGTTTGTATACAGTGGCATTTTACAAGCTATTTATTATCTAGAATCAAATTAAATTGTATAACTTCCCTAACAAAAAATGCAGATATACCTACGATTTTGTAGTCCTGAAAAATTACCTTTTTGAGTTGTCTCAATTTAGATCTAGTTAGGTGTGCGACATATTTCTATGGCGTAGCCTTTTCCCAACTACGTTGGGGTCGGCTTCCAGTCTAACCGTATGCAGCTGAATACCTACCAGTATTTTACATGGAGCGACTGCGTATCTGAGCTCCACAACCCAGTAACTGGGTAATACGATACCCCCTGGTAAGACTGGTTGTCAGACTTTCGGGCTTCTGACGACCGGTAACGACTGTCAAAGATCCACGAATGACAGCCGGACCAATTCCGAAGCGCGGAGCAGTCTCGGTATGTAAAGATGGTCACCCATCCATGGACCAACCCCGGCACGCGTAGAACGCGGCGCACCTGATGAATCGACCCGTGCGGCTGTTATTACTTAGCCACGAGTTACTTATGTATTTACCAATATTACCCGTTCATAAAACCTACAAAGGTAACTTGCACAAAATTCTCGACATAAAACTCTCAAACACCAATTTTTCTCCGTCCGGCCGACATCCGGGCGGCTGCCGTATACGGCTTTTACGGCAGAGTACGGCCCGTAACGATTGAATTCAGGTCAGTAGATTGCGGTAGACTGTACAGTGTGTATGCAGTAGACATAATGCGGACAAAGTCGGGCCCAATGCGTCCTTCATGGTTTGTTACTGAATACAGATAAAAAAGATTTATTGAAAATTTTAATTTTGGAAGTGAAATATTTGATTTGATTTTGGAAGGAGCAACTGGAATCAATTCTATTTTTAGGGTTCCGTACCAAAATGGTAAAAAGAAACCCATATGGTGTGACTCAGTCTGTCTGTCTGTCACAGTTGGATATAACGAGAACTACTAATGCTATCAATTTGGAACAGTTTTAAATGACGTTTGCCCGGCAAATAAGAAATAAATGAAAATTCATATGTTTTTTTTTGCAACAGGGACTGAAAGGGGTCTTAAAAATTCGAAGTTGGGCTACTAGGCTATGTGGGGTATTATATGAAAGAGCGCTGTTTAAACATTCTCAAACACATTTATTATTTTTTTAGGCCGCATAGTTTTCGACTTTTGATGAAAAATGTTAAAAAAAATACCGTTCCCTTATCTCCGAAGTTTGGATAGACAAAAATCTGAAATCATTCAGTGTTATAGACATTTATGTAAAGATTACAGGAAAAATAAATCGATGTCTCTAAATAGCCCACTTTTTCAGGAATCGGAACGGAACCTTCGGTGCGCGAGTCCGACTCGCTCTTGACCGGTTTTTTTCTTGTAATGATGTTCAAAAGTGTCTTCTGTCTTTTTTTAAATAAATGATTTGACTTTGAAATTAGGCCAGAAATGTAGAGTTCGTTGTATACAGGGCGGCCGGTTGATTGACGTCCAAATAAAAAAAAATAGGTTCATCGTATCGTGCGACTGTCCGAATCACACCCATGTATGTTCCGCGATTTCTCATAGTTTCCGAGTTATGATTTTTTTTCTGAATTTTCGAGATTTTTCGTCCTGACCAACATAAAAAATTAAAAAAAAGTGATAAACTTTTTCGAGAATTTTTTTTGGAACTGAATTTTCACTACTTGGTTGGTTGGTTGGTTGTTGGTTGGTTGGTTGGTTGGTTTGGTTGTACTTTTATGCATAACATAATCAGTTTCATGACTGTGATGAAAATGTTGGTCTAAAGTAAAAAAAATGGGTTCGGTGAATTATGACTTCAGTTTTCAACAGTAATTTAAAAATCTGGTACTAACTAACTCAAAAACTACAAAAAATCGTAGAACATACATTTGGGTTAAATCGATAGGTATGGTACTCTGCTATCAGCTCGCACTGGCTTGACACCAAAAGAAACACCCTGTATATTTGTTCAAGACTAGACGGTACCAAAACCCAAACATGATTAGGTACCCTTGAAATTTTTAAGGACCCCCATAGAAACGGGTTTTGTCGACGGAAGAATAGACAAAATGACAGATTGTAGAAATATTTCTACGCATTCTAAGCGTCTATGTGTCATTTTGTCTATTCTTCCGTCGACAAAACGTCGTCATGCTACGCGTGCAGGTTAAGGCATGAAAGGTAACAGACCGATACACAGAGTTACCTTCGCCGTAATAATATTACTGTGGACTTGTATTCAGGGCTGATGACGAAATAGCTTCCAGATCGATGAAACTGCAAGGTTATACCGCCCTTGCACCGTCTGGCCGTGGATGAGCGGTCGTGTCATACAAATCAATACTTATCTACGCATTATAACATACATTGTATACCTACAAGAATAGAATAGCATACAATAGAATATAATATATCTTTATTTAGAAAAAAATATGGTACATATAAGCATACAGCCGAAAACCTCCTCCAATTTTGAAGTAGAGCAAGTTAAATAGGTACCTACCGGTCATAATTATAACCCACCTTTTCGCCGTAGTCGGGTAAAATAGCCTTCACTAGTGGCGTTACTTAAAACCAGCATCCGAAGCTTAAAAGCCTCCGAAGCCCTAGCTGGCATATATGTTATCAAAAAAAAAAAAAAAATCCCTGCATGTTCGCATAAATAATAAAAATATAAATGTAGGGAGCAGCTGATTTTTCTTTCGCGATTTCAGGTTTGGCCCCATAGCAAAAGTTGTTTGTTATCATGACTACAAAGTACAACCATGTGTTTAAGTATCGGTGAATAATTAATTACCAGTAGTATTTTTGTTTCGATGTTTTCCCGTTTTGAATAAGAAGAATTGATTATGAAATCTAGCGATTTCATGAAATCATGAGGTTTGAGGTAAATGCTAACTTATGGAGTTGTATTGCTGATTCTAATGATTATAATTCTGTAAAGCCATATTACCTACGCCCGCGAATCATATTTCAATCAACATACAAGCTCACACTGACCTACAAATTGCAAAAAACGTAAGAAATTTTGAATTTCGCGGGCTACCCTGGCGCTTTCGCCTTAAATTGCACAAAGAGTTACTTACCTGCCTAATAGTACTATTATTTAGCGTTATTTAGGGTTAGTAGTATTTATTCTGTGCCTAAAGTGATATCTACGTCTACCAGGGTTTAATTCTGCGACCTCAATCAATCTGCCCAGCCTTTTCCCAAATATTTGGGGTCGGCTTCCAGTCTAACCGAATGCAGCTGAATACCAATATTTTACATGGAGCGACTGCCTATCTGACCTCCACAACTCGGTAACTGGGTAATACGATACCACTTCGTAAGACTGGTTGTAAGATTTTCTGGCTACTGATTACCCGTAACGACTGTCAAAGATCCACGAATGACAGCCGGGACCAACGGCTTAGCGTGCTTTCCGAGGCACGGAGGAGTCTCGGTATGTAAAGATGGTCACCTATTCATAGACCTGATCGATCGAACCGCGCGGTTGATTATTACTTAGCTACTATTACCTACATAACACAATTCTGCGACCGTAATTCGGGGACGTTACCTAACAAAACACAAACAATATAAAAACTATAATGCTGGCTGCCCCATATTGTTATATCTCTACGCATACAAATTCTCTGCATTGCAGTTACAAGACCAAAATTTACCTTTAGGTATAAAGACTTTTTGTAAGCAGAAAATAATATAAGCTCTTTGGAAATAAGTTTTTCGGTGAGTTGCAGAAACGAACTTTAGTCACTTTCTTTTTGATACGTAATATTAAGAGGCTATTATGTATACTATATTTGAGGTAGTATATAGCCTCTTAATGAGGAGCTCGTGGCTGAGTAATAACAGCCGCAAGGGTCGATCCATTAGGTTAAGCTATGCTTGCCGGGGTTGGTCCGTGGATGGGTGACCATCTTGACATACCGAGACTCCTCCGTGCCTCGGAAAGCACGTTAAGCCGTTGGTCCCGGCTGCGGATATAGAAATGCTACTTCAGTACGTCCCCTCAGGCGGAGACGATAGAGTCATTTCCAGGCTTTAAGGCGGGGTGAAAGCAAGCGCCGTAGGTATTAAATGCTTACCGCAGCCCCCGCAAGGAGTAGCGATACGTAATAAATTACGATGCGCGGGAAACGCGCGCCAAGCGCACCGCTCATGAGTTCATGAACTCGAGTAGGTACTATGTTGCGTCACAGAATAGAGCAATGCAGTAGATAAACTTGAACTGATTAGTATACAAGTTTATTTTGTTTTATTTTTCTAGTAAGTATTTTTGAAAGTTGTAGACAGATTAGACATTTTAGACAGATTTTAGACATTTTAGACACATTTTAGACATTTTAGACAGATCCAAGATGGCGGCTGCGAAAATTCCCTAACTGTTCGTCATGGGTGTCATTTTCGTGATATTTTAGGTCGCTGAAAACGATAGTGGGGTCAAAATGAAAATCCAAGATGGCGGCTGCGAAAATTTCCTAATTTTTCGTCATGGGTGTCATTTTCGTGATATTTTAGGTCGCTGAAAACGATAGTGGGGTCAAAATGAAAATCCAAGATGGCGGCTGCGAAAATTTCCTAATTTTTCGTCATGGGTGTCATTTTCGTGACATTTTAGGTCGCTGAAAACGATAGTGGGGTCAAAATGAAAATCCAAGATGGCGGCTGCGAAAATTTCCTAATTTTTCGTCATGGGTGTCATTTTTTTGTTATTTTAGGTCGCTGAAAACGATAGTGGGGTCAAAATGAAAATCCAAGATGGCGGCTGCGAAAATTTCCTAACTTTTCGTCATGGGTGTCATTTTCGTGATATTTGGGGTCGCTGAAAACGATAGTGGGGTCAAAATGAAAATCCAAGATGGCAGCTACGAAAATTTCCAAATTTTTCGTCATGGGTGTCATTTTCGTGATATTTGGGGTCGCTGAAAACGATAGTGGGGTCAAAATGAAAATCCAAGATGGCAGCTACGAAAATTTCCAAATTTTTCGTCATGGGTGTCATTTTCGTGTTATTTTAGGTCGCTGAAAACGATAGTGGGGTCAAAATGAAAATCCAAGATGGCGGCTGCGAAAATTTCCTAACTTTTCGTCATGGGTGTCATTTTCGTGATATTTTAGGTCGCTGAAAACGATAGTCGGGTAAAAAGGAAAATCCAAGATGGCGGCTGCGAAAATTTCCTAATTTTTCGTCATGGGTGTCATTTTCGTGATATTTTAGGTCGCTGAAAACGATAGTGGGGTCAAAATGAAAATCCAAGATGGCGGCTGCGAAAATTCCCTAACTTTTCGTCATGGGTGTCATTTTCGTGATATTTTAGGTCGCAGAAAACGATTGTGGGGTCAAAATGAAAATCCAAGATAGCGGCTACGAAAATTTCCAAATTTTTCGTCATGGGTGTCATTTTCGTGTTATTTTAGGTCGCTGAAAACGATAGTGGGGTCAACATGAAAATCCGAGATGGCGGCTATGAAAATTTCCTAACTTTTCGTCATGGGTGTCATTTTCGTGATATTTTAGGTCGCTGAAAACGATAGTCATTCATTTTGACCCCATTATCGTTTGCAGCGACCTCAAATATCACGAAAATGACACCCATGTCAAAAAATTTGAAAATTTTCGCAGCCGCCATCTTGGATTTTCATTTTGACCCCACTATCGTTTTCAGCGACCTAAAATATTACGAAAATGACACCCATGACGAAAAATTAGGAAATTTTCGCAGCCGCCATCTTGGATTTTCATTTTGACCCCACTATCGTTTTCAGCGACCTTAAATATCACGAAAATGACACCCATGACGAAAAATTAGGAAATTTTCGCAGCCGCCATCTTGGATTTTCATTTTGACCCCACTATCGTTTTCAGCGACCTAAAATATCACGAAAACGACACCCATGACGAAAAATTAGGAAATTTTTGCAGCCGCCATCTTGGATTTTCATTTTGACCCCACTATCGTTTTTAGCGACCTAAAATATCACGAAAATGACACCCATGACGAAAAATTTGGAAATTTTCGCAGCCGCCATCTTGGATTTTCATTTTGACCCCACTATCGTTTTCAGCGACCTAAAATATCACGAAAACGACACCCATGACGAAAAATTTGGAAATTTTCGCAGCCGCCATCTTGGATTTTCATTTTGACCCCACTATCGTTTTCAGCGGCCTAAAATATCACGAAAATGACACCCATGACGAAAAATTAGGAAATTTTCGCAGCCGCCATCTTGGATTTTCATTTTGACCCCACTATCGTTTTCAGCGACCTAAAATATCACGAAAACGACACCCATGACGAAAAATTAGGAAATTTTTGCAGCCGCCATCTTGGATTTTCATGTTGACCCCACTATCGTTTTTAGCGACCTAAAATATCACGAAAATGACACCCATGACGAAAAATTTGGAAATTTTCGCAGCCGCCATCTTGGATTTTCATTTTGACCCTACTATCGGTTTCAGCGACCTCAAATATCACGAAAATGACACCCATGACGAAAAATTAGGAAATTTTCGCAGCCGCCATCTTGGATTTTCATTTTGACCCCACTATCGTTTTCAGCGACCTAAAATATCACGAAAACGACACCCATGACGAAAAATTAGGAAATTTTCGCAGCCGCCATCTTGGATTTTCATTTTGACCCCACTATCGTTTTCAGCGACCTAAAATATCACGAAAATGACACCCATGACGAAAAATTAGGAAATTTTCGCAGCCGCCATCTTGGATTTTCATTTTGACCCCACTATCGGTTTCAGCGACCTCAAATATCACGAAAATGACACCCATGTCGAAAAATTTGGAAATTTTCGCAGCCGCCATCTTGGATTTTCATTTTGACCCCACTATCGTTTTCAGCGACCTAAAATATCACGAAAATGACACCCATGACGAAAAATTAGGAAATTTTCGCAGCCGCCATCTTGGATTTTCATTTTGACCCCACTATCGTTTTCAGCGACCTAAAATATCACGAAAACGACACCCATGACGAAAAATTTGGAAATTTTCGCAGCCGCCATCTTGGATTTTCATTTTGACCCCACTATCGTTTTCAGCGGCCTAAAATATCACGAAAATGACACCCATGACGAAAAATTAGGAAATTTTCGCAGCCGCCATCTTGGATTTTCATTTTGACCCCACTATCGTTTTCAGCGACCTAAAATATCACGAAAACGACACCCATGACGAAAAATTAGGAAATTTTTGCAGCCGCCATCTTGGATTTTCATGTTGACCCCACTATCGTTTTTAGCGACCTAAAATATCACGAAAATGACACCCATGACGAAAAATTTGGAAATTTTCGCAGCCGCCATCTTGGATTTTCATTTTGACCCTACTATCGGTTTCAGCGACCTCAAATATCACGAAAATGACACCCATGACGAAAAATTAGGAAATTTTCGCAGCCGCCATCTTGGATTTTCATTTTGACCCCACTATCGTTTTCAGCGACCTAAAATATCACGAAAATGACACCCATGACGAAAAATTAGAAAATTTTCGCAGCCGCCATCTTGGATTTTCATTTTGACCCCACTATCATTTTCAGCGACCTAAAATATCACGAAAACGACACCCATGACGAAAAATTGGAAATTTTTGCAGCCGCCATCTTGGATTTTCATTTTGACCTTGAAATACAAAAAAAATAAGAAGATACCTAATTAGAAAAAAAACTTAATTTAAAAAAAAAATCTTATTTATGTAGGTATACAGAAAAATACATTTGAGGGCCTACTTATTTTCTGAACATCCCTGCCCAACCCTTTGAAAGAATTCAGGCGTGATGTTATGAAGAAATCTCATTTCCTATCCGATATTCATTATAAAACCACCCGTACTAACTTTATTCTGTGGCACCTACCTATTTGAGATTTGAAAATAGTGAACCAAAAATTTGCGCGTCAGGCGGCTTTATTAGCTCCAGTGTAGGGTTCAAATTCAACTGTTTTACACACTTGATGCGATTGGTAAACATAGGCCGTGATAAAAATAAATACCAATAAAGCTTTTGCGCGCGTGACGTCTTTATTTACATAGGCATAGCGTTCAAATTCAACTGTTTTCAACACATGCTAATTTGTGCCGGTCGCAGCCGGTGACAGAAGTTAGCGGGGGTGGCGGGTTCGAAAAATTGGCACACGTCCGACCTCCGTCACGTTCCGCTCGGGACCACAGATTAAGTAGTACTCGGGACTAAACGGCTCAGGGCGAGCGTTTGCGAAGCTGAAAACACTTGACATTGGAATTAGTGATATAAATATTTTGATATTTCAAATTATGATAGCCGTTATAAATTACATTTTTTACGACCTTTATTATGGCATAAGTTTTATTGTTCAAAGCCTAATATAAATCAAATGAAATAAGATATAGATCATAATTTAGACTTGTCTTTGCGATTTAATTGGATGCAGTAAAGTGCAAGTAATCGTGTATCGGACGGCCGAAATTTCTAGATCGAAGTCTGAACTAAGTAATATATTTTTTTCAAAATTTAAATACGTGTTATCTACGAATAAAACACTAAACAAAACGACGTTTTTACGGCTCTCACCGCCTTAAACACACGTAAATGCTAATTCCGCGTAAATGCTACTGAATACTAGCATTTACGTGTGTTTAACGCCCGGAGATGCGCTAACTCTAGGTATTCGTCTCCGCCTGAGGGGACGTACTGAATTAGCATTTCTATATAGGGTGACTGGTAATTAGTGACCGATACCTAAACACATGATTGTGCTCATGATAACAAACAACTTTCACTATGGGACCAAACCTGAAATCGCGAAAAAAAAAATCAGCTGCCCCATACATTCATGTTCGCATAACTCGTCAATTTTTTTTTCGCGATTTCAGGTTTGGTGCCATAGTAAAAGTTGTTTGTTATCATGAGCACAATCATGGGTTTAGGTATCGGTCACTAATTACCAGTCACCCTATATACGCGTCCCGGTTGTCATTCGTGGATCTTTGACAGTCGCTACGGGTCGTCAGAAGCCCGAAAGTCTGACAACCAGTCTTACCAAGGGGTATCGTAACAAACGGTATAACAGCGGAGTTTCGAGTTTCGCTAGCTAAATTCATTGAACCCTGTATATTATATAATTTTGTATATACCTACAGGTCTCAAAACGGTGAATGAAAACATTGTGAGTAAAATGGCATGTCCTAGATTAAAAAACCGGTCAAGGGTTCCGTAGTTGGGATGAAATTATACCAACAGCAAACTTAACATTACAGTTGAAAAACATGTTCTCCCATACATTCCAACAGTAAATGTAAGTTGGCACTCACAATATTGAGAGATTTACCATGTTATGTTAAGACCACAAACTTCTTATAGGTTTTCCTGTAATCTACAGGTACCTACTTATAGAACTATTTTCTGTATTTTTCACACGGTACAGTTTGAAAAACTTTTTTTTTATTTGCCCCCTAAAAGTGACCCCCATATTCAAAATTCATTTATTTTCTTTAGCCATACGCATATGTGTACCAAATTTCAACTTAATCGGTCCATTAGATTCGGAGCAAATGGGCTGTGACAGACGGACAGACGGACAGACAGACACACGAGTAATCCTATAAGGGTTCCGTTTTTTCCTTTTGAGGTACGGAACCTTAAAAAACCGGCCAAGTGCGTGTCGGATCACGCACAATGAAGGGTTCCGTAGTCGGGATGAATTTATACCAAAACAAACTTAATATTGTAGTTGAAAAACATGTTCTCCACATAGTCCACATACATTGTTATAAGCCACGGACAATTCTCCAACTGCAAATGTAAGTTTGTAATCGCCAAAAAAAATACGTGATAAAACAACAGATTATCTATTTTCAGACTTTTCCTTTACTTGTGCTGTAAGACCTTGCTTCTTGCCAAATTTCATGATTCTAGGTCAACGGGAAGTACCATAAAGGTTTTGACTTATTTGCGGGTATCGAAATTATCTCCCATAAATGGCCGTATTCTTTTACTGCGTTGACTTAGAAGCTTGATTTTTTTGGAGGGCCAAGGGACCGTAGACCTACGTATTTGATATAAAACTCAACTTGATACCTCCACGCGTTCCTGAGAAAAAGGTCTTGACAGACTGACAGTCGGACACCGAAGTGATCCTATAAGGGCCCGTGTATACTGCACCGCGGCCGCGCCGACATGCGACATCTTTTCGCGTAACCCATGTAGACTGTGGGCTTAGTGCAAGTTTTTATACTTACTCGATCGCGTTTACGTTAACGTTACCTTACGTCATTTTGTATGGAACTAGATTTTGCCAGCGGCTCCGCCCGCGTGTATGTCGGAAAATATCCCACGGGAACGTCCTACCGGGAATTCCTTCCTTATTCCTTGTCTACATTATAAAGGGGACCTCTGTGCAAAATTTCAGCTTTCTAGGTCCAAGGGTTGATGAGTCAGTCAATCAGTCAGTCAATGAGTCAGTCAGGACTTCTCTCTCTTTAGGGTTCCGTACCAAAATGGTAAAAAAGGAACCCTTATGGAGTGACTCAGTCTGTCTGTCTGTCTGTCTGTCTGTCTGTCTGTCTGTCACAGCTGGATATCTCAAGAACTACTAATGCTATCAACTTGAAATTTAGAACAGTTTTAGGTGACGTTTATCCAACTATTTTGCAAATAAGAAAGAAATTAAAATATTTATAATTTTTTTGCAACAGGGACTGAAGGGGGTCTTAAAAAATCAAAGTGGGGCTACTATGGCATGTGGGGTATCATATGAAAGAGCGCTGAGTGCACATTCTCAAATTTTTTTTTTGTTTTTTTTAGGCCGCATAGTTTTCGACTTCTGATGAAAAATGTAAAAAAAAATACCCCCCCTTATCTCCGAAGTTTGCAAAGAGAAAAATCTGAAATTATTCTGTTTGATAAAAGTTTATGTAAAGATTACAGGAAAAATAAAACGATGTCTCTAAATAGCACACTTTTTCAGTAGCACATTTTTTCAGAAATCGGAACGGAACCCTCGGTGCGCGAGTCCGACTCGCTCTTGTTATTTATATAGGGTGATTGGTAATTAGTGACCGATACCTAAACACATGATTGTGCTCATGATAACAAACACAGACTTATATGTCTGTGATAACAAACAACTTTTACTATGGGACCAAACCTGAAATCGGGAGAAAAAAAAAAACACCTGCCCCATATATTCATGTTAGTATAACTCGTCAAAATGTAGGGAGCAGCAGATTTTTTTTTCACGATTTCAGGTTTGCTTCCATAGTTCCATAGTTGTTTGTTATCATGAGCACAATCATGGGTTTAGGTATCGGTCACTAATTACCAGTCACCCTATATATTAGGTCTTTACCTATGAAATTGCCGTTCTGCAGTACTGGCCATTTCATATCAAAATAATTTTTGTTTGGCTAAGAATTCTAATTTCAAATTAATTTTATTTTAAAAACATGGATTTTTTTTCCCAAAAGTAGTCATTTGTTTATTGATTAGTGTTACATTTTCATCGCATTTCAATCTTTTTCGTCATCATGGATACGTTAAAAATTCGAGTAATTATGGAATATGAGTACCGTCGTGGCAGCAACGCGGCACAAGCGGCACGCAACATCAACGACGTTTACGGAGATAACACTACAAACCAACGCACCACCTGTTATTGGTTTGCTCGCTTCCGTTCCGGAAATTTCGACCTGAAAAATGAACCTCGCGGTCGTCCGAAGACTTTGTCGAATTAAAGGCGATTGTGGAAGCTGATGATACACAATCTACGGCTGAATTAGCAGCAGCTTTCGACGTTAGCGTCAAAACAATATTGGTCCATTTGCGTCAAATTGGCAAGGTAAAAAAGCTTGACAAATGGGTGCCCCACGAACTCAATGATCGCCAGCGCGAAGTACGCGTCGAGACGTGCCTTGCACTGCTCAACAGACACACAAATGAAGGAATTTTGAACCGCATTGTTACCTGCGATGAAAAATGGATTCTGTTTGATAACCGCAAGCGCTCAGCAAGTTGGTTGGATCCTGGTTCAGCACCTAAACAATGCCCTAAACGAAAACTTACCCCTAGAAAAGTGATGGTCACTGTTTGGTGGTCTAGCGCCGGTGTGATTCATCACAGCTTCTTACCAAACGGGGTGAGCATTACTGCAGATGTGTACTGTGAAGAACTGAACACAATGATGGAGAAGCTGGCACATCTCCAACCAGCATTGGTCAATCGCTCGTCTCCGCTGCTCCTGCACGACAACGCACGACCTCAAACTGCACAGCAGACGGTCTCCAAGTTGCAAGAACTGGGGTTGGAAGCTCTCCGTCATCCGCCCTACTCACCAGACCTTGCGCCTACAGACTACTACTTTTTCCAGAATTTGGATAACTTCTTGGCGGGAAAAAAATTCAATACCCGAGAGGCCTCCCGACCAGCTGATTTCTTTAAGAAGGGCATCAATAAACTGCCACTGCGTTGGCAAAGATACATTAATTGCATGGGTGATTACTTCGATTAATACAAATAAAAAATATATGAAAAAAATTCTTTTATAACCACCAGGCGGCGCTTATTCAGTTTCAGTACAAATCAAATTAAAAGTATAAAAACTCGCACTTAGGCATCAGAACGCCGCGTCGACGACGCCGCTTGATTTTGCCATAAATCACTATAAATTTTTAGTAATACATTGCTAGCCACAAACATCTTAAGGGTCGTACTTAACACTTACTTTACTTTTTTTTTTTTTTCGATGACACGCAGAGTGGGAGGAAGTACCAACAGTATCCTGAGGGTGTTTGCTGAAAGGCTGGATGGGCCTACCATGGATAGGTTTATCAAGCTTCAAGTATTACATGGGGCTTGATGAAACTATCTGTGGTTGTTATACAGGGTGGCCGGAACATTGACGTCCAAAAATAAAATTTCGGTCCCTCGTATCGTGGGGTATTCGAATCACCCCCATGTATGTTCCGCGACTTTTCATAGTTTTCGAGTTATGAATTTTTTTCTGAATGTTTGAAAATTTTCGACCTGACCAACCTAAAAAAATTCAAAAAAAAAAAGTAGAGGGTTTTATCGAGTTTCTTTTTTTGCAACTGAATTTTCATAAGTAGTACTTTTATGCATAAAATAATCAGCTTCGTAACTGTGATGAAAGTTATGAAAATGTTGATCTAAAGTGAAAAATTTACGTTCGGTAAATTATGACTTAAATTTTCAACTTCAAATTAAAAATCTAAACAGGTGACTTCATGGTTCTCAAGTAGGCTTCAAGAATGCGCCAGACTCTCAGCTTTCATAATCATTAAAAAACGTAGGACTTAATGGGGCTAACTTTGGCCTTAATCGGCCTTCAAAGACTGCGAGGTGGAAAATTCTTAAAATTAGCTATCTGATTAATAATTTTTTTTTTCCATTTTCTCGCTCCTAAAACCCCTAAAAACCCTTTATGTATTATCAACTTTTTTTTGTGTTATAAGTAGGTATAGGTATACTAACAAGGTTATAAGATAATTTAGACACAATTTTTTAATTTTTTCAAAAAATTTATCAATTTTTAGGGTTCCGTACCTCAAAAGGAAAAAACGGAATCCTTATAGGATCACTCGTGTGTCTGTCTGTCTGTCCGTCTGTCACAGCCAATTTGCTCCGAATCTAATAGACTGATTAAGTTGAAATTTGGTACACATGTGGATTTCTGTGACCCAAACACGTACGGCTAAAGTAAATAAATGAATTTTGAATATGGGAGTCATTTTTAGAGGGCAAATAAGAAAATTAAAATAAAAAGTTTTGCAAACTGTACCGTCTGACATATCAAATAAAAGGACTTACTATGAGGATCTCAAATATATTTTTTTTATAATTTTAAAATAAATCGTTTTAAAGTTATTTAAGAAAATTGACGAAAATTGACCTTTCCCCCCCTTATCTCCAAAACTACTTAGCCTAATTTTTTTTTGAAAATACAGAAAATAGTCCTTTACTTGTAGATTACAGGAAAACCTATAAGAAGTTTGTGGTCTTAAAATAACATGAAAAATCTCTCAATATTGTGAGTACAAACTTACATTTACTGTTGGAATGTATGGGAGAACATGTTTTAAGTTTGTTCTTGGGATAATTTCATACCAACTATTGTGCGTAGTCTGACACGCACTTGGCCGGTTTTTTTTAATAGAGGCGCGGGTTCCTTTTTATTTTGAGGAACGGAACCCTAAAAATCGAAGACATATGAAATCTACTAATCCGCACAGGCCCCGTGTGGTGGATTACAACCCACTCCGTCTCACAGAGAGAAGGTCTTTGAGGCTTTGTCCACGATTGTTACCAGACGTTTATACAACAGAAGAAAAACACCCACCGGGTGTTCGGGATCGGCCTGCTTTGACTTAAGGCGTAGTGTTAACCCACGAAATTTAAACTTTCCTGCGTTTTTTGCAATTTGCCAGGTTGTATATACAAGGAGCTCGTGGCTAAGTAATAACAGCCGCACGGGTCGATCCATCAGGTTAAGCTACGCCGGGGTTGGTCAGTGGATGGGTGACCATCTTTACATACCGAGACTCCTCCGTGACTCGGAAAGCACGTTGGTCCCGGCTGTCATTCGTGGATCTTTGACAGTCGTTACGGGTCGTCAGAAGCCCGAAAGTCTGACAACCAGTCTTACGAAGGGGTATCGTATTATCCAGGTTGTGGAGGTCTGATAGGCAGTCGCTCCATGTAAAATACTGGTATTCAGCTGCATCCGGTTAGACTGGAAGCTGACCCCATAGTTGCGAAAAGGCTAGGCAGATTGATTTTTAACTTACAAATTCTGTTCCATTTTTGAATTTATTCGGTGAGTAGCTATTACTACGTTCGTTAGCCACCTACTCACCGAATAAATTCAAAAATGGAATTTGTATGAAATTATCTACAAACCGTTAATAGTATCGTAGGTGGTGAAAGAGGCCCGTAGTATATTTAATTTAAATTAAAAGAGCATCCATGGAGTCTCTTGCCCGTTCTTCTCCATAGGAATGGGCTACTAGCTTCATCTTTCTGACTGGCCTACCCCTAGACAGTTCAAAAGCGCCAGTTTTAAATGGTTTATTACACTAATAAAGGCGAAAGTTTGTGAGTGTGTCCGTGTTTGCATGTTTGTTACTTCTTCACGCTTAAACGGCTAGACCGATTTGGATGAAATTTGGTGTGTAGATAGCTTATACCCTGGATTAACACATAGGCTACTTTTTAACCCGGTCTACGCGGGTGAAACCGCGGGGCGCAGCTAGTATGAAGTAGATGCTTTGAGTTTGAAATACAAGGCATTGTGATCGATTGCCATTTTATGTGTGCTATGGGAACTACGCCCGCAGGTTCATCATCATTTCAGCCGAAAGACGTCCACTGCTGGACATTGGCCTCACCCAAGCACCGCCACTTCGACCGTTTGTGCTTCCCGCATCCAGCGGATTCCTGCGGCCAAAAAAAACCGCCAGATGGCGCCACTAGGTGAATACTTTAGAATTGATCCGTGTTTAAAGTTGATTAAAAATATAATTACCACGAGATACTACTTATATCTGCGATAAAAGTGAAGCTATAAAGACAATTACGAAGTGAAAGTGTTATCCAAAACATTAGTGCCGTAATACAGTTATAAAATTTATTGTGTCCAAAAAAAACTCAAGTGACCACAACAGTTTAAATCAAAGGCCTTTGTAAGGTCATCGGTTCACCCCGCAGGTTGAATTAAAAAAAAAAACAATCAATCAATCCGCCTAGCCTTTTCCCAACTATGTTGGGGTCGGCTTCCAGTCTAACAGCATCTGAATACCAGTATTTTACATGGGTAATATGATACCACTTCGTAAGACTGGTTGTAAGACTCAATGACTGTCAAAGATCTATGAATGACAGCCGGGACTCTGGAGAACATTTTGAAATTTCCTATGTTCACATTTTTAGTCAGATGAGGTCAAAAAAACCGGTCAAGAGCGAGTCGGACTCGCGCACCGAGGGTTCCGTTCCGATTTCTGAAAAAGTGTGCTACTTAGAGACATTGTTTTATTTTTCCTGTAATCTTTACATAAACTTCTATCACATAGAATAATTTCAGATTTTTCTCTTTGCAAACTTCGGAGATAAAGGGGGGACGGTATTTTTTTTCACATTTTTCATCAAAAGTCGAAAACTATGCGGCCTAAAAAAAAATAAAAAATAGTTTGAGAAGTGCAAACACCGCTCTTTCATATGATACCCCACATGCCCAGTAAGCCCCACTTTAAATTTTTAAGACCCCCTTTCAGTCCCTGTTGCAAAAAAAATATAAATATTTTTATTTCTTTCTTATTTGCAAAATAGTTGGGTAAACGTCATCTAAAACTATTCTAAATTTCAAGTTGATAGCATTAGTAGTTCTTGAGATATCCAGCTGTGACAGACAGACAGACAGACAGACTGAGTCACACCATAAGGATTCCTTTTTTACCATTTTGGTACGGAACCCTAAAAATCAACACTAAACCTCCTGGGTTCGAAGCCTGTTTTTGGCGATAGGAAATTCAAAATGTTCCTTATCTCCAGACTTAAGGCCCTGGTTCCAAGCTTGGTTTAGCTCGGTGTGTTAGTGAAATGGCTTTATGGCTGTCTAGTTTGATGCACGAGATAGAAGACACTCACGCGCACCGGAATTATGTCGTAAAAGTGCAAATAAAATCGTATAAAATTAGAAATTAACTATTTAATAAAAAGATGCAGTTTGGAATTTGACATTTTATGGTATATTTTGAATTATAATTATAATTGCTAATGAAGGGATAAACTGCTTTTAAAGATTATTAGGAGGTATGTTTAAAGATTTTTTTGGTGCATTAAAGTATGTATAATTATGTTTTGGCTTCCATCACTGTATGCGAAAAGGACTTGAAAATATCATATTTTTTTTACATGTCAAAATTATTGACGGTTTATGAGATACACAGCTTTAAAAAAACACCTTTTTGATCGTTTTCAGGAAATCTGCGCCTTAATGATTTTTTTCTCAATGGTCTTATAGGTAATAGATAATCATGGATCTAATAACTGTAAGGAAATAAATTGCAAATCCTCGTTGTCATTTCGATTAAAACAGTTGCAACGGTTTAATTGATTTGTTGATTGACAACTGCCGTTAGAGCCATCTTTTTTTCTCAACAATTATTATACAATTATTGACTTAAGGAGGAACTAGTCGATATATTTTCCATACAAATTTCGGGGTGGTATTACTTCACTGTTTGACATTGTGCATCCAAAGTTAAACATGATATTGTATTGTCTTATTAATAATGTTGTCTGTGCGGAAACAGAATCTATCTATATAAATAAAAAGAGAAGTCCTGACTGACTGACTGATTGACTGACTCATCAACGCCCTTGGACCTAGAAAGCTGAAATTTTGCTCAGAGGTTTCTTTTATAATGTAGACAAGGAATAATGAAGGAATTCCTGGTAGTACATTCCCGTGGGATATTTTCCGACATCCACGCGGGCGAAGCCGCGCGGGAAGTGCTAGTAGTAAAATAAAAAGTCATTAAAAAGTTATGAGCCAAAAAAGATTCGTTTTTCTTGTTAATGTAACGCAACTTTGGGCGTAAATAAGTAACAAAAGAAGTGTAAAGTCTCCAAAACAAAGTCGGTACCGACAAAGCTCAATTATCGAAAAGTTCAATAAACTTTATTTGTAATTGATTTATGTAGAGGTTTGTTCATAAAACTCGATCTTCCAAAGGACTTTTCGTAAGTTTTTACGCGCTCGTTTCACTATTACTGGTTAGGATTCCATACCAAAATGATAAAAAAGGAACCCTTATGGTGTGACTCAGTCTGTCTGTCTGTCACAGCTGGATATCTTAAGAACTACTGCTATCAACTTGAAATTTGGAACAGTTTTAGATGACCTTTGCCCAACTATTCTGCAAATAAGAAAGAAATAAAAAAAAAATTTTTTTTAGAAATCATCAACAAAAGTTAAATATAAATGATGGTATGGAACCTTCGGTGCGCGAGTCTGACTCGGTCTTGACCGGTTTTTATTTTACTTTACTACTACTAAATATTTATTATTTTACTAGCGTCTAACTGCTCATCAATGATACTATCTGCCTGAAACACAGGTTTTCATAAACCTAGATCAGGCAGGTCTACATTACAGTTAGAATTAAATTTTCCTCAATTGTAATTAATTTAAATCTTACTTTTACTTTATGCTTCAATCATTTTTTTTTATCTCTGTCAGATACGATGCTAGGTGAGACAGCGTGCTTTTTGGCCACGCCCACCAGTGAGTTCGAGCCCGCGACTAGTTCAACCTTAATCTTGAAAACGTCATTGTTTTACGTTTTTTTTTAGGTTTTATTTTAAATAACTATAATATTTGTTAAATTATATACAAAACTAAAACTAAACCTTAAAAACCTAACAAAAGAGAGTGTCCATGAGGCATGGTGCCTAGAACACTGGCTGCGGAAATGCAGCCAGTGTTCTAGGCGTTTAACAGCTATAGCCATTCTCTGTGCGAGAAATGAGCCAGCCCTCCTGTCACCCTTTTACGTTAGATTTAATAATTATAATACTTTTTAATCAGTCTAATGGCTGCATGCGCTACTGTTGAGCATACGGTCCTGATGGGTTGTGATGTTGATTCCCAGGTCAGGCACAGTGTTATTGGGTTTTTCCATGTGGAATTTCTCAACAGCAGCCCGGAGTGTGGATTTGTGCCTGTTGATGGCAATAGGCTCGCCCCCTTTTACATGAGACTTAAGGCCCTGCATCCAAGCTTGGTTTAGCTCGGTGTGTAAGTGAAATGGCGTTTTGGCTGTCTAGTTTGACGCGCGAGATAGAAGACTCTCACGCGCACCGGAATTATGTCGTAAAAGTGCAAATAAAATCGTATAGAATTAGAAATTAACTATTTAATAAAAAATGACCCATCACTGGATGCAGTTTGGTATTTGACATTTTATGGTATATTCTTAATTATAATTATAATTGCTAATGACGGGATAAACAGCTTTAAAAGATTATTAACAGGTATGTTTGATGTTTTGAGTTGTGAAATGTAGATTTTTTAATTTATTATTTTTTAATTTTTTTGTTTTGCCTCTTTAATTTAGTCTGTGCTAAATAAATGTGTTTTTCTTTCTTTCTTTTCTTTTTCTTTCATCACTGTATGCGAAAAGGACTTGAAAATATCATATTTTTTTATTTGTCAAAATTATTTACGGTTTATGAGATACACAGCTTTAAAAAACCACCTTTTTGATCGTTTTCGAGAAATCTCCGCCTTAAACATAACTGGTGAAACCTGCCCAACCATTCGGGGAAGACAGACCTTAGGTTATATTTAAAACCTATCTCCATTATTATTATGTTATCTGGAACAACAGCAGCCAATGAAATCACTTGAATAAAACAAAAACTTGAAGTTAGATGAATCATAATTAATAGCTTTTTTTTTTAGTTGAGGAGCTCGTGGCTAAGTAATAATAGCCGCACGGGTCGATTCATCAGGTTAAGCTACGCTTGCCGGGGTTGATCCGTGGATGGGTGACCATCTTTACATACCAAGCCCCCTCCGTGCTTCGGAAAGCACGTTGAGCCGTTGGTCCCGGCTGTCGTTCGTTGATCTTTGGCAGTCGTTACGGGTCGTCAGAAGCCCGAAAGTCTGACAACCAGTCCTACCAAGGGGTATCGTAATACCCAGTAACTGGGTTGTGGAGGTCAGATAGGCAGTCGCTCCATGTAAAATACTGGTATTTTTTGGTTAGACTGGAAGCCGACCCCAACATAAAAAAAGAAAGAAAGAAAGAAAGAAAGGCTAGGCAGATTGATTTGACTTACTTGATCCAGGCGGCCCTTATTCAGTTTCAGTACAAAGTGAAGATTACTTGAACGTTCGATCACGTAAGTATAAAACTCGCACTAAAGCCTCTGGCTAATTCCTACTTATTAACATAGGTCTCGCTAAGGCATTTTCTTTCATGATGCGGAAAAGAAATAGCAGCATTGAGAGTGAAAGAGAAGACAGTAGTTCTGTAAGCTTCTCGTTCTTTCAAAAGTAACCATGGTTTTATGTAAAATCTGCATATAAAATATCTTTTCTTGTGAAACTGCTGAAATTCAGTTTAACTTTTTTTTTTTAATTACTTAAATTATTTTTGCTGCATAGAGCAATTGATTAGCAAGCTTGTTTGTGCCTCTATGGTTCATGTAGGTAACTTGTTTTCAGGCAGTATTTCAGCACTTCAAAGTCTGCTTTCCCCCGCCTTAAGGTTATAGCGCGGTTTTACGTACGTGTGTATAGCCAAATACTGCATTGAAAGTTGAAAGAAAACATTAGAGGAATTTCGAAAGAAATGCCGCAATGTCAAAGACGTATTCTAAATAGGGATGCGCCAAACTTACTAAAAAACATCCATTTTATTTAAAAAAGAAAGATACAGAAAAAAAAGAAATTAATATTTTTTTTTGTCCCCCGATTTCAAATACGGAACGCGGCATGCGCGCGCATCCTACATCGACCGATATGTTATCGCCAGTTTGAGTCCGACCGCCGCTCCGGTTGGACGTATGCCCCGATGGGCGAACTGCAATACCCAGGGGCCCCTAGCGTTAATGATGACGAGAGACAGTACAGGGCGCCGTTCCGTCGGGCCCCGCAGTACAGGTGGCCCGCGCCCCAGCCGCCGCAGCCCTCGGCGTTCGCCCCTTGGAGGAGGGCACCGGCCCCACCACGGCCTCCAGACTACCGACGAAGTGCATCGTACCCTGGCAAACCTGATGAGACCTACCAGGTATGTTTTACCTTTTTAATTTATTTTTTTAATGACGCAAGTAATTTTTTATACAGCCACGTTTGTCATAAAAAATAAATTGTGGTTTTTTTATGTGTGCGGTTTTTACTACGTGTTATCTTCATAGTTAGTTTTATATAGTAGTGTAGGCTGATATTATGGTCTAGGTTCACTCGATTTAGGTCGTTTGTCAAACTGTTTAACATATTCCGACTGCGCAGTTTGACAGATGTATCTTGTTGTAATTGTGTTATCAATACCTGAAACTTCAGGCTTGTTACTGACAATGGTTGAGCTGTGTGGAAAATGGAAAAAGTTTTTCAAGTTATTTTTTGGTTTTTAGTAGAAAATTATCAATAACTTCAACAAAATCATTGTTTTAATACGAAAAGCTACTTAGTTGCTTTAGTTTTTTTAGTTTAGTGATGTTCATTCTGAATTAAAACAAAAAAAAAAACATATAAATTTATGGAAAATAATATAAAAACGGTTTTTAATAAACGAATGAACGAGTAGGTTATGCGTAACTATAATTATCATAAATGATTAAAATTAAGTTTAGTGATTGAATTACTTAAGATTATCTTTTAATTAATTATTTTACGAAAACATAAATCACTGTTCACTTAAAATTATGTTAATTATTTAAATAAGTTAATAATAATCTTCAATAATTTACTATAGAAGTGGAAAATACATGATTTATCTAAAACCTGTAAAGAAAATTGAAAATAAGTGAAAACTTAAAGTTTACGTAAATCCCTTAGCGGATTTAGCAGGGCTTAAAATTAATTCACCCCTTGAATACATTTTCTGCTATTACCTGTAAAACATTTCAGTTTAGGGAGTGGTTTCCAGATTTTCATGAGTGAAATTTTCATTTTCACCTGTACTTACGAACAATTATAATACTTATCACCTTTATTAAACACATAACATAACATGACGGTGGTAATCCACGAAGGGTCAGGCAGAGGTGTACCTATAGTACACCCATATTTCGTCAGATATGTATTAAGCCCATGTCATAGGGAGCGAGCCTATTGCCATCAACCGCGCACACATCCAGCCTCCGGACTGCTACTGAGGAATACCAGATGGAAAAACCCAATAACACTTCGCCCCACCTAGAATCGATCCCAGGAACTCATGCTCACTCGACCAACGAGACAGTTCAGGAAAATTTCCCCATTGATACTTTTTTTTTCTTTATTTAATTTAGAAGAGCTCGTGGCTAAGTAATAACAACCGCACGGGTCGATCCATCAGGTTAAGCGACGCTTTCTGGTTGGTCCGTGGATGGGTGACCATCTTTACTTATAGAGACTCCTCCGTGCTTCGGAAAGCACGTTAAGCCGTTGGTCCCGGCTGTCATTCGTGGATCTTTGACAGTCGTTACGGGTCGTCAGAAGCCCGAAAGTCTGACAACCAGTCTTACCAAGGGGTATCGTATTGCCCAGTTACTGGGTTTTGGAGGTCAGATAGGCAGTCGCTCCATGTAAAATACTGGTATTCAGCTGTATCCGGTTAGACTGGAAGCCGACCCCAACATAGTTGGGAAAAAGGCTAGGCAGATTGAATTTAGAGGCTGTACATAGCTATGTCAGCCCTATCATACACAGGATTAAAAAAACAAAAACCTGCCAAGTGCGTGTCTGACTTGGCCGAAAAGAATTTATTCCAAAAACAAACTTAATAGGTATTGTAATCCCAAAAAAAAAAATTTTTTTTTCGGACTTTTTCCTTTACTTGTGCTGTGATACCTTGCTTCTTGGCAAATTTCATGATTCTAGATCAACGGGAAGTACCAGGTTTTGATTTACTTGCATCAAAATATATCGCATAAATAACCGTAGGTTTTTATTGCGTTGACTTAGAAGCTTGATTTTTTTAGAACTCCAAGCGACCATAGATTCACGTATTTGATATTAATTTCAACTTGATACCTCCTCGCGGTCCTAAGAAAAATGGTCTTGACAGATTGACAGACGGACAACGAAGTGATTCTTTAAGGGTTCCATTTTTTCCTTTTGAGGTACGAAACCAAAACACTTTACTAGGTACTATAAAATTTCTACTACAGACTATGTTATATACAGGGTTACTGGAAACATGTCACGATCCCTTTAAGGGGTGACGGGTGACTTTAAGGGGACACGGGTCAAAAATGAACCACCTACGAGATATTTTATTTTATTTTTTCAAAAAACAGGTAACATTTTTTCCTTGTACTTATGTACTTTATTGAAAATTGATTAAAAAAAAAAACTAATGTAACTAGTGGTTATTTTTTGCTTTTCTAATTAGTCCTTGTTCATGTCAAGAACAATAATTCATAAAATAAAAGAAATTTTGTACCATAAGAAACCTTAAAATCGTAACAGTTTTCGTATTTTTTGTCTTTCGTAACAAATTGCAAGTTTACTACATAAAATTACTATGGAGCTTTATTGGCGCACTATTTCATAAACATCTACTCTTTATTAGCTATCCAACGGTATAAATATTGACGATACATTGAAAAATGACTGAATAAACTAGATTTAAGTATTAGGAAAGAAAAATCAATAAATATCTCTACTGTTTTTTGAAAAAATAAAATATCTCGTAGGTGGTTCATTTTTGACCCGTGTACCCAGGAGTGATTTGATACCTAATGACCTCTACTATCACCCCATATAGAGATCGTGACATGTTTTCTACAACCCTGTATAATTTATCCTACATAAATATTTGTGTAAGTACGCTATGTTTTCAGGCTTACTGAAACGCCCTCAATTATTTTTGAAAAAGCGTAACTAGAACCTTCTAAAATTTCATAATACCTTTTCGCTCTAGAAAATTATTAATTATGTGACACAAATCCAGATACTTTTTACTATATATACTTACGTGACTCAAAATGAGTGGTTTTCATTTTAAAAATCTGTCTGAAATCACTTGTGATCTATGTGCAGTTATGTTGATAAAATTTTCCCAAATTAAGTTGTAAGTAAACGGATCATTGAATTTTCTATATGACCTATTTCCTCACCTACAAACACTATTTTAATGTTTTATCTCGTTAAGATAAAACAAATAATATGGGAAAATTACCTACTTAGATACTAAGTAAAACATAAAATAGGAATTATGTAAGTAAGTTTTAATAAAATCATATATCGTCACTAATATAACTAAGTGACGTAACTGATTCGAAGAAAATTTTACAGGGCAAGCTATTTTTCTTTTTTTTTTGTAAACTGTAGATATATCGGTCACGATTTTTGCATTATCATGGAGACCGTAAGGCATAGTTACAGATTCGCCGATTAGACAGATCGATTTGACTTGGAAAATGTATCAAATTACTATAGTTAGGTCGGCTATCGGCTTAGTCCAAAATGTCAGATACCTACGTCACGTTAGTTAGTTATATTAGCGACGCTAAGTTGACCAAGTGCCCCTCCCTTTTGAGTTCTGACATCGCCCTTCTCACCGTAAATGCAAATCAATATGTAGGTACTAATTTTATTTTAGCTCCAAGACTTCCTATACTTTTGTAAATGAACTTATTTGCAACAACAAAAAGACACTACTTATTACAAAAAATAAAAAAAAACACATTCGAAAAAAGAAAAAATCACCCGTAAAAAAAGAACGATGTGGCACACCGGCACATCACTTCAAAAATAATATTACGGTCAATTCAGAACAGCATCGCTTATATGCTGATATTATGAGCTAATTTTATTTTAGCTCCAAGACTTCTTAATTTTTAAAAAAATATTTGCAACAAAAAAGCATTCGAAAAAAGAAAATAATTTGAAATCACCCATAAAAAAAAGAACAATGTAGCACATTCCATTTTCAAAATGATATTTCGTTCAACTCAGACCAGCATAAGCCATCATACACGTTCTCGTCACTTCGCCAGCACAGTTCTACTTCTGTTTATACAAATATTGATTTTTATACGCAACGCAGCACGTGGCTTACAACGCATCTGGCTGGCTGGTACTAACCACGCGGCCAATCGCGTGTTTTTATTTTCAGTAGGTATTTTCTTAATAATAATTTGTACTTACTTTAATTTAGCCATAAGTACTATTAATCTGACTTTTATCATCATCATCAATTTCGTAAATAGTCGCTTAATTCATAACTTTAAACAAAAAATTTAAAAGGAAGGTGAAGAAAAATGCTCCTAATTTGTAATTATTTGTAATAGTTTGAGTTCGTCAACTAAACTCTCAAAGCGTTATTATCAATGTGAAGAGGCCATTTGCCCAGCTGTCGAAGAACACATGCTGTAATTATTAATTTGCTAAAAGTATATGTCATTATGTTAATGAATATACAAGTAGGTAATTAGGTAGTTTTCTAGGAGTAATTATTTATGTGTCATTGGATAGTAAAGTCATAATTACTCGCGTAGCAAGCAGAAATATTTACTTTTACATAAAGTGTGTCGTTATATATTGTTTCAAAATGTTTCAGTATTAAAAAAAAAGTTTAATTCATCGACAATAACGACCTTAAATTTTATAAAAAAAAAAAAAAGAAATATTCTATGTAATAATCGTAGCGTTGCGTCGCGTAGCGCGTAGCAATTCGTAGGTTACCGTCTACGTCACTCCACGCCGGCTACGTCACGGAAAATTGATTTGGTTTATTACTTAAACAAACTCTAAAGCATGATTAATTCACTATGGGAAATCTGTAATGTTACTATGAGGAATCTTAATATTTACTCGAGTAAAAATAAAATCGTACTTTAGTGACGATATTAAAAGAATGCTCTTCTAAGTAAAAAAAAAAAAATAATAATAAAAAAAAGAAGAAAAAAAAGAGAAAATAGAGAAAATTTTGATAAATTATCACATTATGTTATCAAGAAACTAATTTCGTAGTAGTCTCCAGACAGGGTACTTTCAACATGAAAACTCGAAAAAATAGAATTATAATATGTCGAAGAAATTTATTTATTTATTGAAATGCCTTAAAACTAAACTATTTTCCAAATAAGTTAACTTGTCCGGACGTGGTGAATTTGTCCCTTAGTTCGATTACGCCTTTTCGGAAAGGCTGAATATCAATTGTCCATCGTCATTATCCATACCTTTAAAAAAATGACACAATTTTTTAAATACTTTTTTTAAAATGACGCAAAGAATAACACATTATCTGTCCAGCGTGTCTACTCGTGTAAACCCGCCTCTACAGTCGTGCGGGTTGACAGCCAGCTGATATTTTCTATCTCTTTCCCTCGTAGCTTAACAAAATCAATACTTGTGAGTTTGTAACCTATTTATTTAACGTTTTAACATTCTATTATAACGCGCAGAGGCTCGATTATATTATGTAGGTTATTTAGTAAAGATTAAGTTTATTATTTAGATATAAAAATTAGTTTTAATTTTTTGCTGTTTTGGGCAAGTGTGGTGATTGTGTTCTATATTTCTAGGTTGTAATCAATGCTCGTCGTTAAAAGAGGTCTTTGCCGTGCAGAGTGGTACAGTCTGGTATTATTATAAAACTTTGTAATCTATGAGAAATGCCACTAACTATAATTTATTGAATGAATGAATGATAACTTGATGACAGAGCAAGCGAAGCGTATAATGCGATTCAATCAACTAAGAATAGGAACGTCAATGACCTCGAACTGTCAACTGAAACTTGAAATATACGGCTTGCAAAGTTTTGTAGTGTTATCCTTATCCATTTTAGTTCTGTTTTTGGAATTTGGTTTTGTTAAAATATGTCACTGACTTTGCAAATGTGTAAACAAGGCGCAGTTTTGCTAAATCTTCACAATATGGCGCAAGGTCATTCCTATTCTTAGTTGAAACGTATTGTATCTGCTTCAAGTCTGGCAAAATTAGCTTTCCTCTGTCAGTTTGTCGCTACTCCTCTACAGGTCGTATCTTACAACCGATCTGGACGAAACTGGGTATACAGGTTTTACGACTTTATTAGAATTTTTTTGTCTACGAGGATTTTTGATTGGAAGGATACTTCCTCCAGAAAGGGATACTGAAGACTCCTGAAGTGGGATACTGGATATCTCCGTATTTCGAGATCCGATTTCGATGAACCTTTTTTTATTTGAAATGTAGTAACCTTAAATTGGTTTCATAAAAATTTGGTGAAGATCTAACCTGCAAAAGAAATTAGAATATCATCCACATAAAAAGTGGATAAAAAATACGTATTACTGAAGCTAACTCAAAAACTAACTAAGCAATGTTAATAATTTTTTTATGGGACCAACTTTGAGGTATACCCTCTCAAATAAAACAAAAAAAAAAAAATCAGACTACTCTGTAAAAAGTTTCCGTGGTCATAGGTACAGTCAGCAACAAAAGTCGATTAACACTTTAGTTTTTCAAATCTTAATTATTGAGCAAGATATTTAATTCAAACTGGAACAGAAGTAAAATAATTTAAAGACCTAAGAGACTTAGATATTTTAGGGAAAAAGGAGATAATCAAATAATTTTGTATTAATTTACATGATGTGTAAAAGTAGCAGTGTTAATCGACTTATGTTGCTGACCGTACATAAAAAAAAAAAATATAACTTGTTGACTTGAGAACCTCTTCCTTTTTTTTCGTCGGTTAAAAAGAAAAGTCCTGACTGACTGATTCATCAATGCCCAGCCCAAACCCTTGGACCTAGAAAGCTGAAATTTTGCACAGAGGTTCCCTTTATAATGTAGGTCGACAATTAATACGGAAGGATTTCCGTTCCTGTGGGACATTTTCCGACATCCACGCGGGCGAAGCCGTGCGCAAAAGCTAAACGTTAAATAATTAGGTAACTAGTGACCCGCCCCTGATTGGCATGGTTACGGCTTGACAAGACGTGGAGATTTCTTTATTATATGTAAGTTTAATATTGATGATATAGATACCTACACTACACACAAAAGTCGTGAATTCGTGATGGCCCGCCTTCGCCTCTCATGCACGACATTGTGGGTTCAAATCCGGGCAAGTACCAATGTGACTTTTTCAATTTATATGTACTATGAGCTGGCGTTGCGCCTCACCCTTTTCAAAACTTTTTCGGTTGAACGTTGAAATAGTAGTTTGCAACGCCTTTTTTAGTTTGACCAATGAATGAAGGATGAGCCTTTTTTTAAAATTAATTGTTTTTGTTTGACCAATGAACGGAGAATGAATGTTAGGATGACCCTAAAATAAACAATGTCCCTTTTCTTAAACGTTTCGTAAAAAAAAGGTTTTAACCTTTTTTTTTAATGTGGTTTTTTTTAAGGTTTTTCTATTGGTGGACGAAAACAATGCTGGCCACTAGCCACTGGCTATACGAAAAGCGCCTTTATGACGGTCAAAAGTCGTTGATAGTATAAGTTTTCAGGAGCTCGTGGCGTGGAGGAATAAAAGCCGCACGGGTCGATCCATGAAGTTTTTTATGGGAAGTTGAATTTTTTTTCGCGATTACGATGTTAGTGCCATAGAAAAAGTTGTTCGGTTTGATGTTGACACCCTTAAAGACGAGGATGCAAAACGACACGTTGTAAAGAAAAATAGATGATGATAATTTTTTTATCTTTTTTATGACATTTTTTTCATAACTTTGTGCTATCGGTCAAATTCCTTCGTTTGATAATATTAAGATTAGCTGTTTATGAATAAAATTGTAATTGACAAACAAAAATTAATCATTATCTTTATCTTTAGGCTTTAATTAATAAGTTCGATTGCTTTTTTCAAGAAATCAATAAATTAATCATCCTGTTGTCAATCAAAATCAAAAGTCATTTAAAAATTCAAACCAGGCTGAGAATCAGCACTTTGTGAACGTCAAAATTACATAATATAAGACAGCCCCTAAAACGTCCGCCTTTCATCAATTCAGAAGAAGTGGTTCACCGCAAATGTCCGCGATAGTACATAGTTTCGTGACAGACTTTGAACCAATGAATGAATGAAATGCACCGATCCCAGCGTGGTTTAACCAGACTCGATTTCTCGAATGAACCCCGAAGATTCACATTAGCCCCTGTTGCCTCATGTTACATGGTGCAACAGAGACCATTGTATATCAAGGAGTAGACCAAGGGGCGCGGTAATGGCAGGGAAGACATGCCCTTAGGATATGGATAAGGATTATACAGCCTATCCAGTATGCACCGTAAAATAAGCAATGGAATAGTGGAGAGACGATGATATAATTATGGATGGGCTCTTTTTAAGACGACGCCGCCATATTGCTTCAAGTTCAGCTTCCCCGGTGAATCTGTTGGCGTTTAAATTGCGTTTTCGACTCTTTTTCTTTTTCGCTGCTATGCTATATTGGTAATCTGCTTTCTCTAGTCTTTTCTGCTTCATTCTGATGAGTTTTCAGCAGCAGAATGTCCAGGGCGCGGTCAGACCGCACCTCGTTGTTTATTTCCAGCTCCGACTTCAAATAATGTAATTTTTGTTTTTAGTCAAAGTTTGACCTATAGCTCCCCCGCTGTTCACTTCGGGTTGAAACAAACACTGCATCATGATATTTTTGGCAATTGAAACTAACAATTCGACCCACATTTGAAAAATTCCGCCTGTATATTTTCATATTTGTAAAAAATCCGTTTGATTGAAATGTTTCCGACACCGAGCCTAAATCAGGCCGCATCATAGCAATCAAATCAGCTGATTCAGACGCGAATCCAACGCCCTATTTTCGAATATTTGGAACAACCCTTGTGTGCTACCCCCCTGACTGACAAGGACGAAGCTAAAATTATGTTTTGGGGTGTGTCAGGGATTGCAAATTTGTTTGTGATGAAAATGTAAAGTAATAGTTCTGAATGTGTATGGTGAAATGATGAATTCAGATTTTTTTGGACGAGTTTTCTATAGTTTGGTTGCTGCTAACCGACAGTTGCACGTAAGCCCCATTAAACATAATGCTGTCTCAGTTTAGCGGAACGTATCGGAAAGTGACGGCATGACTTTTAATGGGGAATGAAATTGAAATGGTAGTATGTGTGCAAGAATCGGTATTTCCATTCTTCTAAATACGATCAATCTGCCTAGCCTTTACATATCTATGTTGGGGTCGGTTTCCAGTCTAACCGGATGCAGCTAAATACCAGTATTTTATATGGAGCGACTGCCTATCTGACCTTCACAACCCAGTTACTGGGTAATACGATAGCCCTTGATAAGACTGGTTGTCAGACTTTCGGGCTTCTGACGACCCGTAACGACTGTCAAAGATCCACAAATGACAGCCGGGACCAACGGCTTAACATGCTTTCCGAGTCTCGGTATGTAAAGGTGGTCTTGCCGTCAAGCGTAGCTTAACCTGACGGATCGACCCGTGCGGCTGTTATTACTTAGCCACGAGCTCCTCTGTAGGTATCTAATTTTTCTTTCTAAGATGTCACCAGCCGATTAAAAGCGACATTTTTACCGCATTTCTCGTCCGAATGTGTACACAATAAGTATAATGTGTTGCACTTTTGCATCCGCTGTGCACACAAACAAACAATTGAACAATAGCACAGTGGCGGAGGCGAGTTATATTACAGCCGCACACTATAATGTTGTGTAAACTGTTCTACTAACCTTCGATCATTAATTTTTACTTGGAAAAAAATGGCAAACAACAAAAAAAAAATTATCAAAATTTTTTTTTCAAGTCTGTCAGTCTGTCAAGACCCTTTTTCTCATGGACGCGTGGAGATATCAAGTTGAAATTAATATTAAATACATAAGTCTATTGTCCCTTAGAGTGCTAAAAAAATCAAGCGTCTAAGTCAACGCAATAAAAAAATACGGCCATTTTGCGACACATTTTGATACTCGCAACTGTCGCAAGTAAATCAAAACCTATAGGGTACTTCCCGTTGACCTAGAATAATAAAATTTGGCAAGAAGCAAGGTCTCCCAGCACAAGTAAAGGAAAAAGTCCGAAAATTGTGAATTTGTAATTTTTTGACGTAAAAAAATTTTTTTTGGGATCCAATGTATCTGTATCTGTATGTATCCAGTGTGTCTTTTAAACTACGGAACCCTTCATTGTGCGTGGTCCGACACGCACTTGGCCGGTTTTTTTTATTATTACAGTTCCGTACCCGAAAGGTATCGATAGGGTTCGATAAGAAATAATGAAAAACTTGGTTCATTCGTTTTTCAGAAAATCGCGGACATACAAACATACATATTCAGGTCGCGAATACAGAACCTCTATTTTTGAAGTAGGATAAAAATACTTATGGTTTTGTTAGAAAAATTTCCAGTTTTGGTAAAGGTCGCACATGACCAATATGTGATGTAAACCTAAGCTAAACGCCGAAACTGGAACGGCTGGTATCTAAACTATCACTCGCCTCAGCCATTAATAATAATAAAAAAAAAATTAAATAAGCCTTTAATGCTGGTCCTACAATGTTTTCAAAATTATTAAATTTCTATATTGTATCTACTCAATTTGTTCTGAAATATCGACGTTCGGTGCAACAGCTTGTCCTTCGTCAAAGGCTTCCTCTAAATATTTCCACCTCTCTCTATCTCGCCCTCTGAATCCAGTCTGGACCAGCTACTATTTTGACGTCGTCTTGCCAACGTGTTCCCAACGTTTCGCTTGTCGTCTTTTGTACCTTTTTCCATCCCTTGTACAGCAACGGCCAGAAGTCCACTTACACCGCAATGACCATTATCGCCTGCGCTATACGGGCTGCGGCGCTTATACCTATACGGGCTGCGGCGCCGAAGAAGGTCATAAGTAAACTAATATTGCTATGCCATGCTTTTGTGAGATTGCTAGTCGACTTCTGGCTGTTACTGTACATCTGTTATTAACTTGATCCATTTCTATTTTTCCTCTCTTAACATAATTATGTCCTGTGAAGTCCTGTTCATCGCCATTTTTGTGTTTTACATAATTTTTGTCGTTATACGTTTTATTTCTTTTAATCTTTCTTTGTCTCTTCTCTTGACTCCAATTACACTTCTTTCTTCTGTTACTACCAATTACACTTCTTTCTTCTGTTACTTCTTTCTTCTACTAGTTCTTCTGTTAATGTGCTTGATACATATGTCAAGCAAGCCAGAATACATCTATGTTGTAAATTTTTCTTTTGTCTTTTTGCACTTAGTATGTGAATCTAACACAAAATACGCATTATTATACTATTTATTTGATGAGTAATTGGAAATAGGCCTTACAAAAATAAAAAATAAATATTTAAGCTTAAATTAACAAGAACAAATTCAAATCAGCTGTTAGCTGTAATGTAGCCACAGGAGAAAAAAAAAAAAACTTTTTTTTCTTTTATTAGCATGGCTCTGTTTTTTAACACTACGCTAAGCAACCAAAATCTCTTCCAAGTATTATATAGCCTCAGCCATTATGCTGGCCTTAACATCGATTTTAAATTATACACCCGACAATGAGCTATTAATTTTATAAACTATGTACCACCGGGTTGCCCGGGTGCCCTATATTCGGCTATTGAAGGCAGCCCTTACTCCCGGTTGACCCACTCTCTGTGCGTAGCGATTGGTTAGTCTGATATTACTGATGCGCTGGGTATGCCATTGATTTTATGATAGTAATAAAAGAGGGCGTGTGAGGATTATAAAAGAAATGTTTTTGAAAATTTTCTTTAGAGCTCTAACAAATTATAGTCATAATATAAAAAAAGGAAATGATTCGTAGTAGCTTTTGGTCAGATAGGCAGTCGCTCCATGTAAAACACTGGTTTTCAGCTGCAACCGATTAGACTGGAAGCTGACCCGAACACAGCTGGTAAAAGGCAACTAGGTAGACGAACCAAACCCATTTGGTCGGGGTGCTCTAACTTATTTACTGCAGCCAACTTTGAAAAAAGGCCAGAAAGTTCAAAAGAGGCTCATTTATAGAAAAAAGCTATCGTCATTAGAAGCACAAAAGCTTTTAGAGCCTCATTTATTAAAAAAAAAACAAATTATTTAAAAAATCAAAAAACCCGCCTGCAAAAACGGCATTATAAAATCCATAGCATTTTGGTATCGCAGGCCCACAAACCATTAACCTAAAATATGGCGTAACTTTTGTTTTTTCGCCTGCGATATCAAAATTCTATGGATTTTAACGCTTGTTTTTCTCTTTTCAGTTACCAGTTTTTGCAGTCGGGTTTTTTGTTTTTTTTTTTAATAATTGGTTTTTATTTCAAGGTTTTTCGTTTTATTATTATATATATGTATTTGGACAGGACTCATTTCTAGTTATTATTTGGTACCAATATTGTTGTAATTTATTTAAAAATAACCGTCCCTTTCCTTTTTCGTATTTGCAGATGCAATATACATATAAATATTATATAGCCTATGTCATTCTCACAATTAAGACGAAACTAACGACACCAGCCTCCTTTGCTAAAATCCATCAAGCCGTTTATGCTGCAGAGCGTGCCAAAGAAACAGACATACATACATACTCTTGAAAAACATTACCCTCCTTCTGGGGCTATCGGTTAAAAAGCGAACAAAATTAAGGTCAATAAGGTTTTAAATGATCATATTATATATCTCAGTACTCGTATAAATGCTTTAGCACACCCCACTTGTCGTACGGATTAACCCCTCAAGTGGCGAATGCACCCCATGTGTGCATAAGAAAAAACCTTTAAACAGTGGTATATAAGCTTATATCGCATATATATAAACGTAAAAAAACATCATCCGATGGTAAACCAATCATTATCAGTAGTTGTGCACCTATGGAGTTCACAACTAACCCCCCCCCGGGTGTCAAATGCACTCCATGTGTGCATAAGGACAAAACTTTACATAGTAGGTATATAAGCTTATATCACATATATATAAACGTAAAAAAGGTAATCCGATATAAAACATATCCTCATCAGTAGTTGTGAACCCATAGGGTTCGCAACTAACCCCCACTCCCCCCACCGCTGGGATTTTAGGTCTAAAAATAGCCCAAACTCAGACATGTGAGGGGTTAATGTATATTTGATGCAGTGATGCAGTATACCATTCATCTGCATATTGTACTGCAATGATCTTGCCCTAATAGCTATGTAGGTTACGAGGTTTCCTGCAATTTGTGTAAATGCTGGCATCTTGTAAAGATGCAGGGGTTTCACTGCCAATATGTTTAATATCTTGTCTGATAATAGAGATGAAGGCGCCTTACAATTTGAGGAGCATAGGAACAAAAGGGGACAAATACGTTTTTTTACAATTTTTTTATATATTGCTAAAAATGTTGAATTACATCATTTCCGCACCTTACAACCAAAAGGTGATCATATACCCTTCATTTTTACATTTAAAAGTAGCTTGTTTGTACAAGAAGGGACAAATCCTTATCATTCTCGGTTATCCTAATACAGTTTTCTTTAATTTCTGAAAGTTTTGCTAGAGTGGATTTGTCTTCTTTTGTTCCTACGCTCCTCATTTATTTGTTAGTAGCATGTTGTTTTTTTCCTTATATCTATTTCAGCCGTTTCATCTTGGGTCATTGCTTACTTTAACTTTTCACACAATCAGTCAATGTTTCTTATTTGAGGAGCTCGTGGCTAAGTAATAACAGCCGCATGGGTCGATCCGTCAGGTTAAGCTACGCTTGCCGGGGTTGCTCAGTGGATGGGTGACCACCTTTACATACCGAGATTCCTCCGTGCCTCGGAAAGCACGTTAAGCCGTTGGTCCCGGCTGTTATTCGTGGATCTTTGACAGTCGTTACGGGGCGTCAGAAGCCCAAAAGTCTGACAATCAGTCTTACCAAGGGGTATCGTATTACTCAGTAACTGGGTTGTGGAGGTCCGATAGGCAGTCGCTCCATGTAAAATACTGGTATTCAGCTGCATCCGGTTAGACTGGAAGCCGACCCCAACATAGTTGGGAAAAGGCTAGGCAGATTGATAGTCAATGTTTCTTATTTGTAATTAATTTAACGATTAAGAGTGCAGAAAATGCGCCATGTAAATGGTATTCAGCTAAGTTGAGAAAAGGGGCACACGATGTATAAGCTACTAAGCTTTGGTATAAATTGTGTATATTTATTGTTGCATCATTTTCATAATTTAAATTTATAATTAATATGATATAACGCCTGTTTTCCCCGAAGGCATGGGCAGAGGTGTATACACCATCATTTCAACTGCTAATTTGCAAGGGATGAACCAATTTAATCTTCATCAAATCACCTATCATCTTTGTCTATTCTTTCCTAACGATTACCTCTAATATTATATATATATATAACATAAACTCCCTCTGTATAGTACCCAGGGCGGCCTATATAACATGTTTTCAAGGCTGGCTCTGACCTACATTTGCACACCGCAGTGCGACGCCGCTCGAGAGCCCAGATTGCGCGCGCGAAAAATTTCTACTTAACTACCATGTATTTATTATGCTGGCAACTCTGGTATGGTGCAGTATAAATGAACGATGTTTGGTTATAAAAATAAATCGTGGGATAGGAATGAAATCTTGATACTTTATGTTTCAATTTGTGTTTAAAACTCTACTTGGAGAATAGTTTTCGTGAATGATATTGATATTTCTGGAGAATTTATAGTTTTTCGTTTACGAAATCCCTGATTAGCTGCGAACAGTCTTTGTTTTGGGTTTTTTTTTTATTAATGGACTATATTTGGAATATTTTATCAACAAACCGTCCTTTATTCTGCCCATAGTACCTACACAATACTTACATACATATTTTTAGCCATTGTTTTCCTTATAAACAATTAATCTTATCGCTCTCGTTCATGTTTTTACTATTTTTACCGTCTACTCAGGGTTATTGATTAAGTTCGACCGAATTTCGTAGTCGTTTTCAGTTTTCGCCAATTTTCCGTTCCTTCCTCGTGGTCAAACTTAATGGTCAAACTGATTTAACCACGAGGAATTCTGTTCCGGATAGTCAAACTACTTAGTTTTATGAAAAATATACACCCTTTGTTATAGTTCGTAAATATACTTGTACAGTCATTAACAGAAATAATTATCTTAGTTTATTTAAAAAGTACCCAGCACTTATACGGCATGCATTAATTGCAGCTGACACTTCATTATGAAATCCTTTTAAAAGAGATACTTTTTCATTACAACATTTTTCTTTTTGTAGTTTCACGTAAACTGTAAACGTAACTGTGATTGGATTCTGACATTTCATGGATTTGTTTAGTTAGCCGTTCCAACTTGGGACCACATTGTTTGTGCGTTGTCTCTGGCCATAAACAGACCATTATTTTCGGAATAATTTGTTGTTATTTATTAATTTTCTTTCTTATTCTATTTAAATTTTTAAATATTTCTTAAAAAAGCATATTAAAAAAAAACATTTTAAAATATAAAAAAATTGCGGTCCGCCGGTGTCGGGAGCGGTGTCCAAGCTACCGGTAGTTAGGACTGCAGAGATAGGAACCTCTTCACAATACGAGCCGTATCGAGGAGTACTGCCTTCTGAATCTGGCCCTTGATCCAACCGCCTAACGAGAGCCGCGAAAGATGTTGGTCGAGGCTTTTGGCTATCATGCCGTTGGCCGTTACTACAATCGGCACAATGACAGCCGAGCTCACACTCCACATGTCAACAACCTCGTAAGCTAAGTCGAGATATTTTTTTTTGTTTTTTTTTTTGCAGCGAGAGTTTCGAGAACTGGGTCGGGCACATACTTGTTTTGTAGGATGGAAGAATTGGTTGGTTTAGCAGAAATAAACACCTTCTAATTTAAATAAATCAGCTTTTATTTTTGCACACTTTTCATCTTTACTACCGCCTTTTATTTCTGCTAAACCAACCAATTCTTCAATCCTACAACTTATTGTTATTATTATTATTTTTTTTTTTTTTTTTAAATAATATTTCTATTTATTTATGTAAACACTTGATAAAAAGTTTAAATAGCCACCATTAACTTTGACCACGAGGAAGGAAAGTACTTTTGTTAATGACTGCACAAGTAAACAAAGGGTGGATATTTTTCGTGAAACTAATAAAGTTTGACTATCGGGAACAGAATTCCTCGTGGTCAAATTAGTTTGACCATTCAGTTTGACCACGAGGAAGGAACGCAATTTTCGGTCGAAATATATCCATTTCTGGCAATTTTAGTCTCTTTTATTTAATTTATACAAAACAAATCAATAGCTACAACAACTAAAAGTACAATACTCTACGATTTTAAACGTCACACAACCGCGTAATCTATTGTCACCATTAGCTGGCTTGAAATAAGGTTGAAAATTGAAAATAATATTTGTGTTGCCGACATGTGACTAAGCTGCGAATGTGCATTTATTTTGCCGGTTTTCTTTAGATTATTTAGAATATACACAATAAATTAAATAATTGTCCGGTTTAAGTTTAAAAAAAAATGCTAATTCTATTAAATTCTTAAAAAAAAGAATGTTATTATCGCTGAAAATACAGAGATGTTCGACGCCAAAGTTTATTTTTGTGGAGCAACTTCCAAATCTTTTATTGGGAATATTAAACTATGTTTTACTATTCTATTCGGTTAAAGTTTTTCTTTAAACCCTTCTCTGTCCACTGTATTTTTGCGTGGGATAGTTTCATTGCGTTACGTCATACTCGACAATCCAAGAAACCAATATTTGTGAATGTTGAGCTAACACCGCGCCTTAACTGAGAAAATGAGAATTACTCTGAAACACAAATAACCTGAAATATGGTGTAACTTTTGTTTGTCCGCCTGCGATACCAAAATTCTATGGATTTGAATGCTTGTTTTTGCCGTATCAAAATCCGTTAAGTACGTAATGGTTTACAAAAAACAATACGGTCACACTGCCACGCGAAAAGATATGTACAAAGATATATATAACCAGTATTACCAAGGGGTGTTACTCAGTAACTGGGTTGTGAACAGAGGCGGATTTGCAGTGTTGGCCGCCCTAGGCCCCAGGCCATGTAGTACCTAAGTTCCAGCCCCTTTCTCAGCACCCATCAAGACTACATATTATCGCCAACTTTTATCGAAATCAATTCAGAAAATTTGTTACCTAACTATAATATCTACTGCTAGTTAGTTACTGATTTTTTTCGCGATTTCAGGTTTGGTCCTATAGTAAAAGTTGTTCATAATGTACAGTGACCCTTTAAAATATTGCCACTTACACCCTGTACAGTAGTGTCTACACCGACATTTCGACCAAGTACAAGGGGGCGAGAGAAATCCAGACTCTTTGAGCTGCCACTGTAAATAACCACTGCATCAATTCTATTGTTAACTTCAAAACAATAGGGTATTACACACATTTTTGAAAGTGTCTCAATTAGATTCCACAGGGTGTAAGGGACAGCCCTCCGCAAACTAACAGGGTGCATTCAGCTCCTCATTTTGAATCATATTGCACCGGAAATTTTCTCAGGAAAATTTTCATTTTTTCAAATTTTTTTTCAGTTACATTTTCATTATTTCAATGTAAAATTACATTGTGTGTTCGCAGCACTCCATTTATTTAAAAAAAAACTGCAAAAAAAAACAGCAAAAAAAAAACCAGCAATGGATGTTGAAATACTCTAACCAACGATGCGTGAAATCAGCTGTTCACTTTCTGTCTAGCTACAGAGTTCATCGAACTCACCACATACCTATTACCTACCCCTCCCAACCAGTAATAGACGCTCCGATTTGTGCACAAAAACACAATCAAATCAGGTTTATTGGATTCCCATAACGTTCCTGAAAAAATTTCATGCACCGGTCATCTTAGTATGACATACTGAATTCAACCTATCAGTTTGCGGAGGGCTGTCCCTTACACCCTGTATAGTGCTAATAAGCCACCAAATTTTATTAAATCGATAAGTGCCATAAAAATGCATCAAAATTTTACATTTTCAAATTCCGCGCGAAAAGGCTGAATGCAGTGGACGCCATATTGGTCTGTGGTCATGACGTCAGTTCACCGTGTAAACAAGCACTTTATATACGCTGATCAGTTGACAGTTGATACTTTTTAAATTACAGAGCGGTATGACGTAATGACATGGAGGCTACTTTCATGGAGTTAGAAAATAGATTAGAAAACTGAAATTTTATAAACTATAACTAACACTTTCCGACTGGTTTTTGACGATCTAAATAATATATTTATCTACACCCATGCTATAAATCCTCTATAAAAGTTTCTGAAACAGTTAGCTTATTGCCAACATTAAAACAGCCAGTGTCATAGTAACCATGGTAACCATAATAGTATCCAATCGGTTGCTTTAATGTTGTACTGAATTTCATAATGCAACTCGTTTTCAAAAAAAGAACATTGTAATGCACGCGCGTTTCACTACAACAGCGCCGTAATTTAAAAAAAGAACTTATTCGAATTCACGTCGTATACTATGACGCCGGCCGCCATGTTCGATACGAGTATTAGTATTGCAAAAAACTGTTTCAGAACCTTTTATAGAGGATTGATAACATGGATGTAGAGGATAAAGTCTTGTATGCAACATGCCATCGCAAATATCCCATGACATGATGACATTTTTGGTTCAATCTGAAGTCATATTATTTCACTCTAAAAGTATTCGTATGGTTTCGTAATTATTGTAATTTACTAACTAAAATAGCATATAGGCACACCACACCAAGATGTATATGTAAGGAATTAATTAGTATATTTTTGTTTATATTTTTTTACTAATATGGTCTTCATTCTATGTATTTCATTTTTTTTTATTTGGAAAAGTTAAGCTTTTACACAGACAATAAGTGTATTCTTGTTCTTGTTTTTGTTTATTTCTTTTTATTTATATTAGTATAATAAGTTCAGCTAGACTCGCACGTATGTATTTCTGTGAATAAAACTTACCTGAGTTATTAGGTCACACAGGGGGGACGTCTTTACGTCTTTCGATAGGTAGTTGCTGAAAATCAGCGCCGTTGACGATAGGCTCGTCCGACGTCATGGCATTTAGCTGAGCAACGACCTTTTCTTGCGCAGATACGACGCACGGATCAATATGTTTTTGTTATTCTTGTTAAAAAAGTATGATTTTTCCACTTTTGTTTGATTGTTTGTTTTCTCATTGTTTGTTTTGATTACTAGTGTGAAGTGTCACAAGTACACAGCACCACTCAGAGCAGAGGCAATGTAGACGTGTAAATTGTCTTTGGTCTCATACCAACCAATAAAAAAAAAATATTTGCGAACTTAAATATGAGGCTTTTGCTCATATTGCTTTTTGAGTGTGCTGTCTTCTTGTTTTATTATTATTCTTTGTCTATGTGCGTTTTATTTGTGCAGAATAAACAAGTTTTCTTTCTCTTCTTCTTTCTTCTTCAACTGTACATAATTAAGTATTAAAACACTCATGTGATACTATTAAACCCACATTCGTGTTTTAACCCCTTATTATACGTCAGTTGCATAAATAACTATTTTAGATTTTTTCTCTTATATTGTTTTTATATACTGACAAAAAGGTAAGTAATAATAAGGTATTTTACTTTTTTTAAAACAATATAATATATTGTTTTTATATACTGACAAAAAGGTAAGTAATAATAAGGTATTTTACTCTATAAGAGAAAAAATCTAAAATAGTTATTTATGCAACTGACGTATAATAAGGGGTTAAAACACGAATGTGGGTTTAATAGTATCACATGATTATAGTAAAAAATAAAAGCACTTTATCAGTGCACTAAACCAGATTCGTAGATAACTGTATATTTTTGCGATAACAGTGAACTGCCGTGATTTTAATAGCTTCTCGATTTTGATACCAATTTATTGGTGCCTGCGGATTTTTTTGAATTTTTCAATACACTTCGTCGAAAACTGGTTCATATTGCACTACGATTAGGTTCACTATGCAATGTATTTATTAATATTTCATTTTCCCGCACGTGTGCGGGAATAAAAATTGCCACAGATAACTTATTCCTAATACTTAGTCCAACTTGGTTCAATGCCTCTATTCACAACTCTCTATTCGGAGGTGAATGTCTTTTTTAATCTCGGCAAAGAGCTATGCGTGTTTACGGCGTTAATATTTTTTGAATATTTAAATAATGTTTATAAATAGAATATCATCAAAAACTATGATTATTACAATAAAAAAAAAACGTTTATGAACAAATTAACATTTGTTTTTGTTCTAAACTCGAAAATATTTGAATTTTCGATTTTTCATATTAGGCTGTTTATCGGCTTTATGCCTTTGCTTCTCCTTCAACCTGGCGAAAGCAAAGCGCGAAAAAAAAAGAAAATTTAAATCATAGAATCCTAATAATTCATGACAAAATTGTTTTCCGTTATTTTAATTTATTTCTTCAAAAGTGTATTGAAAAACGTCGTTTGATACTCGTGGACATTTGTTATAGCAGGTCTCAGCTCAAAAACAACCTCGCCTCCGGCTTGGGTGTTAATTCCGCCTCGAATGCAATAACAAACGTTCTCCACTTGTATCAAAATGTACTATAGTTACATTTATAATCTAGAAGACTAAAGTTAGTATACCTCCGCCGCGAATTCGCGAAACCGCGAAACCGAGTCAGTTGAATTGCACCACTGCGGTTTCGCTGCTATACAGGGTGTAAGGGACAGCCTCCGCAGACTGATGCCATGATGGTGTGAATTCAGTACATCATACTAAGATGACCGGTACATGAAATTATTTCAGGAACGTTATGGGAATCCAATAAACCTGATTTGTTTGTCAGGTGTTTTTGTGCACAAATCGGAGCGTCTGTTACTGGTTGGGAGGGGTAGGTAATAGGTATGCGGTGAGTTCGATGAACTCTGTAGATAAACAGAAAGTGATTTCACGCGTCGTTCGTTAGAGTATTCCAACATCCATTGCTGGTTTTTTTTTTTACATAAATGGAGTTCTGCGAACACACAATGTAATTTTACAAGAAAATTTAGCTGAAAAAACTATTAAAAAAATTAAAATTTTCCTGAGAAATTTTCCGGTGGAATATGAATTATGATTCAAAATAAGGAGCTGAATGCACCCTGTTGGTTTGCGGGGGGCTGAGTTGTCCTTAGCCCCTTACGGTCTCGGTATGTAAACGGTAAGATACTCCTTTGTAAGACTGGTTGTCAGACTTTCGGGCTTCTGACGACCCGTAACGACTGTCAAAGATTCACGAATGACAGCTGGGACCAACGGCTTAACGTGCTTTCCGAGACACAGTCTCGATATGTAAAGATGGTCACCCATCCACTGATCAACCCCGGCAAGCGTAGCTTAACCTGGTGGATCGACCCGTGCGGCTGTTATTACTTAGCCACGAACTCCTCCATAGTGACTAATTGAATATTATACAAAATTATGTAAGTATTGAATATCTGTTTGTAGATTGGGAACGTTAGAGATATACCTACCTACGAAGTTTAATTTAATTTTTGTTTTAATAATCTGTTGAAGTTTATCCAGTGTAAGTACATATTTTATCCCCTAGTTTAATTTGCTATCGTACCTATTTAATTTTCACTGTGTGCAAACTTAGCTTATTAATTTTTATTAAATTATTAACACATAAAAGAAATAACAAAGTATTTTCTTTCAACCTCTGCTCATATTTCCAATTTTCTTTCTACTAAACCACTAAAATAGAGAACATAAAACAAAAAAATATAGTAAGTACCTAACTACCAATAACAAATGAAGTGAACGATTTCCACATTGAACTCAAAAAACTATAGCCATCTCTCTTCAATGTCGTTATGCTTGAGCGGGACGGCAAACATGTTGTTAGCACGTGCGATGAGAAATCAAAATGGCCGACGACCTTGAAAAACTATGAACTGATAAAGAAGAAATTTCCAACTACGAGCTATTGTAGTGCACCTAAGAGTGCACCTTTATTTCCTTTTTGCATTTTCCTTTATAATTCTGGAAAATTGTTTTCGTTGTGGTAGCTATATTTTTTCAAGAGGAAAATGGTTGATGAGGAGTGTTGAAAATCTCTATTGGAAATGGCAATCTTTTTGTTATTGCTTCGTAAAACGATATAATAAGGCCTCTGAAAACATATGAAAAATCTGGGCAAGTTAAAAATAAGAAGAGCTATAAAAAAAACCGGCCAAGTGCGTGTCGGACCACGCACAATGAAGGGTTCCGTAGTTGAAAAGAATTTAACCAAAAAACCAAACTTGACATTGTGATCCCAAAAAAAAAAAAAAAAATATGTGATAAAATTTCAAATTAACAATGTTCGGACTTTTTCCTTTACTAATGCTGTGAGACCTTGCTTTTTGCCGAATTTCATTATTGTAGGTCAACGGGAAGTACCCTATAGGTTTTCATTTACTTGCGAGTATCAAAATATGTCGCATAGGCCGTATTTTTTTATTGCGTTGACTTAGAAGTTTGATTTTTTTAGAACTCCAAGGGACCTGCGTATTTAATATTAATTTCAACTTTATATCTTCACACGTTCCTGAGAGAAAGGATCTTGACAGGCAGACAGACAGACGGACGAACAAGTGATCCTATAAGGGTTCCGTTTTTTCCTTTTGAGGTACGGAATCCTAAAAATAACTTTGTTTCCATCTTTTACAATAACTCTAGCATCTTTTTGATAGGAAAAGGTTAGGCAGATTGATGAGAATTTGAGACATAACAATATCTATGTAGGCTTTTGTAGGGCTTTTGCCCTACAAAAGCCTCTTCTGACACAGAGAAGGCATGAGCATTGGTCATCACATTCCGATACGATACAAGAAGAAAGCCTATGTAGAAAGTGGATATTTTGAAGCTGATAAAGGTTTACGGCTAGGTGTGTATAGTATCTCGATCAATCAAAGAGAGGCACCTACCTTTAGAGAGTTGTAGCGTTAAGCGTTTCTTTATGATTGATCATGACATAGGAAAAGATCTATATACCTAGGTAGGTACTGTGACGGCTCGAACCTCACAGCGGGAGGCTAACTACTTTGTAATAAAAAGACAGTAGTGCATAGAAGAAATGTGGCTGAAGCCCGCTATATTAATATAAGAATCAAATTATAATACACTCCCTAGGTCCTACGCGGAGCCCTAGCTATCCGCTATCTGTCAAATCTTATAAAAAAGCCACCATCACTTTTTTATAAGAGTATTCGATGTTTGAATGATCGGAATGTCAGCCAGTTATCCATACTAGGGCTTGTACACAGCAAAACCTCTACATGAGCTACGCCCACCCTTGAATAAAAGGATTAACGTAGTCAACTTCAAAATAAAACTTTTATTCAGACGAAGACATTCGATTATACGGACAAAACCTACCTAAACCTAAAAAATAGACACCCTACCTAACTCCGGGAAAATGGCGACAATATGAGGGATTGTACTTCTAGGTACAGGCTCAGTTCTGGACTGATTCTTATATTAATATAGCGGTCTTCAGCCCCATTTCTTCTATGCACTACTGTCTTTTTATTATAAGAATCAAATTATAATACACTCCCTAGGTCCTACGCGGAGCCCTAGCTATCCGCTATCTGTCAAATCTTATAAAAAAGCCACCATCACTTTTTTATAAGAGTATTCGATGTTTGAATGATCGGAATGTCAGCCAGTTATCCATACTAGGGCTTGTACACAGCAAAACCTCTACAGTACTTACCTTATATCTTTTTACGGTAAAAGAAGGGACGCGAGTTTTCTTTGAAAGATGCGTATTTTGAAGGCGAAAGCTCCAGGTACCAACTTTTACTATGGGAACAAACCAGAAATCGCAAAAAAAAAAAATCAGATGTTTGATGAATTATGCGAACATAAATGTACTGAACAGCTGATTTTTAGTAAAAGTTGATGTTCATAATAATGAGTGGGTACAATGAGCCCTTAAAATATTGCCACTGTTTACACTTACACCCTTAGAATTATAATCATTAAAATCGTCATTACAACTCTAAGTTCATAAATAATCCTAATGAATGACTATTTCTTGAAATCTTGACATTTAGGATTTTGTTGTAAGTATTACTGATTCTAATGATTATAATTAGGGTTCCGTACCAAAATGGTAAAAAAGGAACCCTTATGGTGTGACTCAGTCTGTCTGTCTGTCTGTCACAGCTGGATATCTCAAGAACTACTAATGCTATCAACTTGAAATTTGGAACAGTTTTAGATGACGTTTACCCAACTATTTTGCAAATAAGAAAGAAATAAAAATATTTATATTTTTTTTGCAACGGGGACTGAAAGAGGGTCTTAAAAATTCAAAGTGGGGTATCATATGAAAGGACGTTATTTGCACATTCTCAGACATTTTTTCAATTTTTTTTAAGCCGCATATTTTTCGACTTTTGGTGAACAATGTAAAAAAAATACCGCCCCCCCCCCCCCTTTATCTCCGAAGTTTGCAAATTGAAAAATCTGAAATTATTCTATGTGATAGAAGTTTATGTAAAGATTACAGGAAAAATAAAACGATGTCTTTAAATAGCACAGTTTTTCAGAAATCATCAACAAAAAGTACATATAAATGATGGTACGGAACCCTCGGTGGCGAGTCCGACTCGCTCTTGACCGGTTTTTTTTTGTAAATACAATGCGAACCATACTATATAATCAACATACAACCTAATACTGAACTAAAACAACCTAGTAGCACACTAGTAGGTAACTACTAACATGAAAATTGCAAAAAACGTAAGAAAATTTGAATTACGCGGGCTGCCTCCGATGAAAAATAGCAGGAGGTCTCAATCTCAAGTTGATGCCATAGACTTATAAAAAAGGATGGACTCCGCGCCACGCATATCGAAAGTGAAGCACAGTAAGTATGCCGGACCGTTTGTACAAACACGCCTCGCGCACACATTTACATCATAGTATGCCGACCGGCCGCCATTACGTGACACGAGCGACGGCGTCTTTGCAGGTACTCAAATCATGCACACATAGATCGGTACGGTGCTTCACTTTCGATATGCGCGGCGCGGAGTCCATCTTTTTTTATAAGTCTATGGTTGATGCGTGTATTTTTTATACAATTTAATTTATTTTTACATTCATAGCTTAAAATTGAAAGAATTAACTTTCTAGATCAGTGCTCGAAATTGTGAAAAGTGTGAAATATTGACACATATCGACTATAGAATTATTATCTATGATATATCTAATATTTGCTTACCATAATAAATTTTCTCTAAAAACTTCCTGTATCGTCACTATCAACTCAAACCATTTATTTCAAATAAACAAAAATTACAACCACTTTTTAATTGTCAAGGGGTCGGTCAGTCAGAACGATGAAGCTAGTCGCCCATTCCAAAGCGTAGCAGTTCCTATGGACAAGAACGGGCAAGAAACTTCACGGACACGCTTTTAAAAATAAAAATATGGATCAGTCAGTGGTTAGCCTTTTCTCTCACCTCTATGACAAAGGTGACTTTCAACATAAATGAAATGAATTCCTTACGAGACGCTGTTCTTAGGGTTCTGCTGGGTTGGTAAGGATCTTGGGGTCGGGCAAATTATTACTGGATTTTTCATTGTGAAAATCTTAGTAGCAGGCCGTACCCACAGTTAATGTTTATAGACCCCTACATCACGGGTCTTAGTTATAACCTCAGATCAACAAAAAAAGGAAGATGTAGCGCCGCCAACATCAAAAGTGAAGCCACCTTTTTATCTATGTGTGTGTCGAAAGGTTGCCATTTGTTAAATTGTTTCCCCATATTTTGGGGAATAATATTGTATTATGGCAGCCCTCGCAATTAATGTCACTGCGTTCGTTCGTTGAGGTTTTGTTCCAAGTAACCTAAAACTCATGAATAGTTTATTTAATAAAAAAACGATGGAGTGAAAAGTGATTCCATGAGACTTTTTATGTGATTTGCTATTGTTTTTACAAGTTTTCACTACACAGGCAAGCATAATTATTTTTTTTTGTAACTATGTTAACTAGACGACGACTCGTCACGTACTAAGAGCGGTGAGCATGGTTTTATTTGTATGTGTGTGCGTGAGCGTTTACTTGCAGGAGCACGGTTTTGTGGCTTCACTTTTGAACTTCGCGCCGCTCCATCTTCTTTTTTTGTTGACCTGAAATTATAACGTATCCGGCGCGGCGTAATGTGATAAATATGTTATTTTTATTTCGATTCTATGGGCCCATGGAAATCAAATCCCATTTTGATCACCTTTAATTTCGCCTCAATGCCCATAAATTCGTCACTCCAAGATTATTCTAAATATCTCCACCTCTTCTGCTTACCACACGTTGCTACAATATCTAGGTTATCAGCACACTTGACATCATGCGCAAACACACCTTATCGTAATGTTTTGGGACGCAGACGCACCAAATATTGTCAACACAGATATTATTTTAAATGGAAATTGGAAGCAGGTTTTGGGTTAAAAATTAGGATTTTGGATTTTGTGAGACCTGCCTAAGTTATGATTAGTACAAGAAGGGTTAGGCAGAGGTGGTGGCATAGGCAACTGAAGGAACACGGATGGGTTTTAGTCAGTAAAAGTCTGACACGCCCTTCCGCTCCACCCAGAGCGGGAGAAGTCATTTGATGATTTCCCATACACAAAAAAAAAGGTAATTTGTGGAGATAAATAAAAATTTTTTTTTTATTGAGTTTCTTTTTAAAGCTTGGTGGGATTTATGTGTCACTAAATTTCCCATATATAAAAAAAAGGTAATTTGTGGAGATAAATAAAATATATATATATCTTTTTTATTGAGTCTCTTTTTAAAGCTTGGTGGGTTTTATGTGTCACTAATACAAATAATTAAATAGCACATTTTGTTCTAGCAGAATTAATAAACTTTTTCCAAATTATTATAATAATTTAATATTCATGATTAACTTCCTAGCTGTTTTTTTTTAATTTTATGTTTTGTCTTTTAAAAGAATTCAACTTTCAGACTAACTGACCGACTCTTTGACAATTCAAAAGTGCCTGTAATTGGTTTAATATTGAAATAAATGCTTATAGTTTTTGAGTTTGAGTTTGATCCTTAGATAGTGTTTTTTCTGCTTTGTAGAAACACGTAACGATAACGTTACGTTAACAATATTCAAGCTAGGGGTACTGACAGCAATGTAAGGTGTTTATCGTCCGTTAACCCGATAGGAATGCAAATTCGTCACTACTCGAACTTGCACGGCACTTAACAGTTCAAAAGAAGAGGTCACACGTGACTTAAAGTTTAGAAAGAATGTTTATTTTGTTTTAAAAGACTGGCAGCAATGGCTTCATGGACAAAGTAGAGATTTTCTTATACCTATTTGTCAAAAATATCACGAAAATCTGGCAACATTATTCTCGAAATGTCACTTTGAAATTCGAACGTGTCGAGGGTGAATCCGCGATGATTTAGGTAAATAGGTACTTTACGGCCCTACATCGAAGCGTGGTTTAGCTCGGTGTGTAAGTGTAATACGACGACACGGTTGGCGCAGTGGTTGAGCGATTGACTGCTGCGCAGCATGTCGCGGGTTCGATTCCCGCACGGAACAAATATTTGTACGACCTACAAGTATTTGTTCCGAGTCTGGGTGTTTTTCTATCTATAATATGTATGTATTTACAAAAAAAAAAAAAAAAAAATGTATGTAAGTAGTTTATCAGCCATTCGTTACCATAACACAAGCATTAGGTTGCTTAGCTTGGGACTAGATGGCGTTGTGTGAAATGTCCAAGGATATTTATTATTTATTTATATTTAAATGGCGTTATGGCTGTGTGGCTGACACTGGCTTGGCCACCATCAGGGATTTTACTTTTGATAACACAAAGATTTAGTCGTTAATTAGTGGAAATTTGTCGCCAAATATCAGAATTTGTCGGTCACTGGTTCAAAAGTTATAAGGGGTCATTGGTGGCCGATCTGGAGAGAGTCTCCCCAGCTTGGCCACCTTTATATCTCAAAAACTAGGCCACCTAGCGAAGACCTGATGTCTAGTTTGACGCGCGAGATAAAAGACTCTCACGCGCACCGAAACTAGGCAAAATGCTATATTTATATCAATTTTTAGCTAAGTAATAAGTTCTCAACGTATTTAAATACCTTCGATCACCCAATTCTCTGACTGGTCTAAGATTAAAACTCTCCCACGGGCGATGATCATTTAAAAACATCATAAATCCTAGTACTACAAGTTTGTATGTTTGGATGTTTCTTAGTCATCAGGTATCATTATCACATAATAACGGCTGAACATATTTGGATGAAATTTGGCACACAGATAGTTTATAACCTGGATTAACACATTGGATATTTTTTATACCAATTTCCGTCATCCACGCGGGCAAACCCGCTGGAAAAAGCTAGTAGAAAATAAACATAGTAAAGGACGATGGCTGAATAAAATCGAAACTTGAACATTTGGGCTTGTTTACTTACTTCATGAAATAAATTCAGGGATCAATCAAAATAGAGGCGTAGTTATAGGGAATAGGGTTACAATTTGAATACGAGGGGACGTTGATCCGCAAAAAATAGATAAAATTGAACCTATCTCACGAACGAGTGACTGATAAAAATAATGATAGCAATATCATAACGGTATCTAGGAGATAAAACTAGCCAGAATTTACCTATCAATGACACCGACTTCCGAAATTAAAGTTTTTTTTCACTATGTAGTGTTTTTTTTGGAACTAGGTAGGTTGTTTTTTTTTGTCAAAACGTTTTTTTTTCTGAGTTGGTCGCACAGCTAGGATACCTTAACCAAATGGTGAGGTTAGGTTAGGTTAAAACTGTGACGAATCGCGGAAGAAACGCTAAATCCAAGGTGGTCGTAGTTACTTGGCTACGAGTATTTACTTATTTTTAGGACTCCAAAATAAGAATCTTCTAATAGAGGCTCACAAAAAAGGCGCATTCATTATACAGTAGTTGCGTGCCATAGTTTAGGGGTAGGTTCAGGATCGATAAAGGAACCCGGGAAAAAAAAATAAAAAAAAAAATAAAAAAAAAATATTGTAAGATCAACCTAATTTAGTACCTATTAACTTAAAATAACAATCGTTTAGAATTAAAATTATTTTATTTGTTTAATATGCTTTAATTACTTACCTATAAGTCTATAACTAACGCGATATCAGTTTGTAGTTCACTTCTCACAGCCCTATTCAGACGAAAGGGCCGGCGCATTATTTGCTACTGAAAACGGCTCGCTACAATTTTAATTGTAAACAATTGCTATTTTCAGTTAGTATAGGTACTAAATTAGGTTGATCTTTTTTTTTATGTTTTTAGTTTGTTTTTAGGGTTCCGTACCAAAATGGTAAAAAAGGAACCCTTATGGTGTGACTAAGTCTGTCTGTCTGTCTGTCTGTCTGTCACACCTGGATATCTCGAGAACTAATAATGCTATCAACTTGAAATTTGGAACAGTTTTAGGTAACGTTTACCCAACTATTTTGCAAAAAAGAAATAAATAAAAATATTTATGTTTTTTTTGCAAAAGGGACTGAAAGGGGGTCTTAAAAATTCAAAGTGGAGCTACTAGGGCATGTGGGGTATCATATGAAAGAAAGCTATTTGCACATTCTCAAACATTTTTTTTCTTTTTTTTAGGCCCTACAGTTTTCGACTTTTGATGAAAAATGTTAAAAAAAATACCGTTCCCCCCCTTTTTTTTTTTTTTTTTTTGAGCGTGGGAAATCATCAAATAACTTCTCCCGCTCTGGGTGGAGCGGGACGGCGTGTCAGACTTTTACTGACTAAAACCCACCCGTGTTCCTTCATTTGCCTATGCCAGGGCCGCGGTAACCACCGTTCCCCCCCTTATCTCCGAAGTTTGCAAAGAAAAAAATCTGAAATTATTCTATATGATAGAAGTTTATGTAAAGATTACAGGAAAAATAAAACCATGTCTCTAAATAGCATACTTTTTCAGAAATCGGAACGGAACCCTCGGTGCGCGAGTCCGACTCGCTCTTGACCGGTTTGTTTTTTTATGTTTTTAAATTTTAAATTCTTATTTTTCCTGGGTTCCTTTATCGTTACTGAACCTACCCCTACGCTAGGGCACGCAATTACTTTAACACCCTGTATTAGAGTGTTCAATAATATTTTTAGGAAAGCAAAATTGGAATTATTTGCGATTCGATTAACCCGTCATAATCCGTCTGAATCTATGGGGTTCATACGATACGCAAACATTTGTTATACTTAAATGCCGTGGTAAAAATATTTGCCCGCCAGCAAGATGCTAGCGGGCTAGAATTTTCCTTAGCTAGCGGAATAGAAATGAAGTGAGGGTCATACTTTAGTTTAAAAAAGACAGTGGTACAGTAGTACCCCAGTAATAAGGCGCGTCGTGAATCTTCGTTCGCACGGAAAAGAAAGTATGGCCCCGAAGATTAACGAGAATACTTAAAACTTACAATCAACCTTAGATCACTACTATAAGGTTCATAATACACTGCAGCTGTTAGTTCCGTCTCACTCGCAAGTATGGCGGCTGTCAAGTGGCGCGCGCTAACATGGCGGCAGCTACCGACCAATAGCGGTACAAGAAAAAGCGTGGAGCGTGCCGATTGGTCAATAGCATTTCCCGCGCTTTGAAAATTCATCTTCTGCGCAGGTACATCGATAAGCCATATTACTTGGGTACTCCTGTAGCGGGCTAGAATTTTCCTTAGCTAGCGGAATAGAAATGAAGTGAGGGTCATACTTTAGTTTAAAAAAGACAGTGGTATCATACTCTAGTCTAAACATTACTTCGAAATACGAAACGGTGTCTCGTGTGAATCCGCGATGATACTAAAACTTTTTTGAAGGAGGAGCTCGTGGCTAAGTAATAACAGCCGCACGGGTCGATCCGTCAGGTTAAGCTACGCTTGCCGGGGTTGGTCCGTGGATGGGTGACCATCTTTACATACCGAGACTCCTCCGTGCCTCGGAAAGCACGTTAAGCCGTTGGTCGCCGCTGTCATCCGTGAATCTTTGACAGTCGTTACGGGTCGTCAGAAGCCCGAAAGTCTGACAACCAGTCTTACCACGGGGTATCGTATTACCCAGTTACTGGGTTGTGGAGGTCAGATAGGCAGTCGCTCCATGTAAAATACTGGTATTCAGCTGCATCCGGTTAGACTGGAAGCCGACCCCAACATAGTAGGGAAAAGGCTAGGCAGATTGATTTTGACTAAAACTTTTTTGAACTGATTAAAAAAAAAAACACTTTAATTTTGGAACTCAGTGTCTTTGGATCTGCATTTTAGTTTTTTGCCACCGGCTTCCGGAATTAAACTTATTTTTCACTTTTTACAAAGTACAGTCAGCAACAAAAGTCGATTAACACTTTAGGTTTTTAAATCTTAATTATTGAGCAAGATATTTAATTAAAATCGGAACAGAAGTAAAATAATTTAAAGATCTACTAGACTCTTAGGTGTTTTAGGAGAAAAGGAGATAATCAAATCATTTTGTATTAATTTACATGATGTGTAAAAGTAGCAGTGTTAATCGACTTATGTTGCTGACCGTACCTAGTGTTTATTTTGGAAGTTTTTTGCACATTATGTTTACATGAGATATTTACAGAATACTTGTGCGTAGCCATCCCGTAGACAAAGCTGCGATAAAAAACCGGTCAAGAGCGAGTCGGACTCGCACACCGAGGGTTCCGTTCCGATTTCTGAAAAAGCGTGCTATTTAGAGACATCGTTTTATTTTTCCTGTAATCTTTACATGAACTTATATCACATAGAATAATTTCAGATTTTTCTCTTTGCAAACTTCGGAGATAAGGGAGGGGGAACGGTATTTTTTTTTACATTTTTCATCAAAAGTCGAAAACTATGTGGCCTAAAAAAAGAAAAAAAATGTTTTTGAGAATGTGCAAACAGCGCTCTTTCATATGATACCCCACATGCCCTAGTAGCTCCACTTTTAATTTTTAAGGCCCCCTTTCAGTCCTTGATGCAAAAAAATATAAATATTTTTATTTCTTTCTTATTTGCAAAATAGTTGGGTAAACGTCATCTAAACCTGTTCCGAATTTCAAGTTGATAGCATTAGTAGTTCTTGAGATATCCAGCTGTGACAGACAGACAGACAGACAGACAGACTGAGTCACACCATAAGGGTTCCTTTTTTACCATTTTGGTACGGAACCCTAAAAAACTATCGTGTGATTTGTACAAGACTCAAATATTGTTATTTATATCTTATCCGTGTTTTTCCTAATTCATTGACAGTTGTATGACAGATTGGGCACTTATCTGTACTAACCTCGTTTCAGAAGAGAACGACGAACTATGTACACATACGTCAGGCTAAACTATTGGTACATACGGCTACACATCAAGCTATACATTTCCAATATAAGCTGACCTCTTCTAACTATGGCGGAAATCATCAATGCGAGATCAGCTTATTCTGGAAAAGCTTGTTATGTAGACGTGTGATAGTATTATTTTGGTATTAACCATTTTTAACCGACTTCAAAAAAGGAGGTTCTGTATTCGACCCGTATGTATGTTTGTTTGTTTGTCCGCAATTTTCTCAAAAAACCAATTTTGTTGATTCTTTCACTAACGTAATCTCATACTTTCAGGAAGGTTTTAGTATAAGTATAATACATTATGTAATTATTCTTATGTACGAAGTTATATGCATAAATGTACTGTATCTCCGGCATGTCTAAGCCGATTTTGAGGATTTTCTTTTCATTCGGCATGGGCTTACTTATGTAATTGTATATTCAACTAAAAATGAAAAAAAAAAAATTACTTTAAAAAAAAAGTAAAAAACGACTTCAAAAACCAAAAACGAATAAAATAATTTTCATAAAAAACTTAACAGCTTCTGAAGTCGGTGTCTTCAATTCTTCAATAGACTTAGCTTGGAACCGACTTCAGAAGCTGTTAAATATTTTATGAAAGTTAAGTATTTTATTCGTTTTTGATTTAAAAGAGTGTCCGTGGAGTTTTTTGCCCGTTCTTCTCCATAGAGATCTACGTTTTGGAATGGGCAACTAGCTTCAACTTTCTGACTTCCCTACCTACTGACCGACTCTTTGACAGTTCAAAAGTGCCTGTAATTGGTTTAATTGAAATAAATGCTTTGAGTTTGAGTTTGAAGTCGGTTTTTACTTTTTTTTAAAGTAAATATTTGAAAAACGAATCCGTGATCTTTATTTTTTTTTTAATGTGGCTATTTAACTTATCTATGGGTCTTAAGGTTGATGCACCACGGTAGCCCGCGAAATTCAAAATTTCTTAATTTTTTTGCAATTTGTAGGTCAGTGTGAGCTTGTATGTTGATTAAAATATGATTCGCGGCCGTAGCTAATATGGCTTTACAGAATTATAATAATTAAAATCAGCAATACAGCTCCATAACTTAGCATTTACCTCAAACCTCATGATTTCATGAAATCGCTAGATTTGAGGTAAATGCTAACTTATGGACTTGTATTGCTGATTCTAATGATCATAATTCTGTAAAGCCATATTAGCTACGGCCGCGAATCATATTTTAATCACCATACAAGCTCACACTGACCTACAAATTGTAAAAAACGTAAGAAATTTTGAATTTCGCGGGCTACCCTGACGCTTTCGTCTTAAGGCACATTCGCCGTCTTAAAATAAATTGAGCAAAGCGTTACATTGCGACTATTGACTTCGGTTAACAAAACTCTGTCATGTGCGACAGTTTCAAGGGAAATGAATCCTGTCATTCGTGCCACAATAATGACAAAGTCTTCCGGCCACTTCCGGAGTCCCTTTACAATATGACAGCTGTCAAAATGGAGGGTGTGTCTGCAAACATTACTTACAGTTAATTTGTTGAATATCTGTCATGCGATAGATTTTTGAATAAATAATAGTTTGATTATTACATTTGACAGCAGATATAGGTACTGATTTAATCATGCTTTTGGAAATCATGTGGGGCATATTGTCATTCGTTTTTAGGGTTCCGTACCTCAAAAGGAAAAAACGGAACCCTTATAGGATCACTTCGTTGTCCGTCTGTGTGTCAGTCTGTCAAGACCCTTTTTCTCAGCAACGCGTGGAAGTATCAAGTTGACATTAATGTTAAATATGTAAGTTTACGGTCCCTTGAAGCTATAAAATAATCAAGCTTCTATGTCAATGCATTATAGACATAAATGGCCATTTATGCCACATATTTTTGATACTCGAAAATAAATCGAAACCTTTTGCTTACTTCCCGTTGTCCTAGAATCATGAAATTTGGCAAGAAGCAAGGTCTCACAGCACAAGTAAAGGCAAAAGTCCAAAAATCTTTCATTTGTAGTTTATATCACATACGTTTTTTTTTGTGAAGGAAGATAAATTTATCTCAACTACGAAACCCTTTGTGCGTGGCCCAAGACGCACTTGGCCGCTTTTTTTATTTAATAATTTGCCTAGCCATGACCAACTGCTTAACGTGCTTTGTGAGGGACGGAGGGGTCTCGGTATGTTATATGGATCTTCACCCATCCACGGACCGACCTCGGTAAGCGTTGCTTAGCTGTTATTATTTGGCACCACCTCATTAATTATTTTGAATTGCCAAAAGATTATTGGTCAATAATCATTTATTCATTAAGTAACAATCATTTGTATTTGAATTTGCACACAAAAAACATTGATTTTACAAAATTATTTCAATTTCATATATGCTATACAATAATTCTAAATAATACAATTATGAACTACAAATCTCCAATGGCATACAGACATTTTGTCTATCAGGAAATTTTTAAGTTTTGTTTTAAAAGAACTAGAGTACCTAAGTACTATTTACAAACTCTATTTTGTTATAACTACCGCGTGTGGTATAACAACCCACTATAAAGTAGAAAATAGATAATACTTTGAGAGATCATCTGGGCGATGATAAGAGGCTTATCATAGTGGCTGATAAGGAGATAAGGCGTGATAAGGGGAGCAAACAGGTATGTTTCGACAAAACTGTCTGATACTCGTTATTTTAAAAGGGCTATGGTGATAACTGACCTTTTTAGACATATGGGTATTATTTACAAGGCAGATGTGAGTGGAAACGAAATATAGCAACACATAACAATACAACAACAACAATAACATAGTATAACAATATAGCACATATAACATAAAGGAAGATCTATAGGAGGTCTATATTATATCTATACCAGAAAGATTTAGGTAGTGAAATAAAGGTAAAAAATCTTGATGTGTCTTTTATCTTTTTTATTTTAAAACCTCAGTTTAAAAATAAAATGCAAATAAAAACCAATGTAAATACAACAATAATGATTACTAAATCAATGGAACTATTAGTTTAAGCAGTAGTTTATTTGTTTAGTATGTGTTTGTGTAAAAAGTCACATCAAGATTGTTTACCTTTATTTTACTACCTACCCTAAACCTTTCTAGTATATTATAGGGAGATATTTATAGACCTTATCGGTGATGTTGTTCAGAAAGGTCAGGTGCGTAGTACTCGCAACCAGTGTGCGTGTATGACCAGTGCGGCTAAAACGGCCACTTTGGCAGAATCATAATAGGATAATAATGTATTATGAATCATATTTAAAATCGTAAAACGGTCACAAACTGACAATTCATAATTTATCTGCGTACAATTCATAGCACGCAATTCATCTGTTTGACAGTTTTGTATGGAGATTCGTAAAATGGTCCACAAATTATGAATCGCTTTATTGAGCGCAGGCCACACCGCCAGCTAGCGAGCGGGCGGGTGGGCTAGGCGGGCGAACATCGTTTCGCTACTTCGGTCAGCTCGCGGTGTGAACCGAAGTACCTATGTAATAAGAGGTGAAACGATGTTCGCCCGCCTAGCCCGCCCGCCCGCTAGCTAGCGGTGTGGCCTGCGCTTTAAAGTTTAATGTCAAATACGTCAATCATAATAAATTGCTGGGAATTCAGGAAATTAATCGCTTTTAGAGGAATTGCTTAATGTGACCGTTTTAGGCCTCCAGATGTATGAACGTAAACGAGGCTAAAGGTAAGTATGTAATAAGATGAAAGCGCGTATGTTGTCACCTCTCTCGCTTACACGCGACCAAATTAAGAACGTTATTTGTTTATTTATTTATTTATTTATTGCATTCCTGTTGTCTACAAGATGTTAGGTAGGTAGGTACATAGTTAAATGAAAAGATGCTTTTTTAAAAAATGTAATCAACTAAAAGGACCAGTACATAATGTTAATTTAATAGGTAACTATCAAAAACACATTTTTATTGTGGCATATTATATAACACAATAGAAATGTGTTTTTAATAATTAGGTACCTAACTATTAAATTAACATTATTTACTAGTCCTTATTTTTCGAAAAAGCATCTTTTCATTTAACAATCTTAAAAATTTGGTCCCGTGTAAGCGACAGAGGTGAGAAAATGCGACAGCCCCTTCATTCTTTTCTCCATGGACAGCCCTCATAAGTCGTTGGTCCCGGCTGTCATTCTTGGATATTCGGCAATTGATACGGGGTAGGTACTTAAGTCTTTTGACCTCAAATAGCAGAAGAAATAACCTACAAGTAGTAAACTATTGCACAAAGACCCATTATTATGTAACTAGGCTCGAGTACATTATTTCAAGATAAGAAAATAAAACCTTATTGCTAAAAGCCAATGTATGTAAATGAAAAACGAAAGAAAAGAACAACACGCAGCATGGCAAAACGACAATTTCTCCAACTTAAAAAAAAAGTAACAACTTCCGCCTTCGTTCTGTTCTATTTTTGAATAGCTAAGCTAACCTAATTTCCCGCGTCGCGCTCTGCGATTGGCTGCATTGTGGATGTTGTCAGAGTTGGCAATTCTGGTAAGGTTGTTCATACGAGTAAGTATGCCATAGATTTTCTGTGAAGTAAAGTTTGAGGAAAATGTAACTTCTTTTATTTTAGGGCTGATTTTTCATTAGTCGGATAACTGTTTCTGAGGAATAAATATTTCTATTTGATAGCTTTTCTATAGAAAATATATGTCAAACTGCCATGTTTATTCGTCAGGTAAAAGTTATTTGACTAAGTATTGAAAAATCAGGCCTTAGTAAATTTAAAATCAGTTAGTAAATAGACAATGTTGTGATCAATGACGTATTATAGATAGACGTGTCATACACGAACATCAGTGCTTTCAAAAACAGCGTAAGCCATGATGTACCAACATACCATTATAATATACTGGCCGCAAAGAAAAGGAAAGACGCATGCCGAAACCTGTTGTAAGAAAGAGATGAATATACTTATTTAATTACGTCACTAGCTGCTGCATGTTCACTGGCGCGCGTGCGTGACTGATATCACGCCGGGCAATTGCCCTTCATTTAATTTGCCATTTTTGAGCCCGGGTAACGCATCTAAAGGTAATATATCATTGGTTGTGATGACATAGGATGTCCTGTGATTCCGCCAAAATGTTGATATTTTCTGCTGTTTGGGCAAAGCTGAAATAAAAATCGTCATTGAAAAATGTAATAAACTGCGCTCTCTTTTTTTCGCATGTGGAAGTAATTGACTCTGTCACTTTCTTATTCCCGCCACAGTTCGTTTTTTACATAAATCACCTTAAGGTGATACAAAAAAAGTGAACTGGGCGGGAATAAGAAAGTGACAGAGTCAATTACTTCTACATGCGAAAAAAAGAGAGCGCAACAACGCGCTGGAACCAAAATAAAAGCGCCAAATGAAATAAAAATTGTTTAAAAATAAATTAAGCTATCTATCAAAATTATGTTCAGCCAGAATTTTCAATTACATAATACGCACATTTTAAATGCAATTTTGCAATGAAACTACTTAGGATTTTAGAATTATAGAAAAAAAACATAAAAAGTAGAGGTCTTTTCGGAATTAAATTCTATCGAGGAAATTTAACCCAATCGTGTTTTCCTTCAGTCAAAGTATTAATCAAATAGTCAATAAACATATATCCAAAAATTAAATCCATACATGCTGCAATAGTGAAATAAATGGTTACGAAAAATCCTCCAATTTATTTTGGTAGCGCCTTAAGGTGATTGCGCTGTGTAGCCCGCGAAATTCAATTTTTTTTGGGTTTTTTGTAATTTGCAGGTCCATAGCAGAAATCTAACGAATCTGCACGAAATCTAACTTAAAGAGAATACATGGGTTCAACGAAATTGGTCAAGTCTGTTATTCGCCAAATCGTCTTTTTGTCCAATTACGAAATTTACCATAATACGCTATTGGTAAAGTGATTTAAGTACAATCAACAGTAAAAATGAAAGTACCTCATGATACCTATTTTTTTATTAACTCATTTATTCAATTCATATAATTTATTTACATTGAATTGGCACCGACCTGCAAATTGCAAAAAAAACTTTAAAAAAAGATTGAATTTCGCGGGCTACCACTGCGCATCACCCTCCTTAGGGTTGATGCGCCAGGGTAGCCCGCGAAATTCAAAATTTCTTAGGTTTTTTGCAATTTGTAGGTCAGTGTGAGCTTGTATGTTGATTAAAATATGATTCGCGGCCGTAGCTAATATGGCTTTATAGAATTATAATCATTAGAATCAGCAATACAACTCCATAAGTTAGCATTTATCTCAAATCTAGCGATTTCATGAAATCATGAGGTTTGAGGTAAATGCTAACTTATGGAGTTGTATTGCTGATTCTAATGATTATAATTCTGTAAAGCCATATTAGCTACGGCCGCGAATCATATTTTAATCAACATACAAGCTCACATTGTCCTACAAATTGCAAAAAACGTAAGAAATTTTGAATTTCGCGGGCTAGCCTGGCGCTTTCGCCTTAATGTTATTAATTTTCAGTTTGTGATGTTATAAGGGCTGTCTTTATAACAATTGTGCAGCATTGTAACTAAAAAGTGTGAACACAATATTATCAGCTATAGGAAATATGATCTTATCTGACTGACATGATGACAGATATTGTCCTATTTATGTAATCTATTATCAAGGGAATCAGTACAAACATTTGCGCTCCTAAAAATATAATAAATAAATAAAATAAAGTCAACGCAATAAAAAAATACGGCCATTTATGCGACATATTTTCACACAATCCGTTGACCTAAATTGAATCATGAGATTTGCCAAGAAGCAAGGTCTCACAACACAAGTAAAGGAAAAAGTCCGAAAATTATTAATTTGTAATATAATCATGTAAAAAAAATTTTTGGGAGTACTATGTCAAGTTTGTTTTTGGGATAGGTACCTACCTACTTAAATTCTTTTCAACTACGGAACCCTTTATTGTGTGTGGTCCGATTCGCTCTTGACCGGTTATTTGAACTTCACATTATGCCTGTTTTGTGGTCTTAAAAATATACTATTTACAACCGGTTGGAACGAAGTTCCGGCTCTATATTAAAATCTAAAATGAATTATTATCTAATAATTTATAATTAATGAATAATTTGTAATATTTACTTACCTAAACTTTAAATTTAAATTTTATATGGGTGTATTCCTGAAACAAAAATTATTTGATTTGATTACTAAAATTTCGTAATGGAAAACATTTATAACACTGCCCGACACGGGAATCGAAGCCAGCACCCCACGCTCACCAGTCGCAAGCGCAACCACGAGACCACCGGGACAGTAGTAGAACTATTTTACGAAGCTGTCAAAGGATGATTACAGGATCTATCTGTCAATACAGTTTCCTATTTCGATGTGACTTCCTGAAATCCATTTTGTGTTTATTCTTGTAACAAGTCAATCAACACTATTCACTAACATCAATCATCATTATTCATAAAAAACTAAAACGCTCTTTAAACTTATTTTAGTTATAGAAATGTTTTGTCTTCTTCTTTCAAACTCAAATCATGATAGTTGTGATGCCTGGGTAAAAACAAAAGAAATCCTATTTAGTCCGTCAGTCAGATAATAAAATAGTACATTTTGATACAAGTGGAGAACGTTTGTTATTGCGTTCGAGGCGGAATTAACACCCGAGCCGTAGGCGAGGTTGTTTTTGAGCCGAGAACTGCAATAACAAATGTCCACGAGTATCAAACGACGTTTTTCAATACACTTTTGAAGAAATAAAATAAAATAACGAACAATATTTTTGTCATGAATTGTTATGAAACTATGATTTAAATTTTCTTTTTTTTTCCGCGCTTTGCTTTCGCCAGGTTGAAGGAGAAGCAAAGGTATAAAGCCGATAAACAGCCTAATATGAAAAATAGAAAATTCAAATATTTTTGAGTTCAGAACACAAATAAATGTTAATTTGTTCATAAACGTTTCTTTTACTGTAATAATCATAGTTTTTGATGATATTCAATAATATAAATATTCAAAAAAATATTAACGCTGTAAAGACGTATAACTATTTGCCGAGATTAAAAAAAAAACATTCACCTCTGAATAGAGAGTTGTGAATAGAGGCATTGAATCAATTTGGACGTATAAGTATAATTTGGAAGTATAGGTATAAGTTATCTGTGGCAATTTTTATTCCCGCACACGTGCGAGAAAATAAAAAATCGCACGCGTGTGAAATACATTGCATTGTGAACCTAATCGTAGTGCGATAAGAACCAGTTTTCGAGGAAGTGTATTGAAAAAATATTAGACACGTATTTTTTGCTTTATCTTGATATAATAAAAAAATAAAAATAAAATAAAATTAAAGTTGGGGAGTGGGGCCTCGCTACGTTACAACTACGTATAAAATCTAGCTAGGTGTGACGTCATGCCATATTTTGACCTCAATGTATCGGCGTAATCTTTAGGTATATTACTTAAAAAAAGAAAAAATAACATGTCCAATTAGTTATTTATGCAACTGACGCATAATAAGGGGTATTAAAACACGAATTCGCCTCGTGTGATAATAGTATCACATGAGTGTTTTAATACCTAATTATGTACAGTTGCATACAAGACTTTATCTACATCCATGTTATGAATCCTCTATAAAAGGTTCTGAAACAGTTTTTTGCAATACCAATACTCGTATCGAACATGGCGGCCGGCGTCATAGTATACCACGTGAATTCGAATAAGTTCTTTTTTAAAATTACGGCGCTGTTGTAGTGAAACGCGCGTGCATTACAATGTTCTTTTTTTGAAAACGAGTTGCATTATGAAATTCAGTACAACATTATAACACCCGTTTGGATGCTATTATGGTTACTATGACACTGGCTGTTTTAATGTTGGCAATAAGCTAACTGTTTCGGAAACTTTTATATAGGATTTATAGCATGGGTGTAGATAATTTTTTTAATAATCTACATGACGGAAAAAAAAATATTGTAGTCATCATCCCTATTCGAAAGAAATTGACAAAACACTTCTATAACTGAAATAGGTTTAAAGAGCGTTTTAATTTCTCGGAGCTACAGTCTTCAAATTTTCACAGCATGCATCTTGTTGTCCAAAGTCATACTAATTTATTAGCAAAAAATATTTTTAAACGTTTTAATGACACATACATAATTATTAGGTATAATCAAATGTAAATAAACTATGAAAAAAAATCTTGAATTTGTGTTTAAAATACGAAGGAACCTTTTTCCGACCTATTAGAATATATTATTATACTTAAGTACGAGGGAAAACAGCTTAAATTACCATTAGAAGTTTAGGTGTCGAAATATCTTTCATAAAGTATCGAATAATAAAACCGCCTTACAACTCCTTAAATATTGTAAGGACGCCCCAAAAGTTAAATTAAGTACAAAATTCTGTAGTCTCATCACTTTCCATACATTTTGCAACATCCGCAGTGACCTACATACTTAGGGGCGACCTACTTAAGAGTCAGCCTGTATATCCCCGATTAGGAGCGGCATGTATATACACGATTAGGGGCTGTATATCGAAACAGTGTAATTAGGGACTTCTTGAGTAAGTTTGGGATCATAAAAGTTGTTTTATGTAGCAGGTACCTATTAATTAATCTTTACTATGCTGAAGGCAACTGTCAAAATGGCGCTGTGGTAGCTAGTTCCCAACACAAGCTAATAATACAAGGCGTGAGGTGGTTTTATTTTATTTTTGCGCAAATGACGCGTTGTTGTGTTCCTAAATACTCCGAAATTGGAGTCCACCGTTTCCCGAGAGACTCTAAAATTAGAAGATTGTGGAATAAAGCTATATTCGTAAAGATTAAAAAAAAAATTAAACAGACTTCGAACCGTTTCGAAGAAAGTGATTACAAGGAAATATTTAAGGTTTTAAATTCCGACACTTTCCATGTCAAATACTTGATTATAAATATTGAAATTACCGAAAACAACGAAATAGTGAAATAAAACCAAACTCATGAATGAACGAAATGTCAACTCTAAGCCTTAGGGACCTAGCTATGATCACGCCATCTACAATTAGCTTTGCTCGACCTTCCCCATCCCCATTATAATAATGCTGAAGAGTTGGTTTGTTTGAACGTGCTAATCTCTGGAACTACCAGTCGGATTTGAAAAATTCTTTTTGCATTTCATAGCTCAGTTCTTGAGGAAGGTTATAAGTGGTTTAGCATCACGCTATGATACTGAGGAGCCGAGCAAAAATAAAAAACGCTAAGTGAAACCGAAGTAAAAGTGCGGCCGGGCGATCCGGACAGACGGGGAAAAAGATATTACCCGGACAAGTCAAGTTGCTAAGCCAACTAGGTTCAACTCGAATCTGCTACACGAAAGGATGTATCAGAAAGGTGTGATCAAACGGGTGTGGTACAGACCATCAACCTGAACTACTTTCGCCATGGGACCAAAATCGTAAAATCGTCATAAAATTATCAGCTACACCATAGACTTATAAAAAAAGATGGACTCCGCGCCGCGCATATCGAAAGTGAAGCACCGTGCCGATCTATGTGTGCATGATTTGAGTACCTGCAAAGACGCCGTCGCTCGTGTCACGTAATGGCGGCCGGTCGGCATACTATGATGTAAATGTGTGCGCGAGGCGTGTTTGTACAAACGGTCCGGCGGCATACTTACAATGCGTTTCAAATAAGAATAGGAACGTCAATGACCTCTATCTGTCAAATGTTGATTGAAAAGTACGGTTTGCAAAGAAAACTTATTTGCGTATCAATAACGTTTTGTTTTGTCTTAGCTAAATTAAAGTGAAAACAGACATCAAAAAATTATTCATAATTAGTTTTTTATAAATTATGCTTCTTTCATTCATATTTTCATTGTTGGTAACAATTTTTTTCATTTTTTTTTCAATTCTTCATTCGTGATTCGTAAATAAATGTTAACTAAAAAATATCTTGTTTTGCTCACCCTACCCAATTCAGTCGATTTGACAGCTATGACGTCACAACATGGCGCTGAGTCGATCCTATTCTTATTTGAAACGCACTATACTGTGCTTCACTTTCGATATGCGTGGCGCGGAGTCCATCTTTTTTTATAAGTCTATGAGCTACACATATACACACACACATAAATTTAGGTCGAGTAGTTAGGGACAGCTGATAATTTTTTCTCGATTACTGTGTTGGTCCCATAAACAAACTTGTTCAGTTTGATGATCTATACACTCTTAAATTTGACCATACCTTTCTGTTACATCCTGTAGAATGATTTTCTCTGGGTTCCCAACTGTAAAAGTTAAAATCTGCCCAGCCTTTGCCCAACTATCTTGAGGTCGGCTTCCAGTCTAACCGGATGCAGCTGAATACCAGTTTTTTTACCTCCACAATCCAGTTACTGGGTAACAACATACCACTTGGTAAGGCTGGTTGTCAGACTTTTGAACTTCTGACTAACTAGGTATACAGGTACCCGTTACGATTAACTTACGACTGAGAAAAAAAAAAGTAGCTATTTTATAATATTGCCTTGGTATGACCTATATTGCTTGAATTAAATGTATTTTTTTTTTATTTTTTTTTATTATATTAGAGTACCTACCTAGTTAGTTTTTTTAGCCCGAAGCATTTGAGAAAACGCAAAGAACTACCGAGTTTGTTTTCCCATTCGGTAAAATCGCGACTCCTAACATAAGTAGATGTAGATATGTCTGACACTGTCATTCTGCATACAATAGAACGAGACAACGACTTGTTTCCTCTAATACATTAATGATGGGAAGATAATTTATTCAACGAAATTATCATGTCGGTAGGTACTGAGAGATGACATAAATAGGTATGCTTAGAGTAATTCTATGTAGGTATGTATGTCATGCAATGACAGTCATTGTTCTTTGAAACCGTTTTAATCCTATTACAGTACAAAATTTCCGCTGAAATTGTAAGAAAACATACTTCGGCAAAGTTTTTCCATAGCATTTTCATTCTATTCAAATAATCAATATGGAATCAATCATTCAGGCGCCATTACAAAAAAAAAACGCCATTTTACAAAGACCTCTTATGCTTAGTAATTTTGTTGCAACACAGGTCTTACTTAACTGGTCACAAAGCCATACTGTAAACCTACTGACCTATTTTCCCGCTACGCAGTGTGACGTCAGTACAGCATTGCGCCATAATGCGAACGAAGGCACAAGCTAAATAGAATCTTACAGCCCACACTATAAAGTCACAAATTAATTATACAAAGTAAATGTACAAAGGTTTTAAAGGTAAAAGAAAATCAACCCTGTTTCAATGGGGTTAGGTTTGCTTTGATGTGAAAGAGTAATTTCAAATTCTAGTTCTTTTTTTAATATTAACATTACACAGGAGCTTATAGGTCGAAAGGTCAACGCAATGCGATTCCAAATTCAAATTGGGTCGAGAAAATGTTCTAGTTTTCATTAACCACTTACGTGGCCAATCGTAATTGGTTTAGTCTTGCTGCAACGACACATGATTGGTTATAAGTCCACGTGGAAACTGAAAACGTATTTGTTTTATTTTATTACTTTTTTACGATTGGGAAATTGCCTGTTTTGATTTTTTATATTGCGTGCGAAAAAAATATTCCATTTTGTTTTTCGACCTGTGGCTGGTTTCGGTACTAAACCGAGTGGCTTTTATTGATTTTACTTAGAGGATTAGGGAAGAGTCAAAATTACTTGATTTAATTGTCTTGTATTATCTAATAAGTTTTAGATTTCTCCTGTGGTTTTTGAACTAGAATACGAAAGCCTTTTACAGGAGGTTTTTCTTCTAAACAATTAGTATTTCATTGCCATGTGGAAATGCTGACTGAGTTTATGTCTTAGTAAGGGCATCATGTTGCCCAGTAACTGGGTTGTGGAGGTCAGATAGGCAGTCGCTCAGCTGCACCCGGTTAGACTGGAAGCCGACCCCAATACAGTTGAGGAAAGACTAGGCAGATTAATTTGATGAGCTACTCTCGTATAATTACAGAAACATATTTTTTTTAGTTTAAGTACTTAATAAAGTATTCTTATTTATGTTCGTAACTTATAAGTTGAAATGAAGTAATTTATAATAACGTGGCGTAATAATTTACTACGATGGGGGGACGATTTTTTGTTTTTTAAGATGACACCTATCTAGATAATCTTGAAAAGCAGAACTTGGTCTACCTATATAACTACTTAGGTCCTACAAATTTTTATCCAAATCGTTAAGAGCCGTTCTTGAGAAACCAATTACCTACATATAGATATTTATATACAAGAATTGCTCGTTTAAAGTAATAGGATAACATAACAAGAACATTGAACTTTTTGACAGTTGTTCACCTAAACTTAAGAGGAAATGGGGGCGAAAAATTAGGTATTTTAAGAAGGTATTGCTGTCGCTCTGCGAGCGCTCCGCCCTCGAATTCGTGCGATAAGGACAACTGCAGATTCGACTAAATAGTCTATGTAAAAAGTCACATTTCGAGGTTTGGCTCTCGCCTATTCCTCCTCCAATATTGGACCAATTTGAAAGATATTTCATAAACGAATAAGAAGGATATATACTATGCCCCTATGTTTTTCTTTTTTCGTTAATAGTTGTCAAATTGGTACACTAGGCGTCTGTTGACAGCGGTCTGAATAGGCAATTTTGAGCATTTTTTGAGGGCTCTAGTTCTTATAAAAATAATATATCATCAAAAAGGAAAACATAGTGGCATACAAGTAGCTGATATTTATATTTCTGTAAAAAATCATTGCTTTATGGTCATTAACCAGAAAGAAAACAGGCGAGAGCGTTTGTATCTTTTTGTATGGAGAAAAGAGCACCCACGTTTCCTCTTAAGCACGTTATATTAATTGAGCATTTTGTATATCACACCTTTTGTTGTACTTGCATTTTGAGATGTGTACCATTTGTCACTAAAACATTGTGACCATGATTATAGGTACATTTTGACACGGGGGCATTCCAACCGTTGAACATTTTATAAAGTTGACTACCCAGTCCCTGAATGCCCATTTCGCCAGTTGTGAAAAATTCCATGTAGCCAGGGCCCGGACCTATTGCCGATTACCTGGCACTAATCCAGACTTCTGGGCTGCTACTGACTTACTTGATACTTCATTATTGAACATCCAGTAACACTATCCGACCCTGGAATTGAACACAGGACCCTACACTCACTAGTCATGCTTAAACGACCATAAGACCAATGAAGCAGTTTTATATATTTTTTATTTTTAAAAAATCTGGGCCCTGGCTACATGGAATTTATCACAACTGGCGAAATCGGTACATAAACAAGGTTGATATGCGCGAGAGGCATTAAATTAAACCACATAAATAATTATACTATAGGTGCATAGTGTTATGAACTTAAGAGAAAGTGTAAATAAATTAATATGAAAAATTCGGAATATGTGAGGTATCTTCTACTCAATTCATCGTAATATTTTTTATTAATGTTTTTCTTTTGTTTTGTTGCAGGAAAGAAGCGGATTAGACAATATGCGGTCACTAGAACACTACTTAACAGACATAATGAGGGCAGACACATCAGATCACATGAAAGGTAAAATATCTCTAAGAAATACTTACTGAAAAAATCCGTTTGATTAAAAATTAACTTTGTTTCAATGGATTAGGGTGCTATTTCAAATGGAGACGTCAATAAGTAATCTTTTCCACGTTTTCAAAAGGGCAAAGGTCGTCATAATACTATTCTAAATTCGAAATAGCTCATACAGGATTGAATTTATTTTTAAATTATTTAGTGCCATCTATAGGCAGCAACAAAGCAACTTAGTTGCGTATTGAAAATAACAGATGTCGTTATAATTAAAATTGCACCGTGCTTTGTAAATTACTACAATTTAACTGCAGTTTTTATACTTGCAAGTCTTGCAACGCATGTGTGGCAATGACTAAATTACTTTTGAATAAACAATGCTAAATATTAAGAAGTAATTTTAACCAATTTTCGTAATTTCGTGTTGGTATATTCTACTTAGATTGCAAGACTTGAAGTCAGGATCCTTTTTCTGCTAAAATCAATGCTGAATCCATAGACTGATACGGATAACACACACAATACAATTACCCGCGTTTTACGCCAAAGACTACAGCAGTGCTATTCTGTAAATATCTCACCGTGCAGCGTGAAGTAAGCTGTCATTCCACCCGATGCTAGGGATTGACACTATTGACAGCTCACTTTAAGATCACTTCACCTAAGTTTTCACGGTGAGATATTTACAGAATAGCACTACAGGTTCTAACTAGGTACGTAATGTGAAGACCCAGACTTCACAGGTCCTCAAGGGGTTCGTAACTAGCTAATAAACTAAAGAAGGTCCCGAGAGGAGGGCCATAGGCCTCTATTTAATTACTCTGTTTGAAGTTAACTATAATTGACACAGCCAACGCGGAGCCCTACCTAAAATCTGTCTGTCAACCTTAAAGAAAAACGAGATTCACTTTTCTTCAAGAGTAATTCGATGTTTGAATGACCGAATGTCAGTCAGCATCGTGCTAAGGTTCGACTAAAGCATGAAACCTCTACAGTACCTAAGAACGTTTCTAAGGTAGAAGGTAAGGTTGGTAGGTAATCATAGACACCAGTAACTTAGGGAGACGAAAAACACTGCAGAGACACTGAAAAAGTATTTAGGTAGAGTCTGAAAACGTCTACCAGTGATGAGCAAGCGTGGAGATCCATGCTCGTTCTTTCTCTTTTTGAGAAGAGGTCTATAGCCCTCAAGGACAGTTACAGACTGATTACCTATAGTAATCTATTGCTTTTAAAAGTAGGTAAGACAGTACAGTCCGCGAGGTCTAAGCTGAGCTATGCATTTGTGTGAGTGCACATAGATAGTGTAAAAAAAAAAAAAAAAAAAAAAAAAAAGGGGTGACGTCCGTTTGCTTGGCAATCGGCTTTTGTTCTTTTAGTACGAGAAGCCATGACCAAAACCATGTCGTATCGTTGTAAAACGTAAAACGATAAGACGATTGAAGATTTTGTCTTACGTAAAACGATTTTGGTGATGGGCTCTCGTACCATTTTGGTGATCACTCACACAAATGCAAAGCTCATCTTAGGCCTCGCGGATTGTAAAACTATGTAATATCAAAAGAGAATCAGCACTTTATGAACGTCAAAATTACCTACATAAGACAGTCCCCCAAAACGCCCGCCCTTCACCACTTCCTAGTGCTTTAGTTGGGAAGAAAAAATGGCGCTACAAACTCCCCGGCAGCACAGCTGTCTGTTCAGTTAAATAAGAACTTGATTTATTTAATTGTAGGGTTTCCTTTGATACAAAACTATACCCAATGAGGTTTGAAGCAATAAATTAAAACCCAGGGGAGTAAAACTTTGTTTTTATTCCAAACAAAAGTAATCTAAAAAGGAATTATTTTTTTGTGGGAATAGAATCGGTTAAAGGGTCTCTGAAGAGACTCTGGAATTAACTTGTGAATAGTTAGTGGTTCACCACTGCTCTCAAAACGATGAAGGAAAACATACGCGAGAGGTATGTCCTACAACCAAAAATTCGAAGACATATGACATTTCCCAACCCGCACTGGGCTCGCGTGGTGGATTACGGCCCACACCCACTCACTGAGAGTTCCCATATGCTGATTATAAGTGCTTCAGAAAGTATACCTACAAGTTGGTTGTTTTTATATTGGTCATCAGCATCACAAAAGCCATCAGCCGATGTGTTCACTATTGAGCTGTCAATTCAATAATATCAATTCCTGCTGAGTGTTTGCTGTGAGATTTTTACAGAAAGTAGGTACCTTTTTTATCGGGGGGGAAACCTTCAAATGGCGCCCGGGCTTTGGGGAAGAGGGGGGGGGGAGTATGCGATTTTTACCTCACTATAACCACCCCGGTGGTCATCATCTGCACATGGAAAGGGCACCGTTACCTTTCAAAAGATCGATCTGGAACCCCCTCTGTGCAACGCCTGTTAGGGCACATCTCTGGGGAGACAGTAAAAAGAAAGAAAAAGTGTCACGCAAGGGTGCTGTATTGTCCGCTCTTGGGCTAGGTCACCCCGATGGATCCTATAAGTTTGTGTGAAAATCTTCTATACTTCTTTAGAGGCATGAGGAACAGGGTGTAAAGTTCACTCATCCTCCATAGAAAAGGGAGGATCCTCCGACCAGACGGGTGTCGTGTCTGGTGGGCAACTGCCCGACGGTTGATGTCGGGACGTTGTATACAGGGTGGAAACTTTCAGCGGGGCAGTAAGGGGAAGTACCTTATCCGTTGCAGCTACGCGAAAATGGTCTTAGGAGACTATCCATAATTTTTTATGGAATTTTGATCCCCATTCACAGATTTTCAAAAAAAATTACACTTAGCAAGAAAATAGCCATTTTACACAAAAACATTTGTTGATGCCAATCGATCCTGTTTCTAATACTGATCAAAAACTTCTGTTGGACCAACCATCGTTGGAGTACTCAAAAAGTCACAAAATGCAAAAAACTTTTTTCTTACATTTTGTAAAGAATTTGTGTAGGTAACTGAAATACAAAAAATCAATAAAAGACAAATGATCACGTAGAATTTTACACATATCAAAAAGAAGGCGTATCAATTTTCTTTTTTTATTAACTAACATAACTTGATGATGTTTTTCTTAAATGTAAATTTATTTGAAAATCTTTGAATGGGGATCAAAATTCCATAAAAAAATATGTATAGTCTCTTAAGACGATTTTCGTGTAGCTGCAACGGATAAGGTACTTCCTCTTACTGCCCCGCTGAAAGTTTCCACCTTGTATAAGCTAGTCGCGCGGTAAACTCTAATTGCGCGTTGCAGGTTGCGTGACGTCATGTCATTGTGATGCGTAGTTCGTATGTGGCGATGTAGATGCCACCACACTTCATTTACAATAGGATTACACATTTAAACAAACCTTTTTTTACATTTCGTTCAACCGATTTTGACTTCTATTGCGTTGGCATGACAAATAACAGCTGCAGTGAACAGTTGGTATTGTAACCACTTTTTGCCTTTAATGTCATCCTTAAGCCTACGGAACAGAAGTCAAAATCGGTTGAACGGACTGTAAAAAAGGTTTGTTTAAATGTCTAATCGTAATCATATTGCAAATGAAGTACACACGGCTACACATCAAGCTATACATTTCCAGTTTACACTGACCTCTCATTGTGAGGAAAGCCTATGCAATGCGAGATCAGCTTATACTGGAAAAGTATAGCTTGATCTGTAGCCGTGCGTACATATGGCATCAAACAGTTTCACACTCATAATACTCTATGCTACATTTTTCATGCCACCAAGCTCTATATTTCTCTATGGTAGCCGGTAATACGTCACACACAGTACAAATAAGTTAGACATGATTATGACACCGCCACTACTGTTGGTCAACTGTTGTAAGTACTGCGTATGGTATAAGCGGAAGCGATATTATGTTGAGCCTTTGAATTAGCGATTTTTGTTAGTGCCTGGGGCCGTACCTACTATGACGTGAAAAAAGAAAAAAAAAAAAAAAGAAATCCATCATGGTTCCGCTGTGTGTTTTTTTTTTACTATTGTCCTTATTTTGGTGGTCTGAATTATTTCTAAAAGTTTGTCCATCTATTTTAATGGGACCTTATACAGGATGATTGGAAGATGGGTGCAAAGCTATAAGGCCAAGATAGTACAGACAATTTAGAACCATTTAAGCCATGGTTGTCATATACAAAGTCTCACCATTTTTTCAGACTATTATTTTTTTAAATTTTGTCAGCTTTGTAAAACTGACATCTTAATGTGTCGGAATAAAGCTCGAAATTCAAAAAAGGTTCCATGGTTTAAACATGGGTTTGAAGATGAAACTTGTTTTGTAATAAGGCGGTTAAAGTTCATAAAAATTTTAAAACATCATACATACTTTTCGTAAAACTTATTTTAAAAAAAACGGTGAGTGCTTTTTTTATTGAAACCTTTTTGAAAATACTTGATAATCGCTCTTTCTTTTGAGATATTATTTACGCGGATATCTTACAAGTTATTGAAAGTAAGACCTGCAAACAAATAGGGAGAAATATTAAATCTTAGGCAGACTAATTAAAACATTTGAATTCAAATTATTTATTTTTCATGTTCAAAATGTCTCCTGTGATACCTAATACAAGCACGGCTCCGTCTACTCACTTCTGTTGTTATTATTTTTAACATCATCTCCAGTTTCATTGTTTCAAAACGCTCAAATAATTCTCTCTATCAATTTCTTCTCTCGTGTTTATTAATAATTTGTAAGATATCCGCGTAAATGATTCCTCAAAAGAAAGAGCGATTATCAAGCATGTTTTCAAAAAGGTTTGATCAAAAAAGCACCCTCCGTTTTTTTTAAAATAAGGTTTACAAAAAGTATTTATGAATTTTTATTTTTTTAATGAACTTTAAACGTCTGTGCTATAAATGTCTAACGACCCAGAGGCCTAAAACATGTATTGCTTACATATTACTTTAATTAAATAAAATAAAAATAAATTCATTTATCATTCAATTTAGCCATAAATAAGCAGTTTAGTTAAAATTTTGGGAATTTTCGAAAAAAATCATAAAAAATAGGTTAAAAAATGGCAAGACTTCGTCTAAGACTACCATGGCTTAAATGGTTCTAAATTGTCTGTACTATCTTCGCCTTAAAGCTTTGCATCCATCTTCCAATCATCTTCTATATCTATCCATTTGTGATCATGTTTGGTTTCTTCCCGCTCATCTAATGGCCACACACACAAATATCACCATGTTAATGCATCGTGACTTCCTTTTTATCGTCAACTGGTACAGTCAACAGAATAATACTAACTCACAGCTACGCACTCTATGTACTAGATAAGTAGGTACATACAGTCGCAGATAATATAATACTGTACACTTGTACAGTCAAACAAATAGTCCGGTTCAGTCTCAGTTGCTATACTTAGATACCTATTTACGGGTAGGTGTTTTAGTACATACGTACTGGCCAGATACGGTGAGCAAAATAATAACACTCAAATTCATATTATTTATTTTTGCAGAAAACACTGTTACAATGGTGTTATTAAATGTTACATGTTTCAAGCAAAATATACATACACATACTGTACACGTATTGTATACATACACAACCATGGTTTATCAAAATCAAGATGGAATGTCTTTCATAATAGTATATTATTAGCCAAGGGGATAAAGCAGTGTCTTCTGTCGCGGGTGACGATTTAAATCGCGAGCGTAACGAAGGACTCGAGGTTTACTCCCGAGAGTAGCGAGGGTGTTAAAAACTTAAATCACGAGCGGAGCGAGGGATTTAAGACTAGTCCTGAGTGTAGCAAGGGATTTAAGTTCACCCAAGATTATGACAGCTTTATCACCGAGGAAAGTACTCTACTTTTCGTACCATTTGCGAAAAAATTAACACCATAATAATATGAGATAAGCATTTATTAAAAATAATGACAATTAAAAATAAACTTAACGTTTATGTATTTGAAGAAAACAAAAACGCGGCAAATTCCTAGACTAATATTTTTTTGTCGGAAAAGCAAAGGCATCAAGCTCATACGGCCTCGTCGCTTTTCGTAATTTTATTTAATAAACAGAACTGCATAATAAATGCGTATTCCTTTTTCAAAAAGATGTATAATGCTTTATATACAAACTCAATGGTGTAAACACAGATGTAGTTCAGTATAAATTTCGGTAAGTATTCCAAATTTAAATCACATTCTCCCCTAAGAGGATGAATGAAATTCGGTACAATTTTCTTTCCCTGTTTTTAACAGATTAAAAATGACTATTTGTTATGTTCGCTTTTTGTGGCATAGAATGTCACTTTTTTGAGCAAGTGGTACGAAAATCAGTGCGCGAAAAAAAAATCGCCGCGATTTTATTACCTACGTCTGTGCGAACGTCGACTAATCAATAATGTTGTGAGGTCTGGGACAAGGGCCTCCTCGGAGCGAGGGAACAGCCTATTGACATTAAAATTTTATTGTTTTCGATTGATTAAATGGCTCGTAGGTACACACGGCTACAGATCAAGCTATGCAATGCCAGTATAAGCTGATCTCGCATTGTATAGGATTTCGTTACAATGAGAGGTCCACTGACCTCTGGAAATGTATAGCTTGATGCGTAGCCGTGTGTTCGTGTAGTGGTCGAAAATGCTACTGCTGAGTATGAGGTCCTGGTCATATTCTACATCAAACTCGTCAGTGAAAATGTACTGAACAGCTGATTTTTTTATCGCGATTTCAAGGTTGGTCCCATAGAAAAAAATGTTCAAAATGATGAGTACAATGACCCCTTAAGAGGTTTAGTATAAACAAAAAATAATGTTGTATAAACATTTTTTTTTAAGGCGCAGATTTCCTGAAAACGATCAAAAAGGTGGTTTTTTAAAGCTGTGTATCTCATAAACCGTAAATAATTTTAACATGTAAAAAAAAATGATATTTTCAAGTCCTTTTCGCATACAGTGATGGAAGCCAAAACATAATTAAACATACTTTAATGCACCACAAAAATCTTTAAACATACCTCCTAATAATCTTTAAAAGCTGTTTATCCCTTCATTAGCAATTATAAAATTATAATTAAAAATATACCATGAAATGTCAAATTCCAAACTGCATCCAGTGATGGATTACTTTTTATTAAATAGTTAATTTCTAATTTTATACGATTTTATTTGCACTTTTACGACATAATTCCGGTGCGCGTGAGAATCTTCTATCTCGTGTGTCAAACTAGACAGCCATAACGCCATTTCACTTACACACCGAGCTAAACCAAGTTTGGAACCAGGGCCTTAATTATTTTTTTTATACATTTGCGTCGTTATTGATGTTTTCTATGGGACAGTTGAAATTTTTTTCGCGAATACGATGTTGGTCCCATGGAGAAAGTTGTTCGGTTTGATGTTCTGAAATTAGATGAGGATGCAAAACGACGTTGTCTATCAACCCTACGGAGAATATAAGTGTGATTGTTATGTTTATTTTATTGTACTTAAAATTACGGAGTTAGATATGGACTAAACCGACATATCGGTCAGAGAGTTACTTCACTGCAAAATAAAGTGTAATAAATTATTTTTAACTTGACACAGATTATTCTGTTGACAGTACTCGGTAACAATTGTTAGCGTTGCAAAGTAGTTGCACAGATGTAGGTATACATACTTAGGTGCTGGATGTGGCTAATCTATACTAATATTATAAAGAGGTAAAATTTGTATGTAAGTTTGTAAGTTTGTAAGTTTGTAAGTTTGTATGTAGGGGGTAATCTCCGGAACCAATGATCCAATTCTAAAATTTTTTTCACTGGTAGAAAGCTACATTATTCCCGAGTGCTATAGGCTATAAATTATATTTATATCATGCATATTAGCCGAGCTATCACAATTTTTGTCTAACAAGTCGGAAAGAAATACCTCTTTAAACAGATTTTTTTGCATGCGCTGCCTAAACGGTTGTTTAAAATTGAGAACAATGTATAGCAGTCTGGTCCGTCTTAAATAATTCTACAAAAAAATCCGCGACACCATATTTCTATCTTTTATATTTTATCTTTTATACATCTTTTATTGCTTTAAAAAAGTATTTTTTAGACATACTTACGTTTGGATGATTATTTAAACAACAAAACATTAATCCTTATCAAAATAAGTTATTTTATAATCACAAGGACATCATGGAGATAAGATTTGGCCTTTACAGTATGTCAATTGGTCATACAGTTTCGGAGATAATATAAAATTACTAAATCGCAAAATAACTTTAATTCATACCGGTCGCTCTTGAGCAAACATGTTCAGTGCGGATCAATTTACCCATAGATGGCGTTGTGCAAATAAGTAATTTTTCTGAATTGCGAGATTTTCCGCGGATTGACGACCCTCTCGATTTATTATTTCAATAATGTCGGTGGAATACAGCGGAAGAGTTTGTTTTTTTGTTAGTTTGTTTGAACGCGCTATCTCTGGACCTACCCCAGTTGGATTTGAAAAAATCATTTTTTTTTTGTTGGTTTGTTTGAACGTGCTATCTCTGGACCTACCTCAGTTGGATTTGAAAAAATCATTTTGCATTTTATAACCCACTTCTTGATCACGCTAGGGCCCTTAAGGAGCCGAGCGCGAAGTAATAGCGCGGGCAGGCGATGCGGAAGTTTATAGGCTATTTAACATCACGCTAGGGCCCTTAGGAGCCGAACGCGGAGTAATAGCGCGAACAGGCGATGCGGAAGGATATAGGCTATTTATCATCACGGTAGGGCTCTTAGGAGCCGAACGCGGAGTAATAGCGCGGGCCGGTGATGCGGAAGGATATAGGCTATTTAACATCTTGCTTTGCTAGGGCCCTTAGGAGCCGAGCGCGAAGTAATAGCGCGGGCAGGCGATGCGGAAGGATATAGGCTATTTATCATCACGGTAGGGCCCTTAGGAGCCGAACGCGGAGTAATAGCGCGGGCCGGCGATGCGGAAAGATATAGGCTATTTAACACCTTGCTTTTCTAGGGGCCCTTAGGAGCCGAGCGCGAAGTAATAGCGCGGGCAGGCGATGCGGAAGGATATAGGCTATTTATCATCACGGTAGGGCCCTTAGGAGCCGAACGCGAAGTAATAGCGCGGGCAGGCGATGCGGATGGATATAGGCTATTTATCATCACGGTAGGGCCCTTAGGAGCCGAACGCGAAGTAATAGCGCGGGCAGGCGATGTGGAAGGATAGGCTATTTATCATCACGGTAGGGCCCTTAGGAGCCGAACGCGAAGTAATAGCGCGGGCAGGTGATGCGGAAGGATATAGGCTATTTAACATCACGCTAGGGCCCTTAGAAGCCGAACGCGAAGTAATAGCGCGGGCAGGCGATACGGAAGGATATAGGCTATTTAACATCTTGCTTTGCTAGGGCCCTTAGGAGCCGAGCGCGAAGTAATAGCGCGGGCAGGCAATGCGGAAGGATATAGGCTATTTATGATCACGGTAGGGCCCTTAGGAGCCGAACGCTAAGTAATAGCGCGGGCAGGCGATGTCGAAGGATAGGCTATTTATCACCACGCTAGGGCCCTTAGGAGCCGAGCGCGAAGTAATAGCGCGGGCAGGCGATGCGGAAAAATATAGGCTATTTAACATCACACTAGGGCCCTTAGGAACCGAGCGCGAAGTAATAACGCGGGCAGGCGACGCGGAAGGATATAGGCTATTTAACATCACTCTAGGGACCTTAAGAGCCGAGCAAAAAGAAAAAATGTCAGAAAGGATGCTATTAAGCGTAAACGAAGTAATAGCGCGGGCAGGCGTTGCGATGCGATGCGTCGGGGTTGGTGGGTGGGGGGGACAAGAAATTTGACGCGGACGAAGTCGCGGGCAGAAGCTATTTTAAAATAATAAAAAAAAATGTTTTAGACCCTCGCAGTAAGATCTTTCATTTGATATGTCACACGGTACAGTTTGCAAAACTTTTTTTTTTAATTTTCTTATTTGCCCCCTAAAAGTGACCCCCATATTCAAAATTCATTTATTTACTTTACCTGTTCGTGTTTGGGTCACAGAAATCCATATGTGTACCAAATTTCAACTTAATCGGTTTATCAGATTCGGAGCAAATTGGCTGTGACAGACTGACAGACAGACAGACAGACAGACACACGAGTGATCCTATAAGGGTTCCGTTTTTTCCTTTTGATGTACGGAACCCTAAAAAAGAAACATCTGAATTGATAACCTCCTCCTTTTTTCCAAGTCGGTTAAAAATAATTTGGAAGTCTACAGGCTGATAGCTGCGACTGTATCCCACAGCTCTGGATGTGAATGTCTGACACTGAGAGCTGTCTGCGGCGCAGCGGGTGTTGCGGGGAGCAGCGAGCACGCAACACTCGACGCCGCCGCGTTGTAGCTTTCATGTTTGATTGATTGATACCGCATACCTATATCAGGCAAATATTTATTTATCTTCTTATTCTGTAGTAAGTATATATCTATATAAATAAAAAGAGAAGTCCTGACTGACTGACTGACTCATCAACGCCCAGCCCAAACCCTTGGAGCTAGAAAGCTGAAATTTTGCACAGAGGTTCCCTTTATAATGTAGACAAGGAATAAGGAAGGAATTCCCGGTAGCAGGTTCCCTTGGGATAATTCCCGACATCCACGCGGGCGAAGCCGTGGGAAAAAGCTAGTAATTTATATATTCTTTTAATTATAAACAAATAATTTATATCTTCTCTTAATCAATTGCTGTCCGATTTGAATGTTTTTAGGGTTCCGTACCTCAAAAGGAAAAAACAGAACCCTTATAGGATCACTTGTTTGTCCGTCTGTCTGTCTGTCTGTCTGTCTGTCAGTCTGTCAAGACCGTTTTTCTCATGAACGCGTGGAGGTATCAAGTTGAAATTAATATCAAATACGTAAGTCTGTGGTCTCTTGAAGTCCTAAAAAACTCAAGCTCCTCAGTCAATGCAATAAATACATACGGTCATTTATGTGACATATTTTGATAATCGCAAGTAAATCAAAACCTATAGGGTACTTCCCGTTGTTCTAGAATCATGAAATTTAAGGTAAGAAGCAAGGTCATACAACACAAATAAAGGAAAAAGTCCGAAAATTGAGAATTTGTAATTTTTTGACATAAAAAAAAATTTTTTGGGATCCAACGTTAAGTATTTGGGATAAATTCTTTTCAACTACGGAACCCTTCATTGTGCGTGGTCCGATACGCACCTGGCCGGGTTTGTTTTGCTCCAATACAGGGGTGGTTTAAAAGAAAAAGAAAGTAGAAAAAAATCGGACAAGTGCGTGTCGGACTACGTACAATGAAGGGTTCCGTAGTTGGGATTAAATTATATAAGAACTTAACATTATAGTTGAAAAACATGTTCCCATACATTGCAACAGTAAATGTAAGTTTGTACTCACAATATTTAGAGATTTACTATGTTGTTTTAAGACCACAAACTTCTTATAGATTTTCCTGTAATCAACTATTTTCTGTATTTTTTTCAAAGTTTTAGGCTGAGTAGTTTCGGAGACAAGGGGGGAATGGTAAATTTTCGTCTACTTTCTTAAATAACTTTAAAACAATTTATTTTAAAATTATAAAAATATATATATTTGAGACCCTCATATTAAGCCCTTTCATTTGATATTTTACACGGTACAGTTTGCAAAACTTTCTTTTTTAATTTTCTTATTTGCCCCCTAAAAGTGACCCCCACATTCAAAATTTATTTATTTAATTTACCCGGACGTGTTTGGATCACAGAAATCCATAGGTGTGCAAATTTCAACTTAATCAGTTCATTAGATTCGGAGAAAATTGGCAGTGACAGACGGACAGACAGACAGACAGACACACGAGTGATCCTATAAGGGTTCCGTTTTTTCCTTTTGAGGTATGGAACCCTAAAAAGAAATTGACCTGACCACCACAACCCAGTTACTGGCTACCACGATACCGCTTGGTAACCATGCAGTCTTATCTGCAGCAAAATCCATACAGGGTGATGTTTTTCCTCCAAACCGCCCAAAAGAGACGCTACAGCCTATGTTACATCCAAAACGGGCTAAAACACTCGGTTTTTATTTTTATACCGCGGCATCTCCGTAGTAATAAAGATTAAACCTTCGTGCTGGATACTCATTTGAGCCATTTTAGCTTGACTGCCGCAAAAGAGCAGTGATTAGGGTTTCCCTTATGTAGGTAATAAAGTTTTATTTTTTAAAGTAAGCTTCGTTATGATATGATGAGTTTTAAACTGGCTGTTTTGGTGATAATATTTGATGGTTTTACTGGGTTTGCTTGGTTATTTTGTATTGAAGATTCTAGATCTCTCGAGTCCTCTTAAATACTCTTGAGTCAGAGAGTCGTCTTTAGCACTAATTAACCCTCATACTCCCTCTGACTCGATATTGGAAGTTAAAACTGATTTGGACGAACTTATTACCACTTCACTAAATTATATCGAATCAATATCAATTTTTATCATCATCATCATCTGCCTAGCCTTTTCCCAACTATGTTGGGGTCGGCTTCCAGTATAACCGGATGCAGCTGAATACCAGTATTTTACACACAGCGACTGCCTATCTGACCTCCACAACCCAGTTACTGGGTACTACGATACCCCTTGGTAAGACAGGTTATCAGATTTTCGGGTTTCCGACGCCCTCCACAATCTATAATTACTTTATTATTGCTTACCTAGCTTAGATACAATTATTAGCTGGCAGTCTTATGGGAACTTTTCCGAATGACAGTGTAGGAAATATAGGTTCTAATACTTTAATAAAACGAGTTATGGGCTTTCGATATCTCAACACGATAAAACAGATTTTATCAACTCACACTTCAAGTAAGAACACTACCAGCGGTCATTGACCCTAAAAAAAAAATCATCAAATCTTTTTTATTTCTATTTTGTCGTGTTTAGATAATGACACCAATCACGTCTACAGTTTCGCTAGCTAATTTAATTTGACCCTGCATATAGAATATTCTTGATATTTACAATGAGATTAAATATAATGACTACCAAAAAAATTAAATGCTCACCAAAATGGATAAATGCTCACCAAATCTGCGTCGACCTGCTGACGAAAACCCTAACCCTAGTAGACGGTCGACGTCAGGGGCACCCCGAGGTTTGGTTAGTTAGGTTACCATGCAGACAGAAATAGGAGCCCCGCAAAGCGCGGCTCCATCGACCTGCTGTCAGTTTTCTAAAGTTATAATTTCAAAATAAAATGGTTTTAATTTTGGTGAGCATTTATCCATTCTGGCAAGTATTTCTAATGTTTTGGTATTAAAATAGGTACTTTTCTGGTAGGCGTTTAAACACGAGCCGTTCACAATGTCTACGAGTATTTCAAGGTGCAACGTAATAGTTTACAACATATAACTATCAGCCTACCTAAGCTATTGTCAATCGTAGACATGTTGATTACCGTCACACAGTAGGGTCAATTTTCTCATGGTCCAATGTGAGTAAAAATGTACGACGAATAAGGAAACTTTAGCGTTGGCAAATAGTCAGAAATCTTCCTTTCATACTCTCTTTAATTGTACTTTTCTTACGTAATAAGCACTTTTTCTCAAGACTTATTTTCTACAGTGCTTAAAACAGTTAAGGATACTCTTTCGAAAAAAGCTTAAAAACAGCGTGCAGATGAAGCAGTTTTTCGCCGGAACCTACAGAAATTACATCTGAAAAAAATTGTTAGTAATCTACATGATATGAATCGTAATTTGGTTTAGCCATCATTTTTCTATCGGTATCACATAATAAGAAAAAAAAACCCCAAATCACCTCCTAATCGTTAAGATGAAACCATTTTACTCCTTCATTTTTTTATCAAAAGAATATAAGAAAAATATCTACTACTTTGCAATACAAACGAAAATGATTTGGTTTTGTTACTTTTTAAAAACATGTATATTTTTTATTATAATAAATTAAAAATGCGTCTAATTTGGGACAGCGCTCCTTGATGGGCGAGTCCTATTACTGGCTGGACGTACGACGCGTTGCGTGAGCTCTGGCCAGAATGCGCAAGCTAACCACTCAAGGTCATTGGCGTATAGTTCGGCCTTAAACAAACATCACAACTCGCGACTACGCTCAAGCCACATCTAGCGGCACTATGCGCACGCGCGTTACACAACGCTGTGACAGCCTTCGTGATGACCTTGAGTGTTTTGTTAACCAATTAACCTGCTACTGTAGAAGTGATACTGTTTTACATATATCTAGCTTCTTTTACTAACTATATTTTGCCTTGGTAAAATAACTTAAGTTTATACAGTGTGAGTTTTTATAATGTGCAATTAGGTTGTGCAATTAGGTTGTGCAATTTTATCGACGGAAAAATATTTTAAAAAATCTAAAAAAAAAAAACTTTACAGCATTTTAAAAATTCTTCTGCTGTGACTCCTGTGTAAACAAAACGGTATAACTTTTAAACTAAATAACCTATCGCGATGAAATAAACTCAGTAATAATTGGAACTAACAGGACGTCCTTATAAAATACAAACTAAATAAAAAACCGCCCTCAATTGAGAATTATGGTGTTTTTTTTAACAAACATCAGGTGTTTTTTCATAAATTTTAACACCTATTGTAAAATTTCTCAATAAAACCTCTTATTATCTAACTTTTTTATCACTTTTTTTTTATTATTTAACATTGTATATCTTTCTAAAAGTAAAAATACTACGTTTATAACTCAATCACAATATTTAGTATCAACTATTAAGGCCCTGGTTCCAAGCTTGGTTTAGCTCGGTGTGTAAGTGAAATGGCGTTATGTCTGTCTAGTTTGACGCACGAGATAGAAGATTCTCACGCGCAACGGAATTATGTCGTAAAAGTGCAAATAAAATCGTATAAAATAGAAATTAACTATTTAATAAAAAGTAATCCATCACTGGATGCAGTTTGGAATTTGACATTTCATGGTATATTTTTAATTATAATTATAATTGTTAATGAAGGGATAAACAGCTTTTAAAGATTATTAGGAGGTATGTTTAAAGATTTTTTTGGTACATTAAAATATGTATAATTATGTTTTGGCTTCCATCACTGTATGCGAAAAGGACTTGAAAATATCATATTTTTTTTACATGTCAAAATTATTTACGGTATAATAGATACATAGCTTTAAAAAACCACCTTTTTGATAGTTTTCAGGAAATCTGCGCCTTAAAGAAAGGCCTTGCACACTGCTACGTACAATATTTCAGCAAGTAGAGATTTTTTTTTTAGATTTTTTAAATATTTTTTCCGTCATTATCATTATCATTTCGATATGTGCACATCATAAAGACTCACACTGTATAACACCTGGATTGGTATGGGGTAGTCGTTCCCGCGACTGTCGATTTTGACAGTCGTTACGGGTAGTCAGAAGCCCGAAAGTCTGACAACTCTTACCAACTCTTATCGTATTACTCAGTATAGCGTATATGGCACTCGTGGGTTGCAGCTGAAAATCAGCGTCAGGTGGTAGAGTCTGGCCACGCTAACTCTGCAGTGAAATAAATGGGCAACCCCAAAAAGTTTTACATTTGGTATCGTGTATGTAGATCTAATGATTTTGGTATTCTGACTTTTGATTTTTGCATAATAGATTATTTATATATGAACATTTTTATTACTTTTTTCCGTAGTACAGACGGTGATGAATGAAAAACTTTTTGGGGTTGCCCATTTATTTCACTGCAGAGTTAGCGTGGCCAGACTCTAGACCTTGTGTTGCCATCTGACAATATGCTGAGCTGAGGACCTTTTGGCATTATAATCATTGTTTTATTTTTTTTAGTTTTAAGGTGTATTTATTCTTCTTTCGCGTCACGTAAAAAGACCGCTGGCCAGCGGACAACTGTAACGTTGTACAGATCGTGTCACGTAATAAGAGCACTGGTCAACCGCACAACCATACCATACTGTTTTTACGTGTCTTGAACTAATACAACGTATGGTTTTGCGGTTGGCTAGCGGTCTTTTTACGTGGCACTAATTGTAACTGGGTTGTGGAGATCAGATAGGCAGGCGCTCCATGTAAAATACTGGTATTCAGCTGAATCTGACGACACGGTTGGCGCCGTGGTTGACCGATTGACTGCTGTGCAGCATGTCGCGGGTTCGATTCCCGCACGGAACAAATATTTGTACGACCTACAAGTATTTGTTCCGAGTCTGGGTGTTTTTCTATCTATAATATGTATGTATTTACAAAAAAAAATGTATAGGTATACGTAGTTTATCAGCCATCTCGTTACCATAACACAAGCATTAGGTTGCTTAGCTTGGGACTAGATGGCGTTGTGTGAAATGTCCAAGGATATTTATTTATTTATTTATTATTTAATCCAACATAGTGGGAAAAGGCTAGGCAGGCGATGATGATTCCTCAAAGGGGAAAGCAGAAATGTATCACTGTACCGACACCCACATTTTTTTTCTGGATATTTATTTATGTTTCAAGGGGGGCAAGTCTATTGCCACTAACAGGGCAAAAACCCAGGCTATAACATGAGAAAACTGATCGCAATCCAAAGGATTATCTAGGCTGTTATAGAGGGGCTAAGTAATAACAGCCGCTCTGGTCGATTGATTGCCTGGGAAAGCACGTTAAGCCGTTGGTCCCGGCTGTCATTCGTGGATCTTTGAGTCGTTACGGGTCGTCAGAAGCCCGAAAGTCTGACAACCTGTCTTACCAAGGGGTATCGTATTACCCAGTTACTGGGTTGTGGAGGTCAGATAGGCAGTCGCTCCATGTAAAATACTGGTATTCAGCTGCATCCAGATGGACTGGAAGCCGTCCCCAACATGGTTGGGAAAAGGCTAGGCAGATGATTGCAATGATCAAATAATATTCAATCTTTCCTTGTCTGTAAAAGGAAAAGCCTTTAGTCCAATTTTAAGAAAATTCTTATTCTCCGTAAAAGAACTTACGCACTTATCAACGGAAGTTGTAAAAAATCATAGACAAAAAGGCGCGAATTTTTGTTTTTCTTTTGCATTGGCCGTGAAAAACTACGCATGTTTGGCTGTATGAATGAAAAATTATATTGTGCATAGATACGGTTTTTTTTTCGTAACTTTTTTTATTGGCTACGGTGCATTGTGGGCATGAGCTTACAAAGATTGACGTTCGAATTCCAATGATGTGTAACTAATCAATCACTGTTTGCAATTTTTTTAATAGATCGATTGAAGTGTGACTTCACCTGACATCGGAATTTGTGTAAAAGCTAGGTGTCCTATAGAAAATGTTATCTTCGAATCCACTTCAACCTCTAATCCTTATCGTATTTAGATAAATAAGTACCTCAAACTCGAACGTATTTCTTAAATTCGCTGCGGCAATGGATTCTAATAAACAGCATTGAAGAAAAAACCAGAGAGCACATCGCATTTCGTAATAGAACGTGACATTTCGAAAATAGGTCAAAAATACATCACTTGATTGTCTCTTAATAGATTTCAAGCCAAATAAAACCTAATAAACTCTAATATCAATGCAAAATAACCATTGGGACGGCTGACATTTTCTCATTTGGCTCGCTAGTCTAAATCTAGTTAAAAATAACTATATGCTACTAAAACCGTCGCCTACCTCGTGACTTACCACCGCGCTTAGAATTTCCATATTAACAGACTAAATTAAAAATGCATGTATTCCTAACTCGCTGAACCAGAAATAGAAGCTTCTGAAAATAGTCGAGTTATCCGCCTAGTATTATACTTCTGAATAGGAGAGGTTACGTCATAGAGCATTTTCGGTGGTGCCGATTCGACATTTGAAACAGCCGGTTAATCGATAACAATCGAGTGGGAATCTGTGATGTACGTTGTCAGTAGGTGAGCGCGCGCGAACGAAGCGCATGCGTTTGTAACTTTTTAAAATAAACGAAATTAGAACCGTGGGCGTTGCGTGTTCGGTCTATTTTTATAAAAAAAATATTGCGCGGGCCGTTTGGAGTGCAGTGAACTCTGTTACAAAATTTTGGTGTTTTTTTATCTGTTGTGTGCTAAGAAAAGTGGATATTATACAAGAAAATTGTATATTTTTTGGTAATATTCTGGTTATTTTATATATTTTTGATTTTATTTGCATCCTCGAAAGTGAATATTAAGTCGATAATAGGTAATCGATTAGTGAATCGAGGTGAGGATGTAACATTTTTCCTTTGCCTTGAATTAATAATTCATAAAAAAATTAAATGGCGCCAACCTGCATCAGGTTATTAACAAACACAGTAATTATTAAAGAAAACAAATACTTATAGATATTATTTAACATTATAAAACGCGTGCTATGAAGTTATTTTTAAATATGAATGGCATTTTGTCACGCCGCGCCGCTTTGTTTATTTTTTTCGCGCGTATCTACTTCTAGGCAGCAGTAGACAATATTTTTTGTTTTATTTGTTCTATTCTAGGATTGGCAAAGTTACTAAGAAACAGCCAGGTGTAGATATCTAGGCGGAGATGATTATCATTTCAATGAACTCATTAATTAATATATGTTTTCTTCCATAAATTAGTTTTATTGTAGGTATGCCAGTTTTTATTATTATGGCAGAGGATAAACAATATCAGTTTCTTACTATTATTAAAAATTATGAACAAAGTTGACAGGTGTCATGGGACACCCGGTTGAAACGAAGTTCGCTTCGCTGTAACAGGCACAATGAACTAAATTAATAACGTTTGAGAAAAAAATATATATCATAGCAAAACATACATATCATACTACAGCAAAAGCAAATGTAGTGACTGTCAAAATGTTACACTTTTTAGGGATACGTACCAAAAAGAAAAAACAAGAACCCATAAAGGATCACTACGTTGTCTATCTGTCTGTCAGTCTGTCAAACCCTATTTCTCAGGAACGCGTGGAGGTATCAAGTTGAAATTAATATCAAATACATAGGTCTTAGTACCTTGGAACTCTAAAAAAATCAAGCTTCTAAGTGAACGAAGTAATAAAATACGGCAATTTATGCGACACATTTTTATAAATCAAAACCTATTAGCGTCCGAAATAGAACTTTGTTCTAATTATGAATTTAAATAACTTTTTGAAATATTAATTATTTAAGGCTAAAAAGAGTAGGCATAGAAAAAAAAGAAGATGTTTGAATTGCGTGAAAGATGATAAGTATGATTGGACAAGGGATGATTACGGCTGATAGAGATGTAGACCAGTACTTATGGCAGAAGAAGGCATGCTGCGCGTGCGTCGACCGCAAATAAATTGGGATAAGGGCAGGAGAATAGGGACGAGGACTGGGTAAAAAAAATATTAGACACGTATTTTTTTCTTTATTATATTAATAAAAAATGACTTAGATAACACGCATTAAAGTTGGGGAGTGGGGGCTCGATACGTCACTTCTAAAACCATACTTTAACTCAATGTATCGCCGTAATATTTTGATGACGTAAAAAAAGAAAAAATACGTGTCCAATATTTCTTAATAATTTAAAAGATGGGCAAAAAAAAATTTTGTCATCACCCGTAGGTGTGATGAATGTTTGAGTCCTCAGTGCTATTAAATACATACCTAAGTCAACTCAGTAATTATATATATACATAGAGTTATGAGATAATAACTTAAGTACCTACTGTTACTGTCTTCTATACTTATTATAAAATAAAGTCGCTTTCCGTGTCTGTCTGTGTGGCCGCATTGTTCTTCTAAGCTACGCAACGGATTTTGATGCGGTTTTCACTCTAATATAGAGAATTTATTCCGTAAGGTTCAAATGTATATAAAACCGTGCGAAGCAGGGGGTCTACTCCCTAAGCACGAAGTCCGTAATTTCGGCCTTCGTTACGGGCGTTTCCTACTCCGTATCACCTACGGACGTATGATTGGTTCGGGGCCCGAACGAAGTATGAATGGCAACACGATACGACAGTTGTCCCTACTCCCGATGTGTTTTTGCCCGTCCGAAAAATTTAACTTTTACACTTGTTTTGACTTTTGATGGATCGTTAAGACGGACGGATAAACGGACGGACGGATGAACGGACGGACTTAGGGAGTATGCCCCCAGGGCCGGATCGCTAGTTTGTAATAATTGTAAGTGTGGTTAATATACAATGAGTAATCTTCTGTTTGCTATGAATTATTATTATTAGTTTAGATAATGTAGGTAATATTGAGTCTCTGTTATTAAACTGTAATTGAGTTAGGGCAACCCATAAATGGCGCACTATTAGAAATATAATTTTAGATAGGTACAGTTTCTTAATAAATGTACCGAAGTGAAAATTTGCACTGTAATAGCCCGCGAAATTCAAATTTTCTTAAGTTTTTTGCAATTTGCAAGTTAGCATCAGGTTGTACAGTCAGCAAAAAAAGTCGATTAACACATGAATTTTCCAAATCTTAATTATTGAGAATATAAAATATAAAATACTTCATTAAAATCGGAGCAGATGTAAAATTTAAAGAAAATTAACTCTTATCTAATAAATTAAATGCTAAAAAGCAGGTTATCGTATCATTTTGTGTTAATTTAGATGATTTTAAAAAGTAGCAGTGGTAACCGACTTCTGTTGCTGACCGTACTTTCATTTTCAGCAAACTGTGTTCTGACAAAAATGTGAAACACGTTTCCATTCAGTCTTGCAAAATAAAGAAAAAACTTTTGCGTTTTACAGGATTCTATGAATTAAGTAGGTATCTACTTACCTAAAACCATAAAAGTTACAAATTATTATTTTTTTTGTTAAATTTTCCTCTTTTATTGTTCCTTGGAACAATTTAACAATATCATTATAATATCATTATGACTGGCTGTTTCGAAATGAAGCTTCAAACACTCTTTCCAACCATTTAATTTACTTTGACATATGCACGCCTATGAAGTTTCTAATTTATTGACAGGCAACCAACCATAGATGAAAAGATGCAATACTTCATGGACGCTAAAGAAAAAAAATGGTTAGAAAGATTTTATAAGTCGTGAATAGCGCAAATTAATGACAGTCGTTGCGTTAGAAGCCCATAAGTCTGACATAACAACCAGTCTTACCAAGGGGGGTATCGTGTTATCCATTAACTGGGTTGTGAAGGTCAGATAGGGAGTCACCTTACGTAAAATACTGGTATTCAGCTACATCCACTTAGACTGAAAACCGACTCCAAAATAATTGGGAAAAGGCTAGGCAGATGATTAGGTAAATACCCTCCTTTTGGGCTTCGCCGCAGTCGGGTAAAAAATAGGCCACAACTATGCTCCGACTTTTAATTATTAGCGGCAGTAAAATGACAATTTGACAAAAATATAATTTAATGTATTGTGTTGCGTAAATTATTTTGCATAGGTACTATTGTATAGAATCTAGTTCTTCTAACTGAACAGACAGCTGTGCTGCTGGGGAGTTTGTTCCGCTACTTCTTCTTCCCAGCTAAAGCACTAGGAAGTGGTGAAGGGCGGGCGTTTTGTGGGGACTGTCTTACTGTAATTTCGACGTTCAAAAAGTGCTGATTCTCAGCCTAATTTGAATAAATGACTTTTGATTTTGATTTTGATTTTGACATCATTATTAACTGAGATTTCGTTAAAAAATGTTCCCATTTGATAGCGAAATGACAGTAGAAGTGTCAGTTTACTGCAGCTAATTAAAAGTCCGACCATAGACTTCATTATCAAAGTGTTTAAAATGAAAAAGAGGCACAGACAACAACTTACTAAGTCCACAAAATGTCACACAACATTACTTAGCTGACGCAACAATCCTTGACATGGCTGCTGTAGTTTTGTTAAAAACACACACAAAAACAATGGCCGACGTTTTTGGGTTGAGGTGAAATAAAAAGTTTACCGTTTTTGTTGTGGAACGTTTTAACAGTTATTTATGCAACTGACGTATAATAAGGGGTATTAAGAGGAAACGTGGGTGCTCTTTTCTCCATACAAAAAGATACAAACGCTCTCGCCTGTTTTCTTTTTGGTTAATGACCATAAAGCAATGATTTTTTACAGAAATATAAATATCAGTTAATTGTATGCCCCTATGTTTTCCTTTTTGATGATATATTATTTTTATAGGAACTAGAACCCTCCAAAAATGCTTAAAATTGCCTATTCAGACCGCTGTCAACAGACGCCTAGTGTACCAATTTGACAACTATTAACGAAAAAAGAAAAACATAGGGGCATAGTATATATCCTTCTTATTCAGTTTATGAAATATCTTTTAAATTGGTCCAATATTGGAGGAGGAAATAGGCGAGAGCCAAACCTCGAAATGTGACTTTTTACATAGGCTATTTAGTCGGATCTGCAGTTGTCCTTATCGCACGAATTCGAGGGCGGAGCGCTCGCAGAGCGACAGCAATACCTTCTTAAAATACCTAACTGGCCACCCGTCTTTCCTCTTAAAACACGAATGTGGGTTTATTAGGATCATATGAGTGTTTTAATACCTAATTATGTACAGTTGCATACAAGAATTTATCTACATCCATGTTATCAATCCTCTATAAAAGGTTCTGAAACAGTTTTTTGCAATACTAATACTCGTATCGAACATGGCGGCCGGCGTCATAGTATACGACGTGAATTCGAATAAGTTCTTTTTTTAAATTACGGCGCTGTTGTAGTGAAACGCGCGTGCATTACAATGTTCTTTTTTTGAAAACGAGTTGCGTTATGAAATTCAGTACAACATTAAAGCACCCGTTTGGATGCTATTAAGGTTACCATGGTTACTATGACACTGGCTGTTTTAATGTTGGCAATAAGCTAACTGTTTCAGAAACTTTTATAGAGGATTTATGCATGGGTGTAGATAAAAATGTTTAGTGACTGTTTATTTAGATCACTAATCATAGTGTTAACAATCAATCTGCATAAAGCCTTTTCCCAACTATGTTGGGGTCGGCTTCCAGTCTAACCGGATGCAGCTGAATACCAGTATTTTACATGGAGCGACTGCCTATCTGACCTCCACAACTCAGTAACTGGGTAATACGATACCCCTTGGTTAGACTGGTTGTCAGACTTTCGGGCTTCTGACGACCCGTAACGACTGTCAAAGATCCACGAATGATAGCCGGGACCAACACGTGCTTTCCAAGGCACGGAGGAGTCTTGATAATTAAAGATGGACCCATCCACTGACCAACCCCGGCAATCGTAGCTGAACCTGATGGGTTAACTCGTGCGGCTGTTATTACCTAGCCTCGAGCTCCTCTAAAATTTTGTGATATACTTAGGTATATCAGAAAATTTTAGAGGAGCTCGAGGCTAGGTTAACCTTAACAATAAAATTATAGTGTTAACGTTTATGACAAAATTGCGTTCTGACAGCTTTGTCTACCTCCCCCGTCTTAACGCTCACATACCTCAGCCGGTGACTAGCACTTGCGCGTGAACTATAATATCGTCGCTAATTTAACTAACTGACGTATCTGCATTTGGGACTACGCCGATAGCCGACCTAACTATAGTAATTTGATACATTTTCCAAGTCGAATCGATCTGTCTAATGGGCGTATCTGTATCTATGCATTGCGGTCCTCATGATAATGCAAAAATTGAGACCGTTATATATATATATATAATACAGTTACAAAAAAAAAGAAAAATGGCTTGCCCTGTAAAATTTTCGATAATGGGCATGCAATGAGGAGGGATGAAATGCATGTTACTAAAAGAGTGACATCAATATAAATATTGATGGAGTGGAAAATTAAAGAAAAGATGGCCGGGTTGTGTGAGAGATACGAAAGGATAATACCCAAATCGCTATTAGTTCTGCCTATACAATTTGAGGGTTTCCCTCCCCAACTTTAATGCGTGTTATCTAAGTATTTTTTTATTAATATGATAAAGCAAAAAATACGTGTCTAATATTTTTTTATTATCTGACTGACGGACCAAATAGAATTTCTTTTTTTTACCATCACCCATCACCCATAGTGTTGCAAAAAAGTGCTTACGAAGTAAACTGCTTGCAGAATTACTAGTAGGTACTTAGTAAAAATAAACAGTTGGAAGCATTATAGGTACTAGAATTCCCATCCCAAGAAGGTAACCCAAATAAGAGCTATTCTCTTCTCACTGACAGTGTTTTTGGCGACGCCATACTAATATTTAGAGTAAACATCCAAACTCTGGCCAATGGCGACCTTGAGTGTTGCGAAAGGTAGTCGAAAAACATTGTTACGTTACGCTATGTCATTGTTGTCTGTGGCAATTTAGTACCCCAGTAATTTAGGCCTTTAATCAAGGGTATTGAGAATAGAATATTCTTTATTATGTCTCCATAGATCAATTAGGTACTGATATAAATGTATAAATATGAATTATTCATAAATGGAAAAGAAATGCTAATGGTATGGTGGTGGTATAATGGTATAATAATGATGAATGGTATGACACATACATGGTGTAATAATTAGCCCATAAGAGACTATTATAGACGATTAAAATTTAAATTATTTGAATCGTCTTTATCCTCTTAAGGGGTCATTGTACACATCATTATGAACAACTTTTATTATGGGACAAACCTGAAATCGCGAAAATAAAATCAGCTGTTCTTCTGCTAATTCAGCTGATTTTTTTTCGCGATTTCTGGTTTGGTCCCATAGTAAAAGTTGTTCATAATTATGAGTATAATGTTTTAATTATTATTAATTTCATCTCTGCACAGGCGGTAGGAGCTTAGGCCATGGTAAAAAGATTAGCTATAGTTAGCAAGTTTTGTATAGAGCGGCTTGTGGGTATATAATTACAGCTACACGGGTCAATCTTCAAGGTTTAGCAAAGTTGCCGAGGTCGGTCCGTGGATGGGTAACCATCCATTACATGTTAAGATCCTTCAGTGCCTCGGAAAGCACGTTAAGCTGTTGGTCTTGGCTGTCATTTGTAAAACTTTGACAGTAGTTACGAGAAGCCCGTAAGTCTGACAACCAGTCTTACCAAGAAGTATTGTGTTACCTTACGCAGTAACTGGGTTGTGGAGGTTAGATAGGCAGTCAATTCATATAAAATACTGGTACTGAGCTGCATCCGCTTAGACTGGAAGCCGACCCCATTATAGTTGAGAAAAGGCTAGGTAGATGAAGTGACTCCCTTACCGTTGCTACTCGCCCGGGACTGTCAGCTTTATGTATTTACAAGCACTCAGTACATAAGTCGTTGTAGCATAGTATTTGGCAGCCATTTGTATTTTTACGTCAAAAAGCTATGCTGATATGTCAGACATTACGTTACATGTCAACAACTTATTATTTATTTAGGTTAAAAATAATTGTTTGAGATTTTCTTCTACATTTCGTGTCAATGGTTGTTTTCTTCCTTCTTGTTTTTAAACATAGTTATATTGTTTGAGCCCAGAAGGTGGCCATGTCGATTGCGGCATCAATGACATTATTTAGGTGCAAAGGGTGCAAATTAAGGTTTTTGTTGACAGATTTATTTATTGGGTTTAAATCACAAAATTTGGGGCTTGCATTTGGACAAAACAATGCAGCCAATTCTTGGCTCTATATTGAATTTCCCAGTGGTTAATCAATTAAACATCAATAAAAAACGATCACGATTAAAACTAATTAATTGAATATATATACTAATGGATTGAATAATTAATGTCGGTTTTGGTTGAGCTAAAAATGTAACAGAAATACATTATATCAGTCCACCTAGCGTTTCCCCAACTATGTTAGGGTCGGCTTCCCGTCTAACCGGATGCAGCTGAATACCAGTATTTTACATGGAGCGACTGCCTATCTGACATCCACAACCTAGTTACTGGGTAACACGATACTCCTTGGTAAGACTGGCTGTCAGACTTTCGGGCTTCTGACGACCTGTAACTACTGTCAAAGATTCAAGAATAACAGCCGGGACCAACGGCTTAACGTGCTTTCCGAGGCACGGAGGTCTCGGTATGTAAAGATAGTCACCCATTTACGGACCGACCGCGGCAAGCGTAGCTTAACCTAATCGATAGACCCGTGCGGATTTTATTACTTAGCCACGAGCCCTCCTCCTCCTCACGACTTCACGAGTAACAGAGATAGATTTTTTTTATGTTGCAATTTTTTGTATTTATGTACTTATTGTATTTTGTATGGGCCACAGCTGCCTGAAATAAAGGAATAATATATTTCGATATGAAGGGTATTGTGCCGGTGTAATTACATACACGAGAGACATTTCGGCTTTGTCTGCACTGACAACGTACCTAGAATGCCTCTGGTATTGCAGATGTCCGTAGGAGTAAAATATCTTGATTTAAAAGAGTGTCCACGGAGTCTCTTGCCCGTTCTTCTTCATAGGAAAGGAACCTGCTAGGCTTTGGAATGGGCAACTAGCTTCATCTTTCTGACTGAATGACTCCTTGACAATTCAAAAGTGCCGAGTGTAAATGGATTAATTTGAAATAAAATGCTTTTAGTGTGCGTTTGCGGCGCGATAAGCAATTACCATCAGATGGGACGTCGTTTTGTTTTTCATCCAAAAATATAACTACTCTATTATGTTATCCACCTGTAATACCCACGCACGTGCGTACCTACCTACTCCACCACGTACCGTAGCGTATACTAAATATATTTTACGCTGGTTACGCAATGTGATGTGCTCACTGGCCGATTCAAAATTCAAAATTCGAATGCGTTAGTCAGGTGAAGGTTATTCCTAATTGCAGTTTTATTTAACTTTTCTTTTGTTTGTTTTTGAGATTATTAGGTTGGTATTTGGTATTGCATTCTATCCTCATTCTATCTTGTTCATGGTCATTGCCAATATTATGATTCTTTTTTATTAGTTAGGTAATGTAATAGATCAAAATGCGTAATGTGACCTTGATTTTACTAGAATAAATCTGTGAGTGAAGTGTGAGTATTTTGCTCTCGCATTGACACGAATTGTTGAACTATAGAACAGCCTATGCTGTTGTGAAAATATTAGCCAGTGTCGAGGGCTAAACCATTATGAGCTGAAGGGCAATTCTCGTATTTTTAACAACGTTCGCAATTTCATCTTTGTCACAATCTGTCAAAAATTGTATAGCGTGGCGTTTACTTACGTTTTTGACATTTGATTGTCGCTGGCATGAGAATGCGACTTGAATTTGAATTTTTTTAGGTAGGTACGAGAATTTGGCCTTCAGATTTTTCGTCAGTCAGAGGGGCAATTCTCGTATTTTTAACAACGTTCGCAATATCATCTCAAGACTCAATCTGTCAAAAATTGTATAGCGTTTACCTAAATTTTTGACATTTGATTGATGCTGGCATGAGATTGTGAACGTTTTTAGGTACGAGAATTGCCCCTCTGATAACTTTTCTGTAGAGAAAAAGTATGGCATTTTGACATATTTTCTTTACAGTAGCTGTCAAACCACCATAATGAGGGCTATCGCGAATGAATTCGCAACTAGTGGCACTAGTGTACTGTGAGGTTTCCGGAATGTCAAATGTCACTGTTTGTAGGTGGGGTTCGCGGGTTTATTTCTAATTAGAATAATGTTGTGAATATTTTGCAATAAGTACCTACCCGAGATTAATTATGAAAAATATGAGTTACGGGTCAATTAATGTCAGTGCTTTAAAAACGGTGTAAAAGAGGTGTAAAAGCTAATTCAGTGAGTTAATAGATATGTTTTTTACGTCTATGTTTTTTGCTATGTTTTAGGACCTTACACACAGTGGCGCCAACTGGTGAGCACAAAAAGCCTAATCCTCATTAGATTCCTCATTTAAAGATGGCCATAGATAAAGAAACATGTACTTAGAGATAGGAAAGATGTTATTATACATATTAAGTGTTTATACAACGTCGTACATTTTTTTGGTCCTTCGAGCCGGATTTCCTGTTCCATGTAGGGTGTAGTGATGTGCTGAGAAAGGTTTTTTTTTAATTCGATTCCCGAGGTGATTCACAGTTATCTACTCGTGTTTCAATACGTTTGGTCATTTCAACCACGAGCCCCTCAAAATTGTGCTATTACACAGCACACACGGCTACATATCAAGCTATACAGTTCCATTATAAGCTGATATCGCATTGTATAGGATTTCTGTACAATGAGAGGTCAGCTTATACTGGAAATGTATAGCTTGATATGGAGCCGTGTGTACGTCGGTTGCTGTCAACTGTCAACCCTCGTAAAGGAGCGCAAGGTTGCTCATTGTAGCAACAAGTCAACCAATGCTTGCTTTGTAGTGAAGACAATTGTCCGATAGCGAAACGGGAGGTTATGGTTTTACGTTTGACCGGTGGCATTTGATGTGCTATTTTTGATTAAGAGATTAAGAGCATTAAGAGCGGGCTTAAAGCAAATTGCCAATCGTAAATTTGATTTTTCGTGAAATTGAGAAGAATATGGTAAAAATGTATTAGCTACCGTATGTAAACCGGGATAAAAAGTACCTGTGTTAATCCAAGGTACAAGCTATCTACATACCAAATTTCATACAAATCTGTCCAGCCGTTTGAGTGTGAAGAAGTAACAAACATACAAACATTAGTGTGCCGTGTGATGTGTACAAATATAAATAGTGTAGTCATATACATAAAACTCTATGTACGTGTGTTTAACAATACATAATCTCACGTTTTACGATAGTCTATAATAATCAGAATCGATGACTGTGAGATAACGATTTGTTATCTACTATGACTGGTTATGCTACACGTCATAAACTCATAATATACAGGGTGGAAGGGACATCGACGCGCAAACGGTTACCACGTATTCAGTCCATCATTCTGAGCCCCCCTACATATAGAAATTTTTCATCGGTTATTGAAAAAAAAATCTGCTCTTCCAAACATTTTGACCGTGTAGGTATTGCACTATTGTAGGAAACTGCATATTTTTTTTTCAATAACCGATGAAAAATTTCTATACACAGTATAGGGAGGCTCAGAATGATGTACTGAATACGTGGTAACCGTTTGCGCGTCGATGTCCCTCCACCCTGTATCTACCTATATACAGGGTTACTTGTAATTCGACGTATTCCTTACAGTGTGTCATAGTAGGGTTAAAATGCAACAAATTAAGCCACCAAATGTTCTACCGAAATTCAATAGTTTTTGAGTTACTTCGATTTTTAGTTTTTTTTATGAAAAATACAATTCAAAAATTATTTACTGTGCAACTTTACTGGTATAGTTATTATCATAGCCCGCCGTAGCAGATCTTTGTTAAAAATTAAAAGTTTAAAAATGCCTAAAACTTTGGCAAAGAACATTTTATTTTTCGTAATTTATATTTTTCAGACAAAAATTACAAAAAAAAAACTGAATTTCTGTAGAACATTTGGTGGCTTAATTTGTTGCATTTTAACGCTACTATGACATCCTGCAAGGAATACGTCGAATTACAAGTAACCCTGATACATCTATCTATAGATACTATTAAATGAGCAACATTTGTACACAATATCGATTAGAATCAGAATCATTTTGAAGCAAATTCCATAGTTTCATATGTTCGAAAAATTTGTCTTCCTATCAACGTAAATAACGCAATGAATGTTGTTGAACTGTAAACCATGTATTCTAATTTTAAAATGTCAATGTTTCTTATTATTATTTATTTTTACTTAATATTTGCACAACCGAAAGGTTGAATATAGTGTAACAAACATAACTACTGTATAACATCTAATGTACATCCTATATTCAAGCAAATAAAGGTATCATTCATTCATTCATTCATTCACAGATTACTACTGATAGTGTGTTACGCAGTGAGGGTGTGGGTTTGATTCCTGGGGCAGGCAGTGTGTAATGTGTGTAGTGTGGCTTGCAACCACTATAACTACTTATACATATTTTATTTCGTGTCTGTCTGTGTGACAGCGTTGTTTTTCGTCGGTTTTCACCATCATTATTTAGAGAATACTAGCTTTTGCCCGCGGCTTCGCCCGCGCATGTATTTTTCTTGAAATCCTTCCTCTGGAATCACTCTATCTATTAAAAAAACCGCATCAAAATCCGTTGCGTAGTTTTAAAGATCTAAGCATACATAGGGACAGACAGTTTTATATATAGTGATATTCCGGAAGGTTTATGTAATCCGACGTATTCCTTGCAGAACGTCATTATTAGGGTTAAAATACTACAAATTAAGCCACCATTCACAGCCAATATTCTACCGAAATTCAGTATTTTTTTTTGTAATTTTTGTCTGAGAAAAATTTAAATTACGAAAAATAAAATGTTTATTATTGTTTATATTGTTTGTTTTGTTTATGTTTGTATGTTTGTTTTTGTTTGTTTGTTTGTTGTGAACTAGTGATCTTTGCCAAAGTTTTAGGCATTTTTCAACTTTGATTTTATTTTGGCATCAGCTATGATAACTTAAATACCACTAACTAAAGTCGCACCGTAAATCATTTTTGAATTGTATTTTTCATTAATAAAAACTAAAAATCTAACTAACTCAAAAATATTGAATTTCGGTAGAACATGTTTGGTGGCTTAATTTGTTGCATTTTAACACTACTATGACATCCTGCAAGGAATACGTCGAATTACAAGTACTTAACTCTATCTGTATGTTGAACTTACATAATAGATTATATAACAAAGAAATCTCTATTTTTTGTTACATAGTGAAAACGCAGGGGCGGGGGGAGCTTTATTGAATCATAATTATTATTTTATTTATCTTTTGACATTAAGCCAGCAAACTTAAATAAATAAATAAATAAATAACTTAAAAAAAATTCGATGTAGGTATACTGACATCTCTAGCCTTGGTATTATTTATTAATTAATTAATTTGACGCAAGAAGATGATTGGTTTTTATTTAATAATTACGTAAATTAAGTAGGTTAAGTATAATTATGTTTGTTTATGTTATTATGCTAAATAGTTTTTGAATAATTTAGTGTGCCATTCGATTAAAAAATGAAAATGAAATATTTTATTGATAATTTATAATACTTAGTTACTAAACTTAGGTCCATAAAATTCTTATATTTCTCGGTCGTGGTTAAGACGTACCTAATAACAGCCGCACGGGTCGATCAATGTGCCATCTGGTTAAGCTACGCTTGCCACCAGTAACTCTTTACATACCGAGAGACCCTTCCGTGCCTCGGAAAATACGTTGGTCACGGTTGTCATTCTATCTTTGACAGTCGTTACGGGTCGTCAGAAGCCCGAATGTTTGACAACCAGTCTTACCAAAGGATATAGTATTACTCAATTACTGAGTTGTAGAGGTCAGATAGGCAGTAGCTCCATGTAAAATACTGGTATTCAGCTGCATCCGGTTAGACTGGAAGCCGACCCCAAAATAGTTGGGAAAAGGCGGGGCGATTGATTTATTCTTCGGTAGTATAAAAAAATAGACTTAGCTTGTTTAATTTTCTTTCGAGGATTACGAATACTGGTTCAGTCAGTAGTATAGGTATTAGAGTACCTACCTACCTAAGTACCGTTTAGTTTTTAAGCCAATAACAGTAGGTTTGATTGAATAAATAGGTAATTAGAGAAAAAAAAAGTATACCTACGTGTACGTAGGTACTTACCATTTCTACAATAATTAACTATTTTTTACACTATTATCGGAACTATAGAGACGAAAAATTAATATACCTACGCACTTACTAAATGTCATTTTATTTATTTACGTAATATCCACTTTTCTTAAACCCCAAATGTGTTTTACAGTGAGTGTTTTTAAAATGTGTTTTTGAGTTTTTTTTTTTTACAAAAATTTGTGACAGTGACGAAATCACCCTGGATATCATGATTAACGAGCACTTGGTCAGCAATATGGCCTATTACGGTAAGTTTCAATATCATCTTTCTACATACCTACGTATAAATAAAAATCAATTCCCGAATGTCTGTACACACGGCTACACATCAAGCTATACATTTCCAGTTTATACTGACCTCTCATTGTAAGGAAATCCTATAAATTGCGAGATCAGCATATAATGGAATGTATAGCTTGATCTGTAGCCGTGCGTACGCGCATCACTGCAGAACGGTTGCACCTATTTGGCTAATTCTTTTTAAGGTTCCGTACCAAAATGGTAAAAAAGGAACCCTGATGGTGTGACTCAGTCTGTCTGTCTGTCTGTCTATCTGTCCGTCTGTCTGTCTGTAAATAGCACACTTTTTCAGAAATCAGGACGGAACCCTCGGTGCGCGAGTCCGACTCGCTTTTGACCGGTTTTTTTTTTGTTGTGTTTGTAATTGTCATGACAAGGTTCGTATGAAAGAAAATGTTTGAAAACTTACCGGGAAAATAGAAAATGCACTTTCAGTTTTCCCGAATTTTCGGGAAAACTGAAAGTGCATTTTCTATGGGAATTTTGTATGAATTACTTAAGTATTGTTTAGACAGGACATCGTTTGACGGGTCAGCTATTTTTAAATAACAATAAATCTTCCCGATCGAATTTCGGGCACTGTGGCCAATAACAGGTTCTCCTCTGTTCCTGTAGTCTCATAGTCCGATAGGATGGCAATCCGACACGACCGGAGACTGATTAGGCACACGACCAACGGCTTCCCGTGCTATCCGAGGCACGGGAGTTTCACACCACCAACTACCAAACTCTGTTACTGAGAAATTCCCAATAACAGTGCCCAACCCAGGAATCGAACTCATGACACCACGCTCAGCAGTCCCGTTGCGACCACGAGACCAACGGGGCATTATTTTAATAGCATAGTAGAGCTCTTTGTGAGGCCTGTGGCTAAGTAGGGCCTGTGGCTAAGTAGGGCTTGCAGCTAAATAGGGTCTGTAGCTAAGTAGGGCCTGTAGCTAAGTATGACCTGTGGCTAAGTAGGTCTTGTGGCTAAGTAGGGCCTGTAGCTAAGTAGGGCCTGTGGCTAAGTAGGGCCTGTGGCTAAGTAGGACCTGTAGCTAAATAGGGCCTGTAGCTAAATAGGGGTCTGTGGTTAAGTAGGCCATGTGGCTAGTAATAAATTAATAACAGGTTAACAGGTTAAGCTACGCTTGCCGCGGTTCATCCGTGGATAGGAGACCCTTTTTATTTACCAAGGCCCCTCCCATGCCTCGGAAAGCCCGTTGAGCCGTTGGTCCCGGCTGTCATTCGTGGATCTGTGACAGTCGTTACTAACCTGAGACGTAACGGGTTGTCAAAGATCTACCTAGGTCAGCCGGCCGGGGCCGTGCTTTCCAAGGCACAACCCGTTAATACAGGCAGGTAAGTTTATCGAGCGCAGAGGAAAAGGGAGTGTCACCTGACCTCTGTGACCCATAAAAATGATCCGCGCAGGTGGTTCATGCTACCCGTTGATATTTCTGATGTCCTGGTACATAATGTTGTTTACGTAGTAGTCCAGTTTAGGTAATACGGTAGGTACTTACTGAACATTACTGAAAATAAGTACCTAGATGTACTACTACTGTAGGTGGTAGCGTCATATCATTTATTTTATTTTATTTTATTTTATTTTACAGTTTTTGGAAAACTTACAGCTAAATATTTTGCAGGATTGAGAATAATAAAAGGCCAATTTAAAGTTTTCTCAGATAGAAGAGAGCATAAAAACAGAAAAAAAAACTTGAGAACGTAGACAGTGTGATAAGCAAAAACAGTATTTGAGTAAAATTAGATTCAAACAGCGTAAATTCTAATCATTTAGCATATACAGGGTTACTTGTAATTCGACGTATTCCTTGCAGAACGCCATAGAGTTAAAATGCAACAAAAAGCCACCAAATGTTCTACCGAAATTCAATAGTTTTTGAGAGTTAGATTTTTATTTTTTTATGAAAAATACAATTCAAAAATGATTTACGGCGCGACTTTACTGGAATTTAAGTTATTAACATAGATGATGCCGTAGTTAGCAGATATTTGTTGAAAATTAAAAGTTGAAGCCTGTTTCGTTCCCTGGAAAAATGCCCAAAACTTTGGCACAGATCACTAATTAAATATTTTATTTTTCGTAACTTATATTTTTTCCAGACAAAAATTACAGAAAAAAAACCGGTCAAGAGCGAGTCGGACTCGCGCGCCGAGGGTTCCGTTCCGATTTCTGAAAAAGTGTGCTATTTAGAGACATCGTTTTATTTTTCCTGTAATTTTTATATAAATTTCTATAACAGAATAATTTCAGATTTTTATCTTTGCAAACTTCGGAGATAAGGGGGGGGGGGACGGTATTTTTTTACATTTGTCATCAAAAGTCGAAAACTATGCGGCCTAAAAAAAAATAAAAAATGTTTGAGAGTGTGCAAAACAGCGTAGCCCCACTTTGATTTTTTAAGACGCCCTTTCAGTCCGTTACAAAAAAAAAAAAAAAATTTTTACTTCTTTCTTATTTGCAAAATAGTTGGGTAAACGTCATCTAAAACTGTTCCAAATTTAAAATTGATAGCATTAGTAGTTCTTTATATATCCATCTGTGATACACAGACAGACAAACAGACTGAGTCACACCATAAGGGTTCCTTTTTTACCATTTTGGTACGGAACCCTAAAAAATACTGAATTTCGGTAGCACATTTGGTGCCTTAATTTGTTGCATTTTAACCCTAATAATGACGTTCTGCAAGGAATACGTCGAATTACAAGTAATTCTGTACCTATATGAAATGTATACCTATGACATTACTGATGTCCTGGTACCTATGATGAATTTATAACGACATACGTGCACAACATAACAGAGGGGCAATTCCCGTACAGTAGTACTCAACTAATAAGTCGCGTCGTGAATCTTCGTTCGCACAGAAAAGAAAGTATGGCCCCGAAGATTAACGAGAATACTTAAAACTTACAATCAACTTTAGATCACTACTATAAGGTTCATAATACACTGCAGCTGTTAGTTCCGTCTCACTCGCAAGTATGGCGGCTGTCAAGCGGCGCGCGCTAACATGGCGGCAGCAACCGACCAATAGCGGTACAGGAAAAAGCGTGGAGCGTGCTGATTGGTCAATAGCATTTCCCGCACTTTGAAAATTCATCTTCTGCGCAGGTACATCGATAAGCCATATTACTTGGGTACTACTGTACCTATTTTTAACATCGTTTGCAATCTCATCTCAGTCTTAATCTGTCACAAATTGTGTAGCATTTACCTACATTTTTGACATTTGGTTGTCGCTGGCATGAGATTGCGACTTGTATTTGAACGTTTTTGGGTACGAGAATTGGCCTTCAGATTTACATATATTTAAGGCGTTGTAGGTGCGTGAAATTTTTAACAGAAAAGATGAAAATTGGCAAGACAAGACAATGATAATGAGAAGAATAAGAATATCATTTTAATGTTGTTTATTTTAGTAGTCTAGCAAACATCAATCTGCCTAGCCTTTTTCCAACTTTGTTGAGGTCGGCTTCCAGTCTAACCGGATGCAGTTCAATACCAGTATTTTACAAGGAGCGACTGACTATCTGACACCCGCAAACCAGTAACTGGGTAATACGATACCCCTTGGTAAGACTGGTTATCAAACTTTCGCGCTTCTGACGACCCGTTTTACTGTCAAAGATCCACGATTGACAGCTGTGACCAACGGCTTAAAATGCTTTCCGATGCACGGAGGAGTCTCGGTATGTAAAGATGGTCATCTATCCACGGACGAAACGCGGCAAGCGTAGCTTAACTTATTACTATAGCCACGGGCCCCTTAGCCACAGGCCCTACTTAGCCACATAGGATATTATTAAAATCTATCCAGCCTAGATGCTTCGAGTGAATCCCACATAAGTACAAAGATGAAAAAAATACTTAAACCTGTCTTTACAATAGGGCCGTCCCAGAAGCTAGAGTAGTGTTGTTAATTTAATTTAAAGAAATATTTAAAGATTTTATTTATAATAACCCTATGTAATTGCCCCTGCACAGCAGTGCAAAAACCTAAGTAGGTAAATACTTACTTTTATGACTAAAAAAAATATTGTCAAGTTACTTAACAGAAACAATTCTTCAAGGATCTTACGTACCACATAGTACATACTAATTCCATGCAATTGCTTCAAAAGCTACGCTTATAGAAAAAAATATCATGCGGTGTTTTAAAATTAGAAGAAGCCCTCTGAAGTTTGGTGCATGCACTAAAACATAGGTAACCTATGCTTTTTCTATTGAAACAACCTTTCACAGATCACAGTGTACTTTGATTCTAAGATTCTAGATACCATAGGTTCCATTATAAAACCTAACTTTTAGATTCACACAGTAGTTCCACAAACAATGCTACGTCAATATCTTTAATACCATCGTATTTAGGTCACCCGGGCTGTGGTGTTCCACATTCGGTTGCCATGACAACGGCGGCCATCTTTTGGTTGCCATGGTTACGCGCATGCGCGTCGTTGTTATAGGCGTGTCCTATATATATGTATGTGTAACTTTGAGCAGCTATGGTGGACATTTGAATGGTCATTGATCCTTTTATTTTCGAATTTAACAAGGAAATCAGAAGAGCTTTAAATCTGGCTGAAATATCAAAGAATTTGGTAGAAATTGACCTTGATTTAGGTTGAAATATGAATGGAAAGCGACATTGCGAGTTATAGATTGACAATCAGCTGATGGTTGCAAATGTTTTAGTTAGGTACTTACTTGAAGATAGGAAGACTCGATGTGACATTGTTTTTGTCACCAGTCTTGGCTAAGCGATTTGTGCCGGACGGGCGTGATCGTTGGACACGGTGAAGTGAAGGGAGTGTGTAAGCCTATCCAGGTGAATGCCTATGTGTGAGGTTAGGCCTCCCAGTCCAAGCGGCGCTGACGTCCGGTTTCTATAGGCTCGGATTGTCTGCAACCGATGACCAGCAGCTATGTTCGTGTGAGGTTCTGAAGGATTATTTTCAATGAAACAGCATCTTGATAAGTCTTCAGCGGATTTCAGGAGACGACTGGCGGACTCTTCAGGTAAAGATTGGTACCATGCCGATGGCTACGATTTGCTATTTTTTCTTGTGTGCTTAGGTACCTCAAAACTTTACCTTACTGAGGACCGCGAATCGTCTCCTGATTTTGGTTTTATTTTCGACTATTTTTTATTTAAAAAATTTCACAAAATTGCTTATTTCTATCTTAAATATTTCATTAAATATAACATGTGACATGTTGTTAGAATCGTCATTAGACCGCGCATCGATTGAGATATCTGTTATTCCTGTAAGTCTATGTTCTGAAAAGATATTAGTGTGTAAACACTGAAAATTCGATTATTTTGATCAAAAAATATTTTGCAAGTTAAATTACTCGAAAACTACTGAAGCTATTTCAATGGTCTATACAGATATCTGAAGCCGGTCTAATGACCTAGAACAATACAATAGTTTAAATATCGGCACTATGTTTTTCAGGGCGTGACGCGCCCTGAAAACCTAAAACAATAAAATCTATTAACAAAAGTACGGTTGCAACTTCTATAAACACAATTAAGTGGGTTCTGCAGTTAAACCACAGGTCTAATTTTTATGCCCAGGGCTAGGTCTTAATCTAGGGTACCTGGGCACACTATCAACACTATAAAAAACAACTATATAACCCACTCAATGGTAGTTTATAGGGTGGCGTTCACAGTTTCAACCTCTGTAAACTCAACTAAGTGGGTTTGTAGGTAAACTACAAGTCTAATACTACGCCCAGGTCTAGGTCTTAAGCTAGGGTACCTGGGCGCACCAACAAAAACTATAAAACGGCTATATAGCCCACTCAGTTGCTATTTATAGAGGTTGTACTTACAGTTTTCCTTAGGAAACTTCACTATTTCACTATCACAGAGTTTTAGAACACTTTAGCGTTTTAAATTAACTTTAAATTACACTTTAACGCGCTGAATTTACTTTAAATTCACTAAATAAAATGATGAAAACAAGTGTCTTTGATTTCCTAACTTAGAAACACCGTTTGATTCGCGATTACACTGTACGTGAACTATGACGGTCCCCCGCTACTTGCGCCTATGTGCACAGATAGGGTCTCGTCGCCTACTATGAATCTACGTTAAGTTAGAACAAAATAAAAAACCTATGTATCTATTGTTTGGTGACGCTTCGTCGCGAACATTTCTCCCGCCGTGCAGTGCAGTGATGACTCGTAGCGATGTCGGCGCGGCGCTGCATTCTCTCCGGTGAGCGACGTCTGTAGGCGCGACGCTCGTAGCTATACTGCGACGCTCGCCGCCGCGACGCTCGTAGTCTCGACGCTCGCCGTCGCGACGCTCGCCGCCGCGACGCTCGTAGCTATGCTGCGACGCTCGCCGCCGCGACGCTCGTCGCCGCGACGCTCGCCGTCGCGACGCTCGTCGCCGCGACGCTCGTCGCCGCGACGCTCTGCTATTACTTCGGTAATGGGACGAGTTTCTTCACCGGACGCTTCAAGGTGCCGCCGGCAGTGCGCACCTCAGCGGTCCGGACTTCTCCGTCGGCTCCGGGGAATACGGCGATTATGCGGCCTCGCGGCCACGTGTTGCGAGGCAGCTGGCCGTCTGCGATGAGCACGGGATCGCCCACCTGTAGTCCGGGCCCGCGGCTATGCGGCTCCCGCCGGTTTTGAAGCTCCGGCAGGTACTCTCGGACCCAGCGACGCCAGAACATGTCGGCGAGTATTTGTGTTCGCCGCCATAGTCTCTTGCCGTCTATATCTTGCTCGGAGAACACACCAGGTGATGGGAGTCGCGCCGACCCGCCGAGTAAAAAATGGTTCGGTGTGATCGACTCGTCGTCTTCGCTGTCCACAGAAACGTGTGTCAGCGGTCGGCTGTTTACTGTGTACTCTGCCTCACATAGCAATGTGGACAGCACCTCTTCGTGTGGGTGCTTTTCTATGAGCACAGTGTATAGCGCCGACTTCACGCATCGAACTAGGCGCTCCCAGGCGCCTCCCATGAATGGCGCTGATGGCGTTATGAAGCGCCACACGATGCCACGACGACTGGCTTCTTCTTGTAAGGCGTCTCGGAGCTCCTTGTCGGCACCGTGCATGTTGGTACCGTTGTCGGAGTATATCTCTGTTGGGCAGCCTCGACGAGCAGCGAAGCGGCGCAGGGCTTGTATAGCGGAGTCTGCGCTGAGGCTAGCGGCGATTTCTAGATGAACAGCTCTGGTAGTGAGACACGTAAATAGGGCTACGTATCTCTTTTGATGTTGGCGGCCCACGGTGACGGACAACGGGCCAAAGTAGTCTAACCCGGTGTATGTGAACGGCCTCTGATGATGTGCGAGGCGCGTCTTCGGATGGTCGCCGGTCGCAGGGACGGGTGCCTGTGCTTTTCGAATGCGGCACTGTAGACACTGCGCTATCACCTTCTTAGCTGTTGGTCGCATCTTGACGACCCAGTAATGCTGCCTTACTTCGTTGATTGTGAGCTCTGTCCCACTATGCTGTAGACTCCGATGCGTCCAATCTATGTATAACTGTGTGATGTGATGGTCGCCGTGTAGTATCGGTGGACGCTTCACATCATCGGTGACCTCGTCGGTCGCTGCTATACGGCTCCTTAGCCGTATCACGCTGTCTACGACTTCTATTTGTAGCGGCCACAGTCGACTGTCTTTTTCTATTGATTTCTGCTCTCGCAGCCTGGCTATATCTTCTGCAAAAGACTGTTGCTGTACGACCTGGACCAGTATCTTCTCCGCTTGCTGGAGAAATTCGGCTTCTATTATCTGTTTTTTGTCGTTTTCTGATGGCTTCGACGCTCGTTTCAGTGGGAGAGGTGCCGCCTTTTTCTGTTTTTTCCAGACAGGATCCTTTTCTGTATTCTGTTTCGTTCTTTTGTAGAACGTCTTCTCGGTTTTTCTTCGACAAAGAAATATGAAACGTAGAACGCTTGCTGTTGCGCGGAGTAGTCGTTCCCACTTAGAAAATTTGGATGGATCTGGTATGGCTTCTGTTAACTTTATAGCGTTTTCGACGGCGACTAAGGTTCTCTCTTCCCCAGTCTCTTCTGTAATTGGAGGTTTCTCAGACGGCCACGACGACGGTTCTTCATATAAGAACTTGGGACCACAGTACCACTCATGCTGTGAGTCAAAGTGCTGTGGTACGTCACGGGTAGCGATGTCAGCGATATTCAGTTTCGTGGGCACCCATCGCCAGTCTTCAACTTTGCTGTTTTCTTCAATGGCAGCTATTCTATGGGCGACGAACGACTTGTATACTCGTGCCCCTCTTCTTATCCAGGTCAGAACGGTTTTGCTGTCTGACCAGTATGTCACCGATGCGGGCTTGATGTTGTGCTCGCGCATCACAGCTGCAGCCACACGGGTTCCCATCACCGCCGCCTGCAGCTCGAGGCGCGGTATTGACTGCAGTTTCAGTGGCGCCACCTTCGCCTTTGCCATGACGAGGCTGACGTGTTGCTTGCCGTCTTCTGTTGTGGCCCGCCAATACACTGCTGCTGCGTATGCCATTTCGCTCGCGTCGGTGAACACATGGACCTGTGTTTCTTTAGCTTCACTGTAACCTGGATAACACCGTGGTATGCTGACATTTTTGAGCTGCTGTAGGTGCTGCGTCCAGCCCTTCCATTGAATCGCTAGGTCTTCGTCTAGCGGCTGATCCCAGTCGATTCCTCGCCTCCATGCCTCTTGCAATATTTGCTTGGCTCTAATGGTTACTGGTGAAGCGAGTCCGAGCGGGTCATATAGTGACATGACTATCTTCAGCGCCTCCCGTTTAGTTGGCACCTCCTTTTCTATTACGCCTTTTGGTAGACGTGCGAGTGTCAGGTTGAAGCCCAGCGTGTCTTCCCCTGGTCTCCATATCAGGCCGAGGATTTTCTCTGTACCATCTATGTCTCCGATGTTGACGACTTCAGCACGGATCTGTGATGGATCTATATTTTCTATAAGTTGCGAGCTGTTTGATACCCATTTTCTTAGTTCAAACTTCGCCTGTTGGTGTATTGTCTTCACCGCTGTTGCGATACGAGTCGCTTCTTCTACAGATCTGTAGCTATCGAGATAGTCATCCATATAATGATTCTGTATAATGGCTTCCACTGCTTCTGGATGCTCTTCTGTATGCCTTTTCGCGTTCCAATTCTTCGCGAAAATGGCTGTGCACGGCGAACTTGCCGCGCCGAATATGATGGACGTCATGCGGTACTGTTCGGGTGCTCCGTCTCTTCTGTCGCCTCTCCACAGATATCGTAGGGCGTCTCTGTCTTGCGGCCGCACCTTCACTTGCATGAACATCTCTGCTATGTCACCGGAAATGGCTATTCGGTGACGTCGGAACCTCATCATGACGCCGGGCAGCGACTGCAGCAAGTCCGGTCCAGTTAGGAGGAAGTCGTTGAGCGATAGACCTCCTGATTTGGCAGCGGCGTCATGTACTATACGGAGTTTTTCAGGCTTCATTGGATTGAACACGTCGAAATGAGGTAGGTACCAAGTTCTACCCGGTGTGCTCGTCTTGGGCGCCTTCTCCGCGTAACCTTTCTGGATAAGTGCATCCATCTGTTCTGTATATCTATCTCGAAGAGCCGGTTTGCTATCGAGTTTCTTCTCTATTGAGACGAGCCTTTTGAGTGCTGTCCCGTAACTATCTGGCATTTCTGTGTTTTCATTTTTCCACAGCATAGCCGTTTCTATGTGGCCATCTTCTAATTGTTGAGTGTGACGAGTCAATATGTCTTCTGCTTTCTTCTCGGGATCGGAGTCTGGTCTTCTAGGATTAATAACCAGTGATTCTATAGCGAAGAATTCACGAAGCTGTTCATTTAGATCTTCGTCGCTGTCTACTAGTCGGTTGACGTAGTGCACCTGCTGACCCAGGATTCTTGTGTGCGCACCGTGAAGTGTCCAGCCCAGTGTGGTTAGCGACGCAACAGGCTGGTGTTTCGGTCCTCTACGAATTTCACTGGCCAGTAGTAGGTGCCAGTTGTCTTGACCGATGAGTATCTTCGGTGCGCCTGTGTCGTAAATCAGCTGTTGCCTCAGGTCATCGAGATGTTTGCACTGTGCGACGTCTTCTTCGCTGACTGTTTGCGGTGCGAGGTTGAGCTTCGGTATGGTGCGCGCTCTGAATGGCACCCTATCTTTCAGCTGGCTTGCAAGAGTGACGGTTATTCTTCGGGAGCAAGGAGTGTCGATCGTGGTGTTACCGATCGCACCTATCTTCAACGGGTCGATATGGCCCTCTGCTCCAATTTGATTTGAGATTTCTTCGTCGATCAAAGAAACGGTGGATCCATCGTCGAGAAGAGCGAATGTGGAAGCTTCTCCCGCCGGTCCAATGACTCGAACCGGGACTATCTTGAGGTAGGCATGACTCGCAGCTGTTCGTGAGCTGGCCACCGTTTCTTGAGCTTCCTTCTTCTCTACTGGAACATCGGGCTTCTCAACTTCCGTTGCTTTAGACTTCTTGTTGTAGTGAAGAAGCCGATGGTGCGTGGCTGTACACCCCTTGGCGTCACACTTCTTCGCTTTGCATGTGTGACCATTGCGACGGCTTCGCAGGCAACGGAAACAGAGATTGAGTTTCTTGGCGAGTTCCCATCTCTTGTCACTGGATCCTTCTTTAAATTTCTTGCAGTCAGTAGTGCTGTGACCCTCCTTATCGCAGACGTGACATTTGCTATTTGATGTTGACTTGTCTGTAGCAGCGTGAGTTCTCTGCACGACACGCTTGGATGCTGTTGCTTCAGAGCTGATGTTCTCCGGTGGAGCGAAGGCGCTGCAGAATCGAGCTTGTTCAGTGATAAAGTCGCTAAAGAGTGAGAGGTCTGGTAGCGACTGGTACTTTTCGGTATATGTTCGGTACCACTGTACACGCAGCGAGTTCGGCAGCTTCTCGGTAAGTGTTCGCATCAGCTCGGCATTGATAAGATAATGTTCTTTCTTCAGTGCGCGCAGAGTGACTATGCCGCTTCTAACTCGGCTTGCGAAATTGCAGATGTCTTTTGGAGATTCGCTGCAGCGCGGCAACCCACGTAGTCTATCTGTTTCGGCTTGAGCTATTGAGTCTGGGCGGCCGAATTGCAGCTCGAGTTCTCTCATGATGTCATCTGGTCTTGCATTTCCGATGAGTTCCGAGCTCACTGTCTCTAGCGCACGTCCGTGCAGGCTTCTTCGAAGTCTTGCTGTGTTTTCAACATCATTGAAGTATTTTCTTGTGGTTTCATAGATGGCACGGTATGAAAGCCATTCTGTATGAGCTCCATTGAAGCTCGGTAAGGTCATGATGGCCTTTGACGCCGAGGGCTGCTGTGTCCACTGTTCTGTTTTCCTGTCGGCTAACGATGCTATAGCGGACGTCAATTCCGTTATGAAAGGACGGAAATCTCCCCCGGTGTTCTCTTCTTTCGAAGGTGCTATTTGGTTCTTCACTTCATTTTCTATAGGATTCGGCAGAGTTTCTTGCGTCTGGAGGCCCACTATAACATCGGCATCCACAGGGGGGGGACGTTGCACACGGCTTCTATTTCTATTGTCCCCCTTAGTGGAGTTGGCCCCTTTCGGCGGCTCTGGTTCTGGTGCCTCTTCTAGCCAGGAACGCACGTACTCATTGTTCGAGGTTCTATTATCCATATATTCGCCGTCGGAGTCTTCTTCCTCGGCTCTTTGAAGTGCTATTTGAGCAAGTTCCAACTTAATCTTCAATAAGTCTTCACGTGCTCTTGAAATTTTTCTATGGGACCGCGTCGTTCTATTTGTAGTCGACGGCGGCTTGTTATGTTCGTTACGGGCGTCACCCCGGGTAGTCATCGGCATGGTTCGGCTATGGTTTTCTTTGGTTTCCTTTTCTATTGGCTGTATCGTCTGGTCTACAGACTTCATTGAATCGTCTGAAGTTTCTTCTGACTGAGTTCCTTGTTTTGAAGTGCACGGCTGACCCTCAGATCTTGCTCGTACTGGTAGGTCTTTCTTCGGGGTGGGGTGCTGTACTGTTCCTTCTGTTGTGGACGGCGATCGTGGTGGTCGCTCGTGACGAATGCCTGGAGCACTACGGTCTCTGCTTTGTGATCTTGTTAGTGTCATCTTCTATGTTAGTCTTCAATCTCCGAAACGAGTTTTCAACTTCAGAATTATTTTCTATCTTCAATCTTCTATAATAATTCTTCAAGAATAAATTTTCAGAGTTGAGGCTTCAGTAATTGTTCTTCAATAGTGAATCTTCAGAAATAAATCTTCAGGGAAAAGCTTCAGGAACAATTCTTCTATGACAAATCTTCTGTGATAAATCTTCTATGATTAATCTTCAGAGATAAGGCTTCAGAAATGGTTCTTCTATAATGAATCTTCAGAAATAAATCTTCAGGGAAAAGGCTTCAGGAACAATTCTTCTGTGACAAATCTTCAGAGATAAGGCTTCAGGAATGTTTCTTCTATAGTGAATCTTCAGAAATAAATCTTCAGGGAAAAGCTTCAAGAACAATTCTTCTATGACAAATCTTCTGTGATAAATCTTCTATGATTAATCTTCAGAGATAAGGCTTCAGGAATGTTTCTTCTATAGTGAATCTTCAGAAATAAATCTTCAGGGAAAAGCTTCAGGAACAATTCTTCTATGACAAATCTTCTGTGATAAATCTTCTATGATTAATCTTCAGAGATAAGGCTTCAGAAATGGTTCTTCTATAATGAATCTTCAGAAATAAATCTTCAGGGAAAAGGCTTCAGGAACAATTCTTCTGTGACAAATCTTCAGAGATAAGGCTTCAGGAATGTTTCTTCTATAGTGAATCTTCAGAAATAAATCTTCAGGGAAAAGCTTCAAGAACAATTCTTCTATGACAAATCTTCTGTGATAAATCTTCTATGATAAATCTTCAGAGATAAGGCTTCTATGAATGGTTCTTCTATAATGAATCTTCAGAAATAAATCTTCAGGGAAAAGGTTACAGGAACAGTTCTTCTATGATAAATCTTCTGTGATAAATCTTCTATGAATAAGGCTTCAGGAACGTTTCTTCAGTCTTCTATAATAAATCTTCAGAGATAAATCTTCAGGGAAAAAGATTCAGGAACAATTCTTCTATGACAAATCTTCTGTGATAAATCTTCTATGATAAATCTTCAGAGATAAGGCTTCTATGAATGGTTCTTCTATAATGAATCTTCAGAAATAAATCTTCAGGGAAAAGTTACAGGAACAGTTCTTCTATGATAAATCTTCTGTTGATAAATCTTCAGGAATAAGGCTTCAGGAACGTTTCTTCAGTCTTCTATAATAAATCTTCAGAAAAAAGGTTACAGGAACAAGGCTTCAGTCTTCTATAATAATTTTTCAAAATAAATCTTCAATCTTCTTATTCTTCAGGGATCCCACAGGAACCGTCCCGGCCGCAAACATCCGGCTCGCAAGGACCAGCAAATGTGCCGGACGGGCGTGATCGTTGGACACGGTGAAGTGAAGGGAGTGTGTAAGCCTATCCAGGTGAATGCCTATGTGTGAGGTTAGGCCTCCCAGTCCAAGCGGCGCTGACGTCCGGTTTCTATAGGCTCGGATTGTCTGCAACCGATGACCAGCAGCTATGTTCGTGTGAGGTTCTGAAGGATTATTTTCAATGAAACAGCATCTTGATAAGTCTTCAGCGGATTTCAGGAGACGACTGGCGGACTCTTCAGGTAAAGATTGGTACCATGCCGATGGCTACGATTTGCTATTTTTTCTTGTGTGCTTAGGTACCTCAAAACTTTACCTTACTGAGGACCGCGAATCGTCTCCTGATTTTGGTTTTATTTTCGACTATTTTTTTATTTAAAAAATTTCACAAAATTGCTTATTTCTATCTTAAATATTTCATTAAATATAACATGTGACATGTTGTTAGAATCGTCATTAGACCGCGCATCGATTGAGATATCTGTTATTCCTGTAAGTCTATGTTCTGAAAAGATATTAGTGTGTAAACACTGAAAATTCGATTATTTTGATCAAAAAATATTTTGCAAGTTAAATTACTCGAAAACTACTGAAGCTATTTCAATGGTCTATACAGATATCTGAAGCCGGTCTAATGACCTAGAACAATACAATAGTTTAAATATCGGCACTATGTTTTTCAGGGCGTGACGCGCCCTGAAAACCTAAAACAATAAAATCTATTAACAAAAGTACGGTTGCAACTTCTATAAACACAATTAAGTGGGTTCTGCAGTTAAACCACAGGTCTAATTTTTATGCCCAGGGCTAGGTCTTAATCTAGGGTACCTGGGCACACTATCAACACTATAAAAAACAACTATATAACCCACTCAATGGTAGTTTATAGGGTGGCGTTCACAGTTTCAACCTCTGTAAACTCAACTAAGTGGGTTTGTAGGTAAACTACAAGTCTAATACTACGCCCAGGTCTAGGTCTTAAGCTAGGGTACCTGGGCGCACCAACAAAAACTATAAAACGGCTATATAGCCCACTCAGTTGCTATTTATAGAGGTTGTACTTACAGTTTTCCTTAGGAAACTTCACTATTTCACTATCACAGAGTTTTAGAACACTTTAGCGTTTTAAATTAACTTTAAATTACACTTTAACGCGCTGAATTTACTTTAAATTCACTAAATAAAATGATGAAAACAAGTGTCTTTGATTTCCTAACTTAGAAACACCGTTTGATTCGCGATTACACTGTACGTGAACTATGACGGTCCCCCGCTACTTGCGCCTATGTGCACAGATAGGGTCTCGTCGCCTACTATGAATCTACGTTAAGTTAGAACAAAATAAAAAACCTATGTATCTATTGTTTGGTGACGCTTCGTCGCGAACACGATTGGTTTTAACTGTACATGTATCATTGTGTAGATGATTAAAAAAAGAAAAATGCATTTAATGGCATTACGGCGTGTGATTGACATTGGCAGGGCCACCATCAGGGATTTTAATTTTGATAACACAAACAATTAGTCGCTAATTAGTCGAAATTTGTCGCCAAATATCAGAATTTGTCGGCCACTGGTTCAAAATTTATAAGGGTTCATAAGTGGCCGATCTGGAGAGCATCTCCCCAGCTTGGCCACATTTTTAACTCAAAAACTGGGCCACCTAGCGAAGATCTGTTTTCTTCCAAATTTAGTCGCTAATTAGTCGCAATTTTTCACAAAAAGTGAAAGATTTAGTCTGGTCTTAGTTTAGAAGATAAAATGAGTTCAATTTTTAAGTATAGTCCAAGAGGTAGATCGAAGAGTTTAGGTACGATAAAATCTTTGACACTCAATAATGGGCCCCTGGAAACGGTCGCTAGCATAGTGACGTAGCGACAAGGGGGCAACATGTGGAGAGATATTGCACGGTCAAGTACGGTCAAGATCCCTACTGCATCAGCCCAGCATCTTACTGGAATACTTCCTTCCTCCGAGCACGTTTGCTCTTGCGAATCTTCACTCAAGCCTGCCAATTAAGCCAAGAAAGAGGTGGGATCTCTGTTCCTCATCAGTGTTCATTCTGGCCAGTCATTAAAGGCAAGCCAGAGATGAGGAATGAGAATTCTCCGGGGATATAGGGCCCGTGGGGTTGCTACTGCCCAACAGCTCGTCACGTGCTGCCCTGCGGGTTTCTGTACCTATCTCTCTTGGTCTGGCTCCTCACCCTAAACCTGTTTCAGAAAAGGAATAAACTCTATCGGCTAAACCTACCTAGAGTTCAGGAGCACGCAAGCCCCACCACGACGTCAACGTAGAGATACGGCGGCGGTGGGATTATTATTATATAACAGAACTGGCAAAATATGAGTGCATACATTTCTAATTATTCCTTTGGGTATTACAAGAGTATTGTTAAACTTACCATGTTATGATTTGTACCTGCCCCAAACATCACAAGTTTGAAAGTTAAAAGGTTGACCTAGATAGCCACGAACTTTGACAGTGTTCGGTGATCCAAAACTAAATGAACAGTTATTGATTAAAAACCTGACTTTACTGTTAACACCTTCTTTTATATATTTTGAGTTGACCAAGAGTTAAAAGACTGAACAAAATTTGCTTTAAATCGAAGGTATTTAAATATTTTAAGAACTTGAGGCTTTAAGGCTTGTCCACCGTAAAAAATGCGGTCACTGTCGGACTGCATAGAAAAGAAAGAGAAGCGCGATGACACAACGCTTGCAAAATATGAAGTAATTATCGATTTACAAAAAATCTATTGATTGGACTAAAAAAGTAATAACATGAAATCATTCCTTATTATTTTGTAGAGAACTGTATAAATTTATGAACACTTCTAATGAACATTGTAGGAGTAATATGGTAAAAACTAGTAAAAATAGACAGAACTAGACCTGGATTTAGTATTTTTTTTCCTTAGTTCTACAAACTAAAATACATTTTAGGACAAATGAAATCACTTCTTATGTATTGTAGATTACTGTGTATTTTTTTCAATCAAAAATATGCTATAATACTGTAAAAGATGGATACAAAGTTACTTAGTTTCGCCGTATTTTAGGGAGGAGTAGCCTTAAGTAAGTATACCATTTTGTCATAAATCTACATTTAAACGAAGCGCGTTTAGTTCCGGTGCGCGTGAGCCATAAATAACTCCAATTACACACCAGCTAAACCACGCTTCGCTCTTAATACCAGTATTTTTACATAGAATGACTGAATATCTGACCTCCACAACACAGTTACTCCAATTTTCATTCAACTATTTGTCACACTAAAATTATAAAGGCGAAAGTTTGTGAGTGTGTGTTTATTACTTCTTCACGCTCAAACGGCTGGACCGATTTCAATGAAATTTGGTATGAAGATAGCTTATACCGTGGCTTAACACATAGGCTACTTTTTATCCTGGTCTACGCGGGTGAAACCGCGGAGCGCTAGTAGATAAAGTTAATTATTTTATCATCAACTTTTTGCTTGCAGATTGCTATTAGCCGTCCAAAAATCAAGACTTCGTACTTATAAATAAAATCTATGAACTACAAAATATTCTCAGTTACGTTTTTATTTTAGCTAATAATTGAAAAATATAATTGATTTAGATACAAAATAATTAGCTGAACCATTACAGGACTATATTGTACTGCAATTTATTATAATTTGAAGATAAAATATGCTGTAAATTTACCTAAAATGGTACCTATTCGAACCTTATTTTTTTTAATTTTCTGCGGTTATTGCGATGGGAAAAACGTATTTGTGCGAAAAAATTTTCCGATGCCAATATGGAGATGACTATATTATCTTTAAATTAAGACCATGATCTCTTCACATTTTTGATTGCTTACCTATACGTTAAAATGGTATCTGAAAAGCACTGTTATTTGTAGAAAAACGTCCTTAATAGACGGTTCGGCATCCAGTCCAACCATATTCGGCTGGATATCAAATACACGGACCAACCTGCCATTTGACCTCCACAATACAATTACGGGGGAAATCCGATATTTGGCTACACCGGTTGATATTCGGGATTCTGACTACCTACTGACTTTTAGCTAACTTAGTGTTCCCTAATAACCTTTGTGTGTAGTGATTCGATCGCGCGCGGGCTGGCAACCTCGCATTTCTAGAGGTTTTTCAACAAATTTTTAGATCGTTAGTATTTATAAGTATGTATGCTATTGTTTGACAGTTATTTTAAAATTAACTCTTAAAGACATACTGTCAATGATTTTCTATTTTCTAAGAGTAATTTACAAAATAACTGTCAAACAACCGGTCAAGAGCGAGTCGGACTCGCGCACCGAGGGTTCTGTACCATCATTTATATGTAATTTTTGTTTGATGATTTCTGAAAAACTGTGCTATTTAGTGACATCGTTTTATTTTTCCTGTAATCTATACATAAACTTCTATAACATAAAATAATTTCAGATTTTTCTCTATGCAAACTTCGGAGATATGGAGAACGGTATTTTTTTTAACATTTTTCATCAAAAGTCGAAAACTATGCGACGTAAAAAAAAGAAAAAAAAATGTATAAGAATGTGCGAACACCGTTCTTTCATATGATACCCCACATGCCCTAGTAGCCCCATTTCGATTTTTTTAAACCCCCTTTCAGTCGCTATCGCAAAAAAAAAAAATTTTGTTTCTTTCTTATTTGCAAAATAGTTGGGCAAACGTCATCCAAAACTGTTCCAAATTTCAAGTTGATAGCATTAGTAGTTCTTGAGATATCCAGCTGTGACAGACAGACAGACTGAGTGACACCATAAGGGGTCCTTTTTACCATTTTGGTACGGAACCCTAAAAATAGCATACAAACTTATAAATACCAACGATCTAATAATTTGTCAGAGGAAATTGTCATTTTATAAAAATGAAATACTCACGAAAAACCTCTAGAAATGCGACGTTGCTGGGTAGCACACGTACGATACCCTTTGGATCACTGATCATCAATTTACCTACGTATTCTGACCTCTACTCCCATTTTAAAATGCTCTATTTAATACGACCCTAGTGCATTTATCAATAAATATTAGGTACATAGCTGGAACGTTCAAATCTAGGTCATTTGACATTTAGGTTACCTGTTAACATACCTACGTAGTTCTAGACTGGTTAACGAGAAGATTGTCTATGTAAAGCGGCCATTTTGGATTTCATTGAACAGTGGGTAATGGCGGGAATCCTGGTGGAACTTTGAAAATAGATTTTGAGAAATATTACGAAAAAGAAAATGTTCTCTGTTGGTAAACATTAAACTCACAAAACATCACAGCGCTAATTTGCTGGTTCATTTTCTCCTCTACTGATCGTTATTTCTCCTCTACCGATCGTTATTTCTCCTTACAAAGTTTATTCCATTTATATATATGTATGTATGTAGGTATATAATATGTATGTATTTAATCTTGTATTTTATAGTTATTTTCGTGTTATCTATCCTTTATGTTGCACCTGCCATGTTTTCTCTCTGCATCACCCTAAGGTTGACTGGTAGAAAATGCCTCAGGCATTAAGTCCGCCTTTGTACGGTATTTTTTTTACTTGGGCATAAAGATTTAATAAATAAATAAATAAATAAATAAACATTACACTCATGACTCAATTGAAAGAAAATGTTCTTTAAGTCTGTAGGTAATTGTGTGAATCCGCAAGTAATGATTTACTTAAAAAAAAAACCGCGCACTGAGGGTTCCGTTCCGATTTCTGAAAAAGTGTGCTATTAAGAGACATCGTTTTATTTTTCCTGTAATCTTTACATAAACTTTTGTCACATAGAATAATTTCAGATTTTTATCTTTGCAAACTTCGGGGGTGGGGGGAACGGTATTTTTTTTACATTTTTCATCAAAAGTCAAAAACTATGCGGCCTAAAAAAAAAACAAAAAAATGTTTGAGAATGTGCAAACAGCGTTCTTTCATGTGATACCCCACATGCCCAAGTAGCCCCACTTTGAATTTTGAAGATCCTCTTTCAGTCCCTGTTACAAAAAAAAAATGTTAATATTTTTACTTCTTTCTTATTTGAAAAATAGTTGGGTAAACGTCATCTAAAACTATTCCAAATTTCAAGTTGATAGCATTAGTAGTTCTTGAGTTATCCAGCTGTGACAGACAGACAGACAGACAGACAGACTGACAGACTGAGTCACACCATAAGGGTTCCTTTTTTACCATTTTGGTACGGAACCCTAAAAACAAATGAATTCGCTTTCGATTTGTGTCCGCTCACTTGAGTGGGCTCGTGGCTAGGTAATAACAGCCGCACGGGTCGATCCATCAGGTTAAGCTACGTTTGCCGGGGTTGGTCCGTAGAGGGTGACCTTCTTTACATACCGAGACTCCTCCGTGCCTCGGAAAGCACGTTAAGCCGTTGGTCCCGACTGCCATTTGTGGATCTTTGACAGTCGTTACCGGTCGTCAGAAGGCCGAAAGTCTGACAACCAGTCTTAACAAGGGGTATCGTATTACTCACTAACTGGGTTGTGGAGAACAGAATATAGGCAGTTGCTCCATGTAAATACTGGTATTCAGTTTGCATCCGGTTAGACTGGAAGCCGACCCCAACATAGTTGGGAAAAGGCTAGGAAAATTGCCTTGACTGAGGTTCTAAGTGAACTTTACAGAATAGCTCTACCTACATGTTGTATTCTGTAAAGTTCACTTGGAACGTTCACAGTACCTACGTTCCACGTAGGTACTGTGAAGACCCGGCACTCTCAGGTCCTCACCGGGGGTTTCGTAACTACTAAATGATACGAGAGGCACTCAGAAGAAATGAGGTTGAAGCCCGCTATATTAAATCAGAATAAAATTATAATTCACATTCCCTAGCGCCCCGCGTAAGACACGCGGAGCCCTAGCTAAAATCAGCATCACTTTTTTATAAGTACCTATATTCGATGTTTGAATGATCGGAATGTCAGCCCGAAGGCTTGAATACAACATAACCTCTACAGCACCATACTCTCAACTGATTGTAGTACTCAAATTAGAAATCGCGAAAAAAAATCAGCTGTTCCCTACAAATTATGTACTGAACAGCTGATTTTTTTCGTGATTTCGGGATTGATCCCTTAGTAAAAGTTGTTCATAATGATGAGTGCTACACTCCGTTAAAGTAAGTCCCTCGCACCTGTATGTGTAAGTATGTATTTCACCGCTCCCCTGTTTTGAATGAATGTATTGCTTGGCAATCAGCTGATCAATGGGATAGCTTATAGCGAGCTTGAAATAAAAAGGTATTTCCAAGTAATTATGGTCGGACTTTTAATTATTAGATGCAGCAAAATGACACTTCTAATGTCATTTTTACTGTCATTTCGCTATCAAATGGGAACATTTTTTATCGAAATGACAGATAAGAAGTGTCATTTTACTGCAGCTAATTTAAAGTCGAAATCGATTTTCAAAATGTGTACTAAGATTTTAAATCAAGATTAAATACAATTCTATTTTTAAAAAACCACGTGGTTTATAAGTAATTTCATCAGTTATACTCCCCTCATTTTGTCACTTATAATATCTTATTCCATTTTTCAATCCCAATCGTTAGAAATTTTTCAATGAAAACCTAACCTATTTTGTGTTGCGTAAAGGGCTAACAAAATCTAGGGAAGGCCGCAGTACGCAAGCGCGACGCAACCACGTGCGGGGTCACTGACCTTGCCACGATTAGACAGTTTCGGATACACGTAAAAAATTGTTCGTTCCTGTATGAGATGGCCTATTTTTTTACATTGCTCTTTTAGTTAAATGGCCAACTTTGGCGTCTTTAATCTGAGAAACTGAAAGACTTCGACAAGTTTGACTTATTTTATTGAGTGGTGGAGAATATTTATTAGTAGTAAATATAGTTCATAGCGGCCTCGCTTTCCGCAATTTTTTCTTATCTATTTACGAGTAATTAACTGTATAGGTATCATAGCAAAAATTCCGAAGCAAGTTTTTCATAAAATCCGCGACTGCAATTGAGTTCGTGGATTGAACTCTTTACCTACGTAAGAAAATGAAATGAAAAATATATAAGAATAATAAGTACTTAAGTATCTTTTAAATACCTAGTGGTTTAGTCCATAGCGGCCTCAGAATTTTGTAATACTTACGAAATAAAATACTACTTACATAGGAATATCAATAAAAAAACCCATTAATTTAATTTACAATGGAATAGTTGGATCTTTATATTATTTTGTATTGTTGACATGATTATTGTATATTTTTGTTTTAATGTTCTGTTTCATTTTTGCTATTTTAAATTTATTACAATATTATTATTAATCTTTAATTACTTTATCTATTGTTATTTTAAGAGAATGTTTTAATTAATATTGATATTTGCACGTCACATCATGTGGCAAACATGCCTCTAATACTGCTCCATCTTGCATGCATGTATTTTCTTGTATGTATGACACATGTTTAAGCAAATAAATATTATCTTATCTTATCTTATGTTATCTTATCATTCAAACCATAAAACTAGATAAAATGCTCAGAATTAACTGTTTTCTCCCATGGAATTATCCCTACTAGGTAGTACAGACGAAAGCACATCAAGCTACTACAATCTGTCAAATTTCTTTAAGAGATTTTCATCTTTATCGTAAAAGCATAAATTAGGTTCAAGGTTGATTGGGAAAAAAATATTTATTTTATTTTTATTTATTTATTTACTTAACACTACACTTCTATCATTACAGGAATATCCCAAAGCGATAGGGTGGTTCATAAGTTAGCTTTATACTTATTTTACAAATTGTAACATAAATGGTACGCAGTTATTCTTGCGAATTCATTCAATGAACAGGAAAAAATGTCAATCCTTTCGGCGACTTCATTGAGTGTACGTAAGGCGCGAGTAGGTAACAAGCAAGTTAGTCCTGCCGCGCGGCACAGCCAGCAGCTGCGGCCGTCTCCGCCTCAGCACGTAGTTGTCGGGCACGCACAGATTCACCTCCTTTAACACCCCCTGATTTTTGATTTTACCATTGATTAATTTAAAAATATAAATGGCGAGAGTCATATCCTTTCTTAATTCTAACTTGTTGTAAAAAAATGTCAGTTTCGGGTGGCTTGACCTGGCGTCTGTACATTAGTGTTACTAGTTACGTTTTATACTTACCAGAATAAACGTTAGTTCATACATAAGAAATTAAAATTTTACTAAAATAAAAAAATAAAAAATCCCAAGACTCAAAATAAACGTAAAAATTACAACTGTGAAATTGCGATGCGTCGCCGTGCTTCAATGCATTTAATTTGTCAAAACGCAATTTTGATTAAGCTGGCGAGATAATAATAATAATAAATATCCTTGGACATTTCACACAACGCCATCTAGTCCCAAGCTAAGCAACCTAATGCTTGTGTTATGGTAACGAGATGGCTGATAAACTACCTACTTATATACATTTTTTTTTGTAAATACATACATATTATTGATAGAAATTATTATTATTTTTAAGTGTCTTGACAATTCTCGGGACCCTGGGGGTCCCGGACCTTTAGAAGGCTTACGAGGGGCCAAAGCCAACTCGCAGAGGCCTGTTAGACGCTTGCAATGAAATGAGGCACCAACCGACGATTATCCCTGTACGCACCATGCAAGTGCACCCAAGGACAACCCCCGGTTGGTGTAGGACTATTGCAGTATATGGAAACAAAGATATTGGACTATGGATTTGAGTGGCTAAAGTGGACTGGTTGTCTAGAACTATGAAAGGACTATGGCCCCTGCCGGATCAATGTTTTATAATACACGGATAAAATGGCAAGGGGTGACTTGCACACTCAATAATGGGCCCCCAAAAACGGTCGCTAGCACATAGTGTCGTAGCGGCAAGGGGGCAACATGTCCTGAGGTGCTTGTGAGGAGTGGAGAGGTATCCCACGGTTCTCAGAACAATCCCAGAGCCCGGAAGATGGTCAAGATCCCTACAAACACTTACTGGGATACTTCCTTCCTCCGAGCACGTTTGCTCTTACGAATCTCCACTCAAGCCAGCCAATAAAGGCAAGAAAGAGGTGGGAGCACTGTTCCTCGTCATTATTCACTCCAGCCGGCCAATAAAGGCAAGCCAGAGGTGAAGAACAAGACTTCTCCCGGGAGATAGGGTCCGTGGGGTTGCTACTGCCCAACAGCTCGCCACATGCTGCCCTGCGGGTCTCTGTATCTCTCTTGGTCTGGCTCCTCATCCTAGACCTGTTCCGGCAAAGTAAACTGTACCGGCCCAGACCCAGAATTCGGAACGCGCAAGCCCCACCACGACGTCAACGTAGAGATACTGCGGTGGGGAAATTATTATTATTATTATAGATGTGTGCACTTTACACCCCTATCTACCCTACTTACCCCTTTGAGAAATACAGTCACGAAGTTATGTTTATGTATTGTTAAGACCTAATGCAGTTTATAAAGAAACTGGGGCGTGAATAAGGCTAAGAACTTAACACGATAATAAACACATTTTTTAATCCGTTTTGCGAGACACTGTACTATTCTTGTTCAAATCCTATTATTGTGAGCAGCCTAACCTCCTTGCTGCTTATGTTGTCCTAGTACCTAATAAACAGGGTGTAAGTGTAAACAAAGGCAATCATTTAAGGGGTCATTGTACTCATCATTATGAACAACTTTTACTATGGGCCAAACCTGAAATCGCGAAAAAAAATCAGCTGTTCCCTACATTTTGATGAGTTTGGTGTAGATAAATGTACCTACTGAACTGGTTTTTTTTAATTTTTTCGTGATTTCAAAGTTTCCCATAGTGAAAGTTGTTCATATTCATGGGTAGATCACCCTGTGTAAATTTGGCTGGTCATTGAAAAATAACCCAGTATAACAGCCTGTATTGTCCTACAGAGCAAGATCCCCTCCCCTCCCCCTCCCTCCCTTTTCCACATACTTCTGTAGGTACGCGCTGTTGTGGACCAGTCCTCTAAACACCTAGGAGTCAAAATCGTCCCTCTTAGTCTTCGTCTACCGTGATTTCGTTTAGCATTTAAAATAAGCATAATCAGCCTATAATGTTCCCACTGCTGGGAGACAGCCCTCTGTGAGAAGTGGGCTGTCACATGTCTTCGAATTTTTGGTTCTGGGATATGTTTCCTCACGATGTTTTCCTTCACCGTTTTGAGAGCAGTGGTCTAGTATTTAATGGGATCCAATTAATGATTTTAGCTCACGGCTCATCTGACGCCGGACGTCAAAGTATGTAAGTTGTTCTATAACATGTAGTTTAAAAAAAAATATAATCAGAAAGTTGAAGCTACTTACAGTCCGGCCGTTGAGAGAATGCGTTTCTGACACCTGTCGGTTTCATACTCACATAGATAAGGTTACAACATAGCTGAAGAGTTAGGGGTTGACCACAAAACAGTTTTGACCTATTTGGCAAATGGCACATAGGATGACAATTTCCTCTGAGAAATTCTTAGATCATTGATATTTATACAGGGTGTCCCGTAATTAATGGATAATCTCTTAACGGGTCATTGTACTCACCATTATGAACAACTTTTACTATGGGACCGAACCCAAAATCGCGAAAAAAAAAATCAGCTGCTCCCTACATTTATGTTCGCATAACTCGTCAAAATGTAGGGAGCAGCTGATTTTTTTTTTCGCGATTTTGGGTGCGGTTCCATAGTAAAAGTTGTTCATAATGGTGAGTACAATGACCCGTTAAGAGATTATCCATTAATTACGGGACACCCTGTATGTAAGTATGCTATTTTTTGACGGTTTTTTTTTACTCTTAAAAATTACATATTGTCAATTATTTTCTAAGAATAATTACCAAAATAACTATAAAAAAATAGCATACATACTTATAAATACCAACGATCTATGAATTTGTCAGAGGAAATTGTCCTTTGATTTAAATTTAATGAAATAATCATGAAAAACCTCTAGAAAGGCGATGTTGCCAGCTCCCGTGCGATCAACGCACTTAATATCAGGAGGTCCACCTGCTTTTTTAGCTCGTAAAATAGGCAGCAATCGCTTTGCCTACCCCAGAAGAGAGTGCAAGTTATAACATACTTATTACGCATCTAACTTGACTTAATTTATTCCTAGCACGTTCTACTGCTGTGACACTCGTAACACAGACAATAACTATTGATTTTTAGTCGCTTGTGACCTGGAAAATGTATTCAATGCATATAATGTATAGCGTAGGACGTACTAATGGCGTTATTTTATTGATTAGGAATAGCTTGGGTATACATTAATATAACTTCATGCCTATAATCCTTGAAGTGGTGTATTAGGTTAATACTTCAAGTAATTTGTTGTTATGTCCCATGTAATAGGGAGCGAGGCAAAAATTAAGACTCCGGGATGCTACCACAGAATAATAATTAAAACAATGTTTATTGAAGAAAAGCCAGAGTAGGTAGGTACTCACTAAAACAATGTTATATTTATAACTAGGTGGCTATGCTATGCACAATACATTGAAACCCTGATCTCCAAACTAGGGGTATCCCTGTATCTTAGAGATCAGTGTCCCTCCGCAGCAAAGTCACAAGCCAATATTTGTAACTCTTTCTCTCTTTTTCTTTTGGTATTAAAGCTACAGTAGTTTATCTGGGCAGTGACCTTGAATTAATTACCTACGGCCGCTCGGTACATAAATAGGCGTCCGTCCGTGCGTAAGTGCCTTGCACTCGAACTGTTGCGTACTGGTATATACTGAAACGGAGCGCGTTGTTTTGACCGTTTTCTATGAAGATTGAATACTGCTTACTTTGTTACACTACGATGCTACGGTTGAAAAGATAGGGGAACCTATTGGAAAATCTAATAATACTTTTCTTACGTAAGGATTCACTTGGTTGACTATAACACATGTATAGTAAACAAATTGTTTTCTTTTTGAATTTTAAATTCATACTACAGTCCGGCCGCTGAGAGAATGCGCTCGTGACACCTGTCAGTTTCATACTAACGAATATGTGTTTTGCGAATTTGATCCTTACTGACAGGTATCAGGAACGCAATCTGTCGACGGCCGGACAGTAATTAAAAAAACTAGATTTATAAAAACTATATTTTTATTTTGTTTGTCATTTGACATAAAAAAGTGCACAGATACAGGTTGATACAGGTTGTGTGTCAAAATTAGCGTGAAATAGCCTGGTACAAAATAAAAGGTTCATGATCCCCATTGTGCCGGACGGGCGTGATCGTTGGACACGGTGAAGTGAAGGGAGTGTGTAAGCCTATCCAGGTGAATGCCTATGTGTGAGGTTAGGCCTCCCAGTCCAAGCGGCGCTGACGTCCGGTTTCTATAGGCTCGGATTGTCTGCAACCGATGACCAGCAGCTATGTTCGTGTGAGGTTCTGAAGGGTTATTTTCAATGAAACAGCAACTTGATAAGTCTTCAGCGGAGTTCAGGAGACGATTGGCGCACTCTTCAGGAAGATAGATGGTACCATGCCGATGGCTACGATTTGCTATTTTTTCTTGTGTGCTTAGGTACCTCAAAACTTTACCTTACTGAGGACCGCGAATCGTCTCCTGATTTTGGTTTTATTTTCGACTATTTTTTATTTAAAAAATTTCACAAAATCGCTTATTTCTATCTTAAATATTTCATGAAATATGACATGTGATATGTTGTCAGAATCGTCATTAGACCGCGCATCGATTGAGATATCTGTTATTCCTGTAAGTCTATGTACTGAAAAGATATTAGTGTGTAAACACTGAAAATTCGATTATTTTGATCAAAAAATATTTTGCAAGTTAAATTACTCGAAAACTACTGAAGCTATTTCAATGGTCTATACAGATATCTGAAGCCGGTCTAATGACCTAGAACAATACAATAGTTTAAATATCGGCACTATGTTTTTCAGGGCGTGACGCGCCCTGAAAACCTAAAACAATAAAATCTATTAACAAAAGTACGGTTGCAACTTCTATAAACACAATTAAGTGGGTTCTGCAGTCAAACCACAGGTCTAATTTTTATGCCCAGGGCTAGGTCTTAATCTAGGGTACCTGGGCACACTATCAAAACTATAAAAACAGCTATATAACCCACTCAATGGTAGTTTATAGGGTGGCGTTCACAGTTTCAACCTCTGTAAACTCAACTAAGTGGGTTTTGTAGGTAAACTACAAGTCTAATACTACGCCCAGGCCTAGGTCTTAAGCTAGGGTACCTGGGCGCACCAACAAAAACTATAAAACGGCTATATAGCCCACTCAGTTGCTATTTATAGAGGTTGTACTTACAGTTTTCCTTAGGAAACTTCACTATTTCACTATCACAGAGTTTTAGAACACTTTAGCGTTTTAAATTAACTTTAAATTACACTTTAACGCGTTGAATTTACTTTAAATTCACTAAATAAAATGATAAAAACAAAAGTCTTTGATTTCCTAACTTAGAAACACCGTTTGATTCGCGATTACACTGTACGTGAACTATGACGGTCCCCCGCTACTTGCGCCTATGTGCACAGATAGGGTCTCGTCGCCTACTATGAATCTACGTTAAGTTAGAACAAAATAAAAAACCTATGTATCTATTGTTTGGTGACGCTTCGTCGCGAACACCCATGCTAGGAAAAACCTGTGTTACAGGAGTCATCCATCCATCTATTCTAAAGTTATGATGGTTTACATATTAGTAAAATAGTCCTAGTCTTCTTTCTATTTTTACTTTCTTAGAAAATAAAATTTCTTTCCATGATACAATTTGTACCGAATAGGTACAGCTACAAATTTAACCTTAGTTTTCCTTTAGCTACATATAGGTAACATAAATCTCTATTTCAGATGGATGTATACCTACCAAGAAAACTTTTTAAACAAGCCTAGGTTAGATAAGGAATTGTGTAGGTGGTTTTATTCCAGGAAAAAAATGTTGCCAGACTAAATAATAAGGTATTTTTAACTACTGTATTCATCGAAGGTTACACGTGGCGGTAAAAAATATTAAAATAGGCAATATAGTAACAGAAACATTTAGAAATTATAATATATATATATAATAAGCCTCCTACTTCTTCGGGATCCTGTGTTACCCAGAAAGTGTGTTGTAGAGGTCAGATAGGCAGTCGCTCCGTGTAAAATTCTGGTATGGAGCTGAATCCGGTTAGACTGGAAGCCGACTCCAACATAGTTGGAATAAGGCTAGGAAAATTGACTTGACTGAGGTTCTAAGTGAACTTTACAGAATAGCTCTACCTACATGTTGTATTCTGTAAAGTTCAAGCTCGCCACCTGTTATATGGTACTTAAACATAATTGGCGAAATGTGTATACTCTGCTTAACCCTTCGGTGAATACAGTCGTGATATTTGTTTCGGTTAAACGTGCAGAAGGGCGGTAATAGTTATTTATGCAACTGACGTATAATAAGGTGTATAGTATCACATGAGTGTTTTAATACCTAATTATGTACAGTTGCATACAAGACTTTATCTACATCCATGTTATCAATCCTCTATATAAGGTTCTGAAACAGTTTTTTGCAATACTAATACTCGTATCGAACATGGCGGCCGGCGTCATAGTATACGACGTGAATTCGAATAAGTTCTTTTTTTAAATTACGGCGCTGTTGTAGTGAAACGCGCGTGCATTACAATGTTCTTTTTTTGAAAACGAGTTGCATTATGAAATTCAGTACTTACAACATTAAAACACCCGTTTGGATGCTATTATGGTTACCATGGTTACTATGACACTGGCTGTTTTAATGTTGGCAATAAGCTAACTGTTTCAGAAACTTTTGTAGAGGATTTATAGCATGGGTGTAGATAAAAGTTATTTATTATTCAAATAACAAGAATCTTTGATTAAGAGAATCCTACTGAACAAAGTTAGAATTTGTGTAAGATTAGAGTTTGATTAAACTGTTCAAATACTTATATATCTGAGAGAAAATCTCTGTCTTTAAGGAGGATGCGCTAAGGTTGCCGCGAAATTCAAATTTTCTTACGTTTTTTGCAATTTGCAGGTCTGTGTCAGATTGTATGTTGATTAAAATATGATTCGCGGCCGTAAATAATATGGCTTTACAGAATTATAATCATTAGAATCAGCAATACAACTCCATAAGTGAGAATTGACCTCAAACCTCATAAGCTAGATTTGAAGTCAATTCTAACTTATGAAGTTGTATTTTTTGCAACAGGGACTGAAACTCTTAAAAAAAAAATACAACCGAATTGATAACCTCCTTTTTTAAGTCGGTTAAAAAATCGAACTGGGGCTACTACATGTGGGGTATCATATGAAAGAGCGCTATTTGCACATTCTCAAACATTTTTTTATTTTTTTTAGGCACAATAGTTTTCGAATTTTGATGAAAAATGTACCAAATTTTATCCAAATCGGTCCAGCCGTTTGGGCATGAAGAAGTAACAAACATACACACACACACGCTCACGCCTTTAAAATATTAGTGTGATTACAAGAAAAATAAAACGATATCTCTAAATAGCACACTTTTTTAGAAATCAGAACGGAACCCTCGGTGCACGAGTCCGACTCGCTATTGACCGGTTTTTTCATTTATTCTGCAGCCGGTTTGCCTGTTCATTCTGCTTCTATCGATCATTGTAGCTGTCATTCAGAGGCCCCAAAGAGATTTAAGATACTGTAGAGAGGCTATCAGAAGAAATGACATACAAAAACTGTTATCCCATGTCTCAGTGACGCCATCTAGCATAATATAGCAAAATTACATAATAGCCAAGTATGAACTGAATACCCGATACACTTTTACCGACACCGACCTTTGATTTACCAACCGTCAGATAGTTTGACATAATCTAAGAAAATTATTTAATTTATCTCCATACTCGATAAATTATAAAATAGTAACGAAAATAAACTGTTGTTGAATTGAGTCATTTTATCAACACGAGGTTTGCAATACCACAATGTACAATTCGACATATTTTCTTCGAAAATAATTTTAGTTTAGTGGACACGAATGTGACTTGACATGCAGGCGTACCACACAAGACTGAGCGACTTTTGACCACTAGGACATAAGTATCGGATTACGATTTTGTTCGCTATGTCCCGTCTTTGAGAGGTAGGTAGCGCTGCGCTGTGCCTCCACCAAATGTGAGGACTCGAACCTCAACAGTGAAATTCTAGCTATAGAATAAAAACAGCGGTGCACAGGAGAAATGGGGCTGAAGCTCGCTATATTAATAATTATTGCGCTACATAACATGCATGCATGGTGCTACTGGTCTACATCAAAATGGCCTTTTACATGAAAATATACTATATTGATTGTATTCCACTCGCTGAACATAAATATACAAGTTAAAATTCATAGTTAGCTCTTATTGTGCATTTATGCCATATAAATATAATAGCGGGTAGCGCGACAGATATATCACATTAATGATGATAACTCAAAATATTTAGTGATTACCCGCGGAAAAATTTTATTATTTCACATTTGTTTGTTGCGTTTAACGCTGACTGTGTTTTGTTCAACAGTTAAAACGTGAAATTGTTACAGTTTTTTTACATTTTTAGTGAAAAATCTACAGTTTTCGTTATGTCGCGTAAATGTGTTAATAGTGCAGACAATTTTTGCTACATTTGTGGTAAGGTGACCCCTACTAACCAAAGATGCTCAATAACACAACGTTTAGAAACTGCTTACTTCCATTATTTTGGAATTAAAATTAAAAACCAAGACAAATCGTGGGTACCACTGGTAAAATAAGAGCTAATTAAAAAAACATATTCTTGTTTTTCTATTCAGTAACCTTAAAGCAATATAAAAATAAAGTATTCAATTGAAAGGCACACAAAAAGTTACATTTTGTAGACCAGTGTAATCAGAATAATTCACACACTGCCTACTCAGAGCCCTAGCTAAAACTTTTTACAAAAAAAAAAAACAACCGACTTCCTTTTTACTTTACAAAAAAACACTACAAAGTGAAAAATAACTTTAATTTTGGAAGTCGGTGTCTTTGGATCTGTATTTTAGTTTTTTGCCAACGACTTCCAAAATTAAAGTTATTTTTCACTTTTTAGTGGGTCAGTTTGTAATTTATCTAACTTACAATAGCCCAATGTCAAGTGCTCAACACCTTTTACAAAATAGGTATTGCTTTTCCCGATGCAGGGACGTTAATTGTTAAGCGAGTTCTCCTAGTAAGAACCAGGAGAACTTGAGCTCCATGGTGAAGTCATCATCACCATTATGCATTTTGACGAGCATAAATTACTTAGCAACCTTATAGTAATCGAATCGCAACCCGTGAAATACTTACGTATAATTGAGTAGTTCCACTTCACCAAATGGTGCTTTCCAAGAGCAAATGCACGAGCTACTATAAATAATACCCAAATCGCTAGTGGTGTGCCTATAAAATTTGAGGGTTTCCCTCGATTTCCATGGGATCCCGTCATCAGATTCTGACTTGGTGACAATGGGAGCACCTCGAGAGTATACCCTTTCAAACAAAAAAACAATTTTGCAAATCCGTCTATATATGACGAAGTTATGGCCGAACAAAATACATTAAAAAAATATATAAACATCCCAATTGATAACCTCCTCCTTTTTTCAGAAGTCAGAAAAGCGAGGTTCACTTTTCTTTAAGAATAATTCTATGTCTGAATGATCGAAATGTCAGTCAGAATCATTGCCAAGGGCAGACCAAAGTATGAAACCTCTACAGTACTTAAGAGAACAATGAATACAACATGCAAACGACATTTAACTTCATCGCAATAATAGTTTAGTAACAAAATGTCCCATACATACACGTACGTCAGTAATCATACTTATGGAGGTCGCGGGTAATGAGTTACATCCTCTCAGCTGAGCTAGCCAACATCCGAAAAGGGGAGTTGTGTGTTTGTGTATGAGATGTATGACAGTTGTATGGGAATGGTGTTGTTCTGTGGTTCCGGGTTAGATTTTGCTTCCCATGAATTCCAAGGAGAACTTGTAATAACAGCCGCACGGGTCGATCCGTCAGGTTAAGCTACGCTTGCCGGCGTTGGTCAATGAATGGGTGACCATCTTTACATAGCGAGATTCCTCCCTGCCTCGGAAAGCACGTTAAGCCGTTGGTCCCGGCTGTCATTCGTGGATCTTTGACAGTCGTTACGGGTCGTCAGAAGCCCGAAAGTCTGACAACCAGTCTTACCAAGGGGTATCGTATTACCTAGTAACTGGGTTGTGGAGGTCAGATAGGCAGTCGCTCCACGTAAAATACTGGTATTCAGCTGCATGCTTACGGCAGTACCTCATATAGTCCAGTAAAAATAGTGTTTGAGATTGCATTAAAGACACTTTAGTAAATTGGTTTTGAAATAATAGTATAGTTATTTACGTATGCATTCGTAGCAATTTTGTGTTCATATGGTCGGAGGAACCTCAGAAATACCTAAAGTTGTGTTTTTACTGTTTAACGTTAAACAAAAAACACACTTTAGGTGAAAAGTAAGATTATCGTCTACAGCCAGCCTAAAATTATAGTACATAAGAAATCCCTCGGTTTGGGTACAAAATTCTTAACATTACGAGATTTTTTCTTTCATGGTGTGTTAAATGAGACTTAAAAAATCTCACTTTCGGGGATTTTTCTGTTTATACATTCCAAACGTTAGCCTCGAACCTATGTTCAGTTTTCACCTTGGTGACTTCTCAGGAACATAGTTAAAAAGTGTTTTATCATGTTTTGTATATTGTACATAAAAGACACTTGAAATATTTTTTAGGCTGTGCATTAACATTTTCATTCTTCATATGTAAGTGTCATAATCCCCTGATTAAGTGATAAGGATTCTTCGCAAAATGCATAAAACCTAAATTACATACACAATATAAAATGCCAACCTTGACCGAGCGCCTTGCATCCCCCGCGTCGGTGTGCGAGAGGGACGAAGTTATCGGATGTGAAAATCTGAAAAAAGTGAGCTATTGTTTAACTGCTCAAATAATTACTGAAAATTTTCTTCTCATTACGCAATGAGATTGTTTACTATGCGCCCGGATTTTTGGTACGTATTTATTATGTCTTGCGTAATATGCCCTTAGATGGTGATTCTGTCACCGTTGGCAGTAAAGGTTTTAAAACTCTATGTTTTAGTGAGCTTCGGAAAGACAATTTATTTCATTTCTCGGATAATGTGCCAGTGATTTTACATACAAATTGCCGAAAACAGTACACAAATCAAAAATGCGAAAGGTATAATACCATGCCTACTCTGCAATCTACCCACTCGCGCGACAATTGCACGAAACTGTACCGGAACGAAAAGCCAGGATTGTCCGACTACACGAAACTGACGTTGTTGTTGTTACGTCAGCAAAGAGAAAAATCTGAAATTATTCTATTGTTAGGATTTTAATAAACTCAGTACACAGTTATACCTATGGGATATAATAAATGCGCTTTACATTCAAGATAAGCGCATTTTTTCTATCAACTACCGGTACTTCTGGTTCGAATCATGTAAGGTAAACGCGGGTGAAGTCGACAGTGACCCAGTAGTCGTCTAATTATCTAAAAACATCAATATCTTTTTCTACTAAACACAATGATGTTAATAGTACTAGATCAGTAGTGTACGGCGCCGAAGCGTTACTACATCGTATATGTCGATATCCGAGTTCAGTTGTCAGCTTGACGTCAAGTGAGCAATTGCTTAGCGATAAAAATATCAAAATAGTGAAATGTGCGATTAAAATTTGTATGTCACGGTCTGAAAAGATTACTAAGGCAAGTGGTAATACATTTCACAAGTAACTTTGCTGCATTTTGTTCAGATTATCCAAAAATTTATCAAACATTGTTTTTGCCATCAGTGTTACCAGTAAAAACGATTTTGATTTTGCCCGACTTTTGGGAGTTAAGTGAATGACGAATGTATGTTCCTGTAAGTCTAAATTATTATTGTAGTCTGTTTGGATTAAACATACTGTACAGTACCCAAACTCTCACTGAATGGAAAAGTACCCAAACAGTCACTGAATACAAAAGTAACACATGTCACGTGTAAGTATGTCAAAGGTTTTAAACCTAATATATCACTACATCGTCCACCAAAATTAATTTTATTAGCAATAAATAATCTTATACGTAATGACTAATGACTATGAGTTTATATTTTTAAATGAAAAATAATAGATTGTTTATGATCACATTGTGTTATATAGTAGTGTGCTGTGCGAAAATAAACCGGTTCATTTTCAATTAAAGTAAACTAGCTGCGCCCTGCAGTTTCACCCGCGTAGACCGGGATAAAAGTAGCCTATGTGTTAATCCGGGGTATAAGCTATCTACTTACCAAACATCCAAATCGGTCCAGCCGTTTGAGCGTGAAGAAGTAACAAACATACAAACACACACACTTACAAACTTTCGCCTTTATAATATTAGTGTGATGTGATTACTGTGATTAGTAATCGATTATTAAATCGAATTGTTAAACTACGATCAAATACAAGTCAGTTTATAAATCCAAGATACCTTTCAGAATTTTTAAGATTGACAAACTTATCTAACTCAGTAGTGAAACCCAGAACAGTCGTCGTAATTTCTTTTAAATGACGTACTTTTTTTAGGGTTCCGTACCTCAAAAGGAAAAACGGAACCCTTATAGTATCACTTCGTTGTCCGTCTGTCTGTCTGACTGTATGTCAAGACCTTTTTTATCAGGAACACGTGGAGGTATCAAGTTAAAATGAATATCAAATACGTAAGTCGTCTATGATCCTTTGGAGCTCTAAAAAAATCAAGCTTCTAAGTCTACGCAGTAAAAAAATACGGCCATTTATGCAACATATTTTGATACTCGCAAGTAAATCAAAATCTATAGGGTACTTACCGTTGACCTAGAATCATGAAATTTGGCAAGAAGCAAGGTCTCACAGCACAAGTAAAGGAAAAAGTCCGAAAACCATTATTTTGTCATTTTATCGCATAAACATTTTTTTTTTGGGATTTCTTGTTTTTCAGCTACAAATGTTAAGTTTGTTTTTGGATACATTCTTTTCAATTACGGAGATCTTCATTTTGCGTGGCCCACACGCGCTTGGCCGGTTTTTATTACTATTAAAATGGATCGAAACAGATGAACTGTAGTAATTTACGTTATTTAATTTTCATCGCAACGTATGTACATTCATCATAAACGCGTCAATAGGTGCAGTACTAACAGAGTGATCTCTTATTTGTTTTCCAGGGTACCTAAAGATCAGAAGCACATGGAAATATTCCATATTACAATCTTTCATTATAATTGATTCAATGAAAACCTTCATTAAATTCTTGGGAAATGATGTTGATCGTTGGCAACTCTGGCCGTTTTTCGGGTAACAATGTCTTGTCTCATTTCAACGTAATTAGTTTGACGGTAGAAGAAGTGAGACAAACATAGATTATTTTGACAGATTGACATATTTATGTATCCGTTTCAAAGCTACGTGTTTAAACTCGTACAAGTCGGTAAGTCGGTACGTTTTTCTGAATTATTTTGTAGGACGCTGCGCCTCTAGTATTATAATACCTCATTGACTAAACATTAAACTTGCCGATTTTATGGCAAACTATTCTTGGTAACATATTGCAACGTCTGAAATATTTTACTTGAAAAGTGTGTCCGACAAAAATTTAATTTTTTTGCAAGTTCAGCTGCTAAATGTGAAGTCGGCACGTAGTTTTGTTTTTCGATTTGTGAAACTTCAGTTGGGTCTACGGTAAGTCTGATTATTTGATGAATTAGTTAAGTTAATTTGCTAACGACAGGAATAACTTGAAATTTGGAACACTTTAATCACAAAAGTATTTTTTTTCGAACGTGACATCTATTGGTACCTAAAAATTCCTACTTGATCCAGATCTCGTCATTTTAAGTACTGTTGTAACGATTACTGGGACACGCTTAATAGTTGCCTCTAAACCCGCCAAATTCTAGGTATTTTAGTGTTTTATGCCCCAAAATGCGAATAATAACTATTATTGTGACCGCAACATAGTTGTTAACGCTTTTGTACACACAACATTAATTAAATTTTTAGAAAATTATATTTTGCAATAGTAAACTACTTAATACATTTACGGTTTAGTTTAAGTCATAATGAATTTGCTTTCTAAGATAAATTTATGGGTAATAAAGGGTGTGCAAGTTGTTAGAATGATTAGCACCACTGGGCCGAACTGGTCCACTGGATCCGGTGGGTCCTTCACATGCCCTAATCTTGTTCATTCTGGAAAGAAGCCAGTTGATTCCAAAGAGAAAATTATTAAGAACATGTCATGCGTTGAGCCACATTGTTCCAGCGTATATCTTCGGCAAAACCGAAATATAGCAAATAAAATTGTTACCTATGTCGGAGGGCAACCCGGAAGGCACACAGACTGTCGCAAAAGCTTTGGAAAAAACAGAAGCGTCTGGCAAGGAAGCAAGTGAATTCTTAACACGTTTTTACGGTGTCCAGGTAAAATATTATTATATTATAACAGTAGGTCAAGTTACTAAAAAACTGTAAAATTTTCTCATTCAATTTTGAACTTAACCTTCAACAATTGCTCAGGTGCTGGTAAAACTGCAGGCATACCAGGCCTGGGCTTCGGCCCGTATACGTGATATGTCAGGGAATGCAATATTTTATCCAATTCTCTGACGTTCCACTTGGCAGCGAGCCTCAGCCCTGGTACAACGCGTCTTGTGCACAAGCAGATTTGCAAACAGAGCAGGCATACCAGGCCTGGGCTTCGGCCCGTAATATCGTAATGAGGTGCGACAGTCAACGTGCTCGCGCAATGTTAAAAGAGCGTTCAATTCTCCCGCCAAGTATTGCGAACGGGTGTTACGGAAGGCGCGTTTTGACCATGTTGCAGGGCCGGATTTAGGGGAGGGCAACCGGGGCGAAAGCCCCGGGGCCTCCACAAGCAGGGGGCCTCCACAATAGAGACTTCGGAAAAAAAAAATCTTTCAAATTTCAACTAGTAAACCTAGTAAACATCTTTTCCTTTGATATTTTTTTTTCGCTTTTACCTTTACCTACAGCCTAAAGTACTTTATACATACATGATTATTTGATTATATTAATCTTAAATATTAACAGAAATCATTGTAACGAGTTGGTTCAATTTGTGTCTTTGATTGAATCATACAAAAAGGACTGTGGAAAAGATCAATCGCCGGAACTATTTTACTACCAAATTCTCGAAGATCAAAATTTCAGAGCTACATTCCCAAACCTCGAAATTGCATTGAGAATGTATTTGGTTTTGATGGTATCAAATTGCACTGGAGAGCGCTCATTTTCAAAAATGAAAATTATAAAAAATAGGCTTCGAACCACGATGGGACAAAACCGTCTATCAAAGCTTTCTCTCCTGAGCATTGAAAGCTCAGAAATCATGACCTACCTAACCTTCCCGTTATATCGCACAATTGTAACTTACCATCCAACCATTCATGTAATTGTCCGCGTTTGTCAAAAACTAATAGCATCAAATATTTGGGTGTTGTAATAGATAGCCGACTAAATTTCCAACACCACATTGAGGCCTTGGTTCCTAGAATTCGTAAACTTATTTATATATTTAAATCTCTTCGTCATATTGCTGACACTTTCGTAATTAAAACTGTTTATCTCGCATTGTGCCAATCTTTACTGTCTTATTGTATAACGTCTTGGGGTGGAGCCGCTAAAACTCACCTACTGAAACTTGAGAGAGCCCAAAGAGCCATACTAAAGGTAAGTTCTTTCCTTCCGATTCGATACCCTACGTTTGATCTTTATCAGCGTTGCAAGGTACTGACAGTTAGACAACTTTTTATTCTACTGACAGTTACTAAAAAGCACTCGGAACTTTCTTACGACCCCAAAAAAATCTCAGGTAAGAGAAGAACTACTGATGTCTGCACGACAAATAGATATAAACTCAGTCTGGCACATAATTTTTACGGTTTCCTGGGTCCATATTTATATAATAATATGAACAAGCAGCTATTAATTTATCCTCTTTCTAGGGCAGAGTGCAAGAGGAAGGTTTGTTCATGGCTTCAAGGCATTGATTACGGTGCAACAGAACGTTTATTAAAACCCTTAAGGTAACATTTACCAGCATGGAACGATATATAATTAACACACACGTACCCATCACACCATCACCTACACTCTCACTGAGACTCACACACCCACACATACTCACCCCCAAATCATTAAGCCACTTTTGCCACCAGATTTGTTTAACTTTCCTTTTTAAATATCCATTTTTAATTATTATTATTACTATTTTTTCATTTTTGGTATTATTAATTTGTAATAATGTTAATACAGTCATAGGTCATTAGTGAGTTGTCCGATGGAGGGTAAGCCTGGTGATCTGTAATACAGGTTTTACCTACAACAGACACCAGTCTCTATTAAGTGTTATCTTGACTTTGTACTGTGTTTGTGATTATGAGAGAACAATAAAGAATATTATTATTATGTGTCTTGACAATTCTCGGGACCCTGGAGTCCCGGACCTTTAGAAGGCGTACGAGGGGCCAAAGCCAACTCGCAGAGGCCCGTTAGACGCTTTCAATGAAATGAGGCACCAACCGACGATTATCCCTGTACGCACCATGCAAGTGCACCCAAGGACAACCCCCGGTTGGTGCAGGACTATTGCAGTATATGGAAATAAAGAGATTGGACTATGGATTTGAGTGGCTAAAGTGGACTGGTTGCCTAGAACTATGAAAGGACTATGGCCCCTGCCGGATCAATGTTTTGTAATACACGGATAAAATGGCAGGGGGTGACTTGCACACACAATAATGGGCCCCCGAAAAGGTCGCTAGCACATAGTGTCGTAGCGGCAAGGGGGCAACATGTCCTGAGGTGCTTGTGAGGAGTGGAGAGGTATCCCACGGTTCTCAGAACAATCCCAGAGCCCGGAAGATGGTCAAGATCCCTACAAACACTTACTGGAATACTTCCTTCCTCCGAGCACGTTTGCTCTTGCGAATCTCCACTCAAACCGGCCAATAAAGGCAAGAAAGAGGTGGGAGCTCTGTTCCTCGTCAGTGTTCACTCCAGCCGGCCAATAAAGGCAAGCGAGAGGTGAGGAACAAGACTTCTCCCGGGAGATAGGGTCCGTGGGGTCGCTACTGCCCAACAGCTCGCCACATGCTGCCCTGCGGGTCTCTGTATCTCTCTTGGTCTGGCTCCTCATCCTAGACCTGTTCCGGCAAAGTGAACTCTACCGGCACAGACCTAAAATTCGGAGCGCGCAAGCCCCACCACGACGTCAACGTAGAGATACTGTGGTGGGGTTATTATTATTATTATTATTATTTACTCCGAGAACTGGATTTCAGCGAAATCATCAACGATTTTTCGGCAAAAAAAGCTCGAAAGGTTCCGTTCGTTAACACTAAAATTTAATTTCAGATAATTCTTGTTTCCGATTATATTTATATGTGTTTGTTAAATACTAAGAGAATCTACTTGGTTTCACAATAAATTATTTATTGAAAAACTCGACTGAAAAAAATTGTTCATTTTATTTGGAAAATAATTTAGGGCAAGGGGGCCTCCACTCCTTTGTTGCCCCGAGGCCTCTGGACCCCTAAATCCGGCCCTGCCATGTTGGACGAATTGAGGCCAAGTTGGCATCCTATACCTTCCTGATAGCAAGGAGTTCTGATCGCTGTCTAAATCGGTCTAGACAAATTTCTGCCACTTGCTGCCTCTTATGCTTAAGTCTGATGGAACACTGGCTCATCCCGCACAAGAGAGTGCAAACTTATCAGCCTTTATCTTTGCCGAAAATTCACGCCTTGATGCGGCCTCTAACATACCCCACTGTAGTTCCACAATGCCGGAGATGGCAATCTGGTCAAATTCAATGCTCTGAAAATAAAGGCGTGTCTTTTCACTGCCAAAAGGAGCCAGTTTCAGTTATCTCCTACTTTCCGAGGAGCATCTGTACTAGTTACCGACCACCTAGAGCTTTTGGGCATGGAGGTGACGTCTGATCGGCTCAAAAATATGTTACAATTTAATTAACCTTGCTGTTTTTATTACCTCCTGCTCTGCTACAACCTTTAGTAAATCTTAGCATTCAGTCTTCTACCTACCTTTTGTTTCTTAGACTCTTAACAAACACGTACAGTATGTTCAAGGTCTGAGAGTTCACATTAACACAAAAAATTTAACACGACTGGGTCCTTTTGACGAGTAATAGTACAAATCCGACGGCTATTGGTACAAATCGCCCTTTTTTTTAAACTATCTAAAGTACTAAAATTACCTATTAGTCTCTTTTTGCATGGAACATTTATTTCATTCTGTATCTGAGAAGGACGTTGTTAGCTGCGCTACAGTTTATACTTTTGCAGCTATCATCGTTTTACTTGTGTACCTACTTCTTGTGTTATTGTTCCAAAATTTTTTTTTTTAAATTTTGCTGATATTAATATTTTGCCTAGAAGTAGGTACACGCGGCTACACATCAAGCTATACATTTCCAGTTTACACTGAACACTCATTGTTAGGAAATCCTATACAATGCGAGATTAGCATATACTGGAAATGTATAGCTTGATCTGTAGCCGTGCGTACTATTTCATTTTAAAACACCACATCTTTGTTTACTCATGTGGTCTAATTACACGAATCCAAAATAAAATTTATGTAATAGACGCGGCCGCTTGATGCATCGCGACGCCGCCGCCGCCACCCGCCCCCCGCGCGCCGACCGCGCGCACCCTCTCGCGAGTGTTTGATTTTCATTTAATTATTAGAAATTCTTTACAGATATTCAGGGGATTTCTTCCAATTTGAGTAGACAAAAATTGTTGGTAGTAAGATTCATAAAAATATCCTGGGTGTCTTTAATGTACAAGGGTTAAATACAAAATTAACTTCACGAAAAAAAAAGTATAATAGTCACCTTGGTGATAATGTACCTAGTTATTTGTAGTAACTATTTAAATACTTTGACAAAATTTCACTCTCTAGGCAATTACTGTTTTGAAGTTATCATTTATTTTATATAAAATAGTCAATATGGTACTAATATGTTGATTTTGACCGGGGATAATTATTTCCATAATTAAAACTTTTGAAAAGGAGCAGTCATGTACAAAATCACCAGTGGTCCATTTTTTGTTCCCACTTAAATTTAATGTTATTGCTATAATTGCTAATAACTCAATATATATAAAAAAAATATCGGGGATTACTGTCAATTTATGTATTTCAGCTATTTATATATTTAATTCTGAATTATCACCCAAAGAGCATTTATTGCAATCTACTCCATACAAATCGATCTATTTTTACTGGACTAATAGAAGAGCAACAGAAGCTGGATTTGGTCACACTAAATGTCTCAATTATATAATGTATGTACCTACCCACTTATGTATGTATCAGTGTTTCTGTCGATGAATGTTGCACGAAAATGTAAATAGTAGCACTACTCTTGCTCATGTTAACGCTTGTTTTTTTTTTTTTTAATTTTAAATTTTATTTTGTTATTTAAGTAGATAAGTATGCATACACACGTTGTAGTGTAAAACTGATTTACATCCGTTACCTCACACATCGGTCCAGTTGAAAACCAGCGTCAGGCACTAATTGTCGGGCATTTTTGCTGAACTGTACCCTAATTGCGTAACACATTATCAATCGGAGTTTGAATTGAAACAAATTGCTAATCCATTGCTTCATATGTTCGAAAGATTTGTCTGCTCGACAACTTAGATAACGCAATGAATGTTGTTGAACTGTCAAAATAAAACCAACTCCGATTGATAATGTGTTACGCAATTAGGGTGCTGGGCCTTTTTGGCGCAGCCGTGGGGCACACATTCGTGTATCGCTTTGTATTGTTTATTATTTTTTATTTTTTTTTATTTTAGTACATGTATTCTTTTTATTATTATTATTTTATTTTTTATTTTTATTACTGTTAAGTATATTATTTTGTGTGCCTCATAATTAGTCTGTGCTAAATAAATTTATTTTCTTTCTTTCTTTCTTTCATCCGGTTAGACTGGAAGCCGACCCTAACATAGTTGGGAAAAGGCTAGGCAGATAGATTTTAAATACCAATTTAAAATCTATTTCCTGATTGTGAACTTTTGTAGCCTTCGGCATTGCGTAATCCTGAAAAAGTTACGTGTAGGTAACATCGTTACTTTGTGATTTCGGGAAAAGGAACTGAAGTATGTAACTACTATCTTGAGATTTCCAGCTGTGACAGACGGACAGACAGACTGAGTCGCACCATAAGGGTTCCTTTTTATCATTTTGGTACGGAACCCTAAAAATTTTGAGCTTCTTCTTCAGCTCTAAAATTATTAGAAAACACAACCTTTAATATTTTGTGACTGTAAAATACTTGCAATGTTGCAATTTACCATTGCTTGCGAAATTATTCGTTTTTATTGAATTAATGAACGCTTTCGTTCCTGCCGGTCGATTCTGTAGAAATCTCACCGTGAAAACTTAGGTGAAGTGAGTTTGTTTTTGCTAGGAATTGACACTATTGACAGCTCACATGACAGGTTACATGAGTTAAGTACTAAAATTGTTTATTTTATTTGACAAAAATATAATTTAATGTATTGTGTTGCGCAAATTATTTTGCATAGGTACTATTGTATAGAGTCTAGTTCTTCTAACTGAACAGACAGCTGTGCTGCTGGGGAGTTTGTTCCGCTACTTCTTCTTCCCAGCTAAAGCACTAGGAAGTGGTGAAGGGCGGGCGTTTTGTGGGGACTGTCTTACTGTAATTTTGACGTTCGAAAAGTGCTGATTCTCAGCCTAATTTGAATAAAGGACTTTTGATTTGATTTGATTTGATTTCACTCCACGCTCACTTCGCCTAAGTTTTCACGGTGAGATGGTTACAGAATCGCACTGCTGAATCGGAGGTGAAGTGAGTTTGTTTTTGCTAGGAATTGACACTATTGACAGCTCACTCCACGCTCACTTCACCTAAGTTTTCACGGTGAGATGGTTACAGAATCGCACTGCTGCCGGTCGATTCTGTAAAAATCTCAACGTGAAAACTTAGGTGAAGTGAGTTTGTTTTTGCTAGGAATTGACACTATTGACAGCTCTCTTCACGCTCACTTCACCTAAGTTTTCACGGTGAGATGGTTACAGAATCGCACTGCTGAATCGGAGGTGAAGTGAGTTTGCTTTTGCTAGGAATTGACACTATTGACAGCTCACTCCACGCTCACTTCACCTAAGTTTTCACGGTGAGATGGTTACAGAATCGCACTGCTGATATACTACTTAATAGCACAACACTGATTCACGGACTGATGCATTATTACAGATTAGCTTTTGCCCGTGGCTTCGCCCGCGTGGGGGTCCGATATTAACCCATGGGAACGTACTACCGGGATAACTTACAATTATATCTAAGCGGGATAAAAAGTACCTATCCTATGACCTAATCCAGGTCATGGTCTATGATGCTTAGTCGTGTTAGCGTGAAAGCGTAACATACGAACTCATTTTAGCATTTATAATACTAGCAGCAACCCGCGGTTTTACCCTCTTAACTCTCGAACTCGAACCAATATCGGGATAAAAAGTATCCTATGTTTTAATCTATCTTATAAACTATCTGTGTGCTAAATTTCATCAAAATCCGTTTAGTAGTTTTTTCATAAAAGACTAACAAACATCCATCCATGCTCACAAACTTTCGCGTTTGCAATATACCAGCATGCAGCAGTACCCCGCGGTTTCACCCGCGTAAGTCCCGAACCCGTAAGAATATCGGGATAAAAAGTATCTTATGTTTTAATACAGGTTATGAACTACCTGTTTGCCAAATTTCATCAAAATCCATTCAGTAGTTTCTGCGTGAAAAAGTAACAAACAAACATCCATCCTCACAAACTTTCGCATTTATAATATCAGTAGGAAGTAGAATTAGTTAGGATAGATAAGATTATTCCTGCAACAGCTATCACTAAAATAATATTATTATATGATTATATCAGTAGATTGTAAACACACCGGATTTCTCATATTAACTTAACCATAGATATTTTTTTTAACCATAAATAGATGACAAAAGAGGCATAAACTTCATGTTTTTCTGTTAACGTTATTTATTTATTTATTTATACCCATAGAACTATCATTACGGGGTTCATTATCTAATGCGATAATACCTACAGTCTCATAAAAATGCATTAAATAATATTATTAAAATTATTTACAATTAAAATTAATATAACCTTTTTGTTAAAATAGTCAAATCTGTTACAATGGTGCCCTCTAGCGGGAGCAATCAGCAAGGTTCCTCATTAGGTAAGTTTACCCAATTAACGTTATAGATATAGAATACATAGGCAGTTATTATTCATAACGATTTTCCAATATTTAGGTATTGGTTGGTATTTATATGATTTAAATGGGGCACAGAACTTCGATACACAAAATGGATTTAAATAGAAACCCTGCTTGAATTTTGTTCGACATTATAATGTTGCGATAACAAATAAATAATTCCGCACTGCCTTGAGTAAAATCGACCGCTGTGGGAATTAGGTTTTCTGCAGTGCATTTAGTATTCAACTTCGTACTAAAGCTACGGTTTCCTAGGAAAACGGCCGTAACGGCCGCCGTGAAAATCTGACATTAGCCCCTGCTCGAAAATATTTAATTATTAAGTGGCAAAGATTTAAATCGTTAGATTCGCCCTTCGTCAAAATATTTCTGATTCGTTTTGACATCTCTGGCACTCAATGACGCAGTGACTACACTTGATTGTCTCTTCTAACTATGGGTACTTTTTCTTGTGACTAAGTACGGTGAGGAAAAATCTAGCGATTTAAATCTTTGGGCTGCGAGGTTTGATATAGTGTCAAATACTGGTGAAAATGACAGATTTTCATGGCAGCGGTTATAACATGACGGAATGGCTTTCCTAGGAAAAAGTTATTTACGCCACGTTCTGGAGCCGTGCTATGACGTGAAAATAGATCATCGATCCATTATGGTTCCAGTGTGAGAGAGAGACGGAGCTAAACGACATATAGCACCATCCTTTTTTCTCAACGGAACCATGATCCATGATCTTTTTTCACGTCTACGGCCTCTAATCAAGTTATGCATGAGGTTATGCATAACTCACAAGCCACAGATTATAAAATTCACACACGAAAGTTTAAAAAAGCGGTCTGCGACAAGTCGTGACCCTGCAATGCGACATTTCGCGTGTTGTAGGTGCAATACGACATCAGCTGTTCACGACAACGGCAACGCTTTGGCCATCTTCGTTGATTATTATAATAAATAAATACAATTTAATTAAATTAAAAAAAAAAACATAAATTATTATTTTCTTAATAATAATACTATCACAGTTAGTAAAGTAAATCAAAAATAATTAATTTAAAAATTAATTCCAACCAAAATTTTGAATAAATATTAATAAAATGTCAGACTTAATTAAATAATTGTAAAATCGATTAAATTATAAAATGAAAATTATTAGCAATTATTATTGATGTTAGTGCAAAGATTCATAATGAGTAGTTATTATTTTTTATTTTTTTTATCTACACCCATGCTATAAATCCTCTATAAAAGTTTCTGAAACAGCTAGCCTATTGCCAACATTAAAACAGCCAGTGTCATAGTAACCATAGTAACCATAATAGCATCAAAAAAATGGCCAAGTGCGTGTCGGACCACGCACAATGAAGGGTTCCGTAGTTGAAAAGAATTGATCCCAAAAACAAAAATATTGGTACCGAAAAAAAAAATTATGTGATAAAACTACATATGAATAATTTTCGGACTTTTTCCTTTACTTGTGCTGTGAGACCTTGCTTCTTGCCAAATTTCATAATTCTAGGTCAACGGGAAGTACCCTGTAGGTTTTGATTTTTCGCGAGTATCAAAATATGTCGACCATAGACCTACGCATTTGATATTAATTTTAACTTATTACCTTCACGCGTTCCTGAGAAAAAGGGTCTTGACAGACTGACAGACAGACAGACAGACGGACAACGAAGTGATTCTATAAGGGTTCCGTTTTTTCCTTTTGAGGTACGGAACCCTAAAAAAGAACATTGTAATGCACGCGCGTTTCACTACAACAGCGCCGTAATTTTAAAAAAGAACTTATTCGAATTCACGTCGTATACTATGACGCCGGCCGCCATGTTCGATACGAGTATTAGTATTGCAAAAAACTGTTTCAGAACCTTTTGTAGAGAATTGATAAGATGGATGTAGATAAAGTCTTGTATGCAACTGTACATAATTAGGTATTAAAACACTCATGTGATACTATACTCGGCTTCGCCTCGTGTGATAAACCCACATTCGTGTTTTAATACCCCTTATTATACGTCAGTTGCATAAATAACTATTAATTTACTTTGTTACTTCACTATAAGGACCGCCTAGTGCGGTAAAAGCCTCCTCCATCTGTCTCCATCTTGTTCTGACTCTAGCTAGTCTGCTCCATGTTTTTCCTATCAAGCCTGATATTTGATGAAGGCGACGATAGCTGACTTTTAATGATTTTAAACTGAAGATCACTTCTAAACTTCTCTTCTTCTTCTTTCTCCTGGCTACTATCCCAATTTATTTGGGGTCAGGGGGCTTACAACTAGCTTAGCAGGGCAGAAGTTGAATGTTTCCAGTGAGAGAGAGTGACGGTGCTATAGGTCGTATATAGCTCCGTCTCTCTCTCACTGGAAACGTTCAACTTCTGCTCTACTAGAGCTCATAGAAAGCACACAGCCCTCCTAGTGTTTCTGCGCCACACCGTACGGTTGCGGGTTGTCCTTAGCTTACTCTCTAACATGTCATTTTTAATTATTCATAGCCAAGTCATTGATGGTCGTCCACGGCCTCTTTTTCCTTCTTCTAAAGGGTTATTTTAAAACACCACTAACCTTTTAAGTGGTCATTGTACTCATCATTATGAACAACTTTTACTATGGGCCCAAAACTGAAATCGCGAAAAAAAAATCAGCTGTTCAGTACATTTCGACGAGTTTGATGTAGATAAATGTACTGAACAGCTGATTTTTTAGAACTCTTTCAGTCATATGAAACACACACACATACATTTTCACACATTTTGACGACACGGTTGGCGCAGTGGTTGAGCGATTGACTGCTGCGCAGCATGTCGCGGGTTCGATTCCCGCACGGAACAAATATTTGTACGACCTACAAGTATTTTTTCCGAGTCTGGGTGTTTTTCTATATATAATACGTATGTATTTACAAAAAAAAAATGTAGTTTGTCAGCCATCTCGTTACCATAACACAAGCATTAGGTTGCTTACCTTGGAACTAGATGGCGTTGTGTGAAATGTCCAAGGATATTTTTTTATTTTTTATTTTATATGGTCATCATCTCGCCTCATCACATGTCCGTACCAGCGTAGGTATGCGGTTTTCTCTAAGCTTCTCGCGTATCTCAGCAACTATAAAAGTACCACGAATATAGGACATTCGTTTCTAACTATATTCATTTTAGAAACCCCACCAGACCAGTGTAGCATTTTCATCTCTGTGGTGTTTTTTTTTGTTTTTGTTTTTTTTTGTGTCACGTCAAGATCACGTCTAAACGAGTAGTGTTAATGATTTCGAAAAAATATACAGGGTGTAAGGGACAGCCCTCCGCAAACTGATAGAGTGAATTCAGTATGTCATACTAAGATGACCGGTACATGAAATTTTTTCAGTAACTTTAAGGGACTCCAATAAACTTGATTTGTTTTTTTGCACAAATCGGAGCGTCTATTACTGGTTGGGAGGGGTAGGTAATAGGTATGCGGTGAGTTCGATGAACTCTGTAGCTAGACAGAAAGTGAACAGCTGATTTCACGCGTCGTTGGTTAGAGTATTTCAACATCCATTGCTGGTTTTTTTTTTTGCTGTGTTTTTTTACATAAATGGAGTGCTGCGAACACACAATGCAATTTTACATTGAAATAATAAAAATGTAACTGAAAAAAATTTTGAAAAAATGAAAAATTTCCTGAGAAAATTTCCGATGGAATATGATTCAGAATGAGGAGCTGAATGCACCCTGTTAGTTTGCGGAGGGCTGTCCCTTACACCCTGTATGTTAAAATAAAGCATTTTATTTATAAATTAATATGTGAATATTTTATATTATGTTTATATTACATAATGTAAATAATTTGTAAAGTTATGTATAACGCGGATAAAAAACTGAAAATCACGCAAAAACTATCAAGCGTATTTTTATTAAACCTTCACCATTTTATAGCTAATTTAATTATTTATATTTTAGTATACTTATGTGTTTTCATAGAATACCTTTTGTTTTTTATGAAAACACGTATAATAAATTAAAAATGCGTCTAATTTGGGACAGCGCTCCTTGATGGGCGAGTCCTATTACTGGCTGGACGTACGACGCGTTGCGTGAGCCCAGCACAGAACGCGCAAGCTAACCACTCAAGGCCGTTGGCATATATTATCTGTGTCTTAACAGGTTAGGTGGACACAGAGACAAAGTAAAAAACATACAGACAACGTTACCTTCAGCAGAATGCTTTAAATTAGTTTTTATATCATCTACTTTTATTTATAAAAGTAAAATACCTAATCATTATCTGCCTAGCCTTTTCCCAACTATGTTGGTGTCGGCTTACAGTCTAACCGCCTGCTAAATAAGTATTACCAGTATTTTACAAAGATCGACTTCCTATCTAACCTCCACAACCCAGTTACGGCGTGACACGATACCCCTTGGTAAGACTGGCTGTCAAATGTCAAGTAAGATATGATAAAAAAAAAAAGAAAAAAGTCTTTGTGAGAAGTAAAGTTGCTTTTGTGTAGGAAGCTTTCGTTGACCCGTCAATAATTAGCAATGCGACACTACTAAGTAGAATAGGTACTGAATGAATGAATACGACGAAGTTTATGCCGCAATACGCCATTTTGTTCTAATAATGCGGTCTTTCATTAATAAATCTAACCCAGTTGTATTAAAATGTTAATACAACTGGGTTACTCAATTGATGCAGCCCACTGTACTTACTTTAAATTACTTATACAAAAATACTTTAATTAAAGGAAACGTAGAAAAACTACCATAAAAAAAATTACAAAAAAAATTCTACCATTTCATACTTAGGTCAATATTTCACTCTTCATATCATCACTCTCCTAATTTACTTATTGATCGGAGCAGCACCTCTTCTTCCTTCCCCCTTCCCTTCCCCTTCTCCCTTCTTCTATCAGCCGTCATCTCAGTAGTCACCCCCTTTCTAGCCACATTATTTTTGACACAATACATCCATTGTTTGTTTGGTCTTCCCCTGCTCTTACACCATATTCACACTCAAAACTTACCTCACGACATTTTCCGCATTTCTTCATTTCAAATTTATTTATTATTAATAATCAGGTTTTACAAGAACAGATTGGGCGGTGACCCCCAAACTAGACATATGCCTGTGTCTTGGGAGTCGAAATTATGGACAGTGACCCCCAAACTAGACATATGCCTGTGTCTTGGGGGTCGAAATTATGGACCCATTCATCAGACATTATGGACCCATTGCCCATAACTTATCCAGAAAAGCCAGTCGCAGCGACAAATCGCAACTCTGCGGCTAAAGTTAACTCGAATCAGCATTGCGACACTTGGCGTGTTAGTGGGTGCTGCAATACGACATTGACTATGTGCTATATGCGATACGGGTATGTCAAGGCGAATGCATCGTTTTGGGTATGCAGAAGAGCAACGCACTGTTTATTATCAGATCTTAATACCTATCAAGATTTTGTGAGAAAAAAATTTGAACAAAATAAAAAATCTGAAAATTCAATACCTACTTAGGTATTATCACTTATTTAAACAGTTATATAAGAGTTATTTATACAAGGTGTAACATAAATAACGCGCAACCTCTTAAGGGGTCATTGTACTCATCATTATGAACAACTTTTACTATGGGACCAAACAAAAATCGGCTGACCAGTACATTTATCTACATCAAACTCGTCAAAATGTAGGGAGCAGCTGATTTTTTTTTCGCGATTTCCGATTTTGTCCCTTATTAAAAGTTGTTCATAATGGTAAGTACTATGACCCCTTAAGAGGTTGTGCGTTATTTATGTTGCATCTTGTTTATCTGTTAATGTATTGTAATAATAGGAATGACATTGAAGTATTTTAATTATTAGTATTATTATTAAATAAATAATTACATTGTATTAATATAACTTTATTTAGGACATTCCATTAATTTAAACAAATGTTTTAATTTTTTTTTAAATTTCTATATCTAATTTTATATATATTTTTTTTTTTTAAATGTCAACCTTTTGATAAACCATGACTGTATACATTTTGCATGCCTTACGTACGGTAGAATCACTTGAAACATACATTTAATAACACCACTGTAACAGTGTTTTCTGCAAAAATAAATAATTTGATTTGATTTGATTTGATTTATAGGTAAGTATACAGTTACCATTGACTTATATATTAGTTTTTATATCAATGACAGTAATTACTTACAGTATTTTTTTCATAATAACAGGAGCAGTCGCTCCGTGAAAAATATTGTAATATACCATAGGGGTTTTTATTATATACCTACCAGGCTGAGTAGCCTTTACATTTTATGCTAAAAATAACGGATACAAATTATTGTTTATGTTAAGAAAACAACAACAACATTAAAACTTTTCTAATACCTAAACCTAAGTTACCACTCGGCATTGAAAACATAAAATGAATTTATGAATCGTTCATTAATAAAATACCAAAACCTACCTACATAACTATCAAAGTTATTTTAAACGTTATTCAGCAGTTATTTAAAACGGTTCATTATAGTTACTCCATCGAATACCGCTGGCATGGCATGCTAGATTAAAAAAATATTAAGTATTTCAAATTTGGAACGTTTGTCGATCCTATTTTATTTTCATTCGCGTAGTCCGTCGCAGCCGGGTCACACGATTTTTTGAAGAAAAATACAAAAACGAATTTTGCAATTTTATTCTCATTATTAAACCGCGTTTTCGAAAGTAATCGTGCAAAATATTATGTCGGTGCATACTATTCCTCTGGTTACACCTTTTATTAGAGGCCCGAGGTTCCCGTACAGAAAGAGTGAGTGTTTTATTTTTCTTTTAGTATCTTCAAGCAAGTTCCATTATGGGATAGGCAGAGAGCCACGTTATCCGTAAGAAAACATGGCTTTTAATTTTATTACTGTACTGTGAAATTACACATTAGGAGCGGAGACAGGCGTTCCAAAATGTCACTGCCTATCCCAAAGGGAACAGTCGTAAAGATTTTTAGTACGCTTTTATGGTGAATCTTAATATTTTTATTGCGTTTAACGCTGAAAGACCATTTTTCAGCTGTTTATTAGTCTACCAAAAAAGTGAAAAAAACTCTCTACAAACATAAAAATGCGTTTTCTCTTGGTAGGTTTACATTAAATTGTGTTTTTTTACAGGTTTAACATTTTAGTGTAATTTTTCTTTTCTTATTTAGCTTTGCCTCCAATTTTATAGTTAGGTACTATCTGACCCGACAGACGTTGTCCTGTCCAAATTTCAATAATTATTCATTCCCAAAGAAAATGCACTTTCAGTTTTCCCGAATTTTACAATTTTCCCGGCAAGTTTTCAAATATTTTCTTTCATACAAACCTTTTCCTGACAATTAAAAACACAACAAAAAAGAATTAGCCAAATAGATGAAACCGTTTTAAAGTGATGGCGTACATTTGGCAAATGATTTTTATTTTTATAGAATACTAGCTTTTGCCCGCGGCTTCGCCAGCATTTATTATACTAAACCTTCCTCTTGAATCACTCTATCTATTAAAAAAACCGCATCAAAATCCGTTGCGTAGTTTTAAAGATGTAAGCATACATAGGGACAGACAGACAGCGGGAATCAACTTTGTTTTATACTATGTAGTGATTAATGAATCAAGCAGTTTGAAATGATCACGGTTATAAAACAGATAAAAAAAAATCGTTTAAAGGCCTTAAAAAAACTTAGGCCTTGTCACAGACAAAAATAACTTCTCATCATCTATTGTTAGCACATAACACTTATTCAGCCTATAAAGTTCCCACTGCTGGGACATAGGCCTCATCTCTGTGAGAGGGAGCGGGCCGTAATCCACCACGCGGACCATAGTTGAAAAGTTCTGTCGTGGAAACAAGCAGATGCGAACCATTCTGTCTGCGAAACGTCCATCGGTGAAACGTTCTATCTGCGAATCTCTCAAAAACGAAACGTCCTGTCGGTGAACCGTCCAAAGGAGAAACGAAAAAACGAAAGCGGGCAGAATCGGGCCCAGTGCGGGTTGGTAGATATCACATGTCTTAGAATTTTTGGTTCTGAGATATGCCGGTTTCCTCACGATGTTTTCCTTCACCGTTTTGAGAGCAGTGGTGATGAAATAATTTGTACACAAAGTAAAGCACCTGCCTGGGTTCGAACCTACGACCTACAACTCGTAAGTCGCGACCGATACCACTGGGCCACCACTGCTCCACTGTTAACAATAATTTATAATAATTAATATCATTAAATCAAACTGCAGATAATAATAGCTGTTGTAATTACTATTTTATAGTTATAAACTTGGAACTCTGCCTAGCCCGTAAATTACGCGTCTCAATATTTATGTATTTATCTTGATTTTTATTTTTAATATTATTTATTTATTTTACTATCTAACAGAGAGAATTCAAATTCAAATTCAAATCATTTATTGTGGATCATAGGTTCATAAGATGTTATTAGTTACAGGTAAGTCTGCTATGTCCCGCCATTGAGGCATACAAAATTCATAAATTATAAATAAGTTAAGTTAGAATACATAATTATGTCAAATTATCATGCAAAACATTAAAATTAAATTAGTTTATTTTTAAGTACATAAGTCAAATTACAAATTAGAGTTATAAAATTATTTACCTACTGTGTTGTCATTTAGAAAGTCGCTTATCGAATAGTAACATTTATTTATTAAAAAATCATGTAGTTTTTTTTTTAATGGCATTTATATCGCTTGTAGTTCGGAAAAATGATGTAAGTTTATTGAGGATACGTGGGGCCATACAAAAAATGCTTTGATCCAAAAGCTTGGTATCACTGGCTACAGTGCGCAGCTTGTCTGTGTGTCTGGCCCTAGTGCAACATTTAAATAAGTTTGGATTTGATTTCATGAACATTACAGTTTCATATATGTATACACTAGGTAGAGTTAATATTTTTAAATTTGTGAAATGTGGTCTGCATGAATCCACTTGACATGGAGAAGCTCGTGGCTAAGTAATCACAGCTGCACGGGTCGATCCATCAGGTTAAGCTACGCTTGCGAGGGTTGGTCCGTAGAAGGCTGACCACCTTTACATACCGAGACTCGTGCTTCGGAAAGCACGTTAAGCTGTTAGTCCCGGCTGTCTTTCGTGGTTCTTTGACAGTCGTTACCGGTCGTCAGAAGCCCGAAAGTCTGACAACCAGTCTTACCAAGGGGTATCGTGTTACTCAGTAACTGTGTTGTGGAGGTCAGATAGGTAGTTGCTCCTTGTAAAATATTGGTATTCAGCTGCATTCGATTAGACTAGAAGCTGACCCTCAACATGATTGGGAATAGGCTAGGCAGATGATGACTACTTAAATATTATGAAATATATTATTTCATTAACTCTGTAACCAATGTTACACATATTGACTAACAAATCTATTTAACTCGCGTTTAAATAACTATTCATTGGCGCTTTTCCAAAATGGTGGACATTTTTTATGAATGTCATTGACTTGGGTATGATCAATGTAGTAAATTAAATTATGTATTATATTATATTTATTACAGTTTACAGTGCCGTAATAAGTAGGGTTGTTAAGCTATGGTTTCCTAAGAGTCAGACATAGACTCCACCAAAGTGAAAAATCCTCTACTTGTTAAATATTCCTAGGTATTTTCTTTAAAATGGGTCATTTTAATTGAGGGAACTCATTTTCTGAGTTTTGAGGAGCCTGTGGCTAAGTAACAACAGCGGCACGGGTGGATCGATCAGGTTAAGCTACACTTGCCGTGGTTGTTCCGTGGATGGGTGACCGTCTGTACATACCAAGACCCCTCCGTGCCTCAAAAAGCACCTTAAGCCGTTGTTCCCGGCTGTCATTCGTGGATATTTCCTTAAAAGTATCCTGTACTTATAATCCAGGTTATTTACTATCTGTGTGCCAAACATCGAAGCAGACAAACTTTCACATATCTCATAATAATAGGATAATTTTAGTATGGTTCGACCGATACCGCTGTACCGCGGGGGGCGGGACGCCGTGAGCGTTGACGAATGAGCGGCGGGATGTCCGTGAGCATAGACGAATCAGCAGCCTGCACTACCCCCCCGTCTCGCTGCACCCATACCTAAGGCGCGGAACAGCGGTATCGGTCATACTATAGTAGTAGAGCTATACACTATCTGTGCTCCGGTTTGAAGGGTATGCGTGCCGGTGTAGTCACAGGCACATTCTCTAAATTCAGCAATGTCATGCCGGTGGCTATTATCTAAGTGACAGAGCTCCTTTGTAGTTTTCATAATGAAAAAAAATCTTAATCCCAAACCACAGCTCAAACAAAAACTTCTCTTGAAATCCCTGAAACTTTATAGCAAAAACCGCACCAAAATCCGTCTAATAGTTTCGTAGATAAGCTTTGACAGACAGACTGCAAGTTTTATAACAAGTACTCGTAGAGATTGCGGTGTCAATGCTGTTGTCGTAAAATTCTGTACTCGCTAGGACAGCCATTACAGTTTGTTTATTAGGATTTCTGTGAAAAAAAAAAATACAGTTCAATATAAAATTGTAGAGGTCGCTTGGTAGGCAATTGAAGAATAGGTCCTAGAATCAATTGTTTTATTACACAGGGTTAATTGTAATTCGACGTATTCCTTCCAGGACGTTATACTAGGGTTAAAATGCAATAAATTAAGCCACCAAATGTTCTATCGGTTCTATCGGCAATTCTGTAGCTTCCAATTAGTGAAAGAATTTTCGAAATCGGATCAGTAGTTTCGAAGATTACCCCCTGCATACAAACTCACAAATTTTTTTCACGCACCGAGGGTTCAGAGGGGGATATCGTTTTATTTTTCCTGTAATCTTTACATAAACTTCTATCACATAGAATAATTTCCGATTTTTCTTAGGCAAATTGAGTTGAAATTGAGTTTGCATCTTAGGCAAACTTCGGAGATAAGGGGTGGGGGGGAAAACGGTATTTTTTTTTAATTTTTCATCAAAAGTCGAAAACTATGCGACCTAAAAAAAAAATGTTTGAGAATGTGCAAATAGCGCTCTTTCATATGATACCCCACATGCTCTAGTAGGCCCCACTTTTAATTTTTAAGAACCCCTTTCAGTCCCTGTTTCAAAATTTTTTTTTTGTTTCTTTTTATTTCTTTCTTATTTGCAAAATAGTTGGGTAAACATCATCTAAAACTAAGTTGATAGCATTAGTAGTTCTTGAGATATCCAACTGTGACAGACAAACAGATAGACTGAGTCGCATCATAAGGGCTCCTTTTTACCATTTTAGTACCGTACCCTAAAAAAACATCCTAACCTGTCCCAATTTTATACAAAAACGGTGTCGCCCTCGTTGGCAGGACATACTGGATTTGTAGTACGATGACCTGTTAAATTTGTGACCTCTCTAGGGTCACTCGGGGTCATGTCTGTGTCAACTATTTAACATTAAATGCTGGCTAGTTTTTTAATTACATAGGTACTTTAAACACTAGGCTGTTACTTAGGGCATTCCCAAATACTCGAGTAGGTAAAACAAAAAAAAATCATAGCCTTTAGCCAACTTTGTTGGGGTTGGGTTCGAGTCTAACCGGATGCAGCTGAATACCAGTATTTTACATGGAGCGACTGCCTATCTGATGTCCACAACCCAGTTACTAATAAACACGATACCCCTTGGTAAGACTGGTTGTCTTTCGGACTTCTGACGACCCGTAACGACTGTCAAAGATCCGCGAATGACGTCCGGGACCAACGGCGAGGCACGGAGGGGTAAAGATGGCCACGCGACGTCCGGGACCAACGGCAAGGCACGGAGGGGTAAAGATGGCCACGCATCCACGGACCGATCGTGACAAGCGTAGCTTTACCTGATCGATCCGTGCGGCTGTTATTACTAGCCTCGAGCCCCTCAAGTAGGTAAAAGTATGACGATTGGAATGAAAATGTAGCCATGTCATCATTTATGACATTCCTGGTAAAAAAGCTTCTTAGTTTAAACTAAGCTTTCGGTGATGGGTTTAAATCTTATATAATATACATCTAGATGGAGCCACCGCGTGGCCGGTCATGAGACAGCAATATAATACTTTTTCTAGATTATGTGGTATGAGAAATGAGGTTTAACGTAAGAAATCTTCCATATTTTGGACTGAAACCCATGTCAATACATTCGCACAATGCAAAAACTGTCCAAAAAAGTTAAATTAATCGACGCAAGATAAATTTTGTAACAGTGAACTTTGTTTGCATAACATTCAAAAGTTCGCCAAGCAAAAATACGGCACGCCGTAAGAGACAGAAGATACGATGCTTTGTCTCAGTTTTCCTATTAATTTCGTATATGTGTCTCACTTCCACACTTCACGCTGACATCATGGCAACGTCTAGAGGTTCAATATCATTGGTTTAAATCGTTAGGCAACACATAATATGGGACAGAACACAGGATGGTCTTTCGGCAATTCAGTGTTCTTTAGCCAGGATCTAGTGTGGCAGATGTTCTTGTCCTTAGAAAATTCTACCTTAGATATGAACATCTAAGGTAGAATTTTCCGTCGTTTAAATCCTTGCCCGTGATGTGCTATTGAGGAATTGAAAACAAGGAGGATGCGCTGGGTGCATAGCCAGCGAAATTCAAATTTTCTTGCGTTTTATGCAATTTGCAGGTCCGTGTCAGGTTGTATCTTGATCAAAATATGATACGCGCCAATAAAACATATGTATTTACATAATTTTAACCATTAAAATCATCAACACATCTCTCCAAGTTGGATTTCGTGCAGATTCGTTAGATTTCGTTCGTTCGAAGAATCTGCACGAAATCTTTTATAGTTAAAATTACGTAAATACATATGTTTTATTTCCGCGTATCATATTTTGATCAAGATACAACTCGACACGGACCAGCAAATTGCAAAAAGACCAAAAAAAAAATTGAATTTCGCGGGCTACCATAGCGCATCCCCCTTAAGTCTTGTGAGCTTTCTTACATGATCTATTTTGTAAAACCATGACTTAATTTCTTCTGTTTTGTCTGCAGGCAAGTCACCGTTCTTCCCCGGCGTGGAGGACGCGGCAATTGCGGGGGGCGCGGCCGGCGCTGGCTCGCCCTCCGTGCCAGACCAGGCACAGGATGTGGTCTCCAGGCTGTCTGCTGCCGGTATGTACCCCTCATTATACCGGTAAAGCTAGAGATCTTCGGAGAGCGGATCATCTGGATAAAGGAAGCCGTGGACAAAATAAGTAGAGGCTTATGTCCAGCAGTTTCCAGACTTTTCTGTAGCCTGATGATGAGTAGAACTCACTCGTTTGGGGAAGTACCTTCTGCACCCACCAGCCCTGCTTCTGCAGGCAAGAATCGTTGTTGTGTTCTTCCGGTTTGAAGGATTTCTAGCTCATTTCTGTGAGAGTATGTACTCGCGATTTCTCTGGTATTGTAGCAATAACCATTGATACCAACCAAGGCGGGAATGCCTCTTTGATTCAGTCACAAGCGTGACTTCTGGGCATTGGAACCTGGGGGCCTACTCCATAAGTCCGTCTGTCCATCCGTCTGTCCGTCCGTTCATCCGTCCGTCTGACATAAAGATCCATCAAAACAAGAGTAAAAGTTTAATTTTTCGGACGGGCAAAAACACATCGGGAGTAGGGACAACTGTCAAATAGTGACCAATTATCTGTCGGTGTTACACAGTAGGAAACGCCCGTAACGAAGGCCGAAACTGCTGGCTTCGTGCTCAGGGAGTAGACCCCCTGATCCTGATGTGTTTGCTGCACTATACTTTACTTGCCATAGCTTAACAATGGTTTCCCAGTGACCTCATCCCAAAGAGATTTAAGATACTCTAAAGAGGCTATCAGAAAAAATGTCATACAAAAACTGTTATCCCATGTCTCAGTGACGCCATCTAGCATAATATAGCAAAATTACATACCTAATAGCCAAGTATGAACTGAATACCCTTTTACCGACACCAACCTTTGATTTACCAACCGTTAGATAGTTTGATATATCTAAGAAAATTATTTAATTTATCTCAATACTCGATAAATTATAAAATAGTAACGAAAATAAACCGTAGTTGAATCAAGTCATTTTATCACTAAGAGGTTTGCAATACCTCAATGTACAATTCGAAATATTTTCTACGAAAATAATTTTCTTTTGGTGGACACGAATGTGACTTGACATGCAGGCGTATCACACAAGACTGAGCGACTTTTGACCACTAGGACATAAGTATCGGATTACGATTTTGTTCGCTATTTCTCGTCTGTTTTTAGAAAGTAATATTTAATGTCTTTGCCTCATCCGGAGTGACCCACCCTCTTATAATAACCCGTTCCTTGTTCCAGGTCTATCAATGTGTGTGAGCGCGCTGGGCTCGCCAGCCCGCTCGTCACCAGTGTCTGCGGGCTCGGAACACGGAGAACGATTCAGCCGCAAAGTCTTTGTGGGCGGGTTGCCACCGGACATTGATGAGGGTGAGTACCTACTGCTTGGATTCTTGGCGAGGTTTTGACAAGATATTTAATATGTAAGGTGTTGAAATGTGGTCTAGCAACAGCGTAAACTTTACAGGGTTTTGAAACTGCACTGAGCTTTTCAAAGATGAGCATTTCATTTACATTCCAAATAAACTGATCAAGAGCGAGTCGGACTCGCGCACTGAGGGTTCTGTTCCGATTTCTGAATTTTTTCCTGTAATCTTTACATAAACTTCTATCACATAGCATAATTTCAGATTTTTCTCTATGCAAACTTCGGAGATAAGGGGGGGAACGGTATTTTTTTACATTTTTCATCAAAAGTCGAAACTATGCGGCCTAAAAAAAACCGGTCAAGAGCGAGTCGGACTCGCGCACCGAGGGTTCCGAAAAAGTGTGCTATTTAGAGACATCGGTTTATTTTTCCTGTAATCTTTACATAAACTTCTATCATATAGAATAATTTCAGATTTTTATCTTTGCAAACTTCGGACATAAGGGGCCCCCTTATATTTTTTTTACATTTTTCATCAAAAGTCGAAAACTATGCGGCTTAAAAATAAATAAAAAATAGTTTAAGAATGTGCAAGCAGCGCTCTTTCATATGATACCCCACATGTCCTAGTAGCCTCACTTTGAATTTTTTAGGACCCCCTTTCAGTCCCTGTTATAAAAAAAATATAAATATTTTTACTTCTCTCTTATTTGCAACATAGTTGGATAAACGTCATCTAAAACTATTCCAAATTTCAAGTTGATAGCATTAGTAGTTCTTGAGATATCCAGCTGTGACAGACAGACTGAGTCACACCATAAGGGTTCCTTTTTTACCATTTTGGTACGGAACCCTAAAATGAAAAAAAAAATTGAGAATGTACAAATAGCGCTCTTTCATAATATGATACCCCACATGCCCTAGTAGCCTCACTTCAGTCGCTGTTGCAAAAAAAAAAAAAAATCGTATTTGCAAAATAGTTGGGCAAACGTCATCTAAAACTGTTCCTTTCAAGTTTATAGCATTTAGTAGTTCTTGAGATATCCATCTGTGACAGATAGACTGAGTCGCACCGTAAGGGTTCCTTTTTACCATTTTGGTACGGAACCCTAACAACCGACGCTGCATGCAGCTGATGACGGTTTATAGATTTCACCCTAAATTCTTTTTCATGAAAATGTTGGTTTTGAATGGGCCTTGCATTTAACTAATTGCAAGTGTTAAGCCGTTAAATCAGACACTTTACTCGAGTTAATTAATTCCACGTTCACACGATCCGATAAAATTATATAGGAATGAACGTACAGCTGTTATATCTCACGTAAGCGGGCGAGCCATACTTGTATGTGTAAATGTTACATGCACATTGTCTTTGTGTGCGTAAGCTCGGGAGCGCGCTACCTGCAGGTACGCACAAGAGCGCGTGTCTATACGCATTACATCTACAAGTATGGCTCACCCGCTTTCGTGAGATAAAACAACTATACATCAGCCCGGCGAGCACGGCCTACTGTGACATGGCTTGAGTCACACATTTTATCATAGTTTGGGCGATAAAACTGTTTTGTCTTAAATGCTAGCACGGCGGCGTGAGATAATTTCTTGAATGTGACATAACTTCTTGACGTTTAGTTGGGACTCATTATGTCTTATTTGCTAATATGGGTGCACCAATTATATCACAAATGTCACATTTTGACGGTGACTAAGAAAAATTTTATCACGTTCGTTCGGAGGTGGTGATAAGATTTGAAAATTGAAAAAAAAAATGTTTTCCTGCTAATTACTCTGCACCAAATGGCAATAAATTATTTTCTTGCATTGTGTGGTGGTGGTTTATTTGTGCGTGATAAGGATAACCAAAAAAAAATTGTAATAAATAAATAAATAATTTACTATTTTTTTATATTTTTAAACGGTTTTTTTTTAATTTTTATAAATACATATTTAGACATGTAAATAATGCGCCTTAAAACCAACAAAAAAAATTAAAATAAATAAATAATTTAAGTAAATACAGAGGTACTTAAATACTACTATTTTTTTGTTACCTACATGTTAAGAATAATCGGTTTATGGGTTTCATAAAGGGGGGCCAAATTTTCATTATTTTTGCGATAGGACACACCGTTTTCGAGTTATAAGCAAAAGAAAAGAAAAAAAAAAGATTTTATTTGGCCGCATATTCAGATAGTATTAAACATTTTAATTATTTCAATTTACTATGTCACACTATGAATTTAGCAACAAGAAAGGCATTTCGCGGCTCTAGATTATGTCACATGGTTGACCCGTGCTAGCATTTAAGACAAATTCTAAGACATGACATAATTTATCATGTCTTGTCACAAACATCTTGGGTACGCCCGTGCTCGCCCCGCAGCTACTCCTTTCATTTTATTCTCGATCGTTCAGTAGGCGAGTGTAAGATGCAGAGTGCCGAAATCCGATACATAAGTTGGGTCGGTCCACTAATGAATAAATCCACGTTTCACTTCGAGTGAAAGATGCCGAATGAAAGTCTGGGGGTCTAAAACCACTTCGACAGAATCATAATAAGATAATAGGTATAATATGTATATAATAGGTATATATGAATATAATAGGTATACTAAAACAAGCGAATGACACCTTTAAATTCAAAATGAAAAAAAAAGAGAATTTCTCGAAAAATGTCAGTTAAGAGATATTGGTACTTCACCGTCGATATTTGAAATCGTAAAACGGTCACAAACTGACAATTCATAATTTATGCCATAGCACGCAATTCATCTGTATGACAGTTTTGTATGGAGATTCGTAAAATAGTCCACAAATTATGAATTGCTTTATTGAAGTTTAATGTCAAATAGCACAATCATAATAAATTTCTGGGAATTCAGGAAATGAAGAGGAATTTAGAGGATTTTAGAGGAATTGCTTAATATGGCCGTTTTAGGCCCCCTGATATCGGATTTAATAATGGCATAAGTGGTCAGTACTGATCAGGGATTGTTACAGAATATTAAGGTAAATGAAATGTTCGTTTTCAGCCCTCAACTGTATGCGTTACACAATAGTACATTATGATATAAGAGCGGTAAGTTGAAAATTACAGCCGAGGCGATATTGCTAGCCCGAGCCGTAGGCGAGGGCTACAAGAAAGCAGAGGCTGTAATTATCAAAGCGCACGTATGTCATACGACGTTTTATAACATATTTGCGAGGAAATAAATGAAACTCGGACTTTCATAAACGAATAAATCTTTAAAACACACTTTCTGAAAATGAATTTGGATCTTTGCTTGTTTTCCATAAGATGAAATTTTGATACGCTTGTAAGTATCTATCGGTCGATTTTTCGGGCAAGAGGCTTAGAGTACCCTTTTTCGCTGCCTCTGAGACTTCTGGCGGTGCCGAATTAGTAAATTCATCATTACTTGACGACATTTTCAAATAAAAACAATATAGCGAAAAGAAAAAGCGCGCGGAATAATTTTTACTTGTTCACATTTCACAAATTAGCGATGCGCGCGCATCAGCGCTTTTTTTTTTTAAAGCAAAGTCTCAAAAACAGCCAGTATTACTAATAAAGTAAATTAATATTTTTTTGTTTTTGTTTGTTGTTGTTGCAATTTATTGTCAAAATTAATTAAATTAAAGAATTAATTCTTTAATTTAATTAATGTTTATTTTTTTATACCATTCCCCCTCTAAAAAGCTTATTTTATTCACTGAAAACAGTGAATAAAAAGCACTTTTACTCACTGTTTTGATGTTTGAAAATGGAACACACCAATGTATTCGACCACAGATTTAGAGTACCTAGGCTAGATACGGCATGTTATTAGATAGTATGAAAACCGAAAGGGTCATCTTTTTATACCTAAGATAACTTCACCCCAGCCATTTAGTGATGTGCTTAAAGTAAACAGAATTGTTTCAATCGCTAAGCGTCACTGAGCTAAAAGACTTTTTTTAAGTACGAACAGTCGAACATGCAGGGCACGCTTGGTCGTGCCTTGCCGTATCTAGTGTAAGTGAAATCTTTGTATTCGACCTATATTGATGTGTTCTAAATTCAAATTGGTCGACATTTTCAACAAGGAGTTTAGCATTAGAATAAAAACTGTTTTGTGTTCTTTGCTGTCCTTAGTAAATTGGCGCTATTTTGAATACTGTAAGTTGTACGAACACAAAGTTTAGTGTTACTTTAATCTTTAATTTTGTGTTTGTTTAGTGTTGTTCTAATCGATTAAAAATGCATTCTAGTGATGAAGATGTGTTAACACCTGAGTTTATGAAAGAGAGGGCGGCCGATATAGTGGAAAACTTGCTACCCAAAAAATCCCGCCTGGTTTACATCAAAGCCAATTTAACTTTCCTTTTTCTTCTTTATATGTCTATTTTCACTTAAATCTTTCTTTTTCTCGTAGTCATGGTATAAAGTATAGTATGCAACTCTTGAATAAAACGGATTTATATCGAGGGCCATGAATCACTCGCGTCGCTCAGGATTCTGACACTTGAATCACTCGCTACGCTCGTGATTCAATCATCATGAATCACTCCCTACGGTCGTGATTCAATCGTTAGAATCCTTCACTAGCTCGTGATTCATCTATGGCCCTCGCTTTAAATCCGTCCTTTATTCACTAATTGCATAATATACTATTATTTTATCTCCCAAAGTTAATTTTATTCATAAAATATTGACCATTTTTCTGACATAAAAACTCTTTGCTAAGATTTAAAAAGTACCTTTCGTTTTAGACGGAGCATCTTGATAAATTACGTTACCTATACCTTATTAAAAAGAAACCTGTGCGTTTTACATTACAATTACGCACAAGTACGTAATGACATACATTACGATATTGAAATTCGTGGAATAAGAGACCCTTTACGAGCAAATGTGTTATAAAGTATAATAAAGGGTCATGTTTGCAATTATTGTCCTTTGTAAAACGGCCAGTTTGTTTTCAGTATCATTGGCTATCTTTTTTTTCCTAATGCATATTTTTGCCAGTCACTTCTTTTAGCGGTTAGCGTTATTTTAACGCAAAACTTCAACGCAATAGGTACAATACAATTGGTTGTTTACCGGCCTTGTCATCTTCTCCCTGCTTTTGTTGAAACTGTGTCCAGCAATCAGAGCCATTAGGCTTTATTGAGCGTGTTAAAGAGACCACATCAGATTTTCATTTCCGTAACAAGCATTTAGACTCGAGGAGAAGGAGGAGCTCGTGGCTAAGTAATAACAGCAGCACGGGTCGATCCATCAGGTTAAGCGGCGCTTGCCGGGTTTGGCCCGTGGATGGGTGACCATCTTTACATACCGAGACTCCTCCGTGCCTAGGAAAGCACGTTAAGTCGTTGGTCCCGGTTGTCATTCGTGGATCTTTGACAGTCGTTACGGGTCGTCAGAAGCCCGAAAGTCTGACAACCAGTCTTACCAAGGGGTATCGTATTACCCAGTTACTGGGTTGTGGAGGTTAGATAGGCAGTCGCTCCATGTAAAATACTGGTATTCAGCTGCATCCGGTTAGACTGGAAAGGCTAGGCAGATGATGATGAACAAGCATTTAGACACGGCGCGGCGTACGGCTACACGATGAATACGGTTGATGACGTTTCTAGGAGACTTCCGTAACTCTGTCAGAGGGTTGGAAGTCGCCGTTAAGAGAGCTAGTTTATTTATTTATCATTTCAACTATTATTACCACAAACCACACAATCCCATCAACTTTGAACCAGCCTACAGATGTAAATAACCAACAATAGTCATTCATCTATTGTCCATTTAACAGGAAGCCATTATCTGGACAGGTTGACGGGCCCAGCGGCCGCTTTGTGCTAACTAGGTCACAGATACCATTCAAATGACTTATGAGATTTGATAGAATAGGAGTCGTAATGGTAGTTGGAATGGCCTACCTTTTTCATCCGTGCCGTAAAGCCGAGAATATGACGAGAAATGGAGCAAGATTCGTTGGATAGGAAAATTCTGCTGTTTAATCTTGACTTTGGTCACTCAGGCCGAATTTCTCCAATGAACCTGAACGTTCAAAAGCCGTCAGTGTCATCATTGTTACGGAATATTGATAGTGACGACACTTGAACGCGGTTTTGTGCTGCCCGTTAGCGTTCTTTCTGACTTTTTTTTAACTTTTTGCTCGTCTCCTAACGGTCCTACCGTGATGTTACATAGCTTATATAGCCTTCCTCAAAAATTGGGCTATTAAATGCGAAAAGAATTTTTCAAATCCGACTGGTAGTTCCAGAGGTGAGCGCGTTCAATCAAACATACAAACGAACTCTCTAGACTACTTAGTAGGTTTAAAAAGTTAGGAGACTGATGTTAACTGATTAATGAAACTTATGATATATAGTCGATGGTATATATCTGACCTGTGTTAGGCAGATAAGTGAACTCGGCGTTATCGCAACGTCATGACGATACAGCATTTGTGGTGAACATGTGGTTTTCGGTGTTGACATACTATAGAATGAAGCGTTAACGTGTGAATCAGGTTGATAAGCGCCTCTTTACGAAATTATTTCACGTAGAACGGGTTTTTAAATAACCTACTTAGGTACTTCTAGTGTACTTCGTGTTCGAAGGTAAAATATTGGTCTAGGACACTGAGTGTCATCACCACGTCCATTGCCTGACAGGCGTCTCCTATTCGTCGCCGTTCGTCAGCACTACATCGACCGGTCCTGTGCTTCTCGCATCCATTTATTCTCCTGACTTTGGGTGTGGTATATTTTAACTTCCTTAGTACATCGAGCGGACCTATGGGCCAGCATATTGCTGCAGCAGGCAAGTCAGTAGAGGTTAGGATCTGTGAGTCGTAAGGCACATCTCGGTAGTCCCCCCCTTTCTAGCTAAAATTAACTATCATATTTAATAATTTTCCAACTGAAGAGTCGTTTGAAACTGTTGAAAAGTACAAATGAGTTTCAACTCTATCTACAACGTGTTAATGAAATAACCCAAAACCTCTTAAGGGGTCATTGTACTCATCATTATGAACAACTTTTACTATGGGACCAAACCTGAAATCGCGAAAAATAAATCGGCTGTTCAGTACATTTTTGTTCGCATAATTTGTCAAAATGTACTGAACAGCTGATTTTTTTTTCGCGATTTCAGGTTTGGTCCCATAGTAAAAGTTGTTTATAATGATGAGTACAATGACCCCTTAAGAGGATAACGGTGATTAAAATTACACCCAGTATAAATAAAAATCAATTGCCATGTAGGAGCATCACTTCAGAACGGTTGCATATAGCTATTTGGCTAATTCTTTTTTTGTTGTTTTTGTAATTGTCAGGACAAAGGTTTGTATGAAAGAAAATGTTTGAAAAATTGTACGGAAAAGTGAGAAATTTTGGTTAAAAAAAAATCCAAAAAAGTGAGTGAGTCACTCACTTTTTTGGGAGATTTTTTTAACCAAAATGCTGATTCTAATGATTATAATTCAGTAAAGCCATATTAGTTACGAAAATTTGAATTTCGCGGGCTACCTTAATATGGCTTTACTGAATTATAATCATTAGAATCAGCAATACAACTCCATAAGTTAGAATTGACCCCGAATATAGCGATTTCATGAAATCATGAGGTTTAAGGTCAATTGTAACTTACGGAGTTGTATTGCTGATTCTAATGATTATAATTCTGTAAAGCCATATTAGTTACGGCCGCGAATCATATTTTAATCAACATACAATCTGACACAGACCTGCAAATTTCTAAAAACGTAAGAAAAATTGAATTTCACGGGCTACCATAGCGCATCCTCCTTAACATAAAAAATAAACAGAATAGGCAATCGAATCTGATTCTAGCAGTGCTGGCTTCCCAAGGTGCGCCCGACGTAAGTTTCACCACCCATACATGCTGTTGAAATGCTCACAAAAAAACCGGACAAGTGCGTGTCGGACCACGCACAATGAAGGGTTCCGTAGTTGGAATGAATTTATCCCAAGATTAGTTGAAAAACATGTTCTCAATATTGTGAGTACAAACTTACATTTGCAGTTGGAATATAGGGGTATATTCCAACTGTAAATGTAAGTTTGTACTCACAATATTGAGAGATATTTTAAGATTACAGACTTCTTATAGGTTTTCCTGTAAGCTATAGGTAAAGAACTATTTTCTGTATTTAAAAAAAAATTAGGTTCAGTAGTTTCAGAGATAAGGGATAAATGATAAATTTTCGTCTATTTTCTTAAATAACTTTAAAACAGTTTATTTTAGAATTATAAAAAAAAACATTCCTTTTGAGACCCTCAAAGTAAGGCCCTTTCATTTGATATGTCACACGGTACAGCTTGAAAAACTTTTTTTTTTTAATTTTATTATTTGCCCGCCAAAAATGACCCCCATATTCAAAATCCATTTATTTACTTTACCCCCGTCCGTGTTGGGATCACAGAAGTTCATATTATGTGTACCAAATTTCAACTTAATCGGTCCAGATTCTGAGCAAATTGGCTGTGACAGACGGACAGACAGACACACGAGTGATCCTTGATGGGTCCGTTTTTTTACTTTTGAGGTACGGAACCCTAAAAACGATTGCATTACCAGAATTTCAGGACCAATAGAAAAAAAAATCCGCATTAAATTATCATACGTAGGTACCGGACACATTTCACTCGCCACTCCATTAGGCATAAAAAGCGAGCCTCGGCGATTATATTAGTTCCACAAACATTAATAACCAGGTCAATATCGACGTCCAAGCAGAGCGGCCTTGGTACCGCCATTACGTTGCAGTGGCCAAGACCACAGTATAATAATGTTAACAGTAGTTTAACTTCATAGATAACGGCTGAGAAACGACGCCCTTCGAAATCTCAGTGCAGTTCGAGTGCGCGGCACTTTACGCACGGACAGACTTGTATTTATCTACCGAGCAGCCGTAGATAATACGGTATTTTACTTTGTAGGAGAAAAAATATAAAACATATTTTTTATTTAGATAGCTTAGGCAAAAAGCAGTCGGAAAATGTTAGTTTTAGTTCGTAAAATAACAATATAAATTTTCGTTTAAGTTCGTAAATTCAATTCAAAGTTTTCGATATTTTAAATCTGTTTTCTAACACCATGAAAGTAGCCGCCATGTTATTACGTCATACCGCTGTGTAAATTAAAAAGTGTCAACTGTCAACTGATCAGCGTATACAAAGTGTTTGATTACACTGCCAACTGACGTCATGACCACAGAGCAATATGGCGTCCACTGCGTCTAGCGTTTTCGCGCGAAATTTGAAAATGTAAAATTTAAATGCATTTTTATGGCACTTATCGATTGAATAAAAATTTTGCGTATTTTTTAGTGGCTTATTAGCACTATAGAATCTAATTGAGACACTTTTCAAAAATGGGTGTAATACCCTGTCAATTCAACGTCACTCCCCAGATAAACCACTGTATTTATATTATTCTGTGCCAAGACTGTTGTGTGGCCGTTGCTTGGCAACCGTGCCCATTGTGTAAGGCGAAGCAATTTGGACGAGTGAATGATTTAATAGGAGAAAATGATGCATTTGGTATTAGGGGTTGATTAGAATTTGATTATGTAATACTAGCGATCCGCCCCTGCTTCGCACGGTTTACGTCTTGCTTGACAAAACATGCAGGTTTATTTTCAGCCTAAAAAAAAATGCTTGAGATTGTGCAAACATCGCTCTTTCATATGTCAAAAATTTGAAATGGGGCCTACTAGGGCATGTGGGGCATCCACATGCCCTAGTAGGCCCCATTTCAAATTTTTAAGACGCCCTTTCAGTCCCTCTTGCAAAAAAAAAACTTATTTGCTAAATAGGTGGCAAACGTCATCTAAAACTGTTCCAATTTTCAAGTTGATAGCATTAGTTCTTAAGATATCCAGCTGTGACAGACAGACTGAGTCGCACCATGTCCATAAGGGTTCTTTTTTATTACCATTTTGGTACGGAACCCTAAAAATGTCAAAGCTAGGATATGGTATCCAGTGTGGTATCTAAAGTGGTGGTAGATGTGTCGTGGCGGGGGCTGAATACTTCGAGTCGGTTATTCAATCAGACAATTGCAATGCAGTACTCTATGGCCCGGTGCACACCGCTGGAAGCGCGGCGGGGCGCAGTTAAAGACAACAATTTAATATAAACCTTAACTACCTTGACATACGGTCAATATAAGAAAAAATTCGCACGCGGTGCTGGGAGCGCGCTCAAGCTACTACAAGAGCATGCGCGCGACCGTATGCCAATGTGTAGCCCGCGAAATTATTTTTTTTTTGGGTTTTTGCAATTTGCAGGTCCGTGTTAGGTTGTATCTTGATCAAAGTATGATACGCGGCAGTAAAACATATGTATTTATATAATTTTAACCATAAAAATCATCAATCCGTCTCTTTAAGTTAGATTTCGTGCAGATTCGTTAGATTTCGTTCGTTTGACGACTCTGCACGAAATCTAACTTAAAGAGACGGATTGATGATTTTTATGGTTAAAATTATATAAATACATATGTTTTACTGCCGCGTATCATACTTTGATCAAGATACAACCTAACACGGACCTGCAAATTGCAAAAAACCAAAAAAAATGAATTTCGCGGGCTACCACTGCGCATCATCCTTAAATTGTTGTCTTCAACTGCGCTCCGCCGCCGCGCCGCCGCGCTTCTAGTAGCGGTGCGCCGGGCCTATGACGTCATTCAGTCATAATAACGTAGCGAATGTCATCGCTCCACGTGTCCATGCAATGTTAACTCTTCCATGCGTTAGTACACGCGCACAATCGTCAAGGACGCGCGTGGGCCGCTTGCAATCCTACTTTGTACGGTTTATTATACCCTAATGGGAAGTCGGCTCTCGGCTAATAATCTAACATGCACTGGTTTCAAGCGGGAATAGGAGTTGGATGTATTTTACGTAAAGTAGGTCACAGAGGATGTGTGTAGATCTTGGCACATTGAATCCTGGATCAGCTAATCTGCAGTAATTTTCATGTTTACTTATGAATGTGGTTGGGATTATTTGTGTTAGTCCTTTTTTGAGAGACTTGTTTACGTATTGTGACCATAAGTACTTACTTATACATTATACACCCGTTACAAACTTTGATATATTTGTGAGAGGGCCTCGTGGCTAAGTAATAACAGCCGCAAGGGTCGATCGTTTAGGTTAAGCTTGCCGCGGTAGGTCGTGGATGGGTGAGACCATCTTTACATACCGAGTTTCCGTGCCTGGGAAAGCACGTTAAGCCGTTGGTCCCGGCTATCATTCGTGGATCTTTGACAGTCGTTACGAGTCGTCAGAAGCCCGAAAGTTAAACAACCAGTCTTACCAAGGGGTATCGTATTACCCAGTTACTGCTGGTATTCAGCTGCATCCGGTTAGACTGGAAACCGACCCCAAAATTGTTGGGAAAAGACTAGGCAGATCTTTATTTAGACAATGTTCCTAACTTCACTATTCTTTCGTAGACCATAAGGTATTTTATTTGAATAACAATGTGTTATCGACCTTGTTTCAGATGAGATAACGTCGTCATTCCGTCGCTTCGGGCCGCTCGTGGTCGACTGGCCGCACAAAGCCGAGAGCAAGAGTTACTTTCCGCCCAAGGGTTACGCGTTTCTACTGTTCCAGGTATGTTTTATTCAATAATCACTCGCTATACGAAATTTGTTGCCTGTTTCACCACTTCTGGTAATGTTTTGATTAAATTTTCTGCCCGATTACATTAAACAGGGCTTCAGGCTAAGTAATAACAGCCGCACGGGTTGATCGATCAGGTTAAGTACGCTTGCCGCCGTTGATGCGTGACCATCTTTACATACTGAGACTCCTCCGTGCCTCGAATGGTCCCGGCTGTCATTCGTAGATCTTTGACAGTCGTTACGGGTCGTCAGAAGCCCCAAAGTCTGACAACCAGTCTTACCAAGAGTTATCGTATTACACAGTAACTGGCTGATGGAGGTCAGATAGGCAGTCGTTACATGTAAAATACTGGTATTCAGCTGCATCCGTTTTGACTGAAAGCCGACCCCAACATAGTTGGGAAAAAGCTAGGCAGATGATATATTAAACATGAAATTCCGTTCTGTTCAAGTTTTTCATTAATCTGGTGTATAGTGCCTATCCATCCATGGTCACCGTTCATGGCTCAATGCCTCATCAACTAACCAATATCCTAAAGAAGGTTGATTAAAATAAATGGCTCTATTGGTTCATTTTCCTCCGCTCCATCTAGGTGGAATGTCGCCTTAAGGAGAGAGGGTGGTATTTGAAGAGGGGCACTTCAAATACCACCCTCTATTTCAAAGTAGAACTGACTGACGGGACTGATTGACTGACTCATCAACGCCCAGCCCAAACCCTTCGACCTAGAAAGCTGAAATTTTGCACAGTTTCTTTTACAATGTAGACAAGGAATAAGGAAGGAATTCCCGGTAGTACGTTCCTGTGGGATATTTTCCGACATAAACGCGAGCGAAGCAAAAGCTAATAAATTCCCATCGATCTACCTCCAGGACGAGAGCTCAGTAGCCGCTCTAATGGAAGCCTGCATCACTGATGATGACAAGCTCTATCTCTGCGTGTCTTCACCCACGATCCGCGACAAGCCAGTCCAGATCCGACCGTGGAGGCTCGCCGACGCAGACTTTGTGCTCGACGCTAGCATGCCGCTTGACCCCAGGAAGACTGTCTTCGTGGGAGGAGTGCCGCGTCCGTTGAAAGCTGGTGAGTTTCCCAAAAGATTGGTGTCGTTTTCAGGTAGATTTTCGGTGTGGAATTTTCTTTAACCTGCTGTAAATAAAAGTAGATTATAAAACACAGAAGGCATCTCGGTCTCCGCAGCTGCTGTAATGCGTGGTTACTAGGTAAGCCTGTCAGCGGTTTAAGTGCTATGCAAATATGTAAGAACTCCCCCGGAAGATACATGCTTGGCAGGCTTCCTCCCTTCGAGAGGGAGTGGGCTGTAATCCACCACGCGAGCCCAGTGCGGGTTGGTAGATGTCCCATGTCTTCGAATTTTTGGTTTTAGGACATGCCAGTTTCCTCACGATGTTTTCCTTCAACGTTTTAATAGCAGTGGTGATGAATTTATTTACACAAAATAACGTGCCTGTTTGGGTTTGAACTCGGGGCCGGAGCCGTTACCTCTGGGGGCCACCCTACCCTAGCGAAGATTAGCAACTTGTCTGAGAGAGTTGATGAAATATTGCTGTAGTCAATTCTTATCTAGCTGGGACTGATTCTATTTCAGCATAACTTCTTGAAGATGTAGCTTCATCCGTTTCCATTGATTGATTTTTATGAAGACGTTTCGCTATAGGTTTAGTGTCCAACCAAATTGTGTCTAGGATTGAATGTAAGTTGGTAACGCTTTGGTCGTGGAGGCTGGCTCAGTGCCAGGTCCTTGGAAAGCTTGTAAGCTCCCGAAATGCTGTGGGTAGAGCTCTTTTAGGTGCAAAATCTGGCCGAAGAGTCCATACTCTGGGTCACATGACCAAAAGACTCAAGAGACTGACCCCAGAAGAACTGTATTTACTGTCAATACTTATGAATAATGTCTCGTTTCCAGTGGAGCTGGCAATGATTATGGACCGGCTGTACGGCGGCGTGTGCTACGCGGGCATCGACACCGACCCTGAGCTCAAGTACCCTAAGGTCAGTACCATGGACTTCCATAGTTATTGCCCTCTCCCTAATGTTTAGTTTAAAGGAACGATGAATACTTCCTAGCAAAGAAGGATCTAAAGGGTCCGGGAAGCATTGTCGAATGACTGCAATAGAGTTTCCTAAGGCTATGGTAGCCGCCAAATAGCGTCTGCAATTTACCGTTGAATGACGTCACTGATCTGCAAACATTAACTGTTTCCATAGAGAGCCTTTGATAAAACCGTGTAAAGGAGACCCTTTTGCCATCATTTTCGTGACGGCTGTTATATGGCGGCCGCCGCTCTTCTAGGAAACTGTAGCATAACAGTACCTACTTACATAGTTTGACGCTGTCAGTGTCAGGGCGATACATACCTGTAACTTGCACAGTTTTGTACCAGCTACCATGTGTAATTCTCGCCCTTATACCGATTGGTCCTTTATACACGAATGCGTCATTCAAATTTTATGCATTGCAACATGATTATTTATTAAGCTAATAATTACCTAAAGCTGGGTACAGATTATTTGCAACACAACATAAAAAATAAAAAAAATAAATAAATATCCTTGGACATTTCACACAACGCCATCTAGTCCCAAGCTAAGCAACCTAATGCTTGTATTATGGTAACGAGGTGGCTGATAAACTACTTATATACATTTTTTTTTTTGTAAATACATACATATTATTGATAGAAAAACACCCAGACTCGGAACAAATACTTGTAGGTCGTACAAATATTTGTTCCGTGCGGGAATCGAACCCGCGACATGCTGCGCAGCAGTCAATCGCTCAACCACTGCGCCAACCGTGTCGTCATGTAGGTAATGTTTTAGCGAATTGTATTAGAAACTTTTAAAAATCCGACTATCTTTAATATACTACAATCCTTGCAATTAAAATTTCATTTCATTTCATTTTCCTTAAATTTTAATGTATCGTGTTCGCGAGCGCACTGCGCGCCTTAGGCCGTCGTGTTGCATTGCATGTTCTGTTGCAAATCTGTACCCAGCTTTACACAACAACTATGCTCAGACTTTTAATTAGCTGCAGTAAAATGACACTTCTTAACTGTCTCTTCATTAATAAATGTTCCCATTTTGTACGAGCACGCTCTACAGTTTTATGCTGACGCCCGCGATCACATGTAGATACCTACTTACGTTTATACATTGTTTCATCCACATTACTGTAATTACTGTTAGTTCAATAAATCTGCTCGGTGCATACACACATGTCGGTGTTTTCTTACACATAATACACATTAGAATTCCCGGCGCACATCGCACCACAGCGGTTGGACTCCACATATTTTTGTTTCATGTACGAGCACGCTCTACAGTTTTATGCTGACGCCCGCGATCACATGTAGATACCTACTTACGTTTATACATTGTTTCATCCACATTACTGTAATTACTGTTAGTTCAATAAATCTGCTCGGTGCATACACACATGTCGGTGTTTTCTTACACATAATACACATTAGAATTCCCGGCGCACATCGCACCACAGCGGTTGGACTCCACATATTTTTGTTTCATGTACGAGCACGCTCTACAGTTTTATGCTGACGCCCGCGATCACATGTAGATACCTACTTACGTTTATACATTGTTTCATCCACATTACTGTAATTACTGTTAGTTCAATAAATCTGCTCGGTGCATACACACATGTCGGTGTTTTCTTACACATAATACACATTAGAATTCCCGGCGCACATCGCACCACAGCGGTTGGACTCCACATATTTTTGTTTCATGTACGAGCACGCTCTACAGTTTTATGCTGACGCCCGCGATCACATGTAGATACCTACTTACGTTTATACATTGTTTCATCCACATTTCTGTAATTACTGTTAGTTCAATAAATCTGCTCGGTGCATACACACATGTCGGTGTTTTCTTACACATAATACACATTAGAATTCCCGGCGCACATCGCACCACAGCGGTTGGACTCCACATATTTTTGGTCCTTCGAGCCTACAAGTGAAGTGTGAGGGAAGGTGTCTTCATCAATAGCGAATCGGCTTGGCTGGCCTTCCACAAGCGGACCTCCCCAGTCAAGTTGAGAAGGCGCAAATATTGGTGACGGGCATCAGCTCACACGGATCTTACAGGACCAGTGGACACACAAGTCCACAACAGTGACAGTGATTACGACAAACAGTTAGTTTCTTCAACACATCTACTACAATGGAAGGGCTACTACAACGTCAACGAATTATTGCTGAAGCTGTACAGAAGATTTCTACAAACATCAAGAAAGATCCTGCAATTCGGAAAACTACCGAGTACACAAGAAAACGGCTAGTGAATCTTGAAGAATTGTGGGATGAGTTCGACAACAATCACAAAAAACTTACAGTGACAGAGCACTGTAAGTTTTTTGTGATTGTTGTCGATAACAAACACGAGCAAAAATATGTGGAGTCCAACCGCTGTGGTGCGATGTGCGCCGGGAATTCTAATGTGTATTATGTGTAAGAAAACACCGACATGTGTGTATGCACCGAGCAGATTTATTGAACTAACAGTAATTACAGTAATGTGGATGAAACAATGTATAAACGTAAGTAGGTATCTACATGTGATCGCGGGCGTCAGCATAAAACTGTAGAGCGTGCTCGTACATGCTCCCAAATCACAAAAAATAAGCAAAATGTCAAAATGTAAAAAATTATGTAAACAGTAAAAGAAATGTAAAAGTAAACAGTAATTAAAACAATATAAAGTCTGAAGTAGGTATCTACATGTGATCGCGGGCGTCAGCATAAAACTGTAGAGCGTGCTCGTACACATTTGATAGCGAAATGACAATAAAAATGACATTAGAAGTGTCAGTTTACTGCAGCTAATTAAAAGTCCATAGGCGAATTTGTTTCAGAGTGTGTCATAAAAATGTCATTGTTGTCAGAAAAAAGGAGTCCACAGATAATGTAGTCTGCTTCGGACCTTTTTTCGAAGTTTTTTTTATTTGTAACTAGTACCATGTTGCATGTATGTATGTGTGCAGGGCGCGGGCCGCGTGGCGTTCTCTAACCAGCAGTCGTACATCGCCGCCATCTCCGCGCGCTTCGTGCAGCTGCAGCACGGGGACATCGACAAGCGCGTCGAGGTAACGTACCGCCCGACCTTGGTCGGCTTCATCATTTGCTGCCATCGACATCGTCATCCTGAAACACACAAAGTTCATTTGGACATCAGTTCGTCAATGTTATCATAATATTTTCTAAAACAAAACACTTTTTTACTAATTTAATTTTTACCCCATTTAAAATGATCCCAAATAAAAGAACCATTACCTACCTACTCTAATTCAAATCTAAACATTGCCCTACTAAAAACGTACCATTACCCCAAAGAAAATGATCTATTACCATATCCAAAATAACCCTTTGTAAATATTTAACATTTTCGTGACAACCATTAAGGGGATACATCGATAAATGTTGTTTTTAAAATTCATTACAATTCATTGAACAAATTCTGATGTCGCACTGTCTATTTTCTGTTTTCTACGATTATACGTAAACAGTTCCTTATTGTGCAGTAAAATTTGCTTTAAATCGAAGGTATTTAAATATGTTAAGAACTTACTAGCTAAACCACACTTTGATGTATCCTCATAACCAGTGTTGAATCGACCATAACTGCCATTTAAATCTACAACCATCATTAAAGCACTAGGTACCGGAATTACCTCAACTAAAATCTTCCATAATCGTAACAAAAATCGATCATTCCCCCAATTAAAATCACACAACTTGCAGGGTTCCTCAAATAAAATGAAAACATTATGGCGACTGTAACCTAACCCGTATGCGTATGATTGCAGGTGAAGCCGTACGTGCTGGACGACCAGATGTGCGACGAGTGCGCCGGCGCTCGCTGCGGCTCCAAGTTCGCGCCCTTCTTCTGCGCCAACGTTACTTGTCTGCAGGTGTGTTACCTACTTGAATTACATTTTCATCTGATACTTTTGGAACGGACATCATAGAATTGGAATTTTAAACTTCAGACCTTCCGTCAAATCCGGTAAGTAGTTCTGTTTTTTTGCTGACTTTATCTCGGAAACCATTGGGTCTTACAGACAGTTTTAGTCTCATATTGTAGCAAATTCAATATACTTTAAAAACGTACTGCGTAGTTATTCAAAAAACTAGTACTTTAGGCTTAAAATCACAAAAAACTGAAATAAAGGCGAAAAATTCGCGATTTTTTTCGATTTATGACAAGATTACGGTCGGCGCTCGAGATCTCGAACTTGGATTATTCATAAACAAGTCAGCCAAAAATCAAACTATCGGATTTGACACAAGGATTGTCGTATTTTTATTACCGCTCTATCAACAAATATTAAAAATAAAATAGAGTTAAAAATTAAAGGCGTTCCGCATGCAAGAAATGTGTTCTTTTTAACTGAAATGTTTAAAAAAAAATATGTAGTGTTCAATATTGTGCGGTGGTACGGGTCCCTTCATGTGCGAGTCTGACTCGCACTTGTCCGGTTTTTTGGTGGTAATCATTTATCATCAGATAGAACGCCTACTTGTTTGCTATCCAATAACATACTTACTTAAAAATGAGGAAGGCATCTGTTCGAAATAGCGCTGTACGACAGCGCTATTTCGAACAGATGCCTTCCCAACACAACCTAATAATACCAATAGTCCGGTCAATTTAGACATTCGAGGTTACATAAAGTCCCAACAAGCTGAATTTCTGTGAAATTGTTCAAAACATAATTATAAACAATGTCTAGAAGTTCCCCATCATTCCCTTGTAAGGAAAAAAAATTATTCAAGGTCAAAGGTAAAAAAATGAGTTTTTCGCGATTTTCAGCAAAACGGTAAGTTTTATCATAAAAGTACCTCAGACAAAAATTGTAGATCATAAAATTATCAATAAAAAATGTATTAATACTTTTTTTCTTACGAGCCACCGTTTCTGAGATATAACGATTCAAAAAGTTATAAAAGTTGTTATCGTCATAATATGCACACGTTTCCACGCCACCTATGAGGTAGTGTACTTAGCGCGTTTTTTTAACGTGGTTTCCCCAGTGGCCTACTCCACGGGTCAGTTGTGATCCTGTTTAATGTAAAACTATTGCATAATAACGGAAATTTTCAAAGATTGGGAAAGATAAAAGCGATGTAAATTAAAAAAAAGTGTTGAAGTTTATTCGTCTTATTCGTAAGTTTCAAATTCTTGTTCTTCTTCTTGTTCTTCTTCTCCTGCTTCTTCTTCATCTTCATTTTGGATGCAAGTAAATTGCGTCAATAGCGATGTATCGCATGATACTTCGTCGGAGTCAAACGAATCCTCCATTGTTTGTGATTAAATATTAGAGCACGACCGGCCTTGACAATTTGTGCATGCCAAAGAACAAGACAGTCCGACTTTTTTGCAACCACATTTAGCACTGCATCCCTTTTTGCAGTTGCAAAAAATAGTGTTCAGCAGTTTTTCCGGCGCAGGTGGAAGTAAAGTTTGAACTGGCTCTAATATGTTGTTGACCAACTTCCAACCCCAGTCTGTAGGGTCTAGCTGATAACCAAGCCACACTTGAACTTGGTAATATACTCGAAAAAGATGTTGGTGAGCAGCAACTGAGGTTGGAGGAAGACAAGCTAATTGAACTTGTTTTTTATTTTTAGTATTTTTAACGAAACATGCATATCGATGCTTATCTAAACAGGTAGTTTTTTAGGAGCTACGTACATAGAAAGAAGAAAGCGGATGCCGTTGGTAATAACTTCTTGTTGAGTTGAATTACTCTTTTTAAAAACTTCAGCTTCTTTTTTTTTTTTTTTTTAATATGACAACTCTAGATGTATATACGTGGCGTACTCATGTATATTATGACGATAACAACTTTTATAACTTTATGAATCGTTATATCTCAGAAACAGTGGCTCGTAAGAAAAAAGTATTGATACATTTTTTATAGATAATTTTATGATCTACAATTTTTGTCTGAGGTACTTTTATGATAAAACTTACCGTTTTGCTGAAAATCGCGAAAAACTAATTTTTTTGACTTTTGACCTTGAATAAATTTTTTTCCTTACAGGGGAATGATGGGGAACTTCTAGACATTGTTTATAATTATATTTTGAACAATTTCACTGAAATTCAGCTTGTTGGGACTTTATGTAACCTCACTCTCATTTTTTGGTCTAAATTGACCGGACTACAAGGCGTGAGGTGGTTTTATTTTATTTTTGCGAAAATGACGCGTTGTTGTGTTCCTATATACTCCGAAATTGGAGTCCACTATTTCCCGAGACCCTAATATTAGAAGACTGTAGATTAAAGCTATTCGTAAAACTTTAAAAAAATTAAACAGAGTTCGAAACATTTTGAAGAAAGTGATTACGAGGAAATATTTATGATTTGAAATTCCGACACTTTTCATGTCAGATAATTACTTGATTAAAAACATTGAAATAACAGAAAATAACGAAATAGTGAAATAAAACCAAACTCATGAATGAACGAAATGTCAAATTTATTATCGACCTTATAAACCTAGAGCTATGATCACACCATCTACAATTAGCTTTGCCCGACCTTCCCCATTCAGTGAAATTCCTCATTTGATTTTGAAAGTAGCTTTATTTCATAGCAGCGGTTGATTTACTAATCAGCGTTCAATAATACCTGTATTTCTGTTTCCAGTACTACTGCGAGCACTGCTGGGCGACGATCCACTCGCGCCCGGGCCGCGAGTTCCACAAGCCGCTCGTGAAGGAAGGAGCCGACCGGCCGCGCGCCGTGCCCTTCCGCTGGTGTTAGTGCATCACTTACTAAACTAAACACACTATTACACACGCACACTGTTGTAACAACACGCTGTGGCAACACTGGGGGACTTGGCTTTAGGCCGACCGAAGCTGGTTAGACAAAGGGGGAACTCGATTCCCCCGCCGCCGATTTTGAAACCGGATCTCAGGTACCCCCGAAATACGTCGGGAGTAGGATGTCAATAATCGACAGTTTGTCTGTGTTTTGGTCGGATTGTAAGTGTGCGGGATATGTTGGGTTGATTTTTGGACATTTTGGTGGGGATATGTTCGGGCTTTATTTCGTTGTTCTCTTCTGTAGTCTGTTACCCATGAGGCCATGACTACGGAACTCGGGATGTTATATTTTTGTGATTTACACAGGGTCAAATTAATTTAGCTAGTGAAACTCCGCAGCCGTGCGTCGATGTCTAAACATGATAAAACAAAAAAGAAATTAATTTGATGATGGTTTTTTTTGGGGTCATCCACCGCTGGTAGTCACTTAAAATATCAGTTTATCATCACACATGTGATGGGTATCGTATCGATATCTCAATATGACATAACATATTTGATCAACTCACACTTCAAGTAACAACACTACTACCAGTGGTCAGTGACCCCCAAAAAAAATCATCAAATCTTTTTCTTTTTATTTTGTCGTGTTTAGATATCGATCTTCACGTCTGCGGAGTTTCCTTAGCTAATTAAATTTTACCCTGTTTAAAGCCAAGTTTCTAAATCCTCAGTTCTATAAAATGTTTTCGGTAGAGAAAAATTACATTTTTGGTAATAGTAATATTGGTGTAAGCCAAGCCTTATGAAACTAATCTACCTCACCAGAATAAAAAAATCTACCCAAGGATACAATTTAAGCCAAAAATTATTACCCAAAACCGATTCAGTATTAATTTATTAAGATAATTATATTTTTTAAAGCCATACCAGTGTTCTCTGCGTGTTGTTTCACAGTTGTAACCTACAAGTGTCGTACTTTTAACATCGGACAGTACTTGTGCCCACTCTGACACGGTGCCGGGTTGATGGTTCATTTTGGAACGGGTATTTTCTTTAAAATGGGTCATTTTAATTGGGGGAACTCATTAGGGGCCTGTGGCTTAGTAACAACAGCCGCAAGGGGTCCGGCTGTCATTTGTGGATCTTTGACAGTCGTTACGGGTGGTCAGAAGCCTGAAAGTCTGACAATCAGTCTTAGCAAGGGGTATCGTATTACCCAGTAACTGGGTTGTGGAGGTCAGATAGGCAGTCGCTCCATGTAAAATACTGGTATTCAGTGGCATCCGGTTAGACTGGATGCTGACCCCGACATAGTTGGGAAAAGGCTAGGCAGATGATGAACTCATTTTGTACGGAGTAATTTAATTTTAGAACGGGTTGAAACGGGGTAATTTTTTGGGGGAACTTGTTTTTGTGTGGGGTAATTTCATTTTAGAAGGGTAATAAGCCAAATAGTGTATACAAAGGCATTTTTATAGTCTTCTCACTATTAAAATACCTACATATATTATGCATCATATTGTAATTTTATTGATTCAGTAAGCATGTTTGATTTAGGAAATGTATTTTCATCTTGGGTAGTTTTCTTATTCAATTTGGCTTCGATTTTAATTGAAGTAAAATTACCCCAAATAGAATGTTGCAAGTAAATGGAAATTTCTTACTACCCAACTAAAACATTATTTATATAAGTCAAAGAACTTAATAATTTGATTTACTCTGTTACCCGTTCCAAACCACTGCCCGGTGTCGGTAGTTACCTCCCACGCCGCAGTCTATCTGCAAAGATGAAATATTATTAACTGTGCTGAAAATATTTCAACTTTGCATGCAATATCTGCCCAATTCACACATCAGGATTATAGTATGGAATTTAAAAAAAAAAGTAGTCTTAATTACTGGCAACACTGAATGTAATTTCGTTGCTGGTAACACTAAAAAAATTGCAATCTTCACGCTTTTCCTTGAGAGTTTGGCAGAGCATTGAATTACTAACTCATATAAAATGTTCAAATAAAAATATCTGACTGCACTTTGGCAGATAACGCACTAGGCAGCAGCAAGCAGCAGGCCGCGCACCCATCTTTATCCAAACCTGCGGCCGCAGCCAGGCTATTTTAGCCACCCGTGCCCACCATGTACCGGATTGACTGCTGGCTGTCTAGTGCGGTATCTAGTAATTACCACTTCGGAACTCCTGCCCTCGTTATAAACCAGGCGTGAAGGTATACATACATTAGCATTATTATTTAGACTAGTTTTCAGTGAATTTGCACCAACCGGCTAGGATTTTTTGTGAAGGCAACATTTTCACTTTGTGAAAAATTGACTGCTCAGCTAAACGGATATTTAACGAGACTCTGTGGTCTTTGAACATCGATTTCAAGAATAATCGACTGAAAACTTGATTATTAATCGAATATGTTGCTGTAGATAATAATTGTAAGTGCTATAAAAATAGACGCAATTTAGTAGGTAACAAATTTTTTGATTATTATATTAGTGTGAATATTCGACTCGATACTGTCCTTTAAATCAGACTGCAACATATACGATTAAACATAATAAGCAATGTAATATCGGATAATCGAATAAGAATCGATTGAAAGAAGTCGATTATTCAAATCGATGCTCATCGATTACTTGCCTCATTTTTCGGACGATGCCAGTGGCGCCTAGAAAATTAAAATTGCAACATTATCCAATGTTTAATGTAAGCAAAATATTTTAGGATGCAAGTACAAGGCGTCGATTCAGTAAAACATGCTTTTGTGGAAGCTGCCGTTTTGAAACATTTGTAGCTATGTTTCACGACTTGATTAAATACAAGATTTTCTTTAAAGTGCTATTAGAATACTGTGTTACATTAGCAAATAGGTAGATAAATTTACTTTCACATGAAAGATCGTTGCAATTTAATTCTAGTGAAGAACAATTTTAACTTTTACACGTCCGAAAATGTAGCTACAAATGTTTGAAATTAATGTTGCCAGTTTATAAAAAAAACTGCTGCAATGGTAGTTTCTGCAAAAAAGTTTTTTTGACACAAATAGATTCGATTTAAGAAAAAAATATGTATCCAAAAACTTAGCTAGATGTCCGTTGTCATTTGTGGATAGGTAAGGTCTTATCTGTCACGAGGTGACGCATTCGCGACTTGTCGCACGGCAATCGCATTTGTGTACGCTCACTTATCGTAAGATACTAAGCGTAAGACATAAGTGAAATGTCTAATTTTTTGAAAATAACTGTACCTGTGTAGCTAGAGACAATTTCCTGATATTTTCCTTTATTTTAACATTTCATTAGAGATTCTTGACTTGGATATTGTTGCGGTTGTCTTGTTGTCCCGTTCATGGTTGCGACTTGTCGGTGCGATTGTGAGTCGACATTTCAAATGTCGGATTTTGTGAGGTTCAGACCTCTTATTGCAAGTTTTTTGTCAGATTTTTCATCACAGAGCGGGATCAGAGACTTGACGTTGCATTGACAAGATTTGTGCTTTTTCCAATCATTCCCTGTTTGAGTCCTGTATGAAATATAATATTAACCTTTACGGAACTTGCCATGCGACGTACGGGTGTAGCCAGACAGGAGCAGGGGAGGTTATCTGAGGTGTGTCGCAAAGTTTGGGGCTAATTTGCCTTCTGGCTGCGCCTACCATCCCGCTCTAGAACGTGGACAGCTAAAGGATAAACTATTGAGCTCGTTTTGATTTCGACAAAGGGAGGCGGTAGGGACACGTTTTTAGTACAAACTTAACAAAACGGTTACCAATTTGGCTGTAGTCTTGCTCTGCAAGTTTCGTGGGGATGAGAGTGCGAGCCGAACTCGTTCAGTAAAGTCTCGACGTGGTAGGAGAATTCAGTGTCCATGAGATTTAGAACAGTAGTGTGTCGAAGACGTTATAGTTCTTTTTGGTAGATACCTCGAAAGTTGATGAGCCAATAGCGTTTTGCCGTCTTGTCATTTAAGGGTTTTCAGCGATTTTCAACTATGGTTCGCGCTCGCTCCAACCGTCCCCACACATTTTATTTTTAGCGTTAAAAAGTAATATATTAAAAAAAAAACTATTTTTTTGAATTCGCCGGGGTAGTGCAATAGATGGTAGCATAGTATCTAATTATCGGAACATACTAGCGGCCTAAGCGGTTAGCAAACTAAGGCCGCTAGTAAGTTTATTTGAAAGTATTTAAGATTATAATAACCTTATTAAACCTAGTGTAAATAGGAAGGTCTCACAATTTTTGCCTTCGCGCTCGTTCACTTGGGATTGAGATGGACTAAATTTTAGTGAAGATGACTGCGTTTACTAACATATAGCAATTATATTTTAGCTAATATATCGAGAAGGCTGCTGCAGCCCGCGGTCATAAGTTCATAACTAAAAACAAAAAATTAGCACTGTTTAAGAGGATCTTAGGTTCTTTTCAGTCAATTTCCTGGCTCCGTTTCTATTTTGCCAGATTTCGTTTCAAACGGTGCTAGTCATTCCCACCAGCTAAAATACATTTGCTAAATAGTAGTAAACGCTAAAAGCACCGATGTTTAATTTGCATCGTGACGTATGTCCGCGGATGGACCAATCGCGCGAGCATCGGCCGAGCGATGCTGATTCATTGTAACTATTGAACTAGAAACGTCTTGAAATTGTTTGTGTTGGACTGTCTAACATCAAGGGAGGAAGATAAATTTTTCAGGCATATATAGACCTTGCAGTGTGCCACCATTCATAATTGGAAGGTCTAAGCAATGAATTCAGAGGAATCAGTTTGGTCAGAGTAATGATTTGAAGGATACAACGCTTACGAATTTCAGTATGTTTCTAAAGTCGGAACTCTGGTGTACTTGGTTTTGGTCGCATTAAGAGTTCAAAAGTCTTAAAGACTTTAAATAATGGTTACAAGAGCTATGTATGAGCACTTGCTTCACTTTTACACTTGTCATTCCACAAAACGATAGCCATTTCACGGAATCCTGGTGATATGTGTTTTCACATGCGATTTCAACTAAGTGTAGCAGAGTTTTAACGCAAAATTTTTCGATGTTTTTTCAGTATAAACGTGTACTTAAATCTTAAAGTATAATAACAACGGATACACACTGTATGGGGTTAGATAACGTATCCCGAAAGACCACGGAAATAAAATAGACTGTAGTAAAAAGACTTGCGCGGATTTTTTGATGATTTTTTTGATGATTTCGATGCGGTATTTTCGTGTTGTGTGGTACCTTTTTTCGAAAATTATCATGAGGCTTGATAGTGCCTTGTTGTGGCGTATGAGTTTGGTGTACCCCTCCCGACGTAGCACGAATATAGGAGGTCTCAAGGACCTCCAACTTTGGGTCGTTTCACTGTTCCTTGTGACGAGTCAAAATTATAATCGTCGTTTCCCCCGTTTGGGTCGCGTTTCGGTCGAAGTATGTATCGATTTTTCTCCAAAATTACCTATTTTTATTCTTCATCATTGCGGCCGGGGAGCTGGCCCGCACTAAACGTTAAGTAGGTACAATTTGTATTAATAGTAGAAGCATTTTAGTAAAAAATTGCCATATAACGCGTTGCGAGACTTTTTATGTCGGTAACAGATGTTCAAGTATTAATCAATTAATGTAGACAAAATATTTGAAAAATAATATTAATATTATTATATTTTTCTTAGTATTTAGATATGTATGTATAGTATTTTGGTATGAAAAGTCTCGTGACGCGGACAGAATTTATAAATTCGCACGCGACTGTGTGAAAATCTCTTATAAACGATCCGTATTTATTCTAGAAATGAGAAGAAACCAGTTCATATAAAACTATTGTTGATATATCGCTCTGTGATCTAACTTGCAAAATTATATAAATCATTTTTAGATTTTTATAATCTGGTTCCTTCGTCAATTTCTAATTGGACGTCGGATCTGTTAGTAAATTAATAGTTTCAATATAATAGCAAATGCGAATACAATTTCTCTAAATAAAAATAGAAGTTTCCTAGAAAAATATTTAAAAAACACGCCTTGATCGCCCCGAACACCTTATACATATGTATAGGAACCATTTTCACTTGCGCACTTGGTATCATGAATTCATTTTTATCGACTGATTTCGTTTTTCTACTGCATTTTCAAATTTGGTAGTTTTTTTCAACGATTTTGTGGCAACACTTTTGAAAAATAAATTTTTGTTTGTTGCGTTTTGATTTTGCGTCGTCGGTTCGTTGAGTTTAGACTTTACTAAAAATTAATTTTTATGTTTTTCTTTGTGATTTTCGTACACTCGTTCGAAGTTTTTGGTGGTTCTTTTCATGAAATTGCTCAATGGTTTTTTTGTAAAATTGTTTAGTACTCCCTACCCCCCTAGTTGAAATTAGTATGGCGGGCGATGGTTGAATGTATGGTCGCACTGTCCCATTTTGTATTTTTGTATTTTTATAATAAAAAATAACGTAAATAATGTGAATTCGGATGTGATTTTTTTACTTTACGCGCAACGTTGTAGTGAACGCTTGGGTTATGACAATTTTATAAAATTAAATTATAACAGATCTTCAAGTTAACATAAAAAAACCCATTGAACGTTATGAAATCAGTTTCATATCATTTATTGGACAACGATTGATAGAATAATTACTGTCTTTTGAAGTTGAATGTTTTATATAAATTATCTTAAACCTAATCATTTGAACTGCAAATCCATTGGACGATTTTCAACGATTTCAATGATTTTATAAAAAAGAAACTTTGCGAGCAAAGAAAGCATGTAATCATTTATGATATGTCTATTATTATTTTTCTATGAACTGCGTTCAAAAAACGAATACCTTGAAGATCTGTTCAACCCAGCGGTAAAAAAATCTTAATAATTGGTGTTAGTATAAAACCGAGGTGTGTTTGGGATATGTGGTCTGCCTGCGAGCGGTGGGCTAGATTTGCACTATGTACTAGGGCTTTGTGACGATTGTACCGTCATGATGCTGGTCGCCGGCTTTATAGTAAACTATGTGCCTCTGTCCCACTTCTAGGCAGTATGAGTGCTGTTATTATACCCGAATTTGATGATTCAAGAAACTTGCGATTAGCTGCTAATAAAATGCAGTTTGCCATGACAGAGACATAGCTTACAATATTATGACTGTGTGTGACCAGCCGAAAGCTTTTCTACCAATTTGGTAGAAAAGCGCGAAGGATTTTTAGTAACTAATTTTGCTATTTAGTTGAATTAATATTATTGCGCGGGGGAAAGTTTCAATTCGTCCTCCCTTCTTTATTATTATTATTATTGTTTTCTCTTGAGGTGTTTATAACCTGTTTTCGCTTGTCTGTTGTAGTTTCTTGATGTCGCCTCGCATTATTTTAGTTTTGATTCTCGTTTAGTTTCTTACTCTGTGGCTTCTTTGCCTCAATGACGCGGCAAAGTTATGATGCTGCAAAGTTTGGAAGATGACAGCAATAGTGGTAATGTTAGTTAAATTGATGTAGGGTTCTTAGAATGTTATTATCCGCGTCATTGCTGCGGTAAGCCACGGCAATCGCCTACTTTTGATGGCATGTAGCGTTTGAATATGATAATATATTTTTGTTGATTTGGAGGGTGGTTTTGTTTGTTGAGGCGGGGCGGCCGTATTCTCGCACGTACCTTTAGTCGCTAGTTTGTAGTTGTTGTTTTCTCGGCGCCGTCGCTAAGCGGCCCTCGTTCACGTTTGTACGTTGTCTGTTTTTTCTATGGACGGGTGTGCTGTTCTCATTAATTTTAGATCGTAATTTTGTCGTTTGCATATCACTGCGTGCGGTCACTGCAGGGGGGCATCGCGGTGTCATTCTTATACATTTTTTGACGTGAAATTTGTATCTTTATAAATGAATTGTTGTTGTTGATCGGTGTATCGTCCCCCACGTTACTCCCGAGTGAGTTTCGCACTTCACATGCATGTAAATAGGAGTTAGGTGAAAAACAAAATTTTTAAAAAATCCGCAAAAAAATAATGTTTTTTACGATTATGTCGGTGGCGGAACAGAGTTAGTAAAAATTTTTTCGTCTTAGCGTCGCCCGTATCGCCCGGGCGGGTTTTGTAAATTCTTGTGCTAGTTTTTAGTGAAATTAAAGAATAGCAAAGAGTAGCGCAATTTAAACTAACCTAGTTGAGTCTAATAATGTACCTAATATCTTGTACCGTTGCTAGGACAATATTATTGTGTTTTTTAAATAATAAAAATGATTGCACCGTTTTATCTTCAGGTGTTTTTTCACTGTTTGTTTAATTTAAACTATATCGAAAGTTGCGGTGGATCTAAATTTATTTTTTTAAATAGTATTTTCGATGTTCAGTGGACTCTCGTTCGGATTGTGTAAGTGTGTGGACACTCGAGTTTTCAGCAAACGATTAGAAGCTTTATACCATTATTATATCTAAGACTTCATTTTAGACAAATGTAGGTATAAGATTGAGTAAAATATGAAGTCTCTTAGTATTTACTTATATCTAATTGATACTCGTTTGAACTATTCGAGTGTCCAAGCTTTTCGTGTCTGTGCTTCAATAAAATACCAAGTTTCCTACCAAACATACCACTCAAAGATTTATTACCTATTTAGTAGAAATATTTTTTGTTTAAAAACATTTTTTTGATGCACACACACGATGTTGTCTCCGAGTCCATAATTATAATTTAAAATTGATTTAAAATAAGATTTATATATTTTTATATGCAGTTGTTTCATTCATTGTTATACTTATAAAATCAATTTTGTTGATACTTGAAAATGAAATTGAAACCAATTTTTTCCGCCATACGTTTTCTGGTGCCTTTGGGTCTAATGTTTGTTCTGTAAGCGTTCTACGATACCTAGTGACAGCTTTAGTGAGAAATAATTAAGATTAATTTTTAAGCTTTCTTTTTAGACTTAAGTACATTTTCTAAATGACTGTGTAGTGCCGGTGAAGTTGAGAATACGGGAAAATGGTGACAGGAAACCATGTTGCATTAAAGAGTCTGGCCACGCTAACTCTGCAGAAGTAAAAAATAATGGAATTTGAAAATCTAATGGTAACACCGTCTATACTACGGAAAAAAGAATTTGGTACTAGTTGGTTTTTTTTGTTTTGTTTTTGCTAGTTTATATTTAATTCTTTACTTATTCCACCTGGAACTTACAAATAGCACTTGTTATTAATTTACTGGTTACTAGTTTCACAGTGAATGATTACCGCATAAACACAAAGTTTGTTATTTTTTTTTTGTTTCATTATGTTGTAATTTGACACAATCTTCTTGTTAACAACTTGAACAGCGTATCATATTCGAAAAAATGCTCAAAAAGCAAAATATCAAAATCATTAGATCTATTTATACATTTAGTATACCGTACTTTTTGGGGTTGGCCATTTATTACATGGCAGAGCAGAGTTAGCGTAGCCAGACTCTATTAATCTGCACTAGGTACTGGAAGAGACTTGTAACTTTCAAAAAGTCAATGCTTGCCTGTCACTGTTGTAAACAACCTGCAGGCCACACATTAAGCATCTTTGTTCCCTATTCTTATACTTCTGCTTCCGTATTACCCTTCACCGTCACTCAACATGAGCTCCAACGGCACCAAACAGCGTACCGTGCCCCTTGTGTTGGCCACGACACTCGCTTAGTCTTGTTTCACGCCCGTGACTTACTTTACGACTATTGTGAGATATTAAAATGAATTTGAAACTTTCGCCCTGTGTTTGTATTGTAGTTTGCTTTCTGGGATATAGTGCAACTGTTCGCCTTTGTTGCGGGGCCGTGGCTGTGGCTTGCAGTTAGATGAAGATTTAAATGTTCAGGCCGCGTAGGTACAAGTTACAGACACCACATGGCATGAGATACCAATTTGAGATTACTATCAATGACACGACACTAATTTGGGATGTAAATATCACACGACCTCTACAGGTACGCACGACTACACATCAAACTATACATTCCAGTTTACACTGACCTCTCATTGTAAGGAAATCCTACACAATGCGAGATCAGCTTATACTGGAAATCAATAGCTTGATGTGTAGCCGTGCGTACCTGGCAGCTCAGGGTTTCACAATTGAGAGCTTTGTTTGATTCCCAGAGAAGTTATGTCATATTTGACATGAATTCTTTGAAAGAGGCCAAGTTCATAACTGCAAAGCACAGTTTCCTATAAGCCCTAGTGTGTCACAGATTATTTTTGTAAGTACATTATTTTTTTATTAGCTACATCCTTCTAGTTTCGACCAAAGACAGAATGCGGCCCAAAGTTACCTACCAAAAAGACAATTATTGATTCCTATTTTTTACTTAATTCCGGTGAAGAATCGCTTTTTTGTAAACATTTTTTTTTTAATCACCCGCTTGTTTTGATGTATTTTTGATGTTATTCCTATTTATTTTTTACCAATTTTTTGTATAACTTTTTTATCGATTAGTAGTTTATTCACTAGTAGTTTTAATGTTACATTTTTTCAGTATTTTTTTTCGAGTTTTTTTTTTTCTATTATAGGTAATTTTACACAGATTAGTATAAGCTTTCAGCGAATATAAAGTTTTTGCACGTTGGCCGTAAAATAAGGTATATTTATGTATATTTAACTTGAAATAAATAGAAAAAATGTAAAAAAATCTGTTTGAATATTGCAAATTAGATTCAAATTTCTAAAAAACGGAGCTTTATTGTTTTTTCTTTTTTATTTCTATTATAAATAAAATGTATTACAATTTTTTATATATTTGTATTTATGTAAAAACTACATAATTATTGTAGAATAGTTTTGGATTTACCTGCGTTTTTCCTTATTTAAAGAGTGATTTTTTATTTTATTTTGTTGTTTGATAGTATTACTTAGTGTTACGCTTATTGGGGACTGCGCTGAGGAAAAATTGTGATTTTTAATCTGACGGTAGTCAGAAAATTTATACCTACACGATTGTAATGTTCCTAACTTTATTGTATCTAATGTATATTTGTTTTTATCAAAAGTATTATGCATAATTTATTGTATTATAGGAATAGAAGTATTTTGTTGAAAATATAAATTATTTATCAAACCATACTATAATAAAAGTAATATTTAAGTAGTTTATTCATAATTATTCGTTCATATTATATAAGTACTTAATTTGTATTTATTGTATTACATTTGTTAAAGTTGGTGTATGGATAAAGAGTCATCAACTGTCGTCAGATTCAAAAGTTCTTTAAAGTACTTTAAAGTATGCAATGCCCCTCTAAAGTCCCCAATAGGCCAGTAGGTATTGTTTAAAAACTGAAATACTTGAATTTTTATATGAATTTTATTAATATAATATGGTATTTTACTAAATATTAGTCCAATATTAAATCTTTAAATGCTTGTTTTATTTTGAACCTGAGCAAATAATGTGAAAAGGTATTATGTACAGTGGGCTGCATCAATTGGGTAGTTACTCCAGTTGTATTAAAATTTTAATACAACCGGGGTACCCAATTGATGCAGACCGCTGTACCTACATTACCTACCTAATCAAAATCAATTGCTGAAGGAAATCAAACACAACTGACTGCGTCCTTTCTAACGGCGCCTCTTCACAATCGGCGATCATGAACTTTCATCCCCTTTATCACGCCCTTTGGGCTTATTTTTGAAACAAAAAGTAGCCTATATCCTTCCCCAAGATGCCGTCTATCTCCATGCTATATTTTTATCGAAAATCGTTCAGTGGTTTAGTTTAGTTTTTCAGATAAGTCTATGATCTCCTATTGTGAAGAGCAGGTGATTACAGATTAGACCACTTGGCTGACCAAGACGGGTGATGATGACAACGACGGGGACGCAAAGGTGATGAACCGATGCAACCGATGATGGTCTCAACGCGTTGAAAGTTCTAATTCCTATTTTTATCCTTTTTTGGTAATGTATCTACACACGGCTTCATTATCAAGCTATACATTTCCAGTATAAGCTGATCTCGCATTGTATAGGATTTCCGTACAATGATAGGCCAGCTTATATTGGAAATGTATAGCTTGATATGTAGCCGCAGCTGTAGACGGTGAAATAGAGCCCAAGTCAGCATTCACCAACCAAGTGCTCAGACGAAAGCCTGTTTACTCGGTAGGCCTTAGGCGCGATTGGTCCAATTCACGATTAGTTCAATTCACCTTATTTGCGATTGGTCCAATTCGCAGTTGGTCTAATTCGCGATTGATCCAATTCGCGGTTGGTCCAATATTAACCTCAAGGTGCAGGGTAATTTTCACCAGTATTTGACATTAAGTCAAACCTCACCCACCAAATATTTAAATCGCTAGATTATGTCCGTAAGGATTGAGTCGCCACATTTCGTATCTTAATGAAATTTAATACTTATTTAGTAGTAAGTTTAAAAATTTTGTAGGTTCGATCCTCGATTTTGTAGGTATAATACTTCAAAAGATATATGAACATAAAGGTGGCACCTCAATCTAAATATTTGGATTGAGTCGCCACGTCAGAACTAGGTACGTCATGGATGAATGTTTATCATTATTTGGTATGATTTAGTAGTAATTGTGTATAGTACCTACTAAAAATCTGAGTCCTGTACTGTTGATATTGAAGAATATACAATACTTTTAATGTGGCTCCTCAATCCATCAATCAATCAATCATAAGAACGTGAATTTCCATGAAATTAATTGGTCAATTTATATTCCACTCCAAAGAACATTTAGTAGTAAGTGTGTTCGAATTTGTAGTATATAGAGAAAGTAGTAAAACTGAGTGAATTTAGTAAATAAACGCATTTTATTTGGCTCCTCAGTCCTGACGTTCTGCAAATAAATAATTGATTGTATCTACCTGAGATCACATCGGAATCAATAACCAGAGACACTAACATTTAGTATAAATGTCTACTAAATACTTATGTACAAATCAACATTGTATATATTCGGTATCTGAAAAAAAAAATACTTTTCGATATTCATTAAGAATTCGCTATTGAGGGTGACCATGTTGTGTGTGTACCTGGGACAAACGGTCAAACTAGGTAAGTCCAACTTCGTTAAGTTAGGGAAGCTACGGAAGATCTTCTCGTCCAAAATATCGGTGTCTCGAAACAAAAGTCTTTGACCAGTGTGTGTTGCCAGTTATGATTTACGGCACTAAGACGTAGCGTTTTACAATGGGCCTCATAAGAAAGCTCAAGGTCACCCAAAAGCCAAAGAAGAGGGTTATGCTGTGCGGTACTCCCTGGCCGCGCCACAGTGGAAAATCAAAATAACGTGTTTGTAGATAAATTGTACCGTTTATGTACTATACGGAATGAGTAATGAAAAAAATTGTACCTCAAAGAATAATGAAATATAATGAAGTTTTGGTGGCGCGGCCAGGGAGTATTCTCCCTGGCCGCGCCACCACGGTTCTTGTAAACTGTCCAGCGCAGCCGAACATAGTAAACGCTAAAGAATTGTACGGAAATTGTTCTCTTCCGTACGCTATAAAGAGATTCGAAAATTTCATTACTTTAGAAACTACAGGCTTGCGAAGGTGGCGCGGCCAGGGAGTATTCTCCCTGGCCGCGCCACCAAGATTTTTAGGGCGTACCTGGACGTAGTATACACTAAAGAATTGTACGGAAATTGTTCTTTTCCGTACGCTATAAAGAGATTCGAAAATTTAATTACTTTAGAAATTATAGGCTTGTGAAGTTGGCGCGGCCAGAGAGTTAGCTTCCTGGACACGCTACCTACTTACCTGGCTCGCGAGTTATTGAGCGTACCCGGACATAGCTTACACTAAAGAATTGTACGCATTATGCACTACCCAGAAAAGAAATAATATTTCGGAAAAATGTAATATCTTAAGAGAAAACATCAAATCAAAATTAAGCGCATCAGCAGAATTGCTGATCTTTGTACCTACTTACTAGATGTGGCCTTCAATTTAGAAGTATTGGGAATTATCTCAGTGACATGTTGCATAGAAGTGCTAGAAATAAGCAACACAATACGAATCTACATTATTATGCATAACAGGAATAGTTGACCTTCAAGAAGAATATAAGAAATTGGTAGGTATTTTTTTATTATAGAGTTTCCATTAGGTACGATCAGCAACGAAAGTCGTTAACACTGTTACTTTTACATGTCATCTAAATTGATACAAAATGATCCATTACACTGCTTTTTACCCGACTGCGGCGAAGCCCAAAAGGAGGGTTATGTGTTTGACCTGTATGTATGTATGCCCGTTTCTTTGTTCCCTCGTAACTCTTAGACGAATAAGCGGATTTGGATAAATCATACGTCTTTAGATTTGTCTTGCTGGCGCGAGTGTTACTGGCTACATTAACATCAAAAAAAAAAAACAACCGACTCCCAAAAAAACACTACAAAATGAAAAATAACTTTAATTTCGGAAGTCGGTGTCTTGGGTTTTTTATTTAATTTCTTTTTTTTTTGCCACCGACTTCCGAAATTAAAGATATTTTTCATTTTGTAGTGTTTTTTTGGGAGTCGGTTGTTTTTTTTTTTGTAAAAAGTTTTTATTTTTCACTTTTTAGTGGTGCCTACTTACCCCACACAAATCTGAATACCACTCTGCAAAATAAATTAGAGCATCATCCGCATAAACTAAAGGCTCTTACAGACAGAGGCGATATCGCGAGCGATATTCCGATATTATCGCGTCGCAACACCGCTACGCGACACGTCCCGGCACGTCGCGACACGATATCGCCTCTGTCTGTAAGAGCCTTAAATGGGAAAAATACGTATTAAATTATTGAAGCTAACTCAAAAGCCACTCATAAGAACTTGAAGATATTTTTATGCCACTATCTCAGGAGTATACCATTTCAAATAAAAACTTTGCAAAAATGCAAATGGGTCAAAACCAAAATTTTGTACAATTTCATAACAATTTCATGTCCACCGACTTTTCCTTATTCCTCAAAAAATTCTGTAATGGTAATGTTATTTTAAAAAATGGAATTCATAGCGGAATACTACCTTAAATTCATATTTAATTTATTAGTTGGTGGTTCAGTTATACTTTACGAAATATTATGAAAATAATAAAACGGAATGGAAAATACCATATTATTCTCCCTCAAAAAACCTGTGTCCAACTATCGATTTCAATGTTTGAAACCGCAAAAACTTCGAAAAGGGTTTTATTTATTGAACATAGTATCCAGCATAACGATGTGTGCGTAAATCACTCAATATCTAGGCAACTTATATGTACTAACAATTATATGTAATAATTAAAAAAAATAAAAACAATGCGTCTCAAAAAGAGTTCATTTATGTTATTCCTTTATGTAACGCGTTATTTTCCAATAAAATACTTTTTTTTAAACTTACTACTGGGAACATTGACGGAAATGTCACGCCATTTACACCACCAATTTCTGCGCGGCAGTCATAATCTTGTGTCAAGAAAGTCTAAAGGTGTTGTGCGTGTGGAGTGACAAATAAACATTTAGTGGTTTCTCTTGAAAATTCATAATAAAATAACATGTAAGTATGTTTGATCTTAATCTTATTATCTGAAAACTATTTTGTTTGTGCTATTCAGTCGCTTAGGAGCTGTAATCATTAAGTGAATAGTGTGTCTTGAATTGAAATGAAACACTTCAAAAACATCGTCCATGTTTCCTTTATGTTACATTTTTATGTCACGTTATTTAAAAATTGCATTAAGGTGTATTCACAAACACAGGCATGTACTTTTTGTAAGAACGGTTAATAAATATTTTTATCTTTACAATATGTTTGGTTACCGGTTACCGATACTAACAACATTTATTTTATAATACTTAATGCATTTATTTTAAGAAAACCTCTGGCAAAGTGGCAACTAATGAAAACTTAGTGAAAATTAACTAAATAGGTACCTTTAAACTAAGGAGGATGCGCAGTGGTAGCCCGCGAAATTTTTTTTTTTTGGGTTTTTTGGAATTTGCAGGTCCGTGTCAGGTTGTGTCTTGATCAAAATATGATACGCGGCAATAAAACATAATTATGTATTTCCATAATTTTAACCATAAAATTCATCAATACATCTCTCTAAGTTAGATTTCGTACAGATTCGTTAGATTTCGTTCGTTCGAGGAATCTGCACGGAATCAGTTAAGTTAATTAAGTAAAATTTGATTTTTATATAAAGATTTATATTCCCTACTTATGTTATCAATAATTGTTATGTTGTCATTATTTTGATATCATTTTGTAGACTGACTCAAATACTTTTGGTTAAACATAATTTCACATGCAAAATTCAAGGGTTGTTTTTGCGAAAAAGTAAAAAATGTAAAAAAAAAAGTTATTTTTGTGTAAAGTTTCGTGTTTTTGTATGTTTTTTGACTATTTTTTTATTTTATTTAGTTTTTCCATAGCCTCAACGTCTACCTTTACAATTAAGTCATTTGGACGTCTGTAGGTTTTTTAGATTCAAAGATATAAGCATTTTATTGCACATTCCCTAATGCAGCCGTTAAAAATGGCCGCCATTAGCGGGGTGTTGGGTTAGGATTTTTTATAAAATTAGATTTGTCGATAAAAAAATTGTATATAATATGCCCTTTTAGTATCGGTAACCGTTAACCAAACACATTGTAAGTATATAAAACAAATTCGGTTCAGTTTCACATTTATAACTTAAGAACCGCTGGCCCGATTGGATTTGTCTTGTTGGTCGGGTCAGCTAGTTTATCAGAAATATCGGATTTATCGAAACCTGCTAAACTCAAAGTGTTTGATTTACAGATAATATAATATGCCTTTATCGGTTGCAGAAAGGCAGAAAATGTATCTAGAGCGGCTAAAAAATAACGATCCCGAAAAATAGAATCGAATGCAGGAGAAAAATTTTGACCAGAGCAAAAAATTCTACAAAAAAAAATATAGTAGGTAGAGCTATCAGACAAAGAGAAGGAGACCAGACGAAAGTACTGGAGCAATTAAAAAAAATACTGACAACAAGCAAGAAGTAGAAAGTGTGAACCTCGAAAAAATACCAAAGAAAATATCAGAAGAAATACAGAAAATTAACCAAAGAAAATGAAAAGATTAATCGGTACTACCATCGGTAGCCCACATTGAAGTGACTACCTGTTATTTTAAAATTAAGATCACGTAAAAGCTTAGACCAAAAACTTAAATGTTTTTTTAACGGCATTGTAGTTATTCTTTTAGGCGTCGAAGTGAGACTTTTGTTATGTCAATCTTTCAGATTGTTACATTTTTATCATGAATAAAAATAATTATAAAATACTTGACTGTTTTTCTCTTACATCATGAACACAGCCCTTATTTTCCTTTATGTTACTTTTATGTTATTGTGACATAAAAATAACGCAGATGAAATGATCCAAAATTTTGGTTTTGACCCAAATACGTCGCGCTAAGTCGTGGCAGAAGTTTGGTAGGCGTAGTTTTAGTTGACGGAGATATAACGAGGCTATGAAATCTGCCTTCTGACAATCAAGGCTACACATAACATACAACTCAAGTAGGTAGCGCAATTTGAAGCGGCATATAATTACCATTAAATCATTTAAAGCCAGAGTGCACCTCATGACAATTCCAATAAGCCAAAACACGGCTAGGATACATTGTTTTATTACTGAGTTCCGATGCCTACCTTCCGGCTTCTTCATCAGATCGGTTCGATGGTACCATTTTCATCAGAGCCATTTATTTAAAGCTTCGTCATAGTCGCTTAACTATTTTAATCTTATCGCTATCCGTGAAATACTTTTCATCGTTGAGGAGTTTCCGTGGCTTCTTCATGAGTTCCACTTCACCAGATGATACTTTCTGAATGCAAACGCTTGATTTGTTGATGAAAATACCATAATCGCTATATGTATGGCTATAATATTTGAGGAGTTCCCTCGATTCCTCATGGATCCCATCATCAGAACTGGATTTTGATAAAAATGGGACCAATCTGGAAGTATACCCTTTCAAATAAAAAAATAATTTTCCGAATCGGTTCATAAATGACGGAGTACTGAGGTAAGAAACATACAAAAAAAAAAAAAAAAAACAACCGAATTGAGAACCTCCTCCTTTTTTGGAAGTCGGTTAAAAATAAAGTAAAATGGCGGATTTGGGGTGACATATTGCGGAGTAAGAATTTTTTTTGTCTTCTAATACCATCGAGTAGGGTATCAACATAAAGGGTTTTAAAAGGTGATTACAAAAATATATACAATTTAATCAAAATTTAATTCAAATGGTTGTAATCTGTTTCTCTGCTTTTTCTTTTTGTATTTGTTGGTCCAATATGACTAATTTTGTACGCCATAAATGGCAAAACATGTAGCCTACCTAAAATAATATTATAAGACCTGTATAAGTACTCATGTTTCACAAAATAAATATTATCTTATCTTATCTTATCTTATCTTATGTTTAAAAGTACTTCAAAGTGACAAATCGTTTTTTTATTTTTTATTTGCTTTTAGCAGAGTTAGGACCTCGAAGGCTTGGCTATTTGTGCACTTATCCAAAAAGCTTTTAAATAACCCTGACGGCCAAAACTCCTTGCAAGAACTAAATTGTCTGCGAAATCTTTCACATCTGTAAACTAAAAAGCTGGAAATAAAAAAAGTATAACGCGAACCCTTTTCTAACCGCTCCCGCCACAATCCGCTCGTCCAATAAGGTCGAGCCATAGGCAACCAGCCATTCTGACGCTAACGAGTCGAAGCTTCTAGAAGGTTCTAGAAGCTTCGGAATAAATGACGCGCAGCCTTGTCGTTGACTTTTAGTGAGACGAATGTCAACAGTCAACTAGGCTGCGCACATTTTTTAGATACTTCTATTAGATTTACAAAATTAGGTCTTCGCCCCCGACTATTTATGTTAAAAAAGTAATTAAAAAAAACTAGAAAACCCGACTGCAGTAAAAAAAGACCCAGTCCATTTTTTCAATATTTTCAAACTCAAACGGGTCCCGCCTGCTTCCAACTTTTATTAAATTTAAAATGGGCTTGTTTTTAGCTTTTCAGTTTTAGTTTTTTTACTGCAGTCTGGTTTTTTAGTTTTTTTAAATTACTTTTTTTATTTCCAGCTTTTTAGTTTACAGACGTGAAAGATTTCGCAGACAATTTAGTTCTTGCAAGGAGTTTTGGCCGTCAGGGTTATTTAAAAGCTTTTTGGATAAGTGCACAAATAGCCAATAGCACAATAGGTCCTAACTCTGCTAAAAGCAAATAAAAAATAAAAAAACGATTTGTCACTTTGAATTACTTTTAAACATATAAGTTGTATATATTTTTGTAATCACTTTTTAAAACCCTTTATTTTGATACCCTACTCGATGGTATTAGAAGACAAAAAAATTTCTTACTCCGCAATATGTCACCCCAAATCCGCCATTTTACTTTATTTTTGATGTTAATGTAGCCAGTAACACTCGCGCCAGCAAGACAAATCTAAAGACGTATAATTTATCCAAATCTGCTCATTCGTCTAAGAGTTACGAGGGAACAAAGAAACGGACATACATACTTACAGGTCAAACACATAACCCTCCTTTTGGGCTTCGCCGCAGTCGGGTAAAAAACAGTGTAATAGATCATTTTGTATCAATTTAGATGACAATCATGTAAAAGTAACAGTGTTAACGACTTTCGTTGCTGACCGTACCTAATGGAAACTCTATAATAAAAAAGTACCTACCAATTTCTTATATTCTTCTTGAAGGTCAACTATTCCTGTTATGCATAATAATGTAGATTCGTATTGTGTTGCTTATTTCTAGCACTTCTATGCAATATCTCACTGAGATAATGCCCAATACTTCTAAATTGAAGGCCACATCTAGTAAGTAGGTACAAAGATCAGCAATTCTGCTGATGCGCTTAATTTTGATTTGATGTTTTCTCTTAAGATATTACATTCTTCCGAAATATTATTTCGTTTCTGGGTAGTGCATAATGCGTACAATTCTTTAGTGTAAGCTATGTCCGGGTACGCTCAATAACTCGCGAGCCAGGTAGGTAGGTAGCGTGGCCAGGAAGCTAACTCTCTGGCCGCGCCAACTTCACAAGCCTATAATTTCTAAAGTAATAAAATTTTCGAATCTCTTTATAGCGTACGGGAAAGAACAATTTCCGTACAATTCTTTAGTGTATACTATGTCCGGGTACGCCATAAAAATCTTGGTGGCGCGGCCAGGGAGAATACTCCCTGGCCGCGCCACCTTCGCAAGCCTATAATTTCTAAAGTAATGAAATTTTCGAATCTCTTTATAGCGTACGGAAGAGAACAATTTCCGTACAATTCTTTAGCGTTTACTATGTTCGGCTGCGCCGGACAGTTTACAAGAACCGTGGTGGCGCGGCCAGGGAGAATGCTCCCTGGCCGCGCCACCAAAACTTCATTATATTTCATTATTCTTTGAGGTACAATTTTTTTCATTACTCATTCCGTATAGTACATAAACGGTACAATTTATCTACAAACACGTTATTTTGATTTTCCACTGTGGCGCGGCCAGGGAGTACCACACGGTTATGCTCGGTGTTTTTCTGCGAGATCGAGTTAAGAATGAGGTCCCTTTTGGGGGGAGCAGTGGACGTCTTTCGGCTGAAATGATGATGATGATGATGTTAAATGAAACCAGGATGACTAGTTTTTGAAATTTATTTTTTTAATAAAATCCCTACTTATTTCTAACAGAATTGTATTATTCACTTCGTAAAGGAGAAAAATAATAGTGTTCATCCTAAACGTTCTAAATAATTGCCACTTAAATACTAACTTACCTAATAAATAAACACATTATTACTAATTGTAAAAAACTATTCATACTGCCCATTGATACCTCTGATGTTATGGTAAGCGCCGGTACGCGCGTTGTGCAAGAGCGGTGCTGCGCCTCACGAAGCCGCGCGACTACTCTACTACAGTCTCTACTATTTCCGTCCAGACTTCGTGTAGAATTGAAGCAGTTTGGTCGAGTGCTCGAGTGAAATTATAATGATAGACTGGGATCTTGTTATAATCGGACTTCTTGCAGAAGAGGAAGAGGAAGAAGAATACAAAAATAAAATTAAAAAGACGCAGGGCGGGGCGGGAGCACGTGGCGAATGTAGACACGTTCCGCTGCGCCGCGCGGCGTCGGCTTGAAATGGCGGCTGCGAAAATTTTTGCAGCCGCCATCTTGGATTTCCATTTTGACCTCATTATCGTTTTAGGTGTTTTTTTTTACCTCTAGTGTTTTACACCCTTAAAAAATTTCACAAGTTCCATGATGAAACTATGATGATAATGAAGTTTGCTGTGTTGACTGTACAATATAATCCAAAAAAAATAGGCTTGGTAGTGTCGTTAATTGGAAACGACACTACTGGTAGTGCGGCTGGTAGTGTCGTTGCCAATAAACGAAAATTTAAGGGATTCCCTCGATTTCCATGGGATCTCCTCATCAGATTCTGATTTGGTGACAGTGGGACCACCTCGAGAGCATAACCTTTCAAACAAAAAAATAATTGTGCAAATCCGAATATACAGGCTGACTTTGAAAACATGCGACAAAATAGATTTTGTTTCTATAAGCCACGAAACGTACATTTTCTTTTTAAATCACATATTCATGGTCACCCTACAAAAAAAATTCATAAGAAATTAAAGAATATCTAATAACTTCGTAAATATGTACTTTTTTTTGTATTTTTTTATACCTACATTTTGTAGAAATTTATACAAAATATTGGCGTTTTTTGTTCCAAATTTCGTCACATGATTATGTAGATTAGAGGCAAATCTATTTACCGAAGCATCTGAATTGAGGAGCCACATTAAATATGCTATATCTCCCATTTCTTTCTTTTGTGATTGCCGACTCTTATCCTACAAATCTAATATACTTACTACTAAATGATGTTGAAATTGCGCATTAAATTGAACTACTGCTTCTTTGAAAAATGACCAGTCGTATGTGTATGGTCTGAGGAGCCACACATAATATATTGTAACTTTTTTAATTTTAACACTACCGAGCTCAGATTTTGTCTACTAAATACTCTCAAATACTACTAAATCATACCAAATTATGATAAACATTCATCCATGATGTTCTTAGTTCTGACGTGGCGACTCAGTCCAAACATTTAGATTGAGTTGCCACCTATAAGTTCATATATCTTTTGAAGTATTATACCTACAAAATCGAGGATCGAACCTACAAAATTTTTAAACTTACTACTAAATAAGTATTAAATTTCATTAAGATACGAAATTTGGCGACTCAATCCTTACGGACATGCTAGATTTGCCCTCACCGTACTTAGTCCCAAGAAAAAGATACTAGGAAGAGTGAGCTCATACAGCGTTTCCATGATAATCAAGTGAAGTCACTGCGTCATTGCGTGTCGAAAAAAAAAAAAAAAAAAAAAAAACGAAACAGAAATGCGACTATTTTTTGACGCGGTTGCCTCTGTCATCTTTTTCATGTCAGCCGTGTTAAGTGCGGCCACCGCTCTTCTATGAAACCGTAGCTTAGTGCGAGATTTTACGTGTGTGTGAACTGAGGGTCCAGACTGGAATCCGCAAAATTTTAATCCTATGATTTAGTAGAAGTCTTAAAACAATTGTAGAAAGAATCTGGGAATTTGTAAACAAATATATTAAAAACTACAGCTCATAAAGTGTGGTCCCTCAATCCTCACACTGCTCACACAACATCAGCCAGATCTCGGAGAGTATCTTAAAAATGAAGGTTTTGTGATTACAGACATTTAGTAAAAAAATTGTAAAAAGATATTATATGTGTGTGGTGTGAGGGCCACTTTATTGAAACTCTTTGAAAATATGCTTAGGATTTAGTGAACATTCCCAAAGAATTGTGAAAGTTGGAATCAGATTTTGTGAAAGTCAACTTTGCGAGATATGGACTGTAAAGTGGGGCCCTCAGTTCTCACATAGAGGATTGAGGGCCCGCCTGTACCTGATAAACTATGGACACTACAGATAAAGTCTTTATGCCAAAATCTAAGCTTATACCAAACAAAATTTGTGAAAACAAGATATTATCGCAAAACACTGTCCTACTTGGTATATCTTCGTTCAAAATGGGCCCTCAATCCTCACACACGTAAAAGTTTATCACGCAAATAAAATGAAACCATTAACTTAAAGCTACTGTTTGTAATCCTATAAGATACTAAATAAATTGTGAAAATTTGTGAAAGCAAGAGCAGGTCACCATTTCTTGTTGTTTGAAAGTTATGACCTTGACAAAATTCGGGCCCTCAATCCTCCATTTATTTTGTTTTCCGTTTTAATACGCCTATCGTATGAAAGATTAGACAAATACAAAATAGTCTCTTTTTGTGAAAAAAATTGTGCAACAAATTCGATACTAGAAAGAAATTAAAAGACCCTTTATTGTTAATAAAAATCGAGTTTTATTTTTGTTCCCTGAATTAGGAAATAGGGTGACCACAATACGGTATTTTACTCTACATGAGCAAAAATCTAAAAATATATTATTTAGATAGATTAGGCCAAAAGCAGTCGGAAAATATTAGTTTTAGTTCAATAACAATAAAAATATTAAAATTAAATTCAAAGTTTTCAGGTTTTTTTAATGTTTTCTCAAACCATGAAATATTAGCCGCCATTTTATGACGTCATTCGGCTGTGTAAATTAAAAAAGTGTCAAATATTAATTGATTAGCGTATCTCTTACAGCAGGTATAGCTTTCACTTAAAAATCAAAATCTTTACCGTCCATACGTATTGTGTGTATAGAGTCATGAGGAGCAGAGGGTAAAGTTCACTCATCCTCTATTGAAAAGGGAGGACCCTCCGACCAGATGGGTGTTGTCTGGTGGGCAACTGCCCCACGGTTAATGTCGGGTTGTTGTATACCTATATGCTAGTCGCGCGGTAAACTCTCATTGCGCAATGCAGGTTGCGGGACGTCATGTCCTTGTGATGCGTAGTTTGTATGTGGCGATGTAGATGCCACCACATGTGTATTACAAGAAGTAACAGGCTAGAATGGAGATGTTACAAGGATTAAAACAACAAATGTGAAAATGAAACTTTTTAATCACTATTTATAAATTACCAGATAAAAAAAATTAAAATCCTAAAACCCTAATAAAAAAATAACATTCTTTTTTTGGGCCCTCGTGGTAACACGTTAAGGTAATTGCGCTGTGGTAGCCCGCGAAATTCATATTTTCTTGCGTTTTTTACAATTTACAGGTCAGTGTAAGGTTGTATCTTAATCAAAATATGATTCGCGACATTAATAATTATGTATTTACATAATTTTAACAATAAAATCATTAATTACCTATGTAACGCAGCCTTTTATAATGTGTGAGAACGTGCCCTTAAGCGCGGCAACGGGAGTATACACGCCCGCCCGCGCCTGAGGACCTGCGTCAGGCGGAATGTGAGGACGCCGTGGCGCCTCTCTAACCACTCCTCAAAGAGGGGACTTATCGTCGCAATTGTGGCGTGCCCAGCGCTGGGTTGCGACAGTCGCACTCTCCATGTTGCCATGATCCCGCCGGAGCTCTGTCCGCTGTGCCGTGATTTCTTGCGGCAGCGGAGTTACGCCCCGCCGTTTCGCCTCCTCGCGCCACTCCCACACGGCACGGCAGTGCGCGCAGGGCCTTACCGGTGTCTGCGGTAAAATCTAGGGTTTACCGACTGAATGCCAATGAAATTAAAGACAGTTTTAGAATAATTCGGGGTTTTATCGGTGAGATTTGGTAAATATTAGAATTTACGGGTAAATCCTAATATTTACCGCAGTTCGGGCTTTTACAGTAACATATAGGTAGATGAGTATGTATCAAAACAAACTTACATGTACTTATTTGTATGACTATAATAATATTTCAGTAACTATTTTCGTAGTTTTATCAATCAATTGACATGACATATTATTGTAATACAAAGAACATCACTGTACTTTTTCTTTGTAGTAGTCGCATAGACAAACTAATGAGGTTGAACTCCAAAACTCCTCCTCGATTTTATGTGAAAATGTTTGGAACATAATAATCGTTAAATAAAATAAAATATCAACATTCACTACTCCAAGATAATTACCCATACAACTATGTGTATTATAATATATATATATATAGTATACAGTATACATATATAGTATATATATATAGTATACACATAGTTGTATGGGTAATTATCTTGGAGTAGTGAATTTTGATATTTTATTTTATTTAACGATTATTATGTTCCAAACATTTTCACATAAAATCGAGGAGGAGTTTTGGAGTTCAACCTCATTAGTTTGTCTATGCGACTACTACAAAGAAAAAGTACAGTGATGTTCTTTGTATTACAATAATATGTCATGTCAATTGATTGAGAAAACTACGAAAATAGTTACTGAAATATTATTATAGTCATACAAATAAGTACATGTAAGTTTGTTTTGATACATACTCATCTACCTATATGTTACTGTAAAAGCCCGAACTGCGGTAAATATTAGGATTTACCCGTAAATTCTAATATTTACCAAATCTCACCGATAAAACCCCGAATTATTCTAAAACTGTCTTTAATTTCATTGGCATTCAGTCGGTAAACCATAGATTTTACCGCAGACACCGGTAAGGCCCTGCGCGCACTGTCGTGCCGTGTGGGAGTGGCGCGAGGAGGCGAAACGGCGGGGCGTAACTCCGCTGCCGCAAGAAATCACGGCACAGCGGACAGAGCTCCGGCGGGATCATGGCGACATGGAGAGTGCGACTGTCGCAACCCAGCGCTGGGCACGCCACAATTGCGACGATAAGTCCCCTCTTTGAGGAGTGGTTAGAGAGGCGCCACGGCGTCCTCACATTCCGCCTGACGCAGGTCCTCAGGCGCGGGCGGGCGTGTATACTCCCGTTGCCGCGCTTAAGGGCACGTTCTCACACATTATAAAAGGCTGCGTTACATAGGTAATTAATGATTTTATTGTTAAAATTATGTAAATACATAATTATTAATGTCGCGAATCATATTTTGATTAAGATACAACCTTACACTGACCTGTAAATTGTAAAAAACGCAAGAAAATATGAATTTCGCGGGCTACCACAGCGCAATTACCTTAACGTGTTACCACGAGGGCCCAAAAAAAGAATGTTATTTTTTTATTAGGGTTTTAGGATTTTAATTTTTTTTATCTGGTAATTTATAAATAGTGATTAAAAAGTTTCATTTTCACATTTGTTGTTTTAATCCTTGTAACATCTCCATTCTAGCCTGTTACTTCTTGTAATACACATGTGGTGGCATCTACATCGCCACATACAAACTACGCATCACAAGGACATGACGTCCCGCAACCTGCATTGCGCAATGAGAGTTTACCGCGCGACTAGCATATAGGTATACAACAACCCGACATTAACCGTGGGGCAGTTGCCCACCAGACAACACCCATCTGGTCGGAGGGTCCTCCCTTTTCAATAGAGGATGAGTGAACTTCACCCTCTGCTCCTCATGACTCTATACACACAATACGTATGGACGGTAAAGATTTTGATTTTTAAGTGAAAGCTATACCTGCTGTAAGAGATACGCTAATCAATTAATATTTGACACTTTTTTAATTTACACAGCCGAATGACGTCATAAAATGGCGGCTAATATTTCATGGTTTGAGAAAACATTAAAAAAACCTGAAAACTTTGAATTTAATTTTAATATTTATATTGTTATTGAACTAAAACTAATATTTTCCGACTGCTTTTGGCCTAATCTATCTAAATAATATATTTTTAGATTTTTGCTCATGTAGAGTAAAATACCGTATTGTGGTCACCCTATTTCCTAATTCAGGGAACAAAAATAAAACTCGATTTTTATTAACAATAAAGGGTCTTTTAATTTCTTTCTAGTATCGAATTTGTTGCACAATTTTTTTCACAAAAAGAGACTATTTTGTATTTGTCTAATCTTTCATACGATAGGCGTATTAAAACGGAAAACAAAATAAATGGAGGATTGAGGGCCCGAATTTTGTCAAGGTCATAACTTTCAAACAACAAGAAATGGTGACCTGCTCTTGCTTTCACAAATTTTCACAATTTATTTAGTATCTTATAGGATTACAAACAGTAGCTTTAAGTTAATGGTTTCATTTTATTTGCGTGATAAACTTTTACGTGTGTGAGGATTGAGGGCCCATTTTGAACGAAGATATACCAAGTAAGACAGTGTTTTGCGATAATATCTTGTTTTCACAAATTTTGTTTGGTATAAGCTTAGATTTTGGCATAAAGACTTTATCTGTAGTGTCCATAGTTTATCAGTTACAGGCGGGCCCTCAATCCTCTATGTGAGAACTGAGGGCCCCACTTTACAGTCCATATCTCGCAAAGTTGACTTTCACAAAATCTGATTCCAACTTTCACAATTCTTTGGGAATGTTCACTAAATCCTAAGCATATTTTCAAAGAGTTTCAATAAAGTGGCCCTCACACCACACACATATAATATCGTCGAAGGCTTTTTGGAAGTCAAAGTAAGCCGCATCGACCTGCTTACGCCTATCCATTTGCGTGCAGACATAGTCTACATGCGCGACCAAGTTGGTAGTGGTGGAGCGAGCGCTACGAAACCCATGCTGACTGCTATGTAGTTGGTGACAGATTTGGCTATTAATGCGAACACTTAGAATAGCCTCAAAGATCTTAGCAAAAACAGATAGTACTGCAATTGGTCTGTATGGCCTCCATCACCTTTAGGAACAGGAGTGACTCTGGATAACTTCCAGCTTTCAGGATATCTCGACTGTGTCAGTGAAAGATTGTAAAGATACAGTAGAGGCCCCGCAAGAACCGAGATACAATCCTTAGCTAGAAATACAGGAATACCATCAGGTCCACCAGATGATCGCGGCTTGAGGCGCCTCACTGCCTTACTCAGATCGACCTCATCAACTGCTGCGACCGAAACGGACGCTGCATCACGATACTTATGTGCAGCTTTGGAAGCTATATTTGGGTTCAATACAGGTTTATCTGCATGAAACACGGACGCAAAATAGCTGGCAAAGGCATCGGCTGCTGCTTGATCCTTCACTTCAGTCTTATCATATGTATATGTGTCTATATACCTCCTATTATTTTTCTTGTCTTTAACATATTTCCAAAATTGTATCGGATCGTCAATGATATTTTTTTGTAGCACTCTCATATATTTCCGATATTCACAATCAATCAATTTTTTCACTATACCTCTATAATATATAAACATTGCCTTGTTGAAATCTTTACCTTCTTCTTTAAATCTCTTGTGATGAAAGTGTTTATTTTGTATATTTTTTATTATTTCTGCGTTGTACCATTTCGGATATACGTAACGCCGACTACACTCTACTTGTTTTTTTAAGGGTACAAACTGACCTATGCATTCATTTAACTTATCGTAAAACAAATGAACAGCATTGTTGATATCGCTTATTGCTAACAATTCGGACCAGTCTAGATCCATCAACGCCCCATACAAACCCTGGAAATCTGCCTTGCGCCAGTTCCAATCTGGACTGGTTTCCGAGCGAGGTGTTACTGGATGCGGAGATGGCACCATAGATGATATCCCAATGCTCGGAAATGTTACTATTATATCGAGCATAGGATGGTACTGGTCAATATTTACAAGAGGATCTTCACCAAGGGATACCGCTATCTGATCGGTTTCAAAATTGCCCAGCACGAGATCTAGCATACCACCGCGATTATTTAAAACTGCGTTATATTGCTTTAGCGAGCAAAAGTCACAAAAGAAATCAAAATTAGTCTTGACATTGGCACTGCAAGAGTTCAAATTAAAGTCACCTAGGATTAGAACATTCATGTCAGGGTAAGTACAAATCGCATTTTCTATACATGTCAAAACATTCAAATATTGCTCATCTTTATAGTTAGGAGGCAAATACACGACACAACATAAAAATTTTACATTTCTATAAGTCACAATAACGAAAATTAATTCTTTGTCGTCAGTCATATTCACAATGTCGGTAACTATTTTTACATTATAATAATCACGAAACGCAAGCAGAACTCCTCCCCACCCCCTGTCACCTGCTCTATCTTTCCGTACTACATGAAAGCCCGGAGGAAAAAGTTCACTGTCACACACGGAGCTCGTAAGAAAGGTCTCAGTTAATGCTATTATATCATATTCACATTGCGCAACATTATTAAGAAACGTATTAGTCTTCGTCCTTAGGCCACGAACATTTTGATAGCACATTTTCATCTCAAGCAATCGCGTTCGACACTTGATTATTGTTTTTGGCACGAAAGTTCTGCCGCCATGGCTTCACACATATGTCTTCAGCCCAATTCTCAGTTGACATTATATTTTCGGCATACTTCAATGGAACTCCAAGCTTAAAAGACGAGTAGTGTCCACGAGATTTCAGCTTTTCAACCGAGCATTCGCCACTGCCACATATTGAGTTAAGATGCTCACGTACTTGCTCAACTTCAGTGCCTTCCCGCACGTAATATAGGTGCAAGTATCTTCGCCTCTCAGCAGCATGCAACATCGTAGAGCCAGGCGCAGCGGTACCTCTGAGTACCCCGGGAAGCGATGATCGCGACCTCCTGCGCTTTACTTCTTCCCAGTTTCCTTCATCGGTGCCTTCACAGTCATGGCTATTCATAGTAGAGGCCGATGCAGGAGATTCTACCTGTATGACCTTGTAAGCACCGAGGACAGGAGCCACAGACGAAACTGTACCGGGGACAGAAGCCACAGATGGGTCTGTATCAACTCCGAGAGACTTGGTGTTTGGTTGAGGTTTCTGCTTAGGAGGCTTAATTTTTGAAGCTAGTTTATTTTCGGGAGTTGGACATGTTGTGTTACTGCTAGACGTCGAGTTTTTTTTTGACGCCGTGTTTTTGGTTTGCGGTGCGCCGCAAGCCTTATTGATGGTTGACTTGTATTGTTCCTCTAATTGTGAAACCTTATCTGATATCAAATTAATCTTGTCCATAAATTCAGTTTTGAATGTCAAAAATTGTTCAATAAGTAGTTTATTAATTTTGCTGACTAGCTGCACTTCTAAATCAACTTGTAGGTTTTTTAATTCCCGCACAATGGAATCCTTCAAATTATTAACCGAAATATTTTCGCCTGTGTTTTCGGTAACAGATTTCGCATATCGAGTCTTAGTACGAACAGTCACGTTATCAGAAGTCTGCATTGATATGTCGCGGCGATCGCTAGCCACATTTGGATCTTCTTGCATAAGGTGTTGACGCACTGGAGTATTAGAATTATCTCGTTTTGGTTGCCTACTATGTCATTCCACACAGATCCAAGACTTCTTAAATGCCACCGACAAAGTGTTAAATACACCTGTAGAAAACTTCGCACACATAATATCAAAAATCTGCTTACAATTTGCGCATTTCATATACGGGCCGTCTTCGCTTACTTCACAGCGGCAGCCCGCACACAGAAGTTCCCCAGATGCCATCCTTGTGCGGTCCGCAGTAGATAGATATTGCAATACCGTACACAGCGTCGACTGGTAGCGAGCGCGATGACTCACAGCAGCGGGCGTCGCGCGGGTTGTCGTAGGTCAGGGTTTAAGACGGTAAACTAATAATTTTAAAAAGTATTTGCTTATATCTCCGGTGTTACTTGTTAGAATTTAATTTTTATTACACCACTAGAATTGTCACTAACACAGCTTTGTAAATTATATACATTCAACTTTAGAGAACAACTTTAAACACGAATTAAAGTAATTTATTTACGGAGCAAACTTGCACAGATGTCTCCTTGACAGCGGTCAAGCCGTATTATACTGGATATGTATAGCTTGATCTGTAGCCGTGCGTACCTAGTACCTACCTCTATTGAATGATGTGAAATTTTTCGTCATGGGTGTCGTTTTCATGCTTTTCGAGGGTGTTAAAGCCGATAGTGATACTAAAATGTAAATGCAAGATAGCGCCTGCTTTAAAAATGTTGATGGTTTTTTAATTACTATCACACGTGTTTTCAGGTTGTAACGCGATACGCTGCACTGCCGCAAGGTTAGTTAAGTAGGCATCAGCCAAGCGTCACGCATTTTGACTCCTCTATCGGCTTTAGCACACTCTAAAACCATGAAAACGATAACCATGACGGAAAATTTTCGCAGCCGCCATCTTGGATTTACATTTTAACGTCATTATCGGCTTTAACACCCTCGAAAACCATTAAAATGACACCCATGACAAAAAGCTTGAAAATTTTTTGCAGCCGCCATCTTGGATTTACATTTTAACGTCACTATCGGCTATAACACCCTCAAAAACTATGAAAACGACACCCATGACGAAAAGTTTGAAAATTTTGCAGCCACCGTCTTGGATTTACATTTTAACGCCACTGTCGCCTTTGAAACCCTCGAAAACCATGAAAACGACACCCATGACAAAAAATTTAAAATATTGGCAGTTGCCATCTTGGATTTACATTTAACGTTACTATCGGCTTTAATACCCTCAAAAACCATGAAAACGTCACCTATGACGAAAAGTTTAAAAATTTTGCAGCCGCCATCTTGGATTTACATTTGAACGCCACTATCGGCTTAAAAACTCTCGTAAACCATGAAAACGACACCCATGACGAAAAGTTTAAAAATTTTGCAGCCGCCATCTTGGATTTACACTTGAACGCCAATATCAGCTTTAAAACTCTCGTAAACCATGAAAACGACACCCATGACAAAAAGCTTGAAAATTTCCCAGCCGCCATGTTGGATTTACATTTTAGTGTCACTATCGGCTTTAATAGAATAGAATTTTATTTGTATGAATGTAGTTTTACATGGTACGTATGGTGTTAATATTTGTTTAAGTTCTAAACATTCTACCACAACTTTATGGTATACAAATATTCAAATGTCACTCTTAATTATGCTACAATACAAATACAACAAATACAAATACAAAAATCTTTATTGCAACAGTAAGTGTTAATTTCATGTGCAAGCCCTGTTTCCCAAACTAGCGTGAGCTGTATGTTGGGAATCAGTTCCTTCCAGATAAATATGTCGAGCTAAAGTGTTACAATCATACCTAACTTATAATAATTTATCTATTAATTAAGTTTATAACCAAAAGTTTACAATCTGCGAACTAAAAAATAGTGTGTGTATGTGTGTGTGTGTGTGTGGGTGATTGTGTGTGTGTGTGTATGTGCATGTTTGTGCATGTTTATACAATTAATAATCTTAATTATGCTACAATACAGTACAATTCATTTTAAGTCCAATCCGAATTAATATTATTATAATTAAAACACTCATAAATCAATGTCAAAAAATAAGTACTTACATGTCATCTTGGATTTTCACAATATTCCATGTATTCGCTAATGTCATAAAAACAGTTATCCAATAAACAACTTGTCAGCTTTTTCTTGAACATGGGAATGGGAAGTTCCTTAAATGAGTTCGGCAACTTGTTATACACCTGAATGGCATGAACATATACATTACTCCTAAATAATTGCAGTCTACATTGAGGTACATTTAATTCATATTTATATTTATTTCTAGCAGCAGCCTTTTTGTGGCTCACTTCTGATTGCTTGCGAAAGTAGTGCGGATACTGTCTTACTAGCATACATAGTTCCTTGATGTACATGCAGGGGGTAATATTTTAAGTTTTTTAGATTCAATTTATCTTTTAAAGTACTAATACAGCAGAATCGCAATTTATTTGGAATGAATGTACGTAATCCAGGAAGTCAAATTTTGTAAACAAACATGTCATATTCAAAAAAATATAGGCAACTATAGAGGGCCGTGCTGAATTAACTAAAATTGGTTTATTTTTCTTTAGCAAGTTGTATGAGAAACCAATGCGTTACATATTTTACTGGGCACACATCAATTATTTTCTAATAGTTTTTGGCTAAGGGTGTTTTGTCTTTTTTAGATATTTTTTTATAATTGATTTTTCCAGCACGGCCCCCGAACCACATCTATAAATTATTTATTATTACGAATTCACAATATCTGTTGCGTGCGGCACATATAACGTGTTAATAGAGTACATTCCTAGAGTTTAAGAAACTTTTTAATACGCTATATATTTTTCGAGTTACACGGGGGCCGAGCTGAAAACGTTTGGCTGGCACGGCCCCCTTTTTTTGCATATTTCTTCAAAAGTACAGAGGTATGATGGGCTGGGGCTGTGCATTATCACTTTCAAAACTTTTTCGTTTGAACGTTGAAATAGTAGATTGCAACACCCTTATTCAGTTTGACCAATGAACGAAGGATGAGGCCATTATTGTAAAGTTAATTGTTTTTGTTTGACCAATGAGCGAAGAATGTCGCCTAAGAAAGCATGACCCTAAAATGAACAATGGCCCTTTTTTTACTAAACGTTAAGGAGGATGCGCTGTGTAGCCCATGAAATTAAAATTTTCTTGCGTTTTATGCAATTTGCAGGTCCGTGTCAGATTGTATCTTGATCAAAATTTGATAAGCAGAAATAAAACATAATGTATTTACATAATTTTAATAGATAATTTTGATAGAGAGATGAGTTGATGATTTTTATGGTTAAAATTATGTAAATACATATGTTTCATTTCCGCGTATCATATTTTGATCAAGATACAACCCGATACCTGCAAATTGCAAAAAACCCAAAAAAATTCAATTTCGCGTGCTACCACAGCGCATCCCCTTAATTGGTATTGGTATTCAGTTGCAACTTGCACTTCTAAAGATTTTTTGCACCCTTTTTTCAGTAAAAAAAAAACAGCTGGGCTGCTCAGCAACAAAAAAAATTAGGTAGAGGTATAAAAAACCGGTCAAGAGCGAGTCGGACCCGCACACCAAGGACTCCGTTCTCACTTATATTTAATTTTTGTTGATGATTTCTGAAAAAGTGTGCTATTTAGAGATCGTTTCATCTTTCCTGCAATCTTTACATAAACTTCTATCACATAAAATAATTTCAGATTTCTATGCAAACTTCGGAGATAACGGGGGTGGGGGGACGGTATTTTTTTTTAAATAAAATTAAAAAAAGCTTTGAGAATGTGCAAACAGCGCTCTTTCATATGATACCCCACATGCCCTAGTAGTCCCTGTTGCAAAAAAAAAAAAACAATTATTTCTTATTTGCGAAATTTGGAACAGTTTTAGATGACGTTTAACCAATAAACGTCATCTAAAACTGTTCCAAATTTCAAGTTGATAGCATTAGTAGTTCTTGAGATATCCAGCAGTGACAGACAGACAGACTGAGTCATAAGGGTTCCTTTTTACCATTTTGGTACGGAACCCTAAAAAAAAGACCAACGGCTTAACGTGTTTTCCGAGGCACGGTTGAGTCTCGGTATGTAAATATGGTCACCCATCCACGGACCAACCCCGGCAAGCGTAGCTTAACCTGATGGATCGACCCGTGCAGCTGTTATTACTCAGCCACGAGCTCCTTTCGGCGTTTGTTTTAATGACCACTCAAATTTTCAGAGACGAGATGGTTCAGAAACGATAATATTTTCGTTATGTGAAACCAAAACAATGGTCTTTTACGGTCCGACCTTAGCCTGATTTGTATGAAAGTGGTTTGGTCATTCTCAACTGCGCCACTCATTCTTTCTAATAATCTTATGCTTTTGCATGTGTCTTTTGTTAAATAAAAAACCATGGGGCTGACGAACCTTCCGCACCGCTTCAAGGGTTTGAAGCCAATAAAACACAATGAGCGAACAGGCACCAGATGTAACATTTTTACGAAAATAATGATATAAAAGAGTGTCTCAGAACACATTAGCGGTGGACTTTTATTAGATGGAATATAAATTAGCTTCACAGACCAGCTTTCCGATTGTACTATTAAATAAGTTAATATTTTAAAAATGTGTAAGTAAGGTTTTTGTGTAATGTTGCGCAAAAAGACGCGCAGGAGACGGCTTTTGATACACAAACTGAATGTCATATAATTATGTGACTAAGTTCAAATTCCATTGCAGCCAAAATGTATTTAGGATGATTTAATAGCGAATGGTAACACAAAAATCAACTTAAGATGATTGCGCTGTGGTAGAGCGCGAAATTCAAATGTTCTTGCGTTTTTTGCAATTTGCAGTGCAGTGTAAGGTTCTATCTTAATCAAAATATGATTCGCGGCAGCAAGAACTATGTATTTACTTAATTTTAACCATAAAGATCATCAATACTCATCTCTAAGTTAGATTTCCTCCGCATTGGTCTGATTTCGGAATTTAGACGAATCGGCAGGAAATCTAACTTAGAAAGATTTTTATAGACAAAAGTAATTAAATAACATGAAATATTATTATGGCACATAAATAATTATAATATACGTAATAGCTAGTTATTTTTTTAAAATTCATCTAGGTCGATTATGTCAGGTAAATCAAGCGTTAAATACAGCTCTCTCGCGCCAACAACATTTCGAGTTATGTTTATATGCTTACTTTATGGCAATAAAGAATTCTTTTACGAAACCTGTTCAGAGCATAATTAGCTCAACACTATTCCTCAAAATGACCTGATTAGTATTTTCTATCCTTTAATTTTCTTAATTCGGAGATCACAATCTTCTCAAAATGCTCTGTTTTTAGAACGGTCTATTTCATAATAACATTGCATCGTGCCTTGGTAATAATTTAATTATTTTAATGACAAATGACAAGAGTTCAATAACGCTAATACTAAACAAAAATTGCACTTAAATCTCAAAATAAAAATAATTTCAAAAAAGCTAAGAAAAAGAGTTTTGTAAGTAGGTATTTTGAGATTATTATTGTTGTTAGAGAAAGGTGATTTAGGTGCATTTTTTTATAGTATTTGCTTTCATGAACTCTTAGCATTAAAATAGTCTAATTATTACATACATCCGATGCATTGTTAATATGAAACGAACCGTTTATTAAGAGATAAAAACAGATCATTTTGATGATCCGAATGAAGAAAATGAAAGATAATTAGAAAAAACTAATCAGCGCATTTTGCAGACGAGAACGTTGATTTATTTATAAGCTGAACAGATCTAACTATCTATCTGACCTCCACAATCCAATTACTGGGTAATACGATACCCCTTGGTAAGACTGATTGTCAGACTTTCGGGCTACTGACGACCCTTAACGACTGTCAAAGATCCACGAATGACAGCCGGTACCAACGGCTTAACGTGCTTTCCGATGCACGGAGGAGTCTCGGTATGTAAAGATGGTCACCCATACGCGGACCAACCTCGGCAATCGTAGCTTAACCCGATGGATTGACCCGTACGGCTGTTATTACTTAGCCACGAGCTCCTCTAGTACGATGGTAATGTGGGTATAATATTCCGTTTGATGATGGTGCAGCAATTAGGTCAAAAAGGAGAGTTTTCATTTTGAGTAAATTTAAACACTGTAGAATTGGACCACTAGGTCAATGAGTGAATGAACTTGAATCCTTGAACATGTGTGCAAATAAAAAAAAAAATTTTCGGTTGACAATGGATTAGGCACTATGGTGCACCGCAGGGGGCCCGCACCGCAGCTCGGTTGTCTAGATAGAGTGATTTCTTTGACTGAATTTATTTTGTTAGAATAAAATATTTTTTTTAATTTATGGGTTTTAATTTAATATTTATTACATATACAGTATTACTTATAGTTTGATTAGATTATTATTATTACACATGTTCCAGTTCCATACCGTAGACCCGTACCGTGGCATAGATGCCACTGCGTTTGGTAGAAATTATCATCAAACGAAATTTGAATTGTTTTTTTTTTAATAATGATGAGATTGTATCTAAGCGGAAAATGTGCGCGTCTCAGGTTATTTATTTTCAACCTTATTTTAAGGCTCGCAATGTTGATTTTGGTTTGGCATTGACAAACCACGCTGTGCTGCGCCTCGCCAGATGTGCATCGGCCCCATAAGTTTCTTAGAAATTGGTATTTAAACATTTATGATAGGAAAACACAAATCGTAATAAAGTTTAAACAGTATTTATTTAATTTACATAATTTAAAATCTAAGTCTTAAAAATATATATAAAAAAAAAACCGGTCAAGTGCGAGACGGACTCGCACACAAAGGGTTCCGTACCATATTATGTTTAACTATCGCAAAGATAACCATGTATTTCATAACGATACTGTGAATTACAAGGGTATTTTTTGCAGTTGCAGAAATTCGCCCATATTTAAACAAAATACCTTGTGAATCGCCGTTTTTAGTATTTGTTGATACTAAAAAAACTAAAAAAACGGTTTTTATTTTTAAATTTTTCATCAAAAGTCGAAAACTATGCGGCCTAAAATAAAATAAAAAAATGTTTGAGAATGTGCAAACAGCATTCTTTCATTATAAGATACCATACACGCCCTAGCATCACTTTGAATTTTTATGACCCTGTTGCAAACAAAAGAATATTTTTTTTATTTCTTTCTTGTTTTCAAAATAGTTTGGCAAACGTCATCTAAACCTGTTCCAAATTTCAAGTTGATGGCATTAGTAGTTCCTGAGATATCCAGCTGTGACAGACAGACAGACAGACATACAGACAGACTTTATTTTATTGAAGTAAAGTTCCTTTAGTTAAATTGTCTAATTTGATCGGTTAATTCAGTGGAGTAACATACGAGTAAAATTTTAATTACCTACCTACACACTATTGTATTGATTTGTTTTATTACTTTTATTTATGTGTTAAATGTCACCAAACTTTAGATTATTATTAGAAATTAAAATGGTGTTGTCCGAGCAGAAGGACATCTATTTGAAAGTTGATATTTATTTCAGTTACATAAATTAAAATGGTGTTGTCCGAGCAGAAGGACATCTATTTGAAAGTTGATATTTATTTCAGTTACATAATTTAAGGTCTAAGTCTTAAAAAAAATATAAAAAAGGAGGGGAAATAATCATAGGATATTAAAAAATTCGTCCGCATCGCCGTCGTCAGAAATTAAAATTAAATAATTATCGTGAATTCGAATGTTTTATTCAAGCAAAGAACCTGTTTTATTAACTTAACAGTATTCTTGGCCGTTAGTCTGTAGATTACCTAGGAAGTCTGCAGATTATCTAGTTAATAGGATAAGAAATTAAACATTGTTTTCCACTTTAACGGAATCAACCCGATTAACAAGAGATTAACAAGTTAATCTGCACTCTAAGGGCCGTAAGATCAAAAGCAGTTTAAACTATGGATATCGGAATCTACGATACAATATAATCGATGGTGATATGATCCAATGGAAAATATGAACAGATTAGTTAAACTTCGATTAGTCTTTTACACATGGCAACATTCTCTAGTTTATTCGAAGTTAGTTCATCCATTCACTAAAATAATGGCAAAAAAAAGACCCAGTTGACTGTAGTAATAACAAGTAGGTATCAGTAGGTCGTATCTCTAGAAAAAACTCTTTAGATACTAATTAGGAGTACTTACTTAATTTAAATAAAATTTACCTTATCCGGATGACATATTTCGCTTCCGATTTCGCTGAAACCGGAAACACGAAAACGACGTATGAATTCTATGTCATTCCATTGATTCCAATGATTGTATCTTGATCTAACGACATACGGTCTACTATAATAACTATGTATTTAGATCGTTCAACTTGTGTATTATTTCGATATCTGAATCCGAGTCACTGTCATGTAACCAAAAACAAAGCTTCAATGAATAGATACTACGTAGAATTTAAAGCAGTCAGGTAGAAATGTTTTGTTTGTAGCAATTTTTTTGAAAGGTCGTCGCGTCTATTTATGCCATCTGGTACGCACACGGTCAGTTAAATCCATCCAAAGGAGTTTCAACTGTCCCTTTGGCTTAGTTTAAACGAATCGATGGTTTAAACTGCCAATAATCGATCAACTACCTGCTTGATCTTACGCAATAATCGATGCCCAGTGATTAAACTATCTTCCGAGGTTTAAACTACAATTGATCTTACGGCCCTAACTGATTTACGCACATTAGCGGTAACATATCGATGTAACATTCCGCGATAGTTTATTTTGTAGATAACTATAGTTATCTACAAAATAAACTTACCTATATTCATATTTAAATATTATGAAAATACAAAAAGGTTTTTCTTCTCCGTAATTTCTAAACTTACTTTAGTATAGTTTCAGCACAAGTCTAAAACTTTTTATTTCCTACCTTATGGTTCCAAGCATTTCAGTCACGGCCCTTACAACACAACAATACAACATGACTATTAAAGTCATCTCAAAATGTTTAGGATACTTAAAATCAATCAGGTTATTCAAATTACCAAACAAGGCTCATAAAATACCTACTTATTTAATTCAAAGCAATCAAATAAAGTTCCGTTTTGAAAGCTACGGCAGGCAAAAATAACATTTTTACTAGCTCATTGTTTACAGATTTTTTTATTAACTTGGGTACAACAACCCTTTCTTTTTTTTGTTAACTTGGGTAGAACGAAAGGGTCGTCTTTTGTAATATGCGCCGAAGCGCTATTGGCTGACGAAAACAATGCCATCAATCATCATCATCAATCAGGACCCGCCTGCCTCTGGCCGTGCAGGCGAAAAGCGACCTTATGGGGGTGCTGCACAAAAATCGTTGATAGTACATTGCAAAAGAAACCGGTACATATACTCCTAGAGGCGAGTACATTGCATTGGTGCACACCTAAAACGCAAATTCTGCGGGGCCGTGCGGGGCAAACGGACTTTACCAGCAAACCGTTGTGATGTAAGAAATGCTTATAGAATAGAGTGTAATACAAAAAACTTAGATTATGAAATGTCCAGATTCCGTGTTCAGTACAAAACGTAACATAAAACGTGAAGCCAATTTTTATACGTGTGTGAGTGAGCGCCGTGTACTACATAACGCATTTGCGTATGTGTGCAACACGCGAGTAATACCAGCGCATAGAGATTACCCTAAAATAGTGGGAAAATTTAAATATAAAAGGAACTTAAAAAATAAAAGAAAAAAGTGTGAATTTGGTCAAAATTAAAATCCGGCTACGAAAATTTTCAAATTTTTCGTCATGGGTGTCGTTTTCATGCTTTTCTAGGGTGTGAAAGCTGACGATAACGAAAAATTTGAAAATGATTGCAGCCGCCATCATTAACATTTTAACGTCACTATCGGCTTTAACACCCCCGAAACCCATGAAAACAACCCCACCGATATACTTAACCATGTCCGGGGGCTTAACGTCCGAGGCACGGAGAAGACCCGGTGTGTAAAGATGTTCAACCATCCACGGATCAAAATTAATAAAACCACATAATATAAGAAGTTGTTTCCATACCATGTATCTGATTAATTGTGCATTCCCGCATTTTCTGGAATCCCGGGATTTATATTAAGAAAAAAAATACTAAGAAGCCGCGTCCACAGTTTGTTAGCCAAATATTAACTTAAGGTATATATGCATCCGGTTATCCGATCTCTAATCATCATCAATTCCCAAACACTAATCATCATCATCTTCCTGCCCTTATCCTATGTTACTCGGGGTCGGCGCAATACGTTTTCTTCTTTCATTCTCCCCTGTCAACGGTCACGTTATCATTCACTCCCTTCTCTTTCATATCATTCCTCACACAATCCATCCATCTTTTATTTGGCCTTCCTCTGCCTCTCCATCCATCAACATATATATTCATCACTCTTTTAGTCACATGCGTTTCGTCTCTCCTCAACACATGCCCATACCAACCCAAACGATTTCCTTTTAACTTTTCTGTCACTGGCGCCACTTTCAAACTTCCTCTTATATACCTACTCATTTCTTACTTTATCCATTCTCGTCACTCCACACATCCATCTCAACATTCTCATCTCAGCTGCATGCAATTTTTTTTTCACTGCCCAGCATTCCGATCCATAAACTGCGACAGGCCTTATCACGGACTTGTAAATTTTTTCCTTTAACTTGAGGGGATCCGTGGGTCGCAAATTGTTCCTGTAACCTGTCGCCATTTCATACATCCTGAGTTGATCCTGTGCGTTACGTCTCGGTCTACTTCGTAATCCCCTTGGACAAGCGACCCGAGGTATCGAAAATCGGAGCAGATCGGTAAGGTCGTTCCGGCAAGAGACATGGGCACCGGACCCGAGAGGCCGCCAAAATCACAAAACAGATACTCCGTTTTGGTCCGACTTACTCCCATTTCATCCAATTCCCAAACACTAAAAGCCTACCTAAAAATGTATACTGGGCATTCTGTAGCAAACTATCAGAAAGTACCTATCAAAAATAAAATCCACAATAAATAATTGTACAATAAATTAAAATAATTTTGAAGAGCGAGCGCATTCCAAATTTAAATTCAATTATAGAAACAACTCAGCGTGAAATTCAATAAATGAGGTACCAGTGGTAATAAATAGGTCCTGTCAGTTGACTTGGTTTTTATATCCTAAAAAGGTTAAACTTGCAATAGAAAAGTGTAAATTGCTATTTAAAAAAAACAATGTTTAAGTATTACATTTTATAGGATAAAACAATTTTATTTCAATTTCCAAGTATCGATTTCTGACATTCGTCATATTAATTACTCGAGTCCATCGAAACAAGTTAAGATTAAGGTATTTTCTTGTGGTTTATTTATAATATTTTGAATAATACTTTTCACATTTTAAATCGTACTCACATGTGCGTGATATGTTAAAACACACTATTATCGCATTTACAGACTTAGATTTTATAGAGGTAAATTAATAAACTTGTGTGCTAAAGACAGATTCAATGCAGTTAAGAAATGAGTTTTTAGGCAACTCTCTTAATTAACCCACGTTAAAAAGATTTGATGGGTAGCATAATACATTTTACATAATCAATTTAGGGTGTCGTATGTCGACTCCATTAATGAGCTGACGGAGGTTCGTGTGTTTGGGTCCAATTGGGAGCGCTTCCGAACCATACGGTTGAAGAAACAAACTAACACTCACAAAAAAAATCATCGTCCATGTTAATGAAACTCCTTAGTCATACCTCGTTTTTTTCGTGAGGTGTTGAAAATTTGGGTAAATTTTTTCATGCCCTAGGCAACACTTAACAGTTATTTTGTCAAATTCAATGTCACATTCTTATTTTTTCGTTTTCGAATTTAATTATGAAATACACGGTGAAATTGAATACTTACGTATGAAATGACATGTTAGTGCGCTTTTCTTTTTTTGTAGTGTAATTTTTGCACGATTTCACAGCACAGACTGACATTTTTTTTTAAATTAAAACACCCGGCTCGTGACGTTTGCGGGGCGAACGTTCCTTGACGTCTGGCGCGGGGATCGAACTAGTCACCAATGTTGGTTACTAAAATTTGGAATCAATTTACGGTAGCCTACTAGGAATCTGGACATTTCATAATCTAAGACAAAAAACTTCACTTTTTCACTGATTAAGGTTGCGTTTCCTATTTCTTAAGTAGTAAAGTAGTAGAATATGAAACTATTTAGTAGCAACACTAAGCTGTCAATGTCACTTTCTCATTGATTGAGGTTGCGTTTATATAACTAATCTCAAAGTATTTATGGCATCCGAAAAAGACAGATATACATTAGCTTTCATAAGAGTAAAAGAGACGACCACGTATGACAAAGTGACATAACGAAAGTTGACATGAAACGCACTAAGTTTGGCGTGTTTACAATGGGGCGTGCTGTAATTCAGTGAATAAAAATTACAAAACAAACGAAAAAATGGTTGATAATAGAGCAAATTACATTCCAACCCCTATGTTCCAAGGGCTAGACATAAATCCATTCGAGGCCCCAGAACCAACGAACCAGCGAGAGTTATTAAAAAACAGATTAAGTGAGCAATTTTCTCTATTTTGCTCACACTGCGACCTTCCATTTGTGGACATTTGTGTGTTGCTTCAATGAAAGGAGCCGCAGTAAAGGTATATGGTATGCCACTATACAACCGAACGTCTTTAAAAGTACATGGATAGACAGTGCCAATATGGGAAGGCAGACAATAATAACGGCTCTACGACTCCGCTCTGGACACATACCCTTAAATAAATTTGCATTCCTAATGGGTAAAGTCGAGTCACCAAATTGTGTGGAATGCAACATGATTGAAGATATTTATCATATTATCATGGAGTGTGTCCGGAGCGAGCCGGAAAGACGAGACTTATTAATGGTATTTAATAATATGTGCGAGACTGGGGTATGTAACAGCGTCCTTGCTGCTCCTGCTTCGGAAGCAGCCAGGATGCTGTACAGGCTCGTAAACATTGGCATTGGTCGCAGAGGCGGTATGATATCTCATACTGCTTCTGCGACTAATGCCAATGTTAATGGTAATGACTAGTGTAAGATAATAGATAATTTTTTCTATTTTTTTTTTTTTGTTGAGTAGATAAGTAAAAAGTCGACTTGTAACGATGAGGGTGGCATAATCTGTCTAGATTAAAACCCTCTCTAAATAAATAAAGAATAAAAAAAAAAAAAAAAAGTAGTAAAGTAGTAGAATATGAAACTATTTAGTAGCAACACTAAGCTGTCAATGTCACTTTCTCATTGATTGAGGTTGCGTTTATATAACTAATCTCAAAGTATTTATGGCATCCGAAAAAGACAGATATACATTAGCTTTCATAAGAGTAAAAGAGACGACCACGTATGACAAAGTGACATAACGAAAGTTGACATGAAACGCACTAAGTTTGGCGTGTTTACAATGGGGCGTGCTGTAATTCAGTGAATAAAAATTACAAAACAAACGAAAAAATGGTTGATAATAGAGCAAATTACATTCCAACCCCTATGTTCCAAGGGCTAGACATAAATCCATTCGAGGCCCCAGAACCAACGAACCAGCGAGAGTTATTAAAAAACAGATTAAGTGAGCAATTTTCTCTATTTTGCTCACACTGCGACCTTCCATTTGTGGACACTGTTGAATATGAGCACCATAACGTTGAACTACACGGTGGAAAGAAGATTTTAACGTGCAACCTTTGCGATGCGACGTTCCGGAGACAAGACCACTTAAAGCGCCACATTCACAGTTTACACAACAATCAAAAATATTGCGTGTGCCCAGTATGCAGGAAAGACTGTAAACGACAAGACATGTTACTAAAACATATAAAAAGAAAACATTCTACCACCACAGAAATCTTCCACTGCAGAGAGTGCACATTTCAATGTGGAACACATTCGGAATTAGAAAAACATGAATTTACTCACATGTCTGTTGATAGGCATCTTTGCCCGCATTGTCAGACTACTTTTAAGAGAAGGGATCATATGTTGAGACATGTGAAATCGCAGCATATGAAACAATTAATTGAATGCCCAATCTGCAGGCAATCTTATAAAAGGAAGGATCATGTAGTAAGGCACGTCAGAGAGAAACATAAGATGGGTTTATTGAACGGTAAACTTGTAAGTTCTGCTGATGTAGTGTAAAGTGATAATGCAGCATCATCCAGTCTGACCAGATATTTATATGGAGCGATGGCCTATCTGACCTACACAAGCCAGTAACTAGATAACACTGTACGGAGTAGCACAATGCCACATTCGCAAAATGACATATTGGAATTTTGCAAAATGTCACATTCTCAAATTGTCATATTCTCAAAACGCCATATCGCAAAACGTCACATTAGCCAAATGCAGTTTTCGCAAAATGTCATTTTCGCAAAATGCCTTTTCGCAAAATGCCAATTTTGCATAATGTCAAAACGAAAAAAAAAAATAAAATTTTGAGAATGTGTCATTTTTCTAGTGTAGCATATTGAGAAAAGACATTTTGCGTCACTATGTCATTTTGCGAATGTGGCATTGTGCGCCTAATCCCACTGTACACTTTGGTTGGATTGGTAGCAACATGGGCTGGATAGGTCTAGTTTCTGAGCAAACATGGAATTAGTGTTCTGATAGTGCAGGGATTGTAAACAAATTATGGCATGTGACAAAAAAGTTTGTAATTCAAATATAAAATGTATTGTTTTTGAAATACTTAGTCATATCAAAATAATTATTTCAAAAATTTAAAAGATTCTATGGTGTCTATACCATTGAAAAAAAATTGCCATTGACATTGAGTTGAATTGGATTAGAATTGACGTTTTGTAAAGGTTTTGGCATCCTTGCATTCGGCATACAAATAACCCTGTGCTAAAAATAAAAAAGTGTTGAAAAAACACATCTCCAACTTTTTTTTTACAAAAAGATGGGAGTTTAAACTAGCATTTTAGTGTGATAATAATATTATTAATTTTATTTTATTTTATTATGAGTACACATTTATGTTAAATACAGTATAGGTATAGGTACCAAGTTAAACTGTTTTGTTTACAAAACAGTTTAACTTTTAAACTAAACGATCTATCACAATGAACCAAACTCAGTAGGTACTGATTAGACATAACAGAGTGTCCTCATAAAATAAAAATTAAAGAAAAAAAAAGCCAATTGAGAATTAAGGTGTTTTATAACAAAAATCTGTTATGATTTCACCAATTTTTATAATAATTGTAATATTTCTCAATAAAACACCCTATTACAGTAGTACTCAACTAATAAGGCGCGTCGTGAATCTTCGTTCGCGCAGAAAAGAAAGTATGGCCCCGAAGATTAACGAGATTGCTTAAAACTTACAATCAACCTTAGATCACTACTATAAGGTTCATAATACACTGCAGCTGTTAGTTCCATCTCACTCGCAAGTATGGCGGGTGTCAAGCGGCGCGCGCTAAAATGGCGGCAGTTGCGACTAATAGCGGTACAGGAAAAGCGTGGAGCGTGCTGATTGGTCAATCAATAGCATTTCCCGCGCTTTGAAAATTCATCTTCTGCGCAGGTACATCGATAAGCCTTATTAGTTGAGTACTACTGTACCTAACTTTTTTTACTACTTTAAATTATTCTACATTGTATTAGCTTTCTAAAAGTAAAAATACCACGTTATAACTCAATCACAACATTTCCTATCAACTGTTAAAGATAGGCCTTGCACACTGCTACATACAATACTTCAGCAAGTATCAATACACATAGGTAGGTATTTTTTTTTATTTAGATTTTTTTTTTCCATCTATAAAATTAAGCATAGTTTCCCTAATTTCGATATGTGCACATTATGAAGACACACTGTATTACCTACCTATTTCATAGTCAATATGTTAAAAATAATTTAAAAGGAAGAAGGTCCATGCAGATCAAAAAGATGGGCAGAGCAGAGGAGACTCTGATGACATAAAAAAAAAACTTTATTTCTCAGGCTATAGAGTGCAAAGTTCTACAATCATTGACACAGTCATCAAATGGCTCATTGAGTGGCCTTAAGTGCATTTGCACTTTATGAACACTGAAAATAAGGTTTAATATTCAATGTTGGTCCTTTTTGGTCTGGCCTGAGCCAAGCCCTGCTTTGAAAAGGCGAAAGCGCCAGGGTAGGCCGCGAAATTCAAAATGTTAGTGTTTTTGTAATTTGCAAGTTAGTATTAGGTTGTATGTTGATCTAAATATGATTCGCTGCCGTATCAAATATTTATTTACGGGTTAGAAGCGTTATGACTACCTCTCGATAAGACTAAATAGCAGATATGACTAGTTCGCTATAGGACTTAATCTCGATATGACTAGATCTTGTTAGGACTATATCGTGTTTGGACAAGATCGCAATAACGCCAGATAGCGTAACGACTATATTTTCGTTTGTTTTTTGGAGTACAGTTATCGAGTTATAGCATTAAGTTTTTTTCCTTGGTACCTATACTAAAATACTTAAAATGAAAGCATTTAATTGTAATATAATTATTTATTTATTTAAACTTACGCTTTAAATCGCTAACGTTTTTTAAAAAAGATAGGAGCGTAATCTCCTTCGTCTCAAGTTTATTTAATTCTCTTTGATACTTGCGATTGAATAATATGGTGTTTCTTCTTTTGTTGTTCGGTTCAAACAGAGAATTTTGTTTTTTTTTTATCTTGAAAATGTGCCTCTTTTTTTAAATAAAATAAAAATTGTAACAATGTTGGTTTGTGCTGTTTTTTTTATTATTATAATGGTATTTTCTTGATTTAGTGTAAGAGAAGCACTACACTCTTGTCTCTTGTAGCAACGCCAGAACGATGTTCCGCTTGAATTGTTGGACACAAAATTGTATCGGTAGCCATCATGAAGAAGTGCTTCCATATTCTTTTTATTTTTAATAAAATGAAATTTTTCATTATCCTGCATTTTTAACCGACTTCTAAAAAAGGAGGAGGTTCTCAATTCGGATGTTTGTATTTTTTTTTAAATGTTTGTTCGCGCATAACTCCGTCGCTTGCCAACCGATTTGAAAAAATATTTTTTTGTTGGAAAGGGTACCTATACTTCCCAAATGGTCCCATTTTTGTCAAAATCCAGTTCCGATGATGGGATCCTGGAGAAATCGAAGGAACTCTTCAAATATTATAGGCACACCTATAGCGATTTGGGTATTTTTTATAGTAGCTCGTGCATTTGCTCTCGGAAAGCACCACTTGGTGAAGTGGAACTGATGATGACGACCACAGATGGCTACCGGAACTACTCAATGATAAATATCTCACGGGTTGCGATTCGATTACTTTAATATGGTTGCTAAGCAATTTCTGCTCGTCACATAATGCGTGTGGTTGTTGAGGAGTTCTCCTGGTTCTTACCAGCAGAACTCCTCAACAAATAACGTCCCAGCATCGGGAAAAGCAATATTTTGTAACATGTGATGAGCAATTGACATTAGACTATTGTAACTTATACAAATTATAAACAGACCCACTAAAAAGCGAGAAATAAAAACTTTTTAACAAAAAAAAACCGACTTCCAAAAATCACTAGGTACAAAGTGAAAAATAACTTTGATTTCGGAAGTCGGTGGCAAAAAAAAAGAAAGTAAATAATAAACAAAAGACACCGACTTCCGAAATCAAAGTTATTTTTCACTTTATGTAGTGATTTTTGGAAGTCGGTTTTTTTAAATAACAATAAAATATGCCATGCAAGATAAAAATTCGAAGTGACAGTGACAACTATTGTTTTAATTTATTTTTAATAGTGGAATCATAGATAAAGTGGAACTTCATAGTGTATTCACACTTTAGTAAAGCTAAGTAGGTAGGTACTCCATGAAGTTCCTATATTAATGCCACTTTTAGATACGATTGTACGTCATATCGATAATGAGGACTTATGCATATGTAGTCAAGCAGCTAATTAGTTTTACAGCGATCTAATAATATCGAGATTAAGTCCTATAGCGAACTAGTCATATCTGCTATTTAGTCTAATCGAGAGGTAGTCATAACATAACGCTTCTAACACTTATTTACTTATAGAATTATAGTCATAGAATTAATAGTCATAAAAATCATTAATACAGCTCTCAAGTTCATATTACCCTATTGAATGACTATTTCATGAACTCATGAGATTTGAGATCAATTCTAAGTTCTTATGGAGTTGTATTGCTGATTCTAAAGATTATAATTCTGTAAAGCCATACTTATTATTTACGGCCGCGAATTATATTTTAATCAACATACAACCTGACACTGATCTGCAAATTGCAAAAAACGTAAGAAAATTTGAATTTTGCGGGCTACATTAGCGCATCCTCCTTAAAAGTTTTATATGTATTAAAGATATTATTTACGGCCGGATATTACACCTAGGTACAGACAGTGGTACAGATGCCAGCACATCAAGCTACTAGAATCAGTCAAATTTCTTTGATCGATTTTCATCTTTATCGCTAAAGCATTAGGTTCAAGGTTGATTGGGAAAATTTGATAGTTTCGGGTGGCTTTATCTGCTGGCGATGGCGTCTGTAGGTACAGACGCCAGCACATCAAGCTACTACAATCTGTCAAATTTCTTTAATAGATTTTCATCTCTATCGATGAAGTATTAGGTTCAAGGTTGATTGAGAAAATTTGTCAGTTTCGGGTGGCTTGACCTGCTGGCGTCTGTACATCGTCATAAGTATTTGGTTTTAGAAGAACTAGGAGAATTTGATGTAGAATAAAATAAAATAGTTTCCCGTACATAACGCATATAAACAAGTTACATGCGTTTTGTACCTACACGGGAAACGATTTTTTTTTTGTACCCTTTTTTTCATTTTTGTATTTTTGCTTGACCACGTAAGAATATAAAAGACAGATAATTGATGTACTTATTTTTGTTTTATTCATATTCCTGTTGATAATCAGCCTATAACGTTCCCACTGCTGGGACACGGCACGGGCCTCTTCTCTGTGGTAAGTAGCTGTGTGTGGCTGTGTAGTAGTAGTTCTGTGTGTGTAGTAGTAGTAGTAGTAGTGTGTGTGTGTAGTAGTAGGTTGTGTGGTACCTAATCCACCGCCCAGGCCCAGTGCGAGTTGGTGGATGTTGCTACTTAGGTAGGTACTTTAACTATCAGCCGAAAAAAGTAAGAATCTACCAGTCGATAGTTTGTAGCGGGGCTAACTGCCGAGGGTGATTTACCTACCGTCATTGAAGAAAGGCCTATTCAGGCCTGGAGGCCAATTCCGGTGTCATGGAAATTATCTCCATGGTCGAAATATCAGTCGAGAAACTGCTTATCTCCGTCGAAAACGAAAAATGCTATTCTAACGATCTCCATTTATAAATTTTTCGATCGCAAACCAGCGAGATATCACGGCTGGTCCTAAGGTATGGAGATATGAAATCTCCGTTGGAACACCTGTCAAAATTTACATTCGTAGGTTTATTTCGTATTTTTTTTTGGTACCTACATGTAGAGGCTAAGGGGTTTATGGGCTTTATAAAGGGGGGCCAAATTTTCATTATTTTTGCGATAGAACACACCGTTTTCGAGATATAAGCAAAAGAAAAAAAAAAAACAGTACCGTAAAACATGGCAACTTTGCCCATAAATTTAAAAAATAAATGCTTAATTAATGATATTTTGGAAAATTTTAATAAATTGATTATTGTTTCGGTGCCACATAATACTATATGCTCATGTCTCGATACACAAACCTAAAAATAGTAAAAAAAAAGCATATTTATTAGTGAAAATAACAATTATAGGTGTTGGGCAAAAAATCATATACATTTGGTAACTTTGCCCACATTACAGATCTCCGTTACTATGGACTCTAACACTATTCGAAAAGGACTGAATGAAAATACTGAGCAATGCAATAATGTATTAAATTATACGCCAAATATTCACATTCCTTGACCCTTAAAAATGAGTGGGCAAAGTCAAAAAGCCTTCTAGAACATTTTTCGTACAAAATGGCGATTTTTCAAGGGTTGTCACCATTGACAATACTTAACTATTTAATAATTTTTATTGTGGAATATTATAATATATTATAATGATAAATTAAAAATAATATAACATCATTTTTTACATAATATGCTTTATTTCTAAAGTGTTCAAAAACTAAAAAATAATTTAAAAAAAAAAACTAAAAAGTATGTACCTATCTCGGTCTTTGTTTTTATATGAAAATAACAAATAACACTAAAATTTGTAATGCGTTTTACAGAAAAATTATATTACTATGCAATATAATTTTTAGTAATTTTAAGTACCTATAAATATTAGGTACTTACCTATCTTTTATGTTATTGTTATATAATATAATCAACATTTAGCGTAAATTAATTTGGATACATATCTACACTGACGGACAAATAAACTGCAACAAAGTTCAGGATTAGGTACTAGTATGCAAAGTTTTTAGATTAAACTAAATGAAAATGTCGAGACTACCCATTATTAAAAAAAATGTAAATTTATAAACAGAACTGCAGTAAAAGATAAAATTATAGCCGGGAAAATAAAATTTGAATAACTTTCATAGTAGGTACTTATATTAACAATTATATTAGAAATTATTTTATGAATTTTATCGCGGTAGCGGTAAAACAAGAGTACCTAGGTAGTTTGATTTCGATGTAAATACATATAGTTTTTAAGAACCTAAAACCAATCAACAAAAAACTTTAAAAACACAGTCAGAATTTGGAAGATACGAGCCCTCGTATCTTCTAAATCCCGACTGTGTTTTTAAACTTTATATGTTTACCAACATTATTAACTGTTCATCAAATCCGAACCCTCCTTTTTTTACTAGGTTAAAAAATGTACCCCGGGTGACAACCCTAGTGAAAAAGAAACGTTGGGCAATGTTGTCAACGATATTCAAAAAATATGCTTGTGACTTTGCCCACCGTTATATTTTATGATTATACGACGCATTTAGCGAAGAAAACTAGTCTATATTATTCATTTCCAATGTAATAACGGATGTATAAAAATTACTTACCTGCGATATCTCCAAGTAGCACTTCTCGAAAAAGTTTTTTTAAAAGATTTTGCCCGCAAAAAAACACTCTAACTTCAACGACGTCTGACAGACAACTGAAGTAACATCTGTGACTGCGCGTCACACAGTGTTGCCAGAAAAATGATGAATTTTTTACCATTGACAAAATGTTCTTACTAACTACAGACAAATTTGGTATGTATTAAGTTTTTTAAAAAATACACAACTGGGCAAAGTCAACTGTCGAGGGCAAAGTTGCCATGTTTTACGGTACTGTTTTTGCACTTGAAGTCAAGGTGTTGGTGTGAATTTTAGTTCATGACAACTAATTTTATTCCACCCCTTTTTAATCGAAATTAAAAATAGTCTTATTTAATATGAAAATTAAAACCTACCTACCTACTTCAGAAAAAGGATGATCATGCGAAATGCGTTTCTGATCACGCTACTTTGCAATTACTATTTTCAGTAAGTAATTATTAAAAAAAAAACACAGATAAAGAAACACAATATACTTACTAAAATTATCTTTTATAATGTGTTTGCTTGGATTTAATAAATTAAACATAAGTCATTAATACTAAAAAAAGAAAAACGTAGCATAATCGATTATAATCAAAGTGAATCGATAAAAATGGAACGTCTTTTAGACGAGATTATTTTCTCCGTTGTAAATCTTTCTCCATGGTCTACCGGCACCCTAATTGCGTAACACATCATCAATCGGAGTTGGTTTCATTTTGACAGTTCAACAACATTCATTGCGTTATTTACGTTGTCGGGCAGAAAAAATTTTGGAACATACGAAGCAATAGATTAGCAATTTGTTTCAAAATGAAACCAACTCCGATCGCTAATGTGTTACGCAATTAGGGTGCAGAATACGGTTTTTTGATAGTATCGAGATTTGAACCGGACATTGATGCGGAGATTTGAAACAGAGACTATCTCCATGGTCGTGATATCTAGCTCGAGCCCGGAATTGGGTCCCTGGTCCAAAGTGATTAACCAGACAGAAGGCGGACCAGCACTATCGCTACCGAGCGCGACAGCGATATAGCGACCGAGCGCGACAGCGATATAGCTACCGAGCGCGACAACGATATCGCTACCGAGCTCGACAGCTATATTGGTACCGAGCGCGACAGCTATTATCGCTACCGAGCGGAGCGCGATAGCGATAATAGCTGTCGCGGTTCGGTTTGTCTACCTACCGTCAAGTTTTGAGTGAAAATATGCTCGGACATGCCACTGAGAATAATCTCTTGCACGCTATTTTGAACTCTAACCGAGTTGAAATTCGAGTTCAAAATCAATGAAAAACTGCTCCAGGGTAGGCTACGCTGCTTTGTCTGCCGCTGAAGTGGCCCTTCTACCATTGGTTCAAAATGAATGGGAAATAAGTGAAAATCTTCAAAATATACCTTAACTATTATTTATTCATAAAGTATTTTTACAATATAAGTTACAATCTCAGTATCAGGTCAATAACCTTTCAAGTATCTAGAAAAACTTGCCATAAGTGAAAAGTAAACGAAAATGAAAAGTTAATTTTAATTCCTACATCACATAGGGTTAAGCCAGGAATACACATGCTATGGAACTTGTAGTAAAGTCTCCTAGTAGCTTGCATGCCATTTTGCCATAACAACACGAACAGACAACAGCAAATTAGGTTATACCAAACTGTCAAATTTCTGCAAATGATTTTTAACCTTAAAATGTTGATGTTCAAAATCGAATGAGAAAATTTGACAGTTATATACTATAGTACACCACATTTCACCAGTTATGTCCCATGTAATAGGGGGCGAGCCTATTGCCATCAACCGGGCACAAATCCAGAATCTGCTACTGAGAAATTCCTGACGAAAATACCCGACACTAGCATGTGTATTCCTGGCATAATAAAAGCTGTTTCGTGGACTGGTTAGGTAGTCAAGTTCATTAATACAACGTGTAACGTTAAATGCGCAAAACCTCATAGGGGGTGGGTCATTGCACTCATCATTATGAACAACTTTTACTATGGGACCAAAACTGAAATCGCGAAAAAAAAATCAGCTGTTCAGTACATTTCTGTTCGCATAATTCGTCAAAATGTACTGAACAGCTGATTTTGTTTTCGCGATTTCAGGTTTGGTCCCATACTAAAAGTTGTTCATAATAATGAGTATAATGATCCCATAAGAGGTTTTGCGCATTCAACGTTACACGTTGTATATTGACACTTTCATGCTTCAAAAATATATGACCGTCAAAAAAGTTCATTATATTGTGACATTTGTGACAACTAATAATAAGAATCAGTGGTCAAGATTTAGATTCATTAATATGTGACTGCTTTTTCTCAGTAACATGACAAATGCATAGCATTTAATGAACCATTCACATGAGGATCTATTTTTGATCTATAATAGGATCTATAGAATTTATTGAGCCACAATATTTTGAATCCTTGACAGTGGCAATATATTAATGATCTCGACTGTACTTATACATTTTACAGGGTCAAATTAAATTCAGACTCAGCAGACGTGCTGATATCGGTATCTAAACATAATAAAACAAAAAGGAATTAATTTGATGTTTTTTTTGGGTCATCGTCGTAGGGTAGTCGCATAAAACAGCACTTTAAAAATCAGTTCTTTTTTGTGAACGTAAACTCCACAGGACTGATGGGTATTGATATCTCAACACGATATAAGGCCGCGTTTCCACTGACGCGGAGCGGGGCGGAGAGGAGCTTAGCGGTGCACGAATTGACCAATCACTATGCTCGAAATCTCCGCTCCGCTTCAATGAAAACAGCATGAGCGGGGTGGAGCAGAGCTGAGCGGATATTCATAAAAATATAATAGCGAGACGATGCGGTGCGGAGGACAGCGGGGCGGTGCTGTGCGGAGGACAGCGGGGCGGTGCGTGACTCGCGCGCAGTGCCTCAGTTATCATCGTTACGTCATTAGGTGCATACGTATCAAAATGGATGAGAAGTTCATTGAAACATGACGTATGGTCTTTCTGAGAGATTGAGTGTAACTAAGCGCAGAAATGCGCGATTCCAAAAATATGCTCCGCTCCGCCTCACTCCACTCCGCTGACCACTTTTCACCGCTCTTCACCGCTCCTCTCCGCCCAGCTCCGCTTCAGTGGAAACACTGACCACTTTTCACCGCTCTTCACCGCTCCTCTCCGCCCAGCTCCGCGTCAGTGGAAACGCGGCCTAACAGATATTATCAAGTAACAAAACTGCCAGCGATCAACGACCCCAAAAAAAACCAATAAACATTTTTTTTGGTAACCATCACGTTTGCGGAATTTCGGTAGCAAATTTAGTTTGACCCTGTATACATTTTATAATTTTCAGCGAACGACGATTGTTATTTTTTTTAAAACAATTCAGTACTACCCGACAAAGTTACATAATTACAAAAATGTCAGTCGTGACGTAACTAATTCGCAAATATTTGGAGGATTGGTTTTAATCCACCCAGTTATCTATTTGTCTCGATAGCTAGCACCTGCCTTCACAAAGTAGAAAAGATCAACAGAAAAAAGTTCTTAAAAGTATAATTTAAATATAAAATAAATACTGTAAAGTTTGAGTGATTTTCGATGAAGTTACAATTTTCTTAAAAATAAAATTGTGTTAAGCCATTACAGTCTTAACACCAGTGGGTTCAAAGTTCACATACAATGCATATTGACAAGATTTGTTAGCTTAGATCAACTACTTAGCGACCATGATTCTCACAACAACTGGTTCTGTACGATGTTTTACGGTAAAAAAAGAGGGTAACCGACTGGAGCCGAGTATAGCCGATTCAGCGTCCCCGACCGACTGGAACCGAGTATACCCGATTCAGCGTCCCCGACTGACTGGAACCGAGTATACCCGATTCAGCGTCCCCGACCGACTGGAACCGAGTATACCCGATTCAGCGTCCCCGACTGACTGGAACCGAGTATACCCGATTCAGCGTCCCCGACCGACTGGAACCGAGTATACCCGATTCAGTGTCCCCGACCGACTGGAGCCAAGTATACCCGATTCATTGTCACCGACCGACTCGAGCCGAGTATACTTACCCGATTCAGCGTCAACGACCGACTGGAACCAAGTATACCCGATTCAGCGTCACCGACCGACTGGAACCGAGTATACCAGATTCAGCGATACCGACCGACTGGAGCCGAGTATACTCGATTCAGCGTCACCGACTGACTGGAACTGAGTATACCCGATTCAGCGTCCCCGACCGACTGGAACCGAGTATACCCGATTCAGCGTCCCCGACCGACTGGAACCGAGTATACCCGATTCAGCGTCCCCGACCGACTGGAACCGAGTATACCCGATTCAGCGTCCCCGACCGACTGGAACCGAGTATACCCGATTCAGCGTCCCCGACTGACTGGAACCGAGTATACCCGATTCAGCGTCCCCGACTGACTGGAACCGAGTATACCCAATTCAGCGTCCCCGACCGACTGGAACCGAGTATACCCGATTCAGCGTCCCCGACCGACTGGAGCCAAGTATACCCGATTCAGCGATACCGACCGACTGGAGCCGAGTATACTCGATTCAGCGGTCCGACCCGTGTGTGACGGTTAAGTTTCGTTTACTGTTCAGAAAGTATACCTAAATAAGTATTAAATTCATAAAGTTGACTTTATTCTTGTTACAATAAGGTTGATTTTGGGTTGCTGCGGTTAAAATATCGTACTGATCAGTGCCGTGTGAACGGAGCCTCAGTGCCCCGGTGTTAATGGCATATCGAACATAAGAGACACCACAGTATAATAATGATACAGTAGTTTAACTTCTTAGAAAACGACGGAAACGACGCACTTCGAAATCTCAGTATATATCAGTATGCAACATCAAATATTGTAAATATAATATTTATCTACTGAGCGGCCGTATGTCATTAATTCAAGGTGACTGCCCGGATAAACTAGTGAAACTTATTATTATTTTGTGCTAACACCCAAGTATGAGTGACAGAGACGGCGCGGCGTCAGACGCTATGCAAGGACGATTTTTTTTTAAAGTTTTTTTTTTCTCTAGCTTGATATACCGTAAAATGGGGACTTTATATTACAGGATTACTTTGATAACAACTTTCGACTTATGAAAAACCTAACGTAAAAATGTCTACAACGCCATGCAGTGGTAGCCCGCGAAATTCAAATTTTCTTACACTTTTTGCAATTTGCAGGTCAGTGTCAGGTTGTATGTTGATCAACATTTATGATTCGTGACTACCCAATTTTCGACAGAGCACCATTGATCGACATAAAAAAGTTAGCTACAAAAAATAAGAGTAGATTTACATTTCCGAACGCATTTGAAGCATAAAACATAGACTTGGATTATCTATCTGTCATTGCGTATGACGTTTCCTACATTCGACCAGTTTGAAGAAAATGGCGTAGTTGTACGTATCGACCGGCAGGCAACCGGCAGGAGATCACTATTGGAAATCCAGTTGGCGTAGTTGTACCTATGGACCGGCAGATCACTATTGGAAATCCAGTTTTACTTGCGAAATCACTAAGGAGGTGAGTAAGATATATTGCTCATAACTTTTATTTGTTTTGTTTCACCGAGATTGCAAATTATTTATTAAGTTAGAGGACACCAACTCATTACTTTTTAGTCATTTCTTTGCAATGCTATGGTTATGCTATAATGTGAAAACACGTTTGTCGATCATTGGATTTTTTTTTTCTTCGCATGTTCCAATCGTCGACAAAACGAAACGTTTTTTTTTTTAAATTAATTTGTGCAGCTTAATTTATCGTTTAAGTACCTAAGAACTACTTGCATTTAATTAGTCAAACTGTTTCCAATGATCGACGGCCGTGGCGATCATTGGGTATTCCATATGTTGCAGTAATTGACATGTAGATATTCTATTTTGCAGGAAGGGAACCTAAACAAATTGCACGCCCTTTCAAATGGCACAGGCGATAGTAGCAGTCAGAAAAGGTGAAAATTGCGACTGCAGCAAATAAATTTGGTATAAGTACCGAATTTTATCATGTAAGGCGATTACATGATAAAATTTCTGGTAATACTCCAATTAGAATGTTCTATGGGCCCTAATACATATTTGTCGGCGGAAGAGGAGGCTACGAGTATTTTAGAAAAAGAGATACTTGAAATGGCTGAAAAGCACATTCTCATTACTAGAGATGAGTTGCTTGATAGCTTGCAACGTTGCAACGCATCACTGACCAAAAAAAGACAACCCCTTTTACCGACACTAAGCCAGGTAGAAATGGTACAATCTTTTTCTAAACAGACATCCTACACTGTATGAGAGACAAAATCACTCAATCACTGATAATTGTATTAGGAATGGATTTCGTGCTGGTGGGTTGTAACTTGTACCCTTTGGGCCAGACTTCTTCGATGTGACTAAAATAAAATCTCGACAAAAACCGTAGGTTTCAACAGAACAGATACTCTTTTTTAATTAAATTAAGTACCTGGAAAAAAGAAATAGTGGCAAAATTAGAAATCAGAAAAGCTGCCGATCTTCAACGAACTGTTCTATAAAGGCAGGGATGAATTAAGCTCTCGATTAAATGAAGAAGACCTGTCGTACATAATATGGGCTAGTAATAAACAAACAGTTGAACGTTCAGGACATGTTAATGAACCATCTTCGTCCGCCCAGTTATTAGTTGAAATCCCGAATCCTCAAGCAATCGAAGCTGCTCTTCTAGTTACAAATACAGGGACTGATAACATGTCAATTCAAGCAGAACTGACACCACTACAACAAACTGAGCTTGACCGATTTGACAGTCAAATAGATCGCGATTATCTATACCATCAAAAGAAATTACACTATCAAATAATTCTGCTTTGAATATATTGACAACCTAACCTAACCTAACTGCCGATCAAGAATCCAGAGAAAATCCGAATACGCTATTGATTTTTGATAGGCCAAGTTGTTCCAACTTAACAGATCCGATAGCTTTAACTTCCTGCTCTTCAACATTTAGCTTAAACGTTGCCACAGAAATTATATCTTCAAAAGAGACGACCAGACCAAAACCCAAAGAAAAGTCCAATGATGCATTGATTGTTAAAGGAGTCAAGTTCTTCCAAAAAAGCAAGAGGTCCAATTCTGATAGCTTCAACTTCTTCAACATGTAGCCAAAGTGCGGCAGAAAAAACACCTTCAAAAGAGTTGATAAGACCTGAGATATCAAAAAAATATTCAAAAGAAAGTGGGAAGTAAGTAGGTACATCTTTTATTCCATCGCCATTTAAACGGAATTTATTTTGTCCCGAAGAAAATGATGCAAAGAAAGAGAAAAAAATCCTTTTGCTATCACAAGTCCACTAAGGAGAAGAAATACAAAGGAAAAATATAAAAAGAGAAACAAAAGGAAATCCGGTAAATACGCGATGGCACACCGGTGTTCCGCTCGGCGTACGCGGTTTCAATCTCTATTATCTATATCTAAGGGCTAAAGCCAAGTAAAGAGAAGAAAGAAAGCAATTAAAACTGAGAGATATAGAAAATAAAAAGCAGAAAAAAAATACAACAAAATTCAGATTCGTCGAACGAACGAAATCTAACGAATCTGCACGAAATCTAACTTAAAGAGATGTATTGATGATTTTTATGGTTAAAATTATGTAAATTCGTGTTTTATTGTCGCGCATCATATTTTGATCAAAATACAACCTGACACGGACCTGCAAATTGCATAAAACGCAAGAAAATTTGAATTTCGCGGGCTACTACCAGCATCCGCCCTAAGAAGAAACAATTAGCGATATCAACCAAAAATTTTTTTTTAAATTAATTATTATTATTTTTAAAGTTGACATTGAATAATATTGTATTTTTTTTTATGTGTTGTATTGGTAATTTTTAAATTGTAATTGTATGTGTATTTGTGTTTTTTATATTTTTACTATGTAAAATTATTTCAAACACAATGTAAATTGTTAATGAATAAATTGAATTGAATTAAATCTTTTTGGATGCGTAAGATATATGCGTTCACACACCAAATAAAATAAAATTAGGTTTTTCATGTCGTTGTTATCAAAGTAAACCCGTACCTACTTAATATCAAAGTAGCCCCATTTTACTAAGTATTGAAAATGATTGCACCTCTTTTTGTGAACCTCAAATAATTCGTATTGTGGGGTCCAAAAAATACTAAATAGCCAAGTAATTGCGACTAACTGTTAGAAAAAGTGAGAAAATTAAAAAGAGGCTCAATCATTTTAAAAGAAGTGTGCATCAACAAGTTTTTATAGGATTAGTTAAATATTATTATTATTTTCTCTTATACAAAAAAGGCATAATTTTCTAATATGTATGTATAGGTAAGTAATACGGGGGTATATGGGGGTAGGAAAAATGTGTAATAGAATCAAAAGAAAATATTTACAAAAAAAAAAAAAACAGTGCATTATGTAGGGGTACTAATTCTACAAAACTTTAAATGTAAGTAAAGCAGTACTTATTATAACTTAAGTACAAAAATAAATATAAAAAGAACTAAATTGTTATTATTCACAATGATAAACTTCAAGTAAAAAACTATGAACTAAGTTTTTCTTGTTTGTGTGCACGAAAATGATGAGAATACAGATTCAATTCAACCAACATATTTTACTATTATTACCTATTGAATAACCAGCTGACCTGACAGACTTTGTTGTGACCTTTCATACAAAATTCCCAAAAGGATGTTTAGTTTTTCCTGAATTTGAACATTTCCTGGGAAACTTCCAAATTTTTTTTTTTTTTAAACTAAATCAGACGCACATTTTAAAACAAGTACTTAGTCAAATCGGTCCAGCCGCTCTCACATGATGCACTTACCAACAAACAACATTTAATTTTTATTATAAATACATAATTATATGTAAGTATTAAATAATACTTTTATTTGTGCAAGGGATTGAAAAAAATAGATTGCTTATTATACTTTGATTACATTGTAGTATTAATGTTAATAAAAATTTATAAAATAATTAATTAATATTTTTTTTTATTAATATTAATGAGAGTATTTTTACTGCAGCATATTTAGCCTGTAATACATATGCCTGCAACTTTAGAGAAGCTACAAAAACAACTGTTGGGTCGATTGAAGCTACGCTTGCCGCGGTTGGTTAGTGGATTGGTGACCATCTATTATATTCGAGGACCCTCCATGCCTCGGAAAACACGTAAAGCCGTTGGTCCCTGCCGTCTTTGGTAGACCTTTGACAGTCGTTATAGGTAGTCTGAAGCCCAAAACTATGACAACTAGTGTTACCATGGGGTATTGTGTTACCCAGTAACTGGGTTGTGGTCTCATGGAGGAAGTTGTTCAGTTAGATGGTACCACAACCTTAATTTTCGACATTCCTTGCTGAGACACATTGTATACAATCATATACTTAGTCAGTTACAGAATTATCTGTGATGAAAATGTATGCAAATAGAATGCCAATTACAAATTGAGTGCTTTGATTTGATTATTTGAATACTTCAATCAATGTACATAGCCTTTTCCCAACTATGTTGGGGTCGGCTTCTTGTCTAACCCGATGCAGCTTAATACCAGTATTTTACATGAAGCGACTGCCTATCTGACCTCCACAACCCAGTAACTGGGTAATACAATATCCCTTGATAAGACTGGTTGTCAGACTTTTGGGATTCTGACGACCCATAACGACTGTCAAAAATCCACGAATGACGTGCTTTCCGAGGCACGGAGGAGTCTCGATACGTAAAGATGGTGACCCACCCATGGATCAACACCGGCAAGCGTAGCTTAACCTGACGGATCAACCCGTGAGGCTGTGAGACTTAGCCACAAGCTCCATTTGAATATTTAAACCTGAAATTCTAATTTTAAATCACCTTTTCCCTTTAGTGAGTAATTGCGTAAGAATTTAACCTGAACTGTGTTTGTTTACAGTTTCCTCACAAACAGGTTGTTTATTAGCAGTCCCAGTGTATTGCTACCATAATATTATTATTATTATAGTTTAAATAGTGTAAAAAGGCACATATTGGTTTTCTTTAGCATAGTAATCCCTTGCACAAATCAAAGATTATTATTAGAATCAGTTCTTTTTGAATTAGTACAATGTTTTTGTAAATTAATGCTTTGAAGCACTATACGGCCATAGCAGTAATAACAATTAAACTTCTATTGTGTCTTGTTTGTGTCCTTCAATGAGTTAAAGTATTGATTCCTTATTAACATTGTGAATTAGCAGTTTTATAGGAGAGAAAGTTAAAATGTGGATCAAATACAAATTCTCAATTTATCTGTATTATAAAGTCATCTGATTTGAAAATTGTTTATCTCTCATATTATTAAGTTATAATAACATCGACATTTCTTTAACAAAGTATGCTTATTATCAAATAAAGTCACTTTTTGTGTCTATCCGTGTGGCCACATTGTTCTTCTAAACTATGCAATGGATTTAGATGCGGTTTTCACCATAATTTAGAGAGTATTCCGGAAGGTTTAATGTATAATACATTAATATTAACTTATTTGGAAACCTTCATGTTTTGTCAAGTATTAAAAACTGTGCAAAGCAGGTAGCATAGTATTATACATATAAACCTTCCAGAATAAATTTTCTAAGCAACTATGAAAACTGCATCAAAATCCGTTGTGAAGTTTCGAAGAACAATGTGGTCACACAGACAGACACGAAAAGCGACTATATTAAAAGATTATGTATAGATTTTGGTAAGGCAGTTTTGCTTTAGCAAACAATATCAGAAGCAAGTTTCTTCTTATAACTCTTCATAAGCTGGAACGTAGATCCACATGAGACATGAAAGGCTTTTTAATTGTTTTTTGTAATTACTGGTATACAAAAGGTAAACATTTTAACCGCCTGACTTCATATCAGTTGTCCCCAGCGCCCGACACCGTAAATTGAAAAATGTTTTTAATAGAATACCGTAACGAAATAAAAAAAGCAGATTATAGGAGCTGTGGTATTTGAATGTATACAACTCTGGCAAAATTGACACGAAAATATTTGTTGGATTAATCCGACATAAGCGGTTAAACGGTTAATAAGTATTTTATCCACTTTCTTACTGAAATTGGGATTTCCAGTAGTTTGGTATTTTCAGTTTGGGATTGGGATTTTAGCAATGTTTACAGGGATTGGCTATTCAAATTATTAGCAGTAATTTTCCAAGTACTTGTGTATAATGTGACCAAAAGGACAGAGTACATAGTATTATACCCAGCAACATGGTAGGAAATGTAAACATAGCTTTGAAAGTTTGTTCAACATTCTTCTAGCTACAACAACTCTACCATAGAAATACAACATTATTATTAATTACAATAACTAAGTATTTACATAGAATCTACACTCAAAATTGTATATGAAATCTTTCATCCATCCAACTTCAATAAACTTAATCTAACAAAATTTTCCTAAAAAATCATAATTTCTTATGAATCCTGGCTAAATGACTCCGCAATGACTCCTCAGCTTTAAACTTCAAAGAGCACAGATCACATTGAAAAGTTACATTCTTAAATGTATGTTTATTATTAACATGCTTGGCTAAGCCCTCTTTACTTGTAAACTTTTTTTGACACTTGTAGCACGAATTTTCTTGTAGAAGCTGCTTCAGTTTTAAATGGCGACGTAAACAGTACCTGGACTTGAATGTGATCGCACAGCTCTCGCATTTTGACTTCGATTTCATTTGATGGTGAGTTTGACAATGGAGGTCTAAGTTGCACTTCTTGTTAAAGACGATTTGACACTCATTGCACTCAAATGTCGCTGCCTTCTGCTGGATCTCGTGGTTAGAAGTCATGTGGCGAAAATATTGACTGTTCTGAGTAAACTTCAAGCGGCAATACTGACAAGAGTAAATATATTTTCGATCGTCAAAAATCGAAACTGGGTCGTCAGTTTTTCGTGTTTTTAAGGCAGGTCTCGTGATTCTGATCCTTGGGCCGGTTCTCACAGGTTTTTTATTCATAACTATGCCGATTTAACAAGCTTTCATAATATAATTGGACGAAGTTTTACTAGATTTTCTAAATTTAACACGTAGGCAGACACTTGTTAAGATTTTTCTCACGGACACTTTGTAGTTCGAATTACACTGAAATCTGTATTGTATGCTAATTAATGTGTATTTCGGTTATAAATTATGTAACACTAGTAAATATTTGAGCATTTTATGTATTATTTTTCATAAATTCGATGTAACCACAATTTTGGACGTCAAAACGTAAGTTTGGTTGGTGTGCGTTTTGAAACTTCACTGCGGGAAACTTTCACTTTAATGTTTGAAAAAAAGTTATGAAATTGACAGAAAACTTTGAAAAACTTTGAGTTTGCTGATTACAGACACTTTCGAAGATTACTTCATTTAATCCTAAAATTCCTAAATTGGTATGAAAATTTACCTAGTGATTTAAAAATTAATATGAATGTCAATAATTTCGTTTATTGCACATCCAGGTTTTTAAACGTGCATCATTACCATGAGTCATGCGAGGGTAAATTAAAACAATAAAATCCAAAACAATGAAAATGATAAAGGCCCGAAAGGATTATTAATTTCTTTGTTGTTGGTTGTGCCGTCTTGAAAGATTGCTAAAATAAAATCAGCGACATCTGGCGATTGAAGGAACAAATTATTGTAGCAAAATGTCTATGAAGGATCAGAGGATGGATAGATCAGATGGATGGGATGGTATGAAAGAAATTAGGTCTAGAAAAGGAGTGACTACTGAGACGACGATTAATAGAGAATTAGGGAAGAAAAAGACATAAATTTCGCCGGCCCTAAATAAATTGGGTTATGGGCAAGAGAAAACAACGTGTTGTTTAAGATAAGATAGGAATAGGTAGTTACCTACCTTTTTGGTGCGGGGTCTTTCGTCTTGAAACTCTTGACTGGGACTAATCAGTCGCTTCCAACGACAAATACGTTATGAGATGACTAACAGAAAAACCCATTAGGTATGTAATTCTTTCTCGTTGTATAAGTTATACAACGAGAAAGAATTACATACCTAATGGGTTAAGTAAGTATTTACCTACCTGTATAGTTATTAGTGTGTTAAATGTTAAAGGTATTTTTTCAATACCTAGGTACCTACGTCTGTCGGCTGCACTAAACCTAGAGTCTGGGATCTCTCCTGAGTTATACAGTATAACTCAGGAGAGATCCCAGACTCTAGGTTTAGTGCAGCCGACAGACGTAGGTACCTAGGTATTGAAAAAATACCTTTAACATTTAACACACTAATAACTATACAGGTAGGTAAATACTTACTTATATAGGGTCCGATTCAAATAGATGGACAGGGTGTTCTACCCATGAATATGAACAACTCTAAAATCGCGAAAAAAAAATTCAGTACATTTTATGTACACCAAATTCGTCAAAGTGTAGGGAGCAGGTGTTTTTTTTTTGCGATTTCAGGTTTGGTCCCATAGTAGAAGTTGTTCTTATTCCTGGGTAGGTAGGGTCACCCTGTAAAATTTGTCCACCCATTTTAATGGGAACTTAAATCATTACTTGTCCTGACTGACTGATTCATCAACGCAGAGCCTAAACCGCTGGGGCTACAAAATTTAAATTTTGCGCACGGCCACAGAATAGGTAGGTACCGTACCCCCTCGCTTCCTTGCTTGTGGCTTCCTTTTATGAGCAGTGGTGGTCCAGTGGTAACGGCCCCGACTTAGAGTTCAGGTCGTGGGTTCGAACCCAGACAGGCGCTTTACTTTGTGTAAATAATTTCATCACCACTGCTCTCAAAACGGTGAAGGAAAATATCGTGACCAAACCAGAACCCGTGCCCGGAGGACACGGTGGAGCATACAGTGTAGGTCTGCCCGGCTTGGGCAGAGCACCGCCGTGTTCTCACGGAGGCGATCGGCGGCGGCGATCTCTCGCGTCCGAGCCTGATTCAGGCCATGGTGCGGAACGAGAGTGCATGGGAGGCCGTCACCTCCTTCTGCGAAGCAGTGATGCTCGCGAAGGAGGAGGCGGAACGCGTGAGGGAGAGGCAGCCTCACGCCCTCAGTCGCCGCAGGAGACGCCCTGGGCGGCGGGAATTGCGTGGCGATTTTCGGCCACCGTAGGCGCGGGCCTGCGGACGGTGAGTAGCGGGTAGCTCGCCGTCCGGTAAGGACCAGGCCCGAGTCGACGGCGCGTTGTGTTCCACGCGCGCCTCAAAGAGATGTCAGCAAGTGATGGGGTCCAATAGGGCCGACGCCGCTGGGGTCGCGGGTTGTTTTAAGAAGATACCGTGGCCCTGGCATAGGCAACTGAAGGAACACGGGTGGGTTTTAGTCAGTAAAAGTCTGACACGCCCTTCCGCTCCACCCAGAGCGGGAGAAGTTATTTGATGATTTCCCACCCTCAAAAAAAAAAAAAAAAAAAGGTCGTGGGTTCGAATCCAGACAGGCGCTTTACTTTGTTTAAATAATTTCTTCACCACTGCTCGAACTGCGAAAATATCGTACCAGAATGTCCTAGAAGCAAAAATTCGAAAACATGTGACATCTATCAACCCGCACTGGACCCGCGTAGTAAGTATCACACTTATAAAGGCGAAAGTTTGTGAGTGTGTGTGTGTGTGTGTGTGTATGTTTGTTACTTCTTCACGCTCAAACGGCTGGACCGATTTGGATGTTTGGTATGTAGATAGCTTATACCCTGGATTAACACAGATGCTACTTTTTATCCCGGTCTACGCGGGTGAAACTGCGGGGCGCAGCTATAATAAATTACTCCCTCTCACACTCGCAGAGCATTTCTAATGTAGGGAGCACTAAGAAGAGGTTTTTGGAAATTTGACCTTTAGGGGGGTGAAAAAGCCGCTGGGGTCGCGGGTTGTTTGAAGAAGATACCGCGGCCCTGGCATAGGCAACTGAAGGAACACGGGTGGGTTTTAGTCAGTAAAAGTCTGACACGCCCTTCCGCTCCACCCAGAGCGGGAGAAGTTATTTGATGATTTCCCACCATAAAAAAAAAAAAAAAAAAAGGGGGTGAAAAGGGGATTTTGTTTGTATGAAGCACCTTAGTGAAGCTGTTGAGTTAAACTTGGCACGAATACTTTTTCAAGTACATTATGAAGTTTGTCATTTTTGGTTTTTCTAAACTACACCTTAAATAGGAATTAGGTGGTGTCTTTGTATTGAAGAATTTTAGCGGTCCGATTAACTCGAAACTTAGTATTTATACTTAGGACCGAAAATTATAAAGAATAACTTGTATCAGGATTTTTTGAAAATCTACACCTCACGAGATACTAAATAAAATACGAAATCCACGCGGACGAAGTCGCGCAGGAAAATAAGTACCTACATAATCTCGCGCCTTTTTGCACATGGGGTAGGTAGAAACTAGAGAACGCCATATCTACCTGTTGCGATTTTCCTAACTATAACGTAAAGATAGCTATACCTATCAATCTGCCTAGCCTTTTCCCTTATTTGTTCGAAAGGGTATACTTCCCAAGTGGTCCCATGATCATCAACTCAGGATCTGACGATGGGATCCCATGGAAATCGAGGGAAACCCTCAAATTTTATGGGCACACCTATATCGATTTCGGTATTTTTTATAGTACCTAACTCGTGCATTTGCTCTCGGAAAGTACCATTCGGTGAACTGGAACTGATGATAAAGACCACAGAGGGCCATCGGAAATACTCAATTATATCTAAGGTAGCGATTCGATTACTTTAATATGGTTTATGCTCGTCAAAATGCATAATGGTGATGGTGACTTCACCATGAGCTCCAGTTCTTCTGGTCTTACTAGGAGAACTCCTCAACAATTAACGTCCCTGCATCGGGAAAAGCAATATTTTGTAAAACGTGATGAGCAGTTGACATTGGGTTATTGTAACTTAGATAAATTACAAACTGAACCACTAAAAAGTGAAAAATAAAAACTTTTTTACACAAAAAAACCGACTTCCAAAAAAAACACTACAAAGTGAAAAATAACTTTAATTTCGGAAGTCGGTGGCAAAAAACTAAAATACAGATCCAAAGACACCGACTTCCGAAATTAAAGTTATTTTTCACATTGTAGTGTTTTTTTTGGAAGTCGGTTTTTTTTTGTAAAAAAGTTTTTTGAATTAGGTAAGTATATTTTTACAAGCAGTAGGTACAACCCGAATTGATTGTCAAATTCTAAATTAACGCGAGCGAAGCCGCGGGAAAAAGCTAGTCTTACATAAAGAAGGTTTACTCCTTTGCTTCGTTTACGATCAAAATTAGATTTTTTGCTTTGTCGTAATATATGATTGTAGGTAATATTATATGATTGTAGGTAATATTATATGATTGTAGGTAATATTATATGATTGTAGGTAATATTATGACACTAGTGCTAATACTATAAAGGCGAACGTTTGTGACTGTGTGAGTGTGTTTGTATGTTTGTTACTTCTTCACTCTCAAACTGGACCGATTTAGATGAAATTTGCTACCTATGTAAATAGCTTATACCTTGAAGTAACTTAAAGGCTACTTAAAAAGTAGCCTTTAAGTCGGTCTACGCGGGTGAAACAGCGGGGCGCGGCTAGTTGTTCCATAATTACATAATGAATTAATTATCGAGATCCTCGCTGATAATTATTAAGTAATACCTATTGATTTTAATATTGATAACAACACTCATTCTAATGTCACGTACTAATTTTAACTTGTTCTTTTTAGAGTTCCGTATGATTTATTGAAATGGTCAAACTTGAGTTCGATTCTTGACTAGTCTTAAAAAAAATTTTACAAAAAAAAACGACTTCCAAAAAAAACACTAACTACAAAGTGAAAAATAACTTTAACTTCGGAAGTCGGTGTCTATGGATCTGTATTTTCGTTTTTTGCCACCGACTTCCGAAATTAAAGTTATTTTTACTTTGTAGGTAGTGTTTTTTTTGGAGGTCGGTTTTTTTTTTTTGTAAAAAAGTTTTTACTTTACACTTTTTAGTGGGTCAGTTTGTAATTTATCTAAGTTACAATAACCCAATGTCAACTGCTCATCACGTTTTACAAAATATTGCTTTTCCCGATGCTGGAACTTTAATTGTTGAGGAGTTCTCCTAATAAGAACCTGGAGAACTGGAGCTCATGGTGAAGTCACCATTACATGCATTTTTATGCATTTTGACGAGCACAAAACATATTAAAGTAATCGAATCGCAACCTGTGATAAAATAAATAATAGATATAATTGAGTATTTTCGATGGCCATCTGTGGTCTTCATCAACCGTTCCAGTTCACCAAATGGTACTTTCCGAGAGTAAATGCACGAGTTACAAAAAAAAATACCGAAATCATTATAGGTGTGCCCATAAAATTTGAGGATTTCCCTCGATTTCCATCATCAGATCCTGACTTGATGATCATGGGACCACTTGAGAAGTATACCTACCCTTTCGAACAAAAAAAGAAAAATCCAAATCGGTCCAGCCATTTTCGGGTAATCGGGGAACATACATAAAAAAAAATGTTCCGACGAATTGAGAAGCTCCTCCTTTTTGAAGTCGGTTAAAAATAAATGTTAAAGAGTGGACCCATGCAAGGCCGTAATACTTTACGGCAGTTAGTGGTAGTCGAACTCAAGGCCATGCCGGCCGCGTTATTGTAACCGTTGAGCTGTGCCTGTAGGTAGTCTATATTGTCGTTTAAAATTTTATTTTCCTAATAGGTACCTACCATAAATTATTGATACCGGACTCCTTTAATAAAGATTAGTCCTTGGCAGCTCTGGACAGAGAGAGGTGGAAAGAGAGTAGTTAGGGAGAGCCTGGGCAGTGGGACAATAATGGCAAAGAAAAATACCATGATACCAGTCAGTGGTAGCCCAGTGGTAACGGCCCCGACTTACGAGTTGTAGGTCGTGGGTTCGAACCCTGTCAGGCACGGTCAGTGGATACGAAACGGGGCACTATGAAAAATTAGCAGGACGACGGAGCCCCGCTTCGCGGGCCTCCTATTTCTGTCTGCAGGGTTTAAAGGAACCTAACCAACCAAACCTCGGGGTGCCCAAATTTTGACCTTGACCTCAAGGTCGATGACTCTGAGGTCAAGGTCAGTGACCTTGAGGTGTCCCATGATGTTCCCCCACCCTATTACTCCCACATCCCACCCGATCCCGAATTTTTCTAAGTCTTTTTTTCATAGTGCCCCGTTACCTACACTCCAACCGGAATATGGCCCACTCCCTCTCGCAGAGAGGAGGGCTGAGTCCCAGCAGTGGGAACGTTATAGGATGACGCGAATACCATGACTACCTACTGAAAGACTCTGGTTTCCAGCTGCTGGCTATGGGAGGCTGGTTATTTGGCCTATAACTGCGTCCTGTGGCACTTCAAACACTCAAACTTCAAAAACTTCAAATTTTAATTTAATGATCTATGGTGGATAAAAAATCGTGAAATCGGAAAGAATAAGCGTTGTAATCATGTTTACCCGGATAGCAGCTATGTGTTATTATTAAAATCTAACAAAATAGAAGTACTAGGACTAATAGGTATCATGTTTATGCAATGTAATGCCATCCTTTTAGCTAGGTGTTTAACAAAGAGATTGTTAAGTAATAAGTACCTATGTCTTTGGTGTTTAAGAAATTTTGGTCAAGCATGGTCAAGTTTCTAACAACCTAAAATCAAACCTATACTACAGAACCTTAGCTGTCCTTTATCAGCTCACTCAATAACTCCATGCTATCAAAATTACATATAAATTAATATTAAATGCTGCAAGGCTGCAATAATAAAATTATGTAACAACAGCTGTATAAAAGGCGCCATCTTTAAATCGAAATATAGTTCTAAGTTATTTATTGAAGGGCCAAGGAAATGGCTTACAGCCTAGTCTCATTCAGCCTTTTTATTTTATTAATCGGTTTTAGCCAAGTTCTAGGCATAGACAAAACTAAGATTGTGAAAACTAAGCAAGGAAAAGTTAAAGGATACTTGGCTTCCAATGAATTGTACTATGAATATTGTGGAATTAAATATGCTGTTATCAAAAATAGATATCAGGTGAGTTAATTTATGTTTTTTATATCGTGTTGGTAGTTGTCGTGCGTATCAGGCAGCTTCTTCTAAGAAATTAAACGTGCGGACGAATGATGGATTGCTCATTCAGATAACGAGATAATAGACTCTACACTGCATTCTTTCTTCGTTCACACGTACACACGGTTACACATCAAGCTTTATGTACATTTCCAGTTTACACTGACCTCTCACTGTAAGGAAATCTATACAATGCGAGATCAGTTTATACTGGAAAAATAACTGGTAAGTAGTGACTATTCGAACATCGTGAAATAGGACCTTAGTGTGTGGACCTACGGGCTATTGTATTTCTATGTCAAATTAAGTTTTTCATCCGACTACTCTTTGTTTCAAAGTTGGACACTTCATCATTACACTATTGTTGGTAATTAACCATTTAATTAAACATTTCAATAAAATTCTTCCACAGGCACCTGAAGAACCGCCATCACATAAAGGAATCTTCAACGCAGATAACCGCTTAGTCTTATGTCCCCAATTCCCTGCCAACGACCCCCTCTCAGCCCCCAGCGAAAATGAAGACTGCCTCGTCCTCAACGTTTACGCCCCCAACTCTTATAACACCACCTTACCAGTCATGGTCTTCCTTCATGGTGGGGACTTTGGCGTTGGCAGCAGCTCCCCAGTCTTCTACGGCCCCCATTACTTGGTAAGTCATGGGGTCATTGTCGTTTCGGTGAACTACAGGCTAAATGCTCTCGGGTTCCTGAACTTGGGTATAAAGGAAGCCCCAGGGAATGCTGGTTTGAAAGATATTAGAGCAGCTTTGAGATGGATTAAGGATAACATCAAAAAATTTGGAGGTGACGAAGATAATGTGACTGTCTTTGGGCATGGCAGCGGTGGAGTTTCAGCTATTTATCTGACTCTTTCTGAATCATGCAATGGACTATTCAACAGAATTATTTCTGAGAGTGGAAGTCTGTTTACTCCAAAATCTTTTGATGCGAACCCTCTAGCTACTGCTTCTCAAGTTGCTAAATCTCTTGGAGTAAAAACTGTAGATCCTGAAGAATTGTTAAACATTTATACTGATGTACCAATTAACAAGCTAGAAGAAGCGATTGGAAATCAAATGAACTGCAAATCTGTATTTTTACCTTCAGTAGAAGAATATTTAGATGACGACCCCTTCTTATGTGATACACCTTTTAATATCTTGACTTCTGAATCTTTTAATGCAGCACCAGCTATATTTGGCTTAAACACTGTTGAAGGACTAACTTCCACCTTAGATTACTACACTATCACCAGTCAAATGGACAGAATAAAGAACGAAGACTTCACAGTCCTGGATCAAAGAAGTTTCAACGTTACAAAAGAAGAAAAGAATGAAGTCAGAGAGATTTTAAAAGATACTTATTTTGCCAACATAAGTTCTGAAGAAAATGTTATCGGTGGCTTGATTAATCTGAATTCAGATTTCGCATACGTTGGTCCAATGTCGCTTTTTGTTGAAATGTACACGAATAATTCTGATGTTGATGTGTACCAGTATATTTTCAATCATATGGGGTACAGGAATCTGGGAAGGTTGTTGACTAATACTAGTTTGTCTGCTACGACAAATATGGATGAATTGTTCTATCTGTTTGAGCTTGAAAGATTGCCTTTGCCAATGAGCGAAGATGATGCAAGGATCGTGACGTTTATGACAATGATGTGGACAAATTTTGCTAAATATGGGTAAGTTCTTTTGCTTTTCATTACTTATGGCATTGCCAGAATTCGTTTTGACATTAGCAGCAGTAGCCCAGCTGTTAGGGCGTGGATAGGCAAGCGTGAGGTTGAGGGTGTGAAACTGTGAACCCCTCGTGTAGCGTCAATTTCAAACCATTCTATCATTACGATCGATCAAGTTATGCTACGCTTGCCGCGGTTGGTACGTGGATGGGTGATATGTTTACATACCAAGACCCGTGCTCGGAAAGTACGTTAAGCCGTTGCTCCCGGCTATCATTCGTAGATCTTTTGCCAAATAGGCAGTCGCTCCATGTAAATTACTGGTATTCAGCTGCATCCGGTTTGACTGGAAGCCAACCCGAATAAAGTTGGGAAAAGGCTAGGCAGATGATGATCTATCACAAGCATATTTGGCTTAGTTAGTATGGTGGCGTTTAGAGAAATAGCAAATCACGCACTATTAGTATTTTTCTAAGAGACACAGTTTTAATAGGTATTGTTTAACATGCAACTTTTTGATGATTTACCAGATCCCTTTAAGACGCTTGGCGGTGCTTTCATCAGCCTAACACTCCACTCTTAGACATGGTCCATTCAAACACGCCTAGTGGAATTCGCTAATAACCAATTCGCCAGAACCACCTTGTGTAAACTTTATCATAATTATTGTTTTTCTTTCAGTTCACCAACTCCAGAAGCAGCCAATGGTGAATGGTTACCATACCCCCATAACCTGGCCATCACTTTAGAACCCCAATACGTCGCACCGTTGACCCCAGAACGAGCTTACTTTTGGCGCTCTCTCTATTACAAATATGGCGCCGAAATTGAGCGGGAAAACTGACAGTTGCGTCATTGTTTATGGTAGGCGGGAATTTTGTTTTTAGTGAAGAATTTTATTGAAAATGGTGTAATTAAATTAAATACCTAATTAATATAAGTATAAACCTTTGTATAAAAGAACCTGGAGGATCAACAGAGACAAGCATAGAGCGGGAATTCAATTAAAAATATGCACATCAATCGTGTCCATCAAAAAAAGTGATTATTATTCTAAATTATAAGACTACGTTGAAGATAAGGAAATTTGGCAATAATTCCTTCTGCACATGCGGCTTCTCTGGTAACTCATTATGGCATAATTATGTAAGTGTCTATTAGCTGCTCCCGAATTACGATATTATATTTTTATTTTTACATTCTTCCTTGACATAATCAATTAATCATCTCATTATTTGACATTATATACCAATTTATATAAGTACCTACAATTCTAATTTCAACGCTTTTGTGGACATGGTATTTATTCAGATTTGTTACTGTAGTTGTAATGGTAATTATGTCATTTAGTTTATATAGATTTTTATATTTATTATATTTAACTTATACTTTTTATATATAGGGTGACTGGTAATTAGTGACCGATACTTAAACACATGATTATAGTCATGATAACAAACAACTTTTAGTTCATGAGCACAATCATGTGTTTAGGTATCGGTCACTAATTACCAATCACCCTATATACGATTTTCTATTTTGTGAATGTAAGAACGTTATATTTATGGATATTAAACTGTAGATTTGTTGACTATTTTGTATTTTATTCAGTACCTTGTTGAAATGCCTACGCTGTCCTCCCATCTCCCATACCTATGTATAAACACTGAATGTTATTTGAATATATCGTAAAGTCAATTATTTTTAAAAGATTAACCGTGGAGTTTCTTGCCGGCTCTTCTCCATATGAGACGACCAATAAAATTGGAACAGTGCACCTTACTTCTGATGTTTCCTATGTGCCCATGTAGGTTTATGAGAGATAAAAAAGAAAACAAAAGACAACTTGGATATGAGGCTTTTGCTTACATTGCATAGAGTCTGGCACACGAAACATGATCCTGAAAAATAGCGGCAAATTCAAAAATCTAGCTCTGGTATCACTGCGTATAATAGGTAAATACATTTTGATACTTGAAATACATCATGGATTAATGGACAAATATTATTGTCCTTTTACATCATACAATTTTTAACGGCTCAACCAATTTTGATCTCGATTTTTTGAATTTGCCGCTATTTTCCAGGCTCATGTTTCGTGTGCCAGACTCTAACTGTGTGCAACTTTTTCATTCTTTATTATTTTATTTTTCTATTGTGTGTTTTATCTGTGCAGAATAAACACTTTTTCTTTATTTTTTTTATAAAATATTTGATTTTGAATTAAATAAAAACAAAACTGTTCTCTACGATCACTTTTATTAGAAATTCTACGCAAAAATATTAAAATACATATTATACATTCCTTGTGCAAATCTTAAAATACATCCTAGAAATACAATAATACAAAATGTTACTTTTAACAAGTTTAAAAATATTTTCTTACATTTATGATTACAGATTACTTACGTTTAATAATCTTGGGGTCTGTTGTAAGTGAATTGAATATCTATTACTGCACCCTAAGCCGACGCCGACGTTCGCAAGGACGTAAAAATATCGCGGCGGGATTTTATCGCGCACTGGATTTTCAACTCTCGGTGTTGAGCCGAGCATTGAGAATCCAACGGAACAACAACAGAATGCATCCCAGAGCGTCGAAAAACACACTGTTAGATTTTCAACTCTCGGAGCTAAGCAGAGCGTAGAAACAGAATTTTAATAATTAGAATCAGCAATACAACTCCATAACGACGCCTTAGAGTGAAAAAACCTCGTAAGTGTAAAAGAAGTAACTTTTCAGGAGGAAGAAAAAACTGCGCGATGTGAAATTTTTCTACGGCGTCTTTTATGTTTTTTTATCAATTAATGTGGAAATTTAACCCGCTTTTATATCGAGAACTGTTCGATTCTATATGATTGTCCGAAATGCATAAAATGCTACTTACGAGGTATTAGTACAAAAAACTTGACCTAAAGCATACAAATACTAGGTACTGTCATAGATGGCGCTACGAGTATCGAATGAACAAATTAGTCGGATCAGGATGTGCGTTGCGAGGTTTTCCTCCTAGAAACGCAATAAAATAAATTTCACCAAAAATGCATTCCCGAGGTTTTCACTCTAAGGCGACGATAAGTTAGAATTGAACTCAAATCTAGCGATCATGAGGTTTGAGGTCAATGGGGCCGGCAACTGTCAAAGTGTCGCTAGTAGCGCTCAGACCAATATAATAACAAAGCAGTTTTTGTACGGAATTTGTAGTGAATTCATAATTAGACACAATTATTGAGTAAATGCCAAGATATTGTGTACCAAATTGTAAAGAAACTAGAGGCCACCAGTTTGCTCGAGATGAGAAACTTAAAAAATTGTGGCTCAAAGCGATAAGGCGAGTAAAGTTTGAGCATAAAAGCGGGGCGAGAGTGTGTCATAAACATTTCAAGGAAAGTGACTATGAAAAGATTGGTAACAAGATTAAGTTAATGAAAATTAAGTAAATGATACAATGTTATCATACAGTAGAGTGTATCATAAGTAAACGTTCTATATACCTACCATGAAACAAACATGCAGACCATAAAATTGTAAAAATATAAATTAATCTATGAACAACAAATTCCATTCCATTAGGTCTGCTTTCTTTCCACATAAAGAGGCGCTTCTTTTTCTTCTTCTAACTCACATAATTATTTTCCAAGTGGAATACATACTGTTCTTTATCGGAAAAATGTTAAGAAATCAAGGCAAATAAGAAATCCGAAGCGCATAATTATGTTTATGTCACTTAAGGATGATGCGCAGTGGTAGCCGGCGAAATTCATTTTTTTTTGGGTTTTTTGCAATTTGCAGGTCCGTGTCTGGTTGTATCTTGATCAAAGTATGATACGCGGAAATAAAACATATGTATTTACATAATTTTAACCATAAAATCATCAATAAATCTCTCTAAGTTAGATTTCGTGCAGATTCGTTAGATTTCGTTCGTTTGACGACTGCTCGAAATCTAACTTAGAGAGATGTATTGATGATTTTTATTGTTAAAATTATGTAAATACATATGTTTTATTTCCGCGTATCATACTTTGATCAAGATACAACCAGACACGGACCTGCAAATTGCAAAAAACCCAAAAAAAAATTGAATTTCGCGGGCTACACAGGGTTCGTATAGAGGTGGCGCCATCTGAGATCAGCTTTCACTTGCCGACCCCATTCTAACTAATGAAGTTGTATTGCTGATTCTAATGATTATAATTCTGTAAAGCCATGTTAGTTACGGCCGCGAATCATATTTTAATCAACATTCAACCTGACACTGACCTGCAAATTGCAAAAAACGTAAGAAAATTTGAATTTCGCCGGCTACCTTAGCGCATCCTCCTTAACCATGCCAACTCGACTAATAATTACCTACAAGGCCAGCCAAGCTTCCCGAAAAATAATTTTAGGAACGAAAACCGGTGCTTACCTCTCATAATTTGAAAAAAGCGGCTCGTTGTTACCTACAGGCCAGCCAAGTGAGCCTGCAGCCAAGCTTCCCGAAAAGTGGTTCGTTGTTAACTTGTTACATTATTATTATTCTTATCAATGCTAGTGCATTATATCTACTGAATCGACCTATCACCATAATTTTAGTTAGGATTTCACCAATGAAACCCAACGCATCAACACTTTAACCGCGTTCAAAAGCTGTCATTGTCAATATTGCACAACTATTTTGACACTGACAGCTCTATGCTCGGACTTTTAATTAGCTGCAGTAAAATTATGCTTCATAACTGTCATTTCATTAAAAAATTATCCCATTTGACAGCGAAATGACAGTAAAAATGACATTAGAAGTGTCGGTTTACTGTAGCTAAAAATAAAAGTCCAACCATAGATGGATAGATAGTGGTTTAAAGGTGCTGAACGCGTTTAGTTTTATTGGTGAAATTCGCCCTTATTATGTATTTACCTACATTGTTTGGACCGTTCTTTATCAAAATGGGAGCAATTTCCACAGCCACCCAGTATTTTGTCTTTGGTTATAATAAGATTCCTTGCCTGCGAAATTCGAACGTAGCTAAGTTTATTATATTTACCTACTTATTTTTAAGCAAATTACATCTCTTAATCAATATAGTATTGATGAATATAAATTATTATTTAGTGGTTAACTTAGCATGAAGCACAGTATAATAATGATACAGTAGTTTATGGTCGAAACGAAGCGCTTCGAAATCTCAATCAGTACCAGTACACAACAAGTTCGAGCGCGCGGCTGTTACGGACGCATGGACACGTATATAGCTACCGAGCGATCGTAGGTAATTAATTTAAGGTCACTGCCTAGGATAAACTATTGTAGCTATATTATTCTGTGCGTGAAGTGGCACTAATATTAAGAAAGATGTGATGTACGTTTTTTGCAATTTGCAGGTCAGTGTCAGGTTATATGTTGATGAAAACATGATTAGCTGCCGTAACTAATATGGCTTTACAGAATTCTAATCATTAGAATCAGCAATACAACTCCTTAAGTTAGAATTGTCCTCAAATCTTATGATTTCATGAAATAGTCATTCAATAGGGTATTATGAACTTAGGGAGCTTTATGATGATTTTTATGATTATAATTATTCTATAATATAAATATTTGTTACGGCCGCTAATCATATTTAGATCAACATACAACCTAATACTGACTTGCAAATTGCAAAAATCGTAAGAAATTTTGAATTTCGCGGGCTACAGTATACCCGCATTTTGACAGTAATGTTTAAGTCCCATGTTATAGAGGGCGAGCCTATTGCCATCAACCGGGCACAAATCCAGACTCCGGGCTGCTACTGAGTAATTCCAGATGGAAAAACCCAATAACACTTTGCCCGACCTGCGAATCGAACCCAGGAACTCATGCGCCGCAGTATAGCGGTTGCGATCACTACACCAATAGGTATTACAATATACTAAACGCCGATGGCGTATTTTTATAAACGTCTTATCAATAATACATAATTATTTCAAATACTTTAACAACAATTTCCCATCGTAAAAATTACGTAAATAAGTAATAATTAATTACAAAATCCATTTTCATTTTTAACTTTTACATGTTTTCCAAATCCAAAAAGCCCAATATCCAAACTCTCCAACCAGAGACAACAAGATTTAACGCAAAGGTACAAACCCTTGCAGCCTTCAACTCGAGCTGTCAGTGTCACTGTCACTAGAGTCGTGCTTCTTTTTGTTTCTTTTTTTGTCTCTATGCCTGTCATCGTGTTTATCTCTATGCCTAGGACTTCTTTTCGGGCTGTCCCTTCGCACCCGATGATGTCAAATGCCTGAGTCGTCGGTCGTGTGATGAACGTTATTCAAGGATTCTTCTGAACTCTCTGATTTTTGCTTTTTCTTGCTCCTGGAATTAGAATTCTTGGTGTTACTTTCAAGTAGGTACCTATAATACTTATTTAAAACTAGTTTTTGCCCGCGGATTCGCCAAGTTCGCGATTTCGGAAAATATCCCACGGGAACGTAGAGTCTATCAAGCGAGTCGTGTCCATGACCATTTAGCTGATTTCTTATAATGGCAATACTATTATCTGTCAATCGGATTGTCACAACTTCTGTTCTACTAAGCTACAGCATTTTGATACTTTTAGCTCAATTATCTGATTTGTATTAATGGAAATTTAAAGAAGAATGGAAAAGTAATATATTTATTGGAAAAATGCACAGATCACACTATTAATGTAGAAAACAAAAGGATAACCGAAACGGAGTTGGAACCCTTCATCATTTTTGTGCGTAATGATACTGACAGTGCTTTCTCTTATGAAGGCATTGAATTTCTAGATTCTGATTTTAGTTCTAATTGTGACTAATAAATACCTACATTGAAATGCACTTTTTTAATTAATTCCAAAGAAATTTTTTATCTACAAAAATTCAAGTATCAAACATGTTTTTAGCGTACTATATCAGTGTTGACACATGTAAGATTTTTGAATTTGCCGCCTTTTTCATGGGACATGACTCGATTGACAGACTCTACTACCGGGAATTCCTTCCTTATTCCTTAGATTCCTTACATTATAAAGGGAACCTCTGTGCAAAATTGCAGCTTTCTAGGTTCAAGGGTTTGGGCTGGGCTTGATGAGTCATTCAATCAGTCAGACAGTCAGGACTTCTCTTTTTATTTATATAGATTTCGCGCCCCTCCCCTGCTTGTTAGTGGCCCTCCACTAACAAGCAGGGGAGGGGCGCGAAATCTATGCGCAAGGCGGGCGCGCAAGAAATTATACGATACGACTGCACTATTTACTTTAATTAAAAAACGTTCGATAAGTAGTTAATTTGAAAGGGCAAATTAACTACCGAACGTTTTTTGTAAGATAATTCACATAAGCTAGCAACGCTAGTAATTTTCTTATTTCCTCCCTCAAAAACGAAACTGAGAACCATACGGTGTTGTAATTACATAAATCATAATCATAAATCAAAAGAAATAGCATTAATTCGATCCCAGAACATGCCCGTAAACGCTTCTATACCACAAGGAACTGTGATAGGATGCCTGCTGTTCCTTGTTTACGTAAACGATCTCCCTAACCACATCAATGAGTCATGCGTATTGTTCGCAGATGATATCTCTATCATAACATCATGTGCTAATAATATAAATTTAAACCAAAAATTGAGTTCAATACTTGACACTGTAACGCACTGGATGAACGAACACAACCTTGAAATTAACTATAATAAGACAAAAATAATAACTTTCCATCCCCGACAAAAAAAACCTATAAATATAAATTTCAAATACAACGGATCAGAATTAGAAGAAGTAAATAAATTCACCCTTTTAGGCCTAGACATAGATTCGCACATAGATTGGAAATCACATATTCAAAAAGTAAGAACGAAATTGTCCAAGTTTACTTACGCTCTCCGAGAAATTAAGAAAACAACAGACCTCAAAACAGCACTAGTGACATACTACGCGTACGCATTTGCGTGGCTCAAATATGGAGTTATCCTATGGGGAAATAGTACAGACGCGCCTACACTATTCACTATCCAGAAAAAAATGATTAGAATTTTAATAAATATCAAAGATACAGATTCCTGTAAACCCCACTTTAAAGATCTAAAAATATTAACCCTACCCTGCCTCTACATACTTGAAGCTTGTAAATTTGTACGAAAATATCCGCAATTCTATACCAAAAGAGGGGATATCCAAACAAGAATAGCACTTAGACACGAAAACAGACTAAACATACCCACTTCACGATTGAAAATGCACTCTTCTAGTACATTTGTTATGTCCATTAAAATATACAATAAGTTACCGGAATACATAAAAAATATAGATAAAAATAATATCTTCATCAATAAATTAAAACAATTTCTGATAATCAAAAGCTACTACACTATTGACGAATATTTTAGCGATAAATTTCAACAAAATGAGAATAATTTTTGACATAATAGATACCTACATTTCGTTTGCAATTTCATTTCGTTTATATATTTATTTTAAAACAATAAAATACTGCTAATTTAAAAATGAATGTACTAAACAGTGCACAATTGATAATAATGACATTCTATAGGACTCAATAAAATTGTAAATAGTTGGTTTATTATAAATTTATAATTTATAGTGATAATAATGAAAATCGTGCAATATAAAATATAAAAATATATAACTATAACTTATAACCAAAAATTAATACTTACCTATTTAAAATATAAATACCACAAAAGCAAATGAAACCATTGTAATGATACTATTTTAATATAATATTTATTTAACAAAAAGCGCCTTCATCCTCTCTCCTATTTAAAATTAACTTTGCTGTGCCCGACAGGGTCCATAATTGATTCGATGTTTAACATACCAACTATGTACACATTATGGAATGCAATAAAATATTGAGTATTGAGTATTGAGTATTGAGTACATAGTATTTCCACGTACAATGCGATTCAAATAAGAATAGGAACGTCAATGACCTCTATCTGTCAAATGTTGATTGAAAAGTACAAGTCTTTAACCGAGTCTTAGTTAAGTCAAAGTGAAAAAAAAAACACCAAAAAAATTAGTCATAATTAGTTATACTACTTTCATTCATATTTTCATTGCTGGCAACAATTTACCAGAAATAATTAAAAATTCTTCGTTCATGATTCGTAAATTAAAAACGTTCGTTCGTTATTTAAAAATATCTTGTTTTGCTCACCCTACCCAATTTATTCGATTTGACAGCTATGACGTCACAACATGGCGCTAAGTCGATCCTATTTACAATTGAAACGCATTGTACTTATGGTATGGAGTTGTGTGCAAGAACGCTACAGTTGAAAAAGGTCACTTACCCCTTCTTCTTTTCATTCTCTGTAGATATTTGGTCTTTGAATAGCTTCGACAACTCCAATTCTTTTATTTCGTCCGAATTCGTCAGGATAATTGCTCTGAAAGAATACAACGGGGTGAGAAATGACATACCTAACCTACAAACCTACAACCCGCCAAATTCTCGTATGTCGTGTACACCAGCTATTATAAATAAATAAATAAATACTCTAACTAGCGTAAATTAAACTAGTTAGTTTCTACTGACGTAAAAATATGGCGGCGATTTTTTTTTGCGCACTGGATTTTCAACACTGCTTAGCGCAGAGCGTTGAAAATCCAACAGTATGTTTTTTCGGGCTTATTCCCATCAGATCCCACAATCCGATCCCACTATGTGGGATCCGTTAGGAACGCGGATAAAATAAATATTTTGTTCCAATCCGATCCCACTTTGTAGGGTCCGTTAGGAAAGTGAATAAAATTTACATTTTGTTCCGATCCGACCCCATTTGTGGGATTCGTTAAGAATGTGGATAAAATTAATATCCGAACGTAATGATACCCTACTTGTATCGATACAAGAAAACAAAAAGTAAGTACCTACAAAATATCGAGATAAATAGTAAAGTCGGTAACAGTTATGGTCATACATTTATTTTAATTTTAATTCGTTCGTTCGTTTTCATTTTGTTCCGAAAATGTAAATTTTATTCACATTCCTAAAGGACCCCACAACGTGGGATCGGATTGGAACAAAGTATTTATTTTATCCGCATTCCTAACGGATCCCACATAGTGGGATCTGATGGGAATAAGCCGTTTTTTCGACGCGCTGGGATGCACTCTGTTGTTGTTAGGTTGGATTCTCGAAGCTCGGCTCAACACCGAGAGTTGAAAATCCAGTGCGCGATAAAATCCCGCCCCGATATTTTTACGTCCGTACGAACATCGGCTTACTTCCTATTAAGGCTCATTCTGTCCCTATTTACTTTAAAGTGTATTGTTCTCTTTGTTATACTTTAACGTGTATTAAGCGACAGAAATACTTTTAAGGTGAACGCAATGGTAGTAGGACGCTAAAGTAAAATAAACGATTGGAAATATTATATGCTAATGGTAACGAGCATGCCATTATTACTTTATATAGTGTATTATCTATGCATGCCATTACGTACATAACTGTGAAAACCAAATAAACCCTAGACCTTAGATAATATACATCTAGATCGAGCCACCGCATGGCCGGTCATGAGACAGCAATATTATACTTTTTCTAGGTTATGTGGTATAACGTGTGACGGTGAGGTTTAACGTAAGAAATCTTCCATATTTTGGACTGAAACCCATGTCAATACATTCGCACAATGCAAAAACTGTCAAAAAATGTTAAATTAATCGACGCAAGATAAATTTTGTAACAGTGAAAGTACTTTGTTTGGCAACATTTTTAAATTTTGCCATGCAAAAATACGGCACGCCGTAAGGGACAGAAGATACTATGCTTTGTCTCAATTTTCCTAATTATTTCGTATATATGTGTCTCACTTCCACACTTCACACTGTAATCATGGCAACGTCTAGATGTATAATGTCATTGCCCTAGACCCATAGGTCATAGGGCTAGTCTCTAGTCATTATAGTCCCTAGGTAATCTGTAATACGCAAGCACTCAATCAGGGCCATTGAAAAGGTGTAAATTAACAAAACAAAGAGATATACCTACGTATATAATGGCCTACACGACTATCCAAACAGACAGGGCTATAGCTATATCTGCTGATACTAACCCCATCGTTTGCCGCACCCTGCTAGTGAGGGGACGATACAAATATCGACAGTTTTAAATTCATGGTCGATAAAAATTGAGAAACATTAAAACTATATCTATAGATAGATACAGAAAGATTAAAAACTACTCTTTTAGAGACAAAGAGAGTATTAAATTAAACCATTTACAGTGTCAGGTCAGTTATTCTGAAAATTGAAGCTAGTTGATAGTTGCACGCGATCCTCCGGCTATTCGGATTTGCAGTCTTGGCTGCCTTAGGCCCCCGGCAATGTACCAGCCACCCCTTTCTCAGCACCCATCTTAATATTATAGTCTACGTAATGAATTTACTTTATTGCTAACTTATATCGAAATCGATCCAGTTTAACTGCTAGTTAAGTACTGATTTTTTTTTGCGATTTTATAGTAAAAGTAAAAGTTGTTCATAATGATGAGTACAGTGACCCTTTAAGAGGATATTGGTCAATAACCAGTAACCCTGTGTATGTACGAAAGTGATTTAGGAAGATTATTGTTATACGATGCGCTGCAGTGCGGCCCGCCATAATGTGCGCGAGCCTTTAGTTAGAATATTTAGGTACTTTCAGTTATTTCTTCTTATCATCAGTTTTTTGTCAGATTGGCCGCCCCTAACATCTGGCCGCCCTCGGCCTGGGCCTAATGAGCCCTAGGGCAAACGCGTCTCTGCATCCAGCTGGTCCTAACCACCTCGCATGGTTCGGCACTCCACCTAGCTTGAGACCACCCTACCTGACGTTTGCCGGTTCGCGTATTTACCGGGATAAAGTAAGTGCACAAACAGGATAACGCAAAACAAAATTGAACCCAAAACAGTGTAAAAAAAAGCATTTTTTTTAAGTCTTGTGGGTTCGTGGAACTCCCAGTTGGAGCGAAGTTCCTTTCGCTGTATTTTAGTACTAGCTTTTGCCCGCGGCTTCGCCCGCGTGGAGGTCGGGAATTATCCCACGGGAACGTACCACTGGGATCAAAAGTATTCTATGTCCTAATCCAGGTGAAGATGGTGGTCTACCCATGTAAAGTATAAAAAAAAAAGTAAAAATCGTTTATTTAAACATTCGAAAATACAACACGGATGTATTGTTGTGCCCAACCTGTATCTTGGGCACCATTGAATAGTAATATATTTTGGTAATTTTCAAATAAAATAAAGGTTGAAGTTGGCTACAGACGGCGACGACGCCGGCGACTGGCTATGTGCTAAATTTATCCAAATCCGCCGCATACAGAAGCCGTTAAAGCGTAACAAACAAATAAACTCACTTTCGCATTTTATATACCTAAATGAAAAAAAAAATCACATACTAAAAGTGTTGTCAGTCCAGTTCTAATTCGCCAAGTGTGGAGAATGTAACGTGAAATAAGGAACTTCGTTTCAAAAATCATAATATCGATATTTCATGCACCGATACTCCTCCCCAACACTAGCGAAGGTTGATTTGAACGGGTTTATGTCAAGGTGATGACCGTCCGTCCCTCGCGACCCCACAGCTCTATGGTATAGTCATAGTGTAGCTATACTCATATATAGTCATAGCTAATCCGAGCCAATCGTTGTGGGGTCAAGCCTTTTGTTCGGCTGAAAAGGGAATTATACTGAGGTGACTCAGACGGTTGATATAATTTGAAAATGGAATGAGTGGATTTTGGAGTAAGTACAGTTTTAATAAAAAGGATTTTAGAAAAGAGGTTTTATTTTTGTCGTATGGAAGGTGGTAGAACAATTAAAGTTTTTTATCGCCACGTTTCGTGAATCGAATGATGATCGCAGCATGGAACTAGTAAGTTTTACGTAGTACTAACCGGAAAAGTAAACGGCTAATTGTCTATGCAATAAGCACCGCACCAATCAAGTTTTAATTACACATGGATTTAAAATTAGAACAGTAACTTGTAATTCGAACCGTTTTGACAATCGGAAGCACGAGTATTTCGGGTACTATTGCTACGAGAGTGCTACGACGTAGCCGTGCGTAGATTATCCGCTACGCAGCTACGCCGTCGTAGCACGAGCTACGCATGTACTTCACGATTCGGATTCAATTGTTTTGCCAAATCTAAATGATTTTTATTTCGACAAAAAAGTTTGTTTGAAAATGAAACAGTGATTTTGTCGTTCAGTGTTTTTTTCCTTTTTTTTTGGTTCTTGCTTTTTCGTTACCGGTACCTACTCGTATTTGTACCTTGAAGTTATTTTTCTAATGCCTATTAACTATTCTCTTGACTTACTATAATATCTGTTTTCTCAATCTAGGTTACGAAAATATTTGTTTGGTACCGGTACCAACAGTACCGATACTAAGTCTGGTACCGGTATCAACGCCAGGCCAATGATACTGGTTCCCAAAAAAAACCGGTATTTCAAGCCCTGGCTACAAATAACGAGAAATAGAATTAGCAACTTATTTTCAACTTCATTTGCGTGGAACTCGTATAAGATACACAATAATTATACTAAAATAACAGCCACATTTTAATAAAACTCCCTCGTCCCCCGACCCGCCGTGTTGCATCGCCCGCCCGCACTTTTGTTCACAATTTCATGGGTTTTAATTTTTCTGCGCGGAACCCTAATTCTTTTTCTAAAATAATTAGTAGCCTAAGTTACTCCTTATAACATCAGCTATCTGCCAGTGAAAGTCCCGTCAAAATCGGTCCAGCCATTTCAGAGATTAGCCAGAATAAAAACACAGAAAGTTAAAAAAAAATGTTTTCTTGCTTTTGGGTATATGGATATAAGGTGTATCTATTCATACACGAAATCTCTTAAGTCATTGTACTCATCATTATGAACAACTTTTACTATGGGACCAAACCTGAAATCGCGAAAAAAAGTCAGCTGTTCAGTACATTTATCTACAGGGTGTTTCTTTTAAGGTGTCAAGCCAGTGCGAGCTGATAGCAGAGTACCATACCTATCGATTTAACCCCCCATGTATGTTCTACGATTTTTTGTAGTTTTCGAGTTATAATTTTTTTTTTGATTTTTCCTGATACAACGAGACGACGACGACTTTAAAAAATTATATCTTTTTTTTGGGTGAACTTTGGACAAGAATGTACTAAATAGTGTATTATTTGCTGAAATCGGTCGTTCAAAGTGGTGTATCTGAAATCTCGTAATTTTAGAAATCACTACCAGCGCCCGTCGACTCCGTGATCCTGAATTTACTGACCTGATCCGTCCACCGTCTCCTCTATCATGTCTTCTGTCACTGATCACTGATATTGAAGTCTCACCAATCTCGTGTTTCTTCTTGTGTTTCTTCGTTTTGTGTTTACTGCGAAATAACATCAAAATGAAGGTGTTAGAGCTGCATGTATTTCGACACAAAAGTCGTGTGCGAATCAGTCGGCACCATAGAAATATAAAAAACAGGAAAAGTGGCAAGCTGGTGAAAATGTGTCCGCGCGACATGCTCAGTATGAGCCGTTATAGTACAAATTCCGTCTCCGCGAATTAGTGCGCTTTCGACTGTGACCGTGACAATTTATAAGAATGCCGTGTTGTTCAGTGGTTTCTTGTAAAAACCGAAGCCATGTAAATCATGGAATCACTTTCCATATGTAAGTATGTACAAGTATTTTACCGTATTTGTCTTTAAAATCATGAAAGTGACAAAGGCAAAAAGTGTAGACACAGGGTTCCGATATATTTTAACATCTGGGCAAATCTCCTTCTTTCATATATCTATGGTCGGCACACTCATCGGCAGTCGTCGTAGACGGGTTAAGAGGATACAACAATAATTTTGTATTTTTAAAATTCTTTTTAAAAACCGGCCAAGTACGTGTCGGACTACGAACAAAGTTGGGTTAAACTTAATCGGTCCATTAGATTCAGAGCAAATTGGCTGTGACAGACGGATAGACACACGAGTGATCCTTTATGGGTTCCGTTTTTTTTTCTTTTGAGGTACGGAATCCTAAAAAAGATTCGACACCGGTACAAACAAATTTTCTTTATAACTCAAAGTCAAAGTCAAAGTCAAAATTTTATTTGCTTAAAAATATGGTTACAATACTCACCTATGTTTCTTGTTCTTCTCTTTCCTGTCAGGATTCCTATGTTTTGTCTTCTTCCTGTACACCGAGCCCCCGTTCCCTTCGTCGACAGTCTCCAGGTGTAATACGTACAAACGGTATATTTGTAGCAGAATTACCTGGGTGACAAAAAATATAGCTGATAATGGCTTCATCATCACCTGGTTAGACTGTAGTCTAACCGATGCAGCTGAATACTATATTATTATACATGAAGCGATTCATATATAGTGGTTGAGCGATTGACTGCTGCGCAGCATGTCGCGGGTTCGATTCCCGCACGGAACAAATATTTGTACGACCTACAAGTATTTGTTCCGAGTCTGGGTGTTTTTCTATCTATAATATGTATGTATTTACAAAAAAAAATGTATATAAGTAGTGTATCAGCCATCTCGTTACCATAACACAAGCATTAGGTTGCTTAGCTTGGGACTAGACGGCGTTGTGTGAAATTTCCAAGGATATTTATTTATTTATTTATATATTACCCAGTTACTGGGTAATACGATACGACTGGCTAAGGTTAAGGTTATACTGGGTGTTAGATTAAACGAGGGACATAGGTACTAATAACGGTGTGTAGAACTCATGAAAATGAACAACTTTTTTAATACACTTCCTCGAAAACTGGTTCATATCGCACTACGATTACGTTTACAATGCAATGTATGTCGCACGCATGCGATTTTTCATTTTCCAACACGTGTGCGGGAATAAAAATTGCCACAGGTAACTTATACCTATACTTAGTCCAAATTGGTTCAATGCCTCTACTCACACCGTCTCGCGCCAGAGACGGTCATGTTTTTTTTAAAAATCTCGGCAAAGAGATTATGCGTCTTTACGGCGTTAATGTTTTTTTGAATATTTAAATAATGTTTAAATAACTAAAAAACCATGATTATTACAATAAAAAAACATTTATGAACAAATTAACATTTATTGTGTTCTAAACTCTAAAATATATGAATTTTCTATTTTTCATATTAGGCTGTTTATCCGGCTACCTTTGCTTCTCCTTCAACCTGGCTGGTAAGCAAAGCGCGGAAAAAAAAAGAAAATTTAAATCATATATAGTTTCCTAACAAAAACATGACAAAAATATTTTTCGTTATTTTATTTTATTTCTTCTAAAGTGTAATGAAAAACGTCGTTTGATACACGTGGACATTTGTTATTGCAGTTCTCGGCTCAAAAACAACCTCGCCTACGGCTCGGGTGTTAATTCCGCCTCGAATGCAGTAACAAACGTTCTCCACTTGTATCAAAATGTACTATTAGGTACCATGCAACTAACGCTGAAATATGAAAAAAAAAAAATCAGCTGTTCAGTGCAAAACCTACGCGATCATTATGTACGAGACAGCTGATTTTTTTTATTTATTATCCATAATTTTTTACGGAATTTTGATCCCCATTCACAGATTTTCAAAAAAAAAAACAATTATGGATAGTCTCCTAAGACCATTTTCGTGTAGCTGCAACGCATAAGGTACTTCCCCTTACTGCCCCGCTGAAAGATTCCACCCCGTATATGACAGCCGGATCTTGTTTTCCGAGGCACGGAGGACTCTCACGAAGGTTCTCTCTTAGAGGCATGAATTATTTTATATTGTTAGGTTTGTTTTTGTTTGTTTGTTTTTATAATGTTTTTTTTTTTTGTTGTTTTTTTGTTTTTTTTTTTTGTTTTTGTTTTTGTTGTTTTTTATTGTTTTTTTTTTGTTTGTTTGTTGTTGTTGTTTTTTTTTTTGTTCAATTCAATGTTCTTTGAACTCACCAAGATTTTTGTAAAATCACAAACATAATACTTATTACTTACTGTACAAGGTGAAATTTTAATGGTTGTTTTCCTCTTAAAGGGTCATTGTACTTATCATTATGAACAACTTTTACTATGGAAAAACCTGAAATCGCGAAAAAAAAACTGCTGCTCCCTATCCCTATTTTGACGAGTTTGATGAAGATAAATGTACTGAACAGCTGATTTTTTTTTCGTGATTTCAGGTTTGGTCCCATAGTAAAAGTTGTTCATAATGATGAGTACAATGACCCTTTAAGAGGAAAACAACCATTAAAATTTCACCCTGTATAAAATTAAAACACAATAACAACTCACCAACGTATTCTTACAAGTGAAGAATATATTCATATAGTTGATAATCCTGTAATGACAGATGATGAGGAGCCTGAACGCCAAGAAGGGCGCGTCTTGGAGAGCTATGTTCATTATGATGGCACAGACTTCTATGGAGCAACAGCAAGCGCGGCTGTTTCTGTAGGAAAGAAAGAAAGAAGATCAAATTATGAAAAGGTTAAGAAAATGCTGAAGAAGCAATATTCACCCCGTTTGTATTATCTATGTAAGGTACTGTAAAAGCCTGAACTGCGGTGAATCTTAGGATTTACCGGTAAATCCTAAAATTTACCAAGTCTCTCAGGTAAAAGTCCGAATTGTTCTATATTTCGGACTTTTACCTGCGATCCTAGGTTTTACCGCAGACACCGGTAAATATCCGAAATCAAAGATTGAAATATAATAATAGTCATGTCAACTACTAATAATAATAATAATCCAAAGGTCCGGGTACCCCGGGGGTCCCGAGATACGTCGAAGACATTTTAAAAATAATAATGATTGTACCGAATAACGAAATGATTATCAAAATACTGTTTATCTTACTTATCCGCGTAGGCGTGTTATAGTAAACTAGTGAGAAATAATTTTTATTTGTGTTATTTTTTCTGCATTTTATTTTTCTATAGCATTTTTAAGACTTGACTAATAACAATAATAAATAATGATAGTAATGTTACATAAATAGTTTCTGAATATTGCATTGTTTTACTATGAAAACTAAGATTTACCGGTATCTGTGGTAAAACCTAAGATTGAATGCCAATAAAACTCAGAAATTGATGATTATTATAGAACAATTCGGACGTTTACCGGTGAGACTTAGGATTTACCGATAAAACCTAAGATTTACCGACTGAATGAAAATAAAACTCAGAAATTGATGATTATTATAGAACAATTCGGACTTTTACCGGTGAGACTTAGGATTTACCGGTAAAACCTAAGATTTACCGACTGAATGAAAATAAAACTCAGAAATTGATGATTATTATAGAACAATTCGGACTTTTACCGGTGAGACTTAGGATTTACCGGTAAAACCTAAGATTTACCGACTGAATGAAAATAAAACTCAGAAATTGATGATTATTATAGAACAATTCGGACTTTTACCGGTGAGACTTAGGATTTACCGGTAAAACCTAAGATTTACCGACTGAATGAAAATAAAACTCAGAAATTGATGATTATTATAGAACAATTCGGACTTTTACCGGTGAGACTTAGGATTTACCGGTAAAACCTAAGATTTACCGACTGAATGAAAATAAAACTCAGAAATTGATGATTATTATAGAACAATTCGGACTTTTACCGGTGAGACTTAGGATTTACCGGGAAATCCTAAGATTTACCGCAGTTCGGGCTTTCACAGTAACATCTATACTATGTTGCTTGGCTCTTATTTGGCACTCAGCAAAGTAAAATGAGAGAGCAGTGGTGGCCCAGTGGTAACGGCCGCGACTTACGAGTTGTAGGTCGTAGGTTCGAACCCCGACAGGCTCTTTACTTTGTGTAAATTATTTCATCTCCACTGTTCTCAAAATGGTGAAGGAAAACATCGTGAGGAAACCGGCATGTCCTAGAATCATGAAAGACATGTGACATCTGCCAACCCGCACTGGGGCCGCGTGGTGGATTACGGCCCACTCCCTCTCACAGAGAGGAGGCCTGTGTCCCAGCAGTGGGAACATTAAAGGCTGATTATGAAAGTAAAATGATCTCAACATGAACTCGTATAATATGTCTGTTGTTGCATATATTCCAAGGATTATATCTATCACCCTAAATTCATTGTGAAAATCTGTAAGTACACAAAAAAGCTGCAAAGCGTGAAAAATATGATAGTTTTATACAGAGATATTTTCATAATAATGTCCCAGACCGAAGAAATGTATTTTTACATACACGGCGGCGCCCTGAAAATAAATATCTGTAATTAAACAAGTATGTAAAGTTCTGTGTAAGTATGTGTCACAGCCAACTGCTTTATTAGGCAGACTTTGGAAGTAGTGATCGCCGGCCGCCACCGCCGCAGCGCTTGCTTCGCTGCCCGTTAAGGCTTTGTCCTCCCAAAATACGGCGAAACTAAGTAACTTTGTGTCCATTTTTTACAGTAACTATAACATATTTTTGATTGAAAAAAAATACACAGTAATCTACAATACATAAAATTGATTTAATTTGTCCTGAAATGTATTTTAGTTTGTAGAACTAAGGAAAAAAATACTAAATCCAGGTCTATTTCTGTCTGTTTTTTTGAGTTTTTACCATAAGTATTACTCCTACAGTTTTCATTAAAAGTGTTCATAAAATACAGTTCTTCACAAAATAATAAGGAATGATTTCATGTGATTACTTTTTTAGTTCAATCAATACATTTTTTGTAAATCGGTAATTACTTCCTATTTTGCAAGCGTTGTGTCATTCAACATTCTCCACTTTTATCAAAATGTACTATAATTGTCGAACAGACAAATATGAATTGATTATCATTCGGCCGCAGGCGGAGATTTCTTGAAAACGATCAAAAAGGTGGTTTTTTAAAGCTGTGTATCTCATAAACCGTAAATAATTTTGACAAATAAAAAAAATATGATATTTTCAAGTGCTATTCGCATACAGTGATGGAACTCAAAACATACTTTAATGCACCAAAAAAATCTTCAAACATACCTCTTAATAATCTTTAAAAGCGATTTATCCCTTCATTAAAAATTGTAATTATAATTAAAAATATACCATAACATGTGAAATACCAAACTGCATCCAGTGATGGATTATTTATTATTAAATAGTTAATTTCTAATTTATACGATTTTATTTGCGCTTTTACGATATAATTCCGGTGTGTGTGAGAGTCTTCTATCTCGTGCGTCAAACTAGACAGCCATAACGCCATTTCACTTACACACCGAGCTAAACCACGCTTGGATGGTAGGGTCTTAAAAGGATCTTAACTTAAACAGCGGCTAATTATATACCAGTTGACTGGGACATAGGTAATGTGTTTAATGAAGCGATATCATGGTCAATAAAAAGATATAAAAATATATGTACTGTTTGTATACAAAAGAGGTATCGACGTTGTGGAAGATGGGGTATAGTAAGCGACAGTAATCCCATACTGCCACGAAAGATGATACTTGACACACCAGGTGGTTTGACTTGCGCAAGGGCCGTATTAAGACGTGTTAAAGCCATCATTGTTCCAGTGTGAGAGATAGACGGAGCTATATACGACCGATAGCACCGTCCTTTTTTCTCAACGGAATCATGATGGCATTAACACGTCATAATACGGCCCCAGTAGGCGATTTTAGGTCTCTTTAGCGGTATGAGGTCTGAGCGTGGGAAGGAACCGGGCGTCATCGGGGTGGCGCTGGCGGAAAGAGCGCGGGAGGCGCGGTCAAGTCTCATCTTTCGTGGCGCGTATTGTCCAAGTCAGGATAATTAAATGTTTATCAAATTGACACACTTTGTAAATTTGCCGTGTTATAGCTATTTCATACTACTCGCACTTTCGGTAAGACAAGGGCACATACTGCACTTTTTGTGATTTTACGGAGACCCATTTTTAGATTTTTTTTTACATTCAATACCGTATTATTCTGCTCATACCACCTTAAAGTGACTGATCTTTGCATGAAATAAAATTAAAAAATATAAAATATTTCATCATCATGCATCAGGCCCTTCTAGTATTACATCTTATACTCGTATAAAAACTATATAGTAACATGCAGGAACACTAAAAAAAAAAGAAAAAGAAAATCACAATGAAAGGCCTTTTAAATAAGCCCTTTACTTTTGTGCATGTACTTTACAGGAGTTAATTTTTTTTTAAGCAGCATAATACGGTATTGATGTAAAAAAAAATCTAAAAATGGCTCTACTGTAAAATCACAAAAAATGCATAAAATACAAAAGTTGTTGATCTTTTTATTACCTCCAACTTTGCCATTTAAGGCTTGTCCGCCGTAAAAATCGCGGTCACTGTCGGACTGCATAGAAAAGAAAGAGAAGCGCGATGACACAACGCTTGCAAAATATGAAGTAACTAATTACCGATTTACAAAAAATCTAGGGACTGGACTAAAAAAGTAATCACATGAAATCATTCCTTATTATTTTGTAAAGAACTGTATAAATATATGAACACTTTTAATAAAAACTGTAGCATCAGTAATATGGGAAAAACTCGAAAAGATAGACAGAAATAGACCTGGGTTTAGCCTTTTTTTTCTTTAGTTCTACAAACTAAAATAGATTTCAGGACACATGAAATCACTTCTTATGTATTCTAGATTATTGTGTATTTTTTTCTATCAAAAAGGTGCTATAGTTAGTTACTGTAAAAATGGAAACAAAGTTACTTATTTTCGCCGTATTTTAGGGAGGACAAGCCTTAACTTTTTTCCATAGGACTTGTAGTTTTGAATGCACTTTGTTGATATAGAACCATTTGTGCCCTTTGTCTTACCGAAAGTGTGAAATGTCAAAATTACAGTTTATGCTTTGAATATACGGACAATTTAAGTTGGCAGGTTGTCAATTTGATAAAATGATCCTGAATCCTGCATTTACCTAGGTACTCATATTATATGAACAATTTGTACAACGTTTGGCACCAAATCTGAGATGTCGAAGATTTTTTTTACAGTACCTGGCGATAAATATTGCACATCGACCTTTGGAAAGAGACAATCGGCTAATTTCGGCTTCGTAGAGCGTTATCTCTGTCGCACACTACCTATGTGACGTTTTGTCAGTCGTTGCTCAAGTGCGATAGAGTGTTAGTTCAAAATATATATTTAGACTTGTTAACACCCCCAAATTTAAATAATTTAAAGTTGTACTATGGCATCTTTAGGAAAAAGAGGGAAACCTTTACGAGGTCAGTCACGCGAAATTATCTACAATGTTTATAAATATTTTGTAACCGAAGCTGACAGATTTAAAAACAGCTGTAATTTACCAAAATAATTAAATACGTAAACATAATGTGAACATGTTTTTTTTATTTTATTTTACCCCAACCTAAAGCCATCACTTATAGAAAAATTGGTGTATTTTATACAAAGAATAAAAAGAATTATCAAAAGAAGCAAATCATAATTGTTTTAACAGTTCCTAATAGATACCGGACTGTTTGTATTTCGTGCGACAGAGATAACGCTCTACGAAGCCGAAATTAGCCGATTGTCTCTTTCCAAAGGTCGATGTGCAATAGTTATCGCCGGGGACTGTACTTAGTTTTTTATGTTGATCATATTCATAAGTAGGGAAATTTACACGGTATAAGATGACCAATTATTAGTAGACATCATCCTAGCCTAGCCTTTTCCCAAGTAGGATGTTGGGGTCGGCTTCCAGTCTAACCGGATACAGATGAATACCAGTATTTCACATGGAGCGTCAGCCTATGTAACCTTCACAAACCAGGTACTGGGTAATTACGATACAGCTTGGTAAGACTGGTTGTCAGACTTTCGTGCTTCTGACGACCCGTAACGACTGTCAAAGATCACGAATGACAGCCGGGACTAACGGCTTAACGTGCTTTCCGAGGCACGGAGGGGGTTTGGTATGTAAAGATGGTCACCCATCCACGAACCAGCCACGGCAAGCGTAGCTTAACCTGATCGATCGACCCGTGTGACTGTTATTACTTACTTAGCCACAAGGCCCTCGACCAATTAATAGACAGTTTGTATATATGATCCCTTGGGAACTATCCTATATGAGGAGCTCGTGGCTGAGTAATAACAGCCGCACGGGTTGATCCATCAGGTTAAGCTACGCTTGCCGGGGTTGGTTAGTGGATGGGTGACCATCTTTACACCCCGTTGGTCCCGGCTGTCATTCGTGAATCTTTGGCAGTCGTTACCGGTCGTCAGAAGGCCGAAAGTCTGACAACCAGTCTTAACAAGGGGTATCGTATTACCCAGTTACTGGGCTGTGGAGATCAGATAGGCAGTCGCTTCATGTAAAATACTGGTATTCAGCTGCATCCGGTTAGCCTGGAAGCCAACCCCAACATAGTTGGGAAAAGGTTAGGCAGATTGATTGTATACAGGGTGTAAGCAGCCCTCCGCCAACTAACAGGGTGTATTCAGCTCGTCATTTTGAATCATATTCCACTGGAAATTTTCTCAGGATTTTGTTAAAAATTGTTTTCAGTTACATTTTCTTTAATTCAATGTAAAATTACATTGTGTGTTCGCAGCACACCATTTATTTAAAAAAAAAACCAGCAATGGATGTTGAAATACTCTAACGAACGACGCGTAAAATCAGCTGTTCACTTTCTGTCTAGCTACAGAGTTCATCGAACTCACCGCATACATATTACCTACCCCTCCCAACCAGTAACAGACGCTCCGATTTCTGCACAAAAACACAAACAAATCATGTTTATTGGATTTCCATAACGTTCCTGAAATAATTTCATGTACCGGTGATCTTAGTATGGTATACTGAATTCACCCCATCAGTCTGTGGAGGGCTGTCCCTTACACCCTGTCCCTTATGATCCCTTAAAAAAAACCGAGCCCCCTTCTCCCACTCAACCGACTTACAAAAAGTGCTATTGTGTATTATGAGCTTCGCGTGCAAGTGTTACATTTTACGTACATACATGTCGGACCTATTAGCAGTGCCTCTCGACTTCCTACTCTTCGTGGCTGTCAGGACCACGGTGAACTGCATCAGAGACCACGACCAGATAGCCAGGGTGAGGAAAACTAGAACCTTCTCCGTTGCCACCTTCTCATCTTTGAAGGAGTCGAAGAATTCTATTATGTCGGCCGCTGTACCTGGGGGTGAGAGAAAAATTTATTGGTATAAGTATTGGTTGTTTATTTATTTTTAACCGACTTCTGAAAAAAGGAGGAGGTGTAAATTCGGATGTTTATTTTTTTTTTTTATGTATGTTCGGGCATCATAATGATTCTGAGCTATTCCGTCATTAATCATTATAGACGGATTTGTAAAATTCCTTTTTTTTTTTAAAGGGTATACTTTCGAGGTAGTCCCATTGTCACAAAGTCAGAATCTGATGAGGCGATCCCATGGAAATCGAGGGAAATCCTCAAATTTTATAGGCACACCTATAGCGTTTTGGGTATTTTTGTAGTAACTCGTGCATTTGCTCTCGGAAAGCATCTTTTGGTGAAGTGGAACTACTCAATTATACCTCAGTATTTCACGGGTTGCGATTCGATTACTTTAATATGGTTGCTAAGTAATTTATGCTCGTCAAAATGCATAATGGTGATGATGACTTCACCATGCAGCTCCAGTTATCCTGGTTCTTACTTGGAGAACTCCTCAACAATTAACGTACTTACCTGCATCGGGAAAAGCAATATTTGGTAAAAATGTGATGAGCCGTTGACATTGGAATATTGCAACTTAAAAATTACTTATAGCAATTACAAACTGACTCACTAAAAAGTTTTTACTTCGAATGGTCCTAGTTTATCATTTATGTGACTTATTTTATACGTAGAAGTGACGTAGCAAGCTCCCACTCTCCAACTTTCAAGCTGGTCTCTTCTGCAGCCACCGGTCCACAATGAGAGTCAGCATCACTGATGCTGACTGTTCTATGAGAGTCACCTTCATATCTCTAATGTTACTTACCGATATAAACCAATAGCAGTTGACAGAGCTGGTCTCTTGTGTCTTTTAGGTAGCAGCCACCGCCCCGCAATGAGAGTCAGCATGAGGAACTATTCTATGAGAGTCACCAACATGTCTCTAATGTTACTTACCAATATAAACCAGTAGCAGTTGACTGAGCTGGTCTCTTGTGAGGTCTCCTTTGGGTAGCAGCCACCGGCCCACAATGAGAGTCAGCATCAGGAACTGTTCTATAAGAGTCACCAACATGTCTGTGGGAATTTTTGTGGCGCCAGGGATCGGGAGGTCAGTCTGGGGACAATTGAAAATGAGATTTAAAGTTTATGACAAAATAATGTAACAGCACGTGTTGTCCACGAAGAGGTAAGCAGGGATCACAGGTTTCGCAAGTTTTACATCGAGTCCAATGTAATAGGGATCCTATTGCCATAAATAAATAAATACCGGGCTGTTACATAAAAAATCCTCATGAAAAACAGTATGCGGTCAGCAATCGAGCCTACGAAGGTAGTAGCGAGGCTGACATCCCCAGGCTGCATCCGGCGTAAGTACATTTGAGTCAATTGGTAACAACAGGCCGCGAACTTGAAACTACTTTCTTACTACAAACATTTTTGTGAGAGTGCTGAGAAGTTAATTCCTCTAAATCACTCTCACCTAAGCTTTAAAAGTATTCATTATTTACGCACACAATTAGATGGATTAGTCATACTGAGAGGATGAATGAAAGGCGACTTTAACAACAGATGGAAAGGCACATGTGAGTAGAAACGCCTGGAGGAAACGCCCTAAGAACACATAGGTCAGGTGCATAGTACTGGCAACTGGTGTGCGTGTATGACCAGATTTATTTTATTTTATTTTATTTATGAAAAACAAACAGCTGTGTGCACAGATTTGGTAATCTTAAAACCTTAAAGTATGTATGAACGTAAACGAGGCAAAAGTAGCATCTATGTCATAGTCAAAGGTCGATATGCAGTCTCTTCGCGGAATGACTGGTTTATCCTGGGTTTGACCAAAGCCGTCGAGCAAACCCCGAAATAAATTCGTCGACATCAGGGGCACCCCGATGTTCGGTTTTGTTAGGTTTCTTAACCCTGCAAACAGAAATAGGGGCCCCGCGCTGTGGGGCTCCGTCGCCCTGCTGACGAAAACCCTAACCCAAGCCTAACGTAGGCTTTTTGAGGTTAGTTAGTTTGACTGGTCAAACCCCGATTTCAATAAATTGAATTTCGACGTTTGCCTGACCAAATTAGTTTCTCCTAGGTTTGACTAAAATTATTCAGTTAGAGGCCGAAAAACTTCATTTGTTTGAGCTTTGATTGAGACTTCAGGTCAGATCTGAGGATTGAATAGTCAAACCCAGGAGCGCTGGAGCTTCGAGGTTTGACTATAACACCTACACATATAAGGATCGCAGCAGGTGGAGTTCTGTATTTTCTGCCTACCCCCATGGGAAGAAGGCCTGAGTTTATGTACAATAAAAAATAATATTGGCTGTACTGTAAAGATGAATATTTTTGACAGTATACCAAATACCTGTCGGCTTGTACCAAGGGTCAGTGTCAGCAGTTATCCCTTACTTCTTCGTGGCGATATAGGACGTGTTAGATTTGATATAATATAACTATAACTGTATATATTAGATACTACACAAATAGCAAACCTTGAATGTCAGGATGGTTATTAGTTATTTACTGTTTCTGAAAGTATTATGTATATAGTGTGTAAGGGAAGGATTTCATAAAGAAAAGCACAGGAAGACAAGACTAGATAATTATTTATATTTCAATTAGACTTGTCAATAATTATTCATCTTTAATGAGAAAGCTATTTGTCCGTTCACAAAACTAGGTCTTCGTGGAGAAGAACGAACAAGAAACTCCACGGAAACAGTATTTAGGTATTCTATCAACACATTTTTTATATTTCCCTATATTACAGTTATCTCAAACAGAATGATAATTGTATCCCTTGGATAATGGTATAGCAATAGCTAGGATAAGAACATGAATATTCCATTGTTCAATTTGCCACATCTGCAATATAAATCGGCCTACAATGAGTGTCAGCATCAGGAACTGTTCTATCTATACTTATAATAAATCTGTAGAGAGGTCAATTCTGTACATGATATATATTTTCAAAATAACTATCAGGGGGTAATTAGTGATCGATACTGATGCCAAAAATGCAATCAGTAAAATTTTTGTCTGTCTGTCTGTCTGTATGTTCCTTATAGAAACAAAAACTACTCGACGGATTTTAATGAAACTTGGTACAATTATTCTTCATACTCCTGGGGAGGTTATAGTATACTTTTCGTCACGCTACAGTCAATAGGAGCAGAGCAGTGAATGGAAATGTCGGGAAAACTGGAGAAGTTGCTCCATTTTTTAAGCTTCCGTCGCGTGTGCAGCCTTAATGGTTAAAGCTACATAGAAATCATTTATTACGGAAATGTTTTACATAAAATTATCTAAAAAATTTCCTACAACAGCATATGTCTATCTTTTATGGTTGACTCACAATAACACGTGTAACTCCCGATAGCTTAGCAGTCCAATACATTAACTTAATAACATACAAGGTGTTACACGCTGACGGAGTCGCGGGCACAGCTATTAATAATAATATTCTACGGTTCCTTATTGCGATATTTTTCAACAGTATTGTGGATTGACATATTATATTTCCCTACTAAAATACGAAAGTTAATCTGTCTGTTACATCAAAACCACTGAACCGTGAGGAAGGACATATGGTACTTTTTTACGAAAAACGACGGAAACGCGGACGAAGTCGCGGGCAAAAGCTAGTAAGTTCTATAAGTATCTCTACCTTACTATTACAATGGTGTGATGTCGGGATGTTGTATATATGCTAATCGCGCGGTAAACTCTGATTGCGCGATGCAGTATGCGTGACGTCAGTGTGTTGCGTAGTTCGCATGTGGCGATGTAGGTGCCGCCACCACGCCATATATTACCGGGGTATTATTTTATTATAGCATGAACACTTCAGCTTTTCAGACAAATACTTGACTGAAGAGCTCTTGAAATCGGCTTCATATCAAAGCTTTACATTAAAGTTGACTTAGATCTTTTAAAAAAATGTAAAGTGTTCAATAAAACGCGATGCTCGTAGTATCAAGGATACTTAACAAAACATCATGCCTTGTGTCCCTGAAAGGTTGGGCAGAGGCGTAGAGAGGGTTCCGTACCTCAAAAGGAAAAAATGGAACCCATAGAGGATCACTTCATTGTCCGTCTGTATGTCTGTCTGTCTGTCAAGACCCTTTTTCTCAGGAATGCGTTGGAGATATCAAGTTGAAATTAATCTAAAATATGTAGGTCTATGGTCCAAGCTTCTAAGTCAACGCAATAAAAAAATACGGGACTTAATTATTTTGATAATCGCAAGTAAATCAAAATCTATGTAGGGTACTTCCCGTTGACCTAGAATCATGGAATTTGGCAAGAGTTCTCACAGCAAAAGTAAAGGAAAAAGTCCAAAAATTGTTAATTTGTAATTTTATCACATAACTACAATTTTTTTTTGTGATTACAATGTTATTTTTGGGATAAATTCTTTTAAACTACGGAACCCTTCATTGTGCGTGGTCCGACACGCACTTGACCGGTTTTTTTATTGTATGATTGTATGAAATAAATATCATTCCAAATGCGCACTTGCGAGTTGCGTCTCGCGCCGGATTAATCATCTCAGTTAGAGCTCATAACAAAAGCATGTAAAAGCAAACAAGACACACACAGTACATACATAGCATACCTCTACGTAAGTGTCATTGATCATCTTCTTCTCTAAGCGGAGGTCCACCTTGTTCAGTTCTATCAGCCATATAGCGGGCACTACCAGGCCCAGGTATATGAATACTGAGGGGCAGAACCTGGGGACAATACATTTACGTTATATATTAGAAAATACAGACTTGAGGGTATCCAGGGTGTTTGTTAGTGACAGCCCTCCGCAAACTAACAGGGTGGGTACATTCAGCTCCTTATTTTGAATCTTATTCCGCCGGATTTCCATTTTTTTACTGTTTTTTTCGGTTACTATTCCTTTATTTCAAAGTATAATTACATTATCTGTACAGTACGCGAGGCGTAAGATGAGCTTTGCATTTGTGTGAGTGCACATAGATAGCGTAGGTGTGACGTCCGGCATAGAGCGCGACGCGTTCTTTGTTTGGTTTAAAACCGGTTTATACTGCTCGGCAATCGGCTTTTGTTCTTTTAGAACGAGAGGCCATGACTAAAACCATGTCGCATCGTTGTAAAATGTAAAACGATAAGACTATTGTAGATTTTGTCTTTTTTTGTCATGGGCTCTCGTACCATTTTGGTGATCACTCACACAAATGCAAAGCTCATCTTACGTCTCGCGGACTGCATTTATGTAAATAAAATAGCTAAAATAAAAAAATCAGCAATGGATGTTGAAATACTCTAACGAACGACGCGTGAAATGGCGGGGAAGGCTCGCTGCGCTGCCGTTCACTACGTGCGTTTTGCCACGGTAACGATACATTGCGTGTAAGGTAATAAAACAAATCAGTTTTATTGAATTTCCATGACGTTCCTGAAATAATTTGATTTACCACCGGTCATTTTAGTATTATATTATATTACTGAATTCACCCCATCAGTCTGCGGAGGGCTATCCCACACCCTGTCTATGGTGACAGCCGATCGATTCTGTAAAAATCTCACCGTGAAAACTTAGGTGAAGTGAGTTTGGTTTTGCTAGGAATTGACACTATTGACACTATTGACAGCTCACTCCACGCTCACTTCACCTAAGTTTTCACGGTGTGATGGTCACTAATCGCACTGCTGATTAGTGACCGTGATTGTACTCATGATAACATAACAACTGGACCAAACCTGAAATCGCGAACAAAAATCAGCTGTTCCAAAAATTTGGCGAGTTATGCGAACATAAATGTGGGAACAGCTGATTGTTTTTACAAATAACCAAGTAGGTAAGTAGATAAATGCCGGTTAAATAGGTGAAAAAAAATAGAAAGAAAGAAAAACTATTTATTCACGGACAAAAACACAACAAAACGAAACAAAAACAACAAAACAAACAACACACAAAAACAAAACAAAAAAAAACAACAAAACAAACAAAACAAAAAACCAGTGAAACCAGTGAACCAGTGTGAAACATTAAACGTCCTAATTCATGTACTGCAACATGAAATTAATGTATTACAACAACTAAGTAAGCGGATTTGTTCAACTTGTGTTACATTTTTAACCGACTTTTCAAAAACAAAAAGGTGGAGGTTATCAATTCGTCGCGTATATACAGGGTGTAAGGGACAGCCCTCCGCAAACTCACAGGGTGCATTCAGCTCCTCATTTTGAATCATATTCCACCGGAAATTTTCTCAGGAAAATTTTCATTTTTTCAATTTTTTTTTTTCAGTTACATTTTCATTATTTCAATGTAAAATTGCATTGTGTGTTCGCAGAACTCCATTTATGTAAAAAAAACTGCAAAAAAAACAGCAAAAAAAAACCAGCAATGGATGTTGAAATACTCTAACCAACGACGCGTGAAATCAGCTGTTCACTTTCTGTCTAGCTACAGAGTTCATCGAACTCACCGCATACCTATTACCTACCCCTCCGAACCAGTAATAGACGCTCCGATTTGTGCACAAAAACATAAACAAATCAGGTTTATTGGATTCCCTTAACGTTCCTAAAAAAATTTCAAGTACCGGTCATCTTAGTATGACATACTGAATTCACCCTATCAGTTTGCGGAGGGCTGTCCCTTACACCCTGTATATTTTTTTTTTATGTATGTACACCGATTTCTCCGTCAATTGTAGACCGATTTTGAAAATTCTTTTTTTGTTTGAAAGGATGTGCTCTCGAGGTGGTCTCATTGTCACCAAGTCAGAATCTAATGAGCATGGAAATCGAGGCAAACCCTCAAATTTTATAGGCACACCTACAGCGATTTGGGTATTTTTTATAGTAACTCGTGCATTTGCTGAAGTAAAACACCATTTGGTGAAGTGGAACTGATGAGGAAGACCACAGATGGCCATAGGAACTACTCAATAATACGTATTTCACGTAGGTTGCGATTCGATTACTTTAATATGGCAATTTATGCTCATAACAATGATATGGTGAAGTGGAGTTGATGGTGACTTCACCATCAGTTACAGTTCTCCTGGTTCCTTACTAGGAGAACTCCTCAACAATTAACGTCCTTGTATCGGGAAAAACAATATTTTGTAAAAAGGTGATGAGCAGTTGACATTAGGCTATTGTAACTTAGATAAATTACAAACTGACCCACTAAAAAGTGAAAAAAAAAAACTTATTTACAAAAAAACAACCGACTTTCAAAAAAAATACTACAAAGTGAAAAATAACTTTAATTTCGGAAGTCGGAGGCAAAAAACTAAAATACAGATCCAAAGACACCGACTTCCGAAATACTACAAAGTGAAAAATAACTTTATATTTTTCACTTTGTAGTATTTTTGTTTAAAAGTCGGTTGTTTTTTTGTAAAAAAGTTTTTGTCTTAGTGCGTTTCACCAATCTGATAGTGTTAAAAAAATAATATGTACAAATAGGTACTTATATAAAAAAAACTTAAAAAAAATTACAACCGACTTCCAATACCTAACAACACTACATAGTGAAAAATAACTTTAATTTCGGAAGTCGGTGTTAAATGAATTTTCGTTTTTTGCCACCGGCTTCCGAAATTAAAGTTATTTTACACTTTTTAGTGTTGTTTTTGAAAGTCGGTTGTATTTTTTTTTTTAAAGTTTTTATTTTTCACTTTTTAGTTTTGTTTTTAGTTTTTCTACCTATCCCATACAAAATTTAATACCACCACCATCTACATAAAAAGTGGGGGAAAAATACGTATTATTAAAGCTAACTCAAAAACTGTCCAATCAATGTTAATCAATTTTATATGGAACCAACTTTGAGGTACAGTCAGCAACAAAAGTCGATTAACACTTGTGTTTTTAAATCTTAATTATTGAGAGATTCATCATTCATTCTTCATTAAAATCGGAACAGATGTAAATTTTAAAGAAAATTAACTCTTATCTAATAAATGAAATGCTAAAAAGCAGGTTATCGTATTTTGTGTTAATTTAGATGATGTCAAAAAGTAGCAGTGTTAACCGACTTTTGTTGCTGACCGTACCCTCTCGAAAAAAACATTTTTTTTTCAAATCGGACTACTCTGTAAAAAGTTATGGGTAAAAAAAATATATAAGTACGTGTCGACTTGAAAGCCTCCTCCTTTTTTTCGTCGGTTAACACTTTGAGCGGAGCGACGTTATAATACGTAAAATTTGATAAATGCTATTTGACACAACGTTTAATCACGTCAGCAAAAAATATGTCTTTCTTTAAAGAACGTGTATAAACGGCTGCGGCCTATACCAATTCCTTCAAGCTACGTCATCGCGCCGTATCATCACTTTCAATTTTCGGACTGCTAGCGCCACTCCACGTTAGTTTTGTTGTACACTTTAAATGCTCTAAGACTCACACACATACATTATAATTACGCGTACATTCGCAACGTCGACGTGTAGGTAGTAACGGTTGTGTCACATTTCATATTATCTTTGCTTGTATGAAAAACCAGAACGTCACTAATCGTCATATATTTTGTATGAGAAAATAGTGTGCCGCGCAACAAACATTTGAATACCCAGATGCTCAGCTGAAAGTGTTAAAAAGGAGGAGAAATAATCATAGGTCATCAAAAAATTCGTTCAATCTGATTCATATTCTGAGTAAGAGACGAATCTGCCAGATAATCTAATGTTAAGCGTAGGTTGCCCTACCACTAAAAACTGCAAAGCCTCATGACCTAGTTACTTTTCATTGCTTTGCCGCCCCCGCCAAGGGCGACAAAGTTCACACATCTGTAATTTCTGCAATACCCTTCAAACGAGCATACTTGCTGATGCTGCTAGGCAGATTTGCAGCTTAAAGGTATACACACATATCAACTCGGAAAGGGATCGTCAATGTAGCCATGTGTAGGTACTGCCTAGTACCTAAGTGTTTTTGTATTCATGGTTATTGGTAAACCACCAGCTAAATCTCAAGGGGTCATTGTACCATCAACATTATTAACACCTTTTACTATGGGACCAAAACTGAAATCGTGAAAAAAAACAGAGTTGTTCACATTTATCTAAGTAGGTACTAGGTACCAAACTCGTCAAAATGTAGGGAGGGAGTAGCTGATTTTTTTTCGCGATTTAATGTTTGGTTTGGTGTTTTACCAATAACCCTGTAGGTACATTTTTATGCAAAATAGCACTCCCGGCGCTTCCCGCTCGGATTCGCCCGCGTGGATGTCGGAAAACAACCATTAAAATTTCACGCTGTATACAGGGTTATTGGTAAAACACCAGCAACCTCTTAAGGGGTCATTGTACTCATCATTATGAACAACTTTTACTATGGGACCAAACCTGAAATCACGAAAAAAATCAACTATTCATTACATATAACTACATCAAACTCGTCAAAATGTAGGGAGCAGCTGATTTTTTTTTTGGCGATTTCAGGTTTGGTCCCATAGTCAAAGTTGTTCATATTGATGAGTACCATGACCCCTTAAGAGGTTGCTGGTGTTTTACCAATAACCCTGTAGAAGATAAAGACATTCTTAAATATTTTATTCTAAGTATTCACAGAATATGACTCCAAACATTAGGTTAACAAGTCAATTGATTGGACAGAAACATTAGCAGCAGACAGTCGCTTACTTAACGCGTCATTCCTGTTTCCTGTCGCGCCCAGATTGCCTAACGATGGCGACGACCGACGGCGACGCGGCGAAATAACTTTGTTTGTAGTTATTTCTGTTTTGTGTAGGTTGGTATGGCTTCGTTGCCACTATTTCCATTATTTGTTCCATGATGGAACTAGTAGTCCACTCAATAAATGACCAAAAAGGGGGTGTAGAGTGCGCAGTGCTATTCTGTAACCATCTCACCGTGAAAACTTGCGTGAAGCGAGCGTGAACTGTCAGTGTCATTCCACCTGATGCTAGGGATGGACCAAGCACATTTTTACAGTCATAATCGAGATTTTAATAATGTTTTTTACGCTATTCTAGCTATTATTCAAGTGTCCAAACATTACTATTTAGGGGATTTTTAAATCAAAATTGCAAAACAAAAATTCAGTCACAAACTCAATTTCGTTTTTTTATTTTTTTCTAATTAAAATCTCGATTATGATTGTAACTTGATTGTAACTGTAATTTGGTCAATCCCTAGCATCCGTGGGATGACACTGACAGCTCACTCCACGCAAGTTTTCACGGTGAGATTTTTACAGAATCGACCAGCTGGGACGTAAGCGATTTCTTCAGAAAGTTGTTCAGGGTTGTAAATTTAAACATAAAAAAAATGTAATGGGTTGTAAATGTAATGTTTGTAGTAAACAAATTGTCTTGGAACCACCTAGAGAGTGTGTTTAAATCTTGTTGTGCTTGTTCGATGACCTCTTCGATATTGTTTCCAAATAAAAATAAGCTTATGTCATCAGCATAAAGTATTATATCGCCCGCCAGAGGTTATGTATGTCATTTACGTATAATATGAACAGCAGGGGACCAAGAATGCCACCGGTGTCGCGGGTTGTTCGAAAGAGATACCGTGGCCCTGGCATAGGCAACTGAAGGAACACGGGTGGGTTTTAGTCAGTAAAGGTCTGACACGCCCTTCTGCTCCACCCAGAGCGGGAGAAGTCATTTGATGATTTCCCATCCATAAAAAAAAAAGTGTTATAAAATGTGAAAGTTTGTGAAGATGTTTGGATGTTTGTTATTCAATCACGCAAAAACGGCATCACAGATTTAGATGAAATTTGCCACACAGATAGTTTATAGCCTGGATTAACACATAGAAAACTTTTTATCCCGGTAGTAGGGTCCGTGGGATAATATTCGACATCCACGCGGGCGATATATTACCTACATAGATAAAAGTTTCGATAACTCGGGTGCGCCAAAGTTCACCTAAATTTTCAACTCCGATAATTGGAAAACCGAAAATGTTCTTCCTAACATTTTTCATCTTAACAATCACAATTAACTACTCTGTCTTTAATGTTCATAATTCCGAAGCATTCAACTTCATAATGTCAGTAGCAATAAACATCTATTATACTTTTATTTGTTTTCCTATATTTTCTCAACATAACCATCTTTTACACTATTATTCAAAGTCATATCTCTTTTGTTTAGATTTATTTTCTAGAAAGTTTTAAATGCCGATAGCCGAAAGGACGCAATCCCGAATGAAGGAAATACCAATACTCATCGTTAATTGACCAAAATGAAAAATACCGATCTAAGTGCTTATGTAAAGTTCCTGAGGTCCTACATTTTTTCCCTGACCTGCTGACGAAAACCCTAACCATAGACGGTCGACATCAGGGGCACCCCGAGGCTCGGTTAGTTAGGTTCCTTTAAACACCGCAGACAGAAATAGGAGCCCCGCGCAGCGGTCCTCCGTCGACCTGCTTACGAAAACCCTAACCCTGGACATATATATATCTGGATATGGATCTTCGGGACTTTAAGCTTCGGGATAAGGATCTTCGGGATTTTAAGCTTTCGGGCAAATGAACTTTCGGGTTTTTAAACTTTCGACCGTGACCGTGAAAATATTATGGTAATTATGTTTAGGGATAAAAACGTTATGATAAAAAACAATAGGAGTTTAAATATATTTACATTAATGATATTATTAATTACAATTTTTGGAAACATGAGTGTTATGAACATCGCCGGTAGCACTACAAATTGTATGAATGAAAAGTTTAGGATGAAAAATTTTAGGAAGAGTGATCATTCGGATTACAAATCATTAGGATGAACAATTTCGGGAAAAGAACTTTAGGTGAGCCAATATGGACCCCGATAACTCAATGCCTGAACGGATTTGGATAAAATTTGGTAGGTAGATAGATTAGGACCTGGATTAACAATTATATGCTACTTTTTATCCCGAAATAACGCGAACGAAGAACAGAAACTCAAAAGTGGGAACTTCTATCTGGGGGATAGAACTTTTGAGTTTTTCGCTCCCCCCACTCCGGCGCACTTCCTAGACGCAGGGACTTTTAGTATGTTAACTACCTAATCACCCTGAACAACTTTCTGAAAAAATTGCTTACGACCCAGCTCACGCACTCTACAACCCATTTGTTGAGTGGACAATAGTGATATCTTTTAATACCTACCATAGATCGGTATAAGAAAGAAGGAGATGTGCCCAGTATGTTAAAATGTATCGGAACCCTGTGTCTCCACTTTTCCCTTTGTCACTTTCATGATTTTAAAGAAAAATACGGTAAAACACTTGTACTTACATATGGAAAGTGATTCCATGATTTACATGGCTTCGGTTTTTACTTAAGAAACCACTGAACTCGATCCAACCATCTTTACATACCGAGATCCCTCCGTGCCTCGGAAAGCACGTTAAGGCTTGTCCGCCGTAAAAAGCGCGGTCACTGTCGGACTGCGTAGAAAAGAAAGAGAAGCGCGATGACACAACGCTTGCAAAATAATTATGAAGGAATTATCGATTTACACAAAAGTAATGACATGAAATCATTCCTTATTATTTTGTAAAGAACTGTATTTTATGAACACTTTTAATGAAAATTGTATCAGTAATATGGCAACTACTAGAAAAAATACAGAGTAATAGACCTGGATTTAATTTTTTTTCCTTAGTTCTACAAACTAAAATAGATTTCAGAACAAATTAAATCACTTCTTATGTATTGTAGATTGCTGTGTATTTTTTCTTATCAAAAAGATGCTATAGTTAGTGTAAAAGATGGACACAAAATTACTTAGTTTCGCCGTATTTTAGGGAGGAGGAGCCTGAAGCCGTTGGTCCCAACTCCCACCTGTCATTCGTGAATATTTGACAGTCATTACGGGTCGTCAGAGGCCCGAAATTCTGACAACCTCTACCCACTAAATGGTTTGTGGAGGTCAGATAGGCAGTCGTTCCATGTAAAATACTGATAAGTATTCAGCTGCATCCGGAAAACTGGAAGGCGACTCCGACATAGTTGGGAAAAGGCCAGGCAGTTTGATCGGGAGGTACATAACATAGCGCATGTTATACCCGAAGAGGTAGGCAGAATATTACACCACACTTCGCCAGCTATAAATACCATAGAGTGTACCTACCTATTTGAGTAAGCGGGTGCCCAAATTTGAGCAGCGAGGCAGTCCGTACCAAAATAGTAAAAAAGGAACCCTTATGGTGCGACTCAGTCTGTCTATCTGTCACAGCTGGATATCACAAGAATTACTAATGCTATCAACTTGAAATTTGGAACAGTTTTAGGTGACGTTTGCCCAACTATTTTGCAAACAAGCTTGCTTTTAATAGCTTGTTTTTAATATAATGTAGTAATCTGTGGAAAATGTTGTGGGTAGTATATTTGTAAAGTTTTAATTGTAAGACAACACTGTTTATGTAATAAATAAATAAATAAACAAGAAAGAAATAAAAAAATATAGTTTTTTTGCAACAGGGACTGAAAGGGGGTCTTAAAAATTCTAAGTGGGGCTACTAGGGCGTGTCCTATCATATGAAAGAGCGCTGTTTGCACATTCTCAAACATTTTTTATTTTTTTTGTAGGCCTCATAGTTTTCGACTTTTGATGAAAAATGTAAAAAAAGTAAAAAATACCCCCCCCCCTCCCTTATCTCCGAAGTTTGCGTAGAGAAAAATCAGAAATTATTCTATGTGATAGAAGTTTTTGTAAAGATTACAGGAAAAATAAAACGATGTCTCTAAATAGCGCACTTTTTCAGAAATCGGAACGGAACCATCGGTGTGCGAGTCCAACTCGCTCTTGACCGGTTTTTTCTTTGGCAGCCACGCACGCTTGCCACTAGAGCAGCGAGGCAGTCTTGCAGATTGATTCAACTTTTCTTTGGCAGTCACGCCCGCTTGCCGCTATAGCAGGCAGTCTTGCAGGTTGATTCAGCTTTTCTTTGGCAGTCACGCACGCTTGCCACTAGAGCAATGAAGCAGTCTTGCAGATTGATTCAGCTTTTCTTTGGCAGTCACGCACGCTTGCCACTAGAGCAATGAAGCAGTCTTGCAGATTGATTCAGCTTTTCTTTGGCAGTGACGCACGCTTGCCACTAGACCAGCGAGGCAGTCTTGCAGACTGATTCAGCTTTTCTTTGGCAATCACGCACGCTTGCCACTAGAGCAGCGAGGCAGTCTTGCAGATAGATTCTACTTTTCTTTGACAGTAGCGCACACTTGCCACTAGAGCAACGAAGCAGTCTTGCAGATTGATTCAGCTTTTCTTTGGCAGTCACGCACGCTTGCCACTAGAGCAGCGAGGCAGTCTTGCAGATAGATTCTACTTTTCTTTGACAGTAGCGCACGCTTGCCACTAGAGCAACGAAGCAGTCTTGCAGATTGATTCAGCTTTTCTTTGGCAGTCACGCACGCTTGCCACTTGAGCAGCGAGGAAGTCTTGCAGATTGATTCTTAGGTATAAAGCAACGAAGTATACTCAATGATTCAGAGATGTTCTTACCAGCTAAGCATCGATCCGCCATTAAATTCCACCCTTTCACGGGGGTGCTAAGTGTGCTAACATAAAGGTTACATTTACTCGCTTTGTGAAAGACTAATCATGTGTGACGAGCTTGAGGGGCGATTTGTATTAAATACATTGTTGTAAGAGACGGTAGTTTATTTATTTTTTGGATCGCCACAGAGGCTACACAATTATAGATCTACATGCATGTTAACTTAAACAGCCGTGTGATTCTGCAAGACCTCATTCTAAACTTCGAATCTGAAGCATTGATATATATGTTACACTAGATTAGCAATTACCGCGCCAAGGCGTTGCCACTAGCAATACGGCCACGGCCGTATGCGTAGCTAACGTCAGTTCTGTGCTCTGTATGTGCTTTAGTTGTTCTTCTGAGTCTGTATGACGGCAGCCGAATTGAACCGAGTGACACGCGACACACAATATCGCCAAAATGGGTAAATGCGCAGTGAAAGAATGCGATTCAAGATCACAAAAACTACCGGAATTACTTTCCACACGTAAGTTTATTGTTTCTGTGTTTATATCAACGTAAAAACGCAGTAAAATAAATAAAATGTAGATTTTTTTTTAAATTATGATCAGTGTTACAACTAAAAACTATGTTTTAGTTTCCCACATTTGTGGAGTTTTTAATTTATGGAATAAGCGATTTTAAATATTTTTTAATAATAATGAACAATGTTCCAGAGTACCTAAAGATGCAATCAATCTTCTCAATCAATAATCCGATTGCTGAGAAAAGAGACTGACTGGCTACCTACTAAATCTACTGTCATTTGTTTGAAGCACTTCCGTGATCAAGACAAAATAGGCCCAAAAAGCCAATGTGGCCGTGTTTATTTGTCCAATCAAGCAATTCTAATGCTTATTGTAAGTAATGATTTTATGCGGTAATTAATATTATCAAATTATAGATAATGCCAACAAAAAATGCCTTCTCATTGAACTCCCACAGCAACAAATTAGTTTATATCGACTCAAACTACATTGTATAGGTACTGAATGTTTTTTTCAACTTTTCAGTTTTTAGATTGTAAAGAGCTGTTTTGCCTACACTAAATTGTATATTTTTCAGGACAACCGTTACTCTAAAGAGCAGGTGGAGCTTTCAGAAGAAGAAAATATGGATGTGGATGCTGTGGAAACCGACGAAGAGATAGACGAAATAACTGAAACGCCCCGAAAGCACAAAATGAGGAAAATAATTCACCGTTTGAAAAATGTATCGGCTAGAAGACTAAGAAAAAGAAAAAAATATATCACAAAAAAATAAAAGACTAGAAATAAAATAATAATCGGCGTTATAGAGGAACTGAAAAAAAAAACGTATGTTGAGCGAAGAAGACGAAATGCAGCTAAATGTAAATGGTGAAACAGTGCAATTCATGGAAGAATTAAAAAACCTTCAAAAAGAAAAGGACTTATTTATAGAAAACCGACTCTTTGGGGAAACCGACGGTTTTGTTTTTGCGACGGAGTTATGATGACGAACAACTACCGGAAATATATTGTGAAGGACGGCACGGTTGATATCTGTCGGGCATTCCACCGTCCGGGGGAATCAATCCGTCACATTATTTCTGGCTACTCTCGTCTGGCTAACGGCTACTTGCATAGTGCATAGGCACAACCTTGTAGCCAGGATTATCCACCAGCAACTTGCTCTGAAATACAGTCTTGTGGAATTGGAAGTACCGTACTGTAGGTATGTGCCCGACCCAGTTCTCGAAAATGGCAATATCACGTTGTATTGGGATCGATCTATCATCACTGACAGGACTATTGTTGCCAATAAGACAGACATAGTGTTGATAGATCGATTAGAGCGTCGTACAATATTATTGATATAGCGGTCCCGCATGACGAGAACCTCGTGAAAGCTGAAAAAGATAAGCAGATTAAGTATATTGACCTGGCTCGCGAGGTTGTCGACATGTGGGATGTGGATACAGCCATCGTTGTGCCTATAGTCGTGACGCCAATGGCAAAATAGCCAAGAGCCTCGATCAACACCTGAAGAGGCTCTCGTTAGGCAGCTGGATTAAGGAAGATTGCTCCAGAAAGCGGTACTTCTGGACACGGCGCGTATCGTTAGAAGGTTCCTCTCTAAGCAGCCCTGACCACCGGTAGCTTGGACCCTGTTCCCGATACCGGTGGGCTACTATTTTTTATATTTTTAAATGTTTTTATAATCTAATATTTAAAAATGTAAATTATATGTATGAAAATGAACTAAAGGAAATAAAAAATGTTCAAAAAGAAAATGCCTTGATTGTTTTCATTACTTAAAACTTTCTAATACACATCCAATAAGAAATACATAATTTACGTATTTAAAAAATATAACGTTTAACGTTTAAACGTTACTTTTTTTTAACGTTTAAAAAGTTGGGTAAAATTTTGCATGGATAGGCAAACCCCATCCCGCCATTGCATGTTTATATTGCGGTCTTTGTCTAATCGAAGCGACAGTATTGTTCTTGCGACTTGTGTAAGTGAGACAGGTATATGTTTACTTTTAAATGTTTAGTGGTTTCAAAGCTACGTCGGCGACGTCGCGTTTAAATAGTGGTTACACTTTTTTTACACATTTTAACGAGGTTTGCTTCTCTAGTTATTTAACTCAATGATCTGAAGTAAGTACAAGCTAGGTAGATCCCGGCTGTCATTTGTGGATCTTTGACAGTCGTTACGGGTCAACAGAAGCCCGAAAGTCTGACAACCAGTCTTACCAAGGGGTATCATTACCCAGTTACTGGGTTGTGGAGGTCAGATAGGCAATCGTTCCATATAAAATACTAGTGCTAAGCTGCATCCGGCTAGACTGGAAGCCGAAGACTAGGCAGATTGATTGGACAGTTGGACAGTGTCACAGTTTGAAAGGGCGTGTTGCCACATATAACATAGTAAGTTACATTTTAATGTTGGTGTTGCAATAGGTACTGGTTACTAAAATACCCAACTCCTACAAATCTCTCTATGGCCTAGATAATAATATAATAGTAGATTAAAAAATATTTCACTATATTTCCAGGCGGATAATAACATCAAAATATGACTCACAATTTTGGCAACCACGATACGGCCCGGATAGCTCAGTCGGTAGAGCATTGGACTTTTAATCCAAGGGTCCAGGGTTCAAGTCCCTGTCCGGGCGTTACTTTTGGTAATGTTTGTTTGTTAATCGGTTCGAAACTAAGATACAGTATGACAGAGTTCAAAGCTTCCATCGTTTATTTTCGGAAAACCGAACTTTGCCGAATTAAATATGATGTGTAGTGTAGTGACGGAATTAGTGCGTCAATCTACAATAATTTAGGTGGGAATATAAATAATTTCTATTGGTCGATAGCCATTTAGTGCGTCAATCTATAATAATTTAGGTGGGAATATAAATAATTTCTATTGGTCGATAGCCATTTAGTGCGTCAATCTATAATAATTTAGGTGGGAATATAAATAATTTCTATTGGTCGATAGTCATTTTAGTCAGTTTTGAACCCCCCATTACCATTCTACATCGTATTAGCTTTCTAAAAGTAAAAATGCCACGTTTATAACTCAGTCACAGCATTTCCTATCAACTGTTAAAGAAAGGCCTTGCACGCTGTATACTGATCAGCAAGTAGACACATTATATTATTTTTTAAACATTTTTTCCATCGGTAAAATTAAGTATTGGTTTCCTAATTTCGATATGTGCACATTATGAAGACTCGAATGTATTGTGTTGTGAACAAGTTGTGAACATCAATCCGTAGCTCTTGGAAAATGTAAAAATTTCGAAGTCGTAAATACGGTCTAACTCAAAATCAGTCTTATCGTATCCATATTGAGTTTAAAATTGCTGAAACTGATAGCACATAATCTTCCTCGTCGGAACTCATTACGACTATTTACGACATCTTCCAAACAATTCTTTCAGCGAATTTAAGTTGCCTTTTGGATAGGTGTAGGTAGTAATACAGGATTTTAAACAACTTTCGTATAAGACTGACGTGGTTTGAGCGACCTCAAAATATAATTAAAGATATTTGCCACAAACTTATTGTATGGAATAGCTGCGGTAACATGAGGAGCTCGTGGCTGAGTAATAACAGCCGCAGGGGTCGATCCATCAGGTTAAGCTACGCTTGCCGGTGTTGGCCCGTGGAAGGGTGACCTATCTTTACATACCGAGACTTCTCCGTGCCTCGGAAAGCACGTTAAGCCGTTGGTCCCGGCTGTCATTCGTGGATCTTTGACAGTCGTTACGGGTCGTCAGAAGCCCGAAAGTCTGACAACCAGTCTTACCAAGGGGTATCGCATTACCCAGTTACTGGGTTGTGGAGGTCAGATAGGCAGTCGCTCCATGTAAAATACTGGTATTCAGCTGCATCCGGTTAGACTGGAAGCCGACCCCAACATAGTTGGGAAAAGGCTAGGCAGATTGATATATTGAGATGCGGTAACATATTTTTCTAAATAAATTCGAATGCTGAAACTTGATGTAAATTCCTGAATTTCATGACTTAATTCGTAAAATCCCGTCGAGTCAGCTGGTATGTCATAATTATGTCAAAATCTTGTCGAGCAGAGACGATAAACAACAACAAATAATAATAGCACAATCACATTGCGTATTCTTTTGTTTAGTGAAACGAAAGAATGCGCAATGTGCTTGTGCTAATCAATTTGCACATTTGGTGAATCAATCACGTAAACATTTAAGTACAATTGTAATTTTTGGTTTAGTTAAATTATTTTTTTCATTATTTTTCGTTTTTAGGGTTCCGTACCTCAAAAGGAAAAAACGGAACACTTATAGGATCACTCGTTTGTCCGTCTGTCTGTCTGTCTGTCTGTCAGTCTGTCAAGACCCTTTTTCTCAGGAACGCTTGGAGGTATCAAGTTGAAATTAATATCACATTCGTAGGTTTGTGGTCCCTTAAAGTCCTAAAAAACTCAAGCTTCTAAGTCAATGCAATTAAAACATACGGCCTTTTATGTGACATATTTTGATACTCGCAAGTAAATCAAAACCTATAGGGTACTTCCCGTTGTTCTAGAATCATGAAATTTGGCATGAAGCAAGGTCGTACAACACAAATAGAGGAAAAAGTCCGAAAATTGTTAATTTGTAATTCTATCACATAAAAAAAATGTTCAAATCTCTCAGTCTGTCAAGACCCTTTTTCTCAACGGCGCGTGAAGATATCAAGTTGAAATTGATATTAAATAGGTAAATCTATGGTCCCTTACAGCTCTAAAAAAATCAAGCTTCTGAGTCAACGCAATAAAAAAAATACGGCCATTTTGCGACACATTTTGATACTCGCAACTGTCGCAAGTAAATCAAAACCTATAGGGTACTTCCCGTTGACCTAGAATAATGAAATTTGGCAAGAAGCAAGGTCTCCCAGCACAAGTAAAGGAAAAAGTCCGAAAATTGTGAATTTGTAATTTTATGACATAAAATTTTTTTTTTTGGGATCCAATGTTGTTTGTTTTTGGGATAAATTCTTTTCAACTACGGAACCCTTCATTGTGCGTGGTCCGACAAGCACTTGTCCGGTTTTTTTTTTACCCTTATCCCCGAAACGATAATCGTCTACCCAGTGCAATTGAAGCGATTGACAATATTACTACAATATAAATTAATGGCGATTAATTGCGATTGCTCGTTTCGGGGACTCCCTACGATCCCCTTTGTTTAAAATCTACCCTCATTTAAGGTGGATAGTTAATTTATGAAACCAAACAAAGAACGATGTTTTTTGTAATGGGAGCTTTCTTATGCAAAAAAAATATACGAATAATTAGTGTTCGTTGTGCTCTTTAAATGAATGCATAATTTGCTCCCAGCACTTACCATTTCCATTCCTGATTTTCTTTGATAGTTAACGTAAAAACTCCTTCGAAAATTAATAGCATTATCGGCGATGCTAAATACCAATATTCTATATCGTGTTTTAATACAGTTACTTGCCATATTGCTATGATTCCGTGGCAGGCAAAAACTAATCGAGTAATCACTGCCTTTATAGTAGCCAACACTTTCCCAACATTCGCCATTTTGATTTAAAAAAAAACTCCAAAATTTTTACGAAATGATGTAACGTTCCTGTTTCAAATATTTCAATATGGACTTCGCGGTTTTTGTATTTGTTATAAAAAAGGAACTTATTTCTTGTTTAACATTTTTGTTTTATTACTTATTACATAAACACTTTATTTTATTATTATAATAATAAAAAAGCACTGTTATTAAGGCACGCGCGTTTTGTAAACATTTTGAAAATTAAAAGTATGTTTTTTGTTACATTTTGAATGTTCGTATCTAAATGCAACGAATTGTGAAACTCAACTAAATAGACTCTCTTGCATTGAAAGTAGCGCTCTGATTCCAGAAGGGATTTTTACAATACTTTTTCCATTCCACACCCATTGCTGCATAAAACTGAGCGAAAAACGACTCTTAGATACTAAAACAAGCAATGAACTTTGCGTAACAGAAAACAAACTTAATAACACTATTACCGATGCGCGCGCATCATCCAAATTGGCCAATCACAGGTCACTTTCCCAAGAAAAGGGCTTGGGAAGTTAACCTGATTTAGTTTTACCTGGATTTGCAGTCAGCATAACTCTTCCCTAAAGAAAATTAAGCTCAAAATCCAGTGGCAAATGGTTTTCAGTTAAATGCTGATTGCTTGCTACAGTTTTATAATAAAAATAAATGTTATTACGTGGCACGTAGGTCTAGTCAAAGAGAATTCAAATGTTTCCCGTGCCCAGAAAGTACCTACAGTTTTTTAGTAGTGACAGACATACATATAATCTACTTATAAGTAGATGGAAAGATGGATATTAGTATAAATACTAATAGGTATCCATCTTTGCGAGAAAAACGTGCTATCTCGAAAAATGCCATTTTACAGGAAGCGATACTTTTAAAAAAATATGACAATTATATTTAATATAATACTGCAAAGCCGCCTCTCCACACATGCATCCCTAGCCGCAAGTCCGCAACTAGGGAAGAGGGTTTGGTATAAATATTTAATCGATAAAAATATCGATGAAGCCCGACTACAAAAAATAGAAGTATTTTTTGGGCGTACCTACATTATATTTTGTATTGTTTATCGCTATACTAACCAAAGACCGATGTTGGTATATTGTTACAGATTAATACAGATGGGACACTCCGCAGTTTAGGTATGTAGATACAAGTACGCGGCGGGCTCATCTTACTGGGTTAATTCAGTGTGGGCTGCCGCGCACCGGCCGGCTTGCGCGTTAGTTCGATACTCACGCGCCGCGTCGCGTCTTAAAAGAAGACAACTCTAACGAGTCAGAAGGTAGAAGGAAGGGAATGGAGTTACGCGATAGAAAGAGAGGCAACTTGTAGGTGCCTAACCTATAAGCCGACGTTCGCACGGGCGTAATAAAATCGCGGCGATTTTTTTTCGCGCACTGCATTTTCAACACTCTGCTTAGCGCCGGGAGTTGAACATCCAACAGTGTGTTTTACGTCGCGCTGGGCACTCTGTTTTTGTTAGGTTGGATTCTCGAAGCTCGGCTCAACACCGAGAGTTGAAAATCTAGTGCGCGATAAAATCCCGCCGCGATTGTTTTACGTCCGTGCGAACGTCAGCTAACTGTAGATAATAAGCGTTGTGCGACCTGAATTGTACTTTATTGTGTCGTAGCAAGAGTCGCTTTTTATTAAAATGATTTTGCGGAGTGTTCCATCTGTATTAATCTGTGATATTGTCGAGAATTTGTGAAAGGAAGACAATACAGGGAATTCTAATTTGGAACAAAGTATTCAACTCAAAATTGGTGTCTGATATTCTGTAAATATTTTAAAATATTACTTATACAGGGTGTTTGGTGCATCGTTCGCCAAATGAAAATGACGGGTATGAGGGGTCATGTATGTCTTCAGGGCCAAAAAAAAATTATTGGCCGCACTGGATTGTTGTAAATTTAAAAAAATCTCTAGTCTAACTTCTTTCTAATGAAATAATGCCATAAAAACCTTTTAGAAAATTCACTAATTTATGAATTTGTGTATCGAGAACCCTAAAAGGTTTTTATGGCTTTATTTCATATTTGTAGAAGATAGACTAGAGAATTTTTTAAATTTACAAAAAATTCGTGCAGACAAGATTTTTTTTTTTGGGCCTGAGGAGGTACTATATGACCCCTCTTACCCGCCATTTTCAATTGACGAACGATGCACCAAACAGCCTGTATAATAAAAAAAAACAGATTAAGACTACAAAAACTAGAGGAAACAAAATGTATGAAAAAATGAATTCTCTCAGACAGTGAATAAAATTAGGCAAAAACGGTGACAACTCCGCGACATCTGTGTTCTTGCGTCAATTCGTTTTTTTTATAGTATCGTCATTTGTCGGTAGGCGGCGCCAAAGCACAGATACAGACAGATACACAACAACAATACAGATAATACAGATGGGACACTCCGCAGTTTAGGAATGAAGCTACAAGTACGCGGCGGGCGCATCTCACTGGGTCAATTCAAATTCAGTGTGGGCTGCCGCGCACCGGCCGGCTCGCACGTTAGTTCGATACTCACTCACGCGCCGCGTCGTAAAAGAATACAACCCTAATGAGTCAGAAGTTTTATGAGTTAGAAAGAGAGGCAAGTTGTAGGTGAATATAACTGTAGGTAATAAGCGTTGCGCGACCTGAATTGCGCTTTATTGTGTCGTAGCAAGAGTCGCTTTTTATTTAAATGATTTTGAGGAGTGTCCCATCTGTATTAATCTGTGGCCAAAGTAACAAACAGTAGTACAGAGGCCTTAAATTGTCCAGTAAAATAATAAAAGATCACGCGTCACTGCGCATGATCTCTTACATACAAACTCAGTGACCACGCGCAGTGAAAGGTTCCGTAGTTAAAATGAATATTTACGACTACAAAAATATACATACACATACTAAATAAACATAAATACTATCGACCGCAAAAATATACATACACTATACATTTCACTTCAATATACTATACACTTCCTCGAAAACTGATTCATATCACACTACGATTAGGTTCACAATACAATGTATTTCACACGCGTGCGATTTTTCATTTTCCAACACGTGTGCGGGAATTAACAATTGCCACAGATAATTTATACTTAGTCCAAATTGTTTCGATATATTCACACCGTCTCGCACCAGAGACGGTCCTCTCTATTCGGAGGTGAATGTTTTTTTTTTAAATCTCGGCAAAGAGATATTGTTCTAAACTCAAAAATATTTTAATTTTCTATTTTTCATATTAGGCTGTTTATCGGCTTTATACCTTTGCTTCTCCTTCAACCTGGCGGAAGCAAAGCGCGGAAAAAAAAGAAAATTTAAATCATAGTTGCCTAATAATAGTAATAATTCATGACAAAAATATTTTTCGTTATTTTATTTTATTTCTTTAAAAGTGTATTGAAAAACGTCGTTTGATACACGTGTACATTTGTTATTGCAGTTCTTGGCTAAAAACAACCTCGCCTACGGCTCGGGTGTTAATTCCGCCTCGAATGCAATAACAAACGTTCTCCACTTGTATCAAAATGTACTATTGTGATCACCATCCGCCTAGCCCTTTCCCAACTATGTTGAGGTCGGCTTCCAGGCTTGATACCTACCAGATGCAGCTAAATACCAAAGTTTGTACGAGTATTAAAAAAATAGTATTTCACGAAAAAAGTAAGAAAAACAAAGTTGTTTCTACGGTTGTAACTGAAAATATACAGAGTGTTTCTTTTAAGGTGTCAAGCCAGTGCAAGCAGTACGTCGATTCTGTAAAATTCAAACAACAACTCGCATCTCACGAAATAAAAATATTTATTTTTCTTTTGCAACAGGGACTGAAAGGGGGTCTTAAAAATTCAAAGTGGGGCTACTAGTGCATGTAGAATTCAAACAACAACTCGCATCTCACGAAATTTTTTTTTTTTTGCAACAGAGACTGAAAGGGTGTCTTAAAAATTCAAAGTGGGGCTACTAGTGCATGTAGAATTCAAACAACAACTCGCATCTCACGAAATAAAAATATTTATATTTGTTTTTTTGCAACAGGGACTGAAAGGGGATCTTAAAAATTCAAAGTGGGGCTAGTAGTGCATGTAGAATTCAAACAACAACTCGCATCTCACGAAATAAAAATATTTATTTTTCTTTTGCAACAGGGACTGAAAGGGGGTCTTAAAAATTCAAAGTGGGGCTACTAGTGCATGTAGAATTCAAACAACAACTCGCATCTCACGAAATATTATTTTTTTTTTTTTGCAACAGGGACTGAAAGGGGGTCTTAAAAATTCAAAGTGGAGCTACTAGTGCATGTAGAATTCAAACAACAACTCGCATCTCACGAAATAAAAATATTTATATTTGTTTTTTTGCAACAGGGACTGAAAGGGGGTCTTAAAAATTCAAAGTGGGGCTACTAGTGCATGTAGAATTCAAACAACAACTCGCATCTCACGAAATATTTTTTTTTTTTTTGCAACAGGGACTGAAAGGGGGTCTTAAAAATTCAAAGTGGAGCTACTAGTGCATGTAGAATTCAAACAACAACTCGCATCTCACGAAATAAAAATATTTATATTTCTTTTTTTGCAACAGGGACTGAAAGGGGGTCTTAAAAATTCAAAGTGGGGCTACTAGTGCATGTAGAATTCAAACAACAACTCGCATCTCACGAAATAAAAATATTTATATTTGTTTTTTTGCAACAGGGACTGAAAGGGGGTCTTAAAAATTCAAAGTGGGGCTACTAGTGCAAGTAGAATTCAAACAACAACTCGCATCTCACGAAATAAAAATATTTATATTTGTTTTTTTGCAACAGGGACTGAAAGGGGGTCTTAAAAATTCAAAGTGGGGCTACTAGTGCATGTAGAATTCAAACAACAACTCGCATCTCACGAAATAAAAATATTTATATTTGTTTTTTTGCAACAGGGACTGAAAGGGGATCTTAAAAATTCAAAGTGGGGCTACTAGTGCATGTAGAATTCAAACAACAACTCGCATCTCACGAAATTTTTTTTTTTTTTTTTGCAACAGGGACTGAAAGGGGGTCTTAAAAATTCAAAGTGGGGCTACTAGTGCATGTAGAATTCAAACAACAACTCGCATCTCACGAAATAAAAATATTTATTTTTCTTTTGCAACAGGGACTGAAAGGGGGTCTTAAAAATTCAAAGTGGGGCTACTAGTGCATGTAGAATTCAAACAACAACTCGCATCTCACGAAATATTTTTTTTTTTTTGCAACAGGGACTGAAAGGGGGTCTTAAAAATTCAAAGTGGAGCTACTAGTGCATGTAGAATTCAAACAACAACTTGCATCTCACGAAATAAAAATATTTATATTTCTTTTTTTGCAACAGGGACTGAAAGGGGATCTTAAAAATTCAAAGTGGGGCTACTAGTGCATGTAGAATTCAAACAACAACTCGCATCTCACGAAATATTCTTTTTTTTTTTTGCAACAGGGACTGAAAGGGGGTCTTAAAAATTCAAAGTGGAGCTACTAGTGCATGTAGAACTCAAACAACAACTCGCATCTCACGAAATAAAAATATTTATATTTGTTTTTTTGCAACAGGGACTGAAAGGGGGTCTTAAAAATTCAAAGTGGGGCTACTAGTGCATGTAGAATTCAAACAACAACTCGCATCTCACGAAATAAAAATATTTATATTTGTTTTTTTGCAACAGGGACTGAAAGGGGGTCTTAAAAATTCAAAGTGGGGCTACTAGTGCATGTAGAATTCAAACAACAACTCGGATCTCACGAAATAAAAATATTTATATTTGTTTTTTTGCAACAGGGACTGAAAGGGGGTCTTAAAAATTAAAAGTGGGGCTACTAGTGCATGTAGAATTCAAACAACAACTCGCATCTCACGAAATAAAAATATTTATATTTGTTTTTTTGCAACAGGGACTGAAAGGGGGTCTTAAAAATTCAAAGTGGGGCTACTAGTGCATGTAGAATTCAAACAACAACTCGCATCTCACGAAATAAAAATATTTATATTTGTTTTTTTGCAACAGGGACTGAAAGGGGGTCTTAAAAATTCAAAGTGGGGCTACTAGGGCATGTAGGGTATCATATGAAAGAGCGCTGTTTGCACATTCACAAACAATTTTTTTTTTAGGCCTCATAGTTTTCGACTTTTGATGAAAAATGGGAAAAAAATACCGTTCCCTCCCTTTTCTCCGAAGTTTGCAAAGAGAAAATTCTGAAATTATTCTATGTGATAGAAGTTTATGTAAAGATTACAGGAAAAATAAAACGATGTCTCTAAATAGCACACACCTAGCTAAAAGCGACTGTCTATAGTCCTGTTACAATTTTTTTTTTGTTTTCATTGATACAAATATCGCAGGCATTACCTACTATCTATTTTAAACACCTATTGTGATAAACATTTTTTTATGATGTAAGTAATGGGGTCAGAAAATCTTTCGTTTGCACTCTGTGTCTCCACCGGCACATTCCATTATTGTCACATCCCTGCTAAAGTTAATAGACTTGGTGATTTATTAATTAATCTGTATAATTAAGGCGCTACCAAAATAAATTGGAGGATTTTTCGTAACCATTTATTTCACTATTGTAGCTTGTATGGATTTAATTTTTGGATATATGTTTATTGACTATTTGATTAATACTTTGACTGAAGGAAAACACGATTGGGTTAAATTTCCTCGATAGAATTTAATTCCGAAAAGACCTACTACTACTTCTACTCTATCTACTTTTTTATGTTTTTTTCTATAAAATCCTAAGTCATTTCGTTGCAAAATTGCATTTAAAATGTGCGTGTTAGGCAATTAGGTAATTGAAAATTCTGGCTGAACATAATTTTGATAGATAGCTTAATTTATTTTTAAACAATTTTTATTTCATTTGGCGCTTTTATTTTGGTTCCAGCGCGTTGTTGCGCTCTCTTTTTTTCGCATGTGGATGTAATTGACTCTGTCACTTTCTTATTCCCACCCAGTTCACTTTTTTTTGTATCACCTTAATTCAGACTCAAAAACATGCAACAATTCACTTTGGGCATCCCTAATCTTTTTCGATACGACATGACGTTTGGCGAAGATGGCGGCTATACTTTCTATTACTTTAAAATATTCACTCACAGAGTACATTATACTTATTCACTTTTGCATGCAGCTAGTCCGTGTTACAAAAGTATTTGCAACAAATGTAATAAAATACACAAAATCAAAATCAAAATCAAAAGTCCTTTATTCAAATTAGGCTGAGAATCAGCACTTTTTGAACGTCAAAATAACAGTAAGACAGTCCCCACAAAACGCCCGCCCTTCACCACTTCCTAGTGCTTTAGCTGGGAAGAAGAAGTAGCGGAACAAACTCCCCAGCAGCACAGCTGTCTGTTCAGTTAGAAGAACTAGATTCTATACAATAGTACCTATGCAAAATAATTTACGCAACACAATACATTAAATTATATTTTTGTCAAATAAAATAAACAATTTTAGTACTTAACTCATGTAACCTGTCATTATGTAAGCTGATCCTGGAGAAAGAACATAACATAAACATTGTCTTGAGTTAATCACAGCGACCAACTATTCTTATCGTTTAAGTAATCGTTGATAGAATAGTATGCCTTTGAACAAAGATTGGATTTAACTTTAATTTTAAACGCATTAAAAGGCAAATCTAGCAAAGAAGAAGGTAGCTTGTTATAAAAAGCTATACCAAGACCAACAAATGAGTTATGAACCTTATGAAGCCGATGAAATGGAGCACGTAATTTGTCCTTATTTCTGGTGTTAATATTGTGAATATCACTGTTTTTACTGTACAAATGTATATTTTGCCTAATGTATAAGATGTTGGCGAAGATGAACTGTGATGCCACCGTGAGAATACCAATATCCTTAAAAAATTCTCTCAGAGAAACTCTAGCTCCTAGCTGGTAAATTGCTCGAACAGCTCGTTTTTGAAGAACAAAAATATTTTGAATATCAGCCGCTTTGCCCCATAGCAGAATACCGTAGGACATAACGCTATGGAAATAACTAAAATAGACTAACCGAGCTGTATCAACGTCAGTGTATTGTCTTACTTTCCTGACGGCGTAGGCGGCTGAACTGAGCCTTCCCGCTAGGCTTGATATATGTGGGCCCCACTGAAGTTTAGCATCTACTGTTATACCCAGAAAAACTGCTGATTCTACAGTCTTAAGTACCTCTTCATCTAAGACGATGTTGGGTCCCAGATTTCTAACATTCGGTAAGGCAAACTTTATACATTTAGTTTTCTTGGCATTGAGAACTAAGTTATTTGTCGTAAACCAATCCGTAACCATTGAGAGTGCACTGTTTACATCATCAAAATCATGTCTGTTTCTGTCTACTTTAAAAATAAGAGAGGTGTCATCTGCAAACAGTACAACATCACAGATACCCTTTAAATAGAATGGTAAGTCATTAATATACACTAGGAATAAGAATGGACCCAGTATTGAGCCTTGAGGTACACCTAACTGAACTGGTAGCCCGGAAGATTTCACACCATTAACATCTACACATTGGAACCAATTATGTAAATAAGAATTTATTACTTTGAGAGCTTCGTTTTGGACACCATCACCATCACAAAAATGTATCGTGTATTTCCGATATTTTTTGTGCACAGGGCCTTATCGGATAATGTCCTTTCGCATCTACTTATATATACTAGCTCCGCCCCGCGGTTTCACCCGCGCAGACCGGTATAAAAAGTAGTCTATGTGTTAATCCAGGATAATAAGCTATCTACATAACAAATTTCGGTCAATCGATCCAGCCGTTTGAGCGTGAAGAAGTAACATACATACACATATCAATGACATACACACACAAACTTTAGCCTTTATAATATTAGTGTGATTAGTGGGAAGTATCGTATTACCCAGTAACTGGGTTGTGGAGGTCAGATAAGCGACGCTCCATGTAAAATACTGGTATTCAGCTGCATCCGGATAGACTGGAAGCCGACCCCAACGTAGTTGGAAAAAGGCTAGGCAGATTGAGTGGGAAGTACCGTCACAGTAATTCGCATGACCGCTATTGATGTCAATCATGATTTTAATTTCACACTGAATTTTACTACACGATAGGATAATTTATCTTTCTGATTGATAATTCAATTGAGATTTTTAATGTTAGAAATCATAGATGCTACAGTGTTTACAAGAGAAAACGATGAGAAATACAGTATATTTATGTCTCATTTTATTTTTTAGTAAGTAAGTGATTTTGTATTAAGGTAGGTTCTTATAATTTTAAGAGCTCTTTTTGAAAGGACGACATCTACATCGCAACATGCGAACTACGCATAAAGAACTGACGACACCCAGGTTGCAGATTCGAATTTCGAAATTTTTATACGTTTTTTTTTCTTTCTGTTGTTGTGCCTACCTAATTGTTATAATATGAAAAGTTTACATCGAATTTGTACTTCGTTTGGAAGTGAAGAGTGAGAGTGAAGGGTGGTGCAGAGGATCGATTGTCAGTACCTGAACTATTGCTGTATGGTTCACATACTGTGCAATCGAGATTTGTAATTTCTTTGTTCATGTTGTGTGTTTTTAGGGTTCCGTACCAAAATGGTAAAAAAGGAACCCTTATGGTGTGACTCAGTCTGTCTGTCTGTCTGTCTGTCACAGCTGGATATCTCAAGAACTACTAATGCTATCAACTTGAAATTTGGAACAGTTTTAGATGATGTTTACCCAACTATGTTGCAAATAAGAAAGAAATAAAAATATTTGTATTTTTTTTGCAACAGGGACTGAAAGGGGGTCTTAAAAATTAAAAGTGGGACTACTAGGGCATGTGGGGTATCATATGAAAGAGCGCTGTTTGCACATTCTCAAACATTTTTTTTATATTTTTTAGGCTACATAGTTTTCGACTTTTGATGAAAAATGTAAAAAAAAATACCGTTCCCCCCCTCCCCCCCCTTATCTCCGAAGTTTGCAAAGCTAAAAATCAGAAATTATTCTATGTGATAGAAGTTTATGTAAAGATTACAGGAAGAATAAAACGATGTCTCTAAATAGCACAGTTTTTTCAGAAATCATCAACAAAAATTACATATAAATGATGGTACGGAACCCTCGGTGCGCGAGTCCGACTCGCTCTTGACCGGTTTTTTTTTTGAGGCTATGATCCTTTGTGGGTCGAAATAAACGCGTACTGTTCTATTCTATTATCGTATACAGCTCCGTCTCTCTCTCTCACACTGGTACCATGATGGATCCGTGATCTTTTTTCACGTCCCCCCTGAGTCCTGAGGCCCCTGAGGGCCTAAGGGGCCTGCTGTGGGCCCTGAGGGGCTCACAGGCATGATGTTAAATGTTAACAGTTAAAAAATCTTTGTCAACAGTTCTCCACAACGTCAAATCAAAAAAACCTGATCGTACAAAGTCTGAATTAAACCCCGATTTGAAAAAACAAATCAGCGCTGGCGAAAATTTCCAAATCTCCAAGTTTGTGGACGTTCTTCTAAATGACGCGAAGAGAATTGTTCAGAAAAATAAAAAGAGCGGGAAGCGTCAGCGAAAAACAATTATGAAGAAAACGAAAACGAAAACAGTGGATGAAGGATTTGACAGCAGCTACGATTTTTTAGGGCTCGATGAGAACAAAAAAGACCAAATCGTTCGATCTAATAAACCTGGCCTAGATTTAAAGAAGAACGGACAAATTTTTCGATCTAATAACCAGGGGATAGATTATAAAAAGATGGGACAATTTATCCGATCTGATGCGGAATCGGATGATAAAAAATTTAAGAAAGGAGTACTTCGATCCGTCAATAGACCCAGTGATGAAGAAGGGGCCGAATTATTGTTTGACCTCGAAGATGAAGACGAGTTAAAGAATCCGCTGTTTTAATAAATTTTTCAATGGGACTTGTATTTTATTTATAATCAAAACTTATTTGACACTACATCAGATGCACGCCGGTTGCAAGTACTACGCACCTGACCTTTCTGAAGAACTTTACCAAAAAATAAGGTCACTACATTGTCTTTCATTTAAAATACCTATAAAACCAAATATATATGGTTAAATCATTTCCATAGGGTTATTTGACTATATTGTCCACCTGTACTAAAACCGAAACATGATTAAATTACTTAGTTGACATTTTTTCGATAGGTAACAATTCCAAAGTAGCACCGTCTATTTTCTGTTTAATACGATTATACGTAAACAGTTTTTTTTTATTTTTTTTATTTTATTTTTTTTTATATCCTTGGACATTTCAGACAACGCCATCTAGTACCAAGCTAAGCAACCTAATGCTTGTGTTATGGTAACGAGATGGCTGATAAACATTTTTTTTTTGTAGATACATACATATTATAGATAGAAAAACACCCAGATTCGGAACAAATACTTGTAGGTCGTACAAATATTTGTTCCGTGCGGGAATCGAACCCGCGATATGCTGCGCAGCAGACAATCGCTGAACCACTGCGCCAACCGTGTCGCCAGTTCCATAATATGCAGTAAAATTTGCTTTAATTCGGAGGTATTATGTAAGTTTAACTTTTAACTTAAAACTAGGTATCCGCTATTAAAAACTCTGCAATCTTGTTTTAACTCGACATTTAATACCAAATGCTTTGCTTTTATAGGAGCAGGATTCATACTTGACTTCACCAAAGAACCAAGATAAAATCACAATGGGGAAGCTGTCGTAGCCGTCGTAGCTAGTTCCCAACGCAAGTTAATAATATAAGGCGCCTCACGCCTTAATTGGTTTAATTTTATTTTTGCGAAAATGATGCGTTTTGTGCTCCGAAATTGGAATCCAACATTTCCCCCTGACCCTAAAATTAGATTGTGATTAAACCTATTCGTAAAGATTTTTTAAACACTAAACAGACTTCGAAATATTTCGAAGAAGTGATTATGAGGAAATATTTAAGGTTTTAAATTCCGACACTTTTCATGTCAAACACTATTAAAAATATTGAACTAACCGAAAATAACGAAATAGTGAAATAGAACCAAACTCATAAATGAACGAAATCTTTAATAAAAGCCTTTTGGATAATATGATCACGCCATCTACAGTTAGCTTTGCCCGACTTTTCCCATTACTTTCAAGCGGAGGGCTCAATTCACAATGTGCCAGCTGCAAGACTTCGATTTAAAAAAAAAACTAAGAACGACCTATGGGCACTGACAGTGACATCAGTGGCACTATAGCTCCTGTCACTTTGTTTAATGCTGCCAATCTCTAAAGAATCCCTTGAAATTCAGGAAAGGTGAGGATCGTAACGTGCACTATACGATTGATCGCAAATTGGTTGGCTGTTTAAACAAATAAATAATTCACGACCGAAATGGGACTTGGTTAAAGCTTTGGGTATTTCGCAGTTTCTTGATTGATAAGATGTTTTATTATTTTCTTTCCATAAATCATCTAAGTAAAACATTGCAGTCAAATTGCACAAACGTTGCAATTTTAGTGTAAATATATATATAATTTATGGAAAAGAAATGTTAAAAAAAAAGATAGGTTTCACTTAAGATTCTGTAGAAAGGTAGTCTTCTCCTGTTCGGGGTTGGGGTAAGTTTAAATACAGGGTGTAAGGGACAGCCCTCCGCAAACTAACAGGGTGTATTCAGCTCCTCATTTTGAATCATATTCCACCGGAAATTTTCTCAGGAAAATTTTCATTTTTTCAATTTTTTTTTCAGTTACATTTTCATTATTTCAATGTAAAATTGCATTGTGTGTTCGCAGCACTCCATTTATGTAAAAAAAAATTGAAAAAAAAAAACAGCAAAAAAAAAACCAGCAATGGATGTTGAAATACTCTAACCAACGACGCGTGAAATCAGCTGTTCACTTTCTGTCTAGCTACAGAGTTCATCGAACTCACCGCATACCTGTTACCTACCCCTCCCAACCAGTAATAGACGCTCCGATTTGTGCACAAAAACACAAACAAATCAGGTTTATTGAATTCTCTTACCGTTCCTGAAAAAATTTCATGTACCGGTCATCTTAGTATGACATACTGAATTCACCCCATCAGTTTGCGGAGGACTGTCCCTTACACCCTGTATAAACTGAGATTAAAGATTTTAAAGACTATAATTCAGTACCAAATGCGATAACGATTAAAATTAAACTAAAAATTAAACAGTCTTACCAAGGGCTATCGTGTTATCCAGAAAGTGGGTTGTGGAGAGTCAGATAGGCAGTCGCTCCATGTAAAATACTGGTATTCAGCTGCATCCGGTTAGTCTGGAAGTCGACTCCAACATAGTTGGAAAAAGGCTAGGCACTAGGCAGTTATTGGGTGCTTTAATAATTACTTTAGCAACACTGCTGTTGACACTTGACATTTCCAAACTGTGTTATTTTCCCGCCAATCAATAATATTGTTATGGAACCCGCGGTCGTGACGGTCGGTGTTTTTTAATTTATGATAAATATTAGAAAATACATATACTAACTCAAAAGATGTGAATAACTTATCGATTATACTCGTTCTACACAAAAGCGGCCATTGCAATAGCAAAATACTTAATCATTTTAGTGTTTTTGGATGGTGAGTACCTACTGTATAATACGTAGAATGATTGCTAAAATTGATATGTCCTGTTTGACTTGTCGGTGTCTGGTGTGTGATTGGGGAGGAAAACTAACTTTTTATCACGCTAGGTGGCACATGATCGACTGTCCTTTTTTCATTGATTTGACATAACGAACGTTTGTCAAATTGTATGGATTTGTTTGTAAAACAATGTACAGTCGTTCAGAGCGCCATCTACAAACAGCTTTGCGTGTGGCTCCCCATTGCACTACAATGCGTTTCAAATAAGAATAGGAACGTCAATGACCTCTATCTGTCAAATGTTGATTGAAAAGAACGGTTTGCAAAGAAAACTTATTTGCGTATCAATAATGTTTTGTTTTGTCTTAGTTAAATCAAAGTGAAAAAAGACATCAAAAAAATATTCATAATTAGTTTTTATAATTTATGCTTCTTTCTTCATTCATGATTCGTAAATAAATGTTATTTAAAAAATATCTTGTTTTGCTCACCCTACCCAATTTATTCGATTTGACAGCTATGACGTCACAAAATGGCGCTGAGTCGATCCTATTCTTATTTGAAACGCATTGTACAGTGTACAATTTAAAGCAAATATAGTGTACAGAATCATAAATGCACTTATTTATTTATCCTAGGTAGGTACTTTGAAATATAACGTCAACATAAAAAATACTTAAGTGTTACTTAAATAAATGTTTAGAGTTTTTTTAGGCATAGATACTTAACTTAAGCCCATCACAGACGTTTATTATATAAGACGTTTATTAAAATAGATGGACTTTTCACAGGGTGCTCTACCCACGAATATGAACAACTTTTATTATGGGACCAAACCTGAAATCGCGAAAAAAAAATCAGCTGCTCCCTACATTTTGACGAGTTTGGTGTAGATAAATGTACTGAACAGCAGATTTTTTTTTAGTACCTGTGAAAATTTGTCCATCTATTTTAATGAGACCTTTTAAAGTATATATATTATAGCTACGTCTGTGGTACGGGCTGTCATTAATCATTAAATTTATTGCGTTCCTCCACTCCACTGCTTGTTAAACAAGACACATTTTAAATGTTTTGAAGGCGAAGATGCTGGGGTTGCCCGAGAAAATTTGAATTTCGGGGGCTACCCTGGAGCATCCCTCTCAACCCCTCAAGTGTCGAATGCACCCCATGTGTGCATAAGAAAAACACTTTTTTTGTTCGGTACATAAGCTTATATCACATATACAACGTGTAATGCTAAATGCGCAAAACCTCTTAAGGGGTCATTGTACTCATCATTATGAACAACTTTTACTATGGGGCCAAACCTGAACTCGCGAAAAAAAAATCAGCTGTTCAGTACATTTTGACGAAATTTGCGAACATAAATGTACTGAACAGCTGATTTTTTTTTCGCGATTTCAGGTTTGGTCCCATAGTAAAAGTTGTTCATAATGATGAGTACAATGACCCCTTAAGAGGTTTTGCGCATTTAGCATTACACGTTGTATATAAATGTAAAAAAAACATCATCCGATGGAAAACCAATCAAATCATTAGTTGTGAACTTATGGAGTTCGCAGCTAACCTCCCCTCCCCCCCGCGTGTCAAATGCACCCCAAGTGTGCAAAAGGACAAAACTTTACATAATAGGTATATAAGCTTAGATCACGTATATATAAACGTAAAAAAACATCATCCGATGGAAAACATATCATTATCAGTAGTTGTGAACCTATGGGGTTCGCAACTAACCCCCAACCCTCCCCACTCGCTGGGGTTTTGGGTCTAAAATCAGCCAAACTCAGACACTTGAGGGGTTAAGAAAATTTAGTGGAGGGGCGTGCAATTTTAAATAAGACGAGCTATACTTACTGAAACAAATCTACTTACTTTACTTTACTTTACTTTTTACTTTACTTTTTTTTTTTATTCTGGCAAATAAATAAATTTCATTTCATTTCATTTCATTTACATTTTTCGATTATTATCACACAAAAAATTACGCCTCTTATTTTACTTTACATATTGTGCGCTTTTATTTCTAACGTTACGATATTATCCTGGACGTCCAAATCCATAAAAAGTATGAAAATATATAAGTATATATAAGTGCACGTTATAGGTAACGTGCACGTTACCTATAAAGGCTCTTACAGACAGAGGCGATATCGCGTCGTGACGTGTCGCGTAGCGGTGTTGCGACGCGATAATATCGCAATATCGCTCGCGATATCGCCTCTGTCTGTAAGAGCCTTTAGGTATGATATAATAAAATACTTCTGAATTATATAGAAGCACAGCTTTCTAAACTAAGTTCTTCTATACAACGTGTAACGTTAAATGCGCAAAACCTCTTAAGGGGTTATTTTACTCATCATTATGAACAACTTTTACTATAGGACCAAACCGCGAAATCGCGAAAAAAAATCAGCTGTTCAGTACATTTATGTTCGCATAATTCGTCAAAATGTACTGAACAGCAGATTTTTTTGTCGCTATTTCTGGTTTGGTCATAGTAAAAGTTGTTCATAATGATATAGGTAACGTATATAGGTGATATAGGTAATGATGTTATAGGTAACGTGCACGTTATTGTGGACGGAAATATAAAAGCGACTTCATATACAACTTGCAGCTGCAATTGCGACATTAATTCAACACGCGTATACGGTTCCGCGTTATCGTTTTGTATAGACATTTTTATTTCATTAAACGTTATTATTTATTGATTTATTTACAATTTTCTAAAATAGCATCTTGAAACAAATGAGAAAAAAACACCACGCCACTCGAGTTTTTTTTCCATGAAGCTACTTAACATCTGGGTCAGAACAATTATAGACCAACGATTAACAAAAAAAAATATGTTTGGTAAAGGACCTTTTACCAGCTGGCATGTATGAGTGATCTTAATTTTGGTTATTATTTTATTATTTAGTTTGTTTGAATTTTTTTTTCAATTTATGAATTATTTGTATCGTATTACAATTTTTATGATTACTGATCATTAGCCCTATACGCGTGTTGAAGGAATGTCACCATTGCGGCAGCACGTTGTATTTCCATACATTTTACTTCCTTGGAACATGGATGTCCACGATAATATCGTCACGCTAGAAAAAACGCTCATGTTGTCTCTCTAATCGTTTTTCTTTTTCGTCTTTCAGATATTTCTGCCACAAAAAGAAAATCTACCTATGAAAGCATGAAACCACAGCACAAAATACAGACAAAATGATTTCAACAAAACTTAACTATTTTAAAAGTCTAATGTGCTATAAGGAGCAGAATTTAAATCACAATAATGTGATTAAAATGCTTCCAACAGTTCCAGATTAAAACCTACGATTATTAAAAACATCGTCAAAATATCTCGACGAAAATCAAAATCAAGTCATTTATCCAAACTGGCTGAGAAGCAGTACTTTTCGACCGTCACAATTACATAAGACAGCCCCCACAAAACGCCCGCCCTTCACGACTTCCTAGTGCTGGGAAGAAGAAGTGGCGCAACAAACTCCCCTGCAGCACACCTGTCTGTTGCTCCGTCCACTGCTAAACATAGGCAACAACCAGCACCAGCAGAATCCCGCGACCTTCACTAGGTCTTCGATCCACCTTGTACGCTCCGCTTTGATTCTTGGCATCATCATCCAATCATATCAGTCTACTGCCAGAAATAGGCCACAAATATCACGCTTCACGATTCTCGGCTACACTCAACCAGCCTACGAAGATCATCGCTCCATCTACCTGAGGGTGTCTGTTCTACCTTTATTTACGGTTTCCACTCAAGACTACATTCACAGTCGAAGGAGGGGTGCTCCTGGCTAAGTAATAACAGGTTAAGCTACTCTTGCCACGGTTCCACCATCTTTACATACCAAGACCCCTCCGTGCCTCGAAAAGCACGTCAAGCCGTTGGTTTCGGCTGTTATTCGTGGATCTTTGACAGTCGTTACGAGTCGTCAGAAACCCGAATATCTGACAACCAGTCTTACCAAGAGGTATCGTATCCAGTAACTGGGTTGTGGAAATCAGATAAGCAGTCGCTCCATTAAAATACTTGTATTCAGGTGCATCTAGAAGCCAAACCCAACATAGTTGGGAAAAGTCTAGGCAGATGATGACTACATTCAAAGTCGAGTTCAAGTTATTTAGTTCGTAATCAAACATACATTTGGTGTCGAAAGTCGAAGCCTTGGTAATACCTACCACAATGTCTTACAGACAACTTCAAAATGATCGACCATCGGTCATTAGATACGCACCAAAGAGAAGTAGGAGAGACTCCATCCCCACGCCAAAGGATAAGAAACTTTCCACTCCTCCACCAAGCAGAGAACAGAGAGAGCCAACTCCATCTAATTCTGGTCCCGAAAAGGTACCATCAAAGCCTCGAAGAACAACCACCCCAAGGAAGATAAAACCAAAGTTCTGTAACCCAAAATCTCAGATCTGGCGACCATATACCAAAGAAAAGCCTTACAAATGTGATGTATGCAAAAAAAGTTTCGATAAGAAGTGCGACCTTCAACGACATATCCCTATTCACTCAGTCCTCAAACCGTTCAAATGTACGCTATGTAAAGAGAGTTTTACTCGTGAGAATCTTTTGAAAACTCACATCAGTGCACATAAGAATGAAAAACCACATAAGTGTAAATTATGTGAATGCAGTTTCATGCTGCCTGTAGATTTGAAACGCCACATTTTTACACACACCGGTGAAAAACCTTATAAATGTGATATTTGCGAAATGGCGTTCCGTCAACCTGGGGATTTGAAGAGGCATATCCGGAAACATACGGGTGAAAAACCATATAAGTGTAATATATGCTATAAAAGTTATGCTCAACTTCACAGTTTGAAGAAGCACAATCTTACCCATACAGGTGAAAAAGATCATAAGTGTGATCAATGTCAAAAATGCTTTAGTAACGCAGAAGCCTTGAAGACTCATAAACGTACACACAGTGATGAACAGCCACACAAATGCGATGTTTGCGAGAGAAGGTTCACTCAACCAGAAGGTTTGAAAAAACATTACCGTATTCATACCGGTGAAAAACGTTACAAATGTGAGACTTGTCAAAAAGAATTCAGAGACTCGCAGGATTTGAAAAAGCATGTTCGGATACACACCGGTGAAAAACCGTTTAAATGTGATCAGTGTCCCGATACGTTTAAGGAAAGGGGTCACTTGAAAAGGCATAAGCGTATACATACGAATGAAAAACCGTTTAAGTGCAGTATATGTTTGAAATCAAGTTTTAGAGACGCCAGCGATCGTAGGAAGCATATTCGTACTCATATCCGCGATAAGCCGTATACATGCCATATATGTCAGGAAAGTTTTGTTTATAAACCTACTTTGAAATCTCATCTTGCGATGCATGAGAAAAATAAACCAGTAATTCATTGAACCCTGCCATCCATATGACCCAGACTTATTACGGAAAAGGAGGGCTAACATTGTTGCACAAGTTCCACGGACTAAAACCATGTCTGCTTGTTGGCACTTTCATAAACAGTCTGGTCAACTATATAGGGTGACTGGTAATTAGTGACCGATACCTAAACCCATGATTGTGCTCATGATAACAAACAACTTTTACTATGGGACCAAATCTGAAATCGCGAAAAAAAAATCAGCTGCTCCCTACATTTTGACGAGTTATGCGAACATGAATGTATGGGGCAGGTGATTTTTTTTTCGCGATTTCAGGTTTGGTCCCATAGTAAAAGTTGTTTGTTATCATGAGCACAATCATGTGTTTAGGTATCGGTCACTAATTACCATTCACCCTATATACAACAAAATAATGTTGATATTTTTATTTTTAGTAGTTTATCTTCATAGAAAACGGCCGAATGACGCGCTTCGAAATCTCAATAAACATAATTAGGTCGGGGAAAAAGTTCCTTCGTATTTTATATACAAATTCAAGACATTTTTTTTTTCATAGTTTATTATTTAATTATGTGTCATTTGCCAAATGGGTCAAAACTGTTTTGTGGTCAACCCCTAACTCTTCAACTATGTCGTAACTACTAATATGCCAATCTTGCTCCACTTTTCTAAAAATGGCATCGGCCATATATTTAACAGGGCAACCAGAAGGGACTAGAGCGAGCTGCATCTTTGACATCAAAATTCCCGGACTGAAAACGATTGAACCAACTTTGTGCTACTCTTACTGACAATGCGTTAAGTCCATAAACGTCACAATTTTTTTTCGTGGTTTGTGTTGCATTTTCCCTTTTTTGTAATAAGACTTCAAAATGTATCGAATTTGTTCGTTAGATGCACTCATTTTGGCGGGCAGAAAAACAATTGAAAAATGGCGGGAAATCGTTGAGGTTTTTACTTTTTATTTTTCTTTTCTAAAATGTCATCTATTTAATGGTATCAAAACCAGCCAGATACAAACAGTAGAGCCAAAGAGATTTTATTACAACTTTATACCTATACAATACGAAAAAACTTTTTCCCCGACCCCAGTACGCAACAATTCGAGCGTGCGACAGTTACAGTTGTTTTATCTCACGAAAGCGGGCGGACCATACTTGCATGTGTAAATGTACAGGCACATTGTCTTTGTGTGCGTAAGCTCGGGAGCGCGCTACCTGCAGGTACGCACACAAGAGCGCGTGTCTATACGCATTACATCTACAAGTATGGCTCACCCGCTTTCGTGAGATGAAATAACTGTACGCACGGACGGACGCGTATTTATGTACCGAGCAGCCGTAGGTAATTAATTCAAGGTCAATACTTAGATAAGCTATACTGTTGCTTTATTATTCTGTGCCCTGCTTTGCGTCAGCCCGTCGCCCACGGGCGATTTCTTTTCGCTCACTGCATTTTCAACGCACTGCTTAGCGCGGAGAGTTGAAAATCCAACAGTGTGTTTTTCTGGCTCGGCTTATTACCTAGAGTTGAATATTCAATGCACTATAAAAAATCGTCGCGTTAAAAAATCGCGAGTTCCACCTGGGCTTACATAGGTTAATTCTGTATTTATCTGTGGTAACAATAATTAGGATTTAAAATTACTTTTTTCTCTGACTGTCTATGTGTTTGAGGGACCGTATTCATTAAGGTTATTAGTGTTATCTCGTATTTGGGGAGTCCTACCCACATTTTTTGTGGAAAATCTTCTTTATTTACTGTTTGTCTCAATAAAATATAATAACCAAACTAAACTTCATAAAATATCCTAACTTTAATGTTAGGATATTTTATGAAGTTTAGTATAGTCACAGATTAATACAGATGGGACACTCCGCAGTTTAGGCATGAAGCTACAAGTACGCGGCGAGCCCCTCTCACGGGGCCAATTCAGTAGGTCAGAAGGTATTAGAGTTTCGCGATAGAAAGAGAAGCAATTTGTAGTTGAATATAACTGTAGGTAATAAGCGTTGTGCGACCTGAATTGCACTTTATTGTGTCGTAGCAAGAGTCGCTTTTTATTTAAATGATTATTTGCGGAGTGTCCCATCTGTATTAATCTGTGGTTTAGTTAGGATGTTTTATTGTAGTTTTTTTTTTATTTTAATGTGTAGGTATACGTAGTTACTTAGTTTATTAATTAAGTAGACAATATAATCAAACTTTCTACAATTGAATTTATTTAGCTAAAAGTTGTATTATAGGTTAATTAAATTAGATTTAAAAAAGATTCGGCATACATTGTAACTAATGAATTAGAATATTACATTTAAAATAATACAGTTATTTTGTCTATTAATAAATGTTAACATCAGTATTATCCAATAAGCGTTTTATTGCTAACCATCGGATGGTCAGTGACGATAATTTAGTTACCGCTGTCACTTTCGATTGATTTTAGAAGACGATCAAGAACGTTACCACTGTCTCTTTTTATTATGTGACTAAACTGCCTAAAGTGTCTGGCTGGGATCGGAACTCATAATCTACAACCCCGTAAACCGTGCCGTTACCACTGGACCACCTATGCTCTGCTGTTAGTATGAACTCTATTACCGGATGACCTTTTTTTACCGTCTTGAAAAAAATAGGGTATAATAGGTGAACGGAGTAGAAGCCTATGGCATACCTAGATTTTTTTTTAAATAGCTTAGACAGAAATTGATATAGGTATAAATAGGGTACAAATTCGAAGTAAACTTTTCATACTAGAACAATAAAAACAGAAATTTTGATAAAAATCAATAAATCGTTAAAAAAATATCGAAATTCAAATCAATCGTGCATATGATTTGAATTTCGATTTTTTTTTTTTTTTTGATAAGAAAAAAAACTGTAAGTATACCATAATTAGAGGCTTCTCCGTTCATCTTTTACTTATACTAAGCCTATTTTTTTCAAGATGGTAAAAAGTCAACCAGTATATTCCTTCAAATTCTAGCATTTGTCTGATAAATTCTGCATTTCTTAAGTTCGATACACGTCAGGTTATTGAATTTTATGAAATGGCTATCGAAAAACTTTTTTACAAAAAAAAAACCACCGACTTCCAAAAAAAAAAAACACTACAAAGTAAAAAAAAAAACATACAACCGAATTGAGAACCTCCTCCTTTTTTCGAACTCGGTTAAAAATAATAAACTTTAATCGCGGACGTCGGTGTCTTTGATTTTGTATTTTCGTTATTTGCCACCCACTTCCGAAATTAAAGTAATTTTTTACCGTGTAATGTTTTTTTTGGAAGTCGGTTGTTTTTTTTTTTTTGTAAAAAAGTTTCCATTTTTCACTTTTTATCTGATTGCCAAGGAAGGGTCGAATACTACCTGCAAAAAAATGAGAACATCATCGACATAAAAAATAGGAATAATATACGTATTATTAAAGCTAACTCAAAAACTACCCAAGTAATCAATTTTACATGGGACAAACTTCGAGGTATACCCTCCCGAATAAAGTAAGAATCTTTCAAATCGGACAACTCTCAAAAAAGTTATGCGTGGTAATAATATAAAAATAAATATGTATACGTGTAGACTTAAGGATTTCCTCTTTTTTTGTCAGTTAAAAACGTTCCCTATTCTCTTCATAATACGGCAGGGACATGCTCAAATGAAACAACATTTCATTTCACAATCATTTATCGATTTAAATTAAAATTCGTGTAATGTAAAGTGTTTGACAAAGATACACAATAACCAGTAACATTTATAACTTCAACAACACCATTATCTAAATAATTAACATAATGTAGACAATACATGCTAAATGTTAGAACATTTGAATATAATAGGCAACAAAAATACATTTAAAATGGAGTTACTAAGCACTTAAAATCGCTTATTCCGTTTGGTGTACCTCAAGGCACTATTCTTAGTCCATTTATGTTTGCTACGGGACGATTTCACAGTGCTTATCCACAAAATAAAAAGTGAATTAATATTTCTTTGATATTATCAGCCATATAAGTTAATTAGAACTTATCCTGGTGGTGAAACGCTCATTGTTCAGTTGAAAACAATAGACAAGGTTTTATTCTATTAAATAAATAAAATAAAATAAAATTAATATACTTAGTTGGTATCTACAGTAGGTTCATGGCTGTTCATATGGCACTGGATATCGTGTTACCCAGTAACTGGGTTGCGGAGTTCAGATAGGCAGTCGCTCCATGTAAGACGCTGGTATTCAACTGCATCCGGTTAATCTGGAAGCCAACCCCAGCAAAGTTGAGAAAAGGCTAAGCAGATGATGATTATATTTTTATCTACTCTTTCAATTCATTCTCCTTGTCTCTCTTAACTAATCCAGATGCAACTTCAGATTTATCCATAAAATACTCCTCGATTTCTTGCAAAGTCTTGTCTTTCGTTTCTGGCAAATACTTATAAATAGCCATAGTCAAAATTGCAGATGAAATCCCATAGAACAAAAATGTGCCATGCATTCCGAAAGACTTGAAAATGTATGGAGCTATTTTAAGTAAAGTTCCATCAAGTATGTTAAATATAAATGCGATTATAATTACACAGGCACTCTTAAATCTTAAAGGAATTAATTCCGCATAAATTGAAGTAGCCATTATCATTGGTCCTACACTTATAGACAACGAAAAACACGAAAGAAATAATATAGACAAATACTTGTGCTCTTCTATAAAATTTAGTTTAACTAAATACAAATATATCGACAATACGAATAAGAATATAATACCTAAAGACGATGAAGTAAGTAACAAAGTACGTCGTTTCATAATTCTAGTTAATCCACAGCCTATATACATACTAAATACTGTAACTCCATCTAATATTAACATTCCTATATATGCCATTGATTCGTTCCTAGTGATCCTTTTAATTATTTCGATAGAATTAATACTACACACGAATTTGCCTGAAAAATGGTACTGTGCTACCAATAGTAAAGACAATCCTAACGGCATATAGAATTGCTTTAAACGTAGCGTGTTTGTTACACCTTTCAACGTTATATTCACTCTTTTAGAGCATATCATTTGTGAATCAATCAAATTCTCTAGTTCTTTTTCCGAATTTTCATCTGTACCTTTTAACCACCTGTGAGCATCCGCACACTTATCATACCTCCCTTTAGTTGCCAACCAGTATGGCGATTCAGGCCAGAAAAAAACTGCCGTAATCGGATATACAGTACAAATAATACCTAATAAGGGTATATATTTCCAATGGAAGAAAGTTCCTATAGAATTTGACACCCATATACCCCAAAGCAAAGTAGCTGATTTGATTGTTAAAAACAAACCTCGGTATTTAGGTGAAGTATATTCAGAAATGACTATTACAGAAACTGTGATAATACTCCCGTGAGTAATACCTTGTAAAAGTCCGCTGTATAGAAGATGTTCAGGTGTTACACTGAGGTAGAAAGGAATAAACATAACGAGACTGTTGAAACAGACGATGATGAAGGTTTTCTTTCTCCCGATGAGGCGGACGAGGGCAGAGAGAATGAAGACCCAAGGAAGAGCTGTGAAGCCGAACATTGATGCTGAAAGAAAAATACATAGTTTAGGACAGGTTTCAAAAACACATATTTATATCATGCTATGTTGAGGGCATAGCTTGGGAGAGGCATATGTCCAGATGTGGACTGCGATAGGCTGAGGTGATTGATTGACTATAGTGCAACCTCATTAACGTATGTAGTTGCTGAAGTGTCCTTCTAAATAAATAATAAAGCCTCTTTATTCCTTAATTTAAAGAAGGTTAACAAAAAAAAATCCGTAAAGTAAAGAATTAATCAATTAAGGACCCCTCTTTGGGTAAAGTTCTCCTCCCTTTCTTGCCACTCTTTCCTGTCCTGTGCTGCTGCAGGCTAATTCTGGCCCGCTACTTTTTCGATCTCGTTGACCCATCTTTCCTGCCTGCCCACATGGTGGTTCTTTTACTCCATTTTTCGTCTTCGGAGCGTGCTACGTGGCCATTTACACTTCAGTTTATGCGAGTGTTGTAGGGCGTCTATCACCCGTGTCTTCTCGCGTATGCGGTTTGATTTCCAATATGCTTCTTTCCATAGCGAGCTGGCATGTTTGTATTTTATTTCTGTTCGTTTTGTGGATGTTCCATGTTTGACAGGCATGGTAGCAGAATAAATAATAGTACTAACGTGATGGTAGTATGTACAAGTGTCCTCCTAGGTAGATCAAAATGCATATTCTTTTACAAGTACAGATAAAGTTAGCTGGTCGAGCTTGACGCTGGATTGGTCCACACCACAGTAGCTCAAGATAGAGGAGTGGAACGGAGAGAGAGAGGCATTATCCAAGCAGTGGGAAAATACAGGTTAAAAATAAATGAATTAGTAAGTGCAGGCGCATATGTTAATATTTACCTTAACAAAGAAAGTAAGTAGGTAGGTACATATATTTGGGATTAAATTAATACAATGACTACCTACCAAAAAAATTAAATGCTCACCAAATCTGCGTCGACCTGCTGACCCTAACCCTAGACGGTTCACGCAACCCGAGGTTGGTTAGGTTCCTTTAAACCCCGCAGACAGAAATAGGTCCGTAATCCGTCGACCTGCTGTCAGTTTTCTAAAGTTATAATTTCACAATAAAATGGTTTTAATTTTGGTGAGCATTTATCTATTTTGGTGAGCATTTATCCATTTTGGTGAGCATTTGTCCATTCTGGCAGGTATTTCGATTTTTTTTTGTAGTAGAATAGGTACTTTTCTGGTAAGCGTTTAAACACAAGCCCATATATTTTATGTAAGTAGTTTGTCCTACCTCACACGAATTCGAATACCACTAATGTAAATTAATGCTAATGTAAATTACAGTGACAGGAAGTTATTATATAACATCATACACATAAACTAAGTGGGAAAAATACGTAGGTATCAAGTTAACCCAAAAACTACACAAGCAAAATATTTTTTTATTTGGGACCAACTTCGAGGTATATACGAATAAAACAAGAATCTTTCAAATCGGACTACTCTGTAAGAAAGATAAGTGACTTCAAACAAAAATATAATAAAAACAAATTAAAAAAATAGTATTAAGTAATATTTTTTTAGTTTCAGTGGCTTTTCGTTGTTTGTGTTTTTTTTTATCGTAAATTATATTTTGTTATTTAAAATTATATAAACATGTTTAATGTTTATTGATCAAAGTTTAAACAGTTAAGTACTAGCCTAAACACATTGTTTTATGTTTACTAGAACTAAACAATTAATTAATTTAATAATTTTCGTGGTACACCTTAAAATACCTAGTGGCCCTTATTTTGTTTTCACTAGTAGGTATATATGCGAGGAGCTCATGGCTAAATAATAACAGCCGCACGGGTCGATCCGTCAGGTTAAGCTACGCTTGCCTGGGTTGGTCAGTGGATGGGTGACCATCTTTACATACCGAGATTCCTCCGTGCCTCGGAGAGCACGTTAAGCCGTTGCTCCCGGCTGTTATTCGTCGATCTTTGACAGTCGTTACGGGTCGTCAGAAGCCCGAAAGTCTGACAACCAGTCTTACCAAGGGGTATCGTATTACCCAGTAACTGGGTTGTGGAGGTCAGATAGGCAGTCGCTCCACGTAAAATACGTAATTCGTAATTCAGCTGCATCCGGTTAGACTGGAAGCCGACCCCAACCTAGTTGGGAAAAGGCTAGGCAGATAGATTACTAGGTATATATGCGTCGACTTGCGAACCTCCTCCTTTCCTTCGTCGGTTAAAAAGGAAACGGAATAATGAGCATATATGTTATGTACTATGTTAGTACTGTGAGGGCTCGAACCTCACAGCGGGAGGCTAACTACTTTATAATAAAAGACAGTAGTGTACTGAAGAAATGGGGCTGAAGACCGCTATATTAAAATAGAAATAAAATTATAATTCACTCCCTAGGTCCTACGCGGAGCCCTAGCTAACCGCTATCTGTCAATCCTTATAAAAAGCGACCATCACTTTTTATAAGAATATTCGATATTTGAATAATCGGAATGTCAGCCAGTTACATACTTTGGCTTGTATATAGTAAAACCTCTACAGTACCTACTATTATTTATTCTGTGACTACACTGATGATAAAGCAAAAAATAGCAATAACAAGAAAAATAAATTCAATTTATTCAACATTACTTACACAGCCACGAAGCCATTTCGACACTAACAGCATCAGTAGAGTTCGCCTCTCTTCTTAGCTGAGGAATGACGACGGTCGGCGCTCCCATACATAGACCAGTACTGAAGAAGATAGACCATACAGTACTTGAGACGAGTAGCTGTATTAGAAGAAAATATGACTTATTATGTGGGTATAAGGTTGAATTGGCGCCATCAATATTCTGCTATGGATTACCTAAGGAATTATGACTGATTTTAATCATTTAAGTAGCTTGCTAAAGCGATTGATATTTAAAAGACATGTTTTTAGGGTACCGTACCTCAAAAGGAAAAAAACGGAACCCTTATAGGATCACTTCGTTGTCTTGTCTGTCTGTCAGTCTGTCAAGAGTTCAAGACCCTTTTTCTCAGGAACGCATGGAGCAATGGAGGTATCAAATTGAAATTAATATCAAAAAGATGCGTAGGTCTATGGTCCCTTGGAGCTCTAAAAAAATCAAGCTTCTATGTACGCAGTATATAAGGTAACTGGTAATTAGTGACCGATACCTAAACGCATGATTGTGCTCATGATAACAAACAACTTTTACTATGGGACCAAACCTGAAATCGCGAAAAAAAAATCAGCTGCTCCCTACATTTTGACGAGTTATGCGAACATTAATGTATGGGGCAGCTGATTTTTTTTTCGCGATTTCAGGTTTGGTCCCATAGTAGAAGTTGTTTGTTATCATGAGCACAATAATGTGTTTAGGTATCGGTCACTAATTACCAGTCACCCTATATAGTAAAAAGATACGGGCATGTATGTGAGATATTTATCCTATAGGTTTTGATTTACTTGCGATTGATACTCGCAAGTAAATCAAAACCTATAGGGTAGGTACGGTCAGCAACAGAAGTCGCTGCTACTTTTTGACATCATCTAAATTCACAAAATGATACGATAAGAGTTAATTTTCTTTAAAATTTACATCTGTTCCGATTTTAATGAAGTATTTTTCTCAAAAGTTAATATTTAGAAAACACAAGTGTTAATCGACTTTCGTTGCTGACTGTACCTACTTACCGTTGTCCTAGAATCATGAAATTTGGCAAGAAGCAAGATCGCACAGCACAAGTAACGGAAAAAGTCCGAAAATCGTCAATTTGTATTTTTATCACAAAAAAAAATATATTTTGGGATTACAAACTTTTTTCAGTTGAACGTGACGTGTATAAAAGTATGGGAGAAAATGTTTTTAAACTAGTTACAATGTTAAGTTTGGGATAAATTCTTTTCAACTAAGTACGGATTAACGGATCCCTTCATTGCGGGTGATCCGACACGTCTTGCACTCTCGCTCCGTACGTAGGTACCATGGCCTGGATCAGGAGCCCTACTCCTCCATCCGTCCGTCCGTCCGTCCGTCCGTTCGTCCGTCTGTCTGACATAACGATCCATCAAAACAAGTGTAAAAGTTAAATTTTTTGGACGGGCAAAAACACATCGGGAGTAGGGACAGCTGTCAAATCGTGTTATCATTCATACTTCGTTCGGGCCCCGAACCATTCATCTGTCCGTATAGGTGACACGGAGTAGGAAACGCCCGTAACGAAGGCTGAAACTACGGACTTCGTGTTTAACGAGTAGACACCCTGGTCGCCGCCACCGCCGATCAACTCCGCAAGGACACGGCGGCGGTGCTCCGCCCAAGCCGGGGACACAGTACGCTCCACCGTGGCCTCCGCGCGATCATCACAATGGTGACACCCGGGCGTTTCCTCCCACCTATATTATCTTATCCTAAGGTATCGATGGCAAAATTCAGCAACGCGAATAATTACCGGTTGCTGACGCCACGTTGCAGATAAGAGGGCATGTGGTGCAAGATGGGAAGTGATTCAAGTGAGCCATTGTCTGTGGAGAGACGCCACATAAACACCGGAGATCTGGGGGTCTACTCCCTAAGCAAGAAAATCGTAGTTTCGGCCTTCGTTACGGGCGTTTCCTACTCCGTAACACCTACGGACAGTTGATTGGTTCGGGGCCCGAACGAAGTATGAATGACAATACGATTTGACAGTTGTCCCTACTCCCGATGTGTTTTTGCCCGTCCGAAAAATCTTTATGTCAGATGGACGGATGAGCGGACGGTCGGACGGACTTAGTGAGTAGGCCCCCTGAGCCGTCCATGGACCCCCCTTGAGGAAGTTGCCCTTGCTGCGGCCTACTTGGGTACGAAGGAGTTGGCCACGGTAACTTGTGCCAGTATAATTTGCAGTCTTACCTGTCTTAGAAATGGCCGCCACCGATTCCCACTTGTAGTTCTTTTTGTATCTTCTATCACATTAATTTCTTTGTAGTGACACTCCATATTTTTAACATTTAATTATTATTCTATTTGAAATTAAATTTTGTTATAATTATTTAATACGAAATAGGTACTCAATTTAAAATGAAGTAAGTACCTAGGTACCTACAGAATTTTCGTAACGTAAAAAGAAAACGTTATCCTAGTAAGTCTACAATTAAAATACCTAGTCAATTTTAAACTTCTATAGAAAACAGGTTCTTGATGAAAATGAATAAGAAAAAACTGGCCAAGTGCGTGTCGTACCACGCACAATGACGGGTTCCATAGTTGAAAAGAATTTATCCCAAAAACAAACTTAACATTATAATCCCAAAAAATTTTTTTTTTATGTGATGGAATAATAAATTATCAATTTTCGGACTTTTTCCTTTACTTGTGCTGTGATACCTTGCTTCTTGCCAAATTTCATGATTCTAGGTCAACGGGATATACTAACCTATAAGTTTTGATTTACTTGCGAGTATCAAAATATGTCGCATAAATGGTCGTATTTTTTTATTGCGTTGACCCAGAAGCTTGATTTTTTAGAACTCCTAAGGGATCATAGACTTACGTATTTGGTATTAATTTCAACTTGATAACTCCACGCGTTCCTGAGTAAAAGGGTCTTGACAGACAGACAGACGGACAGACAGACAGACAGACAGACAAACGGACGAACAAGTGATCCTATAAGGGTTCCGTTTTTTCGTTTTGAGGTACGGAACCCTAAAAAAAACCGGTCAAGAGCGAGACGGACTCGCTCACCGAGGGTTATTTAGAAACATCGTTTTATTTTTCCTGTAATATTCACACAAACTTCTATCACAGATTTTTTTCTATGCAAACTTCGGAGATAAAGGGGCAACGGTATTTATTTTAAGTCTAAGTTTAACTCGAAAAATATGCGGCCTAAAAAAAAGAAAAAAAAATGTTTGTGAATGTGCGAATAGCGCTCTTTCATATGATACCCCACATGCCCTAGTAGCTCCACTTAGAATTTTTAAGATCTGCGAGTCCGTTGCAAAAAGAAATATTTCTTTCATATAAGTATTTGTTCCGAGTCTGGGTGTTTTTCTATCTATAATATGTATGTATTTACAAAAAAAAAATGTATATAAGTAGTTCATCTCGTTACCATAACACAAGCATTAGGTTGCTTAGCTTGGGACTAGATGGCGTTGTGTGAAATGTCCAAGGATATTTATTTAATTTAATTGCAAAATAGTTCGGCAAACGTCATCTAAAACTGTTCCAAATTTCAACTTATTAGTAGTTCTTGAGATGTCCAGCTGTGACAGACGGTTAGACAGACAGACTGAGTTCCATATTATCATTTTGGTACGGAACCCTAAAAAAGTAGAATTACAACAGCATAGTATAAAATAAGTAATGGATATAGGCATTAAGTCCGCCTCTTAGAGCATATGCTCTAAGGTCCGCCTTTGTACAGTTTTTATTGCGAAAAGTTTAAATAAATATCATGGTTTTCTTACATCGTTCAAAGAAAGGTAAGTACAGATAGCGCGCGAGTTGAATGCAGAGCTTAGGAATGCGGGAATGCGGTAGTGCTGTGACCTAATTATAATTACAATACACTGCAGGCGCGTGAGGATAGCGGGGGGAGATGCTCCCGCTCTTTACCTCAGACCCCGACTGCATTCAACTCGCGCGCTATCTGTAGGTACCTACCTACTGAGTATAAATGCATTATTATCCTTTATTTTCAGACGAATGACTACTTCGTCATGTTTTAACTAGTTTTAAATTGATAATAAATACCGGTATAATTCTGAGAATGGTCGTTTAATTTATTTCACTTCATTTTTAGGGTTCCGTACCTCAAAAGGAAAATACGAAACCCTTATAGGATCACTTCGTTGTCTGTCCGTCTGTCTGTCTGTCAGTCTGTCAAGACCCTTTTTCTCAGGAACGCGTGGAGGTATCAAGTTGAAATTAATATCAAATACGTAAGTCTATGGCCTCTTGAAGTCCTAAAAAACTCAAGCTTCTAAGTCAATGCAATAAAAACATACGGCCATTTATGCGACATATTTTGATACTCGCAAGTAAATCAAAACCTATAGGGTACTTCCCTTGTTCTAGAATCATGAAATTTTGAAAGAAGCAAGGTCTTACATCACAAATAAAGGAAAAAGTCCGAAAATAGTTAATTTGTAATTCTGTCACATAAAAAAAATGTTTAAGTCAGTCAGTCTGTGAAGACCATTTTTCTCAAGGACGCGTGAAGGTATCGAGATGAAATTAATATCAAACACGTAAGTCTATGGTCCCTTAAAGTTCTAAAAAAATCAAGCTTATAAATCAACGCAATAAAAAAATACGGCCATTTTGCGACACATTTTGATACTCGCAACTGTCGCAAGTAAATCAAAACCTATAGGTTACTTCCCACTGACCTAGAATAATGAAATTTGACAAGAAGCAAGTTCTCACAGCACAAATAAAGGAAAAAGTCCGAAAAATGTTAATTTGTAATTCTATCACATAAAAAAAAAATCAAGTCTGTCAGTCGGTCAAAACCCTTTTTCTCAGGAACGCATGGAGATATCATGTTGAAATTAATATCAAATATGTAAATCTATGGTCCCTTAGAGTCCTAAAAAAATCAAGCTTCTATGTCAACGCAATAAAAAATGCGGCCATTTTGCAACATATTTTGATACTCACAACTGTCGCAAGTAGAATAATGAAATTTGGCAAGAAGCAAGGTCTTTCAGCACAAGTAAAGGAAAAAGTCCGAAAATTGTGAATTTGTAATTTTATGAGAAACTTTTTTTTTTTGGGATCCAATGTTAAGTTTGTTTTTGGGATAAATTCTTTTCAACTACGGAACCCTTCATTGTGCGTGGTCCGACACGCACTTGGCCGGTTTTTTATAGAGACTAGGTTCTATTACCCGCGATATCGTTCGCGTGGACACAATAATTCAGAATCAATTTTAATAATCAAATTAACTAGTTATTAAAAGAAAAAAAACATATAAGTACGTCAAATATATCCTAGGAAATTAACGGTTCCAAACACGATAATTTGCTTGATGAAAAAAAATCCGAAACAGGGTCGATTTCAAAACCATTTTCCATTTCATTTTGACTTCCTAATTTCAGCACAAAATAATATGAAAATTACATTGTAAGTACCTACCTTATCGTAGTTTAGAGAGAATTTAACGGTTGGATTTTTAAGTTTAATAGTTTTTTTTTTTTTTTATAAAGATAATAATAGTAAAGCTCCATTTACACGGCGCCAGTTTATTACCTGTGGCATACCATAACATTGAAAGGCAAATATCTGGCACCGTCTAAACAACACGTACAATATTGTTGCACGATACGGGCAACTTTGAAGACTGAGGGGCAATTCTCGTATTTTTAACAACGTTCGCAATCTCATCTCAGTCTCAATCTGTCAAAAATTGTATAGCGTTTACCTTCATTTTTGACATTTGATTGACGCTGGCATGAGATTGTGAACGTTTTTAGGTACGAGAATTGGCCATCTGGTATAAGCATATACAAGAAAATCACACAGTACATACAATAATTGCTCGTACAATAAAATCGCATTCAATTCTGGCATGATCTGACATTTGTGCTGTCATTGAAATATGAGTGCGGTAAGTGAGGGTGTGGTAATTGTTGTTGCTATTTTGAGGCAAGAAATCAAATCAAGAACAACTTGAAAAATACCTTGAGAAGCGTTCAATAAAATTTAATGAAATATCATGTCTAGGCAAAACGTGCATGCAATAATCGCCTGTCAATTTTATTGCCCGGTGTAAGTCGCATGCGATTTTATTGAATGGCAAAACTTGCATTCAATTATTGTACATGCCATTTTATGGAATCGCACGCGTGTAAACAATTCATGCAGTTCTTGAATGTCAAAAAACTTGAACGTGCTCTATGGCATGCAATTATTGCTCTTGAACGTTCCAGAAACTTGCCCCGTGTAAATGGCGCTTAAATCGAGCTAAATCGGCTCGCGCTGAGAGTCCTGGCACAGTCCTATGGTCTTCACAGCACAGAGCAGAGTATATTATAATTATAATGATTGCCATAGAGAAAAAATAATCTAATATAACGCTTACGGCAAGTGACAGTTGAAGGAAACATGGATAAAAGTAAGTTTGTGCTTAATTTAATTTTTTGCGTGACTCTGACTCTAATCTCGCTTTTCTATAATTTACACAATTTGCATTACTACAGTTCAGAAAGGAGCTTTTTGATACATTTAAATAAATCATCAAACTTGAAATATTTACTAATATGGACGTCAATAAAGACCGATCCAATAAAGTATTTGGGTATCGGAACAAATAGTGTTATAGACCGAGGATGTTCCTTTCAAAACTGTTTCGTGTCAACAAATAAACAGTTGCTCACAGATGTAGCAGATTTCGATGTAATACTGTTCCATGGACCAGAACTTAAAAACGAATCTTCATCTTTACCTCAGTCTCGTTCACCTCATCAAAAGTATATTTTCGCCAGTATGGAGCCTTCAGAATACAATCCGGTCTGCAGTCAAATATATAATAGTTATTTTAATTGGACATGGACTTACAAATTGAATTCTGATGAATATTATGGATATATGAGTATAAGAGATAAAGATGGGACTGTCGTAGGTCCTAAGGAAGTGATGCATTGGGAGAAAGTGGAATCAATGTTGCCTATAAACGATACTCTGAAAGCAAAATTGAGTACGAAGAAAATTGCAGCAGCATGGTTCGTATCTCGCTGTGGTGCGCGAAATGGTAGAGATTTAATTGCCAAACAGCTTCAAAATGAATTAGCAAAGTATCACATGAAGGTTGATATATATGGTAGGTGTGGGACGAAGAAGTGTCCTAGGGGCAATATGGAGAAGTGTTTGCGGAAATTGGAGACTGATTATTACTTCTATTTGTCGTTTGAGAACTCGTCCCCTGACGACTATGTGACGGAGAAATTGTTGCATGCTCTCAAACACTATACTGTGCCGGTGGTGTATGGTGGTGCCAATTACACAAGGTTCCGTAGCTGTCATTAATTTTCAGAAACCATTTGTTGCATTACCTTATTTATGTACAGAGGTGCATTTATTGCAATAAGCATCATTCTCCTGCCCTTATCCCAATTTATTTAGGGTCGGCGCAACATGTCCTTTTTTTCCATACTTCTCTATTAGTGTTCATCTCGGTAGTCACCCCCTTTCTAGCCATGTCATCTTTCACACAGTCCATCCATCGTTTCTTTGATCTTCCCCTACTCTTATAGCCATCGACATTCATACTCAAAACTTTCCTCATTTATTGCAATAAGCATTTATTATTTATTCATATATGCTTCGGACTTATATGTACAAAATGGCGTCTTTGACAATAGGTACTATTCTTATTTGGCGCGCATAGTATTTCTTTATAGTATGACAGCGTGCGGGAGCAGTTGTGGCCCAGTGGTAACGCCCCGACTTACGAGTTATAAGACGTATGTCGAACCCAGGCAGGCGCTTTAGTTTGTGTAATTTATTTCATCACCGCTGCTCTCAAAACGGTGAAGGAAAACATCGTGAGGAAACCGACGTGTCCTAGAACCAAAAATTGGAAGACATGTGACATCTACCAACACGTAATGCGCCCGCGTGGTGGATTACAGCCCACACCCACTCACAGATTATGGATGACAGCGTGTTGAATTTAGACCCAACAGTTAAAGTGTCTAAACACTCTATGCCGAAGTTACGCGACCGAAGTTCCGCGATTGATGTTACGTTCCGACGTGTTCGGCTGATATGACACACCATAAGAGCCGAACTTACGCGCCGGAAATTCAGTTGCGGAACTTCAGTGTGTCTTGAACATCAATGCGGTGTTTACCATTTTGGTACGGAACCCTAAATACGAAATAAAAACTTGTTCATAATTTATGTCCAGGTTCATGCCTGATGGAATATACCTGTCTGCGCAAACGACATCTATCAAGGAGCTAGCGAAGAAAATGGCGAATGCAATAAAGGATAAACAAAAGTATTACGATTTCTTCAAATGGCACAACCATTATTATTACCACCACCCGGATGACTCCCGTGACACAGACCGCTTTTGCAAATTGTGCGCTTTAATAAATAATGAAACATTTTTAAGAACAAGTGTGTATGAAGATTTTATTAAGTGGTGGAGTCCACACAGATGTCATTAGATTGTTATTACTGGCCCCTTCATCCGACATGTTCCAACAGATATTTTGCTGTTATATGTACCAGTGTCGGAGATTTGATTTATTTTACATGACTTCTAATTTATGTTTGGCAATTTATGGGTGTTATTTACCTGAAATAAATGAATTTATTACAATTATTTCGTTTATTTTGCTTGTGTGGAGCTTGTGGCTAAGTTATAACAGCCGCACGGGTCGATCCATCAGGTTAAGCTACGCTTGCCGGGGTTGGTCTGTGGATGGATGACCATCTTTACATACCGAGACTCCTCCGTGCCTCGAAAAGCACGATAAGCCGTTGGTCCCGGTTGTCATTTGTGAATCTTTGACAGTCGTTACGTGTCGTCAGAACCCCGAAAGTCTGACAACCATCTTACCAAGGGGTATCGTATTACCCAGTAACTGGGTTGTGGAGGTCAGATAGGCAGTCGCTCCATGTAAAATACTGGTATTCAGCTGCATCCGGTTAGACTGGAAGCCGACCCCAACGTAGTTGGGAAAAGGCTATGCAGATTTTTTTTATTTCGTTTATTTTGCCACATTAGGTACCTATATCTCAAAAACTAGACAACCTAGCAAAGATCTGTTTTCTCTCAAATTGAGTCGCTAATTGGTCGCAATTTTTCGCCAAGTTACAGATTTAGTCGGGTCTTAGTTTAGAAGATATAATGAGATCAATTTTTAAGTATAGTGCAAGAGATAGATCGAAGAGTTTGCGCTAAAATCTTTGTAAACCTAGAACATCTTCAACAATCATACTTCTACAGAGTCCAGTATGCATCAGAGACGTTGCTCCCCTGAATACATCACTAACATCCTCCCTTCCCCTGATCCACCATTTTTAGGGTTCCGTAGTCAACAAGGGAACCCTTATAGTTTCGCTCTGTCCGTCCGTCTGTGTCTGTCCGCAGCTTAGCTCAGACTCTTAGTACTAGAAAGCTATAATTTGGCATGGATATAAGTACATATATTCATCACGCCGACAAAGTGGTACAATAAAATCATGAAAAAAAAATATTTTTTAGGATACCTTTTGTACACGTAAAGTGGAGATGTTTTTTTTCTCGTCTACCCCCATGGTTTAGGGTGTTTTTGTATGGGTCTTTCAAAAATATTGCGGGTTTGTGAAAACAATTTTTCAATTTAGGGGTCCGTTTCTGAAATAATATTTTTTTTTAGAGTCAGTCCCCCCTGCCAGTTTACATTTATCTTCGCATAACTTGTCAAAATGTAGAGAACAGTTGTTTTTTTTTTTGCGTTTTCAGGTTTGGTCCCATAGTAAAAGTCGTTCATAATGATGAGTACAATGACCTCTTATCGGATCGAACAGGGTTTTTGTTGCACATTGTATATAAAATCAAAGATTAGTCATACGAGTACAAACTGTTATGTGCAAACCAGCGGCGGCTAAATAAAACAAATATAATCGTTTGAACACACATCACTTTATTCAGCTGGTTATCAAAATACATTATTTACAATATTATAGATACAAAATACTATAGGTATTTACATAAAATGTTATATTACTACGATAATTTTATTTTACTATATTTATTTGGAAGAATAAACAATTACACATTATATATTACAAATAAATAGAACTTTGCGCAGTGGTAGCCCGCGAAACTCAAATTTTCTTGCGTTTTTTGTCGCGAGGCGTAAGCTGAGCTTTGCATTTTTTGTTGAGTGATCACCAAAAAGGTACGACAGCCCATGACCAAAATTTTTGTCTTATCGTTTTACGTAAGACAAAATGTTCAATCGTCTTATCGTTTTACGTAAGACAAAATGTTCAATCGTCTTATCGTTTTACGTTTTACAACGATGCGACATGGTATTGGTCATAGCCTCTCGTACTAAAAGAACAAAAGCCGATTGCCAAAAAGCAGTATAAACCGGTTTTAAATCAAGCAAAGGGCGAATCGCGCTCTATGACGACGTCACACCTACACTATCTATGTGCACTCACACAAATACAAAGCTCAGCTTAGGCCTCGCGAACTGTATAAGGTTGCATGTTTTTCGCGACCGTAACAAATTATGTATTGTGAAATATTAAATATACACAAATAAATACAAAAACAAAAGGACATTTAGGCGTCGAAGAACTCGTCCTCATCGCTATCATCCGGAAACGTGCCCAGAAGACTGGCATCATTGCCACGTTGAATGGCAATGCTAATTCTTTGGCCAAAGAACGAGCCAGCCCTCTGGTCACGTGAAGTCTCGACCAGTCGCCGAGAAATTTCCTTAAAAAGAAGACGCGCACTCTGGCCCCATGGCCCGAGCGTTTCGACCCCAAACGGCTGAAAACTGTAGTTACCTATAAGGTATTTGCACCGCTTGAGGGTCTCAGCAGCCGCAGCAGCGGCGCCAGCACAGCCCGCCGTGCTTGGAACATGAGATGGCGCAAGGGTGTCGACACAGGTTGCGTCCCACACCAGAGGCCTACCCATCTTCCAAGGCAATAACGTCATGCCATCTGGTCTCTTCCATCATCACATACCAAGGTGTTTGGTTCTAATACCGCTGGCACGCCGGCGGTGACAAGAGCTCGACGAATAATATCGTTGATGCTGGCGTGCCGTGCTATGCGACCTGCGCTCCTGCAGCAGGACAGGCCATGGTGTCCGAGACTGTCGACAGCTTCACCGCAGTGACACCCATGCGGAGCAACACAAGGTGGTAGTGGTGGTGGTTGTTGTGGTGGTGGTTGTTGTTGTTGTTGTGGTGGTGGTTGTGGTTGTGGTTGTTGTGGTGGTGGTGGTTGTTGTGGTGGTGGTTGTTGTGGTTGTGGTTGTTGTGGTGGTGGTGGTTGTGTTTCTTGGAAAGTAGCTTCTTGTTATTGTAATTTGAACTGTATGCTGTTGCACGAAGGTTCAAGTTAGCTCGTGAACATGTGTGCTTCTTGTTGTGTCGCGACAGACAAGAGAGCCATCTTGAAGCGAGCGCCGCATGTGCTGCACTTGTACGCGGCCTGAGCGCTGTGCACGGCTGGCATGTGAATTTGAACTGTATGCTGTTATACATTGGGTTCAATTTAGCTTATCACTGTGTAGCTTCTTGTTGTGTCGCGACAGACAAGAGAGCCAGCTGAAGCGTGCGCCGTATGTGCTGCACTTGTACGCGGCCTGAGCGCTGTGCAGTGAATTTGAACTGTATGCTGTTGTACATTGGGTTCAATTTAGCTTATCATTGTGTAGCTTCTTGTTGTGTCGCGACAGACAAGAGAGCCAGCTGAAGCGTGCGCCGCATGTGCTGCACTTGTACGCGGCCTGAGCGCTGTGCAGTGAATTTGAACTGTATGCTGTTGTACATTGGGTTCAATTTAGCTTATCATTGTGTAGCTTCTTGTTGTGTCGCGACAGACAAGAGAGCCAGTTGAAGCGAGCGCCGCATGTGCTGCACTTGTACGCGGCCTGAGCGCTGTGCAGTGAATTTGAACTCTATGCTGTTGCACATTGGGTTCAATTTAGCTTATCATTGTGTAGCTTCTTGTTGTGTCGCGACAGACAAGAGAGCCAGCTGAAGCGTGCGCCGCATGTGCTGCACTTGTACGCGGCCTGAGCTCTGCGCAGGGCTGGCATGTGAATTTGAACTGTATGCTGTTATACATTGGGTTCAATTTAGCTTATCACTGTGTAGCTTCTTATTGTGTCGCGACAGACAAGAGAGCCAGCTAAAGCGAGCGCCGCATGTGCTGCACTTGTACGCGGCCTGAGCGCTGTGCAGAGCCAGCATGTGGCCGCGGAGTTTGGCTTGGTTCTGGAAATTAAGAAAAGGTAGGCTAAAATTAAAAAAAAACCGGCCAAGAGCGAGTTGGACTCGCGCACCGAGGGTTCCGTTAAGATTTCTGAAAAAGTGTGCTATTTATAGACATCGTTTTATTTTTCCTGTAATCTTTACAAAAACTTCTATCACATAGAATAATTTTAGATTTTTCTCTATACAAACTGTGGAGATAAGAGGGGGGGACGGTATTTTTTTTTACATTTTTCATCAAAACTCGAAAAATATGCGGCCTAAAAAAAATAAAAAAATGTTTGAGAATGCGCAAATAGCGCTCTTTCATGTGATACCCCACATGCCCTAGTAGCCCCACATAAAATTTTAAAGACCCTCTTTCTGCCTCCTTCCGCTCCACCCCAAGCAGGAGAAGTCATTTGATAATTTCCCATACACAAAAAAAAAGTGTAAAAGGTCAGCTAGTTGATAAATAGAACGTAAGATAGCTTACCGGGAAATTTAGTTGACAAATAAAACCTGAGATAGCTTACCGGGAAAGCTAGTTGACAAATAAAACCTGAGATAGCTTACCGGGAAAGCTAGTGGACAAATAAAACCTGAGATAGCTTACCGGGAAAGCTAGTTGTCAAATAAAACCTGAGATAGCTTACCGGGAAAGCTAGTTGACAAATAAAACCTGAGATAGCTTACCGGGAAAGCTAGTAGACAAATAATACCTGATATAGCTTACCGGGAAAGCTAGTTGACAAATAAAACCTGAGATAGCTTACCGGGAAAGCTAGTTGACAAATAAAACCTGAGATAGCTTACCGGGAAAGCTAGTTGACAAATAAAACCTGAGATAGCTTACCGGGAAAGCTAGTTGACAAATAAAACCTGAGATAGCTTACCGGGAAAGCTAGTTGACAAATAAAATCTGAGGTAGCTTACCGGGAAAGCTAGTTGACAAATAAAATCTGAGGTAGCTTACCGGGAAAGCTAGTTGACAAATAAAATCTGAGGTAGCTTACCGGGAAAGCTAGTTGACAAATAAAACCTGAGATAGCTTACCGGGAAAGCTAGTTGACAAATAAAACCTGAGATAGCTTACCAGGAAAGCTAGTTGACAAATAAAACCTGAGATAGCTTACCGGGAAAGCTAGTTGATAAATAAAATCTGAGATAGCTTACCGGGAAAGCTAGTTGACAAATAAAACCTGAGATAGCTTACCGGGAAAGCTAGTTGACAAATAAAACCTGAGATAGCTTACCGGGAAAGCTAGTTGACAAATAAAATCTGAGGTAGCTTACCGGGAAAGGTTTTCCGCAGTGATCACACAAATGTTCCGCGTTATCCTTCTTATGTACTACTTGTTTGTGCAGGTATAGCGACGTGTGGCTTTTGAATACCTGCAAACAAATACAATAAAGGATAAATATTTTAAGAGGGGCTTGTGGCCAAGTAATAACAGCCGCACATGTCAATCAATCAGGTTAAGCTACGCTTGCCACAGTTGGTCCGTGGATGGGTGACCTTTTTAACCGACTTCCAAAAGGAGGAGGTTCTCAATTCGTCGGAACCTTTGTCTTGTTTTTTGTCTTTGGAAATTTGTCTTTGGATCTGTATTTTAGTTTTTTGCCACCGACTTCCGAAATTAAAGTTATTTTTCACTTTGTAGTGTTTTTTTTGGAAGTCGGTTTTTGTTTTTGTAAAAAAGTTTTTATTTTTTACTTTTTAGTGGTTCAGTTTGTAATTTAACTAAGTTACAATAACCCAATGTCAGCTGCTCATCACGTTTTACAAAATGTTGATTTTCCCGATGCAGGGCCGTTAATTGTTGAGGAGTTCTCCTAGTAAGAACCAGGAGAAATGGAGCTCATGGTGAAGTCACCATAACCATTATTTTGACTAGCATAAACCATATTAAAGTAATCGAATCGCAACCTGTTATATACTTAGATATAATTGAGTATTTCCGATGGCCCTCTGTGGTCTTCATCATCAGTTCCAGCTCACCGAATGGTACTTTCCGAGAGCAAATGCACGAGTTACTATAAAAAATACCGAAATCGATATAGTTGTGCCCATAAAATTTGAGGGTTTCCCTCGATTTCCATGGGATCCCATCATCAGATCCTGACTTGATGATCATGGGACCACTTGGGACGTATACCCTTTCGAACAAGAAAAGAAAAATCCAAATCGGTCTAGCCATTTTCGAGTAATCGGGGAACATACATAAAAAAAAAAATAAAAAAACCCCTCCGTGCCTCGGAAATCTTTAAGCCGTTGGTCCCGGCTGTTATTCGTGAATCTTTGACAGTCGTTACGGGTCGTCAGAAGCCCGAAAGTCTGACAACCAGTCTTACCAAGGGGTATCGTATTACCCAGTCACTGGGTTGTGGAGGTCAGATAGGCAGTCACTCCACGTAAAATACAGGTATTCAGCTGCATCCGGTTAGACTGGAAGTCGACCCTAACATAGTTGGGAAAAGGCTAGGCAGATTGATTGAAATACAGCACTAAAAACATCGACATCATTCGTCGTAATCTATACTTACTAATATCTCAGATTAACCAAAAAAAGGAAGATGGACCGCCGCCCCGCAAACATCAAAATTAAAGCCACCATTTTATCTATGTGTGTGTTGAAGGGTGCCATTTGTTAAATTGGAAATAGGCAGTCGCTCCACGTAAAATACTGGTATTCAGCCAATGACGTATTATAGATAGACGCGTCATACACGAACATCAGTGCTTTCAAAAACTGCGTAAGCCATGATGTACCAACATACCAGTATACAGGGTGTAAGGGACAGCCCTCCACAAATTAACAGGGTGCATTCAGCTCCTTATTGTGAATCATATTCCACCGGAAATTTTCTCAGGAAAAGTTTCATTTTTTTTAACGTTTTTTTGGCTAATATTCCTTTATTTCAATGTAAAATTACATTCTCTGTTTGCAGCACTCCATTTATGTAAATAAAACAGCTAAAATCCAAAAAACAGCAATGTATGTCGAAATACTCTAACGTACTACGCGCGAAATCAGCTGTTCACTTTCTGCATAGCTTCAGAGTTCATCAAACTCACCGCATACTACTTGCATACAATACAATAGAGACAAGCGAGACGCTCCGATTTACCGAGTCGCAACAGTATTGCCAACTTAATAAACCTCAATTTGTGAACGAAAATGTTAGATCAAACTTGGTTCACATAAGAACTCCTCTAATGTTAAATGCAAATCTTTTAGTGCACTTAATTTCTAAAGGAAAAACGCACATAATGTGCCCTTGAGTATTCGTGGTAGGTACATACCTAATTACTTAATTAATTCTACTTTTCAAGCGATCACTGGATCCAGTTTCCAAGCCACCCAAGGGCCTTTTCATGGCTTTACGGCAGCTACCGACTGGTAGTCGAGTCGCGAATCGAACGTAAGCCCTCTGCAATGGAAGCCCAGTCTTCTATCACGCTGGGCTATCACTACTATTAATTTGCTTAACATAAACTTTGAATTAAATTGACAAATTAATCGTTTCATTTCTCCAAAAAAAATAACAGCTCTAACATTTAGTCAAGCTTAAAAATAGTGGTATTTTTGTACAACATTTTTGCAAGAAACATGCAAAATTTTTTGAGTAGTTGACAACACTGTTTTTGTGTGTGATTTTTCGTGTAGTCATTAGTACAGTTTAGTTGTCCTGCGACTGTGTCCTGCGCAGTATCGCTCGCTGTTGTTCGCGCAGTCGCGTCGTGAAGTTTACGTACTTACCCATTTGTGTTGTTGTCTGTGAGAAATGGCTACACGAGCACTAAGCTCGTGAATATGGCGAAATGATAATGTGCTACGGGGAAGCTCGGGGAAATGCCAGGGAAGCGATCAGAAATTACATCGATAGGTATCCTGACCGTCGGCATCCATCAGACTCCCGGATAATTACCAATGTCTATCAACGAGTGCTAGATAACCAGCCCATAGTTCCCAATCAAGAAGGCGCCGGAAGACCACTTCGCGGTGCAACTGTAGAAAGAGTTTTAGACCTGGTCCGTCAAAATCCACGCCTAGGCACACGCACTGCAGCTCGACTATTGCGCCGGAATCATGGAGCCCGCGTCTCACACTTTTAGACTTCTTTTTGTGGGGCTACGTAAAGGAAAAAGTGTTTGTTAGTGCATGTGCGAGTGAGGAAGAAATGCGAGATTGAATCACAGACACATTCCAGCAGCTGCGCTACAGCTGCAACGAAGATCCCAACTTGCTGACCCGCTTGCACGGGGAGACCCTGCGCCGTGCCAATGTGTGTGAAGGTCTCGGTGGAGGTCATTTCGAGCCGTATCTCATACGACCGGAGCGATTCTAAGGTAGGATTAATTTTTGATACCTATTGAAATAAGACTGATTGATTTACATTATTTTTCTATGTAATAAGCATTGTACTTATGGTAAAAACACATAACGCTCCTTTTTTAACTTGCCGCAGTCGGGTAAAAAAACGAAAACCACTTCAACGTTAGTTGTAGCTATTGTTTGGCACAAAATTAACTCTAGTGCTTATTATTTTGTTATCTTTACTCGCTTTACCAAAGCGGAATTCCCGCTGTGTGAAAGGGCAGCTAATGAGAAGCCTGAATGCATGTTTGCAAGTACTTAGTATTTTTTTATTTTTATTGACTGTTTGTTTCATCTGCTTGTCGGAAAATACTTTTGTATTAATTTGTTTAAAAATGCCTCGCAGACGATACAACGTTTTACGTAGGCAAGCCAGAAAAGATAAAGGTTTTTGAGGGAATACAGCCATCATCGTAAATACAAAATAACAACATTATTCCTTATTTCATAAAACCTACTTATTTTATTTTTCATTGAACCCTACCCGTACTTGACAAACTGACCAATAAGTAGGTACCATACACCACTTTAAACATCTTTCAGTTATAAAAATAATTAAATGAAGGCTAAATTATTGTCGCTTTTACTGTACCTGCGCGTAAGTATCTACCTACTCAACTAACTTGTGCACTACGCTGTCGCTAGTTTAAGCCAAGTGGCGCGAGAATTGACCCCGTGGCGGGTGGGGCAGCCGAACACTCACTGCGCTACCGTTCGCTACGTGCGTTTTGCCACGGAAGCAATACATTGCGTGCGAGGTAATAAAACAAATCAGGTTTATTGGATTCCCATAACGTTCCTGAAATAATTTCATGTACCGGTCATCTTAGTATGATGTACTGAATTCACCCTATCAATCTGCGGAGGGCTGTCCCTTACACCCTGTATACTGGCCGCAAAGAAAAGGAAAGACCCATGCCGATACCTGTTGTAAGAAATAAAATAAAATAAATAAATAAATATCCTTGGACATTTCACACAACGCCATCTAGTCCCAAGCTAAGCAACCTAATGCTTGTGTTATGGTAACGATATGGCTGATAAACTACATATATACATTTTTTTTTTTTTTTGTAAATACATACATATTATAGATAGAAAAACACCCAGACTCAAAAACACCAAGAAAGAGATGAATATACCTATTTAATTACGTCACTAGCTGCTGCATGTTCACGGGCGCGCGTGCGTGACTGTATCACGCCGGGCAATTACCCTTCATTTAATTTCCCATTTTTGAGCCCGGGTAACGCATCTAAAGGTAATATATCATTGTATTCAGCTGCATCCGGTTAGACTGAAGCCGACCCTAACATATGTAGTTGGGAAAAGGCTAGGCAGATGATGTAAACACAGGTCATATTTACCTTCTGACATACAGGACAAGTATGTACGTAGTTCTTCAGATGTTCCCAATTCACATGGTCTTTGAGTCGAGTCTTATTAGCGAAGCGTTTGCCACAGTCACTGCACATGTACCTGTGAATAGCAAGCGTGAATATAAATAAAAACCGGTCAAAAGCGAGTCGGACCACGCACAATGAAGGGTTCCGTAGTTGAAAAGAATTTAAGTATCCCTAAAGCAAACTTAACATTGTCATCCCAAAAACATATTTTGTTATGTGATAAAGTTACAAATTAACAATTTTCGGACTTTTGCCTTTACTTGTACTATAAGACCTTGCTTCTTGCTAAACATGATTTTAGGTCAACGGGAAGTACCCCATAGGTTTTGCTTTACTTGCGAATATCAAAATATGTCGCATAAATGGCCGTATTTTTTTATTGCGTTGACTGAGATGCTTAATTTTTTTAGGACTCCAAGCGACCATAGACTTACGTATTTGATATTAATTTCAACTTGACACCTCCACGCGTCCCTGAGAAAAAGGGTCTTGACAGACAGACAGACAGACAACGAAGTGATCCTATAAGGGTTCAGTTTTTTCCTTTTGAGGTACGGAACCCTAAAAACCGGTCAAGAGCGAGTCGGACTCGCGCACCGAGGGTTCCGTTCCGATTTCTGTGACATCGTTTTATTTTTCCTGTAATATTTACATAAACTTCTATCACATAGTATAATTTCAGATTTTTCTCTATACAAACTTCGGTGATAAGGGGGGGGCGTGTTTTTTTCAGTCCCTGTTGCAAAAAGAAATATAAATGTTTTTATTTCTTTCTTATTTTCATCATAGTAGTTGGGTAAACGTCATCTAAAACTGTTCCTGTTCAAGTTGATAGCATTAGTAGTTCTTGAGATATCCAGCTGTGACAGACAGACTGAGTCACACTATAAGGGTTCCTTTTTACCATTTTGGTACGGAACCCTAAAACTGAAGGTTACAATATAGCTTAATCATTTACGATCTTTAAACTCGTGAGGAGGAGCTCGTGGCTAAGTAATAACAGCCGTACGGGTCGATCCATCAGGTTAAGCTACGCTTGCCGGGGTTGGTCAGTGGATGGGTGACAATCTTTACATACAATGCGATTCAAATAAGAATAGGAACGTCAATGACCTTTAACTGTCAAATATTGATTGAAAAGTACGGTTTGCAAAGAAAACTTATTTGCGTATCAGTAACGTTTTTTTTTTTTTTTTGTTTAACCGAGTCTTAGGTACAAATCAAAGTGAAAAAAAAAACATAAAAAAATTAGTCATGATTAGTTTTTAAAAATTATACTACTTTCTTTCATATTTTCATTGTTGATAACAATTTACCAGAAATAATTAAAAATTCTTCGTTCATGATTCGTAAATAAATCAATCTGCCTAACATTTTCCCAACTACGTTTTGGTCCGCTTCCAGTCTAACCGGATGCAGCTGAATACCAGTATTTTATATGGAGCGACTGCCTATCTGACCTCCACAACCCAGTAACTGGGCAATACGATACGCCTTGGTAAAACTGGTTGTCAGACGGGCTTCTGACGACCCGTAACGACTGTCAAAGATCCACAAATGACAACCGGGACCAACAGCTTAACGTGCTTTCCGAAGCACGGAGGAGTCTCGGTATGTAAAGATGGTCACCCATCCACGGACCAACCCCCGCAAGTGTAGCTTAACCTGATGGATCGACCCGTGCGGCTGTTATTACTTAGCCACGATGACCAAACGTGACTAAGTAATAATTTCTTATAGACTTACTTGAAATCATTCTCGCTAACATGCTTTCTACTAATTTTCATATGTTGCTTGTAAGTTGCTATGGACGAGAATGTTCTGTTGCACGGCTCGCAAACTAATTCGCCATTCGCTCTGGAAATACAGAAAATATTATATTAAAAAAAAAAAAAAAATAATAAAATTTATTTATTTCAACTAAGTTTACAGACGAAAAGATAAAAATTAGGTAAAAAATGTATTACAACTGTTTGGCACACGAGTACCGACAGGTATTACATATTTTTGCTGTAACCACAAGGTCTGTACATGGATTGGTTGAGCCCTGCCTCTTAAACTAGGGTGACCTGTATCTTAAGAGACAGTGATCAGCTATAAGATAACTTATAAAGTAAACAAAACTTGTGAAGTGTGTCAGTTTGCCATGTATGTGTCTATATAATATCTAATTTTGTATGTGTCTTGCATAGTATGTATTTTCCTAAAAACATTTAAATTAAAAAAGGAGGAGAAGGGAGGGCAACTCAAGAATGTGAATGGAGAGTGTGTGTGAATGTATGTATGTAACTGCACACCCATGTGTATATGGTGAGTGTGGGTGAGTGTAAATATGAGTGAGCAGCGAAAAATAGTTATTATTATTAAGCAATGTATGAAAGTATGGACTCGGTTTGTAAATAATCTTGTTGAAGAAGCCATTCAGTTACTTTAGACTTTACTTCATATCTATTGAGGTCGCGGATTTTGAGATCTTTGTGAGCTTATTAAAACAATATACAGACAACATCACATCAGGTTAAACCAACGAATTAAGAATGATATAGAATCATAACTCTCTTACGAAGCCCGCTAAAACATGGTCCCAAACTCATACTACTAAACTGATAATACTAACGCAACACACGCACAGACAAAACAATACTTTGCTAAATTTATTTTCCGTACATGAATTCGCCCAACCATTCATTTGGGGCGCAATTATATTTAGTAAGATAATGTTAGAGTGAAACGGAAATATCGAAGCCAGGGAGTGGGTACGAGATGGATTATTAAGTAACCATGGTAACATCACAGTATAAAAACATAAGACTGTGGTGACATTGAGCATCGAGGATGGTGTAATGCAGTATAAAGTAGGAGTCAGTAATTTATTATGAACTCAATTATTATGAATTAATATGACACCTCTTTACCTTTAGTTTCCAATATTCCATACTTTAAAAAAAAAGTAAATAGTTATTTTATTACTCACCAAATATCTATTTTAATTGTAGAGAGGAAATCATTATTTCCATCATAGTACAGGATCTATCGAATTTCGTAACAATTTTTTAAAGTAGGTAGCATCATAAATGCAATTTCCTTGATGTTTAATAGTTTTTTCTTGATAAGTAATCGTATGATTGAAGGTCATTTATTGGCAAACGCCATCAGAAGTACGATCCAAAATTTAAGGGATGATTGTACCCGTGCTACTCAAAAACTTTAGGGACAACCAGGGAATCCGTTTCCGGAAACGTGTTTTTTTTTATATCCCAGCCCTCCTATACAGTAAGGTATACTTGCAATCAGCAGATTGAACACAGTTGGTTTTTAATCATAGCCTGAGTAGGTAATTTATGCGGCCTACACAAATGCCTTTTCTTTGGTATTGTTCGGCAAATCGTTGAGGTCCTTAAGTTTTAAGTTGAGGTGCACGATTATTGACAAATGCGTGCACTGACTGGACAGGTCCACTCATTCTGTGAGGTTCTTTCCTCAAAAGACCATTTCAGACACCTATCTACAAGGCCTTCACATGGTCTTATTGAATTAAATGTCATTCTGATACTCTTGCCTGTATGCATGTATCTGTGCTTGTGTTTTAAAATGATGTGTAAGTTCCTATTTCTGCCACTTGATGTCTCTGTCGTCCCTTCCGTAGTTTTATTTACTGTGTCATGTACGTTTGATGAACAAATAAATAAATTATTTAGTTCAAGCTATAGAAATCTTGTTTATTATTATATCTCGAAGTGATCTGACCAAAAAGAGACTGTGACCTCTGAGTTGGTTTCGACCTTTCTTCTCAGAGTCAGATAGGAAACGACGACCTCATCTAGTTTTTATTAAAAATATGATTGACGAGTAAGTGTTTACAAACCTACTTACAGAAATAAATAATTTATCATTTATTTATCGTTTATCATTATGGTAGAATCAAAAATTTTCGCGTTTCCGAATAAAGTTGGTCATTATTAAGGACAAAAACATCTAAATATTGGTTCGCTGTATTTATCAGCTCATAAATGAATGTCACGCAAATGCCACGCCATAATTCTCGTTCTGTATTCTACGATAAAACACCTTTTTCGTTCCACGGAAAATCACTAATTGATTTAGTTTATGACGATTTGAATTTTCAAAACTAAATCAATTAGTGATAATGTAATAATGTAATGTAATAATGTGTGTAATAATGAAATCGCCCAATTCAATGTAATGCAAACAAATTAATGAATTACTTTAATACTTTGTATGCAACCTAATCAAAATTTAAATCAAATCAACTCAAATCAGTTTATTGCAAACATGTTTTGTACAGAGGTTGGGATAAGATTGGTTGGACCTTAAATATTAACAGGACTAACTGTACAAATAGGTACAGCAGATTTTTTAAACATACGATTGCCTGTGCGTGACCAATATATTTATGTCTTCATTCCTAAAATGTATACAGCATACCCTACTAGCACTAGTTGGTAACCACTCCAGTCATCCTCTCTTCTTTCAAAGCGGGCCGCTGTAATCCACTGTAATCATTGAATCTCTTTTTTGGGAGTGCTCTAAACTGAAGGATACGAAACACTAACAGGAAATCCCATCCATCCATTTATAAAAACTCTGTAGGTAGTAGGTACATACAAAATATTATATTATAGTTACGTATTAAAAACTGGCTGGTATTAAAAACTGGCTGGTTATCTGGTTGCATAATACAGACAACAATATTTTTACAAAACACGAAATTGTGTCACTTTCCTGTGATAAGGTTATCCCGGTTTGTTTTTTACTTCCTTCTTTCCGTCTTTTACACCACTTTACCACACAGGAGGTCATTTTTGTCTTCGGGAAACTAGTTGTTTCTTAGATTTTTCACTAATCGAAACTATTTAGGCGTCTGTCACTGAGCGCGCGACAGACTGAGCGGCGAGTGGGTTGTACTTTTTTTCGTCCCGCCCCCTCGGTTGGAGTTTGCGTGGAACCATTTTTGAGCGGAATTCGTATTCTACATCATTCTTAATTCGTTGGGTTAAACAGTCCGCGAGGCCTAAGCTGAGCTTTGCATTTGTGACTCACACAATCACCAAAATGGTAGACAAAATCTTCAATAGTCTTATCGTTTTACGTTTTACAACGATGCGACATGGTTTTGGTCATGGCCTCTCGTACTAAAAGAACAAAAACCTTGCCAAAAAGCAGTATAAACCGGTTCTAAACCTTCACACCTACACTATCTATGTGCACTCACACAAATGCAATACTCAACTTACGCCTCGCGGACTGTACCAAACAGTAAAATTTCTACAAATGATTTTAAACCCTAAAATGTTGATAGTTAAGTTCAAAATCGAATGAGAAAATTTTATAGTTTGTAGTAACTTGAGCTGCTGCTGTGTGTATAGTACGATAACCAAACGATAATGTACAAAGGTTCCATCGTGTATCTTCGGAAAAACCGAAATATAGCGAATAAAATGTGACTATCGACCAATAGTGACGACACGTTTGGCGCAGTGGTTGAGCGATTGACTGCTGCGCAGCATGTCGCGGGTTCGATTCCCGCACGGAACAAATATTTAATTTTGTACGACCTACAAGTATTTGTTCCGAGTCTGGGTGTTTTTCTGTCTATAATATGTATGAATTTACAAAAAAAAATGTATATAAGTAGTTTATCAGCCATCTCGTTACCATAACACAAGCATTAGGTTGCTTAGCTTGGGACTAGACGGCGTTGTGTGAAATGTCCAAGGATATTTATTTATTTTATAGTCCAATAGAAATTGATTTATATTCCCACCTATCTCAGTATCAATATGTCAAAATTGTATAGAGCGTTTACCTACATTTTTGACATTTGATTGTCACTGGCATGAGATTGCGCCGCATACAGGGCAAAGTACTTCGGTAACCCAGCCCCGGTACCCTCCGGGAGGTTGTCAGTACTGTTAAGGCGCTGCTGGCCTTCTTTGAGGAGCTGGGGTGGATCGAATAATCGATTTCCCCACCCATACGCAAAATACGCGCATTGTCGTGGAGTTGCGGATACCAGCCCGTATTACCTACCTATCCGTGCTTGGTCTCGTAGTAAATAATTTATTTCTCACCTCGCTACATGGCTATTAAGATGCCTCAGCAGATTCCCTCGCCACTGGAACTTCTTATCGCACTGTGGACACGGGAACTTCTCTTTGGCACTGTTCACGGAGCATTTGATCTGTTCTATACGCTGTTGGTGCTTCTCGGGGTTCGACGAGTCTTCGGGTAGAGATTCTGTTAGTTTCCTGGTGATGGGAAATGTATGAGAGTATTTTGAAGGTACCGTCAGAGAATAATAAAGCTAGTTTGTCGAGCTGAAGTGGCAGTGGGCTGACCAAGTGTGTCAAGGGACCAATGGCCAGTGGACCAGACGAGTTTTGGAGTGAAGACCGCGTATCGGCAAGCGTAGTGTGGGACGCCCCCCAGCTAGATGGACCGACGACCTGAAGAAAGTGGCTGGGACAGACTGGATGCGGAAGGCGGAGGACAGGGTGTTGTGGCGCAGACTGGGAGAGCCCTATGTCCAGCAGTGGACTGCGATAGGCTGAGTTGTGTTGAGGTTTTTGAGCAGTGGTCTTTAATTAATTACATACGACCGCTCGGTAGATAAATACGCGTCCGTCCGTGCGTAAGTGTAGGTAAATAGTGGCAATCTTTTAAGGGGTCATTGTACTCATCATTATGAACAACTTTTACTATGGGACAAAACCTGAAATCGCGAAAAAAAATTCAGCTGTTCAGTACATTTTATAAGGAACAGCTGATTTATTTATTCGCGATTTCAGGTTTGGTCCCATAGTAAAAGTTGTTCATAATGATGAGTACAATGACCCCTTAAAAGATTGCCACTGTTTACACTTACACCCTGTATACTGAGATTTCGAAGCGCATCGTTTCGGCCGTTTTCTATGAATATAAACTACTGTAATATTATTACTCTGTGGTACCGTTTAGCACATTAAGGAGCAGTGGTGGCCCAGTGGTAACGGCCGCGACTTACAAGTTGTAGGTCGTAGGTTCGAACCCAGACAGGCGTTTTACTTTGTGAAAATTGTTTCATTTTCATGCTCTCAAAACGAAAAAAAAAAATCGAATTCTCCAAAAAATTCGAAGACATGTGACATCTACCAACCCGCACTGGGCCCGCGTGGTGAATTACAGCCCACACCCTCTCACAGAGAGGAGGCCTGTGTCCCAGCAGTGGGAACATTATGGGCTGATTATGGTAAAGAAAGAAAGAAAGAAAGAAAAACTATTTATTCCCGCGAAAAATGACGCACATACATTCGTTTTTTACATAAACCTAAAAAATAAAAAACAATTGGGTAGCTAAATTTAAACATAAAAAGAAAAACAACAAAATACTCACCATTATAATAATAATATAATATATCATTTATTTTGGGTAACAAAGATCCATAAATATGTAACTTAAATACGCCACAAAAGATGAGACTTGACGAGCGAAGTACCGCGCCCGCCGCACTGCACGATGACGCCCGGTCCCTTCCCGTCTTTATATCACACCGCTAAAGAGATCTATAAATCGTCTACTGCGCAAGTCAAACCACGTGGTGTGTCAAGTCTCATCTTTAGTGACACGTAGACAACAGCACATCAGGTCATACCAAACTGTCAAAGGATAATGCAACTTTTCCCTTGTGTTCTGGGCTCATTTTTGCTACAATGCTGCCCACAAATAAAACCTATACCAAACAGTAGATATAATTGTCGCTAGTAACTTTCGATGTGTCGTCACAAAAATCGCACCACGGGATTTTTTTTTAAGGTGTACCTACATCACCTAATGTTCAAAAATTCAACTATAGTATAGTTAAAATCTCGCTGCAGACTTGGTCATAAATCATAATCGTAGTAGGGATGTGCGCTAGTTGCGCGCGCTCAAGGCCATTATCCATAACAGATGATGACGATGACTCAGACGAAGAATTTTAATTTTCTATTTTTAGTTTTATATATACGTTCTTTTGTTTATATATTTAATATGCTTTGTAGTAAATTTGGTAATAAAATAAAAAAAAATATGTATTTATTTCTATCACCCATTTATAAATATATAAAACTATCGATATCACTCATCGACTGCAGTAATGCACAGGACTACGTGTGGGCGTGGCCTGCCCATAAGGCCCGTGAGTGGGAAAGAGAGCGAACACTCGAATGATTTATGACCGAGTCTGCAGCGAGATTTTAACTATACTATAAAACAATATAATTATTATGCCATGTTTTTAGCAGTGCGTATCTTTTTTCTCTGCATTACATTTTTATGACGCCTTAGTAAAAAGTGATCGTATGAATGAGATCTATAGCTTGGTGTATGTTTCATGTTTGGGCAATAGCTTTTCATTATTGAGCCCAGTAAGTTGCATTATCCAATTTCTCCAAATGATTTTAAACCTTAAAAATTTGATGGTTAAGTTCAAAATCGAATGAGATTTGACAGTTTGTAGTAACTTGACCTGCTGCTGTGCGTACCTACATAGGTTCCATCGTTTATCTTCGGAAAAACCGAAATATAGCGAATAAAATATGACTAACGACCAATAGAGATTGATTTATATTCCCACCTAAATTATTATAGAGTCAATCTATACTAATACGGTATCCATACTAATATTATAAATTCGAAAGTAACTCTGTCTGTCTGTCTGTCTGTTACCTTTTCACGCCTAAACCACCGAACGGATTTCGATAAAATTTGGCAAGGCTATAGATGGTATCCTGGGGACGGACATAGGCTACTTTTTTTTTCAAAAATAATCCTACAGGAGGTGATATAGGGGATGAAAGTTTGTATGGGAAACTCAGTATTTCTTAAGTTAGGGATGTGAACATTAAAATGTACGCTTTTGATAGGAAATAAAGAAATATGCGGTTCAGCGTTTTTGAAAAATCATCCCCTAAGGGCGTAAAATAGGGTTTGATTTTAAAATTTACAAAACTGCACGTATTTCGACAAAATTTGGCAAGGCTTTATATAGCATTCTGTGGAAAGGACATAAGGGGATGAAATTTTGTAAGGGAAACCCAGTATTCATCCCCTAAGTGGGTAAAATTTTAATTTTGTAAATTTTAGAATAAACCCCTTTATTTTGAAATTTACAAAATAAAGAAATATATGGTACAGCGTTTTTGAAAAATCGTCCCCTAAGGGGTACAACAGGGGTTGACAAATGTTTGTGTACCTACCTCTTTTTAAGAGATTTAAGGGATTGGAAATGTAGTCATAGTTTGAATCTTGAGGTAACATTTAGTCTTTATTTCATTCGACGTTTTTACGACGAAATTATTTGAACGAGTAGACACTCGGACAAAAGTTATTTGTTATTAGAGCGTGACTGGCATAATAAATTTTAAGTAATTAACAAAGTCCCTCCGGCCGCGTAAGTCTTGTCTGTTTGAATGCGATAATGTCAAAAGTACCAAACGGATTTTCATACGGTTTTCTCCAATGAACGGAGTGATTCAGTGTAATTCATTATGGGACTGGTAGCTTTATGCCTACTATACACGGTAACGATATATCGTAGCGATTTGAGTTTGCACAATTATATCGGACGGCCCCATGTTTTCCACATGAACATTCCCATGAGATATGTTCCGACATCTACGCGGGCGAAGCCGCGGGCAAAAGCTAGTCTTACTATAAATGAGAAAATATCTAAAAAATATTATTTAGATAGCTTACGCAAAAAGCAGTCGAAAAATGTCAGTTTTAGTTCATAAAATAATAATACGAATTTTAAAACTCAATTCAAAGTTTTCAGTTTTTTCAATCTGTGGTGTTAGACACCATGAAAGTAGCCGCCATATTATTACGTCATTACGGCTGTATAACTTAAAGTGTCAACTGCCAACTGATCAGCGTATATAGAGTGTTTGTTTAATGTTTAATCAGCCGACTTCATGACTTATCGATTGAATAAAAATTCTGTGTTTTTTTAGTGGCTTATTAGCACTATAGAATCTAATTGAGACACTTTTCAACAATGAATGTAATACCCTATTCCGTCACTGCCTTATATTGGACCAGATTGGACCAGTTACATTTTGATTCGGCAAAGTTCGGTTTTCCGAAGACAAACGATGGAAGCTTAGAACGTTGTCGTGCTGTACCACTTACCTAAGTTTTAATTGTATTTGATGTTTAGAACTAGTTTTCACATGTTTCTGAAGATTCGATGTATTTGTAAACGACAATCTGCAAAGGATAAAAATAATGTGTTAGTAATTTTTGCACCGATTTCTGATTCTTTTTCTTTTATTTTCTCAAATTATGCAATAATTCATGGACTTCCGAGAAGTTCCTTATTTATTGACAGGTAACCATAGACGAAAAAATGCTATAGGGCATGCATGGACGCTAAAAAGTTCCTTATTTATTGATAAGCAACCATACACGAAAAAATTGCAATACTTCATGAACGCCAAAGTAAAATGTTTGGAAAGATTATAGCACTATTATTATTTCTAAGCAAAAACAGACTTTAATTCAGAGTATTTAGAGCTGAAATTCCTGCTCACCTGCACGGTTCACAATAAGGCTTCCGTTTCTGTCCGGTCTCTATCCTGTGAGTTTCAACGTGTTTTCTTAGAGACGCTTTCCATCTGAAACTCTTTTCGCAGAACTCGCATGAAAATGTCGCTGATAGCTGTTTTTTACTGTGAAAAGAGTTATAGAAAGGTTAATACTAGCTAGCACTTTCTCTTGAGGGGCTGTTCCCGGCTGTCACTCGTAGATCTTTGACAGTCGTTACCGGTAGTTAAAAACCAATGACATTGAACCTCTAGACGTTGCCATGATTACAGTGTGAAGTGTGGAAGTGAGACACATATATATGAAATTAGTAGGAAAATTGAGACAAAGCATCGTATCTTCTGTCTCTTACGGCATGCCGTATTTTTGCTTGGCGAAATTTTGAATGTTAGCCAAACAAAGCGCTTTCACTGTTACAAAATTTATGTTGCGACAGTTTTTGCATTGTGCGTATGTATTGACATGGGTTTCAGTCCAAAATATGGAAGATTTCTTACGTTATACTTCATTTCTCTTAACACATAACCTAGAAAAAGTATTATATTGCTGTCTCATGACCAGCCACGCGGTGGATCGATCTCTATGTCTATTATCTAAGTCAAAATACCAAAAGTCTGACAACCATTCAATCAATCAATCTGCCTAACCTTTTTCCCAACTATGTTGGGGTCGGCTTCCAGTCTAACCGGATGCAGCTGAATACCAGTATTTTACATGGAGCGACTGTCTATCTGACCTCCACAACCCAGTTACAATTGATTGATTGAATTGAGCATCCTAATCTTAACTGATATAATAAATTCAAAATTGAGTTTGTTTGTTAAGCTTTAACGTTAAAACGGCTGAACAGATTTAGATGAAATTTGGCATAGATAGACCATAACCTGGATTAGAACATAGGCTACTTTTCATCTTGGATCGCAGACGAAGTCTCGGGAAACAGCTAGTATTCTATATAATTATCGTCGCCTCACTATGCCGAAGTTACGCGACCGAAGTTCCGCGGCTGATGTTACGTTCCGACGTGTTCGTCTGATATGATACACCATAAGGGCCGAACTTACGCGGCAGAAATTCAGTTGCGGAACTTTCAGTGTCTTGAACCAACCCCGCCCCGGATCTTCTTCGGCAATCGAACCTTCGGTCGCGTATAATGTGTGCTCTACAGAATACGTTGCCGCCGAATTTCCGCTGAACTAACGCCCGACCGAAGTTCGGCTGTACGCTAGAACGCAACGTAATTTCGGCATAGTGTGTCGTCAGTAATTCAAATAGCATTGCAGGCGTAATCATGCCGAACTTCGGTCGCGCAACTTCGGCATAGTGTGTTTATAGTATAGTTAAAATCTCGCTGCAGACTCGGTCATAAATCATTCGATTGTTTCGCTCTCTTTCCCACTCACGGGCCTTATGGGCAGGCCACGCCCACATGTAGTCCTGTGCATTACTGCAGTCGATGAGTGATATCGATAGTTTTAAATATTTATAAATGGGTGATAGAAATAAATTAATAGTCTTCAAAGTTTCAGAATCTTCTTTTATATTTGTCAGAAAAGTTAAAACATTGTTGATAACAATACGCGCTTATACAGCAATGTTGTCGCCAACAGGTAAAACGTTACTTTGAAAAGCCATTGTGTCACTCTTGTAATCCAAAATAGGAATGATCTAATTTATTTTTGTAGCGATTTACATACAGGGTTACAGGTTAAGTCGACCTAAATCCTTTAAGAGATGCTAGTTTCCATCATTCTTGACTGATTTGACTATGGAACCACATACCCCAAACTTAACCGTTCTCAAGTTATGGGACTTTGAAGTTTTTTTTATAAAAATCCAGATTTTTTGTCTTTTGTCCCCTTTTTTTGTGTTTTGTACCTCTAATGTTTTTGTTTTTGTATTTTTTGTGTAGCAGATTAGTTGCTTCATTATTTTAAATACAAAAACTGCAAGTAACTGTACCAACTGAGTCATATTAGCCGATTGATTGTTAAAAAAAGAAATAAATTTGTGGAAAGTTTTTTATTCTTTGTAAGATATTTTTAAAAAAGTCTATGACAGTCATGCTGCAGATGTGCTTAAAAATATCTACGGTTCTTCAGCTTTCCGGTAAGGTATAATTTGCTACGGTGTTATCAGGATTCTCGGAAAAATCATCGATGAAAGACTCCCAGGTAATAGCAAAAATAACGGTATTTCGTAAAGTTGCTCGCAGCGCCTATTGTCCTGCATTCTGAGGTCCTGCGAAATAGGGTCGGACATGTGGAACATGTACTGTAAAAGGAATAATAAACTTCAATTGTTACCTATTTGGATTGTTTTATTTTGTTTTATGACTAAAGTTAAATTTGATGCTTAAGTATCGTTATTTTTTACTACTACCTGGTAGCATATCATCAATGTTTTTGTTAAAAAATCCAATAATACCCTGTTGTATTATACCTTATCGGAAAGCTGAAGAACCGTAGATATTTTTAAACACATCTGCAGCATAACTGTAATAGACTTTTTTTTAAATATCTTACAAAGAATAAAAAACTTTCCACAAATTTATTTCTTTTTTTAACAATTAGTCGTCTAATACGACTCATTTGGTACAGTTACTTGCAGTTTTTGTATTTAAAATAAGGAAGCAACTAATCTGCTACACAAAAAATACAAAAACAAAAACATTAGAGGTACAAAACACAAAAAAAGGGGACAAAAGACAAAAAATCTGGATTTTTATAAAAAAAACTTCAAAGTCCCATAACTTGAGAACGGTTAAGTTTGGGGTATGGGGTTCCATAGTCAAATCAGTCAGGAATGATGGAAACTACCACCTCTTAAAGGGTTTAGGTCGACTTAACCTGTAACCCTGTATACTTAATAGCACGGCGCAACTAGCGGGTAGCAAAGGAGACATGCCCTGCATACTTAATTAATGCAGTATGTTTACGTGATAACCTTAATGATTCTGTTATCGATAATGGCCTTGAGCGCGCGCAACTAGCGCACATCCCTACTCCGATTATGATTTATGACCGAGTCTGCAGCGAGATTTTAACTATACTATAGACACTAAGGCGTCGATATCTTGAGGCGTGACGCCATTATGTATTAGTTATATAATGTTACCTGTTATCCTCGATGCCATCAGCATCGACCGGTGCGCCGCCATTTTGACGGTGATGTCTTTGTACATCAATCTCTATTGACGGTCTGGGAACCAAAGATATTATCATGTTTAGCAAGCTTACTTTCTATATAAAACTAAATCTATGGGATGTCTTCCTTTGTTCGCTTTAAGACAGATTCGCTTTACGACAGATTCGCTTTAAGGAAGATTCGCTTTACGGCAGAAATTGTACAGTCGCGTTGAAATGGTCTCAACGTATGTTAGTTTTCCTTATTGTAGACCATTTAAAAAAAAAAAAAAATGAAGGAGTTTTCCATGCTTGACAACATATATTAGGTATGTTGTCAAGCATAGAAAACTCCTTCATTTTTTTTTATTTTTTTTTTTGGTTTTTTTTAGTATTTAAGGTTGAACTAGTCGCGGGCTCGAACTCACTGGTGGGCGTGGCCAAAAAGCACGCTGTCTCACCTAGCATCGTGACCGACAGAGATAGTATCATTGATGAGCAGTTAGACGCTAGTAAAATGATAAAGCGTATCTTTAAGCGTAGTGTGGGACGCCCCCCAGCTATATGGACCGACGACCTGAAGAAAGTGGCTGGGACAGGCTGGGTGCGGAAGGCGGAGGACAGGGTGTTGTGGCGCAGACTGGGAGAGGCCTATGTCCAGCAGGGGACTGTGATAGGCTGCGTTGATTGTTTTTTTCAATAATAAATAGTTAGTAGTAGTAAATTAAAACTAAAAGTCCTTTCAAAGTTCTATGAAAAAACCACTGCATAAGACTGCCACTGCTGGGCGAAGATAATATTCCAATAAGTAAGGCTCAATTCAGCTTTAAAGGCGGTTTATCTACCGATCTTGCAATATTTGCACTGAAAAACACGGTACGAAGCTACACTCGAAGAAACACCTCTGTTTTTGCCTGCTTTCTTGATTTGAGCCGTGCTTTTGACTCAATTAATTATAGAATACTATGGGAAAAGTTAAGAAACTCAAAAGTACCGCCTATCATTATAAATATCTTAGAATATTGGTACTCAAACCAAATAAACCAAGTTAAATGGGGTAGCAGTTCCTCTAAAACATATAAATTAGCATGCGGGGTAAGGCAGGGCGGGCTGACCTCTACGGTGCTTTTTAATTTATATATTAATGAGCTACTGGAGGAGCTGAGCAGAACCAGAGTCGGATGTCATGTAGGAGGCGAATGCCTTAACAACCTTAGCTACGCTGATGATATGGTTCTGCTCAGCCCCTCTGCTGGCGGATTGAGGAAACTTATTGCGATCTGCGAGCGCTATGCCGCCGCTCATAACCTGACATATAATGTAACTAAATCGGAAATATTGATTTTCAAATATGGTAAAGGGCCAGAACATGTATTGCCTATTGAGTTGTGTGGGTCTACTCTTAAAATTGTAAACAACTTCAAATATCTAGGTCATATTGTTACCGATGACTTAAGTGATAATCTGGATCTTGAAAGGCAGAGGCGAAGCATTGCTTGTAAAAGTAATATGCTCGCCAGACGATTTGCATATTGTTCAAAACAGGTTAAAGTGACCCTGTTTAAGGCATACTGCCGGGCGTTCTACACCGGCCAACTCTGGTACAAGTACACGAAGAGTACCTACAATACTCTTCGTGTACAATACAACAACGCGTTCCGGGCCATGCTCAATCTGCCCTGGCGGTGTAGCGCGTCTGGTATGTTTGCCGAAAGCAGGGTCGACGATTTTTTTGCTGTTTTACGAAGGCTGAAAGCATCGTTTCACCAGAGACTAATTGACTGTAAAAACAGCATTGTGACCTCTGTGTTTCGCACCATTTACATGACCAGTAATTATTTTATTTTAGTATAATATGATATATGACTGTTTGAATTTAAACCTTCCTGACATTTATAAGAGAATTTTATGATTTAATTTAATTTAGCTGAGCAGAATGTATAATAATTAATTAATTTTCTAAGACTATGGGTGTATGTGCTAATTGTGCTTGCCTGAAATAAATGAATTTTATTATTTTTATTATTTTTTTATAAATCAATTACAAGTAATTTTTATTGAACTCTTCGATAATTGAGCTTTGTCGGTGTCGACTTTTTTTTAGAGATTTTACACATCTTTTGTTACTTATTTACGGCCAAAGTTCGTTAAATTAGCAAGAAAAACCTCATGATATCATGAAATCACTAGATTTGAGGTCAATTCTCACTTATGAAGTTCTATTGCTGATTCTAATGATTATAATTCTGTAAAGCCATAATAGTTACGGCCACGAATCCAATTTTAATCAACATACAACCTGACACCTGCAAATTGCAAATAACGTAAGAAAATTTGAATTTCGCGGGCTACCTTAGCGCACCCCCCTTAAAGTTGGGAATTGCGGGGGCTCGCTACGTCATAACTATAACGAACTACAATACATATAAAATCTAGCAAGGAGTGACGTCATGCCACATTTTAACTCACGTTTTGGTTACGTAAAAAAAATACGTGTCCAATATTTTTTAATAATCTAAATGATGGAATAAAAAAAAATTTAGTCATCATCCTAGCATCATCCCGTATCCGTAATCCGTATTATAACATAAATGTTATATAACACAAATGTTATATAACATAAATGTTATAATACGCTTTCGGTAAAAATCGGTCTCAATAGGCATGCCTCCCTAGGAACTAAGGCTCGTATTTATTGACGACACGGTTGGCGCAGTGGTTGAGGGGCGCGGGTTCGATTCCCGCACGGAACAAATATTTGTACGACATACAAGTATTTGTTCCGAGTCTGGGTGTTTTTCTATCTATAATATGTATGTATTTACAAAAAAAAAATGTATATAAGTAATTTATCAGCCATCTCGTTACCATAACACAAGCATTAGGTTGCTTAGCTTGGGACTAGATGGCGTTGTGTGAAATGTCCAAGGATATTTATTTATTTATATTTATTATTATTATTATAATCAAGTAATTAATTGAGTAATTACTTGCTAATAGTAATTTCTTAATGAAGTCATTACTTGAGGGTAGAATTCTTAAGTAAAGAAAATGGTGACTATTACTTGTCTAAGAATTCTAAGCTTTGACAGTTCTAACTTCAAGCAATTACTAAAATATAGAATGAAAATCATTACTTGAGCAATTACTTTTACTGAAGTAATTACTTTTACTTGACTATAAATACGAGTGTAAGACTAGGAGTAGGCTATTATTTACTAAAATATAGAATGAAAATCATTACTTGAGCAATTACTTTTACTGAAGTAATTACTTTTACTTGACTATAAATACGAGTGTAAGACTAGGAGTAGGCTGTTATTTACTAAAATATAGAATGAAAATCATTACTTGAGCAATTACTTTTACTGAAGTAATTACTTTTACTTGACTATAAATACGAGTGTAAGACTAGGAGTAGGCTATTATTTACTAAAATATAGAATGAAAATCATTACTTGAGCAATTACTTTTACTGAAGTAATTACTTTTACTTGACTATAAATACGACTGTAAGACTAGGAGTAGGCTGTTATTTACTAAAATATAGAATGAAAATCATTACTTGAGCAATTACTTTTACTGAAGTAATTACTTTTACTTGACTATAAATACGAGTGTAAGACTAGGAGTAGGCTATTATTTACTAAAATATAGAATGAAAATCATTACTTGAGCAATTACTTTTACTGAAGTAATTACTTTTACTTGACTATAAATACGAGTGTAAGACTAGGAGTAGGCTGTTATTTACTAAAATATAGAATGAAAATCATTACTTGAGCAATTACTTTTACTGAAGTAATTACTTTTACTTGACTATAAATACGAGTGTAAGACTAGGAGTAGGCTGTTATTTACTAAAATATAGAATGAAAATCATTACTTGAGCAATTACTTTTACTGAAGTAATTACTTTTACTTGACTATAAATACGAGTGTAAGACTAGGAGTAGGCTATTATTTACTAAAATATAGAATGAAAATCATTACTTGAGCAATTACTTTTACTGAAGTAATTACTTTTACTTGACTATAAATACGAGTGTAAGACTAGGAGTAGGCTATTATTTACTAAAATATAGAATGAAAATCATTACTTGAGCAATTACTTTTACTGAAGTAATTACTTTTACTTGACTATAAATACGAGTGTAAGACTAGGAGTAGGCTATTATTTACTCACCCATGATAATGTACGATCTCATAATGTTTGATGACAGCTCTCTTGCTGCTGCAGCGCTCTGCGCACGCGCCGCACTCGTAGCGCCGCGCGTGCTTGTTTGTATGATAGTTGTATGACTATTATTTACTCACCCATGATAATGTACGATCTCATAATGTTTGATGACAGCTCTCTTGCTGCTGCAGCGCTCTGCGCACGCGCCGCACTCGTAGCGCCGCGCGTGCTTGTTTGTATGATAGTTGTATGACTATTATTTACTCACCCATGATAATGTACGATCTCATAATGTTTGATGACAGCTCTCTTGCTGCTGCAGCGCTCTGCGCACGCGCCGCACTCGTAGCGCCGCGCGTGCTTGTTTGTATGATAGTTGTATTATTTACTCACCCATGATAATGTACGATCTCATAATGTTTGATGACAGCTCTCTTGCTGCTGCAGCGCTCTGCGCACGCGCCGCACTCGTAGCGCCGCGCGTGCTTGTTTGTATGATAGTTGTATGACTATTATTTACTCACCCATGATAATGTACGATCTCATAATGTTTGATGACAGCTCTCTTGCTGCTGCAGCGCTCTGCGCACGCGCCGCACTCGTAGCGCCGCGCGTGCTTGTTTGTATGATAGTTGTATTATTTACTCACCCATGATAATGTACGATCTCATAATGTTTGATGACAGCTCTCTTGCTGCTGCAGCGCTCTGCGCACGCGCCGCACTCGTAGCGCCGCGCGTGCTTGTTTGTATGATAGTTGTATGACTATTATTTACTCACCCATGATAATGTACGATCTCATAATGTTTGATGACAGCTCTCTTGCTGCTGCAGCGCTCTGCGCACGCGCCGCACTCGTAGCGCCGCGCGTGCTTGTTTGTATGATAGTTGTATTATTTACTCACCCATGATAATGTACGATCTCATAATGTTTGATGACAGCTCTCTTGCTGCTGCAGCGCTCTGCGCACGCGCCGCACTCGTAGCGCCGCGCGTGCTTGTTTGTATGATAGTTGTATGACTATTATTTACTCACCCATGATAATGTACGATCTCATAATGTTTGATGACAGCTCTCTTGCTGCTGCAGCGCTCTGCGCACGCGCCGCACTCGTAGCGTCGCGCGTGCTTGTTTGTATGATAGTTGTATGACACTTCGGAAGCGAAAGAACATTCGCATATATCGCATTTGAAGTTTTTTGAGTTCTGTGAAAAAAAAGAAAATAAAACAATATAGATAGATGTATAGAATACTCTTTATTATGCACACCATAAAAATTACAGATATAAATGTTGAAATTTTACATTGAGTGACACAATGGGCGGTCTTATAGCTAAAAGCTATCTTTTACAGACAACCTTTGGATGGATTATGGGGAGAAGGAGAGAATACTGTAGGTAGTCTGTGGTGTGCCACATATACATACAATTTATACATATGACGGCAGCCATATTATTTAGCAGCTACGAGAGACGGCGACTAGATGGCGCTAGTGGAACTTGCAACAGACGCATTTGGCTTAAAGGACTTGAAGTCAGTCAGTAAAATATTGTGACGTTTCCCTACCACCAGCGATCGCCTTTATAAGGAGCTGCGCTGTGGAGTCGGGGGGCGAACATAGCACGACGCTCCAGCTGTCGAGGGTACTGCACCTACTCGCGGCCGCTAGAAACAAGAAAGAATACTCGGTCGCAGTACTCCTCGACATGGAGAAGGCCTTCGACCGCGTATGGCATGACGGCCTTGTCTACAAGCTGGCCACCTCAGACGCGCCCCGTCGCGTCGTTAGGGTGGTTTCTGACTTTCTCTCGAACAGGACTTTCAGGGTGGTGGTCGACGGCGCGCTTTCTAGCGCCCGCCCGGTGTTGGCGGGCGTACCCCAGGGTAGCTGCGTGTCGCCGGCGTGTTACTCACGATACACGGACGACATCCCCACTACAGCAGAAGCGACGCTCGCGCTGTATGCTGACGACGCCGCGTACATCACCACTTCGCTGAATGCGAACTACGCGGCGGTCAAAATGCAGCGCGCCCTCGACCTCCTTCCCGACTGGCTGGCCAAGTGGCGGCTGTCGGTGAACGTGGGTAAGACGCAGGCGATAATTACAGGGGCTGCGCGTCTACCACCACCCCTCAGGCTGCAAGGAGTCGACATCGATTGGTCGCCCCGGGTCAAATACCTGGGTGTCACCATCGATCGTCGGCTCACCATGGGGCCACACGTCCGCAATGTCGCCGCACAGGGTAGGGTCGCCCGCAACCTACTCAGACCTGTGCTCTCGTCCCGCCTCCCGCATCGTGTCAAGTTAGGCGTGTACAAGTTGTACGTGCGCCCAATCTTGACCTATGCCGCCCCATCATGGTTCGCCCTCACGAGCGAGCCTAGCCGAAAGCTGCTCCGCGCGCAGCAGAACCTTGCGCTGCGGACAATAGTCGGCGCACCCCGCTTCGTGAGGAACGACGTGCTCCACCGCGACCTCGGGATTGAGAGCCTGGACAAGTTTGTGGGCCGCCTGGCGAAGGGGATGTTCGCGCGTGCCGACGCGTCTGCCTGGCCACATGTCAAGCAGATCGCGCCCTGGCATACGCGCCCCCCGGACGCTAGACCCCTGCCCCGCGACCTGCTTGCGGACGATGACCCCATCACCGTACCGGACTGACCTTCCGAGTGAGCCGCTCCCGGCTACACGCGGCTCACTTGTGACAGCAACACTTTCACCACAAATACATACGCTGTCACGTGGTGCGTGCTAGGATAATTTAGGCGTATCACGTGGCAAACCCCAGACATGCACCTCTATACAGGCACAAAGTACACACGCGAATACGCAGCGCGGGCGTGCGCGTATTTGCATAGACACCGGGTGGCGGCACACAGTACAATGCCACCCTCACACCCATGACACGGTCCCCCTAACCCACGCAGGCTCGGCTAGCTCTGAAAGTGTGATGGGCGGGGGCCACTCACCCTTCTGTAGGAACGTCGAGTCCGTACCTCTGTCGCTGGTCGCCTTCTGCTGGGCTTCACCCATGTAGATGGGGGTTCCACCTGGTAGGGGCTGACCGCCGGGGTTCGGTGAAAAAAGCGGCGCTGACTAGCAGCGTCGTGGCGTGCCTACAGACACAAATATAGCATCTACACACAGGGGCGCCAGGCGCTCCATCAGCCTAGGCCGTGTTAGGCCCACAGAAGGAGGGGTCCGTATTTACGGACCACCGTAAAGCTTCCGCGGTCGGGGGGCTTAGCCCTGGAGCCGCACGCCACGCCCCTTGCGGGGCGTAGCGATATCCACGAGTTTAGTCGGGGGGCATTTTCGTACGGATGCGTCTTGGAGCACGGACCACTGTCTCTCGACAGCCAGTACTGCCCCGTTTATTGGATGTGGAACGCTGTCTCTGACAGTTAGTACTGTCCTTATTGCGGTGGGTGCGTGGACCACTGTCTTTGACAGTCAGTACTGCCCTATGTGACCGCCTTCAGTACCATTATTGGTTATTTAATTAATTTTATATTGTTTCTATGTTTCTATATTTACTGGATTGATAACTGATTGTTCGATTTAATTAATTTGTGTATTGCCATATCTGAGTTCTATTTCTGATGTATGGGCCCTAATCCTACATCAGAAGTGGGATAAAGATTCATTCGCCCACAAGTTTCAGGTTTTCAATTTTAGGTTAAAGAAGGTAAGGGCAAAAAAAAATAGTGCCCCGCATCCTAAACGATCTTGTAGCCGCCATAAGCGGAGCAGAAGGTCACTTAGCAAGTCTCGGGATTGCGGTCGCCGTTCCAGGCGCCAACGAGATCGTTTTGGGAGCCACGTGAGAACGCGAAGCCCTGCGACACCGCTTTGTCGACAATCGTTTGATACGATTGTCTCACGGTTGAAGGCTTTAGAAGATCGTTCACGGGTAACAGCTACGCCGGAAACTACAGGTACTGCTACTGATGGTATCGACTGCAACTACAGAGAAAATACTGGAGGCAATGCAGTCGCTAAAGTCAGTAAGCACCCATCATTTTTATATTTCTTATTTTGATCCAAATGTGCATGATATTGAGCAGTGGTCTGACGAGGTTGACAGGGCTCAGGTTTTGAATAAGTGATCAGAAAATGAGTGCCTTTCTCGCGTTGGGAACTGTCTGAATGGAGATGTAAAGACGTGGCTAATGTCAATGAGTAATTAAAACAAAAAGATTTTTGGTCACTTGTGTGTCAAGAAGATTGATGTGGTAGGTGTTTTGTATGAAGTGATAAGCTCTTATTCAGACAGTTATCCAACCTACGCTGAATATCGTATCTTTGTGAAGCCCATTTCAAAGCAGAATAGTGACAGTTCACGTTCTAAAGATAACAAGAGCCATAACGTTGTTTGCGCCTGACTTTATAGTGTCCGTGACAAGTTGCTGTTTCTTTTTCATAAGGGGCAAATAAGTGGCGGTAGTTCGCGCACAAAATAAATCTGCTAAGGAAAAATTTCTACCTGACTTTAAAAAAAAAGTAAATTGACAAAAATTCTCAAAAAGGTGACACCGGTCCGTATTGTTTTTATAACATGTGTCTGAATCGTAGTAAAGCGCAGTGTAATGTTTTCTACGGTTATTTATTCAGATTAATTTCACAGTTTAAAAACTCCTACGTTTTATCGATTACCAAGCTAGTGTCTCGGAGTAGACAAACGTTAAGCGCTCTTTTAGCGGTCAGGGTCTCAAATTATTTACTTGCAGTCAGTTGCAAAATGAGTTGTAGTAAAAAGTCATAATCAAACCATTTGACTGAATTAAATAATTCTGAATCAAAGAAATCAATCGAATTTTGCCTGAAATAAGGCAGTGTGTTAGTTTCGCTAAGCAGCATGCAGTTCTCAGTCCCTAAATAAGTTCAGTGACTTGTTAGTTGGAGTGGTTCAGGGTATACCTGTAGACATTTTGATTGATAGTGGGGCGTTAGAAGTTTTGTTGATTTCGTCATCCGTAGTCGACCATTTCTCTTGTCCGAAGAAACTAATTGAAAGGATAATGGTTCCATTATTTACGGAGTATTCACGGTTAAATCTGAGGTACAAACCAATAGTTTTAAAACTGCATTTATCGGGGAAGATCTTAAAAACTCGCAAAAATAGTCGAAAAATATTCGACATTTATGATTTCTGGTACAACTACGTCTAGTTACCACAGGTTGTATGTAAGTCAGATTGAACAGTGTAATACCTATTAATTACTGTCCTAGAGAGATTATTCAGGATCTTCTTAGTAAAGGCATAATACGGGAGTCGGAGTCCCCAAGTTAAAGTCCGATTCTTAATCAAATATACCATACACCATGGCACAGCAGATGTCTCTTTTTTTCAAATGGCATGGAAGGCATTTGCCAAAAAAAAAAATTTGACACCATGAACTCTGATTTCTATAGAAGTAATGATGATAGTTGTATTGCAATAATCATGATAAATCAGCTGTAGGGAATAATAATATTCTGGACTAGCAAATAAAAAAAAATATAAAAATTATAAAAAGAGAAAGTTAAATAAAAAATAAAAAAAATATAAAAAGAGAAAGTTAAATAAAAAAATAAAATATAAAAAGAGAAAGTTAAATAAAAAATAAAAAAATAAATTATAAAAAGAGAAAGTTAAATAAAAAAATATAAAAAAAATAATAATAATAAAAAGAGTAAGTTCTGAAGGGTTTTTATCCGGACCAGAACTGGTTAATCTGAAGGGCTTGTAGCCGGACCAGAAGTTGTTGAACCTGGAGGGTTTGTAGCCGGACCAGAAGTTGTTGAACCTGGAGGGTTTGTAGCCGGACCAGAAGTTGTTGAACCTGGAGGGTTTGTAGCCGGACCAGAAGTTATTAATCTGAAGGGTCAATAGAGACCGGACCAGAACGTATTAGTCTGAAGGGTCATTGAAGACCGGTCCAGAACTAATAATTGCCAGTCTGTAGGGTTTAGATAAGCCGGTCCAGATTGTAAAGTAAGATTTTTTTTGGTCAGGATAATCGAGCGATTTATGTTTATTACAGATGTCTGAAAGTCAGCATGACGTAAAAGTTTTTGACCCTTCCTTGCCCATTGGGGTAAGGGTATAAGGCATATGGCTCATGGGTGGCTAACGTTGACCCTATACGGTTTGGTAGATCACAGGTCTGGATTGGACCATATACAAAAAAAAAAAAAAAGTTAGATAAATTTAAGTTTAAGTTAAGTTTCCTGAAGATACTTTATCTATAGATTCTGAGGCGACTGTATTCTGTGATTCTGTTCTGTATAACCCAGTACCCAGTTACCCAGTACCCAGTGCCCAGTTTTAGCTGAAGGGGTCTCGCCTACTTTTGTGGGTTGATAACTTAGTCCAGCGCTTTGTGAGCTGCAGGAATCTTTGCTGTAGTTGTTTTCTATTAGGATCTCTCCTGCTGTTGTAGGTGATGATCTGTGATGCGCTGCAGGAATCTCACCTGCTTTAGTGGGTGACGATTTAGACCAGCATGTTTGAACTGTAGAAGTTTTGTATTGTAAAGAAATACCAGCTATATTTGCTATTTTGATATGTAACGATGATGACGATGTGAATTAATGAAAGTCTTGTTTTTAGATGAATGAATTCACTCGAGGGCGAGTGATGTATCAGAATGGCCGTGACGGCAGCCATATTATTTAGCAGCTACGAGAGACGGCGACTAGATGGCGCTAGTGGAACTTGCAACAGACGCATTTGGCTTAAAGGACTTGAAGTCAGTCAGTAAAATATTGTGACGTTTCCCCACCACCAGCGATCGCCTTTATAAGGAGCTGCGCTGTGGAGTCGGGGGGCATACATGTCAAGCAGATCGCGCCCTGGCATACGCGCCCCCCGGACGCTAGGCCCCTGCCCCGCGACCTGCTTGCGGACGATGACCCCATCACCGTACCGGACTGACCTTCCGAGTGAGCCGCTCCCGGCTACACGCGGCTCACTTGTGACAGCAACACTTTCACCACAAATACATACGCTGTCACGTGGTGCGTGCTAGGATAATTTAGGCGTATCACGTGGCAAACCCCAGACATGCACCTCTATACAGGCACAAAGCACACACGCGAATACGCAGCGCGGGCGTGCGCGTATTTGCATAGACACCGGGTGGCGACACACAGTACAACGCCACCCTCACACCCACGACACGGTCCCCCTCCCCCGGCCCAGGCTCGGCTAGCTCTGAAAATGGGTCGGACGGGGGCCACTCACCCCATCCGTGGGAACGCAGAGTCCGTGTTTCTGTCGCTGGTCGCTATCTGCTGGGCTTCACGCATGTAGATGCGGGCTCCACCCGGTAGTAGTTGACCGCCGAAACACGGTGAAGAAAGCGGTAGTATGCATATGCCGTAGCGAGCTCACGGACACAAAGACAGACACCATCTCCATGGGCGTGTTAATGCAGCACGTCCAACCAGCCATCGCCAGTGGCGACCAAAATGAGGGGTCCGTAGTTACGGACCACCGTAAAGCTTCCGCGGTAGGGGGGCTTAGCCCTGGAGCCGCACGCCACGCCCCTTGCGGGGCGTAGCGATATCCACAGGCTGTCGGGGGGCATTTTCGTACGGATGCGTCTTGGAGCACGGACCACTGTCTCTCGACAGCCAGTACTGCCCCGTTTATTGGATGTGGAACGCTGTCTCTGACAGTTAGTACTGTCCTTATTGCGGTGGGTGCGTGGACCACTGTTTTGGCTCCTGAGATACAAGTATCTTTTTACTTAGTTCAGGAGCCAGCTGTTCAACCTGTCTGACTGCCACTTGTACTATCATGTTTAGTGTATGTGTTCTATGTGTTTCTCTTTGTACAATAAACTTATTATTTATTTAAAAAAAAAAAAAAAAAATATTTATTTTATTTACTGTCTTTGACAGTCAGTACTGCCCTATGTGACCGCCTTCAGTACCATTATTGGTTATTTAATTAATTTTATATTGTTTCTATGTTTCTATATTTACTGGATTGATAACTGATTGTTCGATTTAATTAATTTGTGTATTGCCATATCTGAGTTCTATTTCTGATGTATGGGCCCTAATCCTACACATACATACATACAGATATATAAATATATATATACAAGGTGTAACATAAATAACCCACAACCTCTTAAGGGGTCATTGTACTCATCATTATGAACAATTTTTACTATGGGACCAAACCTGAAATCGCGGAAAAAAAATCAGCTGTTCAGTACATTTATGTTCGCATAATTCGTCAAAATGTACTGAACAGCTGATTTTTTTTTCGCGATTTCAGGTTTGTTCCCATAGTAAAAGTTGTTCATAATGATGAGTACAATGACCCCTTAAGAGGTTTTGCGCATTTAACGTTACCCGTTGTATACCGGATGACTTTTTTTACCGTCTCGAAAAAAATTGGGTGTATTAGGTGAACAGAGTAGAAGCCTATGGCATACCTAGTTTTTTTTTTTTTAATAGCTTAGACCGAAAAAAATATCAAAGTACCAATAAATACTACAAATTCGATGTAAACTTTTCATTTTTGTACCATAAAAACAGAAATTTTGAAAAAAAATAATTAATCGTTTAAAAATATCGAAATTCAAATCATATGCTGCCTGCATATGATTAGAATTTATGATTTTTTTTTATGCCACAGGCTTCTACTCCGTTCACCTAATATACTTACCCATTTTTTTTCGAGACGGTAAAAACAGTCATCCGGTATATCCTACTTGAAAAAGAGCAAGGAACTTCACACGTAATGACGATGTTTAAAGAGAGAGGAAATGTTTTTTTACCAAAATTTTAAAAGTGGACAAAGATTGTGCACGCCTTATCGACACGGGCAAGTCATTCCACAATCGTACTGGGCCTCAAGTCTGCTATTACAATAGTGTCAGAATGGTCTATTGATTTCATAATTGTTGATTTTGACAAGTTTAGTAATCTACTAATATAATGGCGTCATAATGGCGTCATTATGACTTTCCAATGGTTAACCACTGACACTCCATTGTATGAAATTATGAATTTAGCAGATTACGAACTTTTAGCAAAATGACAATGCAGTGACAATGGGATCGTGTTGGATTGTAAAAAATAGCAGACTTGGGGCCCAGCTTGAACAGTGAATGATCTGTTATAAAAACTGGTGGAATGTAGCGGCATCTCTAGCCTCAAGTTATCCGATGACCTCAGATATCTATTATGTAAAGGGTCTTTCAACAAGGACGGGTCGATGTTGAATTTAAATAAAACAAGCTGTATGTGAGATATTAAAGAAATTATTTTTTTATTTGAAAGGCTCATTTATGCCATTATTTATGAAATATGACAGGCGGCGTCATTGGTCCGCACTTTTTCAAAAACGATGACGGCGAGGCCATTACTGTCAACGGCGAGCGCTAAAGATCAATGAATAACAATTTATTGGTGACGTGAATTGGTCACAAAGATCGTGCGATTTGACCCCGCTATACATTTTCTTGTGGGGTTTTCTCAAGTCGCAGGTCTAAGCCAATAATCCGCAATCAACCTGAAAGTCAACATTACGCAGGCCATCGCTCAGATTCAGCCGGATCTATGCAGTAGAGTAATTGAAAGTTGGATCTCTCGGATCCGTGCCAAAGTTCGAAGCCGCGGTGGACATTTAAACGATGTCATATTTCGTAAATAATGGCATAAATGGGCCCTTAAAATAAAAAAATAATTTCTTTAATATCTTACATACAGCTTGTTTTATTTAAGGCCCAGATTTCCTGAAAACGATCAAAAAGGTGGTTTTTTAAAGCAGTGTATCTCATAAACCGTAAATAATTTTGACATGTAAAAAAATAGATATTTTCAAGTCTTTTTCGCATACAGTGATGGAAGCCAAAACATAATTATACATATTTTAATGCACCAAAAAAATCTTTAAACATACTTCCTAATAATCTTTAAAAGCAGTTTATCCCTTCATTAACAATTATAATTATAATTAAAAATATACCATGAAATGTCAAATTCCAAACTGCATCCAGTGATGGATTACTTTTTATTAAATAGTTAATTTTTAATAAAAAAGAGGAGCTCGTGGCTAAGTAATAACAGCCGCACGGGTCGATCCGTCAGGTTAAGCTACGCTTGCCGGGGTTGGTCAGTGGATGGGTGACCATCTTTACATATCGAGATTCCTCCGTGCCTCGGAAAGCACGTTAAGCCGTTGGTCCCGGCTGTTATTCGTGGATCTTTGACAGTCGTTACGGGTCGTCAGAAGCCCGAAAGTCTGACAACCAGTCTTACCAAGGGGTATCGTATTACCCAGTTACTGGGTTGTGGAGGTCAGACAGGCAGTCGCTCCATGTAAAATACTGGTATTCAGCTGCATCCGGTTAGACTGGAAGCCGACCCCAACATAGTTGGGAAAAGGCTAGGCAGATTGAGTTAATTTCTATTTTTTTACGATATTATTTGCATTTTTACGACATAATTCCGGTGCGCGTGAGAATCTTCTATTTCGTGCGTCAAACTAGACAGCCATAACGCCATTTCACTTACACACCGAGCTAAACCAATCTTAGAACCTGGCCCTTAATTTCAACATCGACCCGTCCTTGTTGAAAGACCCTTTACCATCACGCAATATACCATCACGCAAGTATTGCCCTTCCAACGTACACAGAGATGTCTAGACCTATGGTCTAGACACCCGCGTTTTACCACAGATTAATACAGATGGGGCACTCCGCAAAATCATTTAAGGCGCAGATTTCTTGAAAACGATCAAAAAAGTGGTTTTTTAAAGCTGTGTATCTCATAAACCGTAAATAATTATGACAAGTAAAAAAAATGCCAAACTGCATCCAGTGATGGATTATTTTTTATGAAATAATTAATTTCTAATTTTATACGATTTTATTTGCACTTTTACGACATAATTTCGGTGCGAGTGAGAGTCTTCTATCTCGTGCGTCAAACTAGATAGCTATAACGCCATTTCACTTACACACCGAGCTAAACCACGCTTGGATGCAGGGCCTTAAATAAAAAGCGACTATTGCTACGACACAATAAAGTGCAATTCAGGTCGCACGACGCTTATTACCTACAGTTATATTCAACTACAAGTTGCCTCTCTTTCTATCGCGTAATTCTTATACCTTCTGACCTGCTGAATTAGACCCGCGGACGGGGCTCGCCGCGTACTTGTAGCTTCATACCTAAACTGCGGAGTGTCCCATCTGTATTAATCTGTGGTTTTACTAACAACGAATAACCCGCCCTTGCTTTGCACAGTTTTTACGACGCGATAAAACATGTTTTTACGAAATAAAAATATCTTTATCTTTATAGGGATTTCTTTATTCATTCTCTACACTAATTGTATAGATGTTAAATTAAAATAATCTACATTTCCCATGGGCCTTCTAAAGTTCGGAGGTCGCCCGCTTGACAGCCGCCATGGAGCTTCTCCGAAAGGAGAACGAGGAGCTCCGAGCGGACCTGGCCAGGCTCCGCGATGCCGGCCCTCAGAAGGCGCCGCAGGAGGGGGCGCAGCAGGGCAGAGCGGGCTTGGGCCCGCAGAGGAGAGGCTACTGTCCCTGGTGCGGAAGGAGCTGGCTGCTTTTAACAGCCGGTTCTCTGTCCTGGAGGGCATTGTCCTCCGGCCCCCGCTAGCGGCGAGCCGGCAGGCCTCGGACCAGCCAAAGGCGGCATCGTACGCCGCCACGGCTGCCACGCCCAAACCTGGGTCAGCGGGGCAGAAGAAGGGCGGGGCCACCGCTGCTGCAAAGGCGCCTGCGAAGGCGCCTGCGAAGGCGCCTGCTAAGGCGCCTGAGAAGGCCCCGGCTGTGGCGGCGACGACGACGCGGCCGCCCCCGCCTTCTAAATCTCCTCCGGCTGACGCCGAATGGCAGGTAGCCGGGGAGAAGAAGAAGGAGGGCAAGGCGGCAAGGGCGGCCAAGCGGAAGGAGAGGCGGCGTCGGCGCAAGGAGCGAAGCGTCGCGGCGAGGTTGCGCGCCCCAAAGTCCGCAGCTGTAGTGATCACACTACAGCCGGAAGCGGAGAAGAGGGGCGTGTCCTACCGCGACGTGCTCACCAAGGCGCGGGCGGCGGTGAACCTGGAGGAGGTCGGGGTCACAAAGGGCATGCGAGTTAGGGTCACGGCAACCGGGGCTCGTATGCTCGAGATTCCCGGTGCGGCCAGTGGCCCGACCGCTGACGCTCTGGCTGAAAAGCTCAGGGCGTCCTTAAATGCGGACGAAGCCCGAGTGTCCAGACCCGCCAAGTGTGCTGACATGCGCATCCTGGGTCTGGACGACTCCGTCACAGAGGGGGAAGTTGTGGCCGCCGTGGTCAAGATGGGGGGGTGCGCTATCGAGCAGGTGAAGGTAGGCACCATCCGTCCAGACTCCACGGGGTTGCGAGCCGTTACGGTGAGCTGCCCCGTATCGGCGGCCAACAAAATCGTTGGGGAGGGCCCAAGATTTCAGGTGGGCTGGGATTCCACGCGGGTGAAACTGCTGGAACCCAGACCTCTGAGGTGCTTCCGTTGCCAAGTGGGCAACCACGTGGGAGCGAAATGCACCTCGGAGGTGGACCGCAGCAGTAACTGCTTCCGCTGTGGTCAGCCCGGTCACAAGGCCGGCTCGTGCAATGCCACGCCGCACTGCTACCTATGTGCGGCAGCTGGCAAGCCGGCCGATCACCGGGCTGGGAGCAAGGGCTGTGGTCCACCCGCGAAAGCCCGGGGCAAGGGCAAGCCCTCCGCCCCCTCTACCGCCTCTCCGAGCGGAGATCTTGCGGTCCAGGGATCTGGGCCGCGAGGAGTCGCTGGAGACTCTGAACAGAGACCCATGGGGGCGCCCCTATAAGATGGTGCGGGAGAAACTCCGCCCATGGGCGCCCCCGCTGACGCAGAGTCTCCGGCCCGAGCTCGTGGAGGACGTGGTGAGCGCTCTGTTCCCTTCGCGAGGGGAACATACTCCCCCGCCTATGGCTCCGCCTCATGCGGTGCCCGCTGCGGACCAAGAGACCGACGACGACGATGATGCTCCGGAAGTGACCGAGGTAGAGTTGAGAGCGGCGGTACGTAGGCTCAGTGCCAAAAATACCGCCCCAGGACCCGACGGCTTACCTGGAAGAGCCTGGGTTCTGGCCTTTGGGGCTCTCGGGCCTCGACTAGGGGGGCTCCTAAGCGCATGCTTGGAGAGGGGCCAGTTTCCACTTCGCTGGAAGACGGGGAAACTGGTCCTCATTAAGAAGCCGGGGCGTCGTCGTCGGGGGGTCGTCTTGGCGGTATCCCTAGACATCGCCAACGCCTTTAATACCCTGCCCTGGAGTTGCATCAGGGAGGCATTCCGGTATCACCGGATGCCGACCTACCTCTGTCGAGTGGTCGAGGCCTATCTGACGGACAGGGCCAGGGCCGGATTTAGGGGAGGGCAACCGGGGCGAAAGCCCCGGGGCCTCCACAAGCAGGGGGCCTCCACAATAGAGACTTCGGAAAAAAAAAATTCTTTCAAATTTCAACTAGTAAACCTAGTAAACATCTTTTCCTTTGATATTTTTTTTTCGCTTTTACCTTTACCTACAGCCTAAAGTACTTTATACATACATGATTATTTGATTATATTAATCTTAAATATTAACAGAAATCATTGATCTATATTTGTTCACTCCAATCAGGCAATCAGTGAAATGTCAAAATCTCAAATGGCCCTGATAAGCACTTCCAATTTACTACCCATCTTGAGGGAGTACCCCAATGGCTCAATGGCTCAGTGGGGTGGTACTTGCCCGCAACCTCGGAGGTTGGGTATTCGATTCCGTGTCCCATTTAAAAAAAAAATATATATATATATATATATATATATACGTATAAATTAATTGCAGTATGTGAACAATTGGTGTTCTTCAATTCTTAAACAAAAACAAATCAATTATTATTGACTAATTGGTAATTTTTTTTCATATTTTTTTATGCAGCAAGGTATGCAGCTGAAAAAAATTGTTCATTTTATTTGGAAAATAATTTAGGGCAAGGGGGCCTCCACTCCTTTGTTGCCCCGAGGCCTCTGGACCCCTAAATCCGGCCCTGGACAGGGCCGTCATATACCCCGGTCATCAGGGAGAGTGGAACCGGCGAGAGATGTCGTGCGGTGTCCCACAGGGATCGGTCCTGGGGCCGCATCTGTGGGACATCGGTTACGACTGGGTACTGCGCGCCGACCTCCCTCGCGGCGTCAGCGTAGTATGTTACGCTGACGACACGCTGGTCCTGGCGCAGGGGAGGTCGCACCAGGAGGCGGCTGACTTAGCGACACGCGGGGTTGCGATAGTCGTGGAGAGGATCCGGCAGTTGGGACTCGAGGTGGCCCTGCACAAGTCCGAGGCCATGTGTTTTCATGGTCCTCGGAATGCGCCACCGTCGGGTTCCGATATAACGGTAACCCCTCCCGGTTCACATCGGAGTCGGGTCGACGATGAAGTACCTGGGACTCGTCCTCGACAGCCGGTGGAACTTCGTGGAGCATTTCCGACGTTTGGCTCCCAGACTGGCACGGGCTGGGGCTGCCTTGAGGCGGCTCCTGCCCAATCTGGGGGGTCCAAACGCCTCCTGCCGTAGGCTCTACGCGGGGGTCGTGCGGTCCATGGCCCTTTACGGAGCACCGGTGTGGGCGCGTTCCCTAAGGCTGGGACCAGCCGGCAGGTTGAACGCGTCCCAGAGGGTCATGGCCATCCGGCTAGTCCGGGGATACCGCACGGTCTCCCGGGAGGCGGCGAGCCTCCTTGCCGGATTGCCGCCGTGATCTGGAGGCAAATGTCCTCGCGCACGTGTGGGAGTGGCGCGAGGAGGCGAAACGCCGGGGCGTAACTCCGCTGCCGCGAGAAATCACGGTACAGCGGACAGAGCTCCGGCGGGATCTCATGGCGGCATGGAGAGCGCAACTGTCGCAACCCAGCGCTGGGCACGCCACAATAGCGGCGATAAGTCCCCTCTTTGAGGAGTGGTTAGAGAGGCGCCACGGCGTCCTCACCTTCCGCCTGACGCAGGTCCTCACCGGACACGGTTGTTTCGGGAGGTTCCTGTTTCGCATAAGGCGGGAGGAAACGCCCGGGTGTTTCCATTGTGTGAATCGCCCGGAGGACACGGTGGAGCATACAGTGGAGGTCTGCCCGGCTTGGGCAGAGCACCGCCGTGTTCTCACGGAGGCGATCGGCGGCGGCGATCTCTCGCGTCCGAGCCTGGTCCAGGCCATGGTGCGGAGCGAGAGTGCATGGGAGGCTGTCACCTCCTTCTGCGAAGCAGTGATGCTCGCGAAGGAGGAGGCGGAACGCGTGAGGGAGAGGCAGCCTCACGCCCTCAGTCGCCGCAGGAGACGCCCTGGGCGGCGGGAATCGCGGGGCGATTTCCGGCCACCGTAGGCGCGGGCCTGCGGACGGTGAGCAGCGGGTAGCTCGCCGTCCGGTAAGGACCAGGCCCGAGTCGACGGCGCGTTGTGTTCCACGCGCGCCTCAAAGAGATGTCAGCAAGTGACGGGGCCCAATAGGGCCGACGCCGCTGGGGTCGCGGGTTGTCTGAAGGGGTTACCGCGGCCCTGGCATAGGCAACTGAAGGAACACGGGTGGGTTTTAGTCAGTAAAAGTCTGACACGCCCTCCCGCTCCACCCAGAGCGGGAGAAGTTATTTAGAAAAAAAAAAAAAAAAGGCCTTCTAAAGTTATAATGAAACAAAACGCACTGACTGAGTGTTACCAGAAATAAAAACCTGTCAAGAGCGAGTCGGACTCGCGAACCGAGGGTTCTATACCATGATTTATATATAATTTTTGTTGATGATTTCTGAAAAACTGTACTAATTAGAGACATCGTTTTATTTTTTCTGTAATCTATACATAAACTTCTAGAATAGAATAGAATAATTTCAGATTTCAAATTTCGGTGAAAAGGGGGGGGTGGGGGATAACGGTATTTTTTTTAACATTTTTCATCAAGTGTCGAGAACTATGCAGCCTAAAAAAAAGGAAAAAAATGTTTGAGATGGTGCAAACAGCATTCTTTCATATGATGCCCCACACAATATGCCCTAGTCGCCCGAATTCGAATTTTTAAGACCCCCTTTCAATCCCTGTTGCAAAAAAAAACAAAACATATTTTTATTTTTTTCTTATTTGCAAAACAGTTTGGCAACCGTCACCTAAAACTGTTCCAAATTTCAAGTTGATAGCATTAGTAGTCCTTGAGATATCCAGCTGTAACAGACAGACAGACATACTGAGTCGCACCATAAGGGTTCCTTTTTACCATTTTGGTACAGAACCCTAAAAAATCATCAAATCCTTTTTATTTTGTCGTGTCACACATCGATACCCATCACGTCTGCAGTTTCGCTAGCTAATTTGATTTGACCCTGTTTAGGGACTATGCCACACACGTAGACGTATCGGGCCCCAGTATGGGAGCGCATGATGAATTGTAATCACCTAATTTGATAACAATGAAACTTGGACTGACGTGGGCAAAGAATATTTTACTACTAACTGCGGCTTCGCCCGCGTGGATGTCGGAAAATATCCCACGGGAACGTGCTACCGGGAATTCCTTCCTTATTCCTTGTCCTAACCTCTGTGCAAAATTTCAGCTTTCTAAGTCCAAGGGTTTGGGCTGGGCGTTGATGAGTCAGTCAATCAGGACTTTTCTTTTTATTTATATAGATTAGCTTCTGTCCGCGTCTTCGTCCGCGTGAAATATCTTGTTTCCCCGATCCGCCCCGCCCGTCGCATTGCATCTCCGGGCAGGAGGCGCTATTACTTCGTATACTTATGCTTAGCGTTCTTTCTGACTTTTTTTTTTTTTTTTGCTCGGTTCCTAAGGGTTCTAGCGTGATAATAAATAGCCAATTTATTGAAATGAAATGATGTAAGGGCAACTTCATTCAAAATTGAATACTTCTGATTAATAACGTATTTATTTGAATAAGGATTAATTCCATGTTTATGAAAACACATTCGCAAATAATGCATTATTTTATAACAACCTAGTGGACCCGACAGACGTTGACCTGTCTGAACGATCCTAGAACCCGACTGCAGCGCCACCTACCGGGTCCAATTGTATTTTCAAACCATCCAGGAACCCGTTCAAATCCACACAAAATTTCATTTAAATCGGCCCAGCCGTTGTTATACCTACCACGTTTTATCATATGTCCGTCTCCTGCTTCTAAGCTACCTCCCCACTAATTTTCAGCCAAATCGGTTCAGCCGTTCGTGAGTTATAAATAGTGTAACTAACACGACTTTCTTTTATATATAGATAGATTTCTAACCATTAAAAAGTTATAGTGAGCCAACCAAACAAAGATAGACATAACTATGCTATCGAAGACTTTTTTTTGAGGAACAATTCCGTCATACATGATTGTAGCATAACTTTAACCGTTTACGCAGCGCACGCAACGGAACCTCTCAAAAGGAATAAATTTTCCCCGTTGTTGCAATATTTTTCATTGATGCTCCGCTCCTATTGGTCGTAGCGTGATGTTATATAGCCTATAACCTTCCTAGATAAATGGTCTATCCAACACTAAAACAATTTTTTTAATTCGGACCAGTAGTTCCTGATATTAGCGCGAACAAACAAATTAGTCAGCTTTATAATATTAGTATAGATTCAATTGTTTATAATACGGGTCGGTCGTTCACGGGCCCCATATTGTAATCAGTATTCGGTATAACGATCCACTGGTGTGCTATAAATTGACGTGCGGACAATCGGTGGTACACAATAAACGGTCAACGCTCACGAAGAAACATCAACTACACACAACGCAAAAGCTCCGTGACATCCAGGATGTCGTGACATGTCGTCTCAAGAAGTTGGAATCAAAACCCTCACTTTCCCAGCGGATACCTTCACGAGGCGTCGTACTTCTAAACCGGATGGGGTTTCAACTTCGTCGAATTCATGCAATTCTAAACTGCATATCGACCAAACATGTCTCAAGAAGATGGACCCAGAATCCTCACTTTCCCAGCGGATACCTTCACGAGGCGTCGTACTTCTGACCCGGATGGAGCCCCTTTCAACTTCGTCGAATTCATGCAATTCAAAACTGCATATCGACCAAACATGTCTCAAGAAGATGGAACCAGAATCCTCACTTTCCCAGCGGATACCTTCCCGAGGCGTGGGACTTCTGACCCGGATGGAGCCCCTTTCAACTTCGCCGAATTCATGCAATTCAAAACTGCATATCGACGGTTTATGCAGTCGACCCGAGACCTGGACTTTTTCAACGGAAAACTATGCCCTGTCTGCTACAGCTTCGATGCGACGAGGCCAGAGGAAGATCGCCTGCTCATTGATTGGGACTGGCTAATGCCCCTATTTCGGGGGCCGCCACCAGATGATAGAGATCTTGTGAGGCTTCCTAAGATATTGGATTTCGTCGAGAAGCAGATTCGCTTCCAAAAGTGCAAGGCCCGCGACGGCGACAATTGCTTGCTGTGGCAAGAAGCCAAATGAATTGTTTCCTGGACGCGAGTGCGACCAACTACACTATCATCATTTTTGTATTACTTTGCACATTACTGAGTGGTTGACAAGGCCCCAAGTCTGCTATTTTTTACATTCCAACACGATCCCATTGTTACTGCATCGTCACTTTGCTAAAAGTTCGTAATCTGCTAAATTCATAATTTCATACAATGGAGTGTCAGTAGTTGACCATTGAAAAGTCATAATGACGCCATTATGACGCCATTACATTAGTAGATTACCAAACTTGTCAAAATCAACAATTATGAAATCAATGATAGACCCATAGACTTATAAAAAAAGATGGACTCCGCGCCACGAATATCGAAAGTGAAGCACCGTACCGATCTATGTGTGCATGATTTGAGTACCTGCAAAGACGGCGTCGCTCGTGTCACGTAATGGCGGCCGGTCGGCATACTATGATGTAAATGTGTGCGCGAGGCGTGTTTGTACAAACGGTCCGGCATACTTACTGTGCTTCACTTTCGATATTCGTGGCGCGGAGTCCATCTTTTTTTATAAGTCTATGGATAGACCATTCTGACACTATTGTAATAGCAGACTTGAGGCCATGACATGGTACCGGCGATTCTTCTGAAAGAATCGTTAGAGCAGTTTTACGCGATCGATTTTTCGTTTTATGTTACCATCTAATACACATTGTGGAATGCAAATAAAGTATTGAGTATTGAGTATCATCGCCAAAATACGTTTGTATGTTGTATCAATTATTTGTTGTTTTATTATGTTGTATTTTGTATGTATCATGTTTGTATCCTGTAGTTAATCTGTGAACAGCGTTGTGGGCTGCAATATTGTCTATAAGTTTTGTGTATTTCCTTTTCTATGTTTTATATTGTAGTTGTTAGTTGTTCCTTTTTAAATAAAATAAAATGCGTTAAAACGATGCAGCCGTCGTGGAATATAATTCGACGGGTGACTTGCCCGGATACACGAGTTTTGCTTGAGTCTGCTCTCAATATGTTGAGGCATGTAAAGTTACATTGAAATAAATGATTGTGTTGAATATGTTTACTTTTAAAAATAAATTAATTTAAAAAAACATTTATTTTGGACCAAACACTTTTTCCACAAACCAATATTTTTTTATAAGCCAAACTGCGAGACAGTTTATCGGCAGGAATAGCGTGCGTCTTAAAACTTTTGTTTTAAACAATATAAATTAAACATAGATGTTTAATTTATATTGTTTAAAACAAAAGTTAGAACACAAACTTCTTATAGGTTTCCCTGTAATCTACAGGTATAAAACTATCTTCTGCGTCTTAAATAATAAAATATATATATTTGAGACCCTCATAATAAGCCCTTTCATTTGATATGTCACACAGTACCTACAGTTTACAGAAAAAATAATATTGTTAACTTACCAATTCATGTTTCATATTAACATGATCTTTCAAATCATCAGCGTTAGGAAAAGACAATATACACCTTTCACATCTGAACATTGCGTTTACATAATCTTCTTTCAACATCGCTAGTCTTCTCTCCTCAATCAAATCTTCTTTACTTAACTCTATTTCTTTATACAACTCTACTTTTTTCTTTTTCCGTTTCTTCTTTTTTTTTACCTTTTCTAAAATTATTCTGTTTAATTTTTTCTTTTTTTTTGGCTGTTTATTAATTAGTTTTTCATCACCTGAGTTTGTGTCGCAGGTATTGGTGTATTCTTCTTGGTTGTCTGGGGAATCTGATTGTTCATTGTCTTCTGTTTTTATTATTTGGAATGGGTGTTGTTCTGTGTTGTTTTGTGTTGTAAAGTTGTGTAGTTTGTGTATTGTCAGTCTTGATTTCGGTTGTAGTTTTGATAGGTTCGTGTTCTGAAACATACAAAGGTTTTTTGTAGTGACTTTAATCATAGATTAATACAGATGGGATACTCCGCAGTTTAGGTATGAAGCTACAAGTACGCGGCGGGCCCCGTCCGCGGGGCTAATTCAGTGGGTCAGAAGGTATAAGAGTTACGCGATAGAAAGAGAGGCAACTTGTAGTTGAATATAACTGTAGGTAATAAGCGTTGTGCGACCTGTGAATTGCACTTTATTGTGTAGTAGCAAGAGTCGCTTTATATTTAAATGATTTCGCGGAGTGTCCCATCTGTATTAATCTGTGCTTTAATGTTCAAAGAGGATTCTTTTACGTCTTTTGGCCTCTGCTGGAGGGCATTTTAAACTGAAGGGTTGATAAATAAATTCAATTTGGTACAACTGAAAAAACAAAGAATCAAATAACTATGTATTTTGATATGTGTGATAGGTACTGATGATATAATATTGCAGTTGTTATTATTTTCAAATACAAATATTTTTATTTGTAGAAAAAAAATATTATTATTTAGTATTGTACTTATATAATTTTTTGTTCATTTTTTTTATATATATTTATTTGCCATTTTATCACCAAAATTTACCTGTTTAACATAATCACAAAACAATGAGTACGACGTTTTAACTTGTTGCTTGAACTTTGTGAAGCGATTCATCTGTGCGTCACATTCCCAACACAACCACACTGGCTTAGTGTCTCCTTCGGAGAACTGTGGAAGAAGGTTAGGTTAAGATAACTAAATTACTGTATATTTATTTGGGGCCTTGATAATCCGAACTAACAAAAACAACCCCTGTTCGGACTCATGGAGCGTTCAGATTGTGTATCTTTTGACAGAATATTTATTAAGCTTTTATTTATGATACATATTTAAATTACAAAATACGTTAATTGTAAGTTACTTGTTCATAAAGTCATCTATTTCAGTCTGGCGTGTTCTATTTATTGACTAAGAAAAAGCTTTGTCCCTCAAATTATGCAGCAACATTTTAGACAAATAAGATCAGCAGTCACGGTAAGAGAGAGAAGGGTAGTCGGCAGTTCGGATTAAAGCGACATTCAGATTAGCCTGAGTATCGACGCTCTACTATATTTTTTTTTTTGCAAATATGGGTACAGTACCTACATGGGGACAGGCAGTCCTCGTGTAGGTACTGTAACCTTATTTGCTAGTAGTGGCTAGATTGTCTAGTGGTGGTCCCAAGCACTACAGCTGAGCATGAGGTCCTGGGTTTGATTCCCAGGTGGGGCAAAGTGATATTGGGTTTTTCAATCAAGAATTCCTCAGTAGCAGCCCGGAGTCTGGATTAGTGCCTGGTTGATGGCAACAGGCTCGCCTCCTATTACATGGGACTCAAACATAACTGGTGAAATGTGGGTGGCATACGGAATAGGTGCAGCCATATTTTTATTTTTTTTAAGTTACAAAATTATCAACTAATCCACTAAAAAACAAAACAAACATAATTCTTATTATATTTTAAACATTATAAACAGTCTAAGTTATAAGAAATTCATTATATTATAAATTATGTTTGAATGAAAAGTTCAGGAATTTATGGTACACCAACAGCTTCTGTATACAACATATCAAATAACAGTAGATAAAAAGTCATAGGCTTAGGCTTAGGAATTCCATAGTAGCAGCCTGGAGCCTGGATTAGTGCCCCTTTGATGGCAATAGGCTCACCCTGGTTACAAGGGACTTGAGAAATGGCGAAATGTCGGTGTAAACCTCTTTACACCCACATTTCGCCATTTCCCAAGTCCCCTGAAGGGTCTGCTTAACCCTTCGGGGATTATAGGAATGATGTTTTTATGGGACGATATTCTTATGTGCCACATTAATGGCAATAGGCCCTTTCCTATCGCATGGGACTTCATAACTGTTGAATTGTAGTGTATTTTACATATCTGCTGGCAAATTTCAGATGAATTATACACCTCTGCTGGGCTTACTCCCTTGGAAACTACAGGCGTAATGTATATTGACAACCAATCAACCATGGATGATTTCATAAGCAACCTTCAGGAATATTACCGTAAAAAGGGATTTATCAATTACTCGTAAGGAAACTAACTACTAAACAGTGGCCTTAGAAGATTGTAAGGCCCTGGGAATGTCATAAAATGTAAACTTACATGTATTTCACTTAAAATTTGCATAAAAGACTGCTTCTTCAAATATTCAACTAGAAGTATCATTTTCCTGCCGGAGCTGAGGCAACCACAACAAAAAATATTATCTTTGGAATCCATTTTAGTTGTTATAGTAAGTAACCAAGTATTAATTCAATCTTCATTCAGAAATGTATAAATAAATAATAAAAAACAAAGTGTTTTGCGCGAAAGGGTACGCTACGGCCATTATTTCATAAATGTCAAATACGTTTTATTATTTGTTGAGAAGTACTCAAAAGTAAACATCAGCTTTGGATTTCTACAGACATAAAATATAAACCTTTAACAAAGTTACATTTTATTTATTTTCAGCCTATACTAGTGGTTTTTCGTAATTATCCAGCGTCGTCTGTGATCCAGCGTAATCATTCTAAAATGATGAATTATAGATTAAGAATTTCTAAAATGTAGCGAACAAAACGTCGCCTCATTCCACGTTCCGATAAACGTATGAGCGAAATACTAGTAATCTTTTGTATTCCTTCAGAAAAGGGACATAAAACAAATAAATACAAAAATTATTAAATGTATATATAAATTCGTCATCACACACGTATCACAATTTGAAATCTGACAGAATATAATCATTGAAATGATGAAAAAATACTAGAAAAAAAAAGCGCTAGTGAATAGAAACGTTTGATAATTTATTGTAGAAATTGTAGAATGTCCGTAGAGAATTGGTTTCAGAAATTGTTTATTTACTAAAAATAAAATAAAATGACATCGTTTTTTCATTTAAACGTGCAAGATTATGTTTTTGAACAAAATAATATTGAAATGAGTAAAGTATGCATGTGCTGCACGTCTCAAAATGCAGTTTTAGTCAATATTAGTACATGTAAACATACAGCATTTTTGGCAAATTTCATAAAATCGGAGGTGAGTTGTTGTAATTATCTTCTAATTATATGTCCCTTGACATAGTTCAAAAGATTTTTAGTAAGTTTGAGCTTATTTTGGTGATAAATTTATAGGTATAGGAATGACATTCTGAATTGGCATCGTAATGTTACAATATGGCCGATCGATGCATATTTTTAGAAATCAGAATAGTTTTTTCGGGGGAACTGCGTTCTACTCGTAATAGTACTGTGTGGAGTCCGTTTGAATCCGATAATAATTGAGCCATTTCGAAAAACAAAATTATCACAATACATACAAAACTTTTAACATAAAAAAAACAACCGACAGCAAAAAAAAAAACTACTAACTTTAATTTCGGAAGTCGGTGTCTTAGCTTTTGTTTTTTCGTTTTTCGCCACCGGCTTCCGAAATTAAAGTTATTTTTCAATTTGTACGCACGGCAAGTCGGCAACAGATCAAGCTATACATTTCCAGTATAAGCTGATCTCGCATTGTATAGGATTTCCTTACAATGAGAGGTCATTGTAAACTGGAAATGTATAGCTTGATGTGTAGCCGTGTGTCACTACTCTTTTTTGAAGTCTGTTAAAATGGCCTCTAATTTTAGATTGACTTGAAAATGTCGTACATTTGCAACGTATGCCATAACATGCTGAAAAAGATTGAACTATTCAAGCAGCAGGTTGAAGAAAGCATAGCATTACTTCTGGATCAGGTAAGGCAAACATACACTCCTTTGCAAAAAAAATGGCCTCTAATTTTAGATTGACTTGAAAATGTCGTACATTTGCAACGTATGCCATAACATGCTGAAAAAGATTGAACTATTCAAGCAGCAGGTTGAAGAAAGCATAGCATTACTTCTGGATCAGGTAAGGCAAACATACACTCCTTTGCAAAAAAAATGGCCTCTAATTTTAGATTGACTTGAAAATGTCGTACATTTGCAACGTATGCCATAACATGCTGAAAAAGATTGAACTATTCAAGCAGCAGGTTGAAGAAAGCATAGCATTACTTCTGGATCAGGTAAGGCAAACATACACTCCTTTGCAAAAAAAACGGGCAGTTCGGATTTTTCTACATTATTGGTAATCATTTACGGTTTTTGGACGACACGGTTGGCGCAGTGGTTGAGCGATTGACTGCTGCGCAGCATGTCGCGGGTTCGATTCCCGCACGGAACAAATATTTGTACGACCTACAAGTATTTGTTTCGAGTCTGGGTGTTTTTCTATCTATAATATGTATGTATTTACAAAAAAAAAATGTATATAAGTAGTTTATCAGCCATCTCGTTACCATAACACAAGCATTAGGTTGCTTAGCTTGGGACTAGATGGCGTTGTGTGAAATGTCCAAGGATATTTATTTATTTATTTATTTATTTAGTTCTCATGAGGTTTTAATAGGCAAACTATGTTCCTGGCACATAATAAAGAGTCTGGGTATGAAAAAAAGTTAATTTCAAATTCAGAACTGTTGTTTTTAATAATAATAATCCCTTTTTCAGTTTATGACTTTTTACTTACTATTCGCGGGTTTGCGGTTAAATGGTTATCAGGCAACTAAAACTAACTTCTCGTTATTTTTATTAGAATAATTTATGTTTGTCGCATAATCCTGCCTCATTGTGACTTAAAACAGATATCTTTGTGTCGATTATAATGGCAGAAAAAGCAACAAGAGCTAGTAAAATTATAGTGCTGCTGGAAGTGGGGTGTAGCCAATGTTACGGTTCACAGCCGTTAAACGTGAGTGGTTCCACCGTCCAAAGAACATGGACTCGATACCAAGAGACAGGTTCCGTTCAAAGAAGGCAAGGTTGTGGGAGAAAACGTTGCACACAACCACGAGACGACCGCTTTTTAGTGACTCAGGCATTGAGTAATCGCAAATGCAGTTACATAGACCTCAAAAGAAACCTTGAAGAGGTACGAGAAGCACAAGTTAACCTATGGACAGTGAGGAGGAGGCTTTTAGCGGTTGATATACGCAGTCGACGACCAGCGCGGGCCCCCAATTTACTCCGTGAGTACCGGATTGCTCGACCGAGGTTCACTAGAAATTGTCTATCTTGGACACTGGGTAACTGGAGTAGCGTACTCTTCTCCGATGAGGCTCGAATTTGCCTGAATGGTGAGGACCGACGTCGGCGAGTGTTACGAAGACCAGGGGAACGCTATGCCGACGTGTGTTTTAAAGAAATCACCCCTTATGGTGGAAGGTCCGTTATGTTTTGGTCGGGCGTAACTTCCAGCTATCGTACCGAGATAGTGTTCATTGCAAATGGCTCACTAAATGCGCAAAGGTACATAACAGGAATAATTTGTCAACATGCACAGCCCGCACTGACTGTAATTGGTGAAGATGCCATTTCATGGACGATAATGCTCGGGACCACCGTTCTGGCGACGTAGATGCTTATATGCAAGAGGTCGGTATTCGTCGTCTGGATTGGCTAGCGCGGAGCCCCGACCTTAACCCCATTGAGCACGTCTGGGACCTCCTAAAACGGCGAGTACGACCTGTCCAACGACCTTCCACAAAACATCAGGTGTGATTTCGGCTGAGTGGGAACACATTCCACAGGACACCATCAAAAACCTGGTGGAAAGCATGCCAAGACGATTACATGCCGTAATCGCTGCAAGGAGAGGTCATACTCGTTATTAATTTTTATTTTTTAATGTCTTTTTTTATTAAAATACCATAAAAATACTCGTAGTCTTAATGTAATTATACCCTAAAAAATCCATTTTAACACGACTTTCTGTTTACATTGACTAAAACACCGATTCCAGGATTTAAGGGTTAAAAACTATATTCTCAATGATAATAAGAAATTTCACGTGTGTGTGAACTGAGGGTCCAGACTGGAATCCGCAAAATTTTAATCCTATGATTTAGTAGAAGTCTTAAAACAATTGTAGAAGGAATCTGGGAATTTGTAAACAAATATATTAAAAACTACAGCTCATAAAGTGTGGTCCCTCAATCCTCACACTGCTCACACAACATCAACCAGATCTCGGAGAGTATCTTAAAAATGAAGGTTTTGTGATTACAGACATTTAGTAAAAAAATTGTAAAGATATTTACTAAATTACAGACCCCAGAGCATTAAAGATAAAAAAAATATAACGTCTAAACTGTGGTCCCTCAGTCCACACAACAAAGGTAATTATTTTAGTGAATATTACCGAATTTAATCAATGAAACCGTTCTTTTTCTACCTAAGGATTTAGTAAAAGTCTTAAAACGTTCTGTAAGAAAGAAATGGAACAGAAATATCGACGCAATTTGGAAAATAGCGATTATTAAAACTGGTCCCTCAATCCTCACACCTCTACTGACATATGCGTGTGTAGCTGCTGAACGAAAGAAATATCACAAAGTCTAGTGTACTTAACTTTTAGTAAAAAAATTCTACTAAATACCAGAAAACTCTAATTGTGAATTGCTGTCCTCTTAGCTGAGATAATGTTATTTTAGTAATCCTATGAAAATAGATAGAGTAGTGTCACCACACAATTAAACAAAATGTAGACAGTACTATTAAACTTTTTTTAATACTAGCTGTTGCCCGCGACTTCGTCTGTGATCCAGGATAAAAAGTAGCCTATGTCACAGAATAAATAATAGTACTATGCCTACCTATGTCCTTCTCCAGGTCATGGCCTACTCATGTGCCAAATTTCATCCAAATACGTTGAGCCGTTTTACCGTGAAAGCGAAACAAACAAACAACGTCACTTTCGCATTTATACCGCTTATCACCGCGGCTTCGCCCGAATGGAAATATCCCACGGGAACGTTCTACCGTGATAAAAAGTTATCCTATGTCCTAACTCAGGTGTAGGTCTACCCATGAGCCAAATTTCACGCAAATAAGTTCAGTCGTTTTAGAGTGAAAGCGTAATAAACAAACTCACTTTTAGTTAGGATGACATAAGATGGAATGAAAAAAGGTTGTATGGTTAAATTATTATTATATTATAATACATGTGACGTAAGTATGTGTATTGTTATAGAATGAAAAAGTAGATTAAATAGAAGTAAAAAAAATAGCTACTGTCCTAACGTAAAATTCGAATTATAAACTTCAAAACGAGATATTGACATACTACACAACACCGAAAAAATTAAAAAATTAAATCTTTTAAAGACTTTATGTACTTAAGGACGCTGTTACAAATGGGTAGTCAAATCATTACTTTTTTACATAAAAGTGTGTTTTTTAAATAAAATGCTTTGCTTTCTTAAAATGTTTTTTGGTTAAATTGTTGATAAGTGCGCATGATACGATTCTGTACTATAAACGTAATTTTATATATGTACAGCTTCTCAATAACGGTACCGAAGTAAAAAAAATCACTTCGGTACCATTATTGTGAAACTGTACCTATCTAAAATTATATTTATGGTTCAGAATCGTACCATGCACATTTATCAACAATTTAACCAAAAAACATTTTAAGAAAGCAAAGCATTTTATTTAATAAACACACTTTTGTGTAAAAAAGTAATGATTTGACTACCCATTTGTAACAGCGTCCTTAAGGCGAAAGCGCCAGGGTAGCCCGCGAAATTCAAAATTTCTTACGTTTTTTGCAATTGTGAGCTTGTATGTTGAATAAAATATGATTCGCGGCCGTAGCTAATATGGCTTTACAGAATTATAATCATTAGAATCAGCAATACAACTCCATAAACTAGCATTTATCTCAAACCTCATGATTTCATGAAATCGCTAGATTTGAGCTGTAAATGCTAACTTATGGAGTTGTATTGCTGATTCTAATGATTATAATTCTGTAAAGCCATATTAGCTACGGCCGCGAATCATATTTTAATCAACATACAAGCTCACACTGACCTACAAATTGCAAAAAAACGTAAGAAATTTTGAATTTCGCGGGCTACCCTGGCGCATCAACCTTAACACTTTTCCTGAATAAGTTTCACTAGATGGCCCGCTTTTGTTTAATAAAAATGCTATAATAAAGCATTTTCATTAGTTATACCGTAAACTCTCTTACACTTTTTACATTATTCAGACCATTAAGATTATATACACTATTTACATTATTGACATTATTTATGTGACAAATCAAAAACCACAACTTGATGAGGTTGCGTTGTTTTATTACAGAGTTCATGTGACCTCTTTCCGCCTTCATCATCAGACCATAGACATCATCTACTAATAAAGTACTTACTTGTCAAAGTCAAAATCAAAATCATCATTTATTTATAATGATTTATTTGAAAAGCACGTCAAAATTAAAAAAAATAAATAGAATGAATTGTAGTCGCTTCGTTGCCACTAATTCCATTATTTGTTCCATGATGGAACTAGTGATAATTTTGTATTGCCACTAGTTCCATTTTGAATGAATCTGAAAATAACAGAACTTGTAGAGGGTGCTGAAAACGATACTGAGGGCGAAATGAAAATCCAAGATGGCGGCTGCGAAAATTTCCTAATTTTTCGTCATGGGTGTCGTTTCCATGGTTTGAGAAGGTACTGAAAACGATACTAATGTCAAAATGAAAATTCAAGATGGCGCCTGCTAAAATTTCCTCATTTTTCGTCATGGGTGTCGTTTCCATGCTTTTTGATGTCGCTGAAAACGATACTGATGTCAAAATGAAAATCCAAGATGGCGGCTGCTAAAATTTCCTAATTTTTCGTCATGGGTATACATGGTTAGACCTACACCTGAGTTAGGACATAGGATACCTTTTTATCACGGTAGAACGTTCCCGTGGGATATTTCCATTCGGGCGAAGCCGCGGTGATAAGCGGTATAAATGCGAAAGTGGCTTTGTTTGTTTGTTTCGCTTTCACGGTAAAACGGCTCAACGTATTTGGATGAAATTTGGCACATGAGTAGGCCATGACCTGGAGAAGGACATAGGTAGGCATAGTACTATTATTTATTCTGTGACATAGGCTATTTTTTTTATCCTGGATCACAGACGAAGTCGCGGGCAGCAGCTAGTATTAAAAAAAGTTTAATAGTACTGTCTACATTTTGTTTAATTGTGTGGTGACACTACTCTATCTATTTTCATAGGATTACTAAAATAACATTATCTCAGCTAAGAGGACAGCAATTCACAATTAGAGTTTTCTGGTATTTAGTAGAATTTTTTTACTAAAAGGTAAGTACACTAGACTTTGTGATATTTCTTTCGTTCAGCAGCTACACACGCATATGTCAGTAGAGGTGTGAGGATTGAGGGACCAGTACCCTAATTGCGTAACACATTATCAATCGGAGTTTGAATCATTTTGAAACAAATTTCTAATCCATTGCTTCATATGTTCGAAAGATTTGTCTGCTCGACAACGTAAATAGCGCAATGAATGTTGTTGAACTGTCAAAATGAAACCAACTCCGATTGATAATGTGTTACGCAATTAGGGTGCAGTTTTAATAATCGCTATTTTCCAAATTGCGTCGATATTTCTGTTCCATTTCTTTCTTACAGAACGTTTTAAGACTTTTACTAAATCGTTAGGTAGAAAAAGAACTGTTTCATTGATTAAATTCGGTAATATTCACTAAAATAATTACCTTTGTTGTGTGGACTGAGGGACCACAGTTTAGACGTTATATTTTTTTTATCTTTAATGCTCTGGGGTCTGTAATTTAGTAAATATCTTTACAAATTTTTTGCTAAATGTCTGTAATCACAAAACCTTCATTTTTAAGATACTCTCCGAGATCTGGCTGATGTTGTGTGAGCAGTGTGAGGATTGAGGGACCACACTTTATGAGCTGTAGTTTTTAATATATTTGTTTACAAATTCCCAGATTCCTTCTACAATTGTTTTAAGACTTCTACTAAATCATAGGATTAAAATTTTGCGGATTCCAGTCTGGACCCTCAGTTCACACACACGTAGAAATTTCTAGTCATTTATGCTAACGACATACTATAAATATTAATATTATCCATAGAAAAGCCAATAACTGTAAGGTGCCCGTTTTTTTTGGAAAGCAGTTTATATACCTACACTATAAATCCCGAATCCTTGGACATGGAAAGCTATAATTTTGTACAGAGTTTCCCATTATGATATAGACAAGGATGGAGGAAGGAAGGGCGGACGAAGTCGCGGGCTTAAGTGCTAGTTACTTATCTATCTATCTATACTAATAATAAATCTGAAGAGTGGGTTTTTTTGTTTGTTTGTATGTTTGAACGTGCGTGCTGGAACTACTTACCAGTCGGATCTTAAACATTCTTTTTGCATTTGATAGCCCAATTCTTGAGGAAGGCTATAGGCTATTTAACATCACGCTAGGACCTTTACGAGCCGAGCAAAAAGAAAAAAAGTCAGAAGCAACGCTAAGTGAAAACGAAGTATTAGCGCGAGCAGGCGATGCGATGCGACGGGGTGGGTCGGGGTAACAAGAAATTTCACGCGGACAAAGTCACTGGCAGAAGCTTAGTCCTCTAAGTAACTAACACTTAAGCCGACGACTTCGTCGTTGTACCTACCCACCGGAGAATACAAACGTGATTATATTATCTAAAAATTTATTTCACAGGTACCAATTCTAAAAATAAATAAGCTACACAATTTCCAACGCTCGCCTTTAGAAATTGACGGCGTTACAAAGTCGGAAACTGAAATAGAAGTAAAGCCGGAACTGACTGATTTGGAATGCTTAGAAGTCGAAACTGACATAAAAGTTGAGCATGATTCTTCGGACAATGAGACCGAACCTTTAGCGGAACTAAAAAGGAAGAAAAGGAAGACGAAGAATGAGTTGAGGTATGAAATTCTATGTTGCAACCCGTTTATGCATAAATTAGGAAGATATGGTTCGCGCTCCTCGACGTGGACTGCATAAATTGTGCTCACGGACACAATTGACCTTAGTCACAATCGAACTAGCGTTTGTGTAGCACGTTAAGTCAAATTGTCGTAACTGTCTAAATAAGCAGCAACAATAGTGAACGCAGTGCTATATGAAATCATACAAAGCAAACCGAGATCCGTTGCGTGCCGTGCGTGCGTTGCGGCCAGTGGATCAATTTTGTGTTTCTAAAATTCCTATAAAACTAAATATTGACATGGTCAAATCATTTGGATTTTCCATATTTTATTTGACTATGATTTTCTACTGCTGTACTAAAACCGAAACATGATTACTTGATTTTTTTTTCGATAATAAAATGCAAAGTAGCACCGTCTATTTTCTGTTTTATACGTAAACAGTTCGTAAGTCGACGTTCGCACGGATGTAAAAAATCGCGGCGGGATTTTATCGCGCACTGGATTTTCAACGCTCTGCTTAGCGCCAAGAGTTGAAAATCCAACAGTGTGTTTTTTCGACGCACTGGGATGCACTCTGTTGTGGTTAGGTTGGATTTTCGAAGCTCGGCTATACACCGAGAGTTGAAAATCCAGTGCGCGATAAAATCCCACCGCGATATTTTTACGTCCGTGCGAACGTCGGCTTATTGTGCAGTGAAGGCTTATTGTGTGCTTGCTTTAAATCGAAGGATTTAAATATGTTACGAACTTACTAAGCTAAAAATTGATTTAAGTAGGTATAGCATTTTGTCATAAATCTACATTTAATAAAAACGAAGCGCATTTAGTTCCGGTGCGCGTGAGAGTCTTCTATCTCGCGCGTCAAACGAGACAGCCATAACGAAAATTTCACTTACACACCGAGCTAAACCACGCTTCGAGGCCGCGACCCCGGCGGCATCGGCCCTAACGGACCCCATCTCTGCCGCGTGGAACTATTTTTTGCCTTTAATGACATCCTTAAGCCTACGGAATAGAAGTCAAAATCGGTTGAACGGACTGTAAAAAAGGTTGTTTAAATGTCTAATTTTATTGTAAATGGAGTATAAATAGGTTCCGTCCAAACTGGAAGGAGAAGGCGCGGGCTTGCGATGGATGGAAGGAGTAGGGGTGGCCTTTGCCCAGGAGTGGAGCAGCGCAGCAGATTTCCCCAAAGAAACGTCTAATAAAATTTTATTTAAAGGTATGAAGGGAAGATAGGGATCGTGATACTTACCGAAAAGGAACTGAATGAAGAAAGAGAACGCATGGCTAAAAAAGAAGGATATTTGAAGCTGCCTTACAAATGTGAACACTGTATTGTTGGTTTCGATCACGAGCTAACGCTGGTCAGTCATATTGAGAAGAGGCACAGAAAGGTAAGATTTCTCCAGTTTTTTTAATAGTTAGCTCAGTAGATAGACTATTGAAAAAGAAATATTGATCCATTTATACACTTCCGCGACCGGCCCCCGCGTGACGTCATTAGGATTGTCCTTGAGACTTTTTGTCGGCGCGCGACGGGGCGCCTAGCCACTTATACTCGGCTTGTACACAAAATATTTGTATGAATGGATAGGAAACCAATAACTGTTTCTTAAAGTGGATAGACTAGGCTAGATTACGAATTTTGTTTTAGAACATTGAATGATTTAGTTTTTTTTTTCAATCCAAAAAAAATACATTACCGCCAATAAAAACAATTAAAAAATTATTTTTACATTCTGTATTTTTTATATTTTTCCAGATGAAAAATGGTTTCCAATGTAACGTCTGCAAGTCGGTATTGAGCACCAAGTTCTCTTACAACGAGCACACAAAAAGACACGTCAGAAGGTAAGAAACCGCCTTGTTTTTTTGCATATTTTACTTTTACCATTTTCCTCTTCTCTTAATACATAGTCTTCAGTCACGGTTAAGAAAAACCTCATGTAGAAATGCTTGGTGCTTCCCCGACCAAAAGACCTTGAGCGCTCGGTCCTTCTCTGTCCCGCCACTCAGTCTCGGTCTGTTCCGCTCCCCGCTCATGCTCTTTTATCATATAATTCACGAAATTTTTGAAATTATTTTAATAAAAAAAGAATTTGAAATAAAATAAAACGTGAATTATTTAGATTTTACTAACACTTTTTAAACGTCAAAATCACAAGTCAGTCCCCCAAAAACGACCGCCCTTCACCAATTCCTAGTGCTTTAGCTGGGAAGAAGAAGTAGCGCAACAAACTGCCCAGCAGCACAGCTGTCTGTTCAGTTAGAAGAACTTGATTCTATACAATACTAGTAAGTATTTAGGATCACACAATGAAAGAAAGAAAAGAAAAGAAAAAAAAGAAAGTAAAGATATGCTACGTTCATACTGAGCGGCGCGGGCGTTCGGATATTAAAAATTTACTTACATAATATTATAGGTGTATAGTAGTTTTCAACTACGACTGCGATAGATAATACAGAACGTATGATACAGAAAGAGATAGCTTGGCATTTTAAATATATTGTCACGCCACGGACACGCTTTGTTTCGCTCGCTGCTATTAGCCGACTGAATCAAATTACAACAATTGTCTGAATTGTCTGCAACAATTTGCGCGCGCTAGTGCCATATCTACCTCTTTATACGAGTATAAATAATATAATTGGGATCACCAGTATTCAGTCCAGCTTTTGTTTTGTGTCCTAGAATGGAGTGCATGATTTGTCGTAAGAGATACAATCACATGCAGTCTGCAGTACAGCATTACGATGAACAGCACGCGCCCGCCGGCGCAGGCATACAACAGGGATATACCTGCAAGGAATGTGGGTTTACTACCACGTGAGTCAAACAAACACCTTTTTAAATTAAATTAAATTCATTTTATTTCAGATAACGTGATCCATACAGTCCGATTTCAATTAAAAAACTTAAATGAAATAAAATTAAAGCAAAATTAAATTAAAACAAAATTAAACACATTTAAAATAAAATAATTACTTATACTCTATCTATTTTTATTAAACCTAAAATCCATATATTTAATATAAAATAATTACTTATACTCAATCCACGCACATAGCGGGGTAATACAGGGTTATTGGTAAAACACCAGCAACCTCTTAAGGGGTCATTGTACTCATCATTATGAACAACTTTTACTATGGGACCAATCCTGAAATCGCGAAAAAAAAATCAGCTGCTCCCTACATTTTGACGAGTTTGATGTAGATAAATGTACTGAACAGCTGATTTTTTTTTTCGCGAATTCAGGATTGGTCCCATTGTAAAAGTTGTTCATAATGATGAGTACAATGACCCCTTAAGAGGTCGCTGGTGTTTTACCAATAACCCTGTATAAGATGTGGCAGCGGTGGTCATAAAACATTGGAGCGACTCAGTATAGAATTTTAAGAAATCCCGAATTAACAATTCACCGTCCTGCTCCTCCTACGTTTTATCACCATAAGGGCCTGTTTCACCACCTACGACTAAGTTCCGATTAACTTGGCAGATAATTTCATACAAATTCTGTTCCATTTTGAATTTATTTGGTAAGTAGTGTCTATTCGGACATCGTGAAATAGGCCATAAGGGCCCTCGCTCACAGCGACTTTTTGTAGCGATGCAGTAGCGATGCTGTCGCGCGTCCGCATCGATACAGTCGCGAAGCGGTCGCTAGCTGTGTGCCCTCGCCCACGGGCCCAGATTCAGTCGCGATGCAAACGCGATACTGGCGCGCTTCTGTCGCGATGCAAACGCGATTCAGTAACGGCACAAAAATACCTGCGATCGCTACAGTTGCAAGATGGACTCCGTTGAGGCAACATTAGTCACGTTGTCCTTGGTGCTGCTTTTACGTAATCAGCCGAAGCGTAGGCAACGAAAGCTCGGTTCTCCACTCACGCGCCACCCTCCCTCTGTTCTCTCCCCGATGTCGTCCGACACGGTCGCGCGTTTGCATCGATACAGTCGCGATACTGTAGCGCGTTAGTAGCGCGTTGGCATCGCTTCTGTAGCGCGTTGCAAATGCGACTAACGCGCGTTAGTAGCGATGCAGTCGCGCATTTCGTAAACGCGCGAAAGCATCGCTACAAAAAGTCGCCGTGGGCGAGGGCCCTAATTGTCACGAGTCTTGACGTTTAGTAAAGTCATAAATATACTGGCGGATTTGCAGTCTTGACCGCCCTAGGCCCCAGGCCATAAAGCCGCCCCTTCTCAGCAGCCATCAAGACTAATTAAGTAATTCATGAATTTACTTTATTGCCAACTTTTATCGAAATCGATTCAGTTTAGTGTCTGTATCTTTAATATATCTGCTAGTTAGTTATTAATTTTTTTTCGCGATTTCTGGTGTGGTCCCATACTAAAAGTTGTTCATAATGATGAGTACAGTGACCCCTTAAGAGGATATTGGTCAATAACCAGTAACGTTCGTATATTTAGATGTACGAAAGTGATTTAGGAAGATTATTGTTATACGATGCGGTGCAGTCAATCTGCCTAGCCTTTTCCCAACTATGTTGGGGTCGGCTTCCAGTCTAACCGGATGCAGCTGAATACCAGTATTTTACATGGAGCGACTGCCTATCTGACCTCCACAACCCAGTAACTGGGTAATACGATACCCCTTGGTAAGACTGGTTGTCAGACTTTCGGGCTTCTGACGACCCGTAACGACTGTCAAAGATCCACGAATAACAGCCGGGACCAACGGCTTAACGTGCTTTCCGAGGCACGGAGGAATCTCGGTATGTAAAGATGGTCACCCATCCACGGACCAACCCCGGCAAGCGTAGCTTAACCTGACGGATCGACCCGTGCGGCTGTTATTACTTAGCCACGAGCTCCTCATACGATGCGGTGCAGTGCAGCCCGCATAATGTGCGCGGGCCTTTAGAATATTTAGGTACCTACTTTCAGATAATTCTTGTTATTATCAGTGAATTTTGTGTCAGATTGGCCGCCCTAGGCCCGGGCCTACTGGGCCTGAGGGCAAATCCGCCATTGAATATACAATATCATTTATGTTGTTTCAGCTCAAACCGCGCATATCGCTACCATATGGACAAGCACAAAGAGAAGCAAAGTTGTAACATCTGCGGAAATACGTTCGTCAACAGTAACGGACTTAAGGTTCATATGTAGTGAGTATTTCTATTAAGGCGAAAGCGCCAGGGTAGCCCGCGAAATTCAAAATTTCTTACGTTTTTTGCAATTTGTAGGTCAGTGTGAGCTTGTATGTTGATTAAAATATGATTCGCGGCCGTAGCTAATATGGCTTTACAGAATTATAATAATTAGAATCAGCAATACAACTCCATAAGTTAGCATTTACCTCAAATCTAGCGATTTCATGAAATCATGAGGTTTGAGGTAAATGCTTATGGAGTTGTATTGCTGATTCTAATGATTATGATTCTGTAAAGCCGTATTAGCTACGGCCGCGAATCATATTTTAATCAACATACAAGCTCACACTGACCTACAAATTGCAAAAAACGTAAGAAATTTTGAATTTCGGGGGCTACCCTGGCGCATCATCCTTAAATACTGAAGCATTATACAGGGTGTTAAAGTAAATAAAATAAATAAATAATATCCTTGGACATTTCACACAACGCCATCTAGTCCCAAGCTAAGCAACCTAATGCTTGTATTATGGTAACGAGATGGCTGATAAACTACTTATATACATTTTTTTTTTGTAAATACATACATATTATAGATAGAAAAACACCCAGACTCGGAACAAATACTTGTAGGTCGTACAAATATTTGTTCCGTGCGGGAATCGAACACGCGACATGCTGCGCAGCAGTCAATCGCTCAACCACTGCGTCATGCGTGCCATAGTATCAGTATCGATAAAGGAACCCAGGAAAAATAAATAAAAACATAGAATTAATATTGCGAGATCAACCTACTTCAGTCCTTACCTACCATAGATAATGCAATCCACGAAGACGCGCCCCACTACTCCTCCTAACCGTTGCACACATACAGGGTGTAAGGGACAGCCCTCCGCAAACTAACAGGGTGCATTCAGCTCCTCATTTTGAATCATATTCCACCGGAAATTTTCTAAGAAAAATTTTAATTTTTTCAAAAAAAAAATCAGTTACATTTTCATTATTTCAATGTAAAATTGCATTGTGTGTTCGCAGCACTCAATTTATGTAAAAAAAACTGCAAAAAAACAGCAACAAAAAAAAAACCAGCAATGGATGTTGAAATACTCTAACCAACGACGCGTGAAATCAGCTGTTCACTTTCTGTCTAGCTACAGAGTTCATCGGACTCACCGCACACCTATTACCTACCCCTCCCAACCAGTAATAGACGCTCCGATTTGTGCACAAAAACACAAACAAATCAGGTTTATTGGATTCCCATAGCGTTCCTGAAACAATTTCATGTACCGGTCATCTTAGTATGACATACTGAATTCACCCTATCAGTTTGCGGAGGGCTGTCCCTTACACCCTGTATACTTTATAAGGTTAGGAGTTTTAAAGTTATAACTGAAATAGCAATCGTTTAGAATTAAAATTATATAAACGATATCGAAACGAATATCTAAACGATTGCTATCATAAGTTATTAAGTACTAAATTAGGTTGATTTTTTTATGTTTTTTTTTTGTATTTTTTTTTTTTTTTTTTTTTAATTTTCCTGGGTTCCTTTAACCTACACCTAAGCTATGACACGCAACTACTATACACCACTATTTTTTAATTAGTACAAATACTTAAAGGGCTTATTAGAGAAGGTCTTTAAAGTCTCAATAAATAATATTCATAAACAGCAAAGTTATTGGCGTTTGTTGATATCCCAAAATGTCACTCAATGTATGGAATTATTGTACAGGCTATTCATAGTTGTATTTATTTTCTCGCTCTCGCATTCGCGTGCTCTCGCTCTAACTTGCCCAGCCTCCAACAGCTATTATCGTATCATAATCATGAATTTACCAATTATGACAAATTTTCATGGACAATTTTGGTATTTCGTTTTTTTTTTACTTTTGACTACACAAATATGATCGGTAACGGGTACGGATAGAGCCCCATTTTTTTTTGTACTAATTAAAAAATAGTAGTGTATATATATAATAATAAAATAGTACTTAACGAATAATATACTTAATGAGACGGACTTATTCTGTTGTTCTCTGAGTGAATTCACAAGGAATGCATTATTTATAATTAGTTATAGATGTTAACTTAGATTAGTTAGGATAAGCGCATTTACCGCATTGGGTTGCCCTGTAATGGTAAATGTAAGTGGATAAATAAATAAAAATAAATAAATTTTTGTCCTTTTTGCTTTGCCGTAGTCGAGTAAAAACCGTTTCCGAGAAAAATCGTAACAGACACACACAAACACCTCTTACCCCAAACGCATTACCCTCTCCGTGGCCGTCGCGGGTAAAAAGTGAGCTGTCAATAGTGTCAACTCCTAGCATCGTGAAATGACAGCTCACTTCACCTACATTCCTTTGAGTAATTTTAGCTTCGTTTTTTTCATCACTGTTAAAATAAAAGTGGTCTTTATTCTCGTAGCAATAAGGTTGCTGTTGGGTTGCTACTGTCAGAGAAAAAATAACTCAAAATAGACATACTACTTATTTGTGACTTTAAAACATTGACTTTGATTTGGAATATCTAAGTATCAGGCCGGAGTCTGGATGTGTGCCCGGTTGATGGCAACAGGCTCGCCCCCTATTACGTGGGGCTCAAACAGAACTGGCGAAATGTGGGTGGGTGGCCGGCCTCGGCGGTGCCGTCCATCTTCAGCCCAGGTACCCATTGTGTGCAGAATTTGCCCAGCGGTCACCTTGCATGATGACGTGACCCGCGCAATCCCATTTGATCCTGGCAGCCTTCTTGCCTACGTCCATTATACCCGTTTTGGAACGCAGTGTGGTGTACCGAATTAAAAAAAAAAAATAATGGTAAAACCTCTTTTTTTCTCCCACAGCACAGTTCACAAACAATCCTCCCGCGTGTACATATGCCAACAATGTAATAAATCTTACCGCGCCCGATCTGGTCTGGCATCGCACCAGCGCTCTGCACACGGCACTGCAGACACGCGAGCCTTCTGCGTTCAATGTAAGACGCACTACAGAACGCAGCAGGGCCTTGCGCACCATTTGAGCACACATTCGCGGCATGTCAGTGAGAATGATAAGAGGTAAGTTTGTTATTATTCATCATCATCAGCGTCATCATTCATATTCATCATTCTTCGGTTAGCACTTTGTGAAGGAGCTCGACCGGGGAAGATCTACCACCTGGTGTACTACCATATGTTTCTGGCGCCAATAACGTTGCTGTGTTCCGGTTTGAATGCTGCCACTGCCACACAATGCTGCCGAATTAAAATGGTAGTCTCGAAAATATGATTCTCGACAGTAACAATTCATTGCAATTATCTACTACTCATCAAATTGAAATGAAACTGTTAAGTATATGGTTTCATTGGAATTACTACTCATCAAATTGTAATGATGCTGCGATTACTACTCATCAAATTGCAATTTATTTAATTGCAATCAGTAGCTACTCATCAAATTGCAATGAAACTGTAATAAACTTCGTTACATTGCAACTGCTACTCATCAAATTGCAATTTATTTCATTGCAATTAGTACCTACTCATCAAATTGCAATGAAACTGTAATAAACTTCGTTTCATTGCAACTACTACTCATCAAATTGCAATTTATTTAATTGCAATTAGTACCTACTCATCAAATTGCAATGAAACTGTAATAAAATTCGTTTCATTGCAAGTACTACTCATCAAATTGCATAGATACCCCTCAATAAGCAACAGTTTCATAAAATACTATTAATTATTGAAACAATTTTACTAGTGAAAGAACAGTAGTACGTATTCTGTAAACATCTCACCGTGACGACTCAGGTGAAGTGAACTGTCATTCCACCCGATGCTAGGGGTTGACACTATTGACAGCTCACTTTACGATCACTTCAACCTATGTTTTCACGGTGAGATATTTACAGAATAGCAGTTCTCAAAATAATAGCGAACAGTTTTTCTAGTTTAGTATTAGTCTGTATTGGTTTTATTAATAATTTCGTTATTTTCATTTTCTTGGGTAAATGTCGGCGATGATGAAATATTTTCATAGGAGTTGGAAGAATTTTGTAAATACATGGCAATGTTGTAAATCATTAGTGGAAGCAGGGAACTTTATGGACTCTTATCGGCGCCTAGATACAAATATAGGGCAATAACTAAATCATATTATTCTTTGACAGATTCATCTGTGACGAATGTGGCGCCAAGTTTGTGACGAAAAGTAATTTGCAAGTGCACATCAACTGGGAACATTTCAAAATCAACACGCATCGATGTACGAAGTGCACCAAGGTAAAAACATAGGCTACCTAATCATTATTTATCTCAATATCATAATTATTACAGTTACTAGCTTTTGCCCGCGGCTTCGCGCGCATGGATGTCGGAAATCATCCCACGGGAACCTACTACGGGGATAAAAGTATCCTATGTGTCAATCCAGGTTGTAAACTATCTGTGGTGTGTAAAAACACCAACAAATCTAAATGGTTAACTACGGGGATAAGAGTTGCTAGTAAAATGAAACGATTTCTGAATTTTATTGACAAAGATAATTGTGACGATTCAATACTAAAATATCGTAGTCATTATTTTAGGGTATATAGGAAAGTAGTACGACATGCTAAACGACTAGTAGTAAGAACGGAAATAAATCTAGCTCAGAATTCTGGTAAAGTTATTTGGAAAATTATAAATAGTAAAAGGAATCCTAAAAAATATGTAAGTGACAATTTTATCCTTATGGATGATAATAAGATGGTTCATAATCCCTCAGAAGTTGCTAATATTCTGTTGGAAAAGTTCAGTAATAATTCGAATTTTATCATGAGTGACATTAACACAGCAAAAGAGTATCTTCAAAATCATGGGATAAGAGTAGAGGAGGATATGGTCTTCGAACCTGTTACACCTATGGAAGTTTTCAAACTAGTGAAGATTATGGATAGTAAAAAGTCTTTTGGCCATGATGAAATTCCTATGACTATCATAAAAGAGAACATTGATGTATTAGCTAGCCCTTTGGCCGATTCAATAAATGAATATGTAAATAAAGGTGTTTTTCCTGAGCAATTTAAATTAGCTAAAGTACTACCTATACATAAGAAGGGCTCTAAAACAGACCCAGGGAATTATAGGCCTATCTCTTTGTTGCCGGTATGTTCTAAAATATTTGAAAAAATTATGAAAGTGAGGCTTGTTTGTCATTTGAATAAACACAAAATTATAACTGACCAACAATTTGGTTATCAAAATAATGTAGGAACAATAGATGCTATTGACATGTTGATTGATGATGTGGTGGGTAAGTTGAATGCTAAACTAAAAGTAGCAGGACTTTTCCTTGACCTAAGTTCTGCGTTCGATACAGTGGAACATTGTATTCTTCTTGATAAGTTAGATTTCTATGGCATTAGGGGAAATGTGTTGAATTTATTCAGATCCTATTTACATAATAGAACACAGTATGTGGAAATTAAAACAGTTCAAGAAGATGGACATGAAAAACTACACAAATCAGACATAGTTATAATAAATAAAGGCGTACCACAAGGATCAGTTCTAGGCCCTGTCTTCTTTATAATATTTATAAATGATCTGATAGCTTACATGAAAAGTATTTCAGATGATACTAAACTTGTAGTTTTTGCCGATGACACAAGCGCTATTATAGCTAGCGACAATTTAGAAAATTTAGAAAAGAAGATTAATTTTATCCTAGGTGCTCTTGAGAAATGGTTCACTATGAATGATTTAAAACTAAATCTAAAAAAGACGCAATGTTTATTATTTAAATCGACCGTGAGGAACAACGATACTGTCAAAGTACATTTATTAGGGAATAAAGTGGATATTGTGGACAATGTAAAATTTTTGGGGGTACAAATAGATGCAGTTTTAAATTGGAAGAAGGAATTGGAAGTGGTCACTAACACTATGAGTAGTGCTTGCTATGCTCTCAGGAGTCTTAGAGATGAATTAACCATTGCTCACCTCAGAATGGTGTATTTTGCACTAATAGAGTCTAGACTTAGATATAGCATAAAGTTTTGGGGCAACAGCTACCAATACAATGTTAATGTTGCTTTCGTTATGCAGAAACGAGCTTTGCGAACTATGCTTCGCATTAAACAAACAGAGTCTTGTAGAGATCATTTTAAGAAACTGCACATTCTTACAGTAACATGCCTCTACATTCTGGTCCTGCTTAGCCATTTTATTAAAAATTTACATAAGTTTGAGACAGAAGAACAGAGACATATCAGAATAAAAACGCGAAGAAAGGATCTACCTAATTTCATACAGCCTAAGCTTAATGTCGTTAAACATGCCTCAAGAGTGCAATCAGTAAATCTGTACAATAAATTGCCCGTGCAATTTAAAAACTCTATGAATCCAAATGAATTCAAGAGAAAATTAAAGTCATTGTTGTTGATGAAATGTTATTACAGCATTGAAGAGTTTCTCAAAGATAACAGTAGTTTGAACTAATATGTAATTTTAATGACTATTATAATGACTCTAAGTAATATATCCAATATTCTATCATGACATTACATTTTATTGAATATTATTGACATAAGTACATTTATTTTTTATTGAATTTATATTGATTTTGAATTAATATTATGTTAAATTATTATAATTAATATTATACTAACCGTTACTTACCCTTACCCTTTACTTGGATGTTATGACCAATGTATGGAATGTAAAGTTTAATTTTTGTGTTACATTTATTGTTAAAACCACTTCGTCTGTTATTATTCGTGTATTTATTGTTAAAACCACTGTTCGACACAAATGTAAATTTGTTGATGAATAAATAAATAAATAAATAAATAAACTGTGTGCCAAATTGCATCCAAATCCGTTTAGGTGTTCTTGTGTGATTGAGTAACAGCTTATACCCTGGATTAACACATAGGCTACTTTCTATCCCGGTCTACGCGGGTGAAACCGCGGGGCGCGGCTAGTAATATACTGGATGACTTTTTTTACCGTCTCGAAAAAAATTGGGTATATTAGGTGAACCTAGAAGCCTATACCTAACTTTTTTTTTTTTTTTTTAAATCAAAAAAATCAAAAATTCTAATCATATGCAGGCTGCATAGGATTTGAATTTCGATATTTTTAAACGATTTATTATTTTTTTCAAAATTTCTGTTTTTATGGTACAAAAATGAAAAGTTAACATCGATTTTGTAGTATTTATTGGTACTTTGATAATTTTTTCTGTCTAAGCTATTAAAAAAAAAAAAACTAGGTATGCCATAGGCTTCTACTCTGTTCACCTAATACACCCAATTTTTTTCGAGACGGTAAAAAAAGTCATCCGGTATAAGTCCGCAATTAGGTAAAAACAACCTTTTTACTTACAGATAATACATATAAAAAAAACTGCTATTTATTTACTCCGAAATTATTAAAAAACCCGCGTGGGCGTTGTAGGTCACTTATTCGCGAGAGCTTGTTTACACACACTTATATAAAAAAATCTCGATCATCTGGCGGGTATAAAATTCCACCAAATTGATCTGGCTTTTTGGTATTATTTGTTTTCAAGTACCTATATTACTCCTACATTTTTTGCTAACTTTTAAACCCGACTAAATGATCTGGCTTTTGTATTTTTCAGTTCCTTAAATATCAAACTTAAAGAATAAGATATAAAAATTTGAAAATGCCTCTAAAACATTTTTTTTTCGCGCCCGCCCCCCCTTATTTTTTTTTATTATTATTATTTGTTGGGTTTGGGTCAACAAGATGCATAAACTGTGACAATTTGAAGACTATAGCTCCAACCAAAGTTTGGCTGTAAATCCTGTGTGACATACGACGGACAGACGGATACGTGAGTGACAGCAACAGGGATAGATAGATAGATAGAATACTCCTTGCACACCATAAAAATTACAGATATAAATTTTGAAATTTACAGGGCTCCGTTTGGACCCAAAAAAAAACAAATCTTACCCTATCGTCTGTTAAAGGTCTTCAAAAGCCGTAACGCTCTGAACCGCCACGTCACCTACGTGCACAATAAGAAGAGACCGCCGCGCAACAAGATCTGTGACTATTGCGGGAGAGCCTTTACTGTAAGTATCATGCCAACATCACACTTATATTCTCCGTAAGGGCACATATTAATAAAGATGGGAAACTCCGCAAATTAATTTAAATAAAAAGCGACTCTTGCTACGACACAATAAAGTGCAATTCAGGTCGCACAACGCTTACAGTTAAAGGATCATATTTTTGATTTTGTAACGTTATTATTCTAGTCTCTATTTATAAAATAAACTAAGTGAACCTTTGTGAAGAGAGAATTAAATAATGATTACTATTACTATTACAGTTATATTCATCTATAAGTTGCCTCTCCTTCTATCGCGTAACTCGTATACCTTCTGACTCGTTAGGGTTGTCTTCTTTTACGACGCGGCGCGTGAGTGAGTATCGAACTAACGTGCTCCCCGGCCGGTGCGCGGCAGCCCACACTGAATTGACCCAGTGAGATGAGCCCGCCGCGTACTTGTAGCTTCATACCTAAACTGCGGAGTGTCCGATCTGTATTAATCTGTGGTAAGGGTAAGCTGAGGTGTATAGCACGACCACATTTGTCCAGTTATGTTAAAAGTCTACTGGGGGTTATGTTAAAAGTTTATGTACAGACGCCAGCACATCAAGCTACTACAAGCTGTCAAATTTCTTTAATAGATTTTCGACTTTATTGCTAAGGCCTTAAGGTTCAAGGTTGATTGGGAAAATTTTACAGTTTCGGGTAGCTTGACCTGCTGGCGTCTGATGTACTGTACAGTTAATAATATATCTTTTTTTTGTCATTTTCAGACTCAAACAATCCTACAGTCTCATATCCGGACGCACACTGGGGAACGGCCATTACATTGCACTCACTGCACCGCGACATTCGCGCATTCAGCCGCTCTCTATACCCATAATAAACTGTTACATACTGCCAAATAAATAGTACTAAGTAATGTAATATACAGTCTTTTATTGTCCCACTACACGGCTTGCCGCGCTTGCTCAAGACGGTTTGGCGATTTCAGACTTATATTGAGTGTAATACCAGCCGATCTTGTAAAAAATGCATCGGGAAAACTGAGGTGAAGTCAGCTATTTACAGCTCACTTCACCTCAGTCTTCACGGTGAGATTTTTACAGAATAGATCACATTGACAGCTCACTTCATCTTAGTCTTCACGGTGAGATTTTTACAGAATAGATCACTCTGTAAAATTCTGATCTATTCTGTAAAAATCTCATCGTGAAGACTGAGGTGAAGTGAGCTGTCAATAGTGACTGTTCTGTAAAAATCTCACCGTGAAGACTGAGGTGAAGTGAGCTGTCAATAGTGATCTATTCTGTAAAAATCTCACCGTGAAGACTGAGGTGAAGAGAGCTGTCAATAGTGATCTGTTCTGTAAAAATCTCACCGTGAAGACTGAGGTGAAGTGAGCTGTCAATAGTGATCTATTCTGTAAAAATATCACCGTGAAGACTGAGGTGAAGTGAGCTGTTAATTGACAGCTCACTTCACCTCAGAAGTGAAAAAGTCACATTGGTAGAGCTAGAGATGAACCATTCTAAAAATGTGTTTTTTTTTTATGTGTGAGAGGAGATACTTATTGTAACACTTGTGTGCGTGCGGCGACTTTACTGTCAACATGGACTCGTCGCCGCACTTAAGAGGTCAACTAATCGTGCGATCAGTCCAGGTAACAAAATTGTACGGCGGGGTGCATGCGCTTTGTATGGAACGAAACGTTCGACTGTCGCGCGTTCGTGTCATTTATACACTGGTTGGCCGACAAATCCAGCTGTTCGGCGTTTGGGCAAGTCGGGTAGGTACCGTTTGCATAAAAAAAAATCATAAAATTGCAATTTTGATTTTTATTGAAGTAATCTTTTTTTCCATGGGGAAGTCCACTCCGTCTGTCTAGGGAGAATGTAGTTATTTGTGACTCCCACCAACTAAAACGCCACTGTTCCTTCTAGTACCATGAGTTGGGGGTCCGGGAGATACTTACATTCGCCGCACCCCCGACTGGTATTGTGGCGACATCTACATCGCCACATACGAGCTACGCATCGCAATGACGTGACGTCACGCAATCCTGCGTCGCGCAATTAGAGTTTACCGCGCGACTAGCATATATACAACGTCCCGACACCAACCGTCGGGCAGTAGCCCACCAGACACAACACCCGTCTGGTCGGAGGATCCTCCCTTTTCTATGGAGGATGAGTGAACTTTACACCCTGTTCCTCATGTCTCTAAAGTATCAGCCCGCACTACCTAGTGCGGTCGATGCCACAACCACACACCCTCCAATTATGACGCGCATGTAATACTGCGTGCCACTTCTTTGAGTCTGACTCCAATTATTGAAGTCCACGGATTGGTAAAAGAAATTAAATAAAATCCAACATCTGTATAAATAATTATTTTATTTAATATAATAAATACAAAATTAAAACCTCAATTGCATAAAATAATACAAATAAATTAGCACTCTTGTAATACTACAACATTTCTTGTTTTATTTACATTATACTTATTACATTTCTGTAACCAATATCATTTTTGTAAGTAGAAATAAACCCAGTCGCAGTCACCAGAGTCAATCCTGCGTTTTTTTTTTTAATTGCATTTATTTATTCATTTTATATTTTTTGGATAACTTGCACGTACAATAGTGCATTTATTAAATAACATTTGACAGTCTTAAGTCATTTCAGTCGTAAAGACACAAAAGTCACCCTAGTCGTAAGAGCGCAATTGGACTTTTCAAAATGTCAATACACTATTGCTGTTTTTCTATGACAGTCATTGATAGTTTAGAATTCTGCTCTATTACTATATTGGAGTTTTTTTTTAAAGGTCATATCCGACATACACACTGGTGAAAAACCGTACAAATCTAATTAAAAGTCGACCAAAACCGAAATGTTACTGAACCTAAAGTGAACTAAAACAAGTAAATCAAGGTTTTGTATTGAATCTACCAATCCATAGTTGAAGATCGGCAAACTTCGTAAGGGTCTACCCTCGCTTAACCAAGTTCGGGTTGGTTCGGCACAATTCGAGCGGTAAGAATAAGAGTAATTTATTTTTCAAAAGTAATACATTTAAATAATATGGTGATAGACAATGAATATACTTACAATATAATAAAACACAACACATAAACACAATACACTTCACAACAACACAACAAACACACACAATACATTATATCTACATAGAACAAAGTGTAGCCCCTCATATGTAGGAGAGCGCCTTTGATGTTTGGATGTCTTTGTGATTTTGTGTGGAACCATTCATCTCGGAAGTGGGCCATTGGTACCTCATTGACTCAAGAGTTGTTCTCAGGAACTCATGAGAACGTGACCCGTTTATCCGTTCCAGAAGAAAAATGGTTCCAAATTCTTCGTCTTTAAAAATCCTGGCCCACAAATTCAATGATCAACATGATTGGTGCAAATTTCAACGAATTTCAATGATATAGGAATTGCCTGTTCTTTCTACATTCGTTTTCCGGTAAAAAAGGACTCGATTCGTCCAAATCAAATTAGCAAGCTTTGTAGTACCAAGTAACAAGCGGCGTGGTGGTAGGTCGGTTTAAATGCCACCACAGTTCTGCAGATACTGAAGAATTATTTGAAAAATCATATTCGTATACACACTGGTAAACAACCGCTGTCTGTTTGTTTATTTCTGCTTTCTGTTTTTGTGTTTTTACGAAGTGCACTTATTTGAATATTTTCCGTTTTGGTGCATATTCGCGATTTCACAACAGCCGCGTTCGTCTGGCCATCCTTGGCGGCCCGACCTGTCGGTTCCGGCGCTATCTTGTCCTTACCGCTCCACCTCTTATTACGGCCGACATCCAGGCGTAACCGGCCTGTTTCAGCAGGTCGCGAGTCCAGCTTTTCTATGGGCCGAGCTCACTTCGCCATCCGAGGATGACCTTTGTTCCCCCAGCAGCCCCCACCACTACGCACTCCAGTATCTTTAATGGGCCCTTCGCGGCCAGATGCGGAGCCCCGCATCACTCCGGGGTCCTCTTCTAATCCTTTGTTTTTCAGTGTTTCTATAACTGTTCCCACGAGTAAAAACTTTATAACTGATTTCCCATACACAAAAAAAAATAATCATTCAATCAATTATACATACTGAAAAATTGCGCTTATTTAACTGATTACTTAAAAATTAAATTTAAAAAAAAAGTGAAACAACAATAACACACACATATAATTTAGTAGAGCAAAAAGTACGAAGAAGGTTACTTTGTTACCTTAAAACAATCCATAAGAAAAGTTAAAAAATCATAATACTTAAGCAATTCAAAAATCGCGAATAACAACGTTAAAAAGCTACTCCTCTTCAATTGTGATTTCAGGTGGATTTCCATCAGGCTCAGTTAGAGAGAGGTGCTCCAGGGAAGTTAATTCAGAATCAGTCATGTCAATCTGTAATTTGGAAGTGGCATTCCACCAGTCTGTTTATTATCATCGTCTTGTACGTTGATGGAGGTCTCAGCAAAAATAGATTGTTGCTCTTGTCGCTTTGACGCATAGTGTTTATAAGTTTCTACGAAGAATTTTTCCTGTTTAATGTTCAATATTTCTTTAAATTTTGTGTGAGGAATGATGTGAAAGAGAAGGGAGTGAATGATAGCGTTTCGGTTGGCAGGGGAGAATGGAAGAAGAAAACGTGTGCGCCAGCCCCAAGTACCATTGGATAAGGGCAGGAAGATGATGATTCAAATATGTAATGATGGATGGATTGTGTGAGGAATGATATTAAAGAGAAGGGAGTGAATGATATGAATAATATGTGCGTGACAGTTGACAAGAAAACGTGTGCGCCAGCCCCACGTACCATGGGATAAGGGCAGGAAGATGCTGATTCAAATATGTAATGATGGATGGATTGTGTGAGGAATGATATTAAAGAGAAGGGAGTGAATTATATGAATGATATGTGCGTGACAGTTGACAGGGGAGAATGGAAGAAGAAAACGTGTGCGCCAGCCCCACGTACCATGGGATAAGCACAGGAAGATGCTGATTCGAATATGTAATGATGGATGGATTGTGTGAGGAATGATATTAAAGAGAAGGGAGGGAATTATATGAATGATATGTGCGTGACAGTTGACAGGGGGGGGGGGGAATACCAAAACTCGGGCGATGTGGACGTATGTCCTAATTTTCTTGCATGACTGCTTTGAGCAGCTAATCCCTTCAAATGATTTGTGCAAACAGTCCCATAGCTTCTGCTTTTGTGAAAGCACCCTGGCATAGAACCACAATATACAAGAATTCCAACGAATTTCAAGATATAGGAATTGCGACTGTTCTTTCTATGCTCGTTTTCCGGTAAAAGAGGACTCCATCCATCCAAATCAAAGTTCAAAGTTACACGCGTCGTGGTGATATGTCGGTGGTTGTGGTAACTTAATTTGTTTTATCCCAAACTTAAAGGTCACCACAGTTCTGTAGATACTGAAGAATTATTTGAAAAATCATATTCGTATACACACTGGTAAACAACCGCTTTCTGTACAAATAAATCACTTTTTACGAAGTTATCAGCACTTATTTTAATACTTTCACGTTTGGTGCATATTCGCGATTCCACAACGGCCTGGAAGCGAGGGACGTGCATCTTAGACGTTTATCTGGCCATCCTTGGCGGCCCTTACCGCCCCTCCTTCTCTTTATACGGCCTTTGGCCATCGTCCAGGCATTGGAACCTACACCGTAGCTGCAGGTCGCTTGTCCACGTATTTTGGATCCTCTTCACGGGCTTTTTAGCCCCCTCAACAGGCTTTTAGCCTCCCCTGCAGGCTTCTTATTTCCCTTTTCGTATTTTTTAGCCTCTTGCGTGGGCCCCGTCCTCGATTGTTCCTGTCACCGTTTGTCCGCTGCAAGCGGTGGCCAGACGTTTCCCATAGAAAGGGAGCTCGGCTCCATATTCTGCAGCCAGGATGTTCCCGAATACCTCCGTGACATGCCATGCCAATTTATCCGCCAGTTGGTCTTGTTCCAGGGACACCGGTGGAAGTAAATTTCGCTTGCTGCGGTGACTTCTCCCTGCAGTTCTTCCATCATCTATTGGGGATGGCAGTTCTTGCTGGCAGCGTCAACGTCTCCTCGGAGGTTGTGCAATGAAGGTCCACGATTGTACCAATAGTTTTATTCCCGACTTACATACATGTCACCACAGTTCTTCAGATACTGAAGATCGATTTGAAAATATATATTCGTATACACACTGTAACTGGTAAAAAACTGTATAATTTCACTTTTTCCTCTATTCTTAATGGGGTTAAATCCGGAGTACATGTTCTATTATAATTAATTTGATCAATGGAATATTGCATGTATCATCTTTCAAATTATAGTGCGCTCATTTACTCATTTAATCATCATCATTTCAATCATATTTTTTTTTTTATTATTTCATTTGTATACTTAAAAACATAACACTCCTTTGGGCAGTCGTGTAAAAATCTACTAAAAACTAAATACTACTACAAAGAAAACACAGACACAACAAAACACACACATTATCGAAAAATAATTAAGTTAATAAAAAAAGTAATCTTAAACTCTAATGCATGCAAAATCATCAAAATCATGTGAAACTTATTCTGGTATGGTCAGCAACAGAAGTCAGTTAACACTGCTATTTTTTGACATCCCCTGCCCCCCATAACCTGCTTTTTAGCATTTCATTTATTACATAAGAATAAATTTTCTTTAAAATTTACATCTGTTCCGATTTTAATGAAGTATTTTTCTCAATAATTTTGATTTAGAAAACACAAGCGTTAACTTTTGTTGCTGACAGTACAATAAAGAATAGAAAAACTTTAAAAAAATAATAAAGAATGTTTTGAAAAACATATTCGAATACACACTTGTGAAAAACCATAATCGGTCGTCATGGTGAGAACCGATTGACCGCATGTGATGCGGAGGATTGAGGAAAATGACGTCAGGAAAATTTTGAGTATGAAGTCGATGGCTAGTAGAGGAAGACCAAAGAAACGATGGATGGACTGTGTGAGAGATGTTAAGGCTAGCAAGGGAGTGACTACCGAGATGACGACTAATAGAGAAGTTTTGAAGAAAAAGACACGTTGCGCCGACCGCGCTTAAATGGGGAACCTTACTGACAATTGCTCCCGCTAGAGGGCACCCTTGCAATAGTTAAAAAAAAGTTTTAATAAGTTCTAAATTTTTTTTTAATAATTTTAATATTAAATGCATTTTATGAGACCGTAAAAACATTTTTAGGCCTCTTCTGTCATCTATGGTTACAAAAAAATAAATATCTATTGTTGATTAATTCAAATTCAAATTCAAAACCATTTATTTCATCCATATTTTTTAGATCATAATATGTTAATAATTACAATAAATATGTATAAAAATAATTAATTAATTAAATAATACATGTAAATAAAATTAAAATCATAAAATAAAAATAAAAATGATTAATAATATGCCTGCCTCTGAGTCATTTCTTTGTTTGTCTTTACATTAACCATATAACAATGCGCCCAAACAAAATCAACATAGTCATAAAAGTCAACACAGTCATAAAAGTCAACACAGTCATAAAAGTCAACATAGTCATAAAAGTCAACCCAGTCATAAAAGTCGACATAGTCATAAAAGTCAACAGTCATAAAAATCAACATAGTCATAAAAGTCGACATAGTCATAAAAGTCAACATAGTCATAAAAGTCAACACAGTCATAAAAATCGACATAGTCATAAAAGTCAACATAGTCATAAATCAACATAGTCATAAAAGTCGACATAGTCATAAAAGTCAACCCAGTCATAAAAGTCGGCATAGTCATAAAAGTCAACATAGTCATAAAAATCAACATAGTCATAAAAGTCGAAATAGTCGGAAAAGTCACACAATTCACTTGGTTTATTCTAGCAGCGTTACTTTCTTAACGCTAGTGTATATCTTGTGCACGCGTTTCCTGTGCGTGTACAGAGACGCGCTCTGTCTGAACGTGCAGCCGCAGATCTCGCACGAGAGAGGCCGCTCTCCTGTGTGGATTAGTTCGTGCTCGCGGAGGCCTTTCTTGTCCTGCAAGAGAAGGAATAGTGTCATTTAATAATGGCTTGTGTTTAAACGCCTACCAGAAAAGTACCTATTTTACTACCGACAAATTCGAAATACCTGCCAGAATGGATAAATGCTCACCAAAATTAAAACCATTTTATTGTGAAATTATAACTTTAGAAAACTGACAGCAGGTCATGGAACCCCGCGAACAGGCTGAATATCTCAAGAACTACTACTTGAAATTTGGAACTGTTTCAGATGACGTTTACCCAACTATTTTGCAAATAAGAAAGAAATCAAATTTTTTTTTTTTTTTTGCAACAGGAACTGAAAGGGGTCTTAAAAATTCAAAGTGGAGTCTCTACTAGGGCATGTGGGGTATCATATGAAAGAACGCTGTTTGCACATTCTCAAACATTTTTTTTTTTTTAAGCCGCATAGTTTTCGATTTATGATGAAAAATGTAAAAAAATCCGTTCCGCCCGCCCGCCTTTCTCCGAAGTTTGCAAAGAGAAAAATCCAAAATTATTCTATGTGATAGAAGTTTATGTAAAGATTACAGGAAAAATAAAACGATGTCTCTAAATAGCACACTTTTTCAGAAATCGGAACGTAACCCTCGGTGCGCGAGTCCGACTACTCGCTCTTGACAGGGTTTTTTTGGTTTTTTATTTGGTCTGTGGTCTTACTCTAAAAGCCTTCCCACACTGTTGACATATCTTGTCTCTGACGCTTTCCTTGACGCCATCGTGCGCGCGCCTCATGTGTCTAGTCACACAGCGACGAGTTGCTAAGGCCTGAAAAAGAAAAGGGTAATATTTAAACGCACATAAAAAAAAAACCGGGCAAATGCGTGTCGGACTACGCACAATGAAGGGGGATGGTCAATTTTCGTCTATTTACTTAAATAACTTTAAAACGATTTATTTTAAAATTATTAAAAAAAATATATATTTGAGACTCATAGTACTTAAGGTTAATGCGCCAGGGTAGCCCGCGAAATTCAAAATTTCTTACGTTTTTTGCAATTTGTAGGTCAGTGTGAGCTTGTATGTTGATTAAAATATGATTCGCGGCCGTAGTTAATACGGCTTTACAGAATTATAATCATTAGAATCAGCAATACAACTCCATAAGTTAGTATTTATCTCAAATCTAGCGATTTCATGAAATCATGAGGTTTGAGGTAAATGCTAACTTATGGAGTTGTATTGCTGATTGTTATCTCCGAAGTTTGCAAAGAGAAAAATCTGAAATTATTATATGTGATAGAACTTTAGGTACAGATTACAGGAAAATAAAACGATGTCTCTAAATAGCACACTTTTTCAGAAATCGGAACGGAACCCTCGGTGCGCGAGTCCGACTTGCTCTTAACCGGTTATTTTATAAGTCTATGCTTACCCCCTTATTATTTCTATTTCAGTACAGATCCAAATTAATGAACCATAAAGTAACCACTATTAGGCCATGCCGAGTCTTAATCTTAGACGCTAATAAAAATATGAATACATATTAAAATTCCCACCTTAGCACAAACAGGACACTTATGTTGAGTTTTCCCCATATGTTGGTAGTTAACATGGTCCCTCAGCTCGCCGCGCGATCGGTAGCCTTTGTCACACATCGTGCACTTATATCTGTTGGGCAAAAAACATATTTACAGTGTTGAGAATAGGGCTCATTATATTAGGTCGGGAAAAAAGTTCCTTCGTATTTTATAGACCAATTCAAGACTTTTGACTTTAGTTATGTGCCATTTGCTAAATGGGTCAAAACTGTTTTGTGGTCAACCCCTAACTCTTCAGCTATGTCGTAACTACTAATATGAAGATCTTGCTCCATTTTTCTAAAAATGGTATCGGCGTTATCCGTAACAGGGCAATCAGAGGCGACCAGAGCGAGCTGCATCTTGGACATCAAAATTCCCGGACTGAAAACGATTGAATCAACTTTGTGCTACTCTTACAGACAATGCGTTAAGTCCATAAACGTCACAAATTTCTTTCGTGGCTTGTGTTGCATTTTTCCGTTTTTTGTTACAAAACTTCAAAATGTATCGAATTTGTTCGTTAGATGCACTCATTTTGGCGGGCAGAAAAACAATTGAAAAATGGCGGGAAGTCGTTTTTTACCTTTTTTTTTACTTTTTTTAAATGTCATCTGACCTGATGGTATCAAAACCAGTCACATACAAACAGTAGAGCCAAAGAGATTTTACTACAACTTTATACCTATAAAATACGAAAAAACTTTCTCCCCGACCTACTATTACATCAAAGAGGAGGATAAGATTCAAAATAAAAAGGATAAATCGCAAAAAAAAAATCCGCTGTTCAGTACATTTATCTACACCAAACTCGTTAAAATGTAGGGAGCAGCTGATTCTTTTTTCGCGATTTCAGGTTTGGTCCCATAGTAAAAGTTGTTCATAATGATGAGTACAACCTCCCATTTCAATTTGGAACATGTTTTAAATTTCACCCTGTTTATTATGTATAGACTACTTACTTGTGTAAGTCGGTCTGTGCGTGTGCTTGAGTATACTTCAGATGGTGTTCATAGGACGCGCGGCTCACGAAACACTTGGCGCACGCCGCGCAGCTGTACCGCTGTCTGTCCGCGTGTATGCGCGCGTGGACCTTCACGAGGTCTGTGCGCACCATCTTGTGACAGACGGGGCATTCTTCCCGGGGAGGCGGGCCTTGGTGGAGTCTGGAAAGTGACAGATCGATACATATTTTAGTACAATAACAAAGAAAAAAAACCGATCAAGAGCGAGTCGGACTCGCACACCGAGGGTTCCGTACCATCTATATAAATAAAAAGATAAGTCCTGACTGACTGACTGATTGACTGACTCATCAACGCCCAGCCCAAACCCTTGGACCTAGACAGCTGAAATTAATTTTGCACAGAGGTTCCCTTTATAATGCAGACAAGGAATAAGGGAGGAATTCCCGGTAGTATGTTCCCGTGGGTTATTTTCCGACATCCACGCGGGCGAAGCCGCGGGCAAAAGCTAGTCATTTATAAATGTAATTTATGGTGATGATTTCTAAAAAACTGTCCTATTTAGAGACATTGTTTTATTTTTCCTGTAATCTATACATAAACTTCTATCACATAGAATAATTCCGGTTTTTCTCTATGCAATCTTCCGAGATAAGGGGGGGGGGGGGGGGGGGTGAACGGTGTTTTTTTTTCTTACTTATTCGCAAAATAGTTGGGCAAACGTCACCTAAAACTGTTCCAAATTTCAAGTTGATAGCATTAGTAGTTCTTGAGATATCCAGCTGTGACAGACAGACAGACAGAGCTCTTTTTTACCATTTTGGTACGGAACCCTAAAAAGTGACGACATAACTTGGAAATCTACATAAATAAAAAGAGAAGTCCTGACTGACTGACTCATCAAGCCCAGCCCAAACCCTTGAACCTAGAAAGCTGAAATGTTGCACAGCGGTTCCCTTTATAATGTAGACAAGGAATAAGGAAGGATTTCCCGGTAGAACGTTCCCGTGGGATATTTTGCGGCATTCGCGCGGGCGGAGACGCGGGCAATAGCTAGTTTAAAATAAAAGTTAATTGACGACGAAGACGTTAATTGTTGAGGAGTTCTCCTGGTAATAACTGGAGCTGATGGTGAAGGCACCATCATCTCCACTTCACCGTTTATGCATTGTGTCGAGCATAAATTGCTTGGCTTGGCTTAATTTTAAGAATTTAAAGAATTTTATTATATTTCTAGCTTGTTTCACAAAAAGTTTACCAATTAAATATAGGCTAGTTTTAAATACAAATGAACTAAGCATCTGTAGCCGAACTAGGCAAAACCTGTATTTCGGCTATCAGCGCCAATCCCCACGGATAATTTTACAATTATCATAGCCGTTAACATTAATTTTTAAAAGATATTTACCAATGGTGTTATTATACACATCTTATTATATTTTATATTATAATATGTAGAGTATGAATGCGTGACCTCTCACTGTGTGGAATGAAGTGTGAGTGTGTGAATTGAGAGAGGGTGTGTGTGAGTGTGTGTGTAGGTAATCCTTGAAAAAGTTAAACATTTGGAAATTAATGCGTGTGTTCTGTGTGAATTTTGGAAGTATCAATCAAACAAGTTGACGCTAACGTATAACGTTATCATTGTTCAGTGCAGTGCGATGCGCGCTCGAACACGGACGTGTTTCCACTGTGCACGGCACGAATTTTATTCGCGTGTTGCGCGGCCATAGCCGCTGCCCGTAAACATTATGAGTTCCAAACAACTCATAGTCAATGAATTGCTGGCATTCCTAGTCCATGCTATCGACTACATGGACGAGGTGAGCATCCTGCAGATATGCCGATCCAATTTCAAGGAGGACGAGATCAGCAGCGGGAAACTCTTACTGTTCCAGTCTCTTGGAAAACTGGACCAGATGCCGTCTCGCCGCAGAGATGGAACCCAAAAGAGTCTTCAAGATATCATTGATATGTTGAAGAAGACTGACCCGGACGACGTGCCAGATTTCGTTGCGAAGGAGCTGAGTAAACTGCCCCCCGTCACGTTCGATCACGTCGACGTTACACGGCTGCTAAAGGACATCACTACTTTGAAAGCGGAGATGACCATGATGCAGTCCAGAATGGAGGTTTCAGAAAAAAACAACACTGAACTACGTGCAGAAATAGCATTATTGCGCAACGTTGGTTCAGTAATTGGGTCACCTGAGGCCTCAAAGGTGAACACACGTCGAGGGGCGCAAAATGCATCAATCGGCAGTTTTGAATCGGCGAACACAAGTGCGTCACCGGCTGCTGATAATGCTGACCACGCGCCGCCCGCCGCCGCCGTCGCCCGCACCTCAACAGCGGCTGCGGAAACGTCACACGTAGGTACGTCGACCCCTAAACGTGCCTACGCTGCTATTGTCACCACCGGCAAATCGGATGCGTCGCAACCTAAGCGACAAACCAAAATAGGGGAGAAAAAGGGTGCTCAACCTGCCCTGACTGCGGTCCGTAGCTCCTTACCAAGAACGGGCCAAGTTGATGAAGAGGGTTTCACTAAGGTAGAAAAGAAGAAGAAGAAGCCCTGTTCTCGTAACCAGTGTGGTACCGCACCGACTGGACCCAACATGCTGCTGCGCCCTGCTGTGCCTACGACGCAGCTCTACATCTCGCGCCTGTTTCACTCCACAAGGGTTGAGGAAGTCGTGCAGTATTTGAAGGTGAAGACCGACTGGACTCTGAGGGTCGAAAGGTTGGAGTCGCGCCACAACATCAACTTTACGTCGTTCGTGGTACGAGTTCCAACCCAACATCTACAGACCTTCTTAAAAGAGGACTTCTGGCCGAAAGGTGTCATATTTCGACGTTTCCGAGGACGGTTACGCGACACCACGCAGCGGAACACGACGCCGACAACGTTACGTGTATAGTTATAGTTTTTTAATAAGATTTATTCATATGTATTAGTTTATTATTGTTTAAGATATTTTGTGTATTTTATCTATGGGCCTAGTTGCCTGATAATAAAATGATTATTATTATTATTTTTTTGTCTTTGACATATCTCAGGACCCTGGGGTCCCGGACCTTTGGAAGGCATACGAGGGGCCGAAGCCAACTCGCAGAGGCCCCTTAGACAACTTTTAAATGTTGAGAAGGCACCAGCCGACGATTATCCCTGTATGCACTATGCAAGTGCACCCAAGGACAACCCCCGGTTTGTGCAGGACTATTTCAGATCATGGAAACAAAACATATTGGGCTATGGGTTTGGGTGGCTATAGTGGATCGGGTACCTTGAACTATGGTAGAACTATGTCCCCTGCCTGACCAATGTTATTTATTATACACAGATAAATAGCAGGGGGTGACTTGCACACTCAATAATGGGCCCCCGGAAACGGTCGCTAGCACATAGTGACGTAGCGACAAGGGGGCAACATGTCCTGAGGTGCTTGAGGAGTGGAGAGGTATTCCACGGTTCTCAGAACAATCCCAGAGCCCGGAAGATGGTCAAGATCCCTACAAACACTTACTGGAATACTTCCTTCCTCCGAGCATGTTTGCTCTTGCGAATCTCCACTCAAGCCGGCCAATAAAGGCAAGAATGAGGTGGGAGCTCTGTTCCTCATCAGTGCTCACTCCAGCCGGCCAATAAAGGCAAGCCAGAGGTGAGGAACAAGACTTCTCCCGGGAGATAGGGTCCGTGGGGTCGCTACTGCCCAACAGCTCGCCACATGCTGCCCTGCGGGTTTTTGTATCTCTCTTGGTCTGGCTCCTCACCCTAGACCTGTTTCGGCAAAGTAAACTCTACCGGCACAGACCTAGAGTTCGGAGCGCGCAAGCCCCACCACGACGTCAACGTAGAGATACTGCGGTGGGGTTATTATTATTATTATTATATTGTACTATATGCAGTAGAAGTTCAGTCTCTTCATAGGTTAGTTTTTGTAAATATTCAGACACCTTTTTTTTGCATTGAATTTTTGTTAATGGGTATATATTTATAGCCCTGTTTAATCTATTGTAAAGAAAGGGTCCAATGAAGCTCGCGAAGCGTTGGCTAAACTTACTCTTAAAGAGAGTCACTCTGCCACATACCAAATCTGCTCTTCGTTTTTGAATCGCAACCCGTGAAATACTTATTATGGAGTAGTTCCGGTGGCCATCTGTGGTCTTATCATCTGTTCCACTTCACCAAATGGTCCTTGCCGAGAGCAAATGTACGAGTTACTTTAAATATACCCAAATCGCTTTAGGCCATCAGAGGGACTTGGGTGATAAATACATATAAATATCCTTCGACATTTCACACAACGCCATCTAGTCCCAAGCTAAGCAACCTAATGCTTGTGTTATGGTAATGAGATGGCTGATAAACTACTTATATACATTTTTTTTTTTTTGTAAATACATATTATAGATAGAAAAACACCCAGACTCGGAACAAATACTTGTAGGTCGTACAAATATTTGTTCCGTGCGGGAATCGAACCCGCGACATGCTGCGCAGCAGTCAATCGCTCAACCACTGCGCCAACCGTGTCGTCAATGTTGATAATGGAGCATACCCTTTCAAACGAAAAATAATTTTAAAAAATTGGTCCACAATTGACAGAGATATAGGTAAACACTAGCTTTTGCCGCGCCTTCGCCCGCGTGGATGTCGAAAATTATCCCACGGAAACCTACTACCGGGATAAAAGTATCCTACGCGTTAATCCAGGTTATAAACTATCATCGAAATCCGTTCAGCCGTTTTTGCGTGATTGAGTAACAAACATCTAAACATAGAAACTTTCACATTTATAATATTAGTAGGATTATAATAAAAAACCGGCCATTATAATAAAGTGCGAGTTGGACTCGCGCAGTCGCGCACGAAGGGTTCCGTACCATTATCTATAAAAACGCAAAAAAATCACGTTTGTTGTATGGGAGCCCCCTTAAATATTTATTTTATTCTGTTTCTTAGTATTTGTTGTTATAGCGGCAACAGAAATACATCATCTGTGAAAATTTCAACTGTCTAACTATCACGATTCATCAGATACAGCCTGGTGACAGACGGACAGACAGACAGACGGACAGCGGAATCATAACATAGGGCCCCGTTTTACCCTTTGGGTACGAAACCCTAAAAAATACAAGCAGTCAAACATCCCAATTGTTTTTATTTTTTAGGATTATGTTAAAAACTAATGTATGTGCGTCATTTTTCGCGTGAATAAACAGTTTTTCTTTCTTTTTTTTTTTCTTTATAACGACCTCCTCCTTTTTGGAAGTCTGTTAAAAAAAAAACATTTACTACTGACAAAAAAGTCCATAGGCAAGGCAAGGTTGTTAGTAACAAGAATTACGCTTATTACTAATGTTAGTAATTAGTTGTTGTTGTTGTTGACTTATGATTATATTTAGTACTAGCGGCCCCGACAGACGTTGACCTGTCTGAACGATCCTATAACCCGACTGCAGCGCCACCTACCGGGTCCAATTGTGTTTTCAAACCATCCAGGAACCCATTCAAATATACAGGGTTATTGATAAAACACCAGCAACCTCCTAAGGGGTCATTGTACTCATCATTATGAACAACTTATATTATGGGACCAAACCTGAAATCGCGAAAAAAAATCAGCTGTTCATTTATCTACATCAAACTCGACAAAATGTAGGGAGCAGCTGATTTTTTTTTCGCGATTTCAGGTTTGGTCCATAGTAAAAGTTGTTCATAATGATGAGTACAATGACCCCTTAAGAGGTTTCTGGTGTTTTACCAATAACCTTGTATACACAAAATTTCATCTAAATCGGTCCAGCCCTTGTTATACCACGTTTTATCCGATTTTTTTTAAAGTAGGTATCTTTAGTTCTAAGCTACCTCCCCACCAATTTTCAGCCAAATCGGTTTAGCCGTTCTTGAGTTATAAATAGTGTAACTAACACGACTTTCTTTTATATGTATATAGATTTACATACTCACTGCTCATGCCTCGTTAAGTTGTTCTTGAATGCGAACCTCTTGCCACACGTAGCACATTTGTAACCTTCTCTGTGGTGACGTTGAACATGCTTCCATCTTTGATTCTTGTTGCTGCAAACAAAATATAACTGTTATATTAATTTAAAATAGCATAATAGCTCACCTGTATTCTACGGGGTTCTGAAGGGCTCGTGGCTAAGTAATAACAGCCGCACGGCTCCGTGGATGGGTGACCATCTTTACATACCGAGACCCCTCCGTGCCTCGAAAAGCACGTTAAGCCGTTGGTCCCGGCTGTCATTCGTGGATCTTTGACAGTCGTTACGGGTCGTCAGAAGCCCGAAAGTCTCTGACAGCCAGAGCGGTATCGTATTACCCAGTTACTGGGTTGTAGAGGTCAGATAGGCAGTCGCTCCATGTAAAATACTGGTATTCAGCTGCATCCGGATAGACTGGAAGCCGACCCCAACATAGTTGGGAAAAGGCTAGGCAGATGATGAATTTTCGGGGAGGTAAGCAGAGGCGTATAAGTAATGGTAACGCCTCTACAGCAAGACGTGATATCTGGTGGGAGCTGCTTAAAACCCTTTACAGTTTTATCGACCCATCTGCGAGCCTTCCACCTGGTGACGCGTTACCGCGGCAGACTTGGAAATCACTAAATAGACTACGAACCCAAGTCGGCCGTAGCACAGGTTAATACAGATGGGACACTCCGCAAAACCATTTAAATAAAAAGCGCTCTTGCTACGACACAACAAAGTGCAATTCAGGTCGCACAACGCTTATTACCTACAGTTATATTGAACTACAAGTTCTATCGCGTAACTCTTATACCTTCTAACCTACTGAATCAACACCGCGGACGGGGCCCGCCGTGTACTTGTAGCTTCATAACTAAAACTGCGGCGTGTCCCATGGCCGTAGCAAAGAGAATCTCAACAGATGGGGGTTTATGAACGACTCGGACTTGAAGTGTATATGCAGCGTCCCTCCCTCCGCAGACAAAGGCCCATTTTCCATCTTGCGTCGCATGTCACCTGCACACATGAGGATCTTATGACTGCGTCAGTGAACGGAGTTCGAGTCGCAGAATTTTGCTCTAAACATAATATTCGAATTTTTCACAACCGGATGTTTTTTTTTTGTGATGGGACTTCAGGACATGTGGAATGATACCATCAAACACCAAGTGCTAGATTTTGAAGTGAACTAAAACTGCACCAACAGTGAACAAAATTGAACCATCAAATTCAGGTCCGTGACGCTGAATCGGGTGTCCTCGGCTCCAGTCGCGGTGTCGCTAAATCGGATATACTCGGCTCCAGTCGGAAGTGTTCACTTTTACCGTGTGATCATATAGATGAGTTCGGTTGTTCCTATACAACTACTCTGAGAAGAAAGGCCGTAACACATTCAGAGGTCCAGTCTATTTTAAAGTCAGTTAGAGTCAAAAATATCCTATGAATATGCCTGTCCAGTATGGAGCCGATCTGCACACGCTAAGCACGCATATTCACCAGCGGAGAAACAAAGTGCCATTACAATTTGTTCGCAAGACTTGAAGAGATGCCTCCTATCTGGTGGATGTTAGGCGACGGAGTAATTGTTTCTGGTGTGTATTTTCTATTTGAAATTTTCGCAGAAGTTAAGAAGGAATGTGGTCTATGATTCTCCATTCAAATGTATTCCCCGTTTTCTTGCTGAATAATGCCTCAAGAGCAATCATTTCTTTTTCATAAAATCAAATTCTGCTGTAAACACGTCCCTGTCATTTCCTTTTTTTTCAGGAACTAATTAGTTAAAATGGGGCATTTTTTTTAATTTTTAGAGGGTCATATTTTATTTTTAGAGGGTCGTAAAATGACAAAAAATGCGCCATTTTTACCGCCGTGATTAGAGGACTAACAGACAAATTCTAAAAGTTTTTAACATAAAAGAAAACGATAGGAACCTAGACAAACTCTTTCTCAAAATTTTAATGAAAAAAATAATTGAATCGGCTCAGTTTTCTAGGAGAAAAATTGGGAATACGAAACGTCGATCTCGTAAAAATGTTTGTGATATAATCGGTTTGAGTTGCAGCTGTCCCTATCGCACTCTCTTATCACTGTTCGGGCGCCGCGCGACGGCAATAGTTTCTTCAAATACCTATGTTTCTAATTCCTCTCAGGCCACGTACCGTCTTAGTGTCTAAACACACTATGCCGAAGTTACGCGACCGAAGTTCCGCGGCTGATGTTACGTTCCGACGTGTTCGTCTGATATGACACACCATAAGTGACGAACTAACGCGGCAGAAATTCAGTTGCGGAACTTCAGTGTCTTGAACGCCCCCTCCCCACTGACCCCGCCCCGGATCATCTTCGGCAATCGAACCGATCTTCGGTCGCGTATAATGTGTGCTCTACAGAATACGTTGCAGCCGAATTGCCGCTGAACTTACGCCCGACCGAAGTTCGGCTGTACGCTAGAACGCAACGTAATTTCGGCATAGTGTGTCGTCAGTAATTCAAATAGCATTGCAGGCGTAATCATGCCGAACTTCGGTCGCGTAACTTCGGCATAGTGTGTTTAGACACTTAAGGGGGGAGTGATACGTAGGTTCGAATATCGTTTTTGCGAAGGTCGCCATTTTGAAAAAAATTGCGAGTGGTACGCCAGTTCGAAAACTCATTAAATCGAAAACCGCAATATCGAATGACGCTATCACGAAGGTCGCCATTTTGAAAAAAATTGCGAGTGGTACGCCACTTCGAAAACTCATTAAATCGAAAACCGCAATATCGAATGACGCTATCACGAATGTCGCCATTTTGAAAAAAATTGCGAGTGGTACGCCAGTTCGAAAACTCATTAAATCGAAAACCGCAATCACGAAGGTCGCCATTTTGAAAAAAATTGCGAGTGGTACGCCAGTTCGAAAACTCATTAAATCGAAAACCGCAATATTGAATGACGCTATCACGAAGGTCGCCATTTCGAAAAAAATTGCGAGTGGTACGCCAGTTCGAAAACTCATTAAATCGAAAACCGCAATATCGAATGACGCTATCACGAAGGTCGCCATTTCGAAAAATTTTGCGAGCATTACGCCATTTCGAAAGTCATGGTATCGAAGTCCGATGTTGAGTTAATTTGTCTGGGAATCGAACTCACGACCCCAATGAGACGAGACACAGAGAGCATGGTCTTTTGATTTGTTTTGGAAAAAAAAAAACAGAAAAAGAAAGACAAATCAACTCAACATCAGACTTCGATACCATGACTTTCGAACTGGCATAATGCTCTTAAAATTTTTCGAAATGGCGACCGTCGCGATAACGTCATTCGATATAGCGGTTTTCGATATAATGAGTTTTCGAACTGGCGAACCACTCGCAAAATTTTTCGAAATGGCGACCTTCGCAAAAACGTCATTCAAACATACATATCACTCCCCTTAAGGAACCTATCCAAAGTTGATGACGAGATACTTTGGGTGAGTACTGTGGATGATTGAAGATCCGTCAGTTGTTTGTTAAGATACTCACTCAAAATATTTATTACATTCAGTGCACAGGTATCCGTAGGGCGTTCGCTTGTCCAACATAGAGGATTTCCGTCGAGGTTTAGAACCGGGGTTTAAATCTTCTCCAGTTCTGTGGCGAGTCTGCAAGTAGAATAAGCTATTAAGGAGAATAGACATAGTAAAGAATAGACCAGGAGTCACCAAATGGCGGACCGCGGTCCGTATATTTTGTGCGGACTTTAAAGTACCTAAACAGTAAAATTTAAAATAACTCCGTACCAGGACCGGCGGCCGACCTATTTTATGCGGACCTGAAGTTAACTAAATCTAAAATATTAAAATATTGTTTTTTTATTTTACTTCTAGGTAAACTTTTAGGATCATCATCTTTTCTTTTTCTGTTCTCCACAACCCAGTTACTGGGTTCAAGTAATTGAATTCACCAACCTTTTTCTTCTTACCAGGTAAAACTAAATTCTTCATAGCATGTCCATTTCGCAAATGTGTTAACATATCATTTACATTATAGGCCGTATAGACACAGAACTGACATACGTGTCTATGGTAATGTGCCTCTCTATGGTCATGGTATGTTGTTATGGCAATGTAGACTAGGCATATGTCGCATTGGAGGTGGTCTGATTTCTAGAAAAGAAAAAAAATTGTTTATTTCACATAAACCCACATGGGCATTTTGAAATGTCAGAATGGAGAATATGGAGAATAGCTAGCACGAAACTCCATCTTTAAACTGAAACATGATTAGTCGAAATTTTCGACAGAAAAAGATTCCAAAGTAGCATTTTTTCTGTCTATTTTCTTTTTTATATAACAATTTACTGATGGTTAAAATTATGAAGTAGTCATTAACTATTAGGTGTAGCACTGCTTAATACAGGGTGTAAGGGACAGCCCTCCGCAAACTGATAGGGTGAATTCAGTATGTCATACTAAGATGACCGGTACATGAAATTTTTTCAGGAACGTTAAGGGAATCCAATAAACCTGATTTGTTTATGCTTTTGTGCACAAATCGGAGCGTCTATTACTGTACTGGTTCGGAGGGGTAGGTAATAAGTATGCGGTGAGTTCAATGAACTCTGTAGCTAGACAGAAAGTGAACAGCTGATTTCACGCGTTGTTGGTTAGAGTATTTCAACATCGATTGCTGGTTTTTTTTTGCTGTTTTTTTTTACATAAATGGAGTGCTGCGAACACACAATGCAATTTTACATTGAAATAATGAAAATGTAACTGAAAATTTTTTTGAAAAAATGAAAATTTTCCTGAGAAAATTTCCGGTGGAATATAATTCAAAATGAGGAGCTGAGTGCACCCTGTTAGTTTGCGGAGGGCTGTCCCTTACACCCTGTATTGTAGCTGTAACTAGGTTCTATGTGTAGTAGGAAGTTAATTTTAACATGTTGGTATAATGTGGTTGTATTCAACTCACCTCTACATGGAAAGAAGAATCATGCCCATCCAATTCCTCTTGGCTTACAAACCCTTCTATACAGCTATCACATTTATATTCTGCATCCACGAAATGCACTGCCATTTTTTTATCATTCCTTATTTCTTCCATCTCACTATCATTTACCAAAACAGTAGAAAAATAACTTTTCTTTTTCCCATTCTTAATTTTCTTTCTCTTCTTTTTCAACTTGTACAATAAATCCTCTTTGTAGTCTGTGGTATCTTTTGAGTTTGACAATTCCTCTTTACAGTCTATGGTCGGAATTACTACTTCAGCCTCGTTGTCAGAAACCCAGTTGCTGTTGAGTTCTGATAGAGGTATGTCCTCCTCACTTTCACTTTTTATGTCTGTAGTTAAGCCGCAGTCTATGAAATTGTCTGTTGAAGTAGCGTTTGATTCTGAGATTACTTTTTGGTACGTAGTCCTGTGGTGGGTACGTAGGCGGGATAGACTGGTAGTTTGAACCTGGAATACAAGAAAAATAAGTTACTAATTTCAATATAGAATGAAAATTACATCTCTTTTGACTGGTGTTCATGCCCTGGGCCTATCCAAATTTGATAAAATCATCAAGAACCTATGAAGCATCAGAGCATGGTCTGTGAGGGATTTTATTGCATAGGAAATACGAAAGCCCTATAAATGTCTGTGTGCAGGACAAGCCAATGCTATCATCATCTGCCTAGCCTTTTTCCAACTATATTGAGGATGGCTTCCAGACTAACCGGATGCAGCTGAATACCAGTATTTGCTCGCCTTGGAAAGCATGTTAGCCATTGGTCCCGGCTCTCATTCATGGATGTTTCACAGTTGTTACAGGACATCAGAAGGCCGAAAGTCTGACAACTAGTCTTACACACAGTTACTGTGTTGTGGAGGTCAGATAGGCAGTCACTCCATGTAAAATAGTGGTATTCAGCTACATCCGGTTAGACTGGAAGCAAATTTTTGTGCATTAACTTACTATCTTAATAAACAGGGTGGAATCTTTCAGCGGGGCAGTAAGGGGAAGTACCTTATCCGTTGCAGCTACGGAATTTTGATCCCCATTCACAGATTTAAAAAAAAAAATTACAGTTAGCAAGAAAATAGCCATTTCACACAAAAACATTTTTTGATGCCAATCAATCCTGTTTCTAATACTGATCAAAAACTTCTTTGGGACCAACCATCGTTGGAATACTCAAAAAGTCACAAATTGCAAAAAACTTTTCCCGTACATTTTGTATGAAAATTTTACGCAAAAGCTTTTTTAGTGACGGTTGAGATCTTTTGTTTTTTGTGGGGCTGTACCTGAAAACACGTTTACAAAAAGCAATACGATAGTGTTAAAGAACTTAAAGACTCACTAACCACAATTTTCTATGGAATTCATACAAATAAATTGTCAGCAGCCAATAGGTTGGTACAGAAACGAATCAATTTATGTATTCGTCAAAATGGCGGTCACTTCGAGCAATTGATATCGTAGGGCAAGAAACAGCAAGATTTTAAATAAGAATAACATCATGAAGTTATGTTAGTTAATAATAAAAATAGAAAATTAATACGCCTTCTTTTTGATGTGTAAAATTCGACGTGATCATTTGTCTTTTATTTATTTTTTTATATTTCAGTTACCTACACAAATTCTTTACAAAATGTAAGGGAAAAGTTTTTTGCAATTTGTGACTTTTTGAGTACTCCAACGATGGTTGGTCCCATAAAAGTTTTTGATCAGTATTAGAAACAGGATCGACTGGCATCAAAAAATGTTTTCGTGTAAAATGGCTATTTTCTTGCTAACTGTATTTTTTTTTTTGAAAATCTGTGAATGGGGATCAAAATTCCATAAAAAAAATTATGGATAGTCTCCTAAGACCATTTTCGTGTAGCTGCAATTCAATTCAATTCAATTCAATTCAAATTCTTTATTGCAATCCATAATGTACATATACAGGTGTTAAAATACATTAGAAGAAACAATTATGGACCCTGTCGGGCACAGCAAAATTATAAAAATACGTAGGAGAGAGGAAGAGCGCTTTTATCAACTTTCCATAACACTAAAACAATTAAAATAGGTAGGCTTTTTTCGTCGTATTCGTATCTTTAATTTATATAGAAATTAATTATTATTTATAATTTGTAATATTATTATATTCCAGTTATATTAATTTTATTTAATGGGTGCATTTTTATTATTTAAACCGTTTAATTCCGTAAGACTAAAGTAAATTGGAAATTAGTAGATTATTTTATTATATTTATATCGTTGCTTTTTATTATAATAAATTATTTATTATTGTTATATTTAGTATATATCTCTCAATTATTTATTTTATGTATTTATAATTTGTAACATTATTGTATTTCAGTTTTATTGGGTGCATATTTATTATTTTAAAATGTCATATATTTACTAAATAATTTATTGTTTATTTAATAAACAATATTAATGAAAAGACAAAACCAGGTAAAAAGGAGGTATTCCTCCAGTCAAATTAGTCAAATTATTAGTCAAAAAATACTTAAATTTTATCATTTAAAAATTCGTCTAATGAGTAGTAGCTTTTATTAATTAAAAATTGTTTTACTTTGCTTAAAAATAAATTTGTTTTTTCTATTTGTTTTAAGTTCTCTGGTAATTTATTGTAAATTTTAATTGACATTGAATAAGGACTAGAAGAGTGCATTTTAAGATGGGACCGAGGTAAATTTAATCTGTTCTTATGACGGAACGAATAGCTTGTTTGTGTATCTCCTCGAGTTTTGTATGTATCAGGATGTTTGCGCACCAATTTATACAATTCCAAAATATAAATACCAATCAACGTGAGGATTTTATGTTCTTTAAAATATGGTTTGCAACTGTCGGTTTGTTGTATGTTCGTTATTATTCTTATTAGACGTTTTTGTAGGATAAATACGGAAGAAGCGTCCGTGCTATTTCCCCATAGAATGATACCATAAGTGAACCAAGCATGGGCATATGCATAATATGTGACTATTGCGGTTTGTAGATTGGTAGTCTTTTTAATCTCCCGGAGGGCATATGAAAACTTTGAAATTTTTGAATTCAATTTAAGCACGTGCGATTTCCAATTAATATTAGTATCTATAGTCAAACCTAAGAGGGTGAATTCATTAACTGTTTCTAATTTAATTTGATTAATTGTAAAATTTATATTTATCTGATTTTTTTGGCGTGGATGGAATGTTATTAATTTGGTTTTTGTAAAATTTATTTCGAGATTATGATCTTTCATCCAATTAATTATATTATTAAAAATGTTACTTAATTTTTCATTTAGATTTATATTTGTTTGACATGAGGTGAGGATTGAAATATCGTCCGCAAATAAGACACAAGGCTCTTCTATGGTTTTGGGAAGGTCGTTTATGTAGATCAGGAATAAGAGACATCCTATAACGCTTCCCTGGGGAATTGAAGCTTGTATTGGTCTGACATCTGATCGTATGAGCTGTGCTTCTTTTGTTTTTTTATTATAGAATTCTACCTCAACCAATTGCTCTCTACTGTCCAGATATGACGCAAACCAGTCGTGGGCTTTTCCACGTATTCCTATACCGTATAATTTATTTAACAGGATTTGAAATTGCACTTTGTCGTAAGCTTTCGTCATGTCAAGTAATATTCCTATTGCGTATTGTTTATTATTAATTATGTTTAAAGCTGCTTGAATATACTTATATACTGCTAACGTTGTTGATCTATTTTTGCGAAACCCGTTTTGGCAGTCATTAAATATCTTAAATTTTTCACAAAAAGAATATACGCGATCGCACATTGCTTTTTCAAAGACTTTGGACGCAGTAGGAAGAAGGGCTTGGTCTATAATTATTAGGGTCTGTTTTTGCATTCTTTTTGTGGATTGGTTTTATTAAAGCCTTTTTTAATTTATCTGGAAACTTACCTTCCTCAAATGATTGATTAATCAGTCTAAAAAATGGTTCATCGGCGCACTGTCTAAAAAGAATTGGTGGGAGTTCATCTATTCCGTGGCTACTTTTATTTTTTAGATTTTTTAAGATGTTATTAACTTCGTATCCATCAACTGGGCTAAGGAACATCGTGTTTTGAGTGGGGTTAATCACCGATGTTTTCGTTACTGCGAAACCAGGTGTTTGGGAAGTGCTTTCCCCAATGGATGCGAAGAAATCATTGAAGATATTAGCCACGTGTTTTGGGTCACTTACCAGGTTTTTTGTTTGTAGTGTTATATTCTGTTTATCTCGTTTTATTGCCTTGTTTGTTCGTTCTTTTACAATATTCCACATAGTTTTGACTTTGTTTGTCGATTTATTCATTTTATTTATATAGTGTAATTTTCTTGCTATTGTTACTGATTTTTTAAGGATTTTTTCATATTTTTTGTAGTATTTCGTAAATGTAATATTTTTAATTTTTAGGGATAGTATTTTTAATAGCCTTTTATTTTTACAGGATTGTTTTATACCAACGGTTAGCCAAGGATTTTGATGTCTCGTTCTTAATTTAATTTTACGTGTAGGGATACATTCATTTAAGATATTTGTTAATGTGTCATGAAACGACTGATAGTTTTCGTTCAAATTTTTATTCGGTTGTATTATATTATTCCAGTTTTGTGTGTTTAGTTTAGATTTGAATTTTTGTATGTTACTTTTGGTAAATAATCTTTTCTTGGTAAACCATTCGGGATCACTAGTTTCTTCTTTAAATGTCATATGCATTATTATCCCACAGTGGTCGGAAAAACCTAATTCATCTACGGTTATGTACATTTTGTTGTCATTAAAGTTTGTAAAAATCAGATCAAGACATGTTGACGTGGTCTGTGAGATACGCGTAGGTTCCCTTATGTGTTGTTCAAATTTATACTCTAGCATGAGATTTATAAATTGGTTAGTTTTTGTGTTATTTTCCAAAATATTTATGTTGAAATCGCCTCCGATTACGACAATTTGTTATACTTGTTATTTATTATTTTCATTATTTGTTTTAATTGGCTAAGAAAAATTTCTTCCTCTCTTCTATTCCAGTACATAATGATAATTAAAAGGTTTTGTTCTGGTAGCGTACATGCACATACTTCTATACAATATTCAATGGTTAGATCTCTAATGTCACAACATTCTATACATATAATATCGTCCTTTAACATGATGCAGACACCACCACCACTTCGTGAGCGGCGACTAAACGATGCTGCAGTTTTGTATCCACTCAATTGCAAGGTTTCTAATTTAGCTTTGGTGAGCCAGGTCTCACACATGCATATCGCTTTAAAGGCGGGATTATCGACGATGAAAGCTTCTAGAAGGTGTTGCTTATTACAAATGCTTTGGATATTTTGGAACAAAATTTTAAATTGTAAATTGTTTTTTTTAGATTGTTGGTCTGGGGTTTCGAAATGAATGGGTATGATTGTCGCTAACTTTATCTATGTAGTGTTGAGTTTGGTTTTGTTCGCTTTGCGTTGGTGTATTGTTAATGTGTAAATTCTGCTTTTGTATCTCTGTTCGTTTACCCTCTATGAACAACTGGTTATTTCTTATTATTGCATACAATCCTTTTTTCCTAGCTTTTAGCATCTCTTCATGCATTTCTTTTCTTTGTGATCTTGAATTTTCATCTAAAAATTCAGATATATACAATCTGGTTCCTTGTAGACAATGTTTATTTTCTATAATATATTTGGCCATTCTTTTGCTAATCAATTCGATAACTAGAGTTCGATTTTTATTGTGTTTTCTACCCAGTCGATAAGTTTCCTCAATGTACCCTGTGAGGTCAATATCCATTTTTTCATACAGAAGATCAATTAGTCTATATTGTTGGTCATAATCTGGTTCCCCATAATATTCGGGAAAACCGTATAGTACTATTTTCCTGCGGTTGTTCTCAGTGCACTGCAAGCTTTTTTCCGATTTTAGTGTTGTTAAGTTTTTAATTTCAGTCTTTATTTTCTCGTTTTCTATGGTTAACATATCTATTTTCTTGCATAATGTTGCCATGTCTTCTTGTTGTTGCTTATTTACTTTGGATAATGTGTCTGTTTTACTCTCAAAGTCTTCCCTTACTTTGTTAATCGCCTTATTAATTTCAATCTGAATTGTGTTTTGTAAATCTACTATTATTGCTTTATTATTTTCTCGTAAACGGAGAATTATTATATCGTTCAGATTATTTAATGTAAGTTCCTCTTGTATTGCACTTATGGGTGGGTCTTTGTTTTCTGTGAATTGTGTATCACCCAATATGCTTAAACTTTGCGAGAAGGGTGAATTAGGGCTGGAGTTAGTAGCCCTTTTTCTAAAAGTAACATTGTTTTCCTCGGGAGGTGAATTAATTTCTTGCATTTCATTATTAGTAGGCGCACGTATAGGGGTGTTTACATTCCCAGTTTTTGGTATCTTACAACTGCAATCTTGGCAGATCCACGTTTTCTTTTGCGCTAGTGTCATTGTTTTGTTGAAACGTGTAGTAGTGATATTTGCACATTGTAAATCGTACCCCTTGTTACATAGTTTACAAGTAAGCTTTTCCTTGTTAGGTAGTTTCTGAAGACATCCTGCGCATTGTGGTTCCTTTTTAGACGGTTCCATTTTCACCTGTTCCTTTATAACTCTTGGTTATAGCGCCCTCTTTTGTGATAAGACGTAACTAACTGAGGAGGTCGATACTCATAAATGACAGCAGAGCTAGTTCATTAATTTGCTTAGTGGTTGCGTGCAATAATTATAGATGGCGTTTTCTTCAATTTATTTAACAAGATTGTGCATTTTTTTGATGTTTTGTTTAAAATCGTATGGTGCAAAATGGCTTTTTTTTCACTGAATTAAAGCTTATAATCCTACCTTGTGAAGGTTTGGGTGTTCTTGAAGTTGTTCGTACACCAAAATGTTTGTTGATTGTTTTGGTGAAATCCAAAACACTTTTCCGTTACACTGCACAATTTTGTTTTATTTCACTGAAGGCGGGTGGAAACTTGTAAACTTTATCGTGAATCTCTTCTACTTTACATTTACTACAACTTTAATTGATTTACTACACAAAATTTCAACTTATTCTATTTTTAGATAATTAAAAGTACACAGCTAATGTTTACTTTGCGCACGCCCTACCCTCAATCAATGGGTAAGGTACTTCCCCTTACTACCCCGCTGAAAGATTCCACCCTGTATATCATTCTTACATGAGTTCTCCCATCAGCAATACTTGTCAGCTCTCTCTGTGCGGCGCAGGCCTGTTTCCTGAACCGCGTGATTCTGCTCATGACAGCTCTACACTCCCAGCATATATACAAACTAGCAGTATCCTTATAGAATCCCTCCTGTAATGAGAACAGTAGTTTTAGAGGTAGCACAGATAGACTGATGCACAGAATTTAAAAGGGTGTAATGATTTGTGTAGAATTAAAGTTGGTAAACCCAAGGAGTATGTTACGGAGACAGTTTTTATTTTTACCAACTTTATTTTTACCTGTAGTGTAACAAAAATAAATCATATTTTTTTTTTACTACTTTTTATGGAATTTTGCTAGTGGAAGAGCTTATTTTCTTGTAGAAAAAATTAGAAATTACATAATTCAAATTTTATATCATCTTTTCTATTCAAATTTTATATCATTATTTTTACAAGGTCTGTTCTAAATCTAACCGAACTACTTAAATTTAAAAAATATATATATTTTCCTATTTACACAACTACAACACACTACACACTACTACATTACTGCATTTACTGCAACTAAATAACATTGACATAATTAATACCAAACAACTTTTAATAACTCATTATCTCGACATATCAATTATTTAAATTGTAATCATACCATTCGCCCCCACGAAGACCATCTCACTTAAACAAGTATTATTTAACAATTACCCTGTAAGCTTCAGAATCAAAGGATAGCAGCAAATATAAATTATTAACGCCGTCAGGTAGTCTGCACAGTTGAAACAACTTTCTATCTCGACTTAAACACGTACAACACAGCTTCTTTAACTCTACTTCTGGGCAGTCCTCCATTTTAGCCAAACTTCTTCGTCGTATAATACAATAAAGTAATTGAAAAATTAGACTAAACTGTTTGCTAAATAAAATCTTTGCACAGTGCACCATAGACTACTATTATATATACTCAGTACTCGCTTTTTCGTAAAAAAGAACACTGCACGGTGCACCACTGCACTGTTTGACAATTTTGACATAATAATAATCACAGTTCACAGATTATCTGTCTATGGTATGACTCTATTCTATGATCTATGAAAGCACAGACGTAAAAGTGCCAGTTATTGAGTGTGGCTACTACTAGTGTAAAATTACCATTTAGAGTCTATCAAGCGAGTCATGTCCCATGAAAAAGGCGGCAAATTCAAAAATCTTACAGGTGTCAACACTGATATAGTACGCTGAAAACATGTTTGATGAATTTTTGTAGATAAAAAATTTCTTTGGGATAAATTAAAAAAGTGCATTTCGAAGTCGGTATTTATCAGTCACAATTAGACCTAAAATCAGAATCTAGAAATTCAATGTCTTCATAAGAGAAATCACTGTCAGTATCATCACGCACAAAAATTATGAAGGGTTCCAACTCCGTTTCGGTTATCCTGTCCCTACTTTACATTTGTTTTCTGCATTAATAGATAATTGAGCTAAAAGTATCAAAATGCTGACATATACGTTCATATCAAATTTCTTACAATCCGTTTGACAGATAATAGTATTGCCATTATAAGAAATCAGCTAAATGGTCGTGGCCACGACTCGCTTGACAGACTCTAGTAACCAAGGTCCATGAAGACCGCAGGAATCCGCTGGTCCATGCGAGATAAGATAAGATAAGATAAGATAAGATTTTTATTTGTCCAAAACATGAGTATACACACATGGCATGCAAGATGTTAAAAAAAATATATATATATCTGTCATGTTTTGCCTCATCGGCGTACAAATATAAGTAGGTAAGTTATTTATTACATATGTACATACATCAAATAATTATTAATCATTAATCCATTATTCAAAAATTAACACTTCAAATTACAATTTAAAAATTAAAATGTCCTACAAAACAGTGTCATCAACTCCATATAAGAGATGTACAGAACCCACAGGACAGTACACTATTACTCCTTAGTGAAGGACAGAATCGGTCGAAGAGGTGGTGCTTGGGAGAGGTCTATGTCAGTAATAAATAATTCGCAATTTCTTAAATCCCGGGACTTAATTATCATGTTTATGATTCCGGGATTTTAGAGGAACCACTCTACGTTACTCTCTATGTTACTTCCTTCCTCGAAGTTAAGGTATATATAGGTACTCTATATATTCCGACCTCTGATTGTAACCTTTATTAAAGTATGCGTTGTCGTTGTCTTATGGGGGCACTTCAGCTCACCTCACTGCGCCGCGGCGCAGTAAGTACCCCACCACTCACACCCTCTGACACAATATGAAATCATTACCGCGCGTTTAACAGTCCCGTAAATGTGGGAAAATATTGGTTTGGCAACATATCAATATCTGTCAAAGTGGTACTCTGAGAACTCATTCAATAATCGATTTGAAACGGAATCTTGGAACTGTTCATTTTTCTAACATTTGTCTATGGAATGATTACTGAAATAATTTACCCATAAAATCGGGAAGATTTTTGCGGGCGCTAATCAATAATATAATTTAAAAATTGGTTAAATACAAAATGCACTGTAGTTTTGAAATTTTTCTATAATATTACCCATTTGTTTGAATGGAAAGCAACAACATTTTTATACGGACAAAAGTAATATGAATCAAGTAGATGTTCGAAATGAGAAATTGAAAACCTCCGTTAGTGTGCGTCCACAGTGAACGCGCGGTGACTAGGGGCTAAGGCGGGCGCGATGGCGGCCAATGGCGGTTGGCGGCGGCGTTCGGTGGCCACAGTGACGAGCGAGCTGTTGAAGCGTTTATGACGTATTTCAGGTGTTGCAAACTTGCAAAGGCAAACCATGGACAAGGATTTGGCACTTTTACTAAATACTATTTAGTAAAAGTGCCAAATCCTATTTAGTAAATAGCCCGTATCAACGTTTGACTACATCATAATGCCGGGGCTATACTTTACGGACATCACCGTTGATCATCGCGTTGAAGTGCGATAAGGCGATAACCGTAGGTGTAGCCACCACTACGCGATAATTTGACAACGGCATTCACATTGCCGATGGACGAGGGGTGTGAATTCAATTCAATAAGCATTGACGATGACCGTTCAACTGTGGCCACTCAATTCATCGCGTTGAACAACGGAACAATGACCGCGACGTCCCGGTATCATATCATCATTGTGTGAAATGTCCAAGGAAATTTATTTTATATTTTATATCACCTAAAATGACCAGAGAATATACAAACTTATAAAAAAGACTTATAAACTTACAACAATACAAAATGTTATTGAAATACATGTTATGGGAATAATTAAGCTATACCTGTCCGCTAAGTTCCATATAATAATTAAACAATTATCTCATATACCTTGAAACTTCGTCGCTGACTGGCGATATGACACGATGTGCGCTCGGACACGTTAATGAGTTGACTAATACATTTATTTATTCATTCCAAATTGCACGATCTGCTCAGAAATTGGGTTTTGATTTGTTATCAAAGTATTTATTCAAATAGGTTATAATCCGTTTGTAAAACTGAAGGAGGGTACTCAACCTGCCCAGACAGTTGTCCGAGGCTCCTTGCCAAGGATGAGCCGAATTGATGAGGAGGGCTTCACAAAAGTGGAAAAGAAGAAGAAGAAGCCCAGCTCTCGTAACCTGTGTGGTACTGCACCGAGTAGACTCAACATGTTGCTGCGCCCTGCTGTGCTGACGACGCAGTTGTACATTTCACGTCTGCATCACTCCACGGCAGTTGAGGAGGCCGTGCAGTATGTGAAAGTGAAGACAAACTGGACTCTGAGGGTTGGAAGATTGGAGTCCCGCCACGACGTCAACTATAAACCCGTGCGCGTAAACATGGCACCTGGCTCGAAAACAAAATTGTGTCTAAACACTATGTTTTGTCACGTCTAAAGCATCGTAAAGTAATATGTTATGAGAAACTACTCAGCGCAAATTAAATGTTGATATTCAAAAAACTAAAATAAAACTCAAAATTTTTATGCATTCAGTTCTATAAACGTAATTCACTCGATCCAGGTGCCATGTTAACGCGCACGGGCTATATAAGTCATTCGTGGTGCGTGGTGTGGTACACAACATCTGCAAACCTGCTTCAAAGAGGACTTTTGGCCGAAAGGTGTCGTATTTCGACGTTTCCGATTACGGTGACGCGACTATAATATCTATACTATAGTATCTATTTTTAAGCACTGATTTAACCGTAGACAGAGAATTCACTGTCTTCGGCTTTAACAGAAAAATATGCACCAGATCTATTACTACCGAAAGCACTAAGTTGGCAACACTGCCCAGCCGCGCATTAGCTCGCTTGCTCACTAGGCCCGCAGTATGGCCATAACGCGCGGATAGGAACGTTTGAAAACTACGCGCGCTATCTCGCTCGAGCCCGTCGCGCTAGGCCTTAGAGCATAGGCGCCCGCCTTAGTCACTGCACTATGGACACAAGCGGCGGTTTCATATGTTTGATATTTCGCGCCCGCCGTCGCGCCCGCGCTAGGCCAGCAGTATGGACGCACACTTAGGATTCAATTTCACCCTGTATATTCTGTGTTGGAAATTGGAAACATAACAATTTTGTCTCTGGTAAATAATGGCCTATGGCTACCGTATTTGATAATTTATTGTTTCTATTGTGTATTTAATCGTAAATAAACACAAAATAATGTACTTCTCCTAACAAGCAACGACAAAATTAAGCGATACATTAATGAAGGACGCACATATTGCAAAAAACTTATATTGCTTATAACAAAAATGAATATAAATGTCAATGTTTATGAGGTGCCTGTTGTTAGTGCTGTTATTATGCACCAGCCGGGACCCCAAGAGCTTCAAAACCATGTCCAACAGCAACAACCTCAACCGCAGGTGAACACACACCAGCAGGAGCCCGAGCCAACGCTACCATCATTGCTGGCTGAGCGAAAACCCAAAATCGAAAAATTGGAAAAGAAGAAAAAAGAGGCGATTGAGGGCCAAGCCCGAGAAATTATATTTAAGGTAATAAAGTTCTTTGAGAGCGAAAAACAGAATAGAGGCTACGCGTACCCAGTAGAAAACGTTGTTAAAAGAGCGTGCGCGGCCACAGGGTTGTCAGAAAGCACGATAAAACGTATAAAGAGGGACGGTTTGCGCGCGGAGGCAACTCAAACAAAAATCGCTGGTCCAAAGAAAAAACGCGTAAGAAAAACTAAGGTACAGCTTGATTATTTCCAGTTATGTGCTCTAAGAGGCATCGTAAACAGTTACTCAGTCAGAAAAGAGGTTCCTACGCTGGGTAAAATTTTAGCCGCAGCTAAACACGAACTTAATTACCGTGGAGGAAAAGAATCTCTAAGATTAATATTGTTGAACAAACTCGGTATTAAGTTTAAGAAATGTGAGAAAAAGAATAAGAAGCCAAAAGAAGAACCAGAACAACCGCCAATGCCTCCTCCTCAGCCACAGCCGCAGCTTCAGAATATTATGCAGCATCAGCAGATGCACCAAGTGATGAAGCCGACGATGAATGACAACCAGTGTGTGTATACTACGATGATGCCGCAGCACGTACCGCCAGTGTCCTACTGAACTTCATTAGAAACTGTTCAATCAGTGTTATATTTATGTTGGAACGAGACTAGGTTTTGTGGATCATTTTGCAGTAAATACAGTGTTAGGAAATCATTTTAAATTTATTATTTTCTAAGAATATTGCATTGAATTCATGCTTTTCATCTTATCTTTTAGGGTCAGTGCTTTGATACGCTAACCATGTTGTATGTTATGGGGGTTTGGCTTCCGCACTAACACTCGTATTTATAGTCAAGTAAAAGTAATTACTTCAGTACAAGTAATTGGTCAAGTAATGATTTTTGGTGATATTTTAGTAATTGCTTGAAGTTAGAACTGTCAAAGCTTAGAATTCTTAGCCAAGTAATAGTCACTATTTTCTTTACATAAGAATTTTACCCTCAAGTAATGACTTCATTAAGAAATTACTATTAGCAAGTAATTACTTGATTATAAATATGAGCCTTAGCCCTTCAAGTGGACCATTGTGCGTTACGCTAACCATATATTTGGGATTATTTTTCTTTGCTATCTTGTGATAATTTTCGTCACAATTATGGAAGAAGATCTTGTTGTTTGACTAAATATTATGATACAATTGGTGACGGTTATCGATGAACTATCAATTGTTTTAAAAATTGTTTTCTGTTATTTTTAAAGTCAAAATGCATCTATACGAAAGTGCCTCTGAACAGTTAAAAAGTGATGATTACATTTCAAATACATCTTTGTCTTAAAACCTTGCATATACATTAAGAGAAACTGTAAAATGATCTGCTTAAGGCACCTTTCGCACTGTCGATTAACGAGAAGCAAGTAGAGCTAGCAACAAGCAGAGTGTGCGCCGGCAACAAGCGATTACTCACTGGTATGCGTACCAAACGTTAATCTATGAGTGAGTGCCTGCCAAGTGAGCGTCACTGAGTGAGTATTCTCTTAGATAGCTCTTTTTGCTGAGATAAACAAGTACTCACCAGCAGTTTAAACAGTCAGCAATCAACTATCTTAGATAGTGCAATCCACAAAGACGCGCCCCACTACTCCTCCTACCGTTGCACACATATACTTGATTGCACTATCTATAATATGTTATGTAGCTCTTTTACATAAACGCAACCTACAATATTTTTTACTTTTGTTGAGCAAGAAAATCGTTGATAGCTAGTCGCTTCCTAGTCGTTGGTGGGAGATGTTCCTTACTAATCCAGCTCCAACCATAAATATATCATGTACTATCGAGGAAACTTACATCTATACACCGTAAGGACTTTTCCTGCTTGCAGCGCTCGTCCACTATAGTAACACTTGCTAACAGATGTGGTCATCGTGTGCAAGGGATTTTGTTTTCAAATTGGTCAGATTCAGACTTCCTCGATAGTACATTATGATAGAAAAGAAAGTGTTTTGAGTTAAAAGCAAAGAGAATATTTATCAACCTACGTAGGTTTGTTGGTAAGTATAGGTTCCTAGACAAAATATTATACATTTAAAAAAGATATTGAATATTTTTTTTTATAAAAGATCAATTATTTAGAGCAGGAAATTACATAAAATTTGCTTTTGGTGAGCATTTTTAGCAATACTTTTATACACAGCACGAATTCGCCGCGTCGGCAGCGGCTAGAGACGGCATCGGCAGTATAAATAAAATTTGTGGCGCCGAAAGTGCAATAAGCACACAACTTTTATGCCAAATTGACCCCTTAGGCTGGCCACATACAGTCGGAATTCCGTTTCAAAATATCGATTCGGAATTTCGAAGGCAGCAAATCCATTCAAAATCTAGTTGGTTCTAAGTTCGAAATTTTCTCCTATTCGAAATTCCGCATGGTAGTCTGTGCGTGATTTTGTACAGAATTCAGACTATGTGGCCTTATTCTTATTCTTTACAAAATAGTTTTTAGCCATAGTGGTTTAATTTATTATACTTATAATCGGCGTCGCCTCCCCTGCTTCGCACGGTTTTTACGATTCATTACGACTTGACAAAACATCGAGATTTATTTATTAGGTATATCTACTTATGTCATTTTAATAATAGTGTTTTAGAGACAAACTCCGTTGCGTAGTCCAAGTCGTGTCTCCTGCGCGTACTTTTGTGAACATTACCCTATTTTATACATGAATGAACATTACACAAAAAACCTTACACATGAACATTTGTTTTCATACACAAGCTGTCTCCAAATGTTTTTAGTTAGACACATTTTTTGTAGATGACATTTTGTGTGCGGCAGTTTCATTTTCAAAATGAAACAAACCCTTCCCCTCTTCCCCCGCGCGGGGAATATTTTCCATTCAGCTCGGAAAACAAAAACATTGTGTTTGCATACACAAATGTGTATGGCCACGCCTCAGTTTCGATGTTTTTGTGTAATGTTTCGTAAAAACACGCGCAGGGGACGGCTTTATAGGAACAACGCGTTCACACCAGACCACCAGAATGTATAGATGTATAGATATTACACAACTGCAAATCAAAAATAATCATGGAAGCAAAATACCATCTTCCTAACCTTATCTCGAATCGGCGCAGCATGACGCATGTCTTCGTCTTCTATACAACTATCAGCCTTCTAAAGCGGCTTTCAGACTACGCTATAAATTATAATAGCATATAGCTCATAGCACAACAATATCGCGCACCATACATTGTCAATGTCAATAATATTACCTACAGTAGGTACAGTGTGAACGTGTCCATAACAATGTATGGTGCGCGATATTGTTGTGCTATGAGCTATAAACTATATGCTATTATATTATAGCGTAGTCGGAAAGCCGCTTAATTCTCGTTCGTGCCACTAGTCGGACGAACGGGAATACACCATACTTTCTAGGCATAATGTATCATCTTTCACAAAATCCATCCATCGTTTCTTTGGTCTTCCTCTGCTCTTAAGCAAGACACTAAAATATAAAACTGTTTCGTTGTTTGGTTTATATTCAAGAAACAGGGAAGTATTAATTGTTCATGTGAAGTTAAGTCTTCCCTAAACATGGTTTTTGCCGAGTGTTTTCTTACAATAAATAAAGTAAAATTAAATAACACCAACCAAATTAATTTTTGAAAATTCTCAGTTTCCTAAGTGTAAAATATGCAATAGCTTTCTACAAATCATAATACTTACTCCCATAATAAAAGAGTAAATAACTGTTAAAGTGGCCTGCACCAAAGAGTGGGGAGTTTTTTTAAACAATAAAGCGTCATGTTGATCACTGTAAATTAAATTATTGTTTTTAAATGGTATATTCTGCAGTTTTGTATAAACCAATTTGCAAGTTTTGGTTCAAACAAATTTTCTTTCATCTCTGCCCTCAAAGTTGGCAAATTATTTTTATTTTAGTTTATGCCAATGGCAAAAAAATATATTATGAGTCTTTGATTGTCAATTTGTAAAATATGTAAGATTTTAGTTTTTCATCTAAAATTAGGTTTTTGTCCTATCTTGTTAATTTGGTTGAAAGACACTGAGCGAGACACAATAGCGTTTAGAGTCCCGCAGTGTTTCAAAACTTACCTTAACTTTCTTAAATAAGAGGGTAGGTGTAAATTAAAATTGTAAAGAAAGTAATATGTAGGTATTTCAATATTTTTGTTGTAATATCAGTAATTTTTCTTAATAAAAAATTGTATAAATCAATTGGCTATTTGGGAAATGTCGAAATACAAATTCTGCCTATCTTAGAATTCAATGTTGAACCCCGCGTGCTAACCGAAAGCAACCGTAGTGCGAGTACGCGATCGTTTGTATGAATACGTCATATTCATATACAGTAGTACCCAACTGATACGGCTTACAGATGTACCTCCGCTGAAGATGAATTTTCAAAGCGCGGGAAATGCTATTGACCTATCGGCACGCTCCATGCACCGCGCTTCTTTTTCCTGTACCGCTATTGGTCGGCAACTGCCGCCATGTTAGCGCGCGGCGCGTGGCATGTTAGTCAGCCGCCATACTTGCGAGTGAGACGGAACTAACAGCTGCAGTGCATTATGAACCTTATAGTAGTAATCTAAGGTTGATTGTAAGCTAGTATAGATTATAATGGACCCGGGATCGCGCACTCGCACGACAATAGCTTTCGGTTAAGACGCGTTACAGTTTCATGCTAAGAAAAATTGGCGGTAGAATCTGTAGGGCGCCAATTAAGCTAAATAATACAATACTGCTACTTGCCATCACTTTCTAGTTTTACCTGCTAGAAAGAGATAGGTATAGTTTTAGTTAGGTTTAGTTGGTGAACATCAGAATCAGCGCATATGTTAATATTATGTACAGTACATTAATTCATTATATTAATGATTATAATTTCTAGTATTAAGATAATGTATCATAAGGCTGAGTATTACTTTATGTATTTTTAATCAAATAAAATGAAAATTAAGTTTTTCAGTGTCTTTTATTAATTACCAGAGCTAGTCCGGTTGTCGAGTCGATAATGCGTTTTGCGAATTTGATCCTTATTACAAACAGAAATTGGCAGGCGTCAGGAACGATAAGAGTGTAATGGTCGGATTGTACTTCACATGAGAAGTACTACCACCATATCTATTTCTGGCGCCGAGCAAGGGGGGTATCTATGGGTGCAGATAACACTTCTGCGTTGCCTCTGGTATTACAATGATGTCCATAGGTGGCAGTGACCACTTAGCTGACGTTCACACGGACGTAAAAATATCGCGGCGATTTTTTTCGCGCACTGGATTTTCAACGCTCTGTTTACCGCCGAGAGTTGAAAATCCAACAGTGTGTTTTTTCGACGCGCTATAATGCACTCAGTTGTTGTTAGGTTGGATTCACGAAGCTCGAGACTACCGAGAGTTGAAAATCCAATGCGCGATAAAATCCCGCCGCGATATTTTTACGTCAGTGCGTACGTCTGATTACAGTATGTGTACCTCAGGCGGTGACTACCACTTGTGACCACTTGCGCGCACACTACCTATATCAGAAGGGTCATGTACTTGTTGGTCACCCAATAACAAAACAAAAAAAACTTGAGAGGTGTCAAGGGACACCCGGATGGAACGAAGTTCCTTTCGATTAATTAGTGAAGGAATTGTAACAAAATTTTATTTTTATACTTATCATCATCATCATCATCATCATCACCACCACCATCATCATCATCATCATCATCATCACCATCATCATCACCATCACCATCATCATCATCATCATCGCGACACCACACTGTTCAATGCGAAATAGAAATGAAAATATCTGGCTTGCTTTCTATAAGAGAGAGAGAGAGAGACAGACAGAGAAACATGCGCACGCCGCACGGCTTACAATAGCTACCTATAGCAAAAAGTGTCGTGACAACTTTTCGTGAGACTTTTTTCCGTCTAGCCCCCTTTCACAACGCGCGATAAGGAACTTCGTTCCAAAAGTTTGGATGATACTGCTCTCTCAACTTGCTTCTTGGCGTACAGTACGACAACGTACAAAGGTTCGGAAAAACCGAAATATAGCGAATAAAATATGACTATCGACCAATAGAAATTGATTTATATTCCCAACTTAGAGTGACGCACTAATTCCATAACTCGCTTATTGGAGCAGTCACATTTAATTCGGCAGTTTGGTTTTTCTGAAAAACGATGGGACCATTGAACGTTGTTGCACTGTACCTACACCCAGTATGATTTATTTTTATTTTTCTACTAGCCGCGCCCCACGGTTTCTCCCGCGTAGACCGGCATGCCTGCTTGTGTGTCAGCTACCTCCATACCAAACTTTATCAAAATTGGTCTAGCCGTTTGAGCGTAAAGAAGTAACAAACATACGAACACATACAAACTTTCGCCTGTATAATATTACTAGCTGCGCCCCGCGGTTTCATCCGCGTAGACCGGGATAAAAGTAGCATATGTGTTAATCCAGGGCTTCAGCTACCTCCATACAAAATTTTATCAAAATTGGTCTAGCCGTTTGAGCGTGAAGAAGTAACAAACATACAAACTTTCGCCTTTATAATATTACTAGCTGCGCCCCGCGGTTTCACCCGCGTGGACCGGGATAAAAAGTAGCCTATATGTTGATCCAGGGTATAAGCTATCTACATACCAAATTTCATCCAAAACGGTCCAGCTGTTTGAGCGTGAAGAAGTAACAAACATACACACTTACAAACTTTCGCCTTTATAATACTAGTGTGATATAGTGTGGTACTCGTACTCCCACTAGCTCAGCATGCAGTTGATTTTGGAGTCGTAAATAGGTATATTTTTGCGTGTAGAGTGAGTGGCGTCCAAGGACTATGAAGACGTAAGGTCGGTCGTCCAGCGGCGAGACGGGCGGGCGACATTGTTACCATCATCGCGGGTAAAACCTGGATGAGGCTGGCACAAGAACAGAGGGCCCTATGGTCAGCAGTGGGCGAAGTTGGAGAGGATGATGATGTATAATTTTATTTTAACTGAAATAAAACACTTCATGTAATATCTTTGAGCATGTTTTATTAGAAAACAAATATAAATACTATTTACAATAAATACAATGTAGGTATTGGACATATTGTTATTTTATTACAATTTAACAAAATTATTTGTAAAAATAAAAGTACGTAGGTACACTCATTTGCAGTGTGAAAATAAAATAAAAACAATTATTTTGTAGAATTAAGTACTTAAACAACAGGTCCCAGAATTGAGGGCACAAGCACAACCGCTTGGTCAAAATGAAGTGTTGTATAAGGTGATTACAAAAATATATGTATATGTCGGAGACGGTCTAGTACGGATAGTAACGAGACGCAAGCGCGCCACGGGCGACATCGCGTGATCTATGATATACCCACACCTATAGCGCGCTTCTACAGAGTCGTGATGTTTTAAGCTCATGGTGAAGAGGACAGTCTAGTGTCTGATCGCATCGGGGTTACTACGCCACGGAACTGTATTCGATTCGTTGTGTTCAGTAGTTGTTAATTTTAATTTAGAGTGATTGTATTAGATTATGATTTTAATAATCACCGAGTGCACCCAGTTTGTTTTCATATCACGAAACCCATCTTCTGCCCACATGGTGTCTGAATCTATCTGAGTAAATCCTGACGTTCCGACATATACAACTGATATGGTTAAAAGTAATTCGAAGTGACAAATCGTAAAAAACACGGACACACGGCTACACATCAAGCTATACATTTCCAGTTTACACTGACCTCTCATTGTAAGGAAATCCTATACAATGCGAGACCAGCTTATACTGGAAATATATAGCTTGATCTGTAGCCGTGCGTACAATAAAATAAAACTATTTGTGCACTTGATGCAAAAAAGCTTTTAAATAACCCTCACCACCAAAACTCCTTGCAAGAACTAAATCTTCTGCGAAATCCTTCACATTTGTAAACTAAAAAGCTGGAAATAAAAAAAACTAAAAAACCCGACTGCGGTAAAAAAACGAAAAACTTCTAAAAAAGGAGGAGGTTCTCAATTCGGATGTTTGTATTTTTTTTTTTTTTTTATGTTTGTTCGCGCATAACTCCGTCGCTTGCCAACCGATTTGAAAAATTATTTTTTTGTTGAAAAGGGTATACTTCCCAAATGGTCCCATTTTTGTCAAAATCCAGTTCTGATGATGGGATCCTGGAGAAATCGAAGGAACTCTTCAAATATTATAGGCACACCTATAGCGATTTGGGTATTTTTTATAGTAGCTCGTGCATTTACTCTCGGAAAGCACCACCTGGTGAAGTGGAACTGATGATGAAGACCGCAGATGGCTACCGGAACTACTCAATGATAAATATTTCTCGGGTTGCGATTCGATTACTTTAATATGGTTGCTAAACAATTTCCGCTCGTCACACAATGCGTGTGGTGAGTGGTTGTTGAGGAGTTCTCCTGGTTCTTACCAGCAGAACTCCTCAACAATTAACGTCCCAGCATCGGGAAAAGCAATATTTTGTAACATGTGATGAGCAATTGACAGTAGACTATTGTAACTTATACAAATTATAAACAGACCCACTAAAAAGCGAGAAATAAAAACTTTTTAACAAAAAAAAAACCGACTTCCAAAAATCACTACAAAGTGAAAAATAACTTTGATTTCGGAAGTCGGTGGCAAAAAAAAAGAAAGTAAATAAAAAAACGAGACACCGACTTTCGAAATCAAAGTTATTTTTCACTTTGTAGTGATTTTTGGAAGTCGGTTTTTTTTTTGTTAAAAAGTTTTTATTTCTCGCTTTTATATTTTCAAACTCAAATGGGTCCCGCTACCGCCTGCTTCCAACTTTTATTTAATTTGAAATGCTTTTAGCTTTTCAGTTTTTTACCACAGTCGGGTTTTTTAGTTTTTTTTAATTAATCAGGTTGTATGTTGATCTGAATATGATTCGCGACCGTAACAAATCTGTATTTAAAGAATTATAATCAATAAAATCATCAATCAACTCTCTAATTTCGTATTACCCTATTGAAACTTTATTAGAGAAAGGTTTTCAGCAAAATGCAGCTGATTGTTGCCTATTCACGAAGAAAATAGGTGACAAGAAAATCTTGATAGCTCTGTACGTGTTGAATAGGCTTGTAGCCGCTACAGATAAAGATTTAGCAAACTAATTCCTTAAAGAATTAGAAGAATTATTCCAAAAAGTTGATAACAACCCTGAAATTGACAAATTCAATGGAAGAAGGAACCGATGTTAAGTCATTTGTGGATAGTTTTCCGTTGGCGAATGCGAGCTATAAACAATGTCTTGAAGAGCTCAAAGCACGATATGCTCGAGAAGCAGTGGCGTAACTACAGGGTGGCAAGTCGGCAAAATGCCACGGGCCCCCAGCCGGAAGGGGCCCCCGGTCAGAGGAGAATCCCAACAACCCAACATTTATTATTACACATTTAGTAAAAAAAAAATGGTTTTGTACTTAGTTGCATACACAACAAGTAAAAAAATGTATTAAAATTTCAATGTATTTCTAAAAAAAAAGTTGTAACCCAGCAGTTTTAGAAACAATGGTCAAAATCCAATAAAGGGGGATGCGATGTGGTAGCCCGCGAAATTCCATTCCAGCATCCGATGAATTTGCCACGGGCCCCGAACAGTGTAGTTACGCCACTGTCGAGAAGATTTATTAATACAAGTGTATGTGAGGGAATTATTAGCATTAATATTGAATAAAGAATCAAATAATGATCTAACCTCATTAAATGACAAACTCAATGCTCAACTGAGAGCTTTACATATATTAGGGGTGGCAACACAAATTCTCTGCATTTCTTCTACCAATGGTGGAGTCAGTGTTGCCAACTGATACCCTCAAAGCCTGGGACCAGAGAAAGTGGAGAGTGAACAGAGAATAACTACGGCTAAATCGACATTCGACACAGAGACAGGTAAGCCTCTCAAAACAACTGCAGGATGCTTTATGCTAAACACTGAACCAACTCGAAAAGAGCGAACTGATAAAAAAAGTATCTCGTGTGAAAAGGATCACTCAGTGCTATAAAATATCAAAAATGTCTATTGAAGAGAGACGAGAACGTTTAAAAAAGAAAAAAGCCTGTGTCTTGTGTCTAAAAGTTGGACATCATGCAAAAGTATGTAAATGTTTCATTAAATGCTGTGTGTGGACAAACACAACCTCCTGTTTTATGCACTGTGACTTCTGAAAAACAGTGAGTAACAAAAAACATATCAGTCACAAACAAGGGGTGACCAAAAGACATACTTACCCAAAATCTGAAAATAATGACTAAGCTGCAACTTTACAAAACTTCTCGCAGAATAATTTGAAGACATCAAAGGCAACGACTCTACTGCAAACTGCTGTGAAAATCCATTGTGGAGACAGATTAGAGTCTGGCAAACGAAAGCGTGACCTGGAGTTTTATTGTAAGTTTAATATGGCAACATTATTAAGCTGTCAAAGTCTGTGATTGCAATTTTCAGTTTGTATTGTAGTATGACTTTGTAATCTTGATCCTTGTTGGCTGATTTGATGATACCTTTTCTTATGTTTCTAGATAATCTGGAAGATATTCAAGGACTCTGCGAATTAAAAACATTGTTGAAACGTTAAGGAATTTGGAAAAAAAATCTTTAAGTAATAGAAACTCAGCTCAGCTCTTCTACACACTGGTTTTCTTACTCACATCCATGACATTTAAGGCTCCGTCACACCAAACGGAGCCATTAAACACAAAAAATAAATTATAATAAATTCTCAAGTATCAAAACATTTAACTAGAGGTATAGCTAGTAATACAGCTCAGCACCCTAATTGCGTAACACATTATCAATCGGAGTTGGTTTCATTTTGACAGTTCAACAACATTCATTGCATTATTTAAGTTGTCGGGCAGACAAATTTTTCGAACTTAAGAAGCAATGGATTAGCAATTTGTTTCAAAATGATTCAAACTCCGATCGATAATGTGTTACGCAATTAGGGTGCAGGTCGGGCTTTCGTTTGTCAGACTCTAGCAACAGTGCGATGTTTCTTTGACAGTGGCTCACAAAGGTCGTATAACAAGAAAGAGGGTAGCAGGGAAAGAAGAATTAAGTCATTCTTTGTTTGGAGGTGTCACTGTATCCTTTAAAGAGTACAATGTATATAATTTCACAGTACAAAGTACTGGGGGGCTAAAACGGCCACTTTGGCAGGATCATAATAGGATAATATATTATTATGAATAATATTTGAAATCGTAAAACGGTCACAAACTGACAATATATTATGAATTGTCAGTTTGTGTGACTGACAATTCATAATATATTGCCAGTTTGTGACCGTTTTACTATTTCAAATATTATTCATATTATCCTATTATGATACTGCCAAAGAGGCCGTTTTAGCCCCACTGATAATTCATTCAAATATGATATTTCAGCCTTATAGCAATCTTGTATGTGTAAAAATGTTCCCAAAGTGGATAATGACTCTCTCTGTTCATCAATTGCAATGAAAGATGGTGGTTTTATTTCGTCCTCAAATAACTGATTTCTAAGTAAAAAAGGTACCTTCGATCCTGTACAATAAATAATACGTGGGCAAGTCGCTCACAACTTACAATAACAAACGAGACAACGCAACCTTGTATTTTTTGGTTTGGAGGAATACAAAAAATCTTACTCTGATATGGAAAACAACATAATAGAATGTAAAAGTTTCACTAGTCTGTTCTACTATTCGGGAATAAATCGAAACGTAGGACTAGTGAGAACCAAAACTCCCATTAGTTCTACCGTAGAACTGTGGAATGGAACACGTAGAACAGGTGGGAATAAAGAATTAGTTCTACCGTAGAACTGTGGAATGGAACACGTAGAACAAGTGGGAATAAAGAATTAGTTCTACCGTAGAACTGTGGAATGGAACACGTAGAACAAGTGGGAATAAAGAATTAGTTCTACCGTAGAACTGTGGAATGGAACACGTAGAACAAGTGGGAATAAAGAATTAGTTCTACCGTAGAACTGTGGAATGGAACACGTAGAACAAGTGGGAATAAAGAATTAGTTCTACCGTAGAACTGTGGAATGGTACACATAGAACAGGTGAGAATAAAGACTCCCATTAGTTCTACTATTTTTGTGTCACCTAATATCGTAGGACTATTGAGAAAAAAAATCCCATTAGTTCTATGGTAGAAACCATAGAACTTTTTAGTAGAACAAGTGGGAACGAGCCCACGCAATGGGCGGGGCGAAAAATTTATTGAATTTGCCTTGGAACATAAATAATCAATCATGAACACATTTTTTAAGAAAATACTCGGTCGCAAATGGACATGGCAATCACCAAACGGGCAGTATAAGAACGAAATAGACTTTATCTTATCAAGTCAACCAAAGTCCTTTCAAAACCTAGAAATACTAAATATAAACTATCCATCCGACCACAGAATGACAGTTCGACCCTGTCACAAACCAAAACCTAAAAAAAGTAGAACAAACTACACTAATAAAAGTTGTAAAACTTTAGAAAACGAGAAAAAAATAAAACAATTTAATTATAAGCTCTACCATCATATTTTAGAACTAGAAGAAACAAAAAGCACACACCATATTCAAAACTGCTACGACCAAATACTCAATGCTATTAACAAAAGCTTACATCAAATAAGCACCAAAACCAACAACCACAAGAAAATACATGTCTAATATTTTTTTTATTATCTGACTGACGGACGGACTAAATAGATTTTTTTTTTTACCCAGGAAACATCCATATCATGTACAGTAGCCGGCGATAAATATTGCACATCGACCTTTGGAAAGAGACAATCGGCTAATTTCGGCTTCGTAGAGCGTTATCTCTGTCGCACACTACCTATGTGACGTTTTGTCAGTCGTTGCTCAAGTGCGATAGAGTGTTAGTTCAAAATATATATTTAGAGTTGTTAACACCCCCAAATTTAAATAATTTAAAGTGGTACTATGGCATCTTTAGGAAAAAGAGGGAAACCTTTACGAGGTCAGTCACGCGAGATTATCTACAATGTTTATAAATATTTTGTAACCGAAGCTGACAGATTTAAAAACAGCTGTAATTTTCCAAAATAATTAAATACGTAAACATAATGTGAACATGTTTTTTTATTTTATTTTACCCCAACCTAAAGCCATCACTTATTGAAAAATGGGTGTATTTTATACAAAGAATAAAAAGAATTATCAAAAGAAGCAAATCATAATTGTTTTAACAGCTCCTAATAGATACCGGACTGTTTGTATTTCGTGCGACAGAGATAACGCTCTACGAAGCCCAAATTAGCCGATTGTCTCTTTCCAAAGGTCGATGTGCAATATTTATCGCCGGGGACTGTATATAAATATTTGTTACGGTCACGAATCATACTTTAATCAACATACACCCAGAAAATGACCTGCAAATAGCAAAAATCGCTTCCCCGCCTAAGTATTTCAGTACTAGTACTAAGTATTAATTTTTAACTGGACATTATCAATCATAGTCTTGTGTTGAGTCTTCTGGTGCGTCTTCATGGCCGTTACCTGCGCGAAGGTGGCGGGACAGTACGGACATTTGAACGGGCGCTCCCCTGTGTGCGTGCGGCGATGGTTGGCAAGAATCCTGTTTGACTGTAAGGTAAAGAATATATAATATTGTTAGTTGACAAATCCTTGTATAAATCATAAAGGAAACCTCTGAGGCTCCAGAGGTTAAATAGAAAGCCGAAATTTTGCTCAGAGTCTGAGCAAACCAGGTCGACTTCCAGTCTAACCGGATGCATCTGAATACCAATATTTTACATGGAGCGACTGCATATCTGACCTCCACAACCCAGTTACTGGGCAATACGATAACATTTGGACGGGTGACAACCAGTCCAAATGTTATCGTATTACCCTTACGTACCTATCCTATGGCTTTCAGACACGCATACATAATTTACGTATTGATGCTTTGCATAGATTTGACAAGGAGACATCATCTGTCTAGCCTTTTCCCAACTATGTTGGGGTCGGCTATCAGTCTAACTGAATGCAGCTGAATATCAGTATTTATAGAATATAAACAAGGAGAAACAAACATTGAAATAAATTAACAACAATGATATTTATTCATTTAAAATGTAGCTACCTACATTATTATTTATTATGGAGCAAAAGCGATATGCGTTAAATGGAGATTATTCTGTTAGTCTCACAAGTACATTATCTAAAACTGAAGCCGGAGCAGACAACGTGGTCTGGTGTCCCGCCCACCCCAAATAGCTGCTGTTCTCCACAATACAGCTGCATAAGGCTGCAGTAATATGCAAGTATGTCTTCTAAGGGATTACTTGTACTTTCGCTTTCATAAGACAGAACACCAGGTAAAGAAGAGAGAAGAAGAAGAGGTGAAATGCCTCCGCAGTCTTTGCGTGGGTACAACACAGTTTATGCATCTCATGATGAATCGATAGGCAAGGTAAGTCCGTGTAGAGTAGCGGTTGGTCAATAGGTAGATGAGCAAATACAATAAGGCTGTTTAACAAGCGAGGGTCAATAGTAAATACCCGAAATACTGTGAAAGCGCAACGAGCGAACGATCGGCAGAGCGATCAAATGACGTCTGACCTGACAGACGTTTTTTTTTTATAGAGATGGGATTGAACGTGGGATGCATGGACCTAATATACTATATAAACAGCAGGGCTATTGGCTCTTTTTCATTGTCAGTGACTAACTGGCTTTCAGTTGTACACCGAACTTTGATGACAACTGAGAATGACATAACATTGGTATTGCGTATCGCAGTAAGTGGATATCACGTGATGGTGGCGAACGGTGCTCTTCGTCCAAGCACTTGACGCCTCTATTTTTTATCGACTATTATGCGGCTAAATTGAGTAACGCCTTTTGAGCGTTACAATACTTCATTTTAGGCAGCATTTTATATTAAGCGGTTTATATCGACTTGACAATCTTTTGCAGTTATAACCATAGACTAGTATTTATAAAATGAAGTTATAACTCGACAGTCTACCGGAATTCAATTAAATAATGTGTGTTTATATTTACTTTTGTTATTTTTTTAAATTGTATGTATGGTCGAAGAAATAAAGCGTACCGACCTATTTTTTAGCAAACTATCTAATGTTAAAAATCTGAGATATGGTTAATAGAGATCTGTATTTATTTTATATAATAGTTGACCAACTTAATTCTTCATCAGACCCCTAGATCCACTAGAAGTACTAAACTTGTTAAGACGAATCAAACGACCCCAAATTTGATGGGGTTGCGTCGTTTTATTACAGAGTTCCCATAGGCGCCTTCCAGGGTGCTACCTTCTGGCTCCATATCATCTAGGACCAGAGTCCTTGCCAAGATGAATCAAACGAGCCCAAACTCTATGGGGCTGCGTCGTTTTATTACAGAGTTCCCATAGGCGCCTTCCAGGGTGCTACCTTCTGGCTCCATATCATCTAGGACCAGAGTCCTTGCCAAGATGAATCAAACGAGCCCAAACTCTATGGGGCTGCGTCGTTTTATTACAGAGTTCCCATAGGCGCCTTCCAGGGTGCTACCTTCTGGCTCCATATCATCTAGGACCAGAGTCCTTGCCAAGATGAATCAAACGAGCCCAAACTCTATGGGGCTGCGTCGTTTTATTACAGAGTTCCCATAGGCGCCTTCCAGGGTGCTACCTTCTGGCTCCATATCATCTAGGACCAGAGTCCTTGCCAAGATGAATCAAACGAGCCCAAACTCTATGGGGTTGCGTCGTTTTATTACAGAGTTCCCATAGGCGCCTTCCAGGGTGCTACCTTCTGGCTCCATATCATCTAGGACCAGAGTCCTTGCCAAGATGAATCAAACGAGCCCAAACTCTATGGGGCTGCGTCATTTTATTACAGAGTTCCCATAGGCGCCTTCCAGGGTGCTACCTTCTGGCTCCATATCATCTAGGACCAGAGTCCTTGCCAAGATGAATCAAACGAGCCCAAACTCTATGGGGCTGCGTCGTTTTATTACAGAGTTCCCATAGGCGCCTTCCAGGGTGCTACCTTCTGGCTCCATATCATCTAGGACCAGAGTCCTTGCCAAGATGAATCAAACGAGCCCAAACTCTATGGGGCTGCGTCGTTTTATTACAGAGTTCCCATAGGCGCCTTCCAGGGTGCTACCTTCTGGCTCCATATCATCTAGGACCAGAGTCCTTGCCAAGATGAATCAAACGAGCCCAAACTCTATGGGGCTGCGTCGTTTTATTACAGAGTTCCCATAGGCGCCTTCCAAGGTGCTACCTTCTGGCTCCATATCATCTAGGACCAGAGTCCTTGCCAAGATGAATCAAACGAGCCCAAACTCTATGGGGCTGCGTCGTTTTATTACAGAGTTCCCATAGGCGCCTTCCAGGGTGCTACCTTCTGGCTCCATATCATCTAGGACCAGAGTCCTTGCCAAGATGAATCAAACGAGCCCAAACTCTATGGGGCTGCGTCGTTTTATTACAGAGTTCCCATAGGCGCCTTCCAGGGTGCTACCTTCTGGCTCCATATCATCTAGGACCAGAGTCCTTGCCAAGATCGAGCCCAAACTCTATGGGGCTGCGTCGTTTTATTACAGAGTTCCCATAGGCGCCTTCCAGGGTGCTACCTTCTGGCTCCATATCATCTAAGAAAGAAAGAAGAAAAGAAAGAAAAATGCGTTTATTTGGCATTACAGCAAAATATAAATAGGTACACCTTAAAACTATAAAAAACGTAAAACAATTATTGCAATGCCAAAAGGGCGTCAGCTCAGCATATTGTCAGATGACAACACAAGGTCTGCCACCTGACGCTGATTTTCAGCTGCAACCCACGAGTGCCATACGCTCGAATAATCTAAATTAACACAAGGAAGTATGTGTCCGAGTTATAATAAATGAAAATGAAATGAATGTGACATGCATGCGTGTGTGTGTTGTGTTGTAATTAATAAATAACTAAAATAAATACCCAATATCAATATTAACTACATTAATTTTTTTATAAATCTATATCTAAGTAGAAAGCACCTTCATAGCAAAATCGTGAGATTGCATTGTTCTTCTAAACTACGAAACGTATAATATTTTGATATTTTGATGCGGTTTTATTAAGATTCAGAGTATAAGACAATAACAATTGATTGTAATAAAAATAAAACTGATATAATTGCTATAATATTGATAAAAAATAGTAAAAAAATTATAATAAATAAATAAGTAAGTAAATTGTATTAAATGGCGGATATGTCAGCTCGAACATTTTCAAAATCTTTTTGCTGGTTTAATAAAAATTCTTTTAGCTTCAATTTGAAAGTCGAGCAACTTTTACTATATTTTATGGGAGGAGGGATATTGTTCCAGCATTTAGTAGCTGCGTACCGAAAACTGCCTCTAAAAGCTGCCGACCTGTGCCGTGGGATAGAAAGCTGTTGAGAACATTTTCTTCCCTCACCGATTCTGTGCCTACTTGTCCATGATAGTCTGTCATATAAATAAGAAGGGGAATGAGACTTAATAACACCAAAGAGAAGGCTTGCCAAGTGGAGAACCTAACAACCAACATCTAGGACCAGAGTCCTTGCCAAGATGAATCAAACGAGCCCAAACTCTATGGGGCTGCGTCGTTTTATTACAGAGTTCCCATAGGCGCCTTCCAGGGTGCTACCTTCTGGCTCCATATCATCTAGGACCAGAGTCCTTGCCAAGATGAATCAAACGAGCCCAAACTCTATGGGGCTGCGTCGTTTTATTACAGAGTTCCCATAGGCGCCTTCCAGGGTGCTACCTTCTGGCTCCATATCATCTAGGACCAGAGTCCTTGCCAAGATGAATCAAACGAGCCCAAACTCTATGGGGCTGCGTCGTTTTATTACAGAGTTCCCATAGGCGCCTTCCAGGGTGCTACCTTCTGGCTCCATATCATCTAGGACCAGAGTCCTTGCCAAGATGAATCAAACGAGCCCAAACTCTATGGGGCTGCGTCGTTTTATTACAGAGTTCCCATAGGCGCCTTCCAGGGTGCTACCTTCTGGCTCCATATCATCTAAGAAAGAAAGAAGAAAAGAAAGAAAAATGCGTTTATTTGGCATTACAGCAAAATATAAATAGGTACACCTTAAAACTATAAAAAACGTAAAACAATTATTGCAATGCCAAAAGGGCGTCAGCTCAGCATATTGTCAGATGACAACACAAGGTCTGCCACCTGACGCTGATTTTCAGCTGCAACCCACGAGTGCCATACGCTCGAATAATCTAAATTAACACAAGGAAGTATGTGTCCGAGTTATAATAAATGAAAATGAAATGAATGTGACATGCATGCGTGTGTGTGTTGTGTTGTAATTAATAAATAACTAAAATAAATACCCAATATCAATATTCACTACATTAATTTTTTTATAAATCTATATCTAAGTAGAAAGCACCTTCATAGCAAAATCGTGAGATTGCATTGTTCTTCTAAACTACGAAACGTATAATATTTTGATATTTTGATGCGGTTTTATTAAGATTCAGAGTATAAGACAATAACAATTGATTGTAATAAAAATAAAACTGATATAATTGCTATAATATTGATAAAAAATAGTAAAAAAATTATAATAAATAAATAAGTAAGTAAATTGTATTAAATGGCGGATATGTCAGCTCGAACATTTTCAAAATCTTTTTGCTGGTTTAATAAAAATTCTTTTAGCTTCAATTTGAAAGTCGAGCAACTTTTACTATATTTTATGGGAGGAGGGATATTGTTCCAGCATTTAGTAGCTGCGTACCGAAAACTGCCTCTAAAAGCTGCCGACCTGTGCCGTGGGATAGAAAGCTGTTGAGAACATTTTCTTCCCTCACCGATTCTGTGCCTACTTGTCCATGATAGTCTGTCATATAAATAAGAAGGGGAATGAGACTTAATAACACCAAAGAGAAGGCTTGCCAAGTGGAGAACCTAACAACCAACATCTAGGACCAGAGTCCTTGCCAAGATGAATCAAACGAGCCCAAACTCTATGGGGCTGCGTCGTTTTATTACAGAGTTCCCATAGGCGCCTTCCAGGGTGCTACCTTCTGGCTCCATATCATCTAGGACCAGAGTCCTTGCCAAGATGAATCAAACGAGCCCAAACTCTATGGGGCTGCTTCGTTTTATTACAGAGTTCCCATAGGCGCCTTCCAGGGTGCTACCTTCTGGCTCCATATCATCTAGGACCAGAGTCCTTGCCAAGATGAATCAAACGAGCCCAAACTCTATGGGGCTGCGTCGTTTTATTACAGAGTTCCCATAGGCGCCTTCCAGGGTGCTACCTTCTGGCTCCATATCATCTAGGACCAGAGTCCTTGCCAAGATGAATCAAACGAGCCCAAACTCTATGGGGCTGCGTCGTTTTATTACAGAGTTCCCATAGGCGCCTTCCAGGGTGCTACCTTCTGGCTCCATATCATCTAGGACCAGAGTCCTTGCCAAGATGAATCAAACGAGCCCAAACTCTATGGGGCTGCGTCGTTTTATTACAGAGTTCCCATAGGCGCCTTCCAGGGTGCTACCTTCTGGCTCCATATCATCTAGGACCAGAGTCCTTGCCAAGATGAATCAAACGAGCCCAAACTCTATGGGGCTGCGTCGTTTTATTACAGAGTTCCCATAGGCGCCTTCCAGGGTGCTACCTTCTGGCTCCATATCATCTAAGAAAGAAAGAAGAAAAGAAAGAAAAATGCGTTTATTTGGCATTACAGCAAAATATAAATAGGTACACCTTAAAACTATAAAAAACGTAAAACAATTATTGCAATGCCAAAAGGGCGTCAGCTCAGCATATTGTCAGATGACAACACAAGGTCTGCCACCTGACGCTGATTTTCAGCTGCAACCCACGAGTGCCATACGCTCGAATAATCTAAATTAACACAAGGAAGTATGTGTCCGAGTTATAATAAATGAAAATGAAATGAATGTGACATGCAAGCGTGTGTGTGTTGTGTTGTAATTAATAAATAACTAAAATAAATACCCAATATCAATATTCACTACATTAATTTTTTTATAAATCTATATCTAAGTAGAAAGCACCTTCATAGCAAAATCGTGAGATTGCATTGTTCTTCTAAACTACGAAACGTATAATATTTTGATATTTTGATGCGGTTTTATTAAGATTCAGAGTATAAGACAATAACAATTGATTGTAATAAAAATAAAACTGATATAATTGCTATAATATTGATAAAAAATAGTAAAAAAATTATAATAAATAAATAAGTAAGTAAATTGTATTAAATGGCGGATATGTCAGCTCGAACATTTTCAAAATATTTTTGCTGGTTTAATAAAAATTCTTTTAGCTTCAATTTGAAAGTCGAGCAACTTTTACTATATTTTATGGGAGGAGGGATATTGTTCCAGCATTTAGTAGCTGCGTACCGAAAACTGCCTCTAAAAGCTGCCGACCTGTGCCGTGGGATAGAAAGCTGTTGAGAACATTTTCTTCCCTCACCGATTCTGTGCCTACTTGTCCATGATAGTCTGTCATATAAATAAGAAGGGGAATGAGACTTAATAACACCAAAGAGAAGGCTTGCCAAGTGGAGAACCTAACAACCAACATCTAGGACCAGAGTCCTTGCCAAGATGAATCAAACGAGCCCAAACTCTATGGGGCTGCGTCGTTTTATTACAGAGTTCCCATAGGCGCCTTCCAGGGTGCTACCTTCTGGCTCCATATCATCTAGGACCAGAGTCCTTGCCAAGATGAATCAAACGAGCCCAAATTCTATGGGGCTGCGTCGTTTTATTACAGAGTTCCCATAGGCGCCTTCCAGGGTGCTACCTTCTGGCTCCATATCATCTAGGACCAGAGTCCTTGCCAAGATGAATCAAACGAGCCCAAACTCTATGGGGCTGCGTCGTTTTATTACAGAGTTCCCATAGGCGCCTTCCAGGGTGCTACCTTCTGGCTCCATATCATCTAGGACCAGAGTCCTTCCCAAGATGAATCAAACGAGCCCAAACTCTATGGGGCTGCGTCGTTTTATTACAGAGTTCCCATAGGCGCCTTCCAGGGTGCTACCTTCTGGCTCCATATCATCTAGGACCAGAGTCCTTGCCAAGATGAATCAAACGAGCCCAAACTCTATGGGGCTGCGTCGTTTTATTACAGAGTTCCCATAGGCGCCTTCCAGGGTGCTACCTTCTGGCTCCATATCATCTAGGACCAGAGTCCTTGCCAAGATGAATCAAACGAGCCCAAACTCTATGGGGCTGCGTCGTTTTATTACAGAGTTCCCATAGGCGCCTTCCAGGGTGCTACCTTCTGGCTCCATATCATCTAGGACCAGAGTCCTTGCCAAGATGAATCAAACGAGCCCAAACTCTATGGGGCTGCGTCGTTTTATTATTAGAGTTCCCATGACCACCTTCCGGCTCCATCATCAGATCAGCTCCATGTCATAATAATATTGCATTGTCAACCAATTTAGTTAGGCATGCAAAATTTCAGCTCAATCGGAAACCGGGAAGTGGGTCAAATTTAACTTGCAAGATTCGACCACAGACAGAGAGACGCCGGACAGGTGAAACTAAATAAAAGCTTGCAAGTCCCAGCAGTATTAGACGTGCCATACTTCTGCCACGAACAAGGATCACAATAAAACAACAAAAGCCGTAATGTTTACACGTTTCACATAATACAGGCTTCGGTGATAATCACTAGAATTTCTAAAACACTACCTTTGAGTAGTGTCTTTCACGAAAGCAACCACAGACTAAATGATCATCAATTTGATGTCCACTAAGCTTAGACAATCGCAATCTTATAAGTATCGATACAATAACATCTGTCAAAATATGTTACGGTGGCTATCAGCGATACTCGGTGCCTATGACGTCATCCTAGTTGGTCACTGAAGATATCCAATACGAAACTAACTGTTTGACAGTTAATCGATGTACACTTTGCCAAGTGTTCATCACTAAGAACTGTCAACAGAGAGAGATACGCAATAGCCCTGCAGGACTGAGCTCTCCAAAAATCGTATCATACAAAAATTAACCTTAGGTATTGTACTTTAGGTTTACTTTTGATAGGATATCTTAGGCGAGGCAAAACGAGCCGAGAGAGAGAGCCCGACTTGAGTAATTTGTCCCTTTTGCTCAATTGCCAACAGATAAAAATGATAAAGATGGTAGAAAAATTTCACCAACTGCAAGTAGGTAAAATAAGTTACGTATATATTTTTTAGCATTTAGATTAGTTTTAAATAATTTTATTTATAAGTTATATCATAGTCAATAATTTAATAAGTATAACATGGAGCTTCCATGAGTAAAATAATCAAAATAATATCATTTTGATTATTGTTTGGTAGCTATCATATAATTACTCTGGTACACTGAAATCTGACATCAATGGTTTCACGGCGGTTTTTTTCAATTTAAATAGCGAAAATGGTGAGAAAGTGTTGCATCAAGAAATGTAAAAGTAAAAGTTATGGTTGCGACATTTAATTTCACAGGTAAGGAACTTGTAAGGAATAACAAAGATTTAAATAAATCTCGATAAAAGACTTAAAATTGTTACTAAATAATAACAATTTTGAGTCTAAGTAGTGTAACCATGCTCTAGACGTTTTGTAGACAGAAGACTTAGCGTCTTCTGTCTACAAAAGCTATAAGTAGTGTATTTCTGATTAAAAAAGTACAAATTGTATTTATTATGCGCCTAATATTAATAGATTAGGCGCATAATAAATACAATTTGTACTTATGTATCGCATGATTGAAATAGCATTATTTTTAAGTTGGTTACAGCTTTCCATCCAAAGAAGAAATTCAACAAATATGGTTGGATGTAATTCCAGAATCATTTTAGTTCCCTTTGCTTCAATTACATACTTACCCAAACCAGCTCTGTAGAGTAAACGAAAAAAGAGCAAGAAAGTACCATGGTCCCAGAACGAGATTCTACATGCCTACTTCATCATAAGCCACGTATACCTACGTGATCAAATTTGATGATTCGCCACAAGACGAGTCTCACCAATATTGTAGTCCTTCCTTCTTGCCTCAAAAACATGGGTAGGTACACGATTCAACACCGACATAGAACACAATAATGTTCAGTTTCATAAAGGAGCTTTCGAAAAAGGTCTATTTCTTTATATTATTTAACTACAATATGTTTGTAATACAAACAATAATTTGAAATCACTTAGGTTCAACCGGACGCAAATTATCTCTGTATAAACGAATTTTCCTGTTTGTCATAAAAATGTTTGGTCACCCTATTAGATGGAGATAACTGCCTCAATATGACATATCTCTCTCTGCTCGTGTTTTTGGTATGAGAGCTCAGTCCAGTTTGTATATTAGGTCCATGGTGGGATGGTGTGCGTACGCGCAGCGGAATGTTGTTGAATTTAAAGATTTTAATTATGCAGATATTTAGTGTATGACGTCGTATAATTGTGTATGGTAAAAAAAAATTTGTGCACGCAACCATTGTGGAGAAATTCACCAAAAACTGATTCCGCTGGGCGAACGTTGTCCTGGCGGAACTTTTTTTAATCCATAGACTTTAGAAGAAAAGAGATGTGTCCAAAAATTAGTGTGTATTTGTGTGTAATTGTGTATGTATGAATAAAACTAGTGCATGCATAAACTTCGGAGAAATTCAAGTTTCCGCTACGCGAACGTTTTGCCATTACCATGAACAGATCACTGTTTACAAAGCAATCAAATATCACGACGTTCTGAAGGAATTGCATGGTAATATGTATGTCAATAATTAGTGTATTCATTCAACTATTCTTATGCAAAATTTCATGTCATTAAATTCAGTAATTAAAGAAAAACAATTATAATACTGACGAAGCATCGAAAACCTACATAACCCAACCAAGTTCGGATGGCTACAAAAAAGCGGCCGTGCAATATATTTAGGATACATCCCAAAATTTACAGTATAATACCGGTATTGAATTGGTATAGGTGATAACACAATTGATGTTTCGATATAATTTATAGGTCATTTATTTTTGTACACGTACTTTTTTAAATGTATTTGACTATGACAGAAAGTAGGTACTATTTACGTAGGTACTTTATTTAAGTATGCGCTTGAGACTTGAGATATAATCTAAATATATTATTTAAGACAAATAAAATTCATACAGCTAATTTCTATTGAAGATTTCACGGATCAGGATTCTAACTATATACCCCTTAGGGAAATTAAATTTACCACATGTAAGTATGTACTACTGTTTAGGTAAATATTTATCATATTGTAGCTTATTACACTATTTAACCAATAGACTAGGCATGCACGAGCGTTCCCCTTTGCAACTTTAGTGGATCAAACAATCTAATAACTTAAAAAAAACTACTTCTTTTTTTCTTATGTATGTGAGCGTGTTCCCCCGCACCCCACCAAAATATGCAGAATTATTTTGTTCGAAGTTCGGTACGCTTAATCCTTTAGTTAAATAGTCTAAGTACCTATTGTAGTTATGAATTGATCAAAAATATTCTTGTGTGAAAAAATAGACAACGCGCTGCGCGGAACGAGCGATAGGCGGCTTCCCGCTTGAAACGGTACTGCCATCCTTGAAGAAAAGAGAGGCCAATATGTTTTCGCGCGTATTCGTTTGCTGTTGAACTTGAACCTGATTTTGTTTCATCCCCAGTCACAAACAAATAAATGTGCAGTCAAGGACAATGTGCGTATGCGCTGTTGTTTTGCTATGCATCGCCAATTCTCTGTAATAGTACTATTGACAAAGTGTGTTATTAATGTTATAGTGTAACAGTGAAGCATAACATAATTATGTAGTAGGAATATTGAGTGAATGATAGTGAGAAGCTGATAACAGATATAAGGTAAGATTTTATAATAAATTAATAGCTATAGACTTATTCATTTACGTAGGTAGTTTATTAGGCAGATAAATTATAATAATTGTGTTATATTAACATTGGACAGACACCATAAACCCAAGTTAATATCTACTGATTGATCTAATTCTATATCTATTTACTTAAATTTATAATAATAAATTATACTAGACATATATTGTAATATAATCGTAACAAAGTAGATGTTTTTCCTGGTTAAAGACAAACTACTGAATAGATCTAAACTACTAAACGACCGACCAGATTATAACGAAATGTTGAAAAGAAATATTGTTATTAAATAATCACCTTATGTTTATTACCTACATGTAATGATATACGTATGTGGGCCTCTCACAGATCGTCAACTCCTCGGCAACCTGGAACAACTTCCAGAACAAGATCACCACCTTCCTGGGTAAGGATAAACCGAGTAACAGGAACTTGCTCATTTAGTTGCAATTTTGTTGTAAATTAGACCTTAGGTCTATTGATATAGAGTTTAATTTGTGTACCTAATCGGTTTTTGAAGTGAAATTTTGTGTATGTTAGTACAACTCGGTCACATTAACTTGACGCATGGCGTCGATATAATAATGTCCAAAAACAATATAACAACAACAGAGAACTAGCCAAATTATTGACGAGCGTATCGATAACAAAGATTCTGACCATACCTGACACCTACCGGGTGAGCTAAGGGAATGCGGGGGGAAGCGGGGGGATGTGAGTATTTCAGAGATGCGTCAAGTTAATGTGACCGGATTGTAATTATGAGTTCATACACAAGCGGCATGTTGCACGAAGAGCTCGTGGCTAGATAATAACAGCCGCACGGGTCGATCTTCAAGGTTAAGCAACGCTTGCCAAGGTTGGTCTGTGGATGGGTTACCATCTTAACATACCGAGTTTCCTTCGTGCCTCGGAAAGCACGATAAGCCGTAGGTCCCAGCTGTCATTTGTAGAACTTAGGCAGTCGTTACAGATAGTCAGAAGCCAGCCAATATGATTCCAGTCTTGCCATGAAGTACCGTGTTACCCCAGTTAATGGGTTGTGGAGGTCTGGTAGGCAGCCGCTCCTCGTAAAATACTGATATTCAGCTAAATCCGGCTTGACTGGAAGCCGACCTCAATATAGTTGGGAAAAGGCTAGGTAAATGAAATGATGTAATGATATACGTATAAGGCAGATTTTAATTAGCTTCTTTCTTTTTGTGGGGTTATGTGTAGAGATGGCAATAACGGCTGTTTTTCAATAATTAATTATGCATATGATTCTATATCACTAAGACATACTCCCCTTGAAAGGAAAGCAACTAATAAAGTATCACAATTTTACATTAGCTTTATGTATAAGTCCATATACGTAAATTCATACTTTTTATTAATGTTTCAGATTATAATGGCGTCTTAATCTCACTAGAAGCGAACAAGCGTTTGTTAACGTTATTATAATTACATAATTAAGTATTATATGTAATTAAAAATATTTTTGTACGCGGATATTTAAATAGAGAAGTACTTGTTAATTGAAGATTTGTTTTTATCGTAGATAGTGGCAATTGTTTTATGTTTTCCTAACGCTTGTGTACGCAACTGTACCATATTAATAAATACTATATTGGAAGGTTAAGAACGTTTCTAAGATATATGGCACGGCCGCTTTTTGGTAGCCATCCGAACTTGGTCGGGTTATGTAGGTTTTCGATGCTTCGTCAGTATTATAATTGTTTTTCTTTAATTACTGAATTTAATGACATGAAATTTTGCATAAGAATAGTTGAATGAATACACTAATTATTGACATACATTGACATACATATTACCATGCAATTCCTTCAGAACGTCGTGATATTTGACTGCTTTGTAAACAGTGATCTGTTCATGGTAAATTTGTCCTATAACTCTTTAGTTACTAACGGAACATCCTTGATACTTGGCAACATGTTGCAGACACTTACAAGGTTTGTATAAACGTGAAAATCTAGACCCCAAAGTGCATACTTTAAGAACTAAGACCTAATAAGCGTATTTTACGTTTATATTTTTATCTTTTAAGCCCTACGATTTTTTCTAAATCTGTTTTTTAAACAAATATAAACAAATTCAAAACAACGTATGTAAAAATCTACAGTTCTCTATGTAAGCGCTTTATATGAAAACTAGCTAATGGCCAAACGTTCGCGTAGCGGAAACTTGAATTTCTCCGAAGTTTATGCATGCACTAGTTTTATTCATACATACACAATTACACACAAATACACACTAATTTTTGGACACATCTCTTTTCTTCTAAAGTCTATGGATTAAAAAAAGTTCCGCCAGGACAACGTTCGCCCAGCGGAATCAGTTTTTGGTGAATTTCTCCACAATGGTTGCGTGCACAAATTTTTTTTTACCATACACAATTGTACGACGTCATACACTAAATATCTGCATAATTAAAATCTTTAAATTCAACAACATTCCGCTGCGCGTACGCACACGGTGGGATGTAACAGAATCACAGAGTACTTTTACATAACAGAATCGATTAAATAATTGAAAATACACTAAATTATTATTCTTGTCGGTCATTATTCAGTCAACATTCTTCGACATAAAATAGCTAGGTATTTATATGTAGGTACTAGGTCTATGTGTTGTAGGTAAGTACTTAGGTTATTGGATAATTTGAATTGATTAAACAAAGAGTTTACACATGTTCCGAAGCTTTTGGTCATATTTGGAACGAATTTCTTTTACGCGGCTTGCTGTAGGAGTTGACTGGTAGAAATCGTTAACGAAAAAATATATTTTGTGTGTTTTTGCAGTCGGATTTTTTGTTTTTAAAAATATTTTTTTTTATTTCGATCTTTTAAGTTTTATTAATATATATTTGGAATTGACACATTACTAACTTTTATTCGATACCAATATTGTTGTTTTTTATTTAAAAAAAAACATTTCCCTTTCTTTTTTTTGTATTTTCAGATAGGCTATTTATTATTTATATACTGTATGTTACTCTCACAAATAAAACAAATCTAACGACACCTCTTATGTTAAAATCCATCAAGCCGTTTAGGCTACAGAGCGTGCCAAAGAATAGACATAAATACGTACCCATACATACTCTCGAAAAACAATACCCTCCTTTTAAACGAAGAGTTTACACAATACATGTTCCGAGCTTTTGGTATTATTTTTATTAGGTTCTAATCGAATCAAGTATAATCGAGAAGAATCGATTGTCAGTTTTTAGTGCCGGCTTTATTATGGAGCCGTTTGTCTCCAGATTTTGCCATGTTCAACTTGTCAAACAAAAAACATGAAAAAAACTCTTGATTATTTCATTAGTTCACGGCAGTTCTAGGAGAATAATAAAACTGTTATAATTCTTCAATTAATATTTGAATGTTATGTATGACCTAGTGCGAAATTTCTATACATGCTTAGGGCAGTGGCTTAGCCATGTCCTTTGACATTTCGTTCATTCATGAGTTTGAGTTTGATTTCACTATTTCGTTATTTTCGGTTATTTCAATATTTTTAATCAAATATTTGACATGGAAAGTGTCGGAATTTAAAACCTTAAATGTTTCCTCGTAAATACTTTTTTCAAAATGTTTCGAACTGTTTAATTTAAAAAAAAATCTTTACGAATAATTGTAATCCACAATCTTCTAATTTAGGGTCTCTCAGCAAATGGTGGACTCTAATTTCGGAGTATTTAGGAACACAACAACGCGTCATTCTCGCAAAAATAAGACAAAACCACCTCACGCCTTGTATTAATAGCTTGTGTTGGGAACTAGCTACGACAGCGCCATTTTGACAGTTGACTAACTCATTTATGGTTACAGTTTCCGCGTCGATGTCCTTGCCACCCTGTATCATGAGCGAAACGAGTATTTTCAATTTTAAAATCGTTCGCTTTTCAAATTTTAAACGCGGAACAAATTTAACGTATATTACTTTACGGCTATTCCGCGTTTTCGTGCTTGGCGTACAGTGGTACCCAACTGATCTTCGTTCGCACAAAAATGAAAGTATGGCCCCGAAGATTAACGAAAGAATGCTTACAATCAACCGTAGATCACTACTATAAGGTTCATAATACACTGCAGCTGTTAGTTCCGTCTCACTCGCAAGTATGGCGGCTGACTAACATGCCACGCGGCGCGCTAACATGGCAGCAGCTGCCGACCAATAGCGGTACAGGAAAAAGAAGAGCGGTGCGTGGAGCGTGCCGATTGGTCAATAGCGTTTTCCGCGCTTTGAAAAATCGTCTTCTGCGCAGGTACTACAGTACATGGATTCAAACGCCATACTCACACTAAATCCTCTTCCACATAGATCGCATATCTTGTCTTTTGGCTTCGGTATCTTTTGGTGCACGTGCTGAATGTGTTTGCGAACGCCGTAACCATTCGAAAAGTACTGAAATTACAAAAAGTAAAAATACAATTTACTATACAGGGTGAAGTGTAAACAGTGGCAATCTTTTAAAGGGTCATTGTACTCATCATTATGAACAACTTTTACTATGGGACCAAACCTGAAATAGCGAAAAAAAATCAGCTGTTCCCTACATTTTGACGAATTATGCGAACATAAATGTACTGAACAGCTGATATTTTTTTTGCGATTTCATGTTTGGTCCCATAGTAAAAGTTGTTCATAACTATGAGTACAACGACCCCTTAAAATATTGCCACAGTTTACACTTACATCCTGTGGACTTAATTAGGACATTATAAGTTATCTAATTAATTTTAATTGGTATTAGTTAAGGCGAAAGTGCCAGGGTAGCCCGCAAAATTTAAATTTTCTTACATTTTTTGCAATTTGCAAAACCGTATTAGGTTGTATGTAGATCAAAATATGATTCGCGGCCGTAACAATTATGTATTTATAGAACTATAAACATTAAAGTCACTATAAGGGTTCCGTTTTTTTCCTTTTGAGGTGTGGAACCCTAAAAACAATATAAGTACAGAAATGACACATAATTTTTCTCAATTTTAAGAGGAAATGTGGGTGCTCTTTTCTCCATACAAAAAGATACAAACGCTCTCGCCTGTTTTCTTTCTGGTTAATGACCATAAAGCAATGATTTTTTACAGAAATATAAATATCAGTTACTTGTATGCCCCTATGTTTTCCTTTTTGATGATATATTATTTTTATAAGAACTAGAACCCTCAAAAAATGCTCAAAATTGTCTATTCAGACCGCTGTCAACAGACGCCTAGTGTACCAATTTGACAATTATTACGAAAAAAGAAAAACATAGGTGCATAGTATACAGGGTGTCCGGTAAATAATGGATAACCTTGGAATAGCATATTACAGACATGATGGCCGTTCTTAAAAAAATACAAAAAAAAAAAATATCCCCACTAGTAGGTACACACGGCTACACATCAAGCTATACATTTCTAGTTTAGACTGACCTCTCATTGTAAAGAAATCCTATACAATGCGAGATCAGCTTATACTGAAAATTTGATCTGTTGTCGTGCGTACATTCTGATTTTTTGGAGTCTCCAAAAAATATTTTTTTTTTAATACTTATTTATTTTTTTGTATTTTTTTAAGAACGGCCATCATGTCTGTAATATGCTATTCCAAGGTTATCCATTCTTTACCGGACACCCTGTATATCCTTCTTATTCAGTTTATGAAATATCTTTTAAATTGGTCCAATATTCGAGGAGGAAATAGGCGAGAGCCAAACCTCGAAATGTGACTTTTTACATAGGCTATTTAGTGGATCTGCAGTTGTCCTTATCGCACGAATTCGAGGGCGGAGCGCTCGCAGAGCGACAGCAATACCTTCTTAAAATACCTAATTTTCAAAAGTCTGGCCGCCCGCCTTTCCTCTTAACAGGACAATAATTTTATTTATTTATTTGTGCAGTTAATTGACAATCGTGCGTTACACTAACTAGTACTCGTAGTTAGTTGCATAATTATTTTGGTGGACTTGGTGCTTGAATTTTTAAACGATTTCAAAAAAAGTAGGAGATTCTCAATTCATCGCATATATGTATTTTTTTTTTTTTGAGGAGCTCGTGGCTAAGTAATAACAGCCGCACAGGTCGATCCATCAGGTTAAGCTACGCTTGCCGGGGTTGGTCCGTGGATGGGTGACCATCTTTACATACCGAGACTCCTCCGTGCCTCGGAAAGCACGGTAAGCCGTTGGTCCCGGCTGTCATTCGTGGATCTTTGACAGTCGTTACGGGTCGTCAGAAGCCCGAAAGTCTGACAACCAGTCTTACCATGGGGTATCGTATTACCCAGTACTGGGTTGTGGAGGTTAGATAGGCAGTCGCTCCATGTACTGGTATTCAGCTGCATACGGTTAGACTGGAAACCGACCCCAACATAGTTGGGAAAAGGCTAGGCAGATTGATTGATATATATATTTTTTTGAAGTGCGAAAAAATACAGGGTGTAAGGGACAGCCCTCCAGCAAACTGATGGGGTGAATTCAGTATATCATACTAAGATGACCGGTACATGACATTATTTCAGGAACGTTATGGGAATCCAATAAACCTGATTTGTTTGTGTTTTTGTGCACAAATCGGAGCGTCTGTTACTGGTTGGGAGGGGTAGGTAATAGGTGTGCGGTGAGTTCGATGAACTCTGAAGCTAGGCAGAAAGTGAACAGCTGATTTCACGCGTCGTTCGTTAGAGTATTTCAACATCCATTGCTGGTTTTTTGTTTTTAGTTTTGTTTTTTATATGGTATGGTATGTTTTTTTTGCTGTTTCTTTTAACATAAATAGAGTGCTGCGAACACACAATGCAATTTTACAATGAAATAAAGAAAATGTAACTGATAAAACTATTAAAAAAATTAAAATTGTCGTGGTGGAATATGATTCAAAATGAGGAGCTGAATGCACCTTGTTAGTTTGCGGAGGGCTGTCCCTTAAAGTCTAATTATTAATTCATTGGAGTAATCTGACGTTTACGGTGTTACCATTTAAAAAATCTCCCAGCCTAAAGTACCCGTCACGAGAAGCTATAAATTATGTAAACAAACATCTTTTACTAAGTAAACATTTTATACTGCGAGATAATAATAAATTGACCATATTCAATCGACATGAAATATAGACGGGTTATATGAAAGTAACAACCTATTTAATTTAGTCGGATCATATTTTAACGACGCAAAGCGCTATCGTTTGTGTTTCTTGGTACCGGAACGCTACCGTCGCAGGGATTGTAAACTATCGGGACGCCATTTTGAAATAAACGCGTCATTCGAGTTTCGAATGCTCCGTGATACATGTCACTGATTCTGACACAGAAATGGAAACATCTGAATCTGACGAATACGAATACGAATGTTTTCTGTTGCAGAGATGTCTCTGCAGCTAAGCTGCTAATACAGCGTGTCGACGCCACGGATATGGAGATCGTCTTTGCTTCGGTCTACATGCCCGAGGCGGAGCCGCCGCCTCCCCACGGCCTCGCTCGCCTCGTGAGCCATTGCGAGAGTTCCGGGCTTCAGGTCGTCGTGGGGGCCGACGCCAATGCTCACCACCAACTGTGGGGAATGGACACGCAAAACGAGAGGGGTAAGGCCTTGGTTGACTATTTGTTTTCGACTAACCTATCCTTACTAAACTGGCTCCGAACCAACTTTCGTAACCAGGCGTAGCCGCACAATCATAGACCTCACTCTGGCTACAGAGGGCGCGGCGGAACTTACCACTGGGTGGCAGGTATCTAAGGAGGCATCGTGCTCTGATCACAGGTGGATCCGCTTTGACATCCAGGTCTGTGTCTCACCTACACTACCAAGGCGTAATCCGCGTAACACGGATCGTGCCACCTACACACGCAGCTTAGAATCCAAGCTGGCGACACTAAGCGATCCGACGACAGTCGCGGACACGACGCAGATTGAGGTACTGGTAGGTCACCTCACCAAATCAATGATTGACAGCTACCATACTGCCTGCCCAGAGACCACCCCGCGTAGCACATCGGGCAAACAACCCTGGTGGGGAGCTGATCTAGAGCGCAAGCGCAGTAAGGTACGGCAAGCTCTGAATAGAGCCATGAATACATGTGCGGATGAGGACTGGGATGACTATTACGCAGCCAAATCCAGCTACAAAAAATGCATCAGATTCAGGAGTACCACGGGATGGCGCAAATTCTGTGGAAGCATTGAATCTTGTCAGCAAGCAAACAGGGTAAGGAAAGTACTGGCGCAACAGCAGACATCTGGGCCCGCTACCCTCCGTAAGCCTGATAACACACTCACTTCCTCGCCAGAAGAAACGAGACGCGTCCTTATTGACACTCACTTCCCTGGATGTGTCTTTACGCAGGTAATCGACTAGCTAGATGTAATTCAAACACCATCGGACAATGATTGGCTGTACGCAAGCAGGGTGATCACGTTGGAGAAGATCCAATGGGCCATTCGTAGTTTCCATCCTTTTAAGGCAGTTGGCCCTGATGGAGTCTTCCCCGCCTTACTACAGTGGGGTGGGACCTCCATTGCGATAAGACTAGTGCCTTTAATGAGGGCGTGCCTGGCCTTCAGATACATTCCTAAAGGATGGAGGGAAGTGAAAGTTATATTCATCCCTAAGCCAGGTAAGGGTGACTACACAAACGCCAAATCCCACCGACCAATCAGTCTGACCTCCTTTCTGCTGAAGACTATGGAAAGGCTGTGTGACATGGAGCTGAGGGACGGCGCTCTAAAAGCGATACCGTTACACGGTAATCAACACGCATACAGCTCGGGTAAGTCGACCGAATCCGCTCTTCATCTAGTGGTCGGACAGATAGAGGAAGCGATTCTCCAGAAAGGCTCCTGCCCGGGCACGTTCATAGATATCGATGGAGCCTTTGACAAAACTAACTTCTCCAGCATCAGCAGCGCCCTCTCCAGACACGGTGTAGAACAGGTACTGACGGACTGGATTACAAACATGTTAAGTAAACGAGTGGTTCGCCTTGAGGATGAGCAGCAGTTGGCCATGATAGCCAAAGGCTGCCCCCAGGGAGGGGTGTTGTCGCCCCTGCTATGGAATCTGGTGATTAATGACCTCATCACCAAACTCAACGCCAGCCGCTATTATACTATAGGTTATGCAGACGACCTCGAAATCCTTGTGTCGGGGAAGGTGACGGGAACGATCTGCAACCTCACTCAGCAAGCGCTACGTATTGTAGAAAGATGGTGCAGGGAATTTGACCTATCAGTGAATCCCACTAAAACTGAATTAGTCATGTTTACCCATAAACGAGCATTAGGCCCTTTCCGCCTACCAAAACTGTTCGATACAGAACTCCAGCTTACCAACGAAGTCAAGTATCTCGGGGTCATTCTAGACAGTAAGTTAAACTGGAGTAGTCATTTAGACAACAAACTAAACAGGGCTTGCAATGCAGGAAAATGATAGGTAAGAAGTGGGGCCTATCCCCGAAAATTATACTATGGCTGTACACCGCAGTGATCCGCCCCATGATCACCTACGGGGCTGTGGTCTGGTGGCCCCGCACCAAACTTGTTACAGCCTCCAATAAACTACAACATATGCAAAGACTAGCCTGCACGGCGACTACGGGTTGCATGAGGACCACTCCGACTGCGGCAGTTGAAGCCATGCTGGGTTTACCACCGCTACACCTGTTCTTACAGCAGGAAGCAACGGTAGCGGCGGTACGTCTTAAAGCACTGAATCTTTGGGGTAAGAGTATCACACCACACACCGCGCTGCTTGAGGGAATAAACAAGGAGTTCCCCATCACGGTAGCTATAAATGACCGGGTACCCAAACAGTCCATCTTTGACAAAAAATACAAGATCCAGCTTCACGAGGATCGCCGATGCGAGGGGTTGTGCCCCGCAGAGCTGCGCATCTTCACGGATGGATCTAAAACAGGTAGTGGCACAGGTGCTGGAATCTTCTCGGAGGACTTCAACATACACATAGCTACACCATTGGGGGTCCATAACACAGTGTTCCAGGCCGAGTGCATGGGCATTTCTCTGGCCGCTTCGGCCATCGCAGCAAGGGAAGTTAAGGACCACTCGATCCGCATACTCTCAGATAGCATGGCTGTTCTGCAAGCGCTAAGTAGTCGCACAGTGGACTCTGGGCTAATATACGAGTGCCACCAGCGTCTCAACCAGGTGGGTAGACTCAATAATATAACCGTTCAATGGATTAAGGGACACAGAGGCTCGCTAGGCAACGACGCAGCCGACGAACTTGCCAGAAGGGGGTCGAGCATGGCACCAGTGGGACCAGAACCCATAGTGCCGCTCCCCTTCGGGTACTTGCGCGCTCTGGTAAGGAACCGTACCAGGGACCAGCATCACAAACTTTGGTCAGACCAGCGTGAGTGTAGGCAGGCTAAGGAAGCACTCCCTACAATTGATGGCCGCCTCACGAAACAGGTTCTCCGACTGACTAAACAACAGTTGCGTACAGTTACAAAGATAAAAGATAAAAACACAGCTGCTATAACTGGCCATGGGTCATTTAATAAACATCTCTTTGTCATAGGAGTCACAGACAGTCCGCTGTGCAGGGCCTGCATGGAGGACGACGAGACAGCAGCTCATGTGCTTCTAAACTGCCCGGTGGTCGCCGCATTCAGGGCAAAGTACTTCGGTAACCCAGGTACCCTCCGGGAGGTTGTCAGTAATATTAAGGCGCTGCTGGCCTTCTTTGAGGAGCTGGGGTGGATCGAATAACCTATTTTCCCACCCATACGCAAAATACGCGCATTGTCGTGGAGTTGCGGATACCAGCTCGTATTACCTATCTGACGAATAATTATTCTTAAATAATATATATTAAAAAAAAAAGCGGTCAAGAGCGAGTCGCGCACCGAGGGTTCCGTACCATATTTAATTGTTGTTGATGATATCTGAAAAACTGTGCTATTTAGAGACATCGTTTTATTTTTCATGTAATCTTTACATAAACTTCTATCACATAGAATAGTTTTAGATTTTTCTCTATGCAAACTTCGGAGATAAGGGGGAAAAGGTTATTTTTTTTAACATTTTTCATCAAAAGTCGCAAACTATGAGGCCTAAAAAAAATAAAAAAAAATGTTTGAGAATGTGCAAACAGCGCTCTTTCATATTATACCCTACATGCTCTAGTAGCCCCAATTTGAATTTTTAAGACCCCCTTTCAGTCCCTGTTGCAAAAAAAAAATATAAATATTTTTATTTCTTTCTTATTTGCAAAATATTTCACATTTATGTCATCTAAAACTGTTCCAAATTTCAAGTTGATAGCATTCATAGACAGACAGACAGACAGACTGAGTTGCACCATAAGGGTGCGTATGCACTGACGCGGAGCTGGGCGGAGCGGAGCGGAGACTTGCAGGAATCGTCCAATCACAAACGAGTCAAGAGACGCAATGAGGATTTCAACCTTTATGATTTGTCGATTCCTGCACATCTCCGCTCCGCTCCGCCCATCTCCGCTTCAGTGGAAACGCACCCTTAGGGTTCCTTTTTACCATTTTGGTACGGAACCTTAAAAACAACAAACCCAACCTGGATTTGATTTTTTATTACTATTACTGTCTGTGTCTCTTAACTTCGATCACGACTGATGGAAAGCGACGGATGAGGTCTATATGCCTGTTCACTCTATAGAACAACTTTTTCAACAATACAACCAACGTTTTTCAGGAAAACGCACAGATAGATACATACCTTATTGCATAACTCGCAGTAGTGTTTACTTTCCTTCACGTGAAACAATCTATAGTGATTGTTTTTGATTGAGACGCGGCTGAATATTTTGTCACAAGCCGGACACGGTATCCTGAAATTAATAAATAATAATTATTTGTTATGTTTCAAGTTTTTTTTATAGTTAGTAACGAACTATAAAAAAAATAAAATGTAACATTTAATTATTATTTTAATACCAAAGCCTTTGGAAAAGGTGCCCACAATTCAAACTCATATACATAATGAGCAGGTAACTGATGTATAATTTGTATTTGTGGGATCATTTAAAAACTAATTTTTTAGTCTGTCACTAATTAGTTTGACACTTTTGAGTTCGACTATTTTTAGTCAGTCACCTTTCAATCCGATACTTTTAAGTGTGAGTCTTTCGGCTGTAAATTCTAGTCTATCAATTTTTTGGTCCGTCATCTTTTAGTCCAATAACTTTTAGTGTGTAATTTTTTAGTGTATCTCTTTTAAAGTCTTTCTTTTCATAAGAAAAATTCGTCCGTAATTTTAGTCAGCCAAATTTTAGTCTAGTAACCTTTTAATCTGTCTCTTTTTAGTAAATTTGCCATGGAACAATTTCTAATCTGTAATTCTGTAGTCTGTCAACTTTTAGTCTCGTCACTTTTTATACACATACCTCACTTTCTTCTGAGGCATATGTCTAACCGACTGCTGCAGATGCTTCTTATACTTTGTTATAGTAGGATACTGTTTGACCCATTTCTTATCAAATGTGGTACTAACTGACGAGTCACGTAATAAATTTAACAACTTTTAGTCAGTCACCTTTTAGTCTGACAACCTTTAGTCTAGTCACCTATTTATCTCTCTTTTTAGTCACTTCAATGGAACACTTTCTAATCTGTCATTCTTCAGTTTGTCAACTTTTAATCTATCAACTTTCAGTCGGACAACTTTTAGTCTCGTCACTTTTTATACACATACCTAACTTTCTTCTGAGGCCTATGTCTAACAGACTCCTGCAGATGCCTCTTATACTTCGTTATAGTAGAATATTGCTTGTCGCACTCCACACCGTAGCGCATTTCTTTGCTTGTCTCATTTCTTATCAAATGTCGTACTAACTGACGAGTCACGTAATCAATGTACAGTCGCCGTCAGATATATTGTAGCAGACAAGGTGTCCAAATACTTCTGAACAATTTAAAATGAAAATAATTTCCAGACACTACAAGTTACCATTAATATCTAAACATTCATTACTTCAGTAATATTTAAGCAGATGCTTGTCAATTATTTCTATACACACAACTAACCAAAAATATCTGAACACTTACAACGTCAAGTATATTCTACGCAGACAAACACTGAGGTTACCTAATTCGTTACTGCGTGATATAAAGGACGAACCAAAAACCAACACTTAAGTATCTGTGATATAAATACGATGAAAAGGGAATAAAAATTGTATGGAAAATCATTTGTTTAAGATACAACTGATATGTCAATGTCAAACTATTGAAAGAAAATAGATCTTGGATACCTACACTTGACGTTGTAAGTGTTCAGATATTTTTGGTTAGTTTTGTGTATAGAAATCATTGACAAGCATCTGCTCAGACATTAATGAATGTTCAGAATAGATATTAATGGTAACTTGTAGTGTATGGAACTTATTGACATTTTAAATTGTTTAGTATTTGATCACCTTGTCTACTACAATATATCTGACGGCGGCTGTACCTACCTACTATTAGTCAGTCACCTTTTAGTCTGACAACTTTTAGTCTAGTAAACTATTTATCTCTCTTTTTAGTCACTTTTCCATGGAACAATTTCTAATCTGTCATTCTGTAGTCTGTCAACTTTTATTCTGACAACTTTTAGTCCCGTCACTTTTTATGCACATACCTGACTTTCTTCTTAGGCTTATGTCTAGCGGACTGCTGCAGGTGCCTCTTATACTTCATTATAGTAGGATATTGTTTGTCGCACTCCACACAGTAACGCATTTCTTTGCTTGTCTCATTTCTTATCAAATGTGGTACTAACTCGGGGTGCACCCTTCTAAGGTGTATCTCTAGGATGTGGTATGTTGGGTAGTCCTTGTTACAAAAGGAACAGTGTCCGGGAAGGTGTTTTTTCCTGAAAATAGTTGGTTTTACTCTTAAAAAAGATGTTCTGTAGACGTTGTAGGTCGGACTATGTAACTTTTAGAGCGTTTGCGATTCGAATCCGAGAAAATAATGTGCCGACATTATTTTCTCGGATTCGAACCGCAAACGAGAAAATAATGTCGGTACGAGATCTAAATTCCATCCATCAGAATATAGTTTAGTTTTAACGTCCCAATAATCTAAGACAGATAAAACAAAAGAACACGAACGAACGAACGAAAGGAACGTAAAGACATATAGAATAATATTGTCTATCATCAGTAGTGATGCTTTTACTGACATTAGGTTCTTGGATTCGGCCGCATGTGTTATTGAAAATTTCTCATTACCAACTCGGTGTTTGTAATTGCTTGATAAATGATAATGGGCCAAGGCTTCCGTCCTGTTACATGGGATTTAAGGGGATACAACGATAACTTTGTGTTTTTAAAATTCCTATAAAACCAAATGTGATGATGGTGTATGATTTTCCGTATGTGTTATTTATTTGACTTTATTGTCTACTGCTTTACTAAAACCGAAACAGGATTACTTACTTGAATTATTTTCTATCGAAAAAAAATCCAAAGTAGCACCATCTATTTTCTGTTTTATACGATTATACGTAAAAAGTTCCTTATTATGCAGTAAAATTTTCTTTAAACCGAAAGTATTTAAATATGTTAAGAACTTACTAAGCTAAAAAATCATTTAAGTATAGAATTTTGTCATAAATCTACATTTAAACGAAGCGCGTTTAGTTCCGGTGCGCGTGAGAGTCTTCTATCTTGCACGTCAAACTAGGTACAGTCATAACGTCTTTTCACTTACACACCGAGCTAAACCACGCTTCGATATATCCTCTTAAACAAAACTGGCGAAATGTGGATCTACCACTATCATGGCCTAAAGTATAGTCCGCGAGACCTAAGCTGAGCTTTGCATTTGTGTGAGTGAGTGCAGTACACGAGGTTAAGTGTGAAAGGTGCGCGCCGGAGTTGCGCACTGCGCCTCAGTCCGATTGCCAAAAAGCAGTATAAACCGGATTTAAACAAAGCAAAGCACGCGTCGCGCTCTATGCCGGACGTCACACCTACACTACACTGGGTGATTTTTTAATGACCAGCCAAATTTTCACAGGGTGTTCTACCCATGAATATGAACAACTTTCACTATGGGACCAACTTTGAAATCACGAAAAAAAAACCAGCGGTTTCCTACAAAAGTTCAATACCTACTCGATCAAAATGTATGAAACAGCTGATATTTTTTTTGCGATTTCAAAGTTGGTCCCATAGTGAAAGTTGTTCATATTCATGGGTAGAACACCCTGTGAAAATTTGGCTGGTCATTAAAAAATCACCCTGTATATGTGCACTCACACAAATGCAAAGCTCAGCTTATACCTCGCGGCCTGTAGTATGAACTTACTTGATATGCGCCTCCAGCTTCCGTTTCGAGCATACGTTTTTATTGCAATAATCACAGGTGACCCTCTCGTGTGCCATTATGTAATGTTTGCTAAATTCACCGAGAGTTCTGTAACAAAAACCAATATTTCAAGATATTATGTAAATAATAAAAAGTTTAACATAAACGCATTATCTGAAGTAAGTGATTTAATAATAAACAATAATAGGATTCGAGGCGAAATTAAAGTTTTGTAAAAAATACTAGGTACCTATCTAAAATGTGCACGGTTGAGAGACAGCTCCAAATGTCAACGACAAGACTGTGCATCATCTGTTTTTAGAGAAACTTCTAGAATGTTCTAGAAGATTCGACTCACCCTTATTGCCCGAGCGGGTACGAGAGGCGTTCCCGCCAGAAGCGTGCGGATTATGGCAGGAGCGGTTAGAAATGCATTCGCGTTATAAAAGCAATTTTTAAAAAAGTAACCCCATTTTACGGTGCTAAAAAGTGACTTACCTACATTCCAAAGAACAGCTTTTACACGTAAACGTTTTAGTATGCGACCTGTTCAGATGTTTCTTCAACTCTCCCTTAGTTCTCGAAAGTTCTCCGCAAAAATTACAGCGTAGCATTGGATTATGGTGGTTCTTCCAATGTTCTTCAAGATGAGATTCTGAGAGTATCTCAAGTCTACAAGCTATGCACTTGGTTGGGAATTGTAGCTGAGAAAATTATATTTTATAAGAGTAGGTAGGTATCACTTACAGACAATCCAAGAAAAGTACGCGCTTCGGGAATCATCGACTATCATCGGAAATATCCCCGAATCGCGTACTTTTCTTGTATTGTCTGAAAGTTAATAGAGATCCCATAGATAATCATACATCATAAATCATCATAGTTAATAGAGTTCCCATTTTGTATTACCATAATCACAAATTAATGGATTAACAACTCTATGGAATACCAAATTTTTTTTTATTCAAATGATCTTGTAAATTTTTGATGATCTGAGAATAATGAACACAATTGTCTATTTGTGTACTCTAAGATATAAAATAAACTAGCTGACCCGACAGACGCTGTCTTCATTTTTTTTTTTTTTGTGGATTTTTCCCATGTTTTAATAGTTATTCTGCTATTCGGGGCGGAGACAAATCCAACAAATCAAACGTCGTAAAAATCGGTCCAGCCGTTCTTGAGTTGTAAAAATGGTGTAAATAACCGGGCTTTGCTTTATATTAAGGTTGATGCGCCAGGGTAGCCCGGGAAATTCAAAATTTCATACGTTTTTTGCAATTTGTAGGTCAGTGTGAGCTTGCATGTTGATTAAAATATGATTCGCGGCCGTAGCTAATATGGCTTTACAGAATTATAATCATTAGAATCAGCAATACAACTTCATAAGTTAGTATTTACCTCAAATCTAGCGATTTCATGAAATCATGAGGTTTGAGGTAAATGCTAACTTATGGAGCTGTATTGCTGATTCTAATGATCATAATTCTGTAAAGCCATATTAGCTACGGCCGCGAATCATATTTTAATCAACATACAAGCTCACACTGACCTACAAATTGCAAAAAACGTAAGAAGTTTTGAATTTCGCGGGCTACCCTGGCGCTTTCGCCTTAAACTAGTGACCCGGACCTGCTTCGTACGGTTTTTACAACTTGACAAAACATGAAGGTTTCTCTAATACTTATATAAAAGTTAATTATTAATGTATTATACATATAAACCTTCCTCTTGAATCATTTCTTGCCCATTCTTCTCCACACGAAACTACCTTTTGGAAGGGGCGACTAGAATCAATTCTATTTTTTTTTTTTTTGTAAATTTTGAAGTTCATAAGTGGCTTTTATGTGCCTATTATGAAATAAATTATTTGAATTTGACTTAGAACACAGAACTATAGAACATTGCCTAGAACACTGCCCTTTATTAGTGCCAGCAAATATGATAAAAAAAAATGTTTTCATATATAAATAAAAATAATACCAACCTCGCTATGACTAAAAGTCTTATGCCTCTTAAAGTCCAAACGCAAATTATACCCAATATCACACAATTTGCACCAATATCGCATCTTCTTATTGCATCGATTCATTTTTTTCTCTCTGTAATTTTGCTCCACATCTTTTGAACTAACAAATACTGTATCATAGTACGGACTCACATTTCTTGGAAATCTGTCATTAATTTTAGTTACAGATGCAAGTTCTTCATACTTTTTAATCCTGGATTTTAGCTTACAAATGCCTTTCCTTGGGTTTGGGTATAGTAATCTAAAATCTTCATTTGTTTCTTGTTTCAATTCTGGTTCAAAGTAATCTGTATCATTGTTTAAACTTATGCTGTCATTATCATATTCTTCTTTAATAATTTCATTGCTTTCTAATTTTATATCAATGAGAACTCTTTCGTCGTCCGTTTTTTGTTCAAATATTTGGTCTTTTTGTTCAAGAATTAGGTCTTTTTGTTCAAATAATAGATCTTTTTGATCCTCTTCATTGATGTATTTGTAGTTGTAGTCATATTCTTTGTGTTTGGTTTTTATTAGTAGTGATAATGTGTGAGGGATATCTCTCTAAAATTTAAAAAAGAAGAACATTAGGTTTAATGTATTTGAAATAAGAAATACACACATGACCCAATATTTTGCATTATTTTCCCATATTCCACTAATATGAATTTTCCATCCTTGTGTCAGAATTAGTGCCCGATATTGTACTGTATTTACAACATTAGTTTTTGTTTACCCTAAACCCGAAAACGTGCAATGCGTTTCAACTAAGAATAGGAATGACCTTGCGCCATATTGTGAAGATTTAGCAAAACTGCGCCTTGTTTACACATTTGCAAAGTCAGTGACATATTTTAACAAAAACAAATTCCAAAAACAGAACTAAAATGGACAGGTAAGGTTAACACTACAAAACTTTGCAAGCCTTAGATTTCTAGGTTCAGTTGACAGTTAGAGGTCATTGACGTTCCTATTCTTAGTTGAATCGCATTGTACTCATCATTTTGATCAAAGACTTAAGTTTAAAAAAACTGAAAAGCTAAAAACAAGCCCATTTTAAATTAAATAAAACTTGGAAGGAGGCGGGACCCATTCCATTTTTATATTTTCAAACTCAAATGGGTCCCGCCTGCTTCCAACTTTTTTTTAATAATTTAAAATGGGCTTGTTTTTAGCTTTTCAGTTTTTTTAAAACTTAAGTCTTTTACCGCAGTCAGGTTTTTTAATTTTTTTAATTACTGTTTATTATAGATATAGAAGAAGAAAATGAACAGGTATCATAAAAATAGTTGAGACTGTTTTGACCTTTTTTGAGTAATAGTTGAAATTACCAACATATAATAAATTGCATAATCAGCCTATAATGTTCCCAGTGTTGGGACACAGGCCTCCTCTCTATGAGAGGGAGTGGAGAGGCAGTGCGGATGTCACATGTCTTCGAATTTTTGGTTGTAGGACATGCAGGTTTTCCTTCACCTTTTTAGTGAGTAGTGGTGATGAAAAAATTTGCACAAAGTAATAACTGACACATTGCATTGCAACTTGCATGCGGCATAAGGTTGCAACTTGAAATTGATCGTTTTTAGATACGAGAATTGGCCTTCTGGGTTCTAACCAACCAACCTACCTGCAACTCTTAACTTGCGGCCGTTACCACTGGGCCTGGCCGTGAAACAGGTTCTCCGACTAACTAAACAACAGCTGTGTACAGTTACAGCGGCTATAACTGGCCATGGATCATTTAATAAACACCTCTTTGTCATAGGAGTCACAGACAGTCCACTGTGCAGGGCCTGCATGGAGGACGACGAGACAGCAGCTCATGTGCTTCTAAACTGCCCGGTGGTCCCCGCATACAGGGCCAAGTACTTTGGTAACCCAGGTGCCCTCCGTGAGATTGTCAGTAACATGAAGGCGCTGCTGGCCTTCTTTGAGGAGCTTGGGTGGATCGAATGATCGATTTTCCCACCTATACGCAAAATACGCGCATTGTCGTGGAGTTGCGGATACCAGCCCGTATTACGTATTACCTACCACTGGGCCACCACTGCTCTATAAATCATACATGATTTTAATTCTCTAAGGTGGTTTGTACAACCACTTTTACACACGTCTATCATATTTTAAAATTAGATGATGTTGTCACCCTTTATCATTATTATAACATCAAGTGGCCAGGCAGACCATTGAAAACTGTTTTTTTAAAGATTTTGTGGGTCTGAAATAGAGATTTAAATTATTATTATTACCTTGTTGTCGTAGAAGGTTTGTAGATACTGGACCAGCCTGTATTGTGCAGTTTTGATGCGAGCTTGGAAGGATTTCATCTTGTTTAGTAAAGCAATACATTCCCAGCAAAGCAGTAGGCTTCGTGTTTCCTAAAATAGAATAGAAAAGAATATTCTAACATGGATAGGATAAACAGAAAACTTAACCATGAACAAGAACTATTCCAAAAATACAGGGAAAAATATATTATATTATTATATAGTAGGAATTGGTACACATAGATGTAAAAAAAAATGAATAATCAAACATTTTTGGTTCAATCAATATCCCTCATTCTAAAGATTTTGAATAAAACAATGGATGAATAAGTATTTATTTTATTTAAAAATAATATGTACAAGTACTTATATAAAAAAGGAGGGGAAATAATCATAGGGGATCCAAAAATTTGTCCGCATCACTGTCGACGGGGAAAAAGTGCCCAAAAGGCTGGCAGCATTACCACGTTGTATAAATAGGCCAGCCGAAAGCATGCGGCACGAAACTTTAGCGCTGACCTTGAATTACTTTAAGCGATTTTGGACCTTACTCCTTAGACAATACATATTCTCAAACAACCCCCACTACTCCACCAAGCGCTAAAGATTCGTACCGGCAGTTGTAGAGTCAATCAACCGCTTGGAGATGTTCCAAAAAACTAAGAGGGCACTCAGACCTAGTGTTTCAACCCCAAACGGCTCGAACATATAAGTCCCAATAAGATTGGAGTATTTGCGCCGCCGCCGTTTAAGGATTTCCTCACCCGCAGCACCCGCCAGAGCACAGCCCACTGTGCTAGGAAGATGGGATGGCGCAAGAGTATATGTTGCATCCCACAACAAAGGCCTACCTACCTTCCAAGGCATTATGGTCATTCCATCTGGTCTCTTCCCATCGTCGCGTGCCAAGCCAATTGGTTCTAAAACAGCTGCCACACCGGCGGCGGTGACAAGAGCACGACGGATGACGTCATTGATGCTGGTTTGCACTCTTACTGCAGTATAGGCCATGATGTCTCTATCGAGTCGACACCTACACCGCATTGGCCGCGATGCGGAGCCACGCAAGAGGCGAATTAAAGGGAGACTATTTTTTTTACCTTGTCGGTGGTCATATCTATAATGGACTATTGCTGGATTACAAAAGCTTATAAACCAAAAACGTTTTAAAAATATTTTATGATAAAAACAACAACCACTCACATTGTCATTTTGTATCACATCTTCTCTCAGTTTTATAAATAGCGCTTTCGTCTGACCAGTTATAGATTTAAGCTTTCTATCAGCGCTTAAACAGCCTTGGCATAGCGGAAAAATTCTTTTAGATTCATCTTTTATATCCATTGTAATAGATAATTCAGTAGTATTTTACACAATTATTTTTGTTCTCGGTCGGTAGACGAATTTCATGAATTCTTGTTGAATCGAATTTGACATTGACAGTTAAACAAATGTACTGAAGAAGTTTTCTTAATTCTTACTCTGATGTACTCTGTGGTTGTTACCACAGATGACTTATATGTAGCAAGCTCATCGTAGACCTTAGAGCATTTAACCTAGTAGACAGTTTGTCTACTTAGAGCATTTAACCTAAATACTCTCTGTCTACAATTGTTACCGTTCCATTCGTTGTAGGTAAGGTTGTAGGAGTATACTATTGGTTGTTACTCTTACTTTGTCGTCTGTGCTTCCAATGGGACAGTGCGACCAGTATATTTTTTTTCCCAAGAAACAACCCAATGCCAAATGTCTTGCTTAAGAATAGGTTTTGCCATTGTAGAATATTAGTCAGTCAGCCACAGCACAGAGCACATTATAATATACTGAAAGTCAGCAAGATGGTTGTGGAGCAGACCGCCCAGGGCATGCTGCAAGTACCTACTTACATTCCCCTCGTGGAAGCTTTTAACCACACTTTAGGACTCCTCCTTATTGCTAAATACGGGAAAATAATACACTGTATAAAATAACTGAGTATTTTTATTTCTTTAGCACTATTCTAGTACAAAAAGTCTTCTTAAAATAGTTACAACAAATAGTAAAATATCAGTGTTTTTGCTTTATTTAGGTATAAGTACCTACCGATACATAATGTCATATTCGTTTTACATATTTTTTGTAACAGTAAATTATGTAATGGACAACCTTGAAAGTTATAGAATAAAAACACAATTTGCATAAAAATGCAGACTCTAAGATAATAGTCATATTGATTTAATTTCTTCTGTAGTTTCCTAAATAAATAAGACTAAAAAATCTTAGAAAAACAGTTTAGTAATTTTTTTGCAAACATTAAACACATTTTGATTAAAGTGCTGTAAAGCACATCTTTCTCCAGAAGAATTCATACGAAAAGACAAAAAATCTACTTAGTTAGGTATGTACAAAATAAAATGCACCTAAATCATAATAAAAATAAGAATCTTTAGATAAGTAGTAAGTACACAATTTGTTCTAAAAAATATTGTTCGATTTATATAAATTATAAATACACACACACGTCATTCCTACCAAGACAAAACTTACACATAATGAAAAACATACTACTCTCTCTTTTGTTCTGGCACTCGAGTTTGTCTCTCACAAAGTACAGTATTCCCGGTGTAACTTGACTGCTGGCGAAATAGTGAACAAACAAAACCATTTCGTCGTTGCATTTTCTAAACAATAAAATAACGTGGTCAAGGATTATGATAGAATAGTCAACTCAAAATACTCATATAGTGTCACAAACTTATCTTATGTAAAATTTCAACATTTACCTAATTCTTTAATTTTTATGGTGTGTATGATTTATAGAGTTTTCTATATAAGTGACCTGCGGGGTAATTGTGTAACACAAGTGACAGTAGCAATGGCTTTCATTTTGACAGTTCAACAACATTCATTGCGTTATTTACGTTGTCGAGCAGACAAATTTTTCGAACATATGAAGCAATGGATTAGCAATATGCTTCAAAATCATTCAGATTCTGATTGAAAGTGAAACTAACGAAATCACTATGGGAAAGTGGCGAGATCTGTCATTTTTTTTTTTTCACTGACAGCGATGCCGTAACCGGGCCGTCAGATACGCTTACTGCTATAATAATAAAGTTGTACAAGTATCTTTTGGCGCGTGGCCAACATCGGAACTAACGTCAGGGGGGCGCCCTTGTCAATGTTGTGGTGGTGTGGTGTTGTTGTGGTGTGTATAATTTATAGAGTTTTCTATATAAGTGACCTGCGGGGGTAATTGTGTAACACAAGTGACAGTAGCAATGGCTTTCATTTTGACAGTTCAACAACATTCATTGCGTTATTTACGTTGTTGAGCAGACAATTTTTTCGAACATATGAAGCAATGGATTAGCAATATGCTTCAAAATCATTCAGATTCTGATTGAAAGTGAAACTAACGAAATCACTATGGGAAAGTGGCGAGATCTGTCATTTTTTTTTTTCACTGACAGCGATGCCGTAACCGGGCCGTCAGATACGCTTACTGCTATAATAATAAAGTTGTACAAGTATCTTTTGGCGCGTGGCCAACATCGGAACTAACGTCAGGGGGGCGCCCTTGTCAATGTTGATGAATAAATAAATAAATGTCATTCAGGCGCCAAAAGATCCTTGTAACTCTATAAATAATTAAAATGTTGCAGTCGAGTTTGTCAGAGTTTGTCCCATAGAACATTTTTACGTAATTCGACGTCTTGACTACTGACGAAATTTTTCGACGATTCGCCGTCACGAGATATAAAATTTACACGAAGTCATAAAAACATGATTGGATGGTAAAAATACTCGTACACACGGCACACACGGCTACATATCAAAGTATACATTTCCAGTATTAGCTGACCTGTCATTGTACGGAAATCTTAAACAATGCGAGATCAGCTTATACTGTAAATTTATAGCTTGATATGTAGCCGTGTTTACAATAGTAAAAATACATTTAGCTGACGTTCGCACGGACGTAAAAATATCGCGGCGATTTTTTTTCACGCAATGGAGTTTTAACGGTATGCTTAGCGCCGAGAGTTGAAAAACCCACAGTGTGTTTTTTCGACGCGCTAAGATGCACTCTGCTGTTGTTAGGTTATATTCTCAACGCTCGGCTCAACACCGAGAGTTGAAAATCCAGTGCGCGATAAAATCCCGCCGCGATATTTTTACTTACTGTTGAACACACAACTCGTTTACATCTGCTGTCTGAACATAGCGGTGATTTCTTCAACAGTCTTGTTCTTTGTTTCAGGAACTTTGAAGAAGATGAAGAATATGAATATTAGTTGGAGTACCGCGAATATTATGAACACGTTCGCGCCGAGAGCCATCTGTGAAGAACAAGAAGTACTTATTTAAATTATGGAATAAAAATGTCAGTTACAATCGTTCAAAAGAGACTTCTCTTTGTGCAAAGGTTGGTATACGCTACCTACAGGGACAAAATAAATTAGCTAGAAAAACCCACAATGACGTGATGCATAGGAAATAACGTGATGGATAGGACTCCTATCCATCACGTCATTGTGGGTGGGACGCGGGGTGGGTGGACCTCTCGATATCTCTATGTCAGACGCCAGCACATCAAGCCTCCCATTGTAAGGAAATCCTGTACAATGCGAGATCAGCTTATATTGGAAATGTATAGCTTAATCTGTAGCCGTACGTACCTACATTACAAAATAAAAAAAAAAAAATAAAAAACAGAAAAAGAAGAAGATAGAATAAAAAGAGTAAATCCATCCAGTAGTAAATATTCCATCTTCTTCTTCTTTTTCTGTGTTTTTTTTATGATTTTTTTTGATACTATTTATCAACGGACCCATGATCTTTTTTCACGTACGGCCCCTGAGCTTTCTTCACGCACGGCCATCCTTCTAATTTCATCACAAAATTGGTTCAGGTTTAAGCCGGTAAAACGTAACTAGTATACTTACAGAAAGCTGTAAGAAGCTGAGTCCAACAATAAAGTTGGCTGTCCAGTTCACTGTCACAGCTACCGACGACGCCGCGGGCCGCGACGACTGGTTGAACAGCTCTGTAAATAAGATAATAATTAAAGAGGATCGCTTTAGCTATAAGACCGGACCGCCCATTGGTTTATAACCTTTTTAGGGTTCCGTACCTCAAAAGGAAAAAACGGAACCCTTATCACTCGTGTGTCTGTCTGTCTGTCTGTCCGTCTGTCACAGCCAATTTGCTCAGAATCTAATGGGCCGATTAAGTGGAAAGAATTTTGTGGGCTACCTTGGCGGTTTCGCCCTAAGTACGTACCAGTAACCAAGAACCATGGAATAGAGCCTGGTCCGACAGCAAACATCACGACGAAGAGGATCACCATCGCTATGCACAGGTATGATACCCATGATATATGAGCCTGTGGGAGAAAAACATAACGTTATATTGACGAAACATAACATTGCGACACTACACACAGTGCTCTGCAAGTGATACATTGTTATGTTAGTCTTCTTGCTTCTTCCACGTTCATACATGTCTAGTCATACACGCTGAATTTTTTGAAGGAGTTCGTCTCGTCCATTTCTTAGTATAGACAGTCCAAAACTCTCGATAGTGTAGAGGTTGTAATTTGGACGGCGTGGTCTATGTTCGCTAGCAAGACCCTGCCATCCCCTTCCCCAAGTGCCCAAAGTCCTGAGCTCGCTTCACTCTCTCTTGTGTTTTCCTCACAAGGTAGGTCCTGTACATTTAGTAAAGAGGCGGGTGTACACACGGCTACACATCAAGCTATACATTTCCAGTTTACACTGACCTCTCATTGTAATGAAATCCTACACAATGCGAGATCAGCTTATACTGGAAATGTATAGCTTGATAGGTAGCCGTGCCAAAGCCGTGCGTACTTTATGTGCACACCGCTGCCCAAACCCTTTGAGGAAACAAGGCATGATCTTATGTATAAACGGTACTCACATACATATAGGCAACGACCAAGCCTACTGAACAGACGAACATTCCTGCGAATCCTGACAGCAGTAACGTCTTGCGACCAGCTACCTCCACCAGTAGCAGACTTATTACTGTCATTATTACGTTCATGGCTCCCATGCCTACGAAAAAACACAAAAAATAATCTTTTAATATACATAGGTAGGTACTCTGCTTAACACTACCTAAAAACATTACCCTTATTTTAGGTTTTGCTGCAGTTGGGTAAAATCTGGTAGAGTAGTGACATCTACGTCATCGAATTATAACTATTTTAGTTTGAGTTACCAAACATAGATCCCACCTTCGGATCCTACATCGCGCAAACAATATTTGCAGCTTTTGTGTCAGATTTTTATTCCGGCATTTTCTTATTATATTCTCAGTTAGTTCTCAGGCATTTTTATTTATTATAAATAGTATTTTTTTTCTTATACAGGATCAAATTAAACTAGCTAGCGAAACTCCACAGACGTGTGGGAATGGTATACAGGGTGTTAGTGTAAACAGTGGCAATATTTTAAGGGGTCATTATACTCATCATTATGAACAACTTTTGATATAAGACCAAACCTGAAATCGCGAAAAAAAAAATCTGCTGTAACAGTACATTTTTTCTTTTTTTCCATCCATCAAAATCGGATCTCATAAGGCGGAGATATCCCGTAACTCCCTTTTTGGAGGAAGTACCAATCAAAAATCCCCGACGGTAAAAAAAATCTATAAAGCCGTAAAACCTGTATACGTACCAAGTTTCGTCCAGATTGGTTGTAAAATACGGCCTGTAGAGTAGCAACAAACTGACACACGAAAGCAAATTTTGCCAGACTTGAAGCAGACGCTGTCAGTGGGTCGTCTTAGGGGCGGAGTTTCATTCGGTCAATTATTGAAATCAGTCTTACCCAGCGTAGCATACTGCGCCTCCATGCGGTCAATTATTGAAATCAATCTTACCTAGCGTAGCATACTGCGACTGACTCCTGGTCAGCTGCACCCTGGTAAAGATGTCAGTGGAGAAGAAGATGACGGCGTTGATCCCTGAGAACTGCTGTGCTACCATCACGACCATTGCGATGAGGAGCGGTTGGCGAAGCTGACGGTTGCTGAACAACTCGCGGAGTGTCACTTTCTTGCTGATTTTGTTTTTTTCTGCTTCCTGTAATTTGAGGAAAAATATCAACGTCAATGAGGAAGCCCCAGGGTAGCCCGTGGAATTCAAATTTTCTTACGTTTTTTGCAATTTACAAGACAGTACAGTCCGCGAGTTTTAAACTGAGCGTTGCATTTGTGTGAGTGCACATAGATAGTGTAGGTGTGACACCCGGCATTGAGCGCGATTCGTCCTTTGCTTGATTTAAAACCGGTTAAACTGCTTTTTGGCAATCGGCTTTTGTTGTTTTAGTACGAGAGGCCATGACATCATCATCATCATCATCGTCATCGTTTGTTTGGTTATTTCTTTTATTTTAGAATGAAAATGCAGAAAATAAGCCGGTGTAGTTGTGCTCCACAAGACTATACGTTATTATTATTACAAATGGTAGCTTTATATTGTTAAGTTTTATTATAATCGTTAAAACGGAAAATAGTGGCCACTTTTTTAGCGACAGACGAAAACTTGTTAGTGCGTATATCCAGGGAACGCGTAAATTACGTGACGATAGCACGTCGCGTATGTGAAGCGTCTTCGGAGGCCTAGGATAGATAGACCAACACCAGACGTTAGAACATGAAGCGGTGAAATAAGATAAAACGATTAAGTATGATATTCACCTGATGCATTTCTTCCATCTCTCCATGAACAGCCACGTCGCCTCTCAACCAGTTGAGTGCTGAAATATATAGATTCAGTTTTATTATTTGATGAAAACCACGACTTTTACAAATATTTAACATTGAGCATGAATGGCTTTGGGGAAAACCAAAGAAACGATGGATTGTGAAAGATGGTAATATGGCTAGAAAGGGGGACTAATAGGGTGACTGCGAGTAGAGACAAGACGACATGCTGCACCGACCCCAAATAATTCCAAGCAATATTTGTTTACGGTATGGAGCTCACATATGTGCAATAAATTCTATCAGATACTTGATATCGCCTTTGCTGACGATATACAAAAAATAAACGAAATCGGTGCAGTAATTAGGTCAAAAAGTAGAGTTTTAATTTTGATTAAATTTAAACACTCTGCAGGATTGGACCACAAGGTCAATGAGTGAATGAACTTGAATCCTTGAACTTGTGTGCAAACAAAAAAAAAACATGTTTGGCGAACAATGGATTGGGCACTATGGTGCACCGCAGGTGGCCAGCTCGGTTGTCTAAACAGAGTGATTTCTTTTACTGGATTTATTTTGATATTTATTTTGTTTGAAAATTTTACTTTTTTAACCGACTTCCAAAAGGAGGAGGTTCTCAATTCGTCGGAACCTTTTTTTTTTTTTTTTTAATTTTTTTTTTATGTATGTTCCCCGATTACTCGAAAATGGCTAGACCGATTTGGATTTTTCTTTTTTTGTTCAAAAGGGTATACGTCCCAAGTGGTCCCATGATCATCAAGTTAGGATCTGATGATGGAATCCCATGGAAATCGAGGGAAACCCTCAAATTTTATGGGCACACCTATATCGATTTCGGTATTTTTTATAGTAACTCGTGCATTTGCTCTCGGAAAGTACCATTCGGTGAGCTGGAACTGATGATGAAGACCACAGAGGGCCATCGGAAATACTCAATTATATCTAAGCATATAACAGGTTGCGATTCGATTACTTTAATATGGTTTATGCTCGTCAAAATAATGGTTATGGTGACTTCACCATGAGCTCCATTTCTCCTGGTTCTTACTAGGAGAACTCCTCAACAATTAACGGCCCTGCATCGGGAAAAACAACATTTTGTAAAACGTGATGAGCAGCTGACATTGGGTTATTGTAACTTAGATAAATTACAAACTGAACCACTAAAAAGTGAAAAAAAAAACTTTTTTACAAAAACAAAAACCGACTTCCAAAAAAAACACTACAAAGTGAAAAATAACTTTAATTTCGGAAGTCGGTGGCAAAAAACTAAAATACAGATCCAAAGACACCGACTTCTGAAATTAAAGTTATTTTTCACTTTGTAGTGTTTTTTTTGGAAGTCGGTTTTTGTTTTTGTAAAAAAGTTTTTTTTTTATGTATGGTTTTCAATTTAATATTTAATTTTGCTATACTTCTGTGGACCAGTATTACTTATAGTTTGATTTTTTACACATGTTTCAGTTCCATACCGTATATACAGGGTGTCCCAGAAATCGATCGACATACTGTAGCCTGTAGGTGGTGATGATAGCTTTGGTTAAGCCCTCCCAAAATAACAAACCATATGTTCCGCAAAATCTTATAGTTTTTGTGTCATACTTTGGATAAAGGCAGGGGAATGATGAAGAGAATCTAACGAGAATTCGACTTACCTCTCTGTGCATGCAACTCCTGTCCCTTATTCAGCAGCAAAAACTTAGGTGACTCAGGGCATACAGGCAGAGTGCATATCTGCAACACCGCCGGTATTGCGGTGGCCGCTAATAGGTACGGCCAACCTTCGGGCGTGCCTAACACCGACTCTAGGCCTAGCACTTGCGAGAGGAGGATTGTCATTGTGATCACTAGTTGGTAGACTGTGCCTATCTGGAAGAAAAAAATATATCATTCATGACTGTATTCAATGATATTATAAGTAAACAGACGTGGGTAGGTTACCTACCCAACATACGCCGTCTTATTACAAAAAAAGGTTCATCTTCAAACACAGGTTTAAATACTTTAAATCATGGACCCTTTTTTGAATTTCGAACTTTACTGCGACACATTCTAAATTGTCAGTTTTGTATAAAGGACTGTATTTCTATTGCAGCTAGGTTCTTATTACAAAAACTGGCTCGATGGTAACCATGACTTTTTTTTATTTGTACACACGGCTACACATCAAGCTATACATTTCCAGTTTACACTGACCTCTCATTGTAATGAAATCCTACACAATGCGAGATCAGCTTATACTGGAAATGTATAGCTTGATCTGTAGCCGTGCGTACTATGGCCGACGATGTCCAAAAATGGCACAATGTTGAACTAATATATGACAAGTGGAAGTAGGAAGGCATGTCGTATTTATCGGGAGCGAAAATATTGGTATATTCCGAATGGTAGTGTTTTACGCAATTAAGGTGATGTGTCTGGTTGACGACTAATAAAGGCTTGGCTCGTCTCATATAAGTAGGTACAGAGGCCAGCAGATCAAGCTACCCCAATCTGTCAAATTTTCCCAATTGAATATGAACTTTATTCATTTGTAGTAAAGTTGAAAAACTATCAAAAAAAAATTGACAGATTGGGGTAGCTTGATGTGCTTTTGTGATGTACAAAAGACTTTCAAAAATAGAACTGTGTCGCCTTTGCCAACAATACACATGCTATGTGTTATGGTTACAAAGCCAGATTTTGGAACTAGGCTAAATCGTATAATCTAATTTCCTAAATCTCCCAAAGATAGACTTAGATAATGTTAAACTCACCGATCCCCTGAGCGAAACAGGCGATATTTCAGCTAGATACATGGGCGCTAAGCCCGCATTCAAACCACTGTTCACGCCGATTATAAGTCTGAAACCATACAGTGTTTATGTAAGGAGAGTACGAGGGAAGTAGTATAATAACGTTAGCAACGTGATAGTCTATATGAAGGAGATATGAAGAGAGGTTCAATGTCGACATTGGACCTCTCTTCATATCTCCTTCATGTCAGGGACTGATAAACCGTGCCCAGTTTCCTACATAAACAAGGAGGGTATGCATTAGGGTATGTAAGCCTATAGACATGCTATAGACCTTTTTTATTTTGACTTGCTGCAGTTGTGACTTGGTTGTTTAACATAGTGGACAGGTTTCAAACCTTTTCATTAGCTAAGAAGGTCTCTTTATGAAATAAGGAAGTGGTTAACGTAACCGTCATGAGAAGCTATAAATTTTGTAAACAAGTGTTCAGGAGTTCACAACATTTGGACCAACAAAAAAAATTAATTTGTTTAAGATTTAATAAATTATTAAGTAACAAATATTAATTAACATATATTATTTAAGAATAATTATTCGTCAGATTCAGATGTTTCCATTTCTGTGTCAGAATCAGTGACATGTAACTCGTACGCATTCGAAACTCGAATGACGCGTTTATTTCAAGATGGCTTCCCGATAGTTTACAATCCCTGCGACGGACGCGTTCCGGTACCAAGAAACACAAACGATAGCGCTTTGCGTCGTTAAAATATGATCCGACTAAATTAAATAGGTTGTTACTTTCATATAACCCGTCTATATTTCATGTCGATTGAATATGGTCAATTTATTATTATCTCGCAGTATAAAATGTTTACTTAGTAAAGATGTTTGTTTACATAATTTATAGCTTCTCGTGACGGGTACTTTAGTAAAAAAGTTTTCACTTATCTTACCTTCCTAAAATAAGCATCTCAGCAGAGTTGGCAACTTTCGCGAGCCCCTCCAATAATGCTGCTACGAAGACGAGTACGTTGTTCCATAGTAGACCGCCTTTTCTGCCGAACCTGAAACAAATAGCAAAATTGTTAAGTTAATCTGTTTTCGTGTGGTTACTGATCAGAGTTAGAATTTCTACCGAGAACATGAGTGAATTTAGGTTTTAAACTGCAATGAACACATTGATTTCTTTGTGCACTATTTTTAATTTTTGGTCCTAATCAGCCAGTGTGTCCAGGATTGGTCTTAGTGGTGTTCCTTAATCCCCGTCAGTCATTGGCCTTTTCTCACATTGTATTAGTCTGTATTTTATGATCCTGATCTGTATCCATGATATGTAGTGTCGTTTGGTTCTAGGAGTGACGCTTGGTCCTAGTGTTTAGTTATTAGTGCTAGTATCTTTTGGTACTTCCTTGTGTCTTTTGATCCTAATCTCTAAGCTTAGCTTACCTGTCAGCCACGACACCAGTGATGATGCCCCCACGCAGTATATCGCGACAGCTATAGACATCACTGTCATCACTTTAGGGTCGTCCACAGCCGATAGTGACATGCTGGTGGGGGTTAGAGCAACTTGTTGATACTAGTTAGTTTCATCTTTAGTGTCTATTGATCCTAGTGTATTTTAGTCGTAGTATTTTTTGGTCCTAGTGTCTATTGACACTAGTGTCTTTTGGTCCTTGTGTCTATTGGTCCTAATCTCTTAGCTCACCTGTCAGCCACGACTCCGGTGATGATACCCCCGACCATGCCCCCCACGCAGTAAATAGCGACAGCTATAGACATCACTGTCGTCACTTTAGGGTCGTCCACAGCCGCTAGTGATGTGTTGGTACCGGTAAGAGCTTCTTTTTGTAGCCATTCTGACATGATCTGTAAAGAATGATGGAAAGATTGAGTATGTAGCAGCCTGCCGTTTAACTAAGGTAGCTCCGCGGTGTGGGACGGTGGAAGGGGTGTGGGGTGGTGATGAGTCGCGAGAATTTGTTCATCAAATCCACCGATGGGCGTCAAACCTCTTCAACAACAAGCAGCAACCTCAGGTACCATCTCAATTAAATGATAGGCCTACAGTGAAAGAGTTTGTTCTGGAAAGTAGGTGTACGCACGGCTACAGATCAAGCTATACATTTCCAGTATAAGCTGATCTCACATTATATAGGATTTCCTTACAATGAGAGGTCAGTGTAAACCGGACATGCTTGATGTGTAGCCGTGTGTACCTAAATATAGGTGACGCGAACTCATAATATTTTCCCATACCGAAAATCGCTCAACGCGCCTGAAGAAGTTTTCACATCAAAAATTAACTACTACTTCTACATCTATCTACTACTACTACAAACGACTACAATGAATAAAGTTCGACGTCCCACCACCACGCCGCGCTGGCGTCTCAACGCGACGCTGGCAGAACACCGCGGCTCAATCAGGGGGGGTCAGCTTTCTTAGCAGCTAATGCCAACACTGGATCGATTTGCAAAAACGAGATAGCGCTCTACAAAAGAATGAGATACTCGAATTCATTAACGCATGCCCGATTGAATACGTACAGTAACAGCCAGAAGTCGACTAGCAATCTCACAAAACCATGGCATAGCAATATTAGTTTACTTAAGACCTTCTTCGGCGCCGCAGCCCGTATAGTGCAGGCGATAATGGACTTGTGGTGTAAGGCCTCTGCCTCGAATCTTGCGGGCAGCGGGGCGGCGGCGGCGCGGGAGCGGCAGGATCTTATGCGTACATTTAAATGGACCGGTTCTCGAAAACAGCGGCGCGGGAGCGGGGCGGGACAATGCGAGACGCGCCGCCGCCGCCGCCACCCCGCTGCCCGCGAAATTCGAGGCAGAGGCCTAAGTGGACTTTGACTGTACCTACCATTTAAGTAGATTTTGTTATTTATTAAAAAATATGATGATGGATGCAGCACTTGTTATTTTTTACTTTGCGAAAACCAAAATGTAATATTTTAAATAATGACCATTAGGATCAGCAGATGTTTTATGGGTTGGATTTGCTCATTGCCAAGCTTGTAGAAGAGTTAGTGTAGAAGAGATAGATATACCCTAGTGTTCTGCAGAAATGCAAGCATGTGCATATGTGTGCGGCTTTATGGCAAAAAATATGTCTATTAATTGCGCACTGTGTAAAAAAAATATGCTTGCTGATCCGAACACTGAGGTATGTCATTTATTTACATCATTTAAGGAATACGACGACGTAAGATGCAGTTTAAAATACATCAAGCCCAGTTTCTGTAAAATGGTTGAAAATGCTGTAACTATAATAAACACATATTTTAAAGAAAATTCCCACAGTTTAAAACTAAAAAATGTAGTTAAAATATGCGATAATTTAAATAAAGATTGGCTGAAGGGGTGCGACGAACACTGTGAGATGAATTTTAAAAAAATAATTCATAGTACAATCGAAATATGCCTGAAACGGTTTTGTACTGTTACAAATCGACGATTTGTTGAGGAAGCCTCAAAAAAATCTTTAGCACGCAAAATAAATATTTTGAAACATGTCTAATAAGCTTGTATTATTTGGCATCACTTAGAAATTCGCTACACGAAGAATTTTCGCTTGATGTTATTATTTTATTTTTTATAAATGTGCAGAAACAGAAAACGAATATTCTATGACTTAATCGATACCGGAATTTCTAGGCGTAAGTGACAATTAATTAAAGTACCTTTTCATTGATTGTCCCTTACGCCTATTGAAATTCCGGTATCAAAATTTTAAAATTAAAAAGGAGATTGAAAGCACTATTCAAATCTCCCGCACTATCAAAAGTTACTTCTGGACCCCACCGGCAGCGCTAGTGTGCTTCTATGTAAGCCGTAGACAGAAAAAACTTCAAGTGTCACATTTTTATATGTAGTCTGTGCATTTATTAAATGCACAGACTATTTAACTACATTCTCATCATTCAATCAAAGTACTCTGTGATTTTCAGTATAGTATAATGTACTCTGTGCTCATTCTGTTCTGTGGTTTATAGAAAGAAAGTTTGCTGAACACAAAATTCACAAAACCTGTAAACAAACACCAACGGTGGAAGGGAAGTTCATTCAAACAAAGAAAAGAAAGACTAATAAAGTATACAGTTTATGTTAGTATCCATTATTATTTTGTTCACTTCACTCACTTCGCTGCAGTATATGTGGAAGACTTGGGAACATACTACTATAACGATAGAAATAATTGCTTCTAAAATTGTGGCATTATTACCAGTGGTGTGATATTCTGTTTTCTTTGCCCGAAATGGCTGGAACTGGAAGACCGCTTTTTAATGAAAGTGAAAGTATTAGACTTCAAGAGTTAATAATAAAATATGAATTAGACTCTGCAACGACAACGCGAAGCATACCAGTTAAAAAAGTTGCATGGGCCCGCCTAACGGAGGAATTTAATGCCATCGAAACAAATTCAAAAGTAAGTTTATGTGCTGATCAAAAGTATTTCTTCTTCTACTTTAGTTTTATTTCATCTACCAACCCGCACTTTCCCGCGTGATGGATTATGGCGCACTGTGAGGCCTGTGTCCCAGCAATGGGAACATTATTGGCTGATTATCCTATTGATGCTACTTTGTTTTTAGACTAATTCAGTGAAATTTCAAGACATTTACCGTCTTTCTGTTTTACTACCTTAGGTGTACCTATTTCTGTCTTTCCCTGTGTTTCTTTGAATAGTTACTGTTCTTAATTTCGTTTTCTGTTTATCCTGGCCATGTTAGAATATTATTTTTGTTTTTATATTAATTTTGTTATTGTACTCCCATAGAGCAGTGATGACGAACAAATGGCATGCGTAAAAGAATAATTTAGGCACGGCATCAATTAAGATATCTAGTTTACACCAGCAAAAGTTGCACTAATTTGTTATTTCAATTAAAATAGCTTGTGGCTCAGTAATAACAGGCGCACAGATCGATCCATCAGGTTAAGCTACGCTGAGCCGGGTTGATCAGTGGATGGGTGGCCATATTTACATACCGGAGCCAACGGCTTAAAATGCTCAGAAAGCTTGTTAAGTTGTTGGTCCTGGCTGTCATTTGTGGATCTTTTTGTTTGGGGTATCGCTTAACCAGTTACTGGGTTGTGGAGGTCAGATAGGCAGTCCCTCCATGTAAAATACTGGTATTCAGCTGCATCTGGTTAGATTGGAAGCCAACCCCAAAATAGTTGGGAAAAGGCTACACAGAGCAGATTGATTTAAATAAATATAAAACTGTTAATGTTAACATTACTGTGTATTATTGTGAATGTTTATAGTTGCAACTAAAGAGTATTACTGTGAAAGTATTTAATATAGTTTTTGTCCAGTAGTCAAGATTGTTTGTTGGCACATCATGGCCATATTCAATGTTTATTTGGATAAAATGGCACATATTGACGCCTTAGAGTGAAAACCTCGTAAGTGTAACAGAAGTAACTTTTCAGGAGGAAGAAAAAACTGCGTGCTGTAAAATTTTTGTACGGCGTTTTTTATGTTTTTTTTATTAATTAATATGCAAATTTAACACGCTTTTATATCAAAAACTTTTCGATTCTATATTATTGTCCAAAATGCATAAAATGCTATACATAGGTACAATATTGTATTTGTACAATAAACTCGACCTAAATGCATGCAAATACTATGTAAGTACTGTTAGAAATGGCGCTCCGAGTATCGAATGAATAAATTAGTCAGATCAGAATGTGCGTTGCAAGGTTTTCTTCCTAGAAATGCAATAAAATAAATTTTAGCAAAAATGCATTTCCGAGGTTTTCACTCTAAGGCGACGATATGTATATAGAGGTTCACCATCCTTGCCTTGGAGGTAGGTTGTAGAGATACATTTTAATTTTAATTTTGATTTTATTTGCTAACTACCTACAACAAGTATAACAAGGGGTATGTACAGTCAGCGTCAAAAATATTGGAACAAACAGACAGTTCAAAATGATCTCAACAACTAAGAAAATTAAACTTTATGTCAATTGGATAAAGTTCATGCCAGAATGACAGTTGTCATGTACTGTCTTCATTCTGAATCATTCCTTGTATCATCGAGTTAATATTTCATTTTCATAGTTGTTTATATCATTTTGAACAGTCTGTTCATCTCAATATTATTGACGCAGACAGTACAAGGCAGATGCAAGTGGAAACATGGGGAGGTGATGCCATAGAAGGACACATAAGCACCTTGTTGGTGATGATCTTCAGAATGGTTGGGTGCATAGTACACGCAACCGGAGTTCGGTTATGACCACATGCCATCGCTAATCTAAGTGACGTAACTGATTTGAAGAAAATTTTACAGGGCAAGCTATTTTTCTTTTTGTTTTGTAAACTGTAGATATATCGGTCTCGATTTTTGCATTATCATGGAGACCGTAAGGCATAGGTACAGATACGCCGATGAGACAGATCGCTATAGTTATTATATTACTATAGTTAGGTTGGCTATCGGCTTAGTTCAAAATGTCAGATACGTCAGTTGGTTAAATTAGCGACGATGTATGAATGTAAAGTAAGAGTATGCAAGGATTAATAGTAGATGGTGTTAGTTTTTGCCTACCCTATGGGAAGGTGTGAGTTGGTGTATGTATGTGATATCAATAAACATTCTATTCTAAAAGTTTATAACATTCTTTTCTCAGAGAACTGAAGCTCAGCTTAAAAAATGTTGGGAGAATTTGAAAACCCGGCGGAAAAGTGTGAGGTTGACCCAAGAAAAGAGGGAAGGTATGATGTCAGAGGGTGGATCTATTAACCCTAATTTCCATAGTACTTCTAACCAATTCCAGTTACTAGAAGTATCCCTGGAAGAGCAAACTGATTTCAAGTTGATAGAAGTTCTATATAGTGACGATGACACTCCTACTGGTAGGTAAAACATAATTTTTTTTTTTGGGCGGCGAAATTAGGGCGGTGTCGTCGCTCGAGCAGTCAGGTTCAAAGAGGTGGCACGCATGACATGCGCGCCTTAATGGGAGGTTGTGTGGTCGTGGGATCGGCCGCACTTGGTGATGGGGCTCGCTAGGCAGGGCGGGCTGATACCAGTCGGGGGAGCGCCGAATGTACAAGTATCTCCCGGGCCCCCGACTCATGGTACTAGAAGGAAGAGTGGGGTTTTAGTCGGTAGAAGTCCATCATAAGGATTTCCCCACGAAATAAAAAAAAAACCGGTCAAGAGCGAGTCGGACTCGCGCACCGAGGGTTCCGTTACGATTTCTGAAAAAGTGTGGTATATAGAGACATCGTTTTATTTTTCCTGTAATCTTTGCATAAACTTCTATCACACAGAATAATTTCAGATTTTTCCCTTTGCAAACTTCGGAGATAAGGCCCGGGGGAACTGTATTTTTTTTTTACATTTTTCATCAAAAGTCGAAAACTATGCGGCCTAAAAAAATAAAAAAATGTTCAAGAATGTGCAAACAGCGTTCTTTCATATGATATCCCACATGCCCAAGTAGCCCCACTTTGAATTTTTAAGACCCCCTTTCAGCACCTGTTACAAAAACAAATATAAATATTTTTATTTCTTTCCTATTTGCAATATAGTTGGGTAAACGTCATATAAAACTGTTCCAAATTTCAAGTTGATAGCATTAGTAGTTCTTGAGATATCCAGCTGTGACAGACAGACAGACAGACGGACAGACAGACTGAGTGACACCATAAGGGTTCCTTTTTTACCATTTTGGTATGGAACCCTAAAAACATATTAATTACTAGCTGCGCCCCGCGGTTTCATCCGCGTAGGCCGGGATAAAAAGTAGCCTATGTGTAAGGCCGTGCGCTGCGTTAGGCGTGCGCACGGCGCGGGCGCCCGCGTGGCGTGCTATTTTCATGTAATCTCATAGATCAGCGCAGCGCAGCACACATGAGATTACATGAAAACAGTACAGTACGCCACGCGAGCGCCCGCGCCGTGCGCACGCCTAACGCAGCGCACGGCCTTAAGCGCAGGCCACACCGCCAGCTAGCGGGCGGGCGGGCTAGGCGGGCGAACATCGTTTCACCTCTTATTACATACTTCGGTCAGCTCGCGGTGTGAACCGAAGTATATAAGAGGTTAAACGATGTTCGCCCGCCTAGCCCGCCCGCCCGCTAGCTGGCGGTGTGGCCTGCGCTTTAATCTAGGGTATAAGCTATCTGCATACAAATACACACACACTCACAAACTTTCGCCTTTATAATATTATGCCGCATTTACACATTCGTGCGAATCGCGAGGCGAATGGCGAAGCGAATAACGAACACGCATATGTAAACAGTGCGCTCGCTATTCGCCTCGTGCTTCGCCTCGCGATTCGCGCGCTCGCGTTGGGAGCGGTTTTTCGGACGCGAATCAAAGGGCACGAATGGCGAACACGAATTTACTGTTTACACATTCGCCTGTATTCAGTTGATAGCTAGCGCCCGACCCAACAGGACGTGTAGACAAAATGGAGTGGAGTGACGTGCGAATTTTAGAATTCCTAGAACTTTATCAAAATGAAGAGCTCATATGAAACCCAAAACATATCAATCATAAGAATAGACAAAGGTATAACTTTAGAATAGTAGAGCAGGAGGGGGGGGCTGGTAGTTGGGGTTAGGGGGGGGGGTGACCCCCTCCCCCTGGCACCACTCCCATGAAGAGGTCACTCACCGTTTCCGAGAAAAACGATCTTTTGTAACCTAACCTCAAAACACTCCAAAATTGCTTAAAAGGCATAGTCGACGGAGCACCGCTCCGCGGGGCTCCTACTTCTGGGTGGTTTAAAAAAAAATAACCTCGAAGGAGGTGGCGGGGTCTGTGTTCGCTCGCTTCGCTCGCTCACTACGACCCCGCCACCTCCTTCTAACCTAAATCTATCCGAGTCGGGGTGCCCCCATGTCTTGAGCTCGCTTCGCTCGCTCTCGCATCTTAAGTTATCCTCGTAACAGTAATAACCTTTAAGTCCACAAAACACAGAAAGCACATTCACGAAACTCGAGAAGAAACGGAATGAATATAGTGTTGGGTAACTCAGCACATGTGCTAGCACAGTTGTAGCTACTCACTTGGATAAAAAGAGTCACTCACTCTTTTTATTTTGATGTGCTAGCACACACCACAGATTAGCTACACAGATCATTTTGTACGATCAGTATAAGCTGATCTCACATTGTATAGGATTTCCTTACAATGAGAGGTCAGTTTAAACTGGAAAGTACAGCTTGATGTGTAGCCGTGTGTACGTATAATATTTACGATTCTAAGCAAAGGAGTTAAGGTCTAAGTTTAATTGCCGCATTTTGCTTTCGTTTGACGACTTCACAGTAACCATTCTTATTTCTCTTTCCCTCATCTTCACTCGCACTCGTGCGAGCTGTGTTAGTAACAGTGTGTGCCTACTCTACCGCGTGTGTGCTGTGTCGCGTTGTCTCACAACACACAGTACACACCACACTTGCCGACTCGCGACTCGCGCGGCGAGTCTCGCGACTCACTTACACACTCACAGCACCTACGTGCTCACAGGCCACCGCAGCCTCGCGGCCTCGCCTCATTCGTGGTAGCACAGTGTGCTAGCACACTTTGTAAAAAGAGTGCCTCGCACGATCCTCATTTTCAAAGAGTGTGCTACCCATCTCTAAATGAATATGAATGACCGAAACGAATGACAGTGACACAGACACAAATGGCGTCTTTTTTTTACGTTTCGCTTTACCGATGTAGCACGATATTTTACACCACAAGGCAATATATTGTGACAGCTTTGGTTGTCAATGACCCATTTTAACGTTCCAATCTACCTTTTATCGGATTTGAGGTTAGAAACTTATTTTATAAATTTCTCGAAAAATATGCATTACCTCGTAAAAAGAGTGGTAGCGTTATAATCGGGGACCCAAGCCCTATCAGATTTGGCCCTTTTTAATCCCGGAACCACTGTACAAACGCACCCGGCGATTTTATATACTAGCTATTTTTTTTGGGTACAATAGACCTTTTTTAGTGTATTATTGAAAACAACAAAGTGCGCAAAATAATAGACGCAGAAAAAAAAAAAAAACACAGTACGAGTACCATTGACCTTGAAATCAAGGTCAATGACCCTGAGGCTTTAATCGTCTAATATACGAGACATTCACCGCCTCACCTAACCCAAATGATTCACCAAAAATAGAGGGGATATGGCGCTCGGCGGCCGCTGCCGCGGCACCGCTCGCTTCGCTCGCTCGCCGTCGCGCGTTAAGGGTCACTGTTCTAACCTAACCTAACCTAACCCAAATGATTCACCAGCAATAGAGGTAATGGTCACTATTCTAACCTAACCCAAATGATTCACCAATGTGAAGTTTCGGACGCGCGGGTGTGATAGTACAGTGGAGCCTTAATCCCCATATCCTGCTCTACCAAACTAAAGTCAAGCCAAGAATTCTTTCGTACGCATCATCTAAATATATAATTGTATAAACTCAATAGACATAGCGCGCATGCCGCCATTATTTTCACGTCCTCCATATTCGTGTGCGAATGTCAAAATAATTCACCCCGCGAATGTGTGAACAGTAGTTCGCGACGGCACTCGTATACGAATGTTTCGTCGAATGTTCGTCGAATGACGAGGCGAATGGCGAAGACGATTGTGTAAATGCGGTATTAGTGTGACTAGCTACTTCGTTCTCGTGGATGTCGGTATGTTACGAAATATACTAAAATAACAGCCACATTATTATAAAACTACCTCGGGTCGGGGCGACCCACCGCTTCGCGTTACGTTAAATAGACTTTCTCAAGAATTGGGCTATCAAATGCTAAAAGAATTTTTCAAATATCAGTAGTTCAAGAGATCAGCGCGTTCAAACAAACTCTCTCTTCTTTCAAAATCTGCTGAAACTTGAAAACCAAGTACCTACTTAACTTCACTTTTGTAAAAAAAAAAGTGTTTCTGATCCATAAAAATACATTTTTAGGCGCATACAAAATTACAGAGTTATTCATGAAAACAGTTTTCTGGTATCAGTGGCCTTAGTGCGAGTTTTTATACTTACTCGATCGCGTTTACGTTAACGTTGACGTACGTCAATTTGTATGAAATAATTGTGTTTCCCATTATAGTCACCAGACGGCGCATATTCAGTTTCAGTACAAATTGAAGTTTACGTTAACGTGATCGAGTAAGTATGAAAACTCTCACTAAGCCCTCTGTTATCGACGATGAAAACTCAGATGAATTCAAGGTCATAACTAAGTATCAACAAAGTTGTTTTCAATTTTATTATGATGACCTCTTAAGAGATTTCGTGTATGAATAGAAACACCTTTTATTATATTTGTAAGTAGTTAAAAAAAAAATCATTTCCAAACAAAATCGTACGTATTTTATAAATTATCTACATATAGTTTCAGAGAAAAAAACCATAGAAACAAACAATACGCTTCATTGTAATATTTTCAAAACTTAAATCTCTTGTTTTGTGACCATTATTTTGATTTAAAAGAGTGTCCATGGAGTTTCTTGCCCGTTCTTCTCCATAAGAACCTACTGCGCTTTGGAATGGGGAACTTGCTTCATCATTCTGACTGACCGACCCATTGACAATTCAAAAATGCCTGTAATTGGTTTTATTTTAAACTAGCTGACCCGACAGACGTCCAGTCCCAATTTCAAACATTCAAAATTCTCATAGAAAATCCACTTTCAGTTTTCCCGATTTTCTCCAATTTTCCCGGCAACTTTTCCAATTTTTCTCACAGTTTAAACCTTCCCTGGACTACGACAAACACTTCAAAACCTAAATCAGCTAAATCGGCCTAGCTGTTCTTGAGTTTTTGCGAGACAAACAAACAGCAATTGATTTTTATATATATAGATAGATAGATAGAAGATAGATAGAAGAGGCGTTGCCCAGATTAGAACAGAAACTCTTGGAATACCCCGATCTTTCACAGATGTACTTAACAGACCCAGAGATTTGATTAACTTCTGGAGGCAGGTGGGCTGGTTGGAATAACCCCCGAAGGCCGCCATGGCTCACGCACAATGGTCCACATGAAGGACTAAGTGCGGAAACCAAATCCTTAACATAGATAGATAGATAGATAGATTAATGCTCGAGATTGAGTTTTGTGCTGGAGCAGCAGAGGTACTTTTTCCCAAAGTTTCTGATGTTCAATTTGTTGTTTTTTTTTTACAGAGATGTCAGAGATGTTACTTGATTCTGAGGTAACAGACACAACTCAAGTTCCGTTTGCTGCCCGTGAGAGCAGAACACAAGTTTTAAATGAGTCTGCCATAGAAACAGGTATGTACTCCTACATGATACACCTACATTTTATAAAATAATAGTAGTCAACTACAAGCCATCTAAGGGCACACGCAAGGAAGTGATTTCGAAGGGTCGCCGTTATCGAAATCGATAAGGAAGACTATACAGGGTGACTGGTAATTAGTGACCGATACTTAAACACATGATTGTACTCATGATAACAAACAACTTTTATTATGGGACCAAACCTGAAATCGCGAAAAAAAAAATCAGCTGTTCAGTACATTTATGTTCGCATAATTTGTCAAAATGTACTGAACAGCTGATTTTTTTTCGCGATTTCATGTTTGGTCCCATAGTAAAAGTTGTTCATAATGATGAGTACAATGACCCCTTAAGAGGTTTTGCGCATTTAACGTTACACGTTGTATACATATATAGGGTGACGGGTAATTAGTGACCGATACCTAAACACATGATTGTGCTCATGATAACAAACAACTTTTACTATGGGACCAAACCTGAAATCGCGAAAAAAAAAAATCAGCTGTTCCCTACACAACTGGTCAAAATGTGTCGTGGAGCAGCAAATTTATTTTTAAATACATGATTGTACTCATGATAACAAATAGCGCTGGTTTTGCGCATTTAACGTTACACGTTGTATATTAACCACATTTTATAAAACAATATCGATTACATGATATTTTAGACTTCCAAATCATAGAAGACTGCCTCATTGTTATAGTGGTCGAAGCGCTACTGCCGAGCATGCGGTTCTGGGCCTTTTTAGGGTTCCGTACCAAAATGTTAAAAAGGTGGTGCGACTCAGTCTGTCTGTCCGTCTGTCACAGCTGGATATCTCAAGAACTACTAATGCTATCAACTTGAAATTTGGAACAGTTTTAGATGATGTTTAACCAAACATTTTGGAAATAAGAATTTTTTTTTATTTTTTTGCAACAGGGACTGTAAGGTACTTAAAAATTCAAAGTGGGGATGTGACAGAAGTTTATGTAAAGATTACAGGAAAAATAAAACGATGTCTCTAAATAGTACACTTTTTCAGAAATCGGAACGGGACCCTTGGTGCGCGAGTCCGACTCGCTCTTGACCGCCTTTTTTTTTGTGGATGGGTTATCATCAAATGACTTCTCCCCCTCTGGGCGGAGCGGGAGGGCGTGTCAGACTTTTACTGACTAAAACCCACCCGTGTTCTTTCAGTTGCCTGTGCCAGGGCCGCGGTACCTCTTTCGAACAACCCGCGACCTCATGAGGTTTTGGGCCTGCAGTCTCAATATAGATATGTATATATAACGAAAAAATTTGGTTTCCGTAACGATGTTAGCGACAAAATGCAAGTCTCTACATCCGAGATACCGTGCAAAGTCCTTGACATAACGATGTTGGTACGCTAGCGAAAACCGTATTCATAGTTCGGTTTTTAGAAGACAATTATTGGTAAAAATTGGACAATATGATTTAATAAAAATAATTATTTTTCTTGAAAATGGTATAGTGACTATGGCTATGATTATCTTGAAAACGCTATTTTTCATGGGAACTATTAACAATAACCATTTTAAAGAATGAAAATAACTTGTTAAATATCCAAGGGCATTAAAATTTTGCCTCCTTGCAACACTAAGTCGGTGTCAAAGACAACTTTTTGACATGAAAAGAAAATAAGACTTGATTTGAATTTCTGATTACTCAAGGTCATAGCACACATATCAACTCGGAAACGGAACGTAACCGTATCAACTCGAGCCGTTTAGTATTCTTTGTATAAAACTCCCTACTGAAATGCACACTAATCGGAATCGTAACGTAAACGATTCGCCTCGGGACAAGCTCGACAAGCTCACGAACCGCGGTGTGGCGCGTGGTCAACCAGCGGTCCCCGCGCTTACGGCTCGTCGTCCCCGCGCTTACGGCTCTCCGTCGCCTCGCTTACGGCTCTCCGTCGCCTCGCTTGCGTCTCTTCGTCCACCCTTGCCCCTCACCCCTCCCGCGACCATCTTTTTTTGACGTAAGCGCGGCGTTGCCTAGCTGGAGCCGAGTCGACGTATCGGAGCTGCTGATCCGCTTTGTACCCAACTGATATGGCTTACCGATGTACCTGCGCAGAAAATGAATTTTCAAAGCGCGGGCAATGCTATTGACCAATCGGCACGCTCCACGCACCGTGCTCCTTTTTCTATTGGTCGGCACCTGCCGCCATGATGTTAGTCAGCCGCCATACTTGCGAATGAGACGGACCTAACAGCTGCAGTGTATTATGAACCATATAGTGGTTATCTAAGGTTGATTGTAAGTTTTAAGCAATTTCGTTAATCTTCGGGGCCATACTTTCTTTTCTGCGCGAACGAAGATTCACGACGCGCCTTATTAGTTGAGTACTACCGTACGTGCTTACGTTAGGTTGACGCCTGTTTGTAGACATGGGCAAAATGTATCACTGAAAAGAAAAGATTGAAATGTATCTTTCGATCACCGGGATATGTATCACTCTTTTATATCTTTATATCCTTATGTAGCAGTAGCTCACGCTCGCGCGCACGACACGCAGCCCATATTGCACTGCGCAGCTCACCACTCACTCACTCACTCAGCGTGACTCGCTTCAGTGGTCAATATCAGTAGAGTGATAGATGTCTCTCCGTATTGCGAAAGCGCGACAGAACATTGTAAATAGGCAGGTGCGAAAGAGACGTCTGGACTTTCCGATTGGAGCGGCCGAGGTACATTTAGACCAACTTATTTGTGAACCGGACGTTTTTGGAACTAACATTTTGAATGGGACCTAAGATCAGTTTTTGTTTAATTTTTGTATTTTTAGTGACGAACAGCGCCACCAATAAATGCACAGTTAAGTTGGTTGAACAATATAATCAAAATAATAATGTTCGCGCAAGTGCATGCGAGTTTGCGACACACAGAAAAAGACGCCGTGAGTGAATGAGTTGTAAAGATACACTGATACAGTGATACATTCGGATGCGAACGGATATAAAGAGTGATTGATAGAAACGGAATGATTCATATCTTTTGTATCTATCTCTCCTGAGTTACCCATCTCTACCTGTTTGACGGCGCGGCGAAAGGCGATACGGTGACGGACGATCCCTTTCCGAGTTGATATGTGTGCTATGACCTTTATTGTTTTCTGTGTTCATTCTTGGCTTCGTGTTTCTCATAAAATAAAATGTTTGAAGGAGAAAGTGAAGTACGTGCAGCAGCAGGCCGGGCTCTGATCGCCGTCAAGTAAGTACCTCAACCTACAACACCTATTTTCATATCCAATTTGTTGGTTCAATATTGAACGATTTTTTTTATAGATTATTCTAATCAATTAATTGTTAAGATTTTGAATGTATTCTAGTTTACTTAAATGTTTCAGGCGCAAACGTGCTCGGCGTGTTACGGGTGGCCAAACATATGCCCTCATAACAAGTTTAGAAGCCCGACCGGAGCTGCAATGCCGGCTCAGAGGGCCTGCCGGCCCGGTGAGCCGGGAAAAATTTGACACGGGCTGGAGGGAGATTGCCGCGGAATTGAACCAGCTTCCAAATGGTTCTAGAAAAACAGCAGAGCAGTGGATGACGGTAAAGTATATACACATTAATTTGGTACCTGCATACAGTGCAATACAGTGCAGTGTAGTATGGATCAAATCGAAAAGGGGTGTGGGCAAGGTCATTTCCAAACTTTTTAACCCTGTGATTTTTTTTTAAATCGAGCGAAAATTGATTAAAATTTTTGCCAGACTGAACCCTTTGCGGTAAATGTTTTTTTCTTATTGAACACATGTTTTCTAGCTGCGTAAAAGTATTACCACAAGAAAGGCCCACTCTTTTACAAAGTCCTGTAAAAAAAAAACATTGATAGCTCTGATAGTTTTTTTATAATTTATTTCTTTGAGCACTATGCGAAGTGATGGAAAAAAAAAATTGGTCATAACTTTTGAACCGTAAAAAATTGCACCGACTTTCTCAGGGTTAAAAAGTTTGGAAATGACCTTGCCCACGTACCTATTCGATTTGATCCATACTTCCAGGGACACCCTGTATATACGTTGTATAAAACAAAGTCGGGTTTGTTCGAACACTTATAACTCGAGAACGGCAGGGCGGATTTTCATGGTTTTTGATTTGTTCAAATCAAATCAAATAATTTATTTGTCTGAATATGGGTATATAAGGTGATACACGTTACATTAATGGCCTTTTAACCATATCCTACCTCAATAGGTGTGCAAATATTTAATATAATTAAAATAAACATAATTACGCAAACTGAACACCACAACTCAAACGCCCGTTGTGCGAAATATTTCTTACATTAGGTAATCCACAATAAAAACAACAGCAAACATTATCTATTACAAATATTAATATTAGAGTATTCATTGACATTTACTAATTATATAATTTTATTATCATTGTTTAATTTTAAAATTTAATTACATTTATCATTTAAATAATCATTACCTTTATAATATGCTGTTGTATTTGTCTCCGTCCCGAAAAGCAGAGTAACTATTAAAAACATTGGAAAATTGACGATAAACAAAAAAAAAATCCAATACAAAATGTTCATGGGTTTCGTAACTGTCAAGACATTTAATGTTCATCCCGTCGATACGGTAAACTCTACCCTCAAATTAAAGAACGTATTTAAATAAAGGTTTCGAATCGATAAGATATATCCACAATACTCGGATAATGGCGTATTTTATATTCTAAAAATGTAGACTATGGTCAGTAATGAAAAAGGATTGACTTATAATTGGTTGTTAAATATTTATGTTTGCGTTCAGAAATTTATTTTGTGTAAACTAAGTCTTTTTCATAATTTTGACCTTCTTACTCTATATATATTCCGGTATTTTAATTTTCAGCAAAGAATCGCAGATCGCAGTTCAATTCTTAAAATATAAATTAAGTTTTCCTACACAATTCAAAATGTTCTCAGCTTGCGGCTTCGGGAACTTCGCGCGTTTACATTAGAATATTCATAGCTAAGACAGGACAACGTCTGTCAGGTCAGCTAGTTACTAATAATATTTACTCAAACCGTCTTATTACAAAACATGGTTCATCTTCAAACCCAGGTTTAAACCATGGACTGGTTGGTACTAAGTTGTCAGTTTTGTAAAACTGACAACTGAATGTGTCGGAATAAAGTTCAAAATTCAAAAAAGGGTTGAATTTTGAACTTTATTCCGACACATTCAGTTGTCAGTTTTACAAAACTGACAACTTAGTACCGGACTACGTTGTCAGTTTTGTATAAAGAACTGTATTTCTATCACAGCTAGGTTCTAATTACAAAAACTGGCTCGAGGGTTTAAATCATGACAGAAGAAAAACCTCGTTTTGTAATAAGGCTGATTTTTTTTTATCTTTCCTGTAGGTTTGGAGAGACTTTAAAAGCCGGGCCTGCAGTAAAGCCGCCCGACTGCGAAAAGAAAGGGTGCAGACCGGTAACCAAGGCGGTAGCAAAGCCATGCCGTGCACTGCGCCTCTGACTGATGTGGAGCGTAGGATAGTGGCCCTTGTTTTTTCCAAGTACACTTCAGACACCGAGTCCCCGAACTGTATGCAGGAGGAAGACGTGAGTTCTGATGACCTTGACGACACGGTTGGTGCAGTGGTTGAGCGATTGACTGCTGCGCAGCATGTCGCGGGTTCGATTCCCGCACGGAACAAATATTTGTACGACCTACAAGTATTTGTTCCGAGTCTGGGTGTTTTTCTATCTGTATGTATTTACAAAAAAAAAATGTATACAAGTAGTTTATTAGCCATCTCGTTACCATAACACAAGCATTAGGTTGCTTAGCGAGACTCCTCCGTGCCTCGGAAAGCACGTTAAGCCGTTGGTTCCGGCTGTCATTCGTGGATCTTTGACAGTCGTTACGGGTCGTCAGAAGCCCGAAAGTCTGACAACCAGTCTTACCAAGGGGTATCGTATTACCCAGTTCCTGGGTTGTGGAGGTCAGATAGGCAGTCGCTCCATGTAAAATACTGGTATTCAGCTGCATCCGGTTAGACTGAAAGCCGACCCCAACATAGTTGGGAAAAGGCTAGGCAGATTGATTGGTATAGACCGTCAAATCGAACAACTTTACCCATGGCACCAACATCGTAATCGCGAAAAAATAATCAGTCGTCTCATACATTTGCGTCGAGTATGTATTGAAGTTTTTTATGGGACAGTTTTTTCCTGATTAAGATGTTGGTCCCATGGAGAAAGTTCTTCTGTATCACACCCTGAAATTTGACGAGGATGCAACACGACAAGTTGTATACAATAGTTTATCTTCCGTGATATAAATAATACTATAATCGAATAATTTTACTCGTATTTACAGATGCAATGTGAGATAGAAACAATTGGGTCCACAAGTGAGGTCATCAGCCTACCTCAATCCCAAAGTAAGTTTTTAAAATATGCTCACAACAAATGGTACATCGCGGACATTTGCGGTGTAAATGTAAATTTCAACCTTATTGCTAAGGTGATAAGGTACAAAATGAACTGGGCGGGAATAAGAAAGTGACAGTCTTCTACATTCGAAAAAGAGAGTGCAACAATGCGCTGGAACCAAAATAAAAGCGCCAAACCAATTACAAATTGTTTAAAAATAAATTAAGCTATCTATCAAAAATATTTTGACCAAATGAAATTTTGCAATGAAAAGATTATAGAGTTAAAAAAAATTAAAAAGTAGACGTCTTTTCGGAATTGAATTCTGTCCTCAGTATTAATCAAATAGCCAATAAACATACATCCAAAAATTTAATCCATACATTCTGTATTAGCACAGATTAATACAGATGGGACACTCCGCAAAATCATTTAAATAAAAAGCGACTCTTGCTACGACACAATAAAGTGCAATTCAGGTCGCACAACGCTTATTACCTACAGTTATATTCAACTACAAGTTGCCTTTCTTTCTATCGCGTAACCCTTATACTGAATTAGCCCCGCGGGCGAGGCCCGCCGCGTACTTGTAGCTTCATACCTAAGCTGCGGAGTGTCCCATCTGTATTAACCTGTGGTATTAGTAAAGTACAGTAGCCGGCGATAAATATTGCACATCGACCTTTGGAAAGAGACAATCGGCTAATTTCGGCTTCGTAGAGCGTTATCTCTGTCGCACGAAATACAAATAGTCTGGTATCTATTAGGAGCTGTTAAAACAATTATGATTTGCTTCTTTTGATAATTCTTTTTATTCTTTGTTTAAAATACCTACACCAATTTTTCTATAAGTGATGGCTTTGGTTGGGGTAAAATAAAATAAAAAAAACATGTTCACATTATGTTTACTTACGTATTTAATTATTTTGTATAAACGAAATTGCTTTTTTGGTCTCCCTTTTTTTGGAGTGCTGAACTTAATTTCAGTAGAATGTGTTTCAGTACTGACTTCGTTTAGTATATTGTTCAAAGTTCTTCTTGAAATTCCAGTGGCATTTGCAACTCGCTCTTGAAAAAACTTACATTTTCATCTTATTTTTTTTTAAATCTGTCAGCTTCGGTTACAAAATATTTATAAACATTGTAGATAATTTCGCGTGACTGACCTCGTAAAGGTTTCCCTATTTTTCCTAAAGATGCCATAGTACAGTACAACTTTAAATTATTTTTTGGGGGTGTTAACAACTCTAAATATATATTTTGAACAACGACTGACAAAACGTCACATTGGTAGTGTGCGACAGAGATAACGCTCTACGAAGCCGAAATTAGCCGATTATCTCTTTCCAAAGGTCGATGTGCAATATTTATCGCCGGCTACTGTACTACATGGTTAGGAAAAAGCCCCCAATTTATTTTGGTATCGCATAATTGTTGTAAAGGGGGGGGGGGGGGGGGTGGAGATGAAATAACGCAACCGACACGAACAAGCTGATACTGGGTGTAATTTTAATCACCGTTATCCTCTTAAGGGGTCATTGTACTCATCATTATGAACAACTTTTACTTTGGGACCAAACCTGAAATCGCGAAAAAAAAAAATCAGCTGTTCAGTACATTTTGACGAATTATGCGAACATAAATGTACTGAACAGCTGATTTTTTTTTCGCGATTTCAGGTTTGGTCCCATAGTAAAAGTTGTTCATAATGATGAGTACAATGACCCCTAAAGAGGATAACGGTGATTAAAATTACATCCTGTATATCTAAGACACTAGTCTACCCTACATATTTATTCATTATAAATATATAGGTACCCACATAACAACAATAAAATTCAAATTACATTTTTAACATAAATAGTCGGGGGCGAAGACCTAATTTTGTAAATCTAATAGAAGTATCTAAAAAATGTGCGCAGCCTAGTTGACTGTTGACATACGTCTCACTAAAAGTCAACGACAAGGCTGCGCGTCATTTATTTCGAAGCTTCTAGAACCTTCTAGAAGCTTCGACTCGACCTTATTGGACGAGCGGATTGTGGCGGGAGCGGTTAGAAAAGGGTTCGCGTTCGGTTCTTACTTTGTTTAACCAGGCATGGGATCATAACCTGGTCAAAAGGGGGAGGATATAACGCGAACCCTTTTCTAACCGCTCCCGCCACAAGCCGCTCGTCCAATAGTAAGTGTCTTAGTCTGTGCTAAATAAATGTATTTTCTTTCTTTCAATAAGGTCGAGTCGAAGCAATTCAATTCAATTCAATTCAATTTATTCATCAACAATTTACATTGTGTTTGAAATAATTTTACATAATAAAAATAAAAAACACAAATACACATACAATTACAATTTAAAAATTACCAATACAACACATTAAAAAAAATACAATATTATTCAATGTCAATTTTAAAAATAATAATAATAAGTAATAATAATTAATTTTTAAAAAATAAAGGGAATGGAACACTTGTCATTAAAAATAATATCCATAGTTATCATGTACATCAAAGAAACAGTAATTTCAGTCGACTTTACCTATACCTACTCACAAGTTGACAGGAGAGAAAAACATGGTCATACATAAATTTACAAGTCGTCAACGGAGTAAAGACACTTATCTAGTAGGAATGCTTGAAGTTTTCTTTTAAACTGAGATGTATAAAACAAGCTCTTTAAGTGTAGTGGCAACTTGTTGAAAATGTTCACTGCTTGATATTGTGAACTGTGCTTCACAACATTGAAGTTAGGACTTATCTTATTTCTCAAATCTTTCCTATGTGTGCTCTCTCTAACCAGCTCGAAGCTTCTAGCTAGAAGGTTCTAGAAGCTTCGAAATAAATGACGCGCAGCCTTGTCGTTGACTATTAGTCGAGACGTATGTCAACAGTCAACTAGGCTGCGCACATTTTTTAGATACTTTATTAGATTTACAAAATTAGGTCTTCGCCCCCGATTATTTATTTTAATCATTATTATTACAGACACTAAATTCGAGTTTCTGGACGTAGAGAACCACGTGCCAGTTAATAGTGTGACAACAGCTAGAAGGAGGATCACTGTGATTTCACCATCACCACTATCACCACCATCTGAGGAACAGGAGCATACAGATACACCGTCGCCATCACCACAAATAAGTAAGTTTGAGTTTTGTTATTCTACACAGTGTATTATTTTTACCTGAGTACGGCGAAGCAAAAAGGAGGGTTATATTTTGATCGGTATGTATGTATGTTCATCTGTATCACTACATACAGGGTGTAAGGGACAGCCCTCCGCAAACTGATAGGGTGAATTCAGTATGTCATACTAAGATGACCGGTACATGAAATTTTTTCAGGAACGTTATGGGACTCCAATAAACCTGATTTGTTTGTGTTTCTGTGCACAAATCAGAGCGTCTATTACTGGTTGGGAGGGGTAGGTAATAGGTATGCGGTGAGTTCGATGAACTATGTAGCTAGAGAGAAAGTAAACAGCTGATTTCACGCGTAGTTCGTTAGAGTATTTCTACATCCATTGCTGGTTTTTTGTTTTCAGTTTTTTTTTTTTGCTGTTTTCTTTTTAGGGTTCCGTAGCTCAAAAGGAAAAAACGGAACCCTTATAGGATCACTCGTGTGTTTGTCTGTCTGTCTGTCCGTCTGTCACAGCCAATTTGCTCCGAATCTAATGAACCGATTAAGTTGAAACTTGGTACACATATGTATTTTGGTAACCCAAACATGGACATGTAACGTAAATAAATGAATTTTGAATATGGGGGTCCCTTTCAGAGGGAAAATTAGTACAATTAAAAAAAAAGTTTTGCAAACTGTACCGTGTGCCATATCAAATAAAAGGTCTTACTGTGAGGGTCTCAAATATATTTTTTTTATAATTTTAAAATAAATTGTTTTGAAGTTATTTAAGAAAATAGACGAAAATTGACCATTCCCCCCCCCTTATCTCCGAAACTACAGAGCCTAAATTTTTGAAAAAAATACAGAAAATAGTTCTTTACCTATAGATTACAGGAAAACCTATCAGAAGTTTATGGTCTTGTAAATCTATATATATATATCTGCCTAGCCTTTTCCCAACTATGTTGGGGTCGGCTTCCAGTCTTAACCGGATGCAGCTGAATACCAGTATTTTACATGGAGCGACTGCCTGTCTGACCTCCACAACCCAGTAACTGGGTAATACGATACCCCTTGGTAAGACTGGTTGTCAGACTTTCGGGCTTCTGACGACCCGTAACGACTGTCAAAGATCCACGAATAACAGCCGGGACCAACGGCTTAACGTGCTTTCCGAGGCACGGAGGAATCTCGATATGTAAAGATGGTCACCCATCCACTGACCAACCCCGGCAAGCGTAGCTTAACCTGACGGATCGACCCGTGCGGCTGTTATTACTTAGCCACGAGCTCCTCTTGGTCTTGTAAATCTATATATATAAAATTAAAAGTCCTGACTGACTCATTGACTGATAATAATCAAAGCACAATCCAAACCACTGAACCTAGAGACATGAAATTTTGCACATAGATACCTTATATAGTGTAAACATCAATTAAGGAAGAATTTTTAAAAACTCCATCCCTAAGGGAATAAAATAGGGGATGAAAGTTTGTATGAAAAATCGTATCTCTTGAGTTATTAGACTTGCAACTTAGCACGAATATTCATCTAAGTTAATTATAAAATTAATCATTTTTAGTTTTCCTAAACTACCCCCTTTTTTTGTGGATGGGAAATCATCAAATGACTTCTCCCGCTCTGGGTGTAGCGGAAGGGCGTGTCATACTTTTACTGACTAAAATCGACCCGTGTTCCCTCAGTTGCCTATGGCAGGGTCACGGTATCTCTTTCGAACAACCCGCGACCCCAGAAGACGGGATTGGTGGGTGTCAAAGTTTGTATGGAGGAATTTTAACACGCGGTCCGATTTACTCAAAACTCTGGTTTTGTACTTGTGACCAAAAATGTAGACTAACTAACGTGTTTTCCAAAAATCTACCCCTAAAGGGTTAAAAGGGGTAGTAAATTTTACAGCAGAGGATTTAATTGGGGATTGATTACACTCGAAAATTGGTGTAAATAATGTTTGAGCCAAGTTATGGAAACATCTCAGACGATTTTTTAAATTCCTCCCCCGGGGGGACGGTGAAAACAGGGATACAGTTTATATCAAAAATCTTATTAATTTAGTTAATGAACTTGAAACTTAGTACAAATAAGGAAAGGAAGGAAAGAAAGCAAATAAGGAAGGAAGGAAATAAGGAATATCGCGATAAGACCCGTTTTAGATAGTGTTTTATAATGTGTACAAATCGCGAAAGTTTAAAAAGTTTAGTACAAATACTTGCTTATGTAAGTAATAAAGTTTGTCATTATTAGTTTTTCAAAACTACCCCTCAAAGGGGGTTTAGGGATGTTAAAGTTTGTATGGAAGAATTTTAAAGCGCAGTCCGATTAACTTGAAACTCAGTATTTAAACTTTTGATGTAAAATAAACAATAATAGAAAATTAAAACCCATGAAATCCGACATCCACGCGGGCGAAGCCGCGGGCAGTCTAGCTAGTATCTCAATATTGTGCGTACAAACTTACTAAGCCTCCGCTGTCCGTCCGTCCGTCTGTGACAGGGCTGTATCTCATAAACCTTAATTGGGAGACAGTTGAAATTTTCACAGATTGTGTATTTCTATTACGATTATAACAAAAAATAATAAAATAAAGTAACGTTAAAATTAAAGGGGGCGGTCCCCATACAAAAAAGTTTTCATTTTAAAAAAAAAATAACCAGTTTATGGGGTGTTATTGTGTAGAACTCATCGAGGAGTACAAAGATATTTTTTTTTTTTAATCTTCTTAAATGGAGAAATAGGGGGCCGTAAAAGTTGTCAATTTTATAACATTATTGTACGAGCTCTATTATATAATGTACCTTATACTGTACTTAATCAAGAAATACTAAAAACGGCGATTCATAAGGTATTTTGTTTAAATATGGGCGATTTTCTACAACTGCAAAAAATAACCTTGTGATTCACAGTATCATTATGAAATACAAAGTTATCTTTGCGATTGTTAAACATATAATATGGTACGGAACCCTTTGTGTGCGAGTCCGTCTCGCACTTGGCCGGTTTTTTTTTTACATAAATGGAGTGCTGCGAACACACAATGTAATTTTACGTTGAAATAAACAAAATGTAACTGAATTTTTTTTTTGAAAATTTTCCTGAGAAAATTTCCGTTGGAATATGATTCAAAATGAGGAGCTGAATGCACCCTGTTAGTTTGCGGAGGGCTGTCCCTTACACCCTGTATTATAAAACAAAGTTGCTTCCCGTTCTATTGTCTGTCTGTCCCTATGTATGCTTAGATCTTTAAAACTACGCAACGGATTTTGATGCGGTTTTTTTAATAGATTTAGTGATTCAAGAGGGAGGTTTATATGTATAATAAACGCGGGCAAAAGCCAGTAACTTCTAAACTTCTGATCATAATTTAACAGATGAGGTACCGTTGGAAGCATCTTGATTTTCCGCTGGTTATACGAGTAGCTGTAGAGGTTATGTGACGTCACATTAAATTGAATATACAGCGATATAGAATTCCAATCGAAAATATTATTTTTTTATTACCTTAGACTGACAATCCTATCCTAATCTTCATTATCCTAACTAATATTATAAATGGGAAAGTAAGTTTGTTTGTTTGTTACGATTTCACGCTAAAACGGCTGAACGGATTTGGATGAAATATGGCACATATGGGCAGCCATATGTGCCACATTTCATCTAAATCCGTTTTAAACAACGTGTAACGTTAAATGCGCAAAACCTCTTAAGGGGTCATTGTACTCATCATTATGAACAACTTTTACTATGGGACCAAACCTGAAATCGCGAAAAAAATCAGCTGTTCAGTACATTTATGTTCGAATAATTCGTCAAAATGTACTGAACAGCTGATTTTTTTTTCGCGAATTCATGTTTGGTCCCATAGTAAAAGTTGTTCATAATGATGAGTATAATGACCTCTTAAGAGGTTTTGCGCATTTAACGTTACACGTTGTATACATAAGTAACATTAATTTTGGTTATTCAGATTTGACTCCTCGCTGCAGCGTTGACGAGGAGTATAATAGTTCAGCACGGGATTTAATGGCCGTTGCAGCATCCAATGCTGAATCGATGAGGGTATGTTTTAACATAAACCACAAATTAATACAGATGGCACACTCCGCAGTTTAGGTATGAAGCTACAAGTACGCGGCGGGCCCCGTCCGCGGCGCTAATTCAGTAGGTCAGAAGGTATAAGAGTTACGCGATAGAAAGAGAGGCAACTTGAAGTTGAATATAACTGTAGGTAATAAGCGTTGCGCTACCAGAATTGCACTTTATTGTGTCGTAGCAAGAGTCGCTTTTTATTTAAATGATTTTGCGAAGTGTCCCATCTGTATTGATCTGTGCATAAACTTAATTATCCTGAATATTTATCCCATCCCTAACACTTCAAGGAAAACAGGTGTATGTAAGGTCACGGTATTCTCAAAGAGATTCAAGATACTATAGAGAGTTTATCTAAAGAAATGTCATACAAAAACTATTATCCCATGTCTCAGTGACGCCATCTAACATAATATAGCAAAATTACATAATAGCCAAGTTTGACCCGATACTTTTACTGTCAGATAATTTGACATATCTAAGAAAAATATTTAATTTATCTTAATACTCGGTAAATTACAAAATAGTAACGAAAATAAACCGTAGTTGAATCGAGTCATTTTATCACTACGAGGTTTGCAATACCACAATGTACAATGCAGCATATTTTCTTCGAAAATAATTTTCTTTAGGTGGACAGGAATGTGACTTGACATGCAGGCGTACCACACAAGACTGAGCGACTTTTGACCACTAGGACAAATGTATCGGATTACGATTTTGTTCGCTATGTCCCGTCTATTGTGAAGTAATATTTAATGTCTTTGGGTATTCTGAAGATTCAACAGCATGCTACAGAGAATATTAGCAAACATTTCCTGTGTTTTTAATTGCAGATGCTTGCAGCTGCAGCTAAACTGCAAGGAGAAGCTGCAAAAACGCAAGCGAAGGCATCCATTATTTTCGCAAACGCTGCAGATAAAATAGCAGAAGCTGCTAAGATACAAGCGGAGACATCCCTAGTAATGGCAAAAACTGCAGACAAAATTGCAGAAGCCCTAATAAAAATTGAGAAAAATTAAAAAATATGTGAATAAGTAATAAAACAATAATTGATTAATCAAAAATGTATTTCATTTGTATGTGAATGCTTAAGACTATTTACCTCTAGACGTTGCCATGATTACAGTGTGAAGTGTGGAAGTGAAACAGGGACACATAATCGAAATTAGTAGGAAAATTGAGACAAAGCATACTATCTTCTGTCTCTTACGACGTGCCGTTGTATTGCTTGGCGAACTTTTTAATGTTAGCCAAACAAAGTGCTTTCACTGTTACAAAATTTATCTTGCGTCGTTTTTTGGAGAGTTTTTGCATTGTGCGTCTGTATTGACATGGGTTTCAGTCTAAAATATGGAAAATTTCTTACGTTAAACTTAATTTCTCATGTCACATAACCTAGAAAAAGTATTATATTGCGATCTCATGAGCATGACCGGCGACGCGGTGGCTCGATCTAGTTGAATATTATCTAAGGGTGAATGCGTTCTTGACACCTGTCAAGTTTCATACCAACAAATATGTGTTTTGCGAATTTAATCCTTATTACAACTAGAAGTTGTTCAACTGACAGGTGTCTATCAGGAACACACTCCACAAAAAATCTGTAAGGTCGTTGTCTCTGCAGAGATGGCTGAACTCCACTGACGAGTTCATTGAACGTTTCTTATTTGTTCTGTACTAGCTGTCCCGACAGACGTTGTCCTGTCTTAGCTATGAATATTCTAATGTAAACACGCGAAGTTAAAATAGTCGTTTAGTTTTCAGAAATTTTCCAATGTTCTGCGAAATTTTCTTAATTTTTTCTTTCTTATGAACCTTCTGACAATAATAAACACAACAAAAAAAGAATTAGCGAAATTTTTCCAACCGTTTACGCGTGGTGCGATGACCAAGGGAAATAGAGATTCATTTTTATATACAGGGTGTTAAAGTAGTTGCGTGCCATAGCTTAGAGGTAGGTTCAGTAATTCAGTATCGTTATAAGAAACCAGGAAAAAAATAAAAACAAAAACAATTATAGCAAGATCAACCTAATTCAGTCCCTACTTAGTACTTAGTTTAATTCTAAACAATTGCAATTTTAAGTTTCTCGAAATAATTAGTGACTCTGTACCAAACTACCGATCGCTAACGATGCTTATACGACAAAAAATGTAAGTCTCTCCTGCCGAGATACCGAGCAAAATCACACATTATCTTAAAAAAAAAATGTTTATTGAAGAAAAGCCAAAGTAGGTACTCATTAAAACAATGTTATATTTATAACTAGGTGGCTATGCTATGCACAATACATTGAAACCCTGATCTCCAAACTAGGGGTATCGCTGTATCTTAGATATCAGTGTCCCTCCGCAGCAAAGTCACAAGCCAATATTTGTAACTCATTGGTACAAAGTATTTCTTTACATAGTTAAAAAAAAAGAGACAAAAAAAAAACAACAATAAAAATCCTTAGTTGAAATAAAATATTAAAATAACGATATTATTGAAATAACGATGTCGGTACTTCAGAACTGCTGCACTGCCACAGATTAATACAGATGGGACACTCCGCAGTTTAGGTATGAAGCTACAAGTCCGCCGGGCTAATTCAGTAGGTCAGAAGGTATACGAGTTATGCGATACAAAGAGAGGCAACTTGTAGTTAAATATAACTGTAGGTAATAAGCGTTGTGCAAGCTGAATTGCACTTTATTGTGTCGTAGCAAGAGTCGCTTTTTATTTAAATGATTTTGCGGAGTGTCTCATCTGTATTAATCTGTGGCACTGCTGAGTACATTGTTAATGTCATGTGCATGGGGATAGCCATACAACATGTGTCGTATAAACAGTGCCTAGATTATTAGAATATGTGAACTTATAACAGATGTTTGTGATAATGGGGAATTAATTTGAAAACATGATTTGCGGTTTTGTGTTATTTATTTTTAAACAACTAGTGCCCGACCCTGCTTCGCACGGTTTTTACGACATGACAAACATCAAGATTTCTTTATTAAAATTATTTAAGTTTAATATTCATGTTTTATAGGCAAACCTTCCGGAATAAATTCTCTATTTAATAGTGAAAAAAGTTTGCGACAAAGTTCGGTAATGAACGATGACAATCGATAACTTTTGAGTGTCGAAACTGCCAATTAGGTATCTTTAAATCCGTATCGGACTTTGCCGCTATGTATGTCGAGACTGCAGCACCTGTATTCGATTCCCAGGTTGGATAAAGATTGAAATTGATTGAATTGAAGATTGAGATTGATTGGTTGGATTGGGTGTTTCCATCTGGAATTTCTCAGTAGCAGCCCGTAGTCTGGATTAGTGCCGGGTTGCTGGCAATAGGCTCGGCCTCTATTACATGGGGCTCAAACATAATTGGTGAAATGTCGATGTGCCATAGGTGCAGCTCTGCCTAAACCTTCGGGGATTATAGGTGTGATGTTAAGTTCATAACATAACTTCCAAAATATATATTTACAGAGCATACAACAACTCCTGCGCATCTTTCTGAGGTCCGTCTGACTGATTGTGGTGGAACTACAACACAAGGTACTGTTCAGATTTGTTTAATATTAAATTATTTATTCATTTACCCCCCCCCCCCCCCCCTACTGGAACGTCAATTACACCAACGGAGCAAAAAATTACTTCATGTGCTGCTTTCCATCCATCCAGCACGATAGCATGACCGCCATAGAAACGGGCTTTGTCGACGGAAGAATAGACAAAATGGCAGATAGTAGAAATATTTGTACGCATTCTACGCGTCTAAGCATGGCAATGTGTAGTTTAAGTTTGTCTATTCTTCCGTCGACAAAACGTCGTCATGCTAAGCGTGCTGTGAGGTGGACATCGAACGGGCGGCCGTGGGTCACCCACGCTTCTGCAACTTCATGCAACGTCAGGACACTTCTCCATAGTTCCGTAACTCCATCCAAATTGCGCACATTCTTCGCGATAGTATTGTGCTTGTTAAAATTATATAGGGACTAGAGGGCGTTCATTAATTATTATGTGAGGCAGTTTTGGCGATTTTTCGACACCCACCCGCCCCTCTTGGTGAGATGTCGTGAGATTTGGCTAGACCCAGACCACGACAGAAAATCTCACGTGAGATTTTTTTATAAATGCTTGATTGCGTTAGATTTATTTAAATAAGAATAGGTGAGATTCAGCTCGACCACCTCCCCGTTCCTAAAGGCCTTACGTAATTAATGAACCACTAGCAGTGTCAGCTGGCTTCGCTCACATAATTGTATTCTTTTGGCACTAAAGGCAATGGAAACTGTGAAGTCATAACAAGTTATAAGTACAGCATGTATCGGAAAGGTGTGGTACAGACCATCAAACTGAAGAACTCTCTCCATGGGACCAACATCGTAATCGAGAAAAAATTATCAGCCGTCCCATACATTCGGGTCGAGTAGGTATTGAAGCTTTGTACGGGACAGCTGATAATTTTTTCTCGATTAAGTACAATGTTGGTCTCATGGAGAAAGTTGTTCAGTTTGATGGTCTGTACTACACCTTTAAAGACCACACCTTACTGATACACCGTGTATGTAATGTCAACAGTAGGTCCATTTAAGGTAATAAATTGTGCACAAATAAATAAATAACATCCCATATTCATTGATTTTTGTTAAGTTTAGCTGGAACTTTGATTTAAATGAATGGAAGAAAATAATTATACAATATGTATCTAAGGGTGTGGTACAGACTATCAAACTGAACAACTTTCCCCCATGGGACCGATATCGTAATCGCAAAAAATTATCAACTGTCCCATAAAAATGCATGGGACGGCCGATATTTTTTTCTTTACGATTACTATGTTGGTCCCATACAGTGGGACACCACTGATGGACAGAGATTAATTAATATTAATGTCCCTAACAGCTCCAGCAGCTACTCACGAACAAATAGACGCTCTCATCAATTTTATGAGTGAAAATAAAGAGTTGGCTCGCGGACAGTTGAGGAATACGGAAGGTAGAATGCGCTCAAAACAGCTGTGGGAACGCCTGAGCTTCTACCTTAATTCTATGGGAAGTTGTATAAAGTCCGTGGAGCAGTGGCAAAGGGTGAGTTAATACATTACTATGCGAGCCAACTAAGAATAGGATCGCGCTTGCTGCCAACTTCACACGATAGCTGTCAAATTAGTACTGCCGATAGCTGTCAAATACACGATAGCTGTCAAATTAGTATTGCCGGTAGCTGTCAAATACACGATAGCTGTCAAATTAGTATTGCCGGTAGTCAAATACACGATAGCTGTCAAATTAGTATTGCCGGTAGTCAAATACACGATAGCTGTCAAATTAGTATTGCCGGTAGTCAAATACACGATAGCTGTCAAATTAGTATTGCCGGTAGTCAAATACACGATAGCTGTCAAATTAGTATTGCCGGTAGTCAAATACACGATAGCTGTCAAATTAGTATTGCCGTTAGTCAAATACACGATAGCTGTCAAATTAGTATTGCCGGTAGTCAAATACACGATAGCTGTCAAATTAGTATTGCCGGTAGTCAAATACACGATAGCTGTCAAATTAGTATTGCCGGTAGTCAAATACACGATAGCTGTCAAATTAGTATTGCCGGTAGTCAAATACACGATAGCTGTCAAATTAGTATTGCCGGTAGTCAAATACACGATAGCTGTCAAATTAGTATTGCCGGTAGTCAAATACACGATAGCTGTCAAATTAGTATTCTATTCTATTTCTTATTATGGCAAGCAAAGCCGATGTCGACTATTCTGCCAATGTCAAAAGTGATATGGAAAGCAAGTGTGCATTGAAAAGAAAAAAAAAATATAATAATAATAAAAAATATGACGATACAGTTGATCTTGTAAAAGATAAAAATTACTTAAATATTATTACACATTGTTAAAACATTAAATATATTGCATGCCACTGCGGTACTCAAATACACGATAGCTGTCAAATTAGTATTGCCGGTAGCTGTCAAATACACGATAGCTGTCAAATTAGTATTGCCGGTAGCTGTCAAATACACGATAGCTGTCAAATTAGTATTGCCGGTAGCTGTCAAATACACGATAGCTGTCAAATTAGTATTGCCGGTAGCTGTCAAATTAGTACTTGTTTTACAAATTGTTATTTTATTTTGTTGTGCTTTGCGTCATGTTTACCGCAAATAAACGTATTTCTTTCTTTCTTTTCTTTTTACTGCCGATAGCTGTCAAATACATGATAGTTGTCAAATTAATACGCGTTGATAATGAAGTTCGCGTGTATTGCGGAACAAAATGGCGTCTTGAGAGTAATATTCTTATTTGGCTCGCATAGTACTCGTCAATATTATGGTTGATGCGCCAAGGTAGCCCTGTTGATTAAAATATGATTCGCGGCCGTAGCTAATATGGCTTTACAGAATTAGAATCATTAGAATCAGCAATATAACTCCATAAGTTAGCGTTTACCTCAAATCTAGCGATTTCATGAAATCATGAGGTTTGAGGTAAATGCTAACTTATGCTGTATTGCTGATTCTAATGATTATAATTCTGTAAAGCCATATTACGCTACGGCCGCGAATCATATCTTAATCAACATACAAACTCACACTGACCTACAAATTGCAAAAAACCTAAGAAATTTTGAATTTCGGGGGTACCTTGGCGCTTTCGCCTTAAGGTGATAGATTGCTCTGTGGTAACCCGCGAAATTAAAATTTTCTTGAGTTTTTTTTTTTGCAATTTGCAGGTCAGTGTAAGGTGGTATATCTAATTTGAACCATAAAAATCATTAATACATCTCTACAAGTTAGATTTCCTCCGGATTGGTCTGATTTCGGAAATTAGACGAATCCGGAGGAAATACAACTTAGAAAGATGTACCAATTGGTGATTTTTTTATGGTTAAAATTATGTAAAAACATGCTTCTTATTGTCCCGTATCATTTTGATCAAGATGGGAGTGTTCTACCCATCAATAAGAACAACTTTTACCATGGGAACAATTTCGAATACGCAAAAAAATGTTGACCTTCCTATACAAAATGGCCCAATCGGGTAAGTACGAGTATGTAGTACATACTATGTACCTTTATATGGGAAGGTCAATTTTTTTTTGCGAATTTGATATTGGTCCCTTAGTAAAAGCTGTTCATATTGATGTGTAGAACACAGGGTCGGTCTGGCCTCAGGGCGTAACAGGACTTTTCCCGGTGGGCCCATGGAGGATTCCATGTTCCATGGGCCGGTCTGGACCGGCTGACGGACCGGACCGGCCCACGACGCGATAGGCTCAGTTGATTGATTGATTGATTGATGAGCTAGACCTTCTGGTTTTTAAACAGGGTGTAAGTGTAAACAGTGGCAATCTTGTAAGAGGTCATTGTATTCATCATTATGAACAACTTTTACTATGGGACCAAACCTGAAATAACGAAAAAAAAAAAATCAGCTGTTCCCTACATTTTGACGAATTATGCGAACATAAATATTCAGTACATTTATGTTCGCATAATTCGTCAAAATGTAGGGAACAGCTGATTTTTTTTTTTCGTTATTTCAGGTTTGGTACCATAGTAAAAGTTGTTCATAATGATGAGTACAGTGACCCCTTATTTACACTTACACCTTGTATAGTTTTTAATACAAATAACCAAATTGCAGGTGTGGTCAGATAAAAAACATCTGACTAAAAAAGCTGCTGGAGCCGCCAGACGTTCAGCATGTGTTGGTGGAGTAGCAATCCTCGCCCCAGTGGAACTGAGGATTATATCAATTATGGGAGAGGGTTTCGGAGAACCGCAAACCGAGGCAAGAGTACCAGCTTTTCCATCGGTAATAATTAAATTTATAATTTACTAGCTGCGCCCCGCGGTTTCACTCACAATTCAAACTTCAATAATATTTTCGAGACTTCTCGGAGGGACCACAGCCACAAAAATTCCCCGTGGTCCCTACCAGGAACTACGGCAGGGACCACGGGTAATAGCGCAGTTACTGGGTAACACGTGTTAGCTCTTCTTCGATAAAACTCACTTTTAGGCACACTGAAATGATATCACTTGCTTGGAGCACAGCTAGTAACAGACTGACCCATGAGCTAACGCGCCACCTCCGGGTGCAGCGCGGCACGTCGTTTGGTAAAACAGTATCATTAATTTACATCTTAAATACAAACCTTTTCTAAAATACTTTTAAATATTTGATTTTGATTTGTTTTGACGACACGGTTGGCGCAGTGGTTGAGCGATTCACTGCTGCGCAGCATGTCGCGGGTTCGATTCCCGCACGGAACAAATATTTGTACGACCTACAAGTATTTGTTCCGAGTCTGGATGTTTTCTATCTATAATATGTATGTATTTGCAAAAAAAACATGTATATAAGTAGTTTATCAGCCATCTCGTTACCATAACACAAGCATTAGGTTGCTTAGCTTGGGACTAGACGGCGTTGTGTGAAATGTCCAAGGATATTTATTTTATTTATTTATTTGACGTTACATAAAATACAGGAATGAAGAAATGTTTGACAAAATAAATGGATCGTAACTATACCAAAAGTAACGCCATCTAGTGGTATAAGATGACAATCATATCCAACGTAGAAATTAAGTATCATACCCGCACAACAATAGGCAACAGATTAGTACACAAAAATCAATAGGCCATCTTATTCAACTAAATTCTAACACACGATACCCTTTGGTAAGACTGGTTGTCAGACTTGTGGCGGCATCTACATCGCCACATATGAACTACGCATCAATGACATGACGTCACGCAAACCTGCATCGCACAATTGGAGTTTACCACGCGATTAGCATATATACAACGTCCCGACATCAACGGTAGGGGCAGTAGCCCGCCAGACACAACACCCGTCTGGTCGGAGGATCCTCCCTTTTCAATGGAGGATGAGTGAACTTTACACCCTGTTCCTCATGCCTCTAAACTGGTGCCCCGAGCATGAACGTCAGCGCAGCCTTCGTGCAACTACATCAGCGTGACGTCATCAGCATCACTTCCTCAAGCTTTCGAGCGGCGAGTCACACAGCCAGCCAGTATCCACGGCTTCAACAGGTATCCTGACCACCAGCATGCAGCGGACGCGCATTCCTGGTCATCACCTTCAGCCTCAACCCAGCGCTGTACACTCCGACTCACTGGAGCATAACGCAGCGCCACCCCGACTCACTGGGGTATCACCGCAGACAGTTCCGACTCACCGTGAACTATGCGGCACCCGGTTCCGACTCACTGGAACCACAACTGGCACTGGCAAGCATCGCAAGATACACGACTCAGCCCAGTATCGACCTCCGGTCTCCGGAGGGGAGTGATGTGGCGGCATCTACATCGCCACATATGAACTACGCATCAATGACATGACGTCACGCAAACCTGCATCGCACAATTGGAGTTTACCACGCGATTAGCATATATACAACGTCCCGACATCAACCGTTGGGCAGTGGCCCACCAGACACAACACCCGTCTGGTCGGAGGATCCTCCCTTTTCAATAGAGGATGAGTGAACTTTACACCCTGTTCCTCATGCCTCTAAAGACTTTTGGGCTTCTGTCATGAAATAAACTTACCTACTATCATAAATTACTTCTATAAACACACTAATATTATAAAGGCGAAAGTTTGTGAGTTTGTGTGGTGTATGTTTGAAAGAAAGAAAATACATTTATTTAGCACAGACTAAAAAGTACACACAACATAGGTATAACAATAGGTATGTTTATGTTTGTATGTTTGCCACTTCTTCACGCTCAAACGGCTGGACCGATTTGGATGAAATTTGCTATGTAGATAGCTTATACCCTGGATTAACACATAGGCTACTTTTTATACCGGTCTACGCTTCACCCGCGTAGACCGGTATAAATACCGCGAGGAGCAACTAGTAGATACTAAATTATAGATACATTATTATTATTTATTTATTTATTTTATTATAACATTTTACATACAAAACCTTAAGCTAAGAACTATGCCCCGCTAAACCGTTTTCACGGTTTGTCTGTGGGAACGGTACAAACGGTATTACAAAAAAAAGTTTTTAGTGCGGACACTTAATTTTCATTTAATACCAAATTACTCATTTGCCCTCCCCCCAAAAGACCCCCGAAAAAGAACAACTTAAGCAATATGGCAAATTTACGTTTATTTCCCTGATTCCTTATATCAGCAGGCAACTGGTTGAAAGAGTACCTCTTTTATCAAGCGTTCGGTCGCCAAAATAATTTCTTATTCTAGGTACATTAAATTTACCTGCCCATACCATCCTAGTTCCGTGGTAATAATACACAATACACACATACACGTACATAATATTGTATTTGTTGTATCAGTCAATGATATTCAGTTTTTATTGTACAGGGTCCATCAGTAAGAGAGCCTGCAGCCACCTCACCCGCCCATACGTCTGCTGCAACGCATGCCGACCCACTTGAGGGTTGCTCCCCCTCAATGTCCCCTGAGGCACTGGAGGTGGAACTGGAGTTGCCACCGATAAATCGGCATAGTAAGTATCATAGTGAGTTCAGTTCAGTAGAAAAGTAAATCTTGGCATTAATACATTTTGGAAACTGCGTTGTTTGTGAAAAGAAACACACAATTATTTGAAAAGATATCTTCCACTAGAAAAACTCCATTGCGCGCCCAATACGTAAATAAACTATGTCATCAAAAATGTCAGACCGCATTGATGCGAAAAAGTTTTTTTGGTATGGCACCTAAAGTGTTTAATAAAATTCCTGATGACATAAAAAACATGACATTATATAAGTTTAAAAATGCTCTTAATAAATTATTAATTGACAAATGTTATTATACTGTAGACGAATTTTTGAATGACCAATTATAATAATGACTTTACATTTTGATAATTATGACTATGACTATTTATTATATTTGCTTTTCATGTATTTAATTAATTTAAAATATTATTATTCTAAGGACACCTAATGTGTCACTTATAAATTTGTATGTCATAAACATAATTATGACAAAACATAGCGCACCTATACAACGTGTAATGCTAAATGCGCAAAACCTCTTAAGGGGTCAATATACTCATCATTATGAACAACTTTTACTATGGGATGAAATCGCGAAAAAAAAATCAGCTGTTCAGTACAGTACAGTTCATAATTCGTCAAAATGTACTGAACAGCTGATTTTTTTTTCGCGATTTCAGGTTTGGTCCCATAGTAAAAGTTGTTCATAATGATGAGTACAATGACCCCTTAAGAGGTTTTGCGCATTTAGCATTACACGTTGTATAAGTTAACACCTATGCATGTAAATACCTATGTTTCACGAATAAACTGATTGATTTATTGATTGATTGGTTTTTGTGATTATTTTAATAAATTTAAATCAAAGGAGAATTTCCCCTCTCAAATTCTTAGATCGATGGTATTTAAGGAGTATGCGCTAAGGTAGCCCACGAAATTCAAATTTTCCTACGTGTTTTGCAATTTGCAGGTCAGTGTCAGGTTGTATGTTGATTAAAATATTATTCGCGGCCGTATCAAATAATTATTTATAGAATTATAATAATAAAAAAACCGGCCAAGTGCGTGTCGGGCCACGCACAATGAAGGGTTCCGTAGTAGGCATGAATTTATCCCAAGAACAAACTTAACATTGTAAATGTAAGTTTGTACTTACAATATTGAGAGATTTACCATGTTATTTTATGATCACAAACTTCTTATTGGTTTTCCTGTAATCTACAGGTATAGAATTGTTTTCTAGTATTTTTTTCAAAATTTCAGGCTCAGCAGTGACCTAAGGTCAATTCTAAGTTATGGAGCTGTATTGCTATCCTAATGATTATAATTCTGTAAAGCCATATTAGTTACGGCCGCGAATCATATTTTAATCAACATACAACCTGACACTGACCTGCAAATTGCAAAACACGTAGGAAAATTTGAATTTAGTGGGCTACATTATCGCATCTCCTATGTAAGTATGTATGCTATTTTTTGACAGTTATTTTGGTATTTACTCTTAGAACATAGAAAATAAATATTTCATTTTCTAAGGTTAATTACCAAAATAACTATCAAAAAATATAAACATTATTATTCTTTAAAAATATTTTATCGAAATATTTGTTACATATGTATTTTATTGTTATATTACAGTATCTAGAAATGTACGAAACGGAGTGACCCAAGAGGAATTCTCTATCCCTCAAATACTGAACGACAGATCTCAAAAAAGAGAGGAGGAACTACACGAACTCAACATAGCTGAGAGAGAGTGGATGGTGAAGGCAGCTCAGGAGAATTATTTTAAAGCTAAAGCAGAGAGGGAAGCTGCAGAGGAACTTCTGCTCTGCAATAGAGTTAAGAGGAAAGAGGCTGAAATGCGTTTGGCATTATTTGAAACTAAAAATTAAAACTTGAAAATGGTAATTTATGTATTTTTTTTGTTTTTTCCCATACATTGATATATGTCAAAGTCAATTCTCAAACTGAAAATTTAAGTTTGTAATCCCCAAGATACATGGTTCTGAGCGTAGCGGTACGCACTAAAAGTAATTTTTCAAGCAGTCGCTCCATGTAAAATACTGGTATTTAGCTGCATCCGGTTAGACTGGAAGCCGACCTCAACATAACGTAGTTGCTGGAGACACTCCGCAGTTTAGGTATGAAGCTACAAGTACGCGGCGGGCCCCGTCCGCGGCGCTAATTCAGTAGGTCAGAAGGTATAAGAGTTACGCGACAGAAAGAGAGGCAACTTGTAGTTGAATATAACTGTAGGTAATAAGCGTTGTGCGACCTGAATTGCACTTTATTGTGTCGTAGCAAGAGTCGCTTTTTTATTTAAATGATTTTGCGGAGTGTCCCATAGTCCCATCTGTATTAATCTGTGCTGAGGGAAGGCTAGGCAATGATGACTTACAGCTTGAGGTGCGTTCAGGACTCCGGTGTTGTATCCATGTTGGAAGGCTGACCAGCATGCTGATGAGATGATGGCGAATGCGAGCCGTATGTTCATGCCCTGTGGAAGAAAAAATATAAAAATTACTTTAATGCATCCAATGCAATGCATTTATTTGCAAGTCCACTATGATTCTGAATTTGACAGGGTGGGAATACGGCCCTGTACGCATTGATATAAAAAGTAAAGATACGGTCGTCCGTACATTTGCCCGACGCGTTCGCCACACAGAAACACTAACGCCATCTATTAGAACTACTCTTAACTACGATGTTGATCGGCGCAGGCTGCTCGTAGACGTAACCTTGTAAGAGCGGCGTGGTATTTTTCGAGATATAAAGAAATTATGAAAACTTTTATTTTTCAAAAATTATATTTATTGCAGTTTGTTTGTATAAATAATAAAATTTTCATTGGCCTTTTTGTTATTCTTGACATATTTTCCATTTTGGATTCGTACTGTTTTCTGACATTGTATATCTTTCAATTATTGACCTTTAATTAATGTAATTTATGATTAATAACACAGGTTGTTCCATTGAGTGAGAGTTTGTATAAAATTAAATCTTATTGTAATATAATTCAATCTTTATTTCATCGGTAACAACGCACGCCGCTGCAAAGTTATGTCGCACAGCGGTACGGTCTTGGGGGCGTGGCCTCGCGTCGTCTAAGACAATTTACTTGTAGCAGGAAAGTAGAAAAGAAAATTGTTTTAAATAATGTTAGAAGTTGATTTATTGACATATTTTTGACTTACAGGTGATATGAAATGTTATAATTTTTTTTGTTATGTTTTTTGTCGTACTTCACGCAACCCGTCACGACATAATTTGGCTTTTTTGCCTTTAAAATTTACGACCGCACCCGAAGATAGCCGATCGCGGACTAGTTCACTTGGGTTTAGGGGAGGATCATTCGAGGACCACGTTCGTGGCGTCATTTTAACATGCCGTCCGCCCAGTCCTTACGCAGTAATATATAAGTCAATGCCTGTACGCTTAGCCGACGTTCGCACGGACGTAAAAATATCGTGGCGGGATTTTATCGCGCACTGGATTTTCAACTCTCGTTGTTGATCCGAGCATTGAGAATCCAAACAACAGAGTGCATTCTAGAGCGTCGAAAAAATACACTGTTGGATTTTTAACTCTCGGCGCTAAGCAGAGCGTTGAAAATCCAGTGCGAAATTTCCGCGGTATTTTTACGTCCTTGCGAACGTCGACTGGCTTGGATTTCCTAGGAAAGCGGTTCCGTCATATTTCAACAGCTCTCGTTAGAGAGTAGTTATATTCTTTTCAATACACACTTCCTCGAAAACTGGTTCATATCGCACTACGATTAGGTTCACAATGTATTTCACACGCGTGCGATTTTTTATTTTCGTGCGGAAATAAAAATTGCCACAGATAACTTATACCTATACTTAGTCCAAATTGGTTCAATGCCTCTATTCGGAGGTGAATGTTTTTTTTTTTAATCTCAGCAAAGAGATATGCGTCTTTACGGCGCTAATATTTTCTTGAATATTTATGTATTGAATATCATCAAAAACTATGATTATTACAATAAAAGAAACGTTTATGAACATTTATCTGTGTTCTAAACTCAAAAATATTTGAATTTTCTATTTTTCATATTAGGCTGTTTATCGGCTTTATACCTTTGCTTCTCCTTCAACCTGGCGAAAGCAGAGCGCGGAAAAAAGAAAATTTAAATTATAGTTTCATAATAATTCATGACAAAAATATTGTACTTTATTTTATTTCTTCAAAAGTGTATTGAAAAACGTCGTTTGATACTCGTGGACATTTGTTATTGCAGTTCTTGGCTCAAAAACAACCTCGCCTACGGCTCAGGTGTTAAGAGGAAACGTGGGTGCTCTTTTCTCCATACAAAAAGATACAAACGCTCTCGCCTGTTTTCTTTCTGGTTAATGACCATAAAGCAATGATTTTTGACAGAAATATAAATATCAGTTAATTGTATGCCCCTATGTTTTCCTTTTTGATGATATATTATTTTTATAGGAACTAGAACCCTCCAAAAATGCTCAAAATTGCCTATTCAGACCGCTGTCAACAGACGCCTAGTGTACCAATTTGACAACTATTAACGAAAAAAGAAAAACAGGGGCATAGTATATATCCTTCTTATTCAGTTTATGAAATATCTTTTAAATTGGTCCAATATTGGAGGAGGAAATAGGCGAGAGCCAAACCTCGAAATGTGACTTTTTACATAGGCTATTTAGTCGGATCTGCAGTTGTCCTTATCGCACGAATCCGAGGGCGGAGCGCTCGCAGAGCGACAGCAATACCTTCTTAAAATACCTAACTGGCCACCCGTCTTTCCTCTTAATTCCGCCTCGAACGCAATAACAAACGTTCTCCACTTGTATCAAAATGTACTATTGTTCAACAGCCATCATGAAAAAATGTATGTAATTTAATTTTCACCAATATTTGACTTGGTGTCTACTGTGTGAAGTGTGAATGAGTGAATGAACAAGGTGAATGTTTCATACCAGGCATGGATGGCCAAATCCGAAACTATAGGTAGGTAATAGCGAAACATACTAAGGATAATGGAGTCTCGGGACCGATTTTGATGAAAACTAAAACTTTAAATTCTATGACTAGGAATTGAAATCGTAGATTTTGCAGTTTAGTATGCACCGTACCGTCCGACAGTGTCACTACTAAGGATCAAATTCTGGGAAGAAATAATAATACCACACACAGTTTGCTTTCAAACAGTTATACAGGGTGGAAGGGACATCGACGCGCAAACGGTTACCACGTATTCAGTACATCATTCTGAGCCACCTGTATAGAAATTTTTCATCGGTTATTGAAAAAAAAATCTGCAGTTTCCTCATAGTTTCCTACAATAGTGCCAATACCTACACGGTCAAAATGTATGGAAGAACGGATTTTTTTTTCAATAACCGATAAAAAATTTTTATTTAGGGGTGCTCAGAATATATGTTAACCGTTTGTGCGTCGATGTCCCTTCCACTCTGTATGTGAACCCGAAAGATTTGGCTTTTGGTGCACTTTAGTACACACAGCTATAACTTATCAAGCTATACATTTCCAGTATAAGCTGATCTCGCATTGTATAGGATTTCCGTACAATTAGAGGTCAACTTATACTGGCAATGAATAGCTTGAAATATCAAGCTCTCATGGTGCTACATATTATATCCGTGTGTACATAAAGGAGTATTTATTTATAAGTAGTTCCGACTTTCAGCCGCTGATGTTTACGTTTCGGCAGATTTGCATGAAACTAATAATGCATTAAGCGCAAGAAAATATTGCAGATCTGATTTATTTAATTTTCAGGCCAAATCGTGTACCTAGGTATTTGTTTTAAATTGTTAGATTCGCCCTAAAATCAATCTATCAATCTGCCTAGCCTTTTCCCAACTATGTTGGGGTCGGCTTCCAGTCTAACCGGATGCAGCTGAATACCAGTATTTTACATGGAGCGACTGCCTATCTGACCTCCACAACCCAGTAACTGGGTAATACGATACCCCTTGGTAAGACTGGTTGTCAGACTTTCGGGCTTCTGACGACCCGTAACGACTGTCAAAGATCCACGAATAACAGCCGGGACCAACGGCTTAACGTGCTTTCCGAGGCACGGAGGAATCTCGATATGTAAAGATGGTCACCCATCCACTGACCAACCCCGGCAAGCGTAGCTTAACCTGATGGATCGACCCGTGCGGCTGTTATTACTTAGCCACGAGCTCCTACCGCATCAAAAATTCAAAAGATAGTCGCGTTTCTGTCTCGGTTTTACACACAATGACCCAGTGACTACACTTGATTGAGTTATGGAAACGCTATTTAATGTGTGAGCTCACTCTTCTCAGTATGGACACTTTTTTGCGTTGTAATTATATGTTAGTTATAAGTACTTACGGTGAGGGCAAATCTAGCGATTTAAATCTTTAGGGGGCGGGGTTTGAAATGACTCATTTTCATGACGGCCGTTCGGCCGCTTTCCTAGGGTACAGGGGGCCTACTCCCTAAGTCCGTCCGTTCATTTATCCGTCCGTCTGACATTACGATCCATTAAAACAAGTGTAAAAGTTAAATTTTTCGGACGGGCAACAACACATCGGGAGTAGGGACAACTGGCAAATCATGTTGTCATTCATACTTCGTTCGGGCCCCGAACCAATCATCCATCCGTAGGTGATACGGAGTAAGAAACGCCCGTAACGAAGGCCGAAACTACGGGCTTCGTGCTTAGAGAGTAGGCCCCCAGTAGACAGAGGGAACCTACGGAGAGAAGAGAGAACGCTTCAAGCGTAGATAGAGTAGAATTCTCTGTCTACGCCGCCCGTAGACAGAGAATTCTATACGCCTTCAAGGTTCATATCTATAGACAACAATGTTATTTTTTTATGCATGGCTTGATAAAAGAGGTCAATATACATACTACCGAGCGCTTTTTGGAGGGACCTCGTTATTATAATTTTTTTAGTTCAAGCGCAGACCACAGATTACATCAGCATTCCGTCACGCCTTGTTCAAAAAAGGTTTTATTGTAAACGAGTGAGTGGTCATGTCCATTACGATGACTCACTGACTGACTGGTTTACCTAACCGAACCGTTGGAATAGGTACAAAAAACTAGTTCCTAATAGTCCACTCAACAAAGGAGTTGTAGAGTGCGTGAGCACGTATTTCTTCTCGGATAATATTTTTGTGTTCACCAAAAATATTATCCGTACATCAAAATACTGATCGTGCACCAAATATTCCTGAATGTTACACAAAACACCCGCGCGTCCGAAACTTCACATTGGTGAATCATTTGGGTTAGGTTAGAACAGTGACCCTTAACGCGCGACGGCGAGCGAGCGAAGCGAGCGGTGCCGCGGCAGCGGCCGCCGAGCGCCATATCCAATAGATGCTCGTTATGACATATTTTAATGAACATATTTTGGTGCACATTCAGTATATTTGGTGGAACACAGGCAAAATTAGGTAAATGAAATGGGAATAAATTAAAGTACTTTTAAATACCATCCTTTCTTCTCTAGAAAGTTGTTCAGGGTGCTTGGGAGTAAACATACTAAAAGTCCCCGCGTTTAGGAAGTGATCCGGAGTTGGGGGATAAAAGTTCCCACTTTTGAGTTTTTCGCTAATATCTTTAAAACGGTGCGAAAAAATGTCTTTTATGTTCCTACCCATTTTCGAACTATATATTATGTTCCGGAAGAGTGAAAATTGACGAAAAAACTACTTTTATCAAACACTAACTGTTGCCTGTAACTTCGTTCGCGTTATTTCGGGATAAAAAGTAGCCTATACAGGGTTATTGGTAACACACCAGCAACCTCTTAAGGGGTCATTGTACTCATCATTATGAACAACTTTTACTATGGGACCAAACCTGAAATCGTGAAAAAAAAATCAGCTGCTCCCTACATTTTGACGTAGATAAATGTACTGAACAGCTGATTTTTTTTCGTGATTTCAGGTTTGGTCCCATAGTAAAAGTTGTTCACAATGATGAGTACAATGACCCCTTAAGAGGTTGCTGGTGTTTTACCAATAACCCTGTATGTTAATCCAGGTCCTAATCTATCTACCTACCAAATTTCATCCAAATCAATCAATCCGTTCAGCCGTTGAGTTATCGAAACTTTTATCTATGTAAATATCGCCCGCGTGGATGTCGGAAATTATCCCACGGAAACCTACTACCGGTATAAAAACTATCCTATGTGTTAATCCAGGTTATAAACTATCTATGTGTCAAGTTTCATCCAAATCCGTTCAGCCGTTTTTGCGTGATTGAATAACAAACATCTTCACAAACTTTCACATTTTAATATGTACCTAGTATTATACCATTTAAGTCTTCATCCGTTTAGGTCTTGACGACCTAAACGGATGAAGACTTAAATGGTATAATCTGGTCTTGACAAGGGTTCTTTTTCCAAGGCACCCTCATCCTCAGTGAAGGGTTCATGCTGAAGTGGCTGCGGCTGGTTGTCAGCCTTTTTCACGGCCTAAACGGATGAAGAATCCTACTAATGAAAGTTTATGAAGATGTTTGGATGTTTGTTATTCAATCACGCAAAAACGGCTGAACGGATTTGGATGAAATTTGACACACATGATAGTTTATAACCGTTTGGCATTTTTTTATGGTAGGTATATTTTTAATTATAATTTTATTATAATTGTTAATGAAGGGATAAACTGATTTTAAAGATTAATAAGAGATATGTTTGAAGATTTTTTTGGTGTATTATGGTACATATGTTTAATTAATGTTTTGAGTTCCATCACTGTATGCGAAAAGGACTTCAAAATATATTTTTTTTAATTATTTGTCAAAATTATTTACGGTTTAGGTATAAGATTGAGAGAAGAGAGAGAGAAAAACCACATTTTTGACCGTTTTCAAGAAATCTTCTGTGGAGTCCGGTCTCCATAAAAAACGAACAGTTAGAACCATGCCGTGCACCTAGCTTTGACGTTTCCTCTAAGTAAATACGTTTATGTCAAATATAAAATAAAACGTATGTAGGTAAGTAATTTCAATTTGGAAGTTTACGGAAACTGCTGTTATTATTATAGTCTTAATTATAGTCATACCAAAATAGACCGCAAAATCACTTTATCCTGTTTCTTTTCTATCGGTACGTACACACGGCTACACATCAAGCTTAATAATTTGCCTTGTTTATAAGGGGCAAGAGGAAGCATGGGGATGCATCATTGATGTATAAATATGGTAGATGTGGTTCGCGCTCCTCGTACGTGGACCGCATAAATTGTGTTACGCACACAATTGACATATTAGTCACAATCGAACTGGCGTTTCGGTGCATGTAGTCGTGCGCCGAGTCCAGGTTTAGTGATTGCGATGTTAGCGCGTAACATATCTACCTCTAATATATCAATGGGATGCATCGATAAATTTTGTATTATTAAAATTCCCATAAAACCAATAGTATAAGTATGGTTCAATCATTTGGATTTTCCATATTATATGTGTTATTTGACTAATGACTATATTTTCTACTGCGGTACTAAAACCGAAACATGATTAGGTAGGTGGGTACCTACTTGAAAATTTTTCCTTAAAAAAAATCCAAAGTGGCACCGTTTATTTTTTCTGTTTTAAACGATTATACGTAAGTAAACAGTATTGTGCAGTATTAGCTTTGCTCAGAGGCTTTAGTGCGAGTTTTTATAATTACTCGATCGCATAATAGGTACCTACTAGAAAGCTGTAATTTGGCATATACATATATTATATATTAATCACGCCAACAAAGAGGTAAAATAAAATCTTGATTAAAACAAACCGGTCAAAAGCGAGTCGGACTCGCGAACCGAGGGTTCCGTTCCGATTTCTGAAAAAGTGTGCTATTCAGTCACATGGTTTTATTTTTCCTGTAATTTTTACATAAACTTCTATCACATAATAATTAATAATTTCAGATTTTTCTGACGGTACGGGAACGGTATTTTTTTTTACTTTTTTCATCAAAAGTCGAAAATTATGCGGCCAAAAGAAAAAAGCGGCGGAAAAAAGAAAAAAAATGTTTGAGAATGTGCAAACAGTGTCCTTTCCTATGATATCCCACATGCCCAGTAGCCCCACTTTGAATTTTTAAGACCCTCTTTCAGTCCCTGTAGCAAAAAAAAAAATAATATTTTTATTTCTTTCTTTTATTATTTCAAAATAGTTGGGTAAACGTCATCTAAAACTGTTCCACGAAACCAAAATTTTATTGTATAGTGAGATCTGTCATTCATGAAAGATTGAGATTGATTGATTTTCCTAGTGTGTTTCGCGACTGTAGTGACTATACTTGTAGTAATGTAGATCACAAAACGAACATCACCGATCATTGACGAACTTTACGACGAGTTAATTTTTGTTTTAAGTAAGGCTGCCACTGACAGTTTTGCTATCACAACGCGGCGTACCATTAAGAAGCCTGTAGTTGGATGGAACAGATATGTTAGTGATTCTCATAGGGAGGCTAGGTGTAAATTTCAGCTGTGGGTATGGTGTGGAAAACCAAAGTCGGGCCCTGTTTTTGAGGAAATGCAAGTTAGTCGAAATATTTTTAAGTCTCGCTTAAAATGGTGTCAGAGTCATAGCGAGCAAATAAAAATGGACATTTTGGCATCGCATCATTCGAAACATAATTTTAAATACTTCTGGAAGTCCACCAAGAAGTTCAATGGCAAGCCTGGCCTCCCAGTGAGCGTTAACGGTATCAATGATCACAGTTGTATAGCTGAAATGTTTAAGGATCACTTCACTATAAAATCGCCATTAGGACCATCATGGTTGGTGAACGATGTTGAATCGCATGGTCAGGAGATTGGAGCTATAATTACAGCTAAAGATGTTAAAGAAGCTATTAAAGCTATGTCGCGTGGGAAGTCTCCTGGCCATGACGGCATCAGCATTGAACACTTCAAACACGCAGGCCCTCACCTGTCTAGAGTGCTCGCGATGTTCTATACCCTATGTATAGGACATTCGTACTTACCTCCTGCACTAATGAAAACTGTGGTGGTGCCAATTGTGAAAAATAAGACGGGTGATATTTCTGATAAATCCAATTACAGGCCGATTTCACTTGCCACTACGGTAGCAAAAGTGCTTGATAGTTTGCTTAACAATCAACTGGATAAATACCTGAACATTAGTGATAACCAGTTCGGTTTCAGGCCGAGACTCTCCACAGAGACAGCCATCTTGTGTGTGAAGCAAACTATCAAGTACTACGCAGAAAGACGAACGCCCATTTATGCTTGCTTTCTCGACTTATCGAGGGCATTTGACCTGGTCAATACGATATCCTGTGGCAGAAACTGAAAGATATATCCTTGCCAACAGAACTCAGCTGGATCTTTAAATTTTGGTATCATAACCAGGTCAATGTCGTGCGATGGTCGAGTGCATATTCCGAGCTGTACAGGTTGGAATGTGGGGTGAGGCAGGGGGGACTAGCTTCACCTAAACTTTTCAACCTGTACGTCAACGCGCTGATAGAGGAACTCAGCAGCACCCATGTCGGCTGCCATATTGATGATGTATGTCTCAATAATATCAGTTACGCGGACGACATGGTGCTGCTGAGTGCTTCTGTATGTGGCCTTTCCAAACTGTTGGGGATCTGTGAAAACTACGCTCACAGCCATGGCTTGATTTATAATGTCCAAAAAAGTGAATGCATGGTCTTTCAGGCCAGAGGAAAATGTCCGGAAACGATACCTGCCATAAAACTATGTGGAACACCACTGAAGAGGGTGGAACATTTTAAATATCTTGGACATATGATGTCCTCTGATCTGAAGGACGATGCTGACATAGAGAGAGAACGCAGGGCGTTGTTTGTAAGGGCGAATATGATGGCCCGCAGGTTTGCTCGTTGTACCACTGAAGTAAAAATAACATTGTTCAGAGCATATTGTACATCTTTTTACACGAGTAGCCTGTGGGTCTCATACACGCGCGGACAGTACAACGCCTTGCGTGTGCAATATAATAATGCATTCAGGGTGCTTGGGGGGCTGCCCCGATTCTGCAGCGCATCAGGGATGTTTGCCGGGTCGCAAGTAGACTGTTTTTATTCTACTATGTGAAAACGATGCACATCTCTGGTGCGCAGGCTTCGGGCCAGCTCCAACGGCATCCTGAGGGCATTCACGCAGAGGTTCGATTGTCACTACCTGAACTATTGCTGTATGGTTCACATACTGAGCAATCGAGATTTGTAATTTCGTAGTGTGTGCTTTTTTTTATTTCTTTTGTTTTAGTTTTAAGACTATGATCCTTTGTTGTTCGAAATAAACGCTTTCTATTCTATTAGTAGTTCTTGAGATATCCAGCTGTGACAGACAGACAAACTGAGTCAACTGAGTCATAAGGGTTCCTTTTTTACCATTTTGGTACGGAACCCTAAAAATAGGGTAGGGGTAATACCCAATGATCTATATACAGGGTGACTGGTAATTAGTGACCGATACTTTCTAAATATAAATAAAAATGAATCCCTGTTTCCCTTGGTCATCGCATCACGCGTGAACAATTTCGCTAATTCTTTTTTGTTGTGTTTATTATTGTCAGGAGAAGGTTTTTACGTAGAGAAAAATTGGAAAAGTTGGCGGGAAAATTGAAAAATTCGGGAAAACTGAAAGTGGACTTTCTATGGCAATTTTGAATTATTGAAATTGGAACAGCCGGTCGATTCTGTAACAATCTCACCGTGAAAACTTAGGTGAAGTGATTTTGTTTTTGCTAGGAATTGACACTATTGACAGCTCACTCCACGCTCACTTCAACTAAGTTTTCACGGTGAGATGGTTACAGAATCGCACTGCTGGACAACGTCTGTCGGGTCAGCTAGTATTATAATAAAAATATCATCAATATTCAATATCATCAATTTAATATTTAATATCATTGGTAATACCTCTCTTGCACGTAAAGTGAGGATGATATTTTTTTTCTCGTCTATACCATGGTGAGAAACATTTTCGATTCAGGGATTCACACAACATAATCAGCCTATAATGTTCCCACTCCTGGGACACAGGCCTCCTCTCTGTGTGAGAGGGAGATCAGTTTGCGTAATATTGAATTTTAAAGTGCAAATGGTACAGTCAAATGTCCCCAACTAAATGGTAGATTTTTGATGTGCGAAAAAAATCACGGCAGTACTTAGTATAAGAATAAATCACAGCTAAGTAGGCTTTACAAGTTAACGAATAATAGCCGACCAACTTACATTTGCAGTTGGAATGTATGGGAGACCATGTTTTTCACCTACAATGTTAAGTTTGTTATTGGGATTTTGAAGCGGTAATGGGTTGCAGTATAGGTAATAGCTTACGGAAAGGAAGAAGTAGGTAAGTAAGTATTATTGTCACCAAAAAAAAATGAAATTCATCCCAACTACGGAACCCTTCATTGTGCGTGGTCCGACACGCAGTGGACCGGTTTTTTTTTTTTTTAACAGTCTAACCTTGGTCTTTTAGACTTTGACATCATTTACGAAAGCACCAGGCTATAAATAATCTTTATCAATCTTTATGGTAATCAATTTTATGATACGTTATACTTGTTTTTTTTAATTTAATACCTAAATGAAAGAGTGGCTCTCCTTGTCTGTTTTATTCGAAATCCTCATGGATGTTCGCTCTGCGGCTCTGTTTGGGAAGTGCGTAGGTATTTTGTCAGTTTTATTCTATTCTGACTCCTCACGATTTCAACTACCATGCCGGAACTCTACACCTTCTCCTAGATGACAGTGTTTTTCTCGTGTGGGTCGGGACCCCCTAGGGGTCGCCAAGCCTATTCTATAGGGGGTCGCCGTTACTTAAAACTATTCTGATAAGTAGTTAATTTATTTCGTATTAAATTGACAAAGAGACCTTATTTATTTACAAGTCACATGAATCAGAAATGTGACCATGTAGAAGATACGTGATTTTTATACGAAGACAATTTTATTCTTAAAATTCTGTTTTTAGTCGACTATTTTGATAATCTGCGCCGAACGCATAATTTCACCTCTATTTCGTTTCGCTACTGATCATTTGCTAGTAGGTATAAATAAAGAAAAGTTAACCATTCATTAAGAGCCAAGTAATTGTTTAGCTAAACAGTGGCTAATGATAATGAAGTAATAAGTGATTAGAGATTTTTATAAATAACGCTGTAAGAGTTTAAACTCCGTTTAGAATTCTTCAAAAACCGGTATGTTTAGGTAGGTAGGTACTTCTAGATATGCAGGATCGATTCAAACGTTTGTCGCTGACGGTCGGCGGCGGTTGTAGGTTATCCTTTCCTTACAATCATTACTTCCTGGTAAAATGAGACGAGAGCTTCCACGCTTTCGGATATAGGTACATAGACGGGTCACCGACTGATTCTTTGTAGCATTTATCAAAACAAGTAGCATTGGACTCAAAATAGACAAAAGACGGCACGTACTACATTCCCTTATCGTTTCCTAAACATTTTCATATACCTACCTATACATTGTGTAAACAGTAGCAGATATTTACAGAAGGATGGCTCCACAAGTCGGCGTTCCCACGAGCGTAATAAAATCGCGGCAGGATTTTATCGAGCACTGGATTTTCAACTCTCGTTAGTTGAGCCGAGCGTTGAGAATCCAACCTAACAAAAACAGAGTGCATCCCAGCGCGACGAAAAACACACTGTTGGATTTTCAACTCCCGGCGCTAAGCAGAGAGTTGAAAATCCAGTGCGTGATAAAATCCCGCCGCGATTTTATTACGCTCGTGGAAATGGCGGTTAACGGACTAAATAGATTTTTTTTTTACCCAGGCATCAACCTTATTAGGGTGCTGTTCTCAACTTCATATTTCATATTCTCAATTCACAAACTGGGTATATGTGCGCGTGCGCCTGATTTCGCTCGTTGCATGGAGTCGGCCTTCTGTACGTTTATCTACAATGTGATTGTAGTCATTTAGTAAATATTTTAACAATGAACCATTGTTTACCCAAAGCGACAGGTTAATTTTGATTCAAATTAAATTAAACAAATATTTTGTAATTTCTTCTGAATCACGGTAACTACTGCGGTATTTTACGCGTAAGAAAAATGCGTGCAAAGTCAACAGTAATGAGGACATATTTTTGATGAAGCATGTCCCCTCTCACCACAGATTAATACAGATGGGACACTCCGCAGTTTAGGTATGAAGCTACAAGTACGCGGCGGGCCCCACTCACGGGGCCAATTCAGTGTGGGCTGCCGCGCCTGCCGCCGCGCTTCGGCCGGCTCGCACGTTAATTCGATACTCACTCAGGCGCCGCGTCGTAATCTTTCACGACAACCCTAACGAGTCACAAGGTATAGGAGTTACGCGATAGAAAGAGAGGCAACTTGTAGGTGAATATAACTGTAGGTAATAATCGTAGTGCGATCTGAATTGCACTTTATTGTGTCGTAGCAAGAGCCGCTTTTTATTTAAATGATTTTGCGGTGTGTCCCATCTGTATTAATCTGTGCTCTCACAGAGAGGAGGCCAGTGTCCGCTAGATGGATGAATCCGAATTCCGACTGCATTTATTTATTTTTGGAATTTTTGGAACGAAGTTCCTTATCGCGCGTTGTGAAAGGGGGCTAGACGGAAAAAAGTCTCACGAAAAGTTGTCACGACACTTTTTGCTATAGGTAGCTATTGTAAGCCGTGCGGCGTGCGCATGTTTCTCTGTCTGTCTCTCTCTCTCTCTCTCTCTCTCTTATAGAAAGCAAGCCAGATATTTTCATTTCTATTTCGCATTGAACAGTGTGGTGTCGCGATGATGATGATGATGATGATGATGATGATGATGATGATGATGATGATGATGATGGTGATGGTGATGATGATGATGGTGATGATGATGATGATGGTGATGATGATGGTGATGATGATGGTGATGATGGTGATGATGATGGTGATGGTGATGGTGATGATGATGATGATGATGATGATGGTGATGATGATGATGATGATGATGATGATGATAAGTATACAAATAAAATTTTGTTACAATTCCTTCACTAATTAATCGAAAGGAACTTCGTTCCATCCGGGTGTCCCTTGACACCTCTCAAGTTTTATTTTTTTATTTTTACAAGGACATTCTCGTTTTTATTTTCATCTTGTTTCAATCTTTTCTTGGGCTGGGCGTTGATAGGTCAGTCAGTCAGTCAGGACTTCTCTTTTTATTTATACAGGGTGTAACTGGTGTAAGAACAGTGACAATTGTTTAAAGGGTCATTGCTCTCATCATTAAGAACAACTTTTACTGTGGGACCAAACCTGAAATCGTGAAAAATAAATCAGCTGTTCCCTACATTTTTTACCAGTTAAGCGAACATACCTAAATTTTCTGAACAGCTGTTTTTTTTTTCGCGATTTTAGGTTCGGTCCTACAGTAAAAGTTGTTCATAATGATGAGTACAAATAGTACAATGACCCCTTAAAATATTGCCACTGTTTACACTTAGTAATTAATAACATACCATACATTGTTAGTAAATAATACTTAAAATTATTAATATATTCATTAATGTTTACAATTCATATATTATTTAATACTAGCCGTTGCCCGCGGCTTCACCCGCGTGGATGTCGAAAATTATCCCACGGAAACCTACTACCGGGATAAAAGTATCCTATGTGTTATATATACCTAACAAAAAAAGGGATTTACTTATGCACACATGGGGTGCATTCGACACTTGAGGGGTAGCGAACACAAATCTACTGAACAGCTGATTTTTTTTCGCGATTTCATGTTTGGTCCCATAGTAAAAGTTGTTCATAATGATGAGTACAATGACCCCTTAAGAGGTTTTGCGCATTTAACGTTACACGTTGTAGAGGGCACCTCCGGATCCGTGGACGGTATTCCAGTGCCTCACAACCGGGCTATCAACACTTCCTATTCCCCAATACCTATGTTACAGTAGCAAACCAAGTAAGGCGCAGATTTCCTGAAAACGATCAAAAAGGTGGTTTTTTAAAGCTGTGTATCTCTTAAACCGTAAATAATTTTGACATGTAAAAAAAATATGATATTTTCAAGTCCTTTTCGCATACAGTGATGGAAGCCAAAACATAATTAAACATATTTTAATGCACCAAAAAAATCTTTAAACATACCTCTAAATAATCTTTAAAAGCTGTTTATCCCTTCATTAGCAATTATAATTGTAATTAAAAATATACCATGAAATGTCAATTTATACCAAACTGCATCCAGTGATGGGTCATTTTTTATTAAATAGTTAATTTCTAATTTTATACGATTTTATTTGCACTTTTACGACATAATTCCGGTGCGCGTGAGAATCTTCTATCTCGTGCGTCAAACTAGACAGCCATAACGCCATTTCACTTACACACCGAGCTAAACCAAGCTTGGAACCAGGGCCTTAACCCTTAAGGCTCTTACAGACAGAGGCGATATCGCATCGCGACGTGTCGCGTAGCGGTGTTGCGACGCGATAATATCGCAATATCGCCTCTGTCTGTTAGATCCTTTATGCGACCATTATTTACTGTATCTACCTACTTACGTATTTGTATAAGGTCTTGTATTCCGGTAAGGAAACATTCAACCCAAACCAGTTTAACCAGATGAAACTAGTTTACTAGAAGAATAAAAATAAAAATTGGTCAAGTGCGAGTCAGACTCGTAGACGAAGGGTTCCGTAAATCCGTACCACCACACAGTATTTATTTAACACTACGTTTTTTAATTTATAAAAAAAAAACGTTTCTTGTATTTTTGACTTTACTTACGATAATATTTTTTCTTGTAGCGGCATTAGAAATAATTAGGTAGGCAATCTGTGAACAACTGCCTACTTTTTACGGCTCGTGAGATACAACCCGCGGACTGACAGAGGAACAGCGGAGGCTTAGTAATAGGGTTCCGTTTAGCATAAATGTATGCCATTGCAGAAGTTTAAAAAAACACTAAACGGGTTACTGCTTGAAAGATGTTACTATAGTCTAGACGAGTTTCTTAACGACGAATCTCTATAATTATATAATGCTGACATTTTAAATACTTTACATTATTACATTTGTTTTTAAAATGAATTGACTTTTAATTTTTTTTTTTTTTTGACATGAACTGAAATTGACTCTATAATTGTTATAAAATTTAATTCGCATTCATGCGTTTATACAATTAAGTACTCAAATAATAATTATATTGTAATAAATTTATCGTTGTAATTTAATAGTACCCATGCAGTCATGTATTCGTTTTCAATCATTTGTATGTCAATATTGGCAAAGCATAGCGCACTAATTATTTTTTAAATATCTTAGAATAATTTATTTGTTAAACATAGGTAATACATAAACCTATGTTTAACAAATAAATTATTCTATTCTATTCTATTCTATTCTAGCACCCTTCGGGCTTCGGGAACGGAACCCTAAAAAGGAAGTAGATACCTACTTACCTACAGTGGGACCACACCCAACCATGCATTCCGGTACCTATTGTTAAGGTTTATTTTTGTAGAAAAAATACAACGGGAAAGATTTTTCCTTTAATTTTTTCCCTTTCAACGGGAAACATTTTTCCTGTTGTTCTACATATTTTACGGACATTTTTAGTGTCCCGTAAATAATGGATAGCATAAATTAGACCATAATACGTTCGTTCAAAAACAAAAAAAAAAATATAAATTAATATCCGAAGTAGTAGGTAAGTACAGACAGAGGAGCTCGTGGCTAAGTAATAACAGCCGCACGGACCGACCCGTCAGGTTAAGCTACGCTTGCTGGGGTTGGTCCTTGGATGAGTGGCATCTTTACATACCGAGACTCTTCCGTGCCTCGGAAAGCACGTTAAGCTGGTGGTCGCGACTGTCATTCGTGGATCTTTGACAGTCGTTACGGGTCGTCAGAAGCCCGAAAGTCTGACAACCAGTCTTACCCAGGAGTATCGCATTACCCAGTTACTGGGATGTGGAGGTCAGATAGGCAGTCGCTCCATGTAAAATACTGGTATTCAGCTGCATTCGGTTAGACTGGAAGCCGACCCCAACATAGTTGGGAAAAGGCTAGGCAGATTTGAAAGCGCCTGTCTGGGTTCGAACCTATGACCTACTTGTAAGTCGCGGCCGTTACCACTGAGCCACCACTGCTCATCTCAACTCAACTCAAACTCAAAGCATTTATTTCAAATAAACCAATTACAGGCACTTTTAAATTGTCAAGCGGTCGGTCTTGGGTCGGTCAGTCAGAAAGATGAAGCTAGTTGCTCATTCCAAAGCGTAGATCCTCGAGAAGAACGGGCAAGAAACTCTGTCCTCGGACACTCTTTTAAATCAAATATTTTACAAAATATTGGTTACATCGTCATATTGAAAATATACATGTGAGAACAATGTAAAAAGACGTGCGCGTTAAAAGCGTCCGTAATAAAAAAAAACCGGTCAAGAGCGAGTCGGACTCGCGTACCGAGGGTTCCGTACCATCATTTGTATGTAATTTTTGTTGATGATTTCTGAAAAACTGTGCTATTTAGAGACATCGTTTTATTTTTCCTGTAATCTATACATAAACTTCTATCACATAGAATAATTTCAGATTCTTCCCTTTGCAAACTTCGGAGATAAGGGGGTGGGGGGGGGAACAGTATTTTTTTAAACATTTTTCATCAAAAGTCGAAAACTAAGCGGCCTAAAAAAAAGAAAAAAAATTTAGAGAATGTGCAAGCAGCGTTCTTTCATATGACCACATGCCCTAGTAACCCCTTTCAGTCCCTGTTGCAAAAAAAATAAATGTATTTTTATTTATTTCTCATTTGCAAAAATGTTGGGCAAACGTCATTTAAAACTATTCCAAATTTCAAGTTGATAGCATTAGTAGTTCTTGAGATATTCAGCTGTGACAGACAGACAGACAGACAGACTGAGTGACACCATAAGGGTTCCTTTTTTACCATTTTGGTACGGAACCCTAAAAAAGATAAAAACTAAAAACAACTAAATTAAAAATAAGCCGTGGCAGCTAAGAGACTACCAGTCCCAACTGACGGCGCCCGTTCACGAACATGACGCATGGATCAGACAATTATAGGCTGGTATTGTTATAAACTAGCGGACCCGACAGACGTTGTCCTGTCTGAACGATCCTAGAACCCGACTGCAGCGCCACCTACCGGGACCAATTGTGTTTTCAAACCATCCAGGAACCCATTCAAATATACCTACACACAAAATTTCATCTAAATCGGTGCAGCCGTTGTTATACCACGTTTTATCCGTTTTTTTTTAAAGTATCCTATGTCCGTCTCCTGGTTCTAAGCTAGGTACCTCCCCACCAATTTTCAGCCAAATCGGTTCAGCCGTTCTTGAGTTATATATAGTGTAACTAACACGACTTTCTTTATATATAGGGTGACTGGTAATTAGTGACCGATACCTAAACACATGATTGTGCTCATGTTAACAAACAACTTTTACTATGGGACCAAACCTGAAATCGCGAAAAAAAAATCAGCTTCCCCATACATTCATGTTCGCATAATTCGTCAAAATGTAGGGAGCAGCTGATTTTTTTTTCACGATTTCAGATTTGGTCCCATAGTAAAAGTTGTTTGTTATCATGAGCACAATCATATGTTTAGGTATCGGTCACTAATTACCAGTCGCCCTATATAATAACACTCCTTTTGGGCTTCGCCGCAGTCGGGTAAAAAGTAGCCTATGTGTTAATCCGGGGTATAAGCTATATACATATCAAATTTAATCTAAACCGGTCCAGCCGTTTGAGCGTGAAGAAGTAACAAACATACACACACACTCACAAACTTTCGCCTTTATAATATTTGATGATGATTGCCTTGTGATGTGATGTGATGTGATGTGATAGTGTGATTATTAACCTGACACTGTCATTGGCAAAAGTCCTTGCCCTGGTGTCCTTCTGAAGATCATAAGCATGATATACACATAATAGTCGCGATGACGTCAAAGAGAACGACAGTCATATGTTTTTTCATTCATTTCTATGCAAACATGCTATGTATTCAGTTCATGACGTACCTAATGATTCTAGGTGGCTGGTGCAAAGTACATGAGGTTTGTAGTGTGATGCTTCAGTTTTGAAAACGTGATGTTAGTCTCGGATGTCAGAAGTGTTAATATGAATGCCTTTTTTGGGGAGTTAGCTATCTATATGCCAGTCATCATAGACACAAAAATCGCGTTCGGTCGCCAAAAATTGTTCATAGCACGCAATTCATCTGTTCGGACAGTTTTGTATGGAGATTCGTAAAATGGTCCACAAATTATGAATTGCTTTATTGAAGTTTAATGTCAAATACGTCAATCATAATAAATTGCTGGGAATTCAGGAAATGAGTCGCTTTTAGAGGAACAGCAGTAGAAAGGGGGTTTAACCCCTCAAGTGTCTGAGTTTGGCTAATTTTAGACCCAAAACACCAGCGAGTGGGGAGGGTTGGGGGTTAGTTGCGAACCCCACAGGTTCACAACTACTGATGATAATATGTTTTCCATCGGATGATGTTTTTTTACGTTTATATATATGTGATCTAAGCTTATATACCTATTATGTAAAGTTTTCTCCTTTTGCACACTTGGGGTGCATTTGACACACTGGGGGGGAGGGGGGTTTGCTGCGAACTCCATAGGTTCACAATCACAACTAATAATGGTGATTGGTTTTCATCGGATGATGTTTTTTTACGTTTATATATATGTGATATAAGCTTATATACCTAACAAAAAAAGGGTTTTTCTTATGCACACATGGGGTGCATTCGACACTTGAGGGGTTAATACTGAGATTACGGTAGGCTGATGAAGGTGACAGACATGCCGAACATGGGAAGTGATGATAGCACTCGATAATACCGTAGCATAAGCATAATCAGCAAGCAAATAATTTTATTTTCTCTTTTTTTTGGCAATCTTGTTAGGGTTCCGTACTAAAATGGTAAAAAAGGAACCCTTATGGTGTGACTCAGTCTGTCTGTCTGTATGTCTGTCTGTCACAGCTGGATATCTCATGAGACAATTTTGGTTTCATTAGATTCATCCGTAAGTTTTTAGGGTTCCGTACCAAAATGGTAAAAAAGGAACCCTTATGGTGTGACTCAGTCTGTCTGTCTGTCTGTCACACCTGGATATCTCAAGAACTACTGATGCTATCAACTTGAAATTTGGAATAGTTTTAGATGATGTTTACCCAACTATTTTGCAAATAAGAAAGAAATAAAAATATTTATATATTTTTTGCAACAAGGACTCAAAGGGGGTCTTAAAAATTTAAAGTGGGGTTACTGGGCCATGTGGGGTATCATATGAAAGAGCGCTATGTGCACATTCTCAAACTATTTTTTTTTTTTTTTTTGGGCCGCATAGTTTCCGACTTTTGATGAAAAATGTAAAAAAAAATACCGTTCCCCCCCTTATCTCCAAGTTTGCAAAGAGAAAAATCTGAAATTATTCTATGTGACAGAAGTTTATGTAAAGATTACAGGAAAAATAAAACGATGTCTCTATGTAGCACACTTTTTCAGAAATCGGAACGGAACCCTCGGTGCGCGAGTCCGACTCGCTCTTGACTGTTTTTTTTTTAAATATTGTTTCGGGCGATAACGTTTTCACTCCCTTTACCTTTACGAAATGAGACAATTTTCATCTGTAACTTTTTAGGGTTCCGTATCAAAATGGTAAAAAAGGAACCCTTATGGTGTGACTCAGTCTGTCTGTCACACCTGGATATCTCAAGAACTACTAATGCTATCAACTTGAAATTTAGAATAGTTTTAGATGACGTTTACCCAACTATTTAGCAAATAAGAAATAATTAAAAATATTTATATTTTTAATTATTTCTTACGGTTTTTTTTTCTAGCTCACTTGAGTCGACATCGGCTTTGCTTGCCATTTATTAAAAATAGAATAGAATAGAAGCATAATCAGCCTATAATGTTCCCACTGCTGGGACACAGGGCCTACTCTCTTTAAGAGGAAGTGGGCTATAATTATAATCCATCACGCGGGCCCAGTTCGGAATGCGGATGTAACATGTCTTCGGATTTCGATTTCATGTCTTTGTTTTTTGTCTTGTTTTTGGTTCTAGGACATTATGCCATCTTCCTCACGTTGTTTTCCTTCACCATTTTGTTTTGAGAGGTATTTTTAGGGTTCCGTACCAAAATGGTAAAAAAGGAACCGTTATGGTGCGACTCAGTCTGTCTGTCTGTCACAGCTCGATATCTCAAGAACTATTAATGCTATCAACTTGAAATTTGGAACAGTTTTAGATGACGTTTATTCAACTATTTTGCAAATAAGAAAGAAATAAAAATATATGTATTTTTTTTGTAACAGGGACTGAAAGGGGTCTTAAAAATTCAAAGTGGGGCTACTAGGGCATGTGGGGTATCATATGAAAGAGCGCTGTTTGTACATTCTCAAACATTTTTTTATTTTTTTTTAGGCCTAGTTTTCGACTTTATATACAAAATAGCACAATTTTTCAGAAATCAGAACGGAACCCTCGGTGCGCGAGTCCGACTTGCTCTTGACCGGTTTTTTTTAAAGTTGGCATTTCTAGCCACCACTGCTCTCGTAATGCCGTGTCCTGAGTACTTGAGTTTGTTTATCGCATATTCGGTTCTGCCCAATCTCTCACACTTCGCTTAGCGGATAATACTCTCAAGTTACTCGACTTGACCGCACTTATAAACACACTTCAGTGCCGGTGGCCAGTTATGTCTTCTGTCCAACGGAGCGGTACTGTTCTAACGGGATCCGAAAAACACGATAACTGTATGTTGGAGGTGGTTGAAGTATCGATACGACTGCGGAGAGATAACGTCAGATTAATTCAGAAACAAGCTTTTGGGGTCGAACAGCTCAAATTAGAAAAAAAACATGTTTATTTCGAAGTACAACATTTGATAACAAACGAGTTTTAGAAAAAAATAGGAACTTATATACCTCATTTATATCATTTTCTGATGGGTTGCATCAGAAACCGGAATTGCTTAGCAACCTGAGGTTGCTTATACAGGGTTATTTGTAGTGTCCGACCGAAGGTGCAATTCTGGCCGAAGCCGAAGCCGAAGCCGATTAATCGGTATTCACCAAAACCTTCGGCCGAAGCCGAAGCCGAAGCCGAAGGTGTCATTGACCTTGAGAAATACGATAGTTGCTTTGATCTCAGAATATACTAGATACATATTGTGAGAGCTTTAGAGATTTAGCCCAATAACGAGCCGAGTGACCAACATATACAAGTAGGTAATAAAATATTGTCTAAAATAAAAGTTTCAAATATACAATGTTAATTAAATATTTATTTACTTAAAGTAATTTTAACAAAAATAAACCTTCGGCTTCGGCCAAACCTTCGGCAAATTTTTGGCCGAAGCCGAAGATTTGGCCGAAGGTGCTTTTTTGGCCGAAGGTGGCCGAAGCCGAAGCCGAAGCCGAAGCTTCGGTCGGACACTAGTTATTTGTAAAACACCAGTGGCGGATTTACACATTTGCCGCCAGTAGGCTATTGAAATTTTGCCGCCCCTACTGACTTCTACAGTTCGATACTCTAGTCCACAATAATTTATTACATTTTTTTTGTCAATGAAATTGCAACTATGTATGATTTGTGCACTATCGTCCTCATTACATCAGCTTTTTTCCGTTATTAGTAGATCGGTGTTGTGAATTAGGAGATCGATGTGCCAGTTCCTAGATTATTTTTACAACCCACGTTTTAGTGGATTACACAATAAATAGTTTTTGGGTATATTTCTGAGCTAAGAATAGCTCAATCATGTACTACTTATAAGGTGGGGTAAAGTATGCCTTAAACCTACTTACACAATATGAACACAACTTACACAAAAGCACATTCGGTAAACGTTAAATATTGTTTATTGGATAATAATTTTTCAGAAGGGCGACTAACTATTTGCTACTAAAAATTAACTTGGCAGCGATTAAATATTTTAGCAATTTTTTTAATATTAGACGAGCTTCAAAAGCTTTTTTGGTTTTACTTTTACCTATTATTCCTTTAGAGCGAGCGAAGCGAGCTCGGGACTAGGGCCACCCCGACTCGACAGGTTAGGTTAGAAGGGGATGGACGGGGTCGAGAGAGTGAGCGAAGCGAGTGAAAAGACTCCGTCATTCGTGGTTATTCTTTTTAAACCTTAGAGCCCTGCTTCGCGGGGCTCCATCAACTGGGGCTCCGTCGACTGCGAATTTTAAATTAAAACAAAGCTAACAACGGGTTATTAAGCTGCTACTTAGCTGCCAACTTACTATTTTTCGCGATTTCAGGTTTGGTCCCATTGTAAAAGTCGTTCAAAATGATGAGTACAATGACCCCCTAAGAGGTTTAGTGTGTATAAAAAATTATGTTGTATTCGGCCGCATTGTGTTTTTTTTCGCGATTTCAGTTGTTCATATTCATGGGTAGAACAGCCTGTTAAAATTTGTCCATCTATTTTAATGGGACCATAAATAATTATGTATTTTTTTTATTTCTGTAAGATAAAAAAAAATTGAGCCAAATTTGCCGCCCCCTAAAATCTGCCGCCCTAGGCTCCAGCCTACTCAGCCTACTGGTAAATCCGCCACTGTAAAACACCAGTAACCTCTTAAGGGGTCATTATACTCATCATTATGAACAACTTTTACTATGGGACCAAACCTGAAATCGCGAAAAAAAAATCAGCTGTTCAGTACATTTTGACGAATTATGCGAAGAGAAATATACTGAACAGCTGATTACTGAAATATACTGAACAACTTTTACTATGGGACCAAACTTGAAATCGCGAAAAAAACGATTTCAGGTTTGGTCCCATAGTAAAAGTTGTTCATAATGATGAGTATAATGACCCCTTAAGAGGTTACTGGTGTTTTACAAATAACCCTGTATATCTTTCTAAGCAGGTTTAATTTTGAGAGTTCAACAACATTCATTGCGTTATTTATATTTATAGGTATTTACGTTGTTGGTCAGACAAGAGGGGCTCGTGGCTAAGTAATAACAGCCGCACGGGTCCATCCATCAGGTTAAGCTACGCTTGCCGGGGTTGGTCCGTGGATGGGTGACCATCTTTACATACCGAGACCTCTCCGAGCCTCGAAAAGCACGCTAAGCCGTTGGTCCCGGCTGTCATTCGTGGATCTTTGACAGTCGTTACGGGTCGTCAGAAGCCCGAAAGTCTGTCTTACCAAGGGGTATCGTATTACCCAGTTACTGGGTTGTGGAGGTCAGATAGGCAGTCGCTCCATGTAAAATACTGGTATTCAGCTGCCTGGTATTAGACTGGAAGCCGGCCCCAACATAGTTGGGAAAAGGCTAGGCAGATTTATTGATTGGTCAGACAAATTTGAACATAAAGTAGGAAGCAATACGCTTCAAAATCCTTCAGACTGTAGTTGATGTGTGTTACGCAATTAGGGTGCTGGTTCCTATTAGGTACTTACACCTCCTCACGCTCGAGGAATGCCCTGCGTGGGCTTCTGAAAGACGGGTCCTAGTCACCAGGATCGGGCGAGATTTATCTCTGCCAGCAGTAGTTGGGTCAATGCTGGCGGAGTCGGAGAACTGGAGGGAAATGACCTCCTTCTGTGAGACCGTGATCGTTCAGAAGGAGGCTGCCGAGCGGGATCGTGAGAGAGCTAATCCCGCTCGGAGGAGAAGGCGTCGGGGAGGCAACCGCCTCGATGCCTAACACGCCGAAAGCCCACCTGGATCCGGTAGGCGGGAATTTGGGGTCACGGGCGCTCAGAGTGGGGACTCTGTCCGTCCACTGAGTGACCTCAGGGAAGACGGCGCACAGTGGTCACGTGCTGCCTTGCACATTTGCATAGTTAGGTTTCGGAGAGATCCCTTTACAGTCTCCCCAGAGATGTGCCCTAACAGGCGTTGCATAGAGGGGGTTCCGGATTGGTCTTTTGAGAGGTAACGGTGCCCCTTCCATGTGCAGATGATGACCACCGGGGTGGTTTTAGTGAGGTAAAAATCCCACACTCCCCGGTCTTTTCCCCAAAGCCCGGGCGCCTTTTGAAGGCTTCCCCCGACAAAAAAAAAAAAAAAAAAAAGGTATTTACACCTCCTGGTGGCAACTCGGTAATAGGGACCAGAAAATGGTAGTCAACCTAACTGTTACCTACATGTTCTGTATGTGCGAGGGTGAAGGTCAGTGACTATACAGCCTCGTGAAGGTCGATCTTACTTCGGATCTAAGTCTGAGGCTGATGGGTTTGTTCCTTTGTTAGGGTATGGTAAAAAAGGAACCCTTATGGTGTGACTCAGTCTGTCTGTCTGTCTGTCACAGCTGGATATCTCAAGAACTACTAATGCTATCAACTTGAAATTTGGAACAGTTTTAGATGACGTTTACTCAACTATTTTGCAAATAAGAAAGAAATAAAAATATATGTATTTTTTTTGTAACAGGGACTGAAAAGTGTGTCTTAAAAATTTAAAGTGGGGCTGGCTACTAAGGCATGTGGGGTATCATATGAAAGAGCGCTGTTTGCAAATTCTCAAACATATTTTTATTTTTTTTAGGCCGCATAGTTTTCGACTTTTAATGAAAAATGTAAAAAAAAATGCCGTTCCCCCCTTATCTCCGAAGTTTGCAAAGAGAAAAATCTGAAATTATTCTATGTGATAGAAGTTTATGTAAAGATTACAGGAAAAATAAAACGACGTCTCAAAAATCGGAACGGAACCCTCGGTGCGCGAGTCCGACTCGCTCTTGACCGGATTTTGTATATTTGAGATTTGTTTTGTGAATGTAGTAACAGACGCTCCACAGTCAGTAACAAAAGTCGGTTAACAGTTGAGTTTTATAAATCTTAATTATTGGGAAAAATGCTTACATAATTAAAATCGGAATAGATGTAAACTTTAAAAAAAATGAACTCTTATCTAATAAATGAAATGCTAAAAAGCAGGTTATCATAATAATTTTGTATTAATTTAGATGATGTTAAAAAGTAGCTGTGTTAAACCGACTTCTGTTGCTAACCGTACAGGAAAATATGTCTAGAACTATATGTCCAGATGACCGTGTTTCTTCAATTACTTGTGTTATTCAACTCCCCAAAAAATAAGTGTCAAATGAACACCCTTTTAAACACATTAAAGACAAAGACATTTATTCGACAAAGACATTTATTCGTCGGATATGGTATGTACAACAAAGTTGGTATTTATAATTTTAGTTCAGGACACATCCGCCGCTAAAAGCGGCATACGAATATTTACAGTAGGTGCACATAGGCATAAAACCTAACTTATATAATACATACCTATACCTACTCTAAAAAAACAATACAAAACACTTAAAATTATAGATTTAGAGACACATTAATTATTATACTTTGGTATAATCTACATTATAAAATAAACAATAAAAACCTATTAAACCTATACTCTAAAAAACCATACAAAACACTTAAAATTATAGCCAGACACATTAATTATTATACTTTGGTTTAATCTACATTATAATTTTTTCACATTATGTAGGTATCCTCCTTTTCCCCGCATCTGGAAAAATATCACTTCCGTTTTACAACTTACAGTTATCGAGCTAAAGACCACGTGTATGTTATTTATAGCCTGTGACGTAATTTCCGGATACACACATGTTTTATTATTAAAGTCGACTATGCCCGTACGCACCGTTATCGCGCACTGGATAAGTATTCAACTCATGGTGTTTCCGAGCATAGAGAATTGGACAGAGTATAATGCGTGCCACGAAAGATGAGACTTGGAGTACATAGTTGACACACCACGCAGTTTGACTTGCGCAGACACTATTCACTACATATTATAAAACAAAGTCGCTTCCCGCTGTCTGTCCCTAGTACCTATGCCATCTTTAAAAAACCGGTCAAGAGCGAGTCGGACTCGCGCACCGAGGGTTCCGTACCATCATTTATATGTAATTTTTGTTGATGATTTATGAAAAACTGTGCTATTTAAAGACATCATTTTATTTTTCCTGTAATCTTTACATAAACTTCTATCACATAGAATAATTTCAGATTTTTCGCTTTGCAAACTTCGGAGATAAGGGGGGAACGGTATTTTTTTTACACTTTTCATCAAAAGTCGAAAACTATGCGGGCTAAAAAAAAGAAAAAATATGTTTGAGAATGTGCAAACAGCGCCCTTTCATATGATACCCCACATGCCCTAGTAGCCCCACTTTGAATTTTTAAGTCCCCCTTTCAGTCCCTGTTGCAAAAAAAAATATAAACATTTTTATTTCTTTCTTATTCGCAAAATAGTTGGGTAAACGTCATCTAAAACTGTTCCAAATTTCAAGTTGATAGCATCAGTAGTTCTGGAGATATCCAGCTGTGACAGACAGACAGACTGAGTAAGGGTTCCATAAGGGTTCCTTTTTTACCATTTTGCTACGGAACCCTAAAAACTACGCAACAGATTTTGATGCGGTTTTTTTAATATAGTGATTCAAGAGGAAGGTTTCTAGATATAATACATGCGCGGGCGAAGCCGCGGGCAAAAGCTAGTAGATTATAATTCTCTGATTCTTATTATTCTGATTTATAGGTCTCTTCAGCGGTATGAGGTCTAGCGCGGGAAGGGACCGGGCGTCATCGGGGCGGAAGAAAGAGCGCGGGAGGCGCGATGCTGTGCTCGTCAAGTCTCATCTTTCGTGGCACGCATTGCGGCGCGTCAAAAAATACACTGTCGGATTTTGAACTCACAGCGCTACTAAGCAGTGGGTTGAAAATTCAGTGTGCGATAAAAAATCGCCTCGTTTAAAAATCGCCCGTGGGTACGAATCGAGGGCAGCCCAAGTATGCACGGGCGATTTTTTTATTTTTTTAGTAGTTACAGGAAAATTGCACATTATTTATTTGGAAGTTGCTTTGAGTGACGTCATTCAGTATACTCAATACTTTATTTGCATTCCACATTGTGTATTAGATGGTAACTTAAAAATGTGTGATCATTATGGACCCTGTCGGGCACAGCAAAAATAGCAGGAGAGAGGAAGCTTTGAAAACTTAAATCTAATATTAATACTAATTATAATAATATATTTATTTAATCAGGCACCAAGTCCTAATAAATAATAATCAAAATTACATAAAATTCATTGAATTCATTCATCATAAAAATAGAAAACATTAAAATTAGAAATAGTCACAATACAATAAAATAAATAAGAATAGTATTGAGTATATTGACTATAATATTATTATCTACTGTAGCTGAAGGAAATACTTAATTTTGCTGCCTCAAGTGGTAGGTCATTGTTGATTGCAAAACTTGCTATAACTTAGGTAGGTACTTCGCTTATGCTGAGCATGAGGTCCTGGGTTCGATTCCCCGGTCGGGTAAAGTGTTATTGGGTTTTTCGAAGAAGTCTACATTTGTGCCCGGTTGATGTCAATAGCACAGATATTAGGTCCGGTCAGCAACAGAAGTCGGTTAACACTGCTACTTTATGACATCATCTAATTTAACACAAAAGGCGAATACGATAACCTGCTTTTTTAAGCATTTCATTTAATAGATAAGAGTTAATTTTCTTTAAAATTTACATCTGTTCCGATTTTAATGGAGTATTTTTCTCAATAATTAAGATTTAGCGACTTTTGTTGCTGAGTCCGCAATAGGCTCGCTACTATCACATGGGAATGGGACGACTGGATATGTCGGTGTACTGTAGCTACACCTCTGCCCAACCTCAAAACAAGGCGTGAAGAAAGATTACAGACGTACCTAACTATAGTCATAGAATAAATTATATACGCATCATCAAGCACGCATGGGAAGTCATTCATTACGTATTCAAGGTTAAACATGCTGCTTCGATGTAACGGAATTTAAATACTATGTCCGGCTATCTCTTTTGTCTTTCGTCCCTTCTCTGCATAATTCATGCCTTTAGTATTAAAATTGTTGGTCCCGGCTATCATTCGTATTTAATCCGATCCAGCCTGGGGCCGTACTATGACGTGATAAAACAATGTATCCATCATGGATCCGTTAAGAAAAAGTATGGTGCTATAGGTCGTATATAGCTCCATCTCTCTCTCACACTGGAACCGTTCAACTTCTGCCCTGCTATAAGAGCTCATAGTAAGACCCCTGTTCCCTGCTGTCCTCCCCCCAGCGACGTCCTAGGCAAGCAACCCACCGGGTACCCTTAGCGTTTCACTTAGTTTATAAGTTTTTAAGCCCTGGCTTTATTGAGGCACCCTCAGGCTAGACCGGTTAAGCAGCTGACAATCTCCTTTTTAGGGTTCCGTACCAAAATGGTAAAAAGGACAGACAGACTGATTCGCACCATAAGGGTTTATGGTGCGAATCAGTCTGTCTGTCTGTCACAGCTGGATAACTCAAGAACTGCTAATGCTATCAACTTGAAATTTGGAACAGTTTCAGATGACGTTCGCCCGACTATTTTGCAAATAAGAAATAAATAAAAATGTATTATGTTTTTTTTTGCAACAGGGACTGAAAGGTCGTCTTAAAAATTCAAAGTGGGGCTACTAGGGCATGTGGGGTATCATATAAAGGAACGCTGTTTGCACATTCTAAATCATTTTTTTATTTTTTTTAGGCCGCATCAGTTTTCGACTTTTGATGAAAAGTGTAAAAAAAAATACAGTTCCCCGCCCTTATCTCCGAAGTTTGCATACAGAAAATTCTATGTGATAGAAGTGTATGTAAAGATTACAGGAAAAATAAATCAAAATAAAAAAAAAACCTTTTTTAAAAAAAGCTTATTTAAAAAGAAGAAAATCTATATAAATAAAAAGAGAAGTCCTGACTGACTGACTGACTGACTCACTGATTGACTGACTCATCAACGCCCAGCCCAAACCCTTGGACCTAGAAAGCTGAAATTTTGCACAGAGGAGAGGAGGAGGTTGGATATTTTCCAACATTCACGCGAGCGAAGCCGCGGGCAAAAGCTAGTAATTAATAAAACGATGTCTCTAAATAGCACACTTGCAGAAATCGGAACTCTTGGCCGGTTTTTTTTCTTTTTTTGTATTTGTCGGGTTGGAAATCCTCATGGATGTCCTCCACCTTGGGGTGGGCAGAGGAGTCTGACTCTTACTGACTAACCCCACCCGGTGTTCCCTCGTACACCTTCGTCGGGGGCTGCGGGCGCGAGTGTGACTTCCTCTGCCCCGGACTGGTGATGGTCTGCGTCATGCGGGCCACGTCCCATGGGGGGCAGTGTGGTGTTCAACTAATGAATTATACAACAAAACCTTCTACACAAATCACTCCGTCGATTGGTGAAAACCGTATGAAAATCCGTTCTGGAGATTTTGAGATCATCGCGAATATACATATGCATCTACATACAGACAGACGACGCGGGCGGCGGCGGGGGGGACTAAATATCGATGTAGTTCTTAAATTATCTTATCCTGAATAGGAGTGCGAAGGCCATGCAGACAGATTTGAAGTCAACACCAACACACAAGAATTTAAGAAAAGCTAAATATGGGTCTTATTCAAAGCCTTATTACAGTAGACCCAACTAATAAGGCGCGTCGTGAATCTTCGTTCGCACAGAAAAGAAAGTATGGCCCCGCAGATTAACGAGAATGCTTAAAACTTACAATCAACCTTAGATCACTACTATAAGGTTCATAATACACTGCAGCTGTTAGTTCCGTCTCACTCGCAAGTATGGCGGCTGACTAACATCATGGCGGCAGCTGCCGACCAATAGCGGTACAGGAAAAAGAAGCACGGTGCGTGGAGCGTGCCGATTGGTCAATAGCATTTCCCGCGCTCTGAAAATTCATCTTCTGCGCAGATACGTCAGTAAGCCTTATCAGTTGGGTACGTTGGTTACTCTGTACTTGACACACCACGTAGTTTGACTTGCGCAGTACAGTAGATTATAATTCTCTGATTCTGATTATTCTGATTTATAGGTCTCTTTAGCGGTATGAGGTCTGAGACGGGAAGGCACCGGCACCCTAAGTCGGCGTAAGCACGAGCGTAATAAAATCGCGCACTGGCGCAACAACGAGAGTTGAAAATCTCTCGTTGTTGAGCCGAGCGTTGAGAATCCAACCTAACAAAAACAGAGTGCATCCCAGCGCGACGAAAAACACACTGTTGGATTTTCAACTCCCGGCGCTAAGCAGAGCGTTGAAAATGCAGTGCGCGAAAAACAATCGCCGCGATTTTTTTACGCCCGTGCGAACGTCGGCTTACTGCGTAACTAACTATCGATCGGTATCTGAATCATGTCGAAGAAAATTGTTAATCCATTGCTTCTTAGGTTTGCAAAATTTGTCTTCTCAACACCGTAAATAACGCAAAGAATGTTGTTGAACTGTCAAAATGAAACCTTTCCGATCGACGTGTTACGCAATTAGGGTGCGGGCGTCATCGCGCGATACTGCGCTTGTCAAGTCTCATCTTTCGTGACACGCATTGTAACTAGAGTTTGAAGAGTTCTCAACTTCACATTCTCAATTTTTAAGTAGGTACTATTGAAGACAAAAGTGCATGGAGAGCTTAAGGTCGACTTTTGACTGTGAGGTTTTGCATTACGTTTCATTACTTTTCAAGAGACGACTAGATGGCGCTGTTCAAACATGAAAATAACACTGCAAAGCTTAAAACCTTATTATGCAGAGGCACATAATAAGGTTTTTAATACCTAAAATAATTACTAAGAAATAATAATACTAAGAAATATGAAACCCTGTACAAACGATTTTGGTTTGGAATTCTCCATGCACTTCTGTCTTCGTTAGTACCTAAACCCAACTCATTATGATAATACGAGTACGTGGTCGGCAAGGTCACGAATCAAACTGTTCACTTTCACGCCAATGTATGAGCATAACCACTTTGTATTAATATTATAAGTATTGCTTAACGCTAAGAATGTTCTGCAAATATCAGATTTCTTATTAAATCAAAATTATTTATAGAGCGTGACTTATTAAAATCAAGTTTGTTCATTCATTCAAGATGAACAAAATATGGATTCCATACAGATTCTAATGTAAAATAGAAAGTATGAAATAAGGAGTTTATAATTTAACTAGCAGCGCCCCGCGTAAACGTACAAGTCCGAGATGCGCTGCAGACTGCAGACTGCAACCGCAAACTTTATAGTCATAAAAACGACATAAGTGGCAAGTAAATAATTTATGGGGCACACACTGAAAGTTTTTAGAATAGGCCAGTAAGACAAGCAGCCGATTATAAGTACCTTGATGTATAAATTAGGAAGATAAGGCTCGCGCTCCACGACGTGGACCGCATAAGTTGTGTAAAACGCACACGCTTGACCTTAGTCATAATCGAACTGGCGTTTGTGTAGCACGTTAAGTAAAATTACCGTAATCGTCTAAATAAGCAGCAACAATGCCTTCCTGTGTTTTCAAAATGTGACAATGCAAAAACAAGTTCCACGGGACTTTTCACTCTTACGAGTGAAACGAGTACAGCCAAAATACTAATTTGTTGAAAATTATAATAATATTTGCTTCGCTATATTTGTGAGAGCGAGTAGACATGCAATGTCATTCATAATCGTAAGCATTCGGCGGCTGACGCGATTTCGCTTGCACAGCGCCGGTTCCTATCTCTGTCCTTGTCTATCGGTAACTGTAGGCTTGCGACTGTGATCACAAATGTGCGAGTTTCGATGCATGTAGTCGTGTGCCGTGCACATGTATGATGCATACAGTTTAGTGATTGCGATGTTAGCGCGTAACATATCTTCCTCTAAAATATCAATGTTTATGTCTCATGTAATGTGGGTGCGGGGTACTAAGTAAGATAAGAACCACTAGCAACCCAACCACCTCAAGAATAAGACATAGGTCTGTACCTATTTACGCTAACGCTTCATTGAACATCTATCTACAAAGTAGGTATTACAAGTAGGTATTTGTATTTCAAAGCGCTAGTAATATGTAGTGGTAGGTAAATATAGTAAAAGTACTCTGTGAGGTAATTTAACCGTTTGGGTTTGGCATGCCTCGGTAAGTCGGTAGTCGGTCGGTACGAACCCCGAAGCGCCCGCCCGAACATACGGAGAAATAATTATAACGGTATATCGCTCAAGTTCACAAATCGCATTAAATTAGATAGTATAGTGCATTCGAAACGGTTATATTATATCCAAGCCCAGTGCCACAGTAAAGATATCTTTAGACGACGTTCGCATGGACGTAAAAAAATCGCGCCGATTTTTTTTCGCGCACTGCATTTGCAACGCCGGGAGTTGAAAATTCAACAGTGTGTTTTTCGTCGCGCTGGGATGCACTCTGTTTTTGTTAGGTTGGATTCTCGAAGCTCGACTCAACACCGAGAGTTGAAAATCCAGTGCGCGATAAAATCCCGCCGCCATTTTTTTACGATCGTGCGAACGTCGGCTTACTGTGATAGCGTGGTCTGCATTTGCTCTGCAGTGGGAAACGCGGGTTTTTATTACGAAAGCGCCAGGGTAGCCCGCGAAATTCAAAATTTCTTATATTTTTTGCAATTTGTAGGTCAGTGTGAGCTTGTATGTTGATTAAAATATGATTCGCGGCCGTAGCTAATATGGATTTACAGAATTATAATCATTAGAATCAGCAATACAACTCCATAAGTTAGCATTTACCTCAAACCTCATGATTTCATGAAATCGCTACATTTGAGGTACCTAAATGCTAACTTATGGAGTTGTATTGCTGATTTCAATGATTATAATTCTGTAAAGCCATATTAGCTACGGCCGCGAATCATATTTTAATCAACATATAAGCTGACACTGACCTACAAATTGCAAAAAACGTAAGAAATTTTGAATTTCGCGGGCTATCCTGGCGCATTAACCTTAACAAAAAACGGTAATTATATTCGAAAAAAAAACCATAGGTATTATTAGTGGCAATTTAATAAATAAATACATGTTCAGTAGGATGGTAGGTGCATAATGATTCGACTTTAAAATGTGAAGCAGAACGAATATTTTTTGCTAGCTGTCTTCAGTCTAACAGAAAGTATGTACCCCAATATCCGTTAAAACTACGCGCCAAAAACAATAAAATTAAAATTCACCATACCACGTAAATATATAAAAAGTGAAGTTAATTTATAGTTGGCTAGTTCCTCCTAGAAAGCACGCATGCGCGACTTATTTTAAGAAACGAAAACAAACGTGTAAACTTTACCGCCATAGCTGTTTATATCCAAAGTTTCCTTTCACTAATAACACTAGAACACTCGATAAAATTAATTATTTAAGTCAACGACACTATAGTTTCACTTGTTCAAACAACAAATTCACGATGTTTTTTTTTTATTTTACTTTTTTCGCGGCAACTTGGTACGCACAACGCATGCGCGGCGCGATTCGGCTCCGAATTTGAAATGAAGTGACGCGCGACGCGGCTCGCCGCAGTGGAAATGGTGTTTGTATTGCGTGTGACGTCAGGAGGAAACCGGTTGAAGAATGTTGTTTTTATAACTAAGCTATAAAGCGCTGGATAGCTTTAGTCCTGCCTGTCCATTAGAGCGGATAGGAACGGATATTCCACTAAATGCACGCCTACATCTTCGTTCCGCTTTGCCTTAGTGGACATGGACAGATACTGCTCAACACCGCACTTCTCCATAGCTCAAGTATTCCCGTTTAATCGCTTCAATTGGTTCCTATTTCCAAAGTAGCGATAGCGCTTTGTTATTATTATTATTCTATAAGCGGAGATAGTGATCTGATACATACAGATTACCTAATCTGCTGTTAAAATGGTAAGATTTTGAATTTCCGCGCTGTAACTAACGAAGTGGGCTGTTCTCCGCTCCGTTCCGTGCCACTCCTGTCTGCTCTCATTAAACCAACGAATTAAGTTCTTAATTCGTTGCATTAAACTGTCAGCCTGAAGCTGGGAAATTATTTTAGTAAAGTGACTCGTCAACAATCAAACTATGCTCGGACTTTTAATTAGATGCAGTAAATGACACTTCTTATCTGTCATTTCGTTAAAAAATGTTCCCATTTGATAGCGAAATGACAGTAGGACATGACATTAGAAGTGTCAGTTTACTGCATTAAATTAAAAGTCCGACCCTATGTTTATAGATGTAGGTCAAATGTAGGTAGACCGTAGATCTATTTTAAATTTTAATCGAGCATTCATACGTGCCCTTGCTACAGAAATATGGTTTACCTCAATCACAGAGTAATAAAAGCTACAACAGTGGTTCATCTGGGCAGTGACCTTGAGTTAAACCCGCCGCTCGGTAGATAAATACAGTGGTATCCAACTAATAAGGCGCGTCGTGAATCTTCGTTTGCACAGAAAATAAAGTAAGGCCCCGAAGATTAACGAATGAATGTGAATGAGAATGCTTAAAACTTACAATCAACCTTAGATCACTAATAAAAGGTTCATAAATATTCATAATACACTGCTGCTGTTAGTTCCGTCTTACTCGCAAGTATAGCGGCTGACTAACATCATGGCGGCAGCTGCCGACCAATAGCGGTACAGGAAAAAGAAGCACGGTGCGTGGAGCGTGCCGATTGGTCAATAGCACATTTCCCGCGCATTGAAAATTCATCTTCTGCGCAGGTACCTCGGTAAGCCATATCAGTTGGGTGGGTACTACTGTACGCGCCGAGAGTTGAAAATCCAACAGTGTGTTTTTTCGACGCGCTGGGATGCACTCTGTTGTTGTTGTATATTATTATACTGTGCCTACATGGTAAATTTATTATAATAGCCAAGTAAGTAAGTACCTAGTAGAAAAGTGTAGGAATTATTTAATTCCGACAAGCAACAGAACCCATATCTTAGCAAGGCATCAAGCGGTGGCATACGTGATACATTGTACTTAATTATTTTTGTTATAACAAACAGTATGAATAAAGCGCTAAAGCCGCTTCATTATCAAAAATTCTGGAGGTGTGCGCGGGGGCTTGTCGGGTGACGTCAAATCTGTGTATGGTCTGTGAGTAAACCTTGTCGGCTCATTATCGTTGTCTTTTTCATTCTCCTCGCTATGGTACCTAGCAAAACAGGGGAATGTCGTTTGCGTGACAGAAAGATAGGTATATGAAATATCAAAGAATATATTATTATGAAGATTACAGCCGTGTGGCCGTAAATCTTATTAAACCACTGAACCGATCATCCTGCACATTGATCCTGCATGTAACACGTTGTTTACTTGTTTCATCCCGAAAAAAAACCGGTCAAGAGCAAGTCGAACTCGCGTACCGAGGGTTCCGTTCCGATTTCTGAAAAAGTGCGCTATTTAGAGACATCGTTTTATTTTTCCTGTAATCTTTACATATAGGTACTTCTCCCACATACAATCATTTCAGATTTGTCTCGAACTTCGGAGAAAAAAAGGGGGGGGGAGCGGTATTTTTTTTACATTTTTCATCAAAAGTCGAAAACTATGCGGCCTAAAAAAAAAGAAAAAAATGTTTGAGAATATGTAAACAGCGCTCTTTCATATGATATCCCACATGTCCTAGTAGCCCCACTTTGAATTTTTAAGACCTCCCTTTCAGTCCCTGTTGCAAAAAAAATACCTAAATATTTTTATTTCTTTCTTATTTGCAAAATAGTTGGGTAAACGTCATATAAAACTGTTCCAAACAAGTTGTAAGCATTAGTAGTTCTTGAGATATCCAGCTGCGACAGACAGACTGAGTCACACCTTTTTACCATTTTGGTACGGAACCCTAAAAATATACGTGTCGAATTGAGAACCTGCTCCTTTTTTATCGTTGTTTAAAAATAGCCAGTACCTAGCAGGAATTAACAGGAAATCCGTATCCATATTTGAATACTACTGCGATCTGTAACGGAAAAGGGCTTCCGACTAAGGTACACTTGTCAGTCAATCAGGTTAGATGACAGCAGGGCCCGTTAGATCATGCATGACGGCCAAGACCTTCCAGGGAAGCGCCAAATATAAGAGCGGCGGCCGTTACATTAAGGCCATACCCCGACCAAACGACCTTGAGCGTTCGGTTCTTCTCTGTCCCGCCGCTCAGCCTCGCTCTGTCCCGCTCCCTGCGCACGCCCCTTCATAAAAATATCAATTTTTTTTGGAATTATTTAAATAACAAAAGTATAGCGAACTTTAAAAAAAAAATAAAACGTAGATAATTTAGATTTTTAACTTATCTATCCATTAGTGTAATCCTCAAATGATTAGAACGTATCCTTTAGCAAAAGATGCATGCAATCAATAATTTTAGACACTTTTTTACAAGGAGATTTTAAATGTATTTATTTCACATAAAAACAAAAGTAAACGTGCAATGTGATGATAGAATATTGAACATTAATAATGTGCTTTCAGATGTAATTTATTACTCTTAATTAATGAGTTCTTAGCCTCCGCCCTATCGCAAGGTTTTGGTCGGGGGATCGCCTTAACGGCCGCAGTGGCAGCTGTCATGACAATGATGGCAGCGACGTGTGAATTTACGGTGATAAAAAACGCTTTAAGAAAACACACCAAGTTACTTTCAAAAACAACGTTACAGTTACAATGCGTGTCACTATAAAGATGAGACTTGACACACCGCCATGCACCGGTTTGAACTGAGCTATAGACAATTTTAGGACTCTTTAGCGAAAAAAAAAAATCAATCATTTGCGGAAGTCTCATACAAAGTGTGGCGGAATCTACATCGCCACATACGAACTACGCGTCACACTGACGTCACGCAATCCTGCATCGCGCAATCAGAGTTTACCGCGCGACTAGCATATACAGGGTATTAAAGTAATTGCGTGCCATAGTAGGGGTAGGTTCAGTATCGATAAAGGAACCCAGAAAAAAAAAAAAAAAAAAAAACATGCGCCAAGGTAGCCCGCGAAATTCAAAATTTCTTACGTTTTTTGCAATTTGTAGGTCCGTGTGAGCTTGTATGTTGATTAAAATATGATTCGCGGCCGTAGCTAATATGGCTTTACAGAAAAAAAAAATCAAGTTGATAGCATTAGTAGTTCTTGAGATATCCAGCTGTGACAGACAGACAGACTGAGTCGCACCATAAGGGTTCCTTTTTTATCATTTTGGTACGGAACCCTAAAAAGGAAATGTAGGTTGTACGTAAGTAACTGCCTCCAATACTTGCAACTCTCTCTATCGCACGATACAACACTTCACAATCCCTATTAGTAGGTACATACCTACTACTAAGTACGTAGTTTTTGAGATCATCGCATTCGCCAGATGTTATAGCTTCCGCAAAAGGAAAAAAAATATGTCTCGTCTCAGGAATGTGGTCAACACATTTAGAATTAAAATTATAATACTTATCTATTAATAGCAGACTTTTTTACATTGAGCTAGTGAACTAGTTTAATGAATTTTGTCTGTAACCTTTTGGAACTACTTTTTTGGAGTAATAGAGTTCCGTGGTGAAACAGTATTTTTGTTGTAAATGTCATCTCGCAGGTCAACCGAGGCGGTTAACGGTTATCCTGTGGATGCCTTAATAAATTGAGGCCTCCAGTCAGGCCATTTAACTTATAAACTATGTGGAGTACGGACCTCGGCTTATTAGGGCGTAAAAATACGGCCATTTTGATACTCACAAGTAAATCGAAACCTATAGAGTACTTCCAGTTGACCTAGAATCATGATATTTGGCAAGAAACTTGCGTTCAGGGTCAAAATGACCAAATTCTCAAAATGACCAACGCAAATCCCAAAATATCCAATTGTCTCAAAGATTGGACATTTTGGGAGTTGGATATATTGGGAATTAGACATTTTGGGAATTGGGCCTTTTTTGAATTGGACATTTTGGGAATTGAACATTTTGGGAATTGGACATTTTGGGAATTGGACATTTTGACAATTGGACATTTTGGGAATTGGAAATTTTGGCAATTGGACATTTTGAGAATTGGACATTTTGAGATTCGGACATTTTGAGAATTGGACAATTTGACCCTGAACGGAAACTTGGTTGGTTAGCGGTAGCACCGATGACCGTTGGGGGGTTAGACCAGTTCTTGAGTGGAGACCGCGAATCGGCAAACGTAAGGTAGGACGCCCTTAGGCTAGGTGGAGCGACGATCTTCGCAGGTTGGCTGGGTAGCAGCTGGATGAGAGTTCGAGCTGAATCACGTGCAGTTGGAGAGGCCTATGTCTGATGAAGATGATGACGCAAATATCCCGCGTCTGTCTCTGGCAGGTGCAAAGCAAATGCCGCGTAGGGCACGACCTATACCTAACGTACAATAAATCTGACTTAAAGGTCATTGACCCGCATACATTTATTCAACAGAAGTAATGACATAAACTTGTCCCGAAACGGTCTTTATCGTGATCCTTGACTTTTTCTAGTAATAAAAAAACCGGTCAAGAGCGAGTCGGACTCGCGCACCGAGGGTTCCGTTCCGATTTCTGAAAGTGTGCTATTTAGAGACATCGTTTTATTTTTCCTGTAAACTTTACATAAACTTCTATCACATAGAATAATTTCAGATTTTTCGCTTTGCAAACTTCGGTGATAAGGGGGGGGGGGGGGGGGGGGACGGTATTTTTTTACATTTTTCATCAAAAGTCGAAAACTATGCGGCCTAAAAAAAAGAAAACAAATGTTTGAGAATGTGCAAACAGCGCTCTTTCATATGATACCCCACATGCCCTAGTACTTTGAATTTTTGAGAAACCCCTTTCAGTCCCTGTTGCAAAAAAAAATATAAATATTTTTATTTCTTTCTTATTTGCAAAATAGTTGGGTTAGTTTTAGTTAAAACTGTTTCAAATTTCAAGTTGATAGCATTAATAGTTCTTGAGATATCCAGCTGTGACAGACAGACAGAGTCACACCATAAGGCCGTGCACTGCGTCAGGCGTGCGCACGGCGCGGGCGCCCGCGTGGCGTGCTGTTTTCATGTAATCTCATAGATCAGCGCAGCGCAGCACACATGAAACAGTACGCCACGCGGGCGCCCGCGCCGTGCGCACGCCTAACGCAGCGCTCGGCCTAAGGGTTCGTTTTTTACCATTTTGGTACGGAACCCTAAAAACGATTCATAATGTATTGTCGGGGTACTTATCTACGCAGAGAAATTATGGAAAGAGCAACGAACTTTAGAGGCGGCCACCATAGTAGCAGTGTTCTACACAGTACCTATTATGTTTATGTAATAGACAAAGGTTAAAAAACGAATTATGTAGAAAAATATTTATTGATTAGTATTTAAATAACAATTATTTTGCTGTATGAATGCATTTAATATGTTTATTCAGGTTGGAAATGCTGGAAAAAGTCTGAAACAAAATAAAAACAAGTTATCAAGAAGAACAGTCTTTAATCACATAACAATTTACATTATTTACGACCAGTCTATTCCCTAAACGGGGTAAGCAAAGGCGTTAGGTACCATCGACAAAATCCAGGCCTTTCCAATTTTGAAACAATTTTGCTAGTAAATTTTTGTGCAATATTATAGGTTATGTTTTGAGCATTTTTTTTTTTATCTTGATGTCTTTACGTAGGCAAGCCATCTTTAAAGCTGTGTCTCCTGCGCATCTTTTTGCGAAACATTACACAAAAAACCTTATGCATATTCATTTGTTTTCTTATGTGAGCTGTCTCCTACGTATTCAAATATGTATAAGTATGTAAGCCACGCCTCTTTGTTTCGATGTTTTTGTGTAATGTTTCGCAAAAAGACGCGCAGGAGATCTTAACAAAAAAATCTGTGTTTCCCATTATTTACATTACCTATTTGTTTAGTTTCATGACAAAACAATCTAATAATTTTCGTTAAACAGCCATTCAGTAATAAACTTTAGTCAGATGATGTCATCATTGCAAATCATGGCCATCATTATGCCATGCTATGAGAATTAATTACGAAATTGCAATTAAATTCCATGATAAACTGTGACATCACGATTTAATAGTATAGCAAAAAAAAAATGATTACCTGCATGAAAAGGCATTTATTTCTATGATATGGGATAATTAACTTTGACACTTTTAAAATAAGGTCGCAAATTCAAATCTTCTAGAAGAACATGGAATAATTCATTTGTTTTTTGACATAACGTTAAGGCTGTATGCCCAGCAAGGGCAGGCAGAAGTAAAGCACATCCATATTTCAGTAATGTTTTTTTAACTCCCATTTATTGCAAGTTACCGTGGTGTCTAATATAAATCAGGAACATCATATAATTAGGTACTTTTGGAAAGTCACTTTTGGGTCGTGGCTAAGTTAAATCAAAGTGAAAAAAAAAAACATTAAAAATTGGTCATAATTAGTTTAAAAAAAATTATACTATTTTCTTTCATATTTTTACTGTTGGCAACAATTTACCAGAAAGAATTAAAAATTCTTCGTTCATGATTCGTAAATACCTAAATGTTATTGAAAAAACATCTGGTTTTGCTCACCCTACCCAATTTATTCGATTTGACAGCTATGACGTCACAACATGGCGCTAAGTCGATCCTATTCTTATTTGAAACACATTGTACAGTACAAACCTTATCGCACTGAGTACAGCGGTGTTCAGTACCATGTCTGGTACTCATATGATAATTCAACGACTTCTCAGTAGAAAACTGTTTGGTACACTCCTTACACGAGTACCTGAAAAAAAAGTAGTATTTCAAAAAGGTTCTCTGACTTTTAGAAGACTGTGGGATAAACACAATACCGACCAACCGACAATACCGACAATAATTTTAAAATATCGACCAAAAAATTTAGATGACGTTCGCAAGGACGTAAAGATGTCGCGGCGGGATTTTATCGCGCACTGGATTTTTAACTCTAGTTGTTGAGCCGAGCATTGAGAATTCAACTTAAGGCGCGGTATTAGCTCAATATTTACAAAAATTGGTTTCTTGGATTGTCGAAGATGACGTAACGCAATGAAACTATCCGATGCAAAAAATACAGCGGATAGAGAAGGGTTTAAGGTGATTGCGCTGTGTAGCCCGCGAAATTAAATTTTTCTTGGGTTTTTTGCAATTTGCAGGTCCGTGTCAGGTTGTATCTTGATCAAAGTATGATCACGATACAACCTGACACGGACCTGCACGTACGTACGTCAAACGAACGAAATCTAACGAATCTGCACGAAATCGAACTTAGAGAGCTGTATTGATGATTTTTATGGTTAAAATTATATAAATAGATATGTTTTATTGCCGCGTATCATACTTTGATCAAGATACAACCTGACACGGACCTGCAAATTGCAAAAAACTAAAAAAAAATGAATTTCGCGGGCTACCACTGCGCATCATCCATCATCATCAGGAAAATTTTAACCGAATAGAATAGTAAAAAGTAGTTTGATATTCCCAACAAAAAATTTGGAAGTTGCTTTTGTTCCCACAAAAATAAAGTTTGGCGTCGAATATCTCTGTATTTTCAGCGATAACGACATTCATTTTTTTTAAACTTTAACCGGACAATTATTTCATTTATTGTGTATATTCTAAATAATCTAAAGAAAACTGGGAAAATAAATGCACATTCGCAGCATAGTCACATCTCGGCAAGACAAAAATTATTTTAAATTTTCAACCTTATTTCAAGCCAGCTAATGGTGACAATAGATTACGCGGTTGTGTGCCGTTTAAAATCGTAGGTAATCAGTCCGCGCCTTAACAACAACAGAGTGCATTCTAGCGCGTCGAAAAGACACACTGTTGGATTATCAACTCTCGGCGCTAAGCAGAGCGTTGAAAATCCAATGCGCGGAAAAAAATCGCCGCGATATTTTTACGTCCATGCGAACGTCGATTAAGGGCCTTTTTATTGTCATGCGTGTTTGCGCCCGCCGAGTATTATTTTTGTCACGCCGCCACAATATTGTGCGTGTCGCCAGGAAGAGAACTCGTGTCAAAATGAATGTAAAAAAAGTAATTGTTGCTTAGTTAATTTCTCTGTTTTATATAATACATTTTTCTTGTCCCACAGGCAACATCGTAAATGATCCTCGAATATAACTCTCTCTGTATCGATTTTCATATTGATCATACAACCTGCGTGCGACCCTCTTGACAGTAAAAACAACACTGACTGTCAAGGTTCGCCACACGCACACGGGCGGCACGCATCCGTGCGAGCCACCCGCGATCCGCGTGCGTGTGGCGCGCATGACAATAAAAACATGACGATAGGTTGCGGGCAGCACGCATGCGTGCCTGGCCTGCACGCGGGCGCAAACACGCATGACAATAAAAACATGACGATAGGTTGCGGGCAGCACGCATGCGTGCCTGGCCTGCACGCGGGCGCAAACACGCATGACAATAAAAACATGACGATAGGTTGCGGGCAGCACGCATGCGTGCCTGGCCTGCACGCGGGCGCAAACACGCATGACAATAAAAACATGACGATAGGTTGCGGGCAGCACGCATGCGTGCCTGGCCTGCACGCGGGCGCAAACACGCATGACAATAAAAACATGACGATAGGTTGCGGGCAGCACGCATGCGTGCCTGGCCTGCACGCGGGCGCAAACACGCATGACAATAAAAACATGACGATAGGTTGCGGGCAGCACGCATGCGTGCCTGGCCTGCACGCGGGCGCAAACACGCATGACAATAAAAACATGACGATAGGTTGCGGGCAGCACGCATGCGTGCCTGGCCTGCACGCGGGCGCAAACACGCATGACAATAAAAACATGACGATAGGTTGCGGGCAGCACGCATGCGTGCCTGGCCTGCACGCGGGCGCAAACACGCATGACAATAAAAACATGACGATAGGTTGCGGGCAGCACGCATGCGTGCCTGGCCTGCACGCGGGCGCAAACACGCATGACAATAAAAACATGACGATAGGTTGCGGGCAGCACGCATGCGTGCCTGGCCTGCACGCGGGCGCAAACACGCATGACAATAAAAAGGCCCTAAGGACGAGCGCGCACTGCGGTGCGTTTCCGTTAGTTCTGCCGCACGGGGCGGGGCCTACAGTAACAAAACGCATGACCGCAGTGCGCGCACTTCAAAGACATTCCATACTTCACAGATTATGCGTTAGAAAAACGCACCGCAGTGCGCGCTCTCCCTTAGTGAGTGATTTCGTACGAATTTTATCGGAATATGGTTTGTTTAAAATTTCATCACACAGTGTTGGAACAGATCATAGTATAAAGTCTTCTGTATACTACGATCTTTTCTGGTTCACCATGAAATCAAAACGGGTAGGTACTTACATATCACTCTTCAGCCCCACATGCTTAGCCGACTCATTGAAATGCCGTTTCAAACTTTTAGCAGTCTTATAATACCTATGACACTCTACACAATAGAACTGTGTGCTGTGGTCATGTACCGCACTATGCGCTCGTAAATTAGACCGCGTCGCAAAGCTGCGCGCGCATTGATGACAGGAGAACGGCTTTATACCGGAGTGAGATCTACAACAATATTTTACAAGGGTTTATACAAGCTAGCAAGGGTTATTTGTCGGCTCATTCTGGTAAGGGTCACTTTTGTCGGGGGTAATTCTGGCCGGGGTCACTTTTGTCGAGGGTAATTTTGACCGGGATCACTTTTGACAGGTCGTCTTAGTATAGTCTCTATAACAGATGTCTACTTCTCTTGTTAGTATCATGCTTGCATGTTGAAGGGAACTTATCAGTACTATAATATCGTGTATGACACTCTACACAATAGAACTGTGTGATGTGGTCATGTACCGCACTATGCGCGCGTAAATTAGACCGCGTCGCAAAGCTGCGCGCGCATTGATGACAGGAGAACGGCTTTATACCGGAGTGAGATCTACAACAATATTTTACAAGGGTTTATACAAGCTAGCAAGGGTTATTTGTCGGCTCATTCTGTTAAGGGTCACTTTTGTGGGGGGTAATTATGACCTGGGTCATTTTTGTCGAGGGTAATTTTGGCCGGGATCACATTTGACAGGTCGTCTTAGTATAGAGTCTCTATAACAGATGTCTACTTTTCTTGTTAGTATCATGCTTGCATGTTGAAGGGAACTTATCAGTACTATAATATCGTGTATGACACTCTACACAATAGAACTGTGTGCTGTGGTCATGTACCGCACTATGCGCGCGTAAATTAGACCGCGTCGCAAAGCTGCGCGCGCATTGATGACAGGAGAACGGCTTTATACCGGAGTGAGATCTACAACAATATTTTACAAGGGTTTATAAAAGCTAGCAAGGGTTATTTGTCGGCTTATTCTGGTAAGGGTCACTTTTTTCGGGGGTAATTCTGGCCGGGGTCACTTTTGTCGAGGGTAATTTTGGCCGGGATCACATTTTGTCAGGTCGTCTTAATATAGGGTCTCCATAGACTTATAAAAAAAGATGGACTCCGCACCACGCATATCGAAAGTGAAGCACCGTACCGATCTATGTGTGCGTGATTTGAGTACCTGCAAAGACGCCGTCGCTCGTGTAACGTAATGGCGGCCGGTAGACTTACTATGGTGTGAATGTGTGCGTGCTGGCTTGTAGACATTAGCGCACTGACTTACTATGGGTGCTTCAGTTATTGTTAAAGGAGACGGCGTCCGCCTTTTTTTTTAGGTCCATGAGGGTCTCTATAACAGATGTCTACTTTTCTTGTTAGTATCATGATTGCAAGTTGAAGGGAACTTATCAATATTATAATATCGTGTATGACACTCTACACAATAGAACTGTGCTGTGGTCATGTACCGCACTATGCGCGCGTAAATTATACCGCGTCACAAAGCTGCGCGCGCATTGATGACAGGAGAACGGCTTTATACCGGAGTGAGATCTACAACAATATTTTACAAGGTTTATACAAGCTAGCAAGGGTTATTTGTCGGCTCATTCTGATAAGGGTCACTTTTTTCGGGGGTAATTCTGGCCGGGGTCACTTTTGTCGAGGGTAATTTTGGCCGGGATCACATTTGACAGGTCGTCTTAGTCTAAGGTCTCTATAACAGATGTCTACATTTCTTGTTAGTATCATGATTGCGAGTTGAAGGGAACTTATCAGTACTATAATATCGTGTATGACACTCTACACAATAGAACTGTGTGCTGTGGTCATGTACCGCACTATGCGCGTGTTATATTTGATGATTATTTTGATAATTTTTAGCATTATATTTTTAATTATTAAGTAAAATTGACATTACCTTGATTCCATAAGTTGGTTCGGTTGTGATTTAAACCATAACATCATTGTAAAACCACCTTTAGATAAAACTGTTTGTTGGATAATGACATCTGTCACATTTACGAAGCTTAGGACCAATATAGAAGTATCTAATTTGACTAGTTATTGTGTTTATAAAATATACGACTTTTATCTTGTAAAAATCGAATAGATGTTATTGCTGTAAATAATTACGTAATATTTAATAGTACCAGCAATATATTTTAGAATTTATATTTCTATTTTAATATAACAGGTTGTTTTAAACGGTTGGTACAATACTGTCAGTTGTTTGACGGAAAGAGACCCCCTCTTTAGTAGGATATAAAAAGGATTGTAATGACATTCTTGGGGCAGTTGCTCGGTGGACGTTCAAGTGGCTAGTGCTGTTGTGATGTGAAGTAGACCTACCAGATGTCACGTAAGTTATTGTTATTATGTTACTATATTATTCTGTACTGTTATGAGATAACTGTAATTTATGGAAATATAAGAAATGTGTTGATAAAATACTCAAATACTGTTTCCGTGGAGTTTCTTGTTCGTTCTTCTCCACGAAGACCTAGTTTTGCGAACGGACAATAGCTTTCTCATTAAAGATGAATAATTATTGACAAGATTGATTGAAATAATAAATACCTACCTAGTCTTGTCTTTCTGTGGTTTTCTTTATGATAATTAATAACCATCCTGACATTCAAGGTTTGATATTTGTGTAGTATCTATATATATACACTTATAGTAGTTATAGATATATTATATCAAATCTAACACGCGCGTAAATTAGACCGCGTCGCAAAGCTGCGCGCGCATTGATGACAGGAGAACGGCTTTATACCGGAGTGAGATCTACAACAATATTTTACAAGGCTTTATAAAAGCTAGCAAGGGTTATTTGTCGGCTCATTCTGTTAAGGGTCACTTTTGTCGGGGGTAATTCTGGCCGGGGTCACTTTTGTCGAGGGTAATTTAGACCGGGATCACATTTTGTCAGGTCGCCTTAATATAGGGTCTCTATAACAGATGTCTACTTTTCTTGTTAGTATCATGATTGCAAGTTGAAGGGAACTTATCAATATTATAATATCGTGTATGACACTCTACACAATAGAACTGTGTGCTGTGGTAATGTACCGCACTATGCGCGCGTAAATTAGACCGCGTCAAACGGCTGCACCGATTTGAATGAAATTTGGTATGTAGTGATATTCAGTAGCAGGTTTTACACAATTAAACACGAACTATAATTCACACTCAGTCTGTATTTGCGCAGAGAAACGTCCTTATCACTAGTTCACAATATAATGCCTCCTAAAAATGATTTGCCGCCCTTTTTATACACTTAACCGCCATATTCAAATCAACTGTCAGTTAATTACTCATTAAGATAGGAAATACTAAATTATTATTTTAAAAATCAAATAAATGACTTATTATGGGAAAAGAAATATAAAAATATTATTTAGACATTAATGAGAATATTTGAAAGTAATTTAGGAACAATTAAGCAACTACTACGTCATATCCGTCGAGCATCTATTTGGTACTTGTTAACAGTAGATAGCTTATACCATGGATTAAACATATGCTACTTTTTATACCGCTATACGCGGGTGAATATGCGGGGCGCAGCTACATTATTTAAATAAAACCAACGCAATCAAGCACAGATTAACGTCAATCAATCAGCCTAAGCCTTTTCCCAACTATGTTGGGGTCGGCTTCCAGTCTAACCGGATGCAGCTGCATACCAGTATTTTACATGGAGCGACTGCCTGTCTGACCTCCACAACCCAGTAACTGGGTAATACGATACCCCTTGGTAAGACTGGTTGTCAGACTTTCGGGCTTCTGACGACCCGTAACGACTGTCAAAGATCCACGAATGACAGCCGGGACCAACGGCTTAACGTGCTTTCCGAGGCACGGAGGAGTCTCGGTATGTAAAGATGGTCACCCATCCACTGAGCAACCCCGGCAAGCGTAGCTTAACCCTATGGATCGACCCGTGCGGCTGTAATTACTTAGCCACGAGCTCCTCACAGATTAACGTATTTACACTAAAAATCAATCAATCTGCCTAGCCTTTTCCCAACTATGTTGGGGTCGGCTTCCAGTCTAACCGGATGCAGCTGAATACCAGTATTTTACATGGAGCGACTGCCTATCTGACCTCCACAACCCAGTAACTGGGTAATACGATACCCCTTGGTAAGACTGGTTGTCAGACTTTCGGGCTTCTGACGACCCGTAACGACTGTCAAAGATCCACGAATAACAGCCGGGACCAACGGCTTAACGTGCTTTCCGAGGCACGGAGGAATCTCGATATGTAAAGATGGTCACCCATCCACTGACCAACCCCGGCAAGCGTAGCTTAACCTGACGGATCGACCCGTGCGGCTGTTATTACTTAGCCACGAGCTCCTATTTACACTAAAAATACGAATTTAAAAAAATCTCACTTGAGATTAGGGGGAAGGGTGTCGGTCGAGCCAAAAACTCACGACATCTCACCGAGGCGGGTGAAAGAGTCGAAATATCGCCAAAATCGCCTCACGGAATTAACTAACACCCCGTTGCCTGACCAGTCCTTGTCTTTCCCGTCGTCCTCACCAAGTCATAGTCCCATGTTTTTTTTTTTCTTTTTAGGGTTCCATACCAAAATGGTAAAAAAGGAACCCTTGACACTCAGTCTGTCTGTCTGTGTCTGTCACAGCTGGATATCTCAAGAACCACTAATGCTATCAACTTGAAATTTAGAACAGTTTTAGATTACGCTTACCCAACTATTTTGCAAACAAGAAAGAAATAAAAATATTTATATTTTTTTTGCAACAGGGACTGAAAAGGGGTATTAAAAATTCAAAGTGGGGCTACTAGGGCATGTGGGGTATCATATGAAAGAGCGCTGTTTGCACATTCTCAAACATTTTTTTTTTTTTTTAGTCTGCATAGTTTTCGACTTTTGATGAAAAATGTTAAAAAAAATACCGTTCCCCCGGGCCCTCTCTCCGAAGTTTGCAAAGAGAAAAATCTGATATTATTCTATGTTATAGAAGTTTATGTAAAGATTACAGGAAAAATAAAACTATGTCTCTAAATACTGTTTGATGTTGCACGACTCGACTAATTATCTAATCTATATCTATAAAAGGAAAGCGTTACTGACTGACTGACTGACTGACTGACTGACTGACTGATCTATCAACACACAGCTGAAACCACTGAACGGATTGGGCTGAAATTTGGAACACAGGTAGCTATTATGACCTAGGCATCCGCTAAGAAAGGGTTTTTGGAAATTCGACCTTCAAGGGGGTAAAAAGGGGGGATATTGTTTGTATGAAAAATCTTATTCCTTGAGTTAATAAACTTGAAACTTGGCACGAATATTTATCTAAGTAAATTATGATTTTTGTGATTTTTTGTTTTTCTAAACTACCCCCTAAAGGGGAATTGGGGGGTCTCAAAGTTTGTATGGAAAAAATTTAACGCGCAATCCGATTAATTCAAAACTCAGTATTTATACTAAAAACCAAAAATAAAGAATAATGTGTATCAGGGTTTTTCAAAAATCTACCTCTAACGGGGTGAAAAGGGGTAGTCAATTTCACAGGGGAGGATTTTACTGCGTGGCTTGATTAACTCAAAAATTGGTGTAAATAATCTTTCAGTCAAGTTGTGGAAATATCTCAAACCATTTTTTTTAATTCCACCTCTGTGGGGGTGAAAACAGGGATACAATTTACATGAAAAATGTTATTCATTTGGTTTTAATTGACTTGAAACTTGGCACAAATATTTGCCTAAGTTTCTCATTATTGGTTTTTTAAAACTACCCCGGCGGGAGGGTTAGAGGGGGAGAGGGAAGGGGAGGAGTGGTGAGGAGGGTGAGGGGGAGGGGGGGGTGGACGCAGGGAGAAAGGGGCAGGACTTGGTGAGGAGAGGAGGAAGACGTGGTGAAGGCTGAGGGGGAGGGTAGGGGTTGGTGAGCCGGAGGTGGAGGATAGGGAGAGAGGGAGGGGACGGCGTGGTGAGGGAGAGAGAGGGAAGGGGAAGTGGTGAAGGGCGTGTGAGAGTGAGTACCCAGAACTACCCTACCAGTCGGAATTTAAAAAATATTTTTGCATTAATGATAGCCCAAATCTTATAGAAGGCATATTTAACATCACTCTAGGACCCATAGGTGCCGAGCAAAAAGAAAAAAAGTCTGAAAGAACGCTAAGTGAAAACGAAGTAATAGCGCGGGTAGGCAATGCGATGCGACGGGGTGGGTCGAGCAAATAAGAAATTTCACGCGGACGAAGTCGCGGGCAGAAGCTAGTTATCTATAATTAGCTTTTATTAAATTTATATAACCTTTTTTTTTAGATTTTTGTAATTTGATTTAGTCGGCTAATAGCAGCGAGCGAAACAAAGCGTGTCCGTGGCGTGAGAATATATCTAAAATGCCAAGCTAAGTATCTCTTTCTGTATCATACGTTCCGTATTATCTATCGCATTCGTAATTGAAAACTACTATGCACCTATAATATGTAAGTACATTTGTAATCAACTCATCAATTTCCGATCGCCGCGCCGCTCAGTAGGAACGTAGCATTTTTTTCCTTTATAATATCATTGTTGTATTACCTCAAATGCACGGTCAACCGCTGCTTGCTACCAAACTTTTTGTCGCACTGACCACAACAATACTTCTTCTCAGTCTTATGAACCTTCCTGTGGATTTTCAGGGCATATTCATTGCTGAAACAAAATGTTAAAAGAATGTTGATCTTCCGTTCTAAATCTACAGGGTGTAAAAACACACATCACTAAGTCGTCAACTATGCATACTGTACATCTAACGTAAGTAGCTTTGCGCAAAAATTATTGTTAGGAAACGACTTTTGTTTTTATGTACACAAAAAGCAATTTTTTATTACGCGAACCCAGGCAAACGGAGTTAGGCTGCCTGTCCACCGGAGCGGAGTGAGGCTGCGGAGCGGAGAAACGGAGAAATATTAACCAATAGAATCTTAATTCCGCTCCACTCCGCCGTCCGCTCGCGCTCCTATTGGTTAATATTTCTCCGTTTCTCCGCTCCGTAGCCTCGCTCCGCTCCGGTGGACAGGCAGCCTTAAGCCCCGCCCCTTCGCTCTACGGTACGCGTAGGTACCTACTTGTCGGAAAAAGTTTAGTAATAACACTTGGAATACGTTTTAGTAAAAAAAAAAAATGCGGCTTTGACCTTTTAATATCTCCAGACCCAGTGGATTCCCAGGTATGGTCTAGTGCAGGGATTCCCAAACTATTTTGGTCAAGAGACCCCTTTTCCAAAATGAACTGATACCTCAGACCCCCTTGGCCAAATTACTTTAAAAATCCTATCTCTAGTTTTTGAAAACGCGCCTGAAAGACTTGTTCGCTCGAACACCATTATCTTGTACGAACTTGTCCACGCTTATCGACTTGTTGAGTTTTTTAAAAGTAAAACAATAAATACTTCCTTCTAAAATATTACTCATTCTTATGACAAGTTGGTAAGTACACGTAACACAGAATAGTAGTATCTTGAAAGTTTCAAATAATAACGGTCAAGTTTTAGATCTCGTCGACCCCCAGAATCAGTTTTCGTTTATTTCGACCCCTGGGAAACCGATTTCGACCCCAAGGGGTCGATATCGACCACTTTGGGAATCCCTGGTCTAGTGGAAAAAAAACAATCCAAATAATGTGTAGAATATGTGGCTTTCGGTTTCGGCAAGTGTCTTTTTACACCCGGTATATCAAAATCAAAAGTAATTTATTAAAACTAGACTGGGAATCAGCACTTTTTGAAAGTCAAAATTACATTAGTCAGCCCCCCAAAACTTACCTAAATATCTTAGAACACTCTCCGCAAGCGATTGGCTGGACAACCCCACCGCACTTGTATCTATGTGCTGTACAAAGTGACCATCTTCTAAACATACTGCTACAGAGCAAGCATTTGAACTTTCTCTTATGTGCTAGCGAGTGCTGGGAGAGGACGTCTTGTGATTTGAAGTGGAGGGAGCATATTGTGCATTTGTACTGGCCGGATAGCTGAAAAAACATTACATGACATCACAGTTGTAATCCCAAAAGGGACAGGCAATTAGGCAGAGGTGTAGGTAGGTGTACAGCCGACACGGTTGGCGCAGTGTCTGAGCGATTGACTGCTGCGCAGCATGTCGCGGGTTTGATTCCCGCACGGAACAAATATTTGTACGACCTACAAGTATTTGTTCCGAGTCTGGGTGTTTTTCTATCTACAGGGTGTAAGGGACAGCCCTCCGCAAACTGATAGGGTGAATTCAGTATGTCATACTAAGATGACCGGTACATGAAATTTTTTCAGGAACTTTAAGGGACTCCAATAAACCTGATTTGTTTGTGTTTTTGTGCATAAATCGGAGCGTCTATTACTGGTTGGGAGGGGTAGGTAATAGGTATGCGGTGAGTTCGATGAACTCTGTAGCTAGACAGAAATTGAACAGCTGATTTCACGCATCGTTGGTTAGAGTATTTCAACATCCATTGCTGGTTTTTTTTTTGCTGTTTTTTTGCAGTTTTTTTTTACATAAATGGAGTGCTGCGAACACACAATGCAATTTTACATTGAAATAATGAAAATGTAACTGAAAAAAAAATTGAAAAAATGAAAATTTTCCTGAGAAAATTTCCGGTGGAATATGATTCAGAATGAGGAGCTGAATGCACCCTGTTAGTTTGCGGAGGGCTGTCCCTTACACCCTGTATAATATGTATGTATTTACAAAAAAAAATGTAAATAAGTAGTTTATCAGCCATCTCGTTACCATAACACAAGCATTAGGTTGCTTAGCTTGGGACTAGATGGCGTTGTGTGAAATGTCCAAGGATATTAATTTATTTATATAATGTCACCCACATTTCGCCAGTTATGTTAATGTAAGTAATTGTGTTCGTCCCACGTAATAGGGGGCGAGCCTATTGTCATCAACCGGGCACACATCCAGACTGCGGGTTGCTACTGAGAAATTCCTTATGCAAAAGTCGGACCCGCGCTCGCGCACCGAGGGTTCCGTTCCGATTTCTGAAAAAGTGTGCTATTTAGAGACAATCAATCTGCCAATCAGCCTAGCCTTTTCCCAACTATGTTGGGATCGGCTTCCAGTCTAACCGGATGCAGCTGAATACCAGTATTTTACATGGAGCGACTGCCTATCTCCATAAGCCAGTTACTGGGTAATACGATACCCCTTGGTAAGACTGGTTGTCAGACTTTCGGGCTTCTGACGACCCGTAACGACTGTCAAAGATCCACGAATAACAGCCGGAACCAACGGCTTAACGTGCTTTCCGAGGCACGGAGGAATCTCGGTACCTATGTCAAGATGGTCACCCATCCACTGAACAACCCCGGCAAGCGTAGCTTAACCTGACGGATCGACCCGTGCGGCTGTTATTACTTAGCCAATTTAGAGACATCGTTTTATTTTTCTTGTAATCTTTACATTAACTTCTATAACATAGAATAATTTCAGATTTTTCTCTTTTCAAACTTCGAAGATAAGGGGGCGGAACGGTATTTTTTTTTTACATTTTTCATCAAAAGTCGAAAACTATGCAAACTAAAAAAAAAAATGTTTGAGAATGTGCAAACAGTGCTCTTTCATATGATACCCCACAGACCCTAGTAGCCCTACTTTGAATTTTTAAGGCCCCCTTTCAGTCCCTGTTGCAAAAAAAAATATAAATATTTTTATTTCTTTCTTATTTGCAAAATAGTTGGGTAAACGCCATCTAAAACAATTTCAAGTTGATAGCATTAGTAGTTCTTGAGATATCCAGAGACAGACAGACAGACTGAGTGTCACCTTAAGGGTTCCTTTTTTACCATTTTGGTACAGAACCCTAAAACTTAATAACACTTTTCCCTACCTGGGAATCGAACCCACTAGACCAACGAGGCAGTCTCAGAAGTTAGATAGAGCTGTAATAAAAATATAAAATACTAGCTTTTGTCCGCGACTTCGTCTGCGATCCAGGATGAAAAGTAGCCTATGTGCTTACCCAGGTCATGGTCTGTCTGGGTGCCAAATTTCATCCAAATCCGTTCAGCCGTTTTAGCGTGAAAGCGTAACAAACAAACAAATTCACTTTCGCATTTATAATATTAAGTTAAGATTTACCTCTGAATGTCTAACATTATGTTCTATAAAGACATCCTTAGTCAGAAATCCTATACCACAATCATCGCACTGAAACTTAAATTCTTTATATTTCAACTTTTTCATTTCAACTTCTTTCAACTGCTCTTCCAAATTCAAATACTCTACTTCAAACTTCAATTCATTGAAATCTAATTGTGTTTTGTTTCTTTTTGTAATTGCAATTTCATTTTCGATTAATTCTTGTTCGAAATTTGAAATTGATTCTTCATTTGTAATATCAGTCTTTTCATTTCTTTTTAAAGGTATTTCATCATCTTGTAGTTCAAGTAAAGGATTAGTCAATTCTACCATTTCTATTGTAATATTTTCAGTTTCATAATCTGGGCATTCTATTAAATGAGGTGGTATGTCTATATGTGAATTATGGACATAATTCAGTGAATATAAAGTTTTAGGCTTGTTAGGAATGTCTGCTGAAAGCTGAAAAGAAGATTATATTTCATTTAAAATTATAGATAGTAAAATTATCAGTTTTTTCGACACCAAACTCAATTTCAGTCATTCTAACAGATTTCAAATTCCATTGCAACCAATAATTTGTTTATGAACTTTTTATAACAAATGGTTAATCAAAAATCAATGTAGACAGATATACACGTATTTAAGATTGAACATATAAGTTGTTATTTAGGTACATTTCATTCATAGCAGAAGAAACATTTAAAAAAAAATCGTGAATTATTTTGGGAGACTGATTTTTTTTGTATTTTTTTTATTATTCACTTTTTTAGTTGTGGTTTATCACCACACAAATTCGTATCTAACTCGATTTTTTTAACTGCGCACTTGGAGCTGTCAAAATCGGTAGGTTAAAAATGCAAAGTAAGTATAATTAAATGATTGAATTTGGAATATTAAATTGTTACTGCAATATGCTATACCTACCTACCTCTACTTCCTATGTAAATAACAGTGACATGAAGTTATTAAAACATCATCAACATACACAAAGTGGAAAAAATATGTAGGTACTTACCTATGTAATAATGAACCTAACTCAAAAACAACTAAAGCAAAGTTAATAAAATTTATACTTGTCCCCTTTGCAAGCTTCCTCTACCAATGAAATACAATCACGTAAATTGGCCAAGTAATAACAGAGGAATTGGTGCTTATACATGAAAAAAAACCTGCCAAATGCCTAACCTTCTCCTTTTTTTTTGGAGTTGATTAAACAGGGATGGTGCAAACAGTCATGAATAGCTATCTCTCTCGCACTGGAAAAATTATGGCATTCTTCATACCTAGTACAGCCCCAGAAGTAACAATTTTATACCTTACTGTGTAGAGTTTTTTCCGATTTTAATGCCAAAGTAAACACAGCCATTGCTCGTCTTAAAGCGGCTTTGCACCAAATGCACAGCAATAACTTTTCATTTACATCCTGTAAAATTAAAAAGTAAGTACTTATTAGAAAAAGTTTTTTAAAGTACAACTTAATCAAGGAATTTTAATGCTAGTGTTTTAAGAAGGTTCTGTACCACAGACCTACTTTTGTGCTTCTTGGCAACGATACAATATTTAGCTTTAAATGAGAAAACAATTTCACAAAAATGTTACTTACTTTCAATGACAAAACTTGAATTAAAAACTTAGCATAACACGACGAATCACTAATGTTATCTTCACTGCCATTTTTTAAACAAATTCGACACATTTTTGTGTAATTTTCTGCCATTTTTAACAAATGAAAGAAATTATTATGTTTCTCGTTTTTGTTTATCACACCAAAATCATAAATCAGCTGTTTTCTCACTGATAAAGTGTTTTTTTTTTTTTTTTTTTTTTTCCTTTTTGGCAACTGAGCCGATGTCGACTATTCTGCCAGCGTCAAGTGGTGACGGCTTAGGGTGACGGCGGCGACGCAGTGACTTGAGCCGTCGAACTTTGCACTTCGTGGTAGTTACCTATTTTTATGTTAGCAGCTGAAAGGACGAGACAATTTTTGTTAGTAAACAGATTTTTTTTTTTTTTTTTTTTTTTTTTTTTTTTTTTCCTACATATACCTAAATCTAACACCACAAGTCTACAGTTATATCTACAAAGTTAATAATACTACACACCAAACTACATTTTGATTTCATTTACTTTTAAAAACTTTGATAGAACTTGGACAAGTTTAGGAGAAAAGTTAGTCAAGAGGGAATGGAAGTTAGTAGGAAGAGGGATTTTAATTTTGGAGAGCTTACGGTACAAGTCAAAGGATTGGGAATATAAAGGACATGAAAAAAAGATATGGTCCAGAGTACCATCGTCAAGACCGCATTCGCACAAGGAATTGTCACGAACATGGATCTTGTTCAGGAATACTGGACTGCAGCAGTGACCAAGTCTCAGTCTACACAAGGATGTAACAGTTCTCTTGGATAATTTGGGGCATTTAAAAAACCAAGGTTTCCGCTGGATGTCGGGTTGAATACCGGCGTAGTACGCCCCCTTAAGTTTCGAACTTACCTGCCACATTGCTGACCACGAGTTGTACAACTTGTTTTTGGTGTCAGTTCGTAAGTCGTAACTTTGTATTATGTAGTGCTTCTGATCCACCGGGTTAGATGAAGCAAATTTAGCAAGTGAGTCGGCGCACTCGTTGCCACATATACCCGAGTGACTAGGAACCCAAGCTATTTCGATGTTTAAACCGTTGTTTGAACAAATGAACAGTAAATTCAGTATATCGAAAATTATTTTACTGTGAATTTTAGATTTAAGTTGGTTTTGAGCTAAAGCTTGAATGCTGCTGCGAGAATCTGAGAAAATGACCGAATTTTTAATATTATGGGTTAAAATAAAATTGATGGCTTCTAGGATACCGATGCATTCCCCTGTGAATACCGAGGCCTCTGGCGGACATTGGAATAAGAGAGCAATTTTTGAGTTTTGGAAATATGTTGAAACTCCTGTACATCCTGTTGAGGACAATTTGGATGCGTCCGTATAAAACAAATTCCAACCCACCCAGTACTTCTTGATGGCCCGATCGAAGTCACCTTTTACGTCCTGGGATGTTTTGGAGATACCAAGACCCAAAACGATCTTTGGCCTGAACTGGACCACCTCATAAGCGGAAGAAAAGACCGGAAGAGAAGGGTATTGACAAACAGGTGAGGAGAGGTGTTTAAGCTCTCCGTACCTATTCATCAATGGAATATTTTTATTATTCCAGTAGGAAGACATGTTAAGAGAGAGGTAGATTTGGTCCAAAATGGGGTGTAAAGGATGGGACGAAAGGGAGAAAACTTTTGACAAGAAACGATCTGCTAAGTATTGTCTCCGAAGGTTAAGGGGAGGTTCTGCACATTCAACCTGTAGAGCATTAATGGGGGAGGATTTCATGGCACCAATTACGATCCTCAAACATTTGGCCTGGACAGAATCTAGTCTATGCAGAGCTTCCTTATTACATGGCTCAATTAGGTAACTGCAATAATCTAACACGCTTCTGACCAGCGCATTGTATATAAGCTTTAAAGTGTATGGGTGAGCTCCCCACCAGACGCCTGCCAAAGCCTTGAGGACCGAAACCGAGCGCTCACATTTTTTGACTGTGTTATCAATGTGAGCCACTCCCGACAATTTGTAGTCCAGGGTAACCCCAAGAAACCTGGCCTTCTCCTTAATGGGGATGGATTGACCGTCAATACTAATGTCAACCTGCGGGATAAGGCGTCTACGAGTAAAGACAACTGCGGTGCTCTTTGGAGCACTTAAAGATAACCCGTGACCTAGGAGCCATTGGTTTAATGAGGACAAAGAGACATTAATGGATTGAGCGGCATCTTCAATAGAACTGCCACAGACCAATAGTGCAATATCGTCAGCATACTGAAGTACTTTACAGTTAAAATTTAGGCAAGAAGGAAGATCAGAGGTATAGATATTATATAAAAGGGGACTAAGTACGGATCCCTGAGGTAGACCTCTCCAAACCGACCTCGGTTCAGAGCTTTCCCCGGGGATCCTGAGTTGAACACTACGATCTGCGAAAATACTGCAAATGATTTGACGAATCCTAGCCGGAATTCTCAGCTCTTGCATTTTCTGCCTGAGAACTGGTAGGAGGACAGAATCATAGGCAGCAGAAATGTCTAAGAAAACGGCTACCACAGACTCATTCCTACTAAGGGCCAGCCGGATCTCTGATGTGAGGGTACCCACACTATCAGCTGTACCCATACCTTTCCTAAAGCCGAATTGAGTCGTTGGTAGCAGTTTCCTGTTTTCTACAAACCATTCTAGTCTGTTTTTAATCAAATGTTCTAAGAGTTTAATAAGTATGGACGATAGAGCAATTGGCCTGTAAGAACAATGATCACTAGGATCTTTACCAGGTTTTAATATAGGGATTACGATTTGAACCTTCCAATCAGGAGGAATATAGCCAGAAGTAAAACAATAATTGACTAAGTCCAGATAATATTTATGGGTCTTTTCACCAGCTTTAGTAATGAAGGAGTAAGGGAATCCATCCACTCCAGGAGCAGAATCTTTTACATGGGCGAGAACCGATTTAAGTTCCTCTAAAGTAAATGGCCTATCCAGGGGGTCATCTGAAGTCAGCTGAGAGACCGAAGCGGCACACTCATCCACTCCAGGAACATAAACTGGAGCGAGCTTAGAAAAAAACTGGTTACCCAGTTCCGCAGACAGTATGTACCCGGCGGCCGGCCTCACACTACCTCTGAAAGATTTCAGTTTACGCCACACTGCTGACGCTGGAGTGGATGGACCCAGTGAGTCACAATACTTCCGCCAACCTTCTCTCTTCTTATTTTTGAGTAATTTCTTGGACTTAGCCAAAATATGTTGAAAAGTAATGATGTTATCCAGGTTCATGTCAGAGTTGAAATTCATTTCGGCCTCATTCCTGGCCCTGATCACGGCAGAGCAGTCCCTATCCCACCATGGCGGGGATGGAATTTTGCCCGTTGGTGGTTTTTTTGGAGGGAAGACATCATCTGCTGTAGAGGATATTGTGTTGGAAAATGAGGAAAAGCATTCCTGAGCAGACTCCGGATTAATGGATGGAAGGGAAGAGACACGTAAGTCTACTATTTTTGAGTAGAGGTCCCAATCAGCTGAGTTCAGCTGGTATTTTAACAAAGGAGGGGAATTTTTTTCAGGGATAATTTTAGAAGGGATTTCAACCATGATAGGATAGTGATCACTCCCATAAGTCATATTCAAGCGACTCCAATTAAAAAGGCTGGCTATACTAGATGAACAGAATGTTAAATCAACACAGCTGCTGTTCTGCCCTGGCGCAGACCTACGAGTGGGACTGCCATCATTAATTACACATAAGTTAAGTTCATCCAGTATATCCACTAGCCCTGTACCAAAGTTGTCACAGATTTCAGATCCCCATCTATAATGATGGCCATTAAAATCACCCATAATTAATAATGGACCTTGTACAATACTTAACAAACTTTTTATTGTATTAAGATCTTCAATTTGTGGGTGTGCAATATAAAAACTAAATATATTTATATCCTCAGCCTTAACAGCAACAACATTGATGTTGTCACCAACAAAGGGTAGAGGAATCGGGGAGAATGGTACTTTGTTACTAATGAACAAAGCACATCCCCCATATCCATCTGGTCTGTCTTGGCGAACACCACTGAAACATGAAATTCCGAAATTACTTTCAGAACGAAGCCATGTCTCAGCGATGCTGCAGATCGATGGTTTGAACTTATTAATTAGGAAGAGTAGGTCAGGTTTCCTGGGAGAAACACTCCTCACGTTCCATTGAAGGAATGTCAGTGGGTGGAGCATTGTGGATATAATTAACAATGGATGTCAGTTTGTCGGCAACGTGGTCAGGTAGGGATTGATTCGGGTTAGCTAAAACAGTCAATAGCATGCTGGATATAATATTCAGAATATTCTCCGAGTTGTTAGGTCTGGTTGCACCTTCCCTAGGGTAAGCGCAACCGTTTTGGGAAGGAGAGAAGGAGTAGTTTTGAGTGAGGGCATTATGAGCCTGCTTATCAAAGCTAGGAGAAAGTGGGGCGTGGGATTTTTGTTTAAGGAAGACCGTTTTACGGTAAGATTTTGGGTTTTGGGGAAGTGGACTGGGAGAATGAGATGGACTGGCTACAGGATTAGAATTTTGGGATATTCTCGAGACTTCAGCATATGATCTCGAAACTGGAGGAAAGACCTGGTTTGCCTCCGCATACGAGACCGACTTCTCTGCCATAAGAGCTTTTATGGCCTTCTGCCGGCCCAATTCAGGACAAACCTTATTATTGGCATAATGGTTACCAGAGCAGGAAACACAAAAGGCACAATCAAGGGGTACTTGGCAACCCTCTCCTGGGTGGTCTTGACCACATTTGAAGCACCGAGGTTTCGAGCGACATACTGAACGTGTGTGACCATACCGACAACAGTTAAAACATTGAACAGTTGGGTACATGTATGTCTCTACGGAAAGAGCAGAATAAAAACAAAAAACACGTTTAGGTAAAATTTGGCCGTCAAAGGTTAGAACAACTGTTTGGGTAGGCTTCCATTCGGTTACACCCAGAGAAACCACCTTACGGTTCATTCTCCTAGCTTTAATTACAGGGCCGCATCCAGTGGGAACCTTGATGTTCTCTATGACTTCTTCTTCAGTCCACTCAGTGGGGACGTCTCTAACAAGACCTAAGCGAGTGATGTTAAATTGGGGGATTGAGGCAACAAAATTGTTTTTATCTAAAATGGGACTGATTAAAAAACTGTTAGCATCCTGGTGAGACTTGAATTCTACTGAAACCCGGTTTCTACCTAAGCGTTTGACACTGCCCAGTAGTATGTTGTTGAAATTATTCTGTGTCAGGAACATACCAAATTTGACGGGGTGCAGAACAGTACCTGAGGTCTGACCATCTTTTAAAGACGCGTGAACTATATATGGGGGGTAATCTCTCACCGTATATATCTGTCTTCCAATTGTGTTTTTGGCTTGCTTAGGAGGGTTGATTAAAGTAGCAAGGGGGGTAGTTGCAAATCTTTTCCTGTTTGTAGAATCGGAGTCTATAATATTATCTGATTGCACATTGCCGTCAGGAAGAGTAACAGTTAGCACCGGAGTGAGATCAAAGATATCAGGAGGGTCAGGGGGTTTTTTGGAATTCATGTTGGATGCCGGGTAAAATTTTTAAAAATAAACGAAATCAATGTTAAAACAAACCTTACACTAAAACACAAACACAATGAATAATCTCGATTGAAGTTAACACTAATAAAACCCACTAAAATCGGAAAATTCGCTACACAAACAAAGCGCGTGTAATGCCTTCACCACTACCAACGAAAGTCCTGATAAAGTGTTATACTGTTTTCTAATTGATATGTCACTGTCACGTTCTAATTGTTATGATCCGTTATGATCACAGATAATCTATGGTATTTAAAGTCAAATCTCTTTTACCATGGAACTAATGTGGCTTTTAAACAGAGTTAATATCTCACCGTCAATTTATTATTTTACGGTTTTTGGGATTTCATAGTTCTGTAGTCCCAAAAGACAGGGTATCGCTGTATATCTGTCAAACCGACCAAATCATGAAAAAAAGTTGTTTCATGGATTGATTGTTTGTTTGGTTGAGTTTTTGTAGAAATATTTTTTTTAAAGTATACAAATACATTTGAAACATTAATAAAAATGGAAGAAACATTAAACATATGCCTGACATGTCTAAGCACGGATCGCTGCCTCGTTCCTTTGCATAAGATAACAACGTTGCTACAAGAAATACATTTTGCAGAGGTTAGTGCGTTTGTTAAGTATTTAAAATCAAAATTACAACATTTAAAAATGCCTTTTTAGAGCGCTGCAAAAGTTATACTCAACTAGCTGACCCGACAGACGTTGTCCTGTTCGTGTTCAGATTTCAATAGTTCATACATAATTCCATAGAGTAAAGGACATTCAATTTTTCTTCATAGGTGAACCACTGTACTTTAACACCCGTCGCTTTTGTATAGTAGCTATTTTTTTTGGTAGAATATACCCTTTTTAATGTATTTTTAAAAACCCCAAAGTGCGCTAAATAATAGGGGCCGAGAAAAAAACAATTTTTTTCAAGGTCATTGTCAAACCTCTCGAAGGTCAAGGTCAAATAAATATAAAATTTTTGTAGTAAGTCGGTCGATGGAGCCACGCTTTGCGGGGCTCCTATTTCTGGGTGGCTTAAAAAAATAACCACAAAGGGGATGGAAAAGACATCAACACGCTATAAAATGGTGAAGTTTAGGACGCGCGGGTGTTAAAGTACAGTGAAGCCAAGACAACCCGACCACAAGGGCAGGAAGAGGATATTGAGGAATCAATCGTAAAATTAAAGAAGTAACTGTGAGAGATTCATTTAATAAGATGTACGATTAATACGCATGAACAATGATATCGCTTTTATTCAGATGACTGTTATATTGGTAACTAGGTAACAACATTTAAATGACATGCAGTGTCAAGTCAATTAGTACTGGATGGCCAGTACTCACACTCCTCTTCACGGCATCGTCATGGTCATCAGGAGTTCAGGAAACGCCTAAGCTGCTCCGCAATTTCAACAGCCGCGGGCCGGCTAGGGCTTTCGTTAGGATATCTGCCTCCATATCCTCGGTTGGCAGATACCTGACCTGTATCACTCTGTCCATTATGCAATTTCGAATGAAGTGCATTTTTAAGTCGATGTGTTTGGACTTGGAAGTCACCATTGTGTTCTGACTTAGCTTGAGGGCGGCTTGGTTATCGTTTAATATAACTATGCTTTCATAGTTGGCCCCAAGATCTTTGAATAGACTTTTCAAGTGAATAGCCTCCTTTGCAGCTTCGGTCAAAGCGACATATTCCGCTTCGGCAGTCGATAGCGCTACAGTCTTTTGCTTTTTCGACATCCAGCTTATGGCCGTTCCAGCGTATTTAAAGCAGTAGCCCGAAAAAGACTTCCGGTCGAGCTTGCATGCTCCCCAATCTGCGTCAGCCATGCCATATAGTTCTTGGCGAGTTTTTCTAAATATAAGACCGACGCTTTTTGTTCCCTTTAAGAATCGCAGTACTCTTTTTGCACACTTGAAATGCTCTTCTCCGTAGCAGTCGTTAAATTGGGAGAGATAACTTATGGCAAACATAATATCGGGTCGAGTTGCCACTGCCAGATACATGAGAGAGCCAATCAAATTTTTGTAGGGCAGATCATTCCTTTCATCTCTTCTTCCTTTTTCTAGTCTAAGACCTGGTTCTATGGGTGTAGACGTGGCTTTGCAATCTTCCATTTTAAATTTTTTAAGAGTGTCTTCTATGAACTTCTCCTGGTTGAGTTTGATTTCATCTCCCTTATAAGTAACGTCTATCCCTATTAGCCGTTTAGGTGTTCCTAAGTCTTTTAACTCAAATTTCTTATTTAACAGGTTTTTTATTTCTTGGAGCTTTCTAGGACACGAATAGGCAATTAACAAATCGTCAACATAAATAATTATTATGACTTTAACTCCTCTTTTCTCTAGTAAGTATAGACATGGGTCAGCTTCCGATGCTTTGAAACCTATGTTCTTTAATTCTGTGTCGAGTTTCTTGTACCATTGCCTCCCTGCCTGTTTGAGTCCATATAAAGCTTTTATGAGTTGACAAACTTTCCCTTTTGGATTGTTTTTTATGTCTTTTAGCATACTCATTGTTTTGTTGTACAAAGTTAAATTTTCTTGTTTACTTTCTTCAACCATAATTTCAGTCAGATAATCTTCTAAATAGTCAGGGTACTTCATAACTATCTTTTCTTCTAGTTCGCCATTCAGGTACGCCGTTGTAACGTCCATCTGGTTCAATTTCAAACCTTCTTCCATGGCTATTCCAACAACAGATCTTATCGAGCTCAGTTTAGCTACAGGAGCGTATGTTTCATTGTAGTCAACGCCTGGTCGCTGAGTGAAGCCCCGTGCTACAAGTCTGGCTTTCTTTGTGATATTGTTGTCTGGTCCTATTTTGTTTCTTAGAACCATTTTGTAGTCCACTTCTTTCATGTCTTTGTTCTTCTTTTCTATTTTCCAGGTTCCATTCTTAACATGTGCTTTAATCTCGGCTTTTATAGCATCATGCCAGTATTCATCATCTTCATTTTCATCGGATATATAGGATATCTCCGAGAGTAAGTGACTTTCTTCAGTCTGGTCCAGTATAAAATCTCGAGCCCACGCGGGCGGACGCCTCTCTCTTTGCGGCCTCCCATTTTCAGATATTTCAACAACATCTGATGCGTCATCGTAAGACTCTATTTCTTCTACTGAAGAAACTTCATCTTCTTGCTCGTTGGAATTTTGTAACGTATTTTCCTTTTCATTCGCTGTTATTTCAATTTCTATTGGTTGTACCCTTTTATTTTTCTTATCATTGTATTTAATTTTGTTTTCTTTTTCAGGTTTCCGAGATTGTTCCTTTTCGTTAATAAGTTCATCATAGTTCTGACTTTCTTCTTCGAAGTACATTTTTTCTATGACTTTTATGTCCCTGCTTATCACTACATCATCGTCTTCCGGTATGTACACTCTGTAAGCCTTTGAGGTCATCGAGTACCCCATGAATACGCCTTCTTTGGCATTCTGGGTCAGTTTACCCCGTTTGTTCTTTTTCAACACAAAGGTCTTCCTTCCATACACGTAAAGATGATGTCCACATGGTATTCGGCCTAACCATTTCTTGAACGGTGTTTCGCCATTCAGTGCTTTGGAAGGACTACGATTTATAAGGTAGTTTGCAGTTGCTATCGCTTCCGCCCATAGCTTTTTAGGTGCCTTGGCCTCGATTAACAGACATCTAGCTTTGTCTAGTAAGGATCTGTTCTTCCTCTCGCTAATCCCATTTTGTTGAGGGGTGTAAACAGTGGTCAACCTTCTTCGGATGCCATGCGATTTGAGAAAGTCATCGAATTCCTTGTTCCGATATTCTGTACCATTGTCGGTCTGCAGGTTTTTTATTTTCTTGTTATGGAAGGTCTCAACTTCATTTTTGTATTCTTTGAAGACGTTGAATACATCACTCTTTCTTTTAATAAAATAAACGTGACAATAGCGACTATAGTCGTCTGTGAAAGTAACATAGTACTTTGATCCTGCTAGTGTATCACATTCAAAAGGTCCACAAACGTCGCTATGGATTATTTCCATGTTATCGGTTGAGTATAGATCATCATGTCTTATGAACGGTAACCTGGACAATTTGCCTTTAATGCAGGTCTCACATGTCTTCATGTCTTCATCATTAAAATTTAAGCCATACATAAGGTTATCTTTAGCCATCTTCTTTAAATCTTTTTCGTTTATGTGGCCGAGTTTGCGATGCCATTCCATAATGTCACTGTCAGTTTTTGGTGTGTAGTTAGCAGTTTCTTTTCGTCCAGATTCAAAGTAGTATAGCCCATCTCTCTTTCGAGCAGTCAGTATCTTTTCGCCGGTTTCTTTTACGACGTAGGCTTTCTCTTTTTCAAAAACAACCTTATTTCCTCTGTCCGTTATTTTGGCGACGGATAAAAGGTTTACTGATATATCAGGAACATACAAGGTGTCATTGAAGTTGTAGCCGTGTTTATCGGTACTGATTGTAACTCTTCCTGTACCTTGAATTGTACTAATGTATTTATCTGATGCCAACTTTAAGGTGCCATTTTCAGGTGTCATGGAAGAAAACATAGATTCGTCACCGCACATATGTGATGAGCAGCCGCTATCTAGACACCAGACATTTTTATCAACATCTGAATTTACGGTGCTCAGACAAACGTTAAAATTGTATTTGCTTCCGTTGTCTTTTTCATTAGTGTTTTTCTTCTTACCCCAACATGTTTCGATAGTGTGGCCTTTCTTTTTACAGCTCTTGCAGTACAACCTTTGCCTGTTTTTCTTGATATGATATGCTTCTGAGCTTTCAGGCTGTTCATTTCCACTCCTTGCTTGGTATTCTTCCATAATCTTTATTTTCAGATCTTCAGGTTTAGGCAGGGTGTCTCGAGATTCGATGGCTATTCTAAAGTTCTCAAAAGTTGTCGGCAAACTGTAGAGAAGCATTATGCTCAGCAGTTCTGGGGGTACCTTTATATCCATATCTGCGAGCTTGTCCACGATGTCCATGAAGTTGTTTATGTGGTCACGTATATCTTCTCCTGTGGTCATTCGTTTAAGAACCAACTGTTTTAATATGGTAGCTTTCCTCGCAGGCCCAGTGCTTTGGTAAGTAGCTTTCAACTTGTCCCATACAGCTTTAGATGTCGCGCAGACTTTAATTTGTTTTAATTCAGATGGTGACAATAAAAGTAGGATTTCAGCCCTTGCCTTCAAGTCCTCTTTGTTGAACGCCGATCTCGCCGCCGCATCCGTAGCTAGTGGTAACGTTTTCTCGCCGCTTACGATTTCCCAATAGTCATTTTTAATCAGGACCGCTTGTGCTTGCAAACACCACGTATCATAGTTTGATTTGGTCAAAAGTTCTATGTTACGATAACTCATAGTTGATGCCATTTTTCATACTTGCAAGTAACCACGCTCTGCTACCAATTTGTGAGAGATTCATTTAATAAGATGTACGATTAATACGCATGAACAATGATATCGCTTTTATTCAGATGACTGTTATATTGGTAACTAGGTAACAACATTTAAATGACATGCAGTGTCAAGTCAATTAGTACTGGATGGCCAGTACTCACAGTAACAGATTACAGAAGTGAATCTGGTGTCCTAGCTAGGTGACATGGTAACCTTTATAATCTTTGGCCAGCCCAGGTTGCCAAGGAGTACAAAAAATTAAATAGCGACTACTTAGGACTTTAGGGTGCACTTAAATGCTAACTTATACCGTATTCGGACTTTTAATCATAATAATATACACTGAACTGACAACGTGACAGAAAGTAACTTTATAGAAAAAAGAATTAGCAATTTAGAACTACCTTGACGTGAGTTTTAATTTTATAAACAATAAGTATTAAAAACAATAAGTAATTTAAAAACCAAAATTATATCTGGTTGTGACACTTATTCCTTGCTACCAAATGATGCATAAAATATTCAATTAGTTAAAAGTCCAATATAATTTGTAGGTATTTATTGATATCTTGAAGAATAATTAATAATTTTAGATGACACATAACATTAAACCTGTATTCCACGAAGGGTTAGGCAAGGGTGTACTTAAAGGTACACTCACATTTCGCATTTTCATTTATGTTTATGATCCTATTGCCATCAACGGGGCACAAACCCAATAACATTTTGGTTGACCTGGGAATGGAACCCAGGATCTCAAGGTCAGCAGTAGCACTAATCTAATAATAAATGTGTTTGTGTTTTCAGTTGAAAGTGTTCCATGGTGGAGTATGTTGGGAATGCTGGAGTATCCTGGCGAAGTTCTATAGGTTTAAGAAAAAAGCTAAGATAGCACAAGAGACATTGTCACAAACTACAGAGGTATTAAAACCTTAGATTTTCTATATAATTTGATGTTATTTCTTATTCAATAGTGCTGCTATTGGTCTAATATCTGGACACATTGCATATTCTGATTAATTCTAGCTTAATTATAGAAAACAATGTCAATGCAATAGCTATTATGACTTTAAAAATGGGGCAAAAGTTTTGAAATATGGCCATGTTATTTATTTAGTAACTTTAAAAAAGGGAAAAGGTGTAATTAAGATCGCAATAACAGCAGGTGGCGTTCTGGCGTTTCTCATTTCTGCCTACCTCATTCTAGCTTAAATATAGAAAACAATGTCAATGCAATCAAGTCAAGCAAGTCTATTTAAATAAGTACCTACTTTAAAAATGGGGCATGTCTTGAAATATGACCAATTTTTTTTTTAAACTATTTATTTAAGTAGTAACTTTAAAAAACCGGTCAAGAGCGAGTCGGACTCGCGCAATGAGGGTTCCGTTCCGATTTATGAAAAAGTGTGCTATTTAGAGACATCGTTTTATTTTTTCTGTAATCTTTACATCAACTTCTATAACATAGAATAATTTCAGATTTTTATGTTAGCAAACTTCGGAGATGAGGGGGGGAGACCGGTATTTTTCATCAAAAGTCAAAAAATTTATGATAATGTGCAAACAGCGCTCTTTCATATGATACCCCACATGCTAGTAGCCCCACTTTGAATTTTTAAGACCCCTTTCAGTACCTGTTACAAAAAAAATATAAATATTTTTACTTCTTCTTATTTGCAAGATAGTTGGGTAAACGTCATCTAAAACTGTTCTAAATTTCAAGTTGATAGCTTTAGTAGTTCTTGAGATATCCAGCTGTGACAGACAGACAGACTGAGTCACACCATAAGGGTTCCTTTTTTACCATTTTGGTACGGAACCCTACAAAGGGGAAAGGTGTGAATGGCGTGAGTTTATGTATGTAACTTTTAAAAGCCTTTTTTTCCATTTTTTTCAGCATTTGAATATAAAACCACTATCAACATTAACATCAAAAACCAGTGCTTTCTATGATTACAAGTATACCTATAACTTAGATCCATTAACCAACTGTAAGACAAAACTAAAGGCTGAACCAGAAACAATAAAACAAGAAAGCATAGACCAAAGTGATGATAACATAGACAACACTTCAGATTTTAATGAAGAAGTAAAAATTGTCTATGATAATGTAATAGAAACAAAACATGATGATAATTTATTAAAGAAACAAGAAATTAAAGACTGTATAATTAATGATGATGATAGTATAGGCAACACATTACCTGACTCACCTGAAAAAGTGTATGTGGATGTGGTTGAAAATAAACACAATGATAATTTGTTAAGAAAAAAAAGATGTTCTCAATATGAAAATAGAGTTAAAATTAACTTTGCCAAAGTTATTTTTTGTGAAACTGACGAAAAACTCAGTGAAGAATCAACAGAAAATGTTTATGTAAACACTATTGAAAAAAAACGTAACAAAAGAAATGCAAAAAGAGATGTTAAAGAGTTTCAAGAGAAGTTTGTACGAGTTGTATTAAGTGAAGAAGAGATGCTTAGACTAAGAGAAGAAAAGAGAAGTCATCACAATTTTAAGAAGCTTCCTTATAAATGTGATAGTTGTGTACTTGGGTTTACAAGGAAGGATACTTATAGTTTACATTTGGAGAAGAAGCATGATGAGGTGAGGCTTATTTTTGGTGACATTGGGGATGGAGGGGTCTGGACTCTGGATGGTGATTACGTCAGCAATATTTATCTTTACCCTTTTTCGAATTTTAGTCGATTTTGATCTAAACACATATGGCAACAGTACTTGTCTATGCTCGAACGCGAAAAGGTTTTGCCTCGCGGTTGGTTAACACTCTGGCTTCTTTATTGCTCATGAATCAATATGGCAATCTTTTAAGGGGTCATTGTACTCATCATTATGAACAACTTTTACTAAAAGACCAAACCTGAAATCAAACATTTTGACGAATTATGCGAACATAAATGTACTGAACAGCTGATTTTTTTTCGCGATTTCAGATTTGCTCCCATAGTAAAAGTTGTTCATAACGGTGAGTACAATGACCCCTTAAAAGATTGCCACTGTTTACACTTACACCCTGTATAGCTTGGCAAAAAGTGTAATAGAGCCTATAATGTTAATAATGTTAATTATGTACTTTGCATACTATTGTATAGATAGAATGAGGTTCTTCTAACAAAACAGACAGCTGTGCTGCTGGGTAGTTTGTTGCGCCACTTCGTCTCCCCAGCTAAAGCACTAGGAAGGGGTGAAGGGCGGCCGCGCCGGGGGACTGCTGCATGTAATTTTGACGTTCAAAAAGTCCTGCGTGCAGCCTAATTTGAGTAAATGACTTTTGATTTTGAATCAACCAGGCACAAAGACTCCAGGCTGCTACTGACAAATACTAAATAAATATCTTACTGGTCTTACATATTTATTTAAGTCAATTTTAAATTATTTCAGACTAAAATAATGATCGTCGCCCATTTCAAATCACACGCACAGGCACTGCAACTACAACCACAGATTACATCTTTCGTCCAGTATTGCTATAAAAAAAATCGTTTCCAGACTTCCTCACCGCAAATGTTGCAAGTTACTAAAAATATTTTTCCCAAGGATATTTTTTTTTTTTCTAGATCATCGGCGACCATATCTGCGATGTATGCAGCATCCGTTTACGTCACAAATTAGCATTGAACAACCATAAAATCAAGCACTATGTGGTGTACAGATGTCGACTATGTAGATATGAGGCTCATGAGTTTATGTCAGCCGTCAATCATTGTAAGACTAAGCATGCAGCAGACAAGCCTAATAGCATACATTGTTCACAGTGTAGTGTTGTGGTCAAGTAAGTTTGTGTCAGCCGTCAATCATTGTAAGTCTAAGCATGCAGCAGATAAGCCTGATAGCATACACTGTTCACAGTATAGTGTTGTGGTCAAGTAAGTTTATGACAGCCGTCAATCATTGTAAGACTAAGCATGCAGCAAACAAGCCTGATAGCATACATTGTTCACAGTGTAGTGTTGTGGTCAAGTAAGTTTATGTCAGCCGTCAATCATTGTAAGACCTAGCATGCAGCAGACAAGCCTGATAGCATACATTGTTCACAGTGTAGTGTTGTGGTCAAGTATGTTTATGACAGCCGTTAAGCATTGTAAGACTAAGCATGCAGCAGACAAGCCTGATAGCATACATTGTTCAGTGTAGTGCTGTGGTCAAGTATGTTTATGACAGCCGTCAAACATTGTAAGACTAAGCATGCAGCAGACAAGCCTTATAGCGTACATTGTTCACAGTGTAGTGTTGTGGTCAAGTAAGTTTATGTCAGCGATCAATCATTGCAAGACTAAGCATGCAGCAGACAAGCCTGATAGCATACATTGTTCACAGTGTAGTGTTGTGGTCAAGTAAGTTTATATCAGCCCTCAATCATTGTAAGACTAAGCATGCAGCAGACAAGCCTGATAGCATACATTGTTCACAGTGTGACATCGTTTTTATTTTTCCTGTAATCTTTACATAAACTTCTATCACTTAGAATAATTTCAGATTTTTCTCTTTGCAAACTTCGGAGATAAGGGGGGGGGGGGGGAGACGGTATTTTTTAATTTTTATACAGGTATATTTTTTTCTTACCTTTCTAGTATAAGTTGAGTCTTACTGTACCCAGCTATGTCGGGTTCGGCTTCCAGTCTAACGGGATGCAAATAAAGCTTAGTAAAATTAAGAAATCATTTAGCTATATTTTGTCCACAGAACCCCACACGATTTAGAAAAACACATGCAGACGGCACATACTCTTTTCTGTGACTGTGGTATTAAATTCAAAGACAAGAACAATCTTAGAAGACATATGAGGTGAGTGTACACACGGCTACACATGAAGCTATACATTTCCAGTATACACTGACCTCTTATTGTAAGTAAATCCTTTACCATGCGAGATCAGCTTATACTGGAAATGTATAGCTTGATCTGTAGCTGTGCGTACAAGTTCTATACTTCATTTCATAATATCAGCTAAGCCTACGTTCGCTCAGACGTAAAAATATCGCGGCGGGATTTTGAACTCTTTGTGTTAAGCCGAGTGTTGAGAATCCAACGGAGTGCATCCCAGCGCGTCGAAAATGTTAAAGGTTGCATAGCATCAAGTGACATGAAAAAGAAAACAGTGGACTGTGGTCTTAATGCGAGTTTTTATACTTACTCGATCGCGTTTACTTTAGCGATAACTTGCTTCAATTTGTATGGAATAATTGTGTTCCCCATTATAGTCACCAGGCGGCGCTTATTCAGTTTCAGTACAAATTGAAGTTTACGTTAACGTGATCGAGTAAGTATAAAAACTCGCACTAAGGCCACTGACTATGCTTGGTATTCTAATTAGCTGCAGTAAAATTACACTACTTAACTGTCATTTCGATAAAAAAATGTTCCCATTTGACAGCAGGTTTTGACAGTAGAAGTGTCATTTTACTGCAGCTAATTAAAAGTCCGACCATAGTGTCTTGTTGAAAACAAAAACGTACTATGCGTGCCAAATAAGAATAGTACTGTCGAGACGACATTTTGTTCCGCAATACTCGCGAACTTCATTACCAATGCGTACTGATGTGACCGCTATCGTGTGCAGTTGGCAGCAAGCGCGATCCTATTCTTATTTGGCACGCATAGTATGTTCGTGTTGTGATGTCAAATTTAATATAGGCCTTAGGGACTTAGCTATGATCACGCCATCTACAATTAGCTTTGCTTGACCCTTCCACATTGTTTTGTAAATTGTCACTTGAAATGTATTCACAAAACAATATGGCGGCTTTAGTTCCGATTTTGGCAACGCGCCAAAAGAACCTTCTAGCTTTTTTTTTGTCGATGGAAGAATAGACAAAATGACAGATTGTAGAAAGATTTCTCCGTCAGGAATTTGTCCGTCAGGAATTTCTCCGTCCGTGACTATACAGGGTGGGTGAAAAATCGTGGGTCAAACGAAGCCGGGCGATAGTTGTGCTTATTTGCATTAAAAAATATCTCTGCGTGCGGCAGAGCCCTAAAAAGATCTCCTCTCCTCTCTCTTGATCTCCTTAAAAGTTATGAATAAAATAGGTGCCTATTTTAATTTTAAAACAATAAATGGTGTTTAGTTGTTTCTAGTCATCACTACAAAAGTGCTTTTATGACAGTGGGTTTTACTATGATTTATGAGTATTGGCACTTTTTCAATATCTTTTTAACCGACTTCAAAAAGGAGGAGGTTCTCAATTCGTCGGAACCTTTTTTTTTTTTTATGTATGTTCCCCGATTACTCGAAAATGGCTGGACCGATTTGGATTTTTCTTTTTTTGTTCGAAAGGGTATACTTCCCAAGTGGTCCCATGATCATCAAGTCAGGATCTGATGATGGGATCCCATGGAAATCGAAGGAAGCCCTCAAATTTTATGGGCACACCTATATCGATTTCGGTATTTTTAACTCGTGCATTTGCTCTCGGGAAGTACCTTTTGGTGAACTGGAACTGATGATGAAGACCACAGATAGGCATCGGAAATACTCAATTTTATCTAAGTATGCAGCATGTTGCGATTCGATTACTTTAATATGGTTTACGCTCGTCAAAATGCATACTGGTGATGATGACTTCACCATGAGCTCCAGTTCTCCTGGTTCTTACTAAGAGAACTCTTCAACAATTAACGTCCCTGCATCGGGAAAAGCAATATTTTGTAAAACGTGATGAGCAGTTGACATTGGGTTGTTGTAACTTAGATAAATTACAAACTGACCCACTAAGAAGTGAAAAATAAAAACTTTTTTTACAAAAAACAAAACCGACTTCTAAAAAAACACTACAAAGTGAAAAATAACTTTAATTTCGGAAGTCGGGGGCAAAAACCTAATACAGATCCAAAGACACCGACTTCCGAAATTAAAGTTATTTTTCACTTTGTAGTGTTTTTTTAGAAGTCGGTTTTGTTTTTTGTAAAAAAAGTTTTTTTATTGTTACCTACTTACTTATCTTTTTTTTTTTAATTATTGTTAAGTACCAAATTTTTTTTAATTTTTTTTTTCTCTTACTGTATATCATAGATTAAGTAGTATTGAGATGTTGCTGTAAATAACCCCAAGTATTGAGATGTTTCGTTTGATCCACAATTTGTGACCCACCCTGTCTGACTGATTAAGAGATAGAATTGTTCTAAACAGTCTAACTTTTGCTGAAACTCAATGTGTTTTAAGCGTGTTCCGTGTTGTCAAGTCAATGTTTTTTTACAGCCGAGCCCACTCCATACTACGCAACTTTATTTGTGATATTTGCAAGAAAACTTTTAAAACTAAGACGCGGCTGGAAACTCACATGGTAGGGCATAGCGGCAATATTGCGAAGAAGTTGGCTTATTGTCAACAGTGCAATGTACAGTATAAAAGTATACAAGTGTATAGGATTCATTTGAAGTCTAGTGCTAATCATTCTGAGGGGTGAGTAAAACAATAATTAATTTAATATTAATGAAATGAAAGAGATAAGAAAGCGGCCAAGTGCGAGTCGAACTCACACACGAACGGTTCCGGGAACGACTGTACAATCGCACCCGGCGCTTTTCTATAGTAGCTATTTTTTTATTGGGTACACTAGGCCCTTTTTAGTGTATTTTTGAAACCCCAAAGTGTTCAAAATAATAGACACCGAGAAAAATAAAAAGAAAAGTCGCCTTTTTACAGTACCAGTACTATTGACCTTGACCTTTAGGTCAATGACCCCGAGGTCAAGCTTTCATCGTCTAATATACGAAACATTCACCGCCTCATTTAACCCAAATGATTCACCAACAATAGAGGGGATCTGGCGTTCGGCGGCTGCTACCGCGGCACGCTCGCTTCGGTCGCTCGCCTTCGCGTGTTAATGGTCACTGTTCTAACCTAACCTAACCCAAATGATTCACCAGCAATAGAGGTAATGGTCACTATTTTAACCTAACCCAAATGATTCACCAGCAATAGAGGTAATGGTCACTATTCTAACCTAACCCAAATGATTCAACGATGTGAAGTTTCGGACGCGCGGGTGTTATAGTGGAGACCGGTTCCGTACCACCGTACAATATACACACTACATATTTTGTTTCATGTATCCCCTTTAATTCTTAACATTAATTTTGTTGTTATAGCAGCAATAGTAGTACACACTCTGTGAAAATTTCAAGTGTCTACCTATTACGGTTAAAAAGATACAGCCCTGTGATAGACGGACGGACAGCGGAGCCTTAGTAATAGGGTCCCGTTGGCACCTTTTGGGTACGGAACCCATACAACACAACAATAACAACGGAACATTTAATTTGACTTAACTGTTGTAAAAATGTTGCCTGCCAGACTTTTCTATTTCAAGCTACTTATACATTTCCAGTATAGATCTCACATTGTATAGGATTTATATTTCATAGCTTGATATGTATATGTTACGGCTAAAGGTGGGTGTGAACATAAACTTAAGATTAGCCGGCTAACCTTAGGTTTATCTTCGAGAAGCAGCTAAAGTTCGATATCATGTTAGTTTGTGTCGTGATATTCCATCTTTAGCCGGCTAGTGTGCACATTAACCGAAACGAAATGGCGAAAAATGTATTCGAAGGACGCGCCGGGCCGGCGGAGGGCTTGAGGGGGCGGTGGGGAGACAATGCGCACACGTGGCAATGTCGTCAGTGAAAATGACTATTCGCCAGCTTGCTAATGAACAGTCAACATCAGGTGGACAAGGCTTTCAAAGATGTCATTGCAAGACAAAATGTGGTACACGCAAATGTCGCTGCCGAATAAAAAATGTTCTTTGTAATTCGAAATGCCATTCTAGTTTATCATGTTCCAACAAATAGCTCCATATTATTTTATTTGAATGACTAGAATTTTAAGTAATTAACACTGCAGAAGTTTTATTTTGTTATTTTGTTGTAAGTTACATGTATATAAGTACTTTATCAACCATCTCGTTACCATAACACAAGCATTAGGTTGCTTAGCTTGGGACTAGATGGCGTTGTGTGAAAATGTCCAAGGATATATTTATAAACTATGTCATTTCGATACGGCTATCACTCAGGTTATCATGGTTTGTAGTCTGGTTGCCATGACAACATCAACTAGTTGTTGTCTGGTTGCCATGACAACATCAACTAGTTGTTGTCTGGTTGCCATGACAACATCAACTAGTTGTTGTCTGGTTGCCATGACAACATCAACTAGTTGTTGTCTGGTTGCCATGACAACATCAACTAGTTGTCTGGTTGCCATGACTGTAATGTAACTTAAATGTAATAATTTTGCGTATTTCTGCTCCTGTTATGAACAAATGGTTCCTTATTATTTTATTTTAATGATTAGGTAGATATTGTTTTAAGTAATTAATATTTTGTAATAGGGATGATGCCTGGGTAAAAAAAAAGAAATTATATTTAGTCCGTCAGTCAGATAATAAAAAAAATATTAAACACGTATTTTTTGCTTTATCATATTAATAAAAAAATAATTAGCTATCACGCATTCAAGTTGGGGAGTGGGGGCTCGCTACGTCACTTGTACGTATAAAACCTAGCTACGCGTGACGTCATGCCATACTTTAACTCAATGTATCGCCGTAATATTTTGATTACGTAAAAAAAGAAAAAATACGTGTCCAATATTTTTTAATAATCTCTATGACGGACAAAAAATAAATTTTTAGTCATCATCCCTATTGTAATCATTGTAATTTTGAATACCTACATAGATACATAAAAGTATGTGTAATGAGGGTGATAATATTTTATTAAAAGTTTTCGTGTCAAAATAGTACCTACACATATCACATTGTTTCCTTTTTCATTTCCTTCTACATTTTTAGCCAAGGGCCTGCAGTTACACTTAAGTTTAGCCGGCTAAAGATAGAAGAAACTAACATTAACACCTCCTCGAAGTTAGACCTAAGGTTAGCCGGCTAATCTTAAGCTTATGTTCACACCCACCTTTAGCCGTAACATATACACGTTATAACCGGAATTCATTACAAAAAAATTAAACATGTACTTTATTACAATTTTCAGATATCCATGTTCAGAGTGCAATAAGAAATTCAGGTCGAAAGGATATTTGAAGCAACACTATGACTTTTATCATTTACGAAAATCACAATATAAATGTGAACTGTGCAACAAGGTATTTTCTTTTATTTACTTATATCTTACTTATACAGGGTGTTTGGTGCATCGTTTGCCAAAAATGAAAATGCTGGATAGGAGGGGTCGTGTACTATCTCCTCAGGCCCCAGAAAAAATTATCTGTCCCACGGGATTTTTTATGTCAATTTTTTATTTTTATTTTTGAAAAGTCCTTAACTTCTTAAGAAAACCTTTGTGTCAATAAAAAAATGACTAGATGTTATTTTCAAATAATAGTGATTTAGATAAAATTGGAGGCTGTAAGTACCAATAACTTTTTTGTAAATTCTAGTTTAAAGTTCTTTAGGTATTTTTCAAAAATAATAATTAAAAATTGACATTAAAAATCTCGTAATTTAATAATGAGTCTAATTTGGGACAGAGCTCCTTGATGGGCGAGTCCTATTACTGGCTGGACGTACGACGCGTTGCGTGAGCTCAGCACGGAACACGCAAGCTAACCATTTAAAGCATTGGCAGTTATCTGCGTCTTAAATGTTTCATGTCCTTTGTTCCAGCTTTTCATATCAAATTGGCGTTTACGTAATCACAAACAACTATACCATGGTCTGAGTAGACCTAGAAATCATTCCTGCAGCACATGTGGCAAGAAATTCTTTGTGAGTACCACTTTTTTTTTGGAGCTAGATGTTCTTTAACGCGCCTTGTGGTGGGAGTGAACAGGCAGAAATTGTGACGTAACGAAAAAGCGTTCGCCGTCAGTTTCATGGTTTAATTTTTTTTTCTTTTTTTTGTAGATTGTTCTTTGACTTAACGAAAAAGCGTTCCCCGTCAGTTTCATGTGTCAAATATTTTAGTTTTTTTTTAGATTGCTCTTTGACGTAGCGAAAAAGAGGTCGCCGTCAGTTTCATGTGTCAAATATTTTAGTTTTTTTTTAGATTGCTCTTTGACGTAACGAAAAAGAGGTCGCCGTCAGTTTCATGTGTCAAATATTTTAGCTCTTTGACGTACCTAACAAAAAGCGTTCGCCGTCAGTTTCATGTTTCAAATATTTTTGTTTTTGTTTAGATTGCTATTTGACGTAACAAATGATAAATGATTTATTTTCTGTAAGTAGGTTTGTACAAACACTTTTACACGTCAATCATATTTTTTAAAACTAGATGAGGTCGACGTTTCCTATCTGACTACTCTGAGAACAAACGCCGAAACAAACTCAGAGGTCACAGTCTCTTTTAAAGTCCAGACATAATCTTGGTCAGATCAGGTGAAAACCATGTAGATTGCTGTCTGAAATGGTCTTTGGAGGAAAGAACCACACAGATTGAGTGGACCTGTCCAGTCAGTGCACGCATTTGTCAGTAATCGTGCAGCTCAACTCAAAACTTAAGGAGCTTAACGATTCGACGAACAATACCAAAGAAAAGACATTTGGGTAGGCCGCATAAATTACTCAAACTGCCAGACTATGACTAAAACTGAGAAAAGGATAAAATAAAATAAATAAAAAAACAATGATCCATGTAGTCTTCACATTCACAATAAATAAAAATAATATAAGTAATACTTTACAAAGTAAATATTCATGTTGTTGTATAAAATATGTAAAAAGGTATTTAAATCAACATTAATTGTGTAAATTTAGTGGAGCAGCTCAATCCCAAGCCTTTTTGTCCTCAATATAGTCTTTGACAGTATAAAAAGCTTTCTGACAAAGTTTCCGCTTTATAAATTTTTTGAATTTATTAAGGCTTAGTTCTTGAATGTGGCTAGGTAGTTTATTATAAAAACGTATACATTGGCATCTAAACGAACCACCTATTTTCTTAAGCCTGGTTGTAGGTACAACAAAGAATCAAGGCAAGGTCCATAGATTAATTTGTACAAAAAAAAGTGTTCATTTAGAGGGTTCAAAACATTTTCCAATGTTGAGAATACATTGTCGGGAGTAGATTGATATACTTATCATATTTTAAAAAACCCGGATACTTAAAATATTTCGAAAGGAAATTATCAGTTTTTCGTTAAACAATTTGTATTTATAAAAAAAAAAAACGAAGTGACAAGTGACACTACCGGATGACCGGATCTGTCAAACTGACAGACAAGTCAGATGTGTTTTCTTGTTTACAGTTGAAAAAGTACATTGAAATCATTATTTGTGACATTTTCCATAAAACGATGGTGGCTTGCGTGACGACACCAACCCTAAAGATACCTAAAGATTATGTCTACCGGTGGAAGACGTCAAATTAATATCAAACTTGTGTAAATATTGATATACTAACCTTAATCTGTTGAAAGTGTAATGAGTTCATATGAAGTGATATAAATAACACCAGGTTAGGTCTACTTAATAAAAAAAACAACATCTTGATATTTGTCTTTATTCCTCTTCTACAAAAAACATGATTTTAAATGCTGAGCTGGTAGTAAAATGTTATCCTGATACCTTGCCCATCCCAAATACCAAACAACTGTTATTACATGGGCACAACAACCGATCGTTCGGCGACCAACTATGCAATTACAGCAATACACTAGGATGCGGTGCGTTAGACTCAAGTATACGACGGGAATGGTGAAGATTCAGGTCACAGTTGATACACCTCATTGTCCAATTCGTAAATCAAAATCCAGTGTCGAGAATATAAGCACAAAGTCAAAGATAAGCGTGAGATTCAAAAGTCCGTGGTAGAAGCCGAGAGTTTTCAGGGTAAAGCAGAAATCAAATGTCCAACAGAGTAACAAAAATCCGTTAAAGAAAGCGAAAATTACACCGCAGCAAGAATACACGCAACACAGTCGACGATCAAAGATAGTCTAGCGCATAGATAATATACTATATAAAGTACTAGTCTGGCGATCTGGCGATGGTCTGCCCACAGAGTACTTTGAATAATTATATGGGTCTGCTTCAAAGAGTATAACTAATAAATAGGGCGAATGGTGCCCTCTTACGGTATTTTTATGCAAACATGCGCAATAGCGCCGTCTACAATTTGTATCCGAGCTAACCAGTCTATAGCTAGATAATAGGTACCAAACCTAAAATCCCAAAAAAAAAAAACAGCTGTTCCGTACATCAAACTCGTCAAAATATAGGGAGCAGCTGATTTTTTTTCGCAATTTCGGGTTTGGTCCCATGGTAAAAGTTGTTCATAATGATGAGTACAATGACCCCAAACGGTTGTGCTTTCAATTCTGAGACATGTTGTATAGCATGGACCTTATAAAAAAGTTAAGTAGGTACTTTTTTATACGTCCATGATTGTAGGTACTGGATGGAACATTAGTTGATGCAACCGCATATCAACGGTAACAAAACCATTTTCAGCGGAACAGGCTTAATATAATAGGTTTCACAGAGGACAGGATCTGTTTTTACTAGTTTTGTTACCATTGATATGCGGTTGACTTACTGTCAATACATGTAGGCTAGTCTTTCATAGAAATGACGCAAAATGAAACAAGGAAATTGAGCCACACGCAGGTCAAATATTGTGCATATTTAATTTTCAAAAACTACATAGGTACAGTTAGGTTCTTACTGAATGACAAAGAGACCATGGTTATAAAACTATTAGGTACCTAAGATCTATGTTCTGTGTTTGGGTTTGGTTTCTGAACTTAGTTCTTCGAGTGGACCATCGTGAGCCATGGCGGCCGTGGGTAGTTATTCCAACCAGCCCACCGTTGATCACGTCTCCTGATCTGTTCCAAACATCTGTGAAAGATCTGGTTGTCCCGAAGGTTTCTGTTCTAATCTGGGTGACGCCTTTGAATAAATTCAAATAGCACATGCGCAACGGTTTATGTTTATTGTTTATGTATCTTTTAGTTAAATTATTATAATCATTTTATTAAAGATTCAATATTTTTATTCTTATGACACATAAGACAGTGACAAACAGGATGACATGACATAATTTATAAAGAAATAAATAAAGTCGAAGCAAAGAGGCCACATATATAACACAAAAAAAGACCAGTACATAAATAATATCTTATTTATTTTAATGTTTAAAAATATTAAAGTATGCTCAATTTTATTATTAAAATGTAAAACAAATATTATTACGGTATTTAAGTCATAGTCTCAATAAGGTCCGTGTTTAATCTATGGTCTGGCGGGTCTTACACTGGCAGCCGCCGTTTCGTTCTGAAATAATGAGCTCTTCGTTAAACTATTTGCTTTTAACATTATATTTTTATCATAGGCTTATAAAATATTGTAGATGCCTGACGATACTCTTTAGGTACCGAAGAGTCTAAAAATTAGAATTCCAACTTCTCTAATTTTTATGTACAAATGCTGCCCTGATTCTTTGTGTTTGTTCCTGGTATTTACATTATGGACGTCACTGTATTTTTTAAACAGATTGATATTTTTATGAGCATACAAAATATTTTCATAAATATACTGCGAAGGCATAGTCATTACATTAATTTCTTTAAATTTGTCTCTGAGGCACTCCCTTTTAATAAAAATAAAAAAAATTTAATTGTTTTATTTCTTTATCTCACAGACTTCAGCAACGCTTCGTAGTCATCAGTTCACACATTCAGACCAGCGATCGTTTATGTGTGAAGACTGTGGCGACACTTTCAAGCAAAGCGCTGCCTTGTACACACACACGCGGCTTGTACACAAAGGTGGAGGGACACGAAAGAAGCGCGACTGTTGAGCGATTCTTCGGCAACAGTTGCGCGACAATAGTGTTTCCTTATAGGTAACTAGTGTGAAATTTTATTATTGTAATTATATATTTTAGACTAAAATTAATTGATGTTTTATTAATAAACCGCCCCGATGTTTAGCAAATTGCAGATTTTTTAAATCATTTCGTATCCTAATGAGCAGTGGTGGTCCAACGGAGTAGTGGTGTAACAGGACATACAGTAACATTCGAGCGATGACGCTAGTAGAAAACCTAAAAATGTATGGGGTTGACATGAGCTATCGAAATGTCGCGTGATCATGGTGAATGTCACTTTGAAGCAGCTATAGCGATTGTAGAAATAAAATCGCTCCGAAGCGAATGCCATTTTTCTAGGCCCTCAGGGGGTTTACCCCTAACTCGTGACACGGCTGAGACTGACTTACAGTTTATTACTTATTCGTAGCTTACCGTGCCAAAAAATTGCAAAACAACTTGAGAAAATTTGCATTTCGCGGGCTAACTTTGCGTATTCACCTTAGAGTATAGATAGAGACCTTGCTCTAAGGTTGTGTTGTGATCCCGTTAGCCGACGTAGCACGGACGTAAAAATATCGCGGCGATTTTTTTCCGCGCAGTGGATTTTCAACACTGCTTAGCGCCAGGGCCGGATTTAGGGGAGGGCAACCGGGGCGAAAGCCCCGGGGCCTCCACAAGCAGGGGGCCTCCACAATAGAGACTTCGGAAAAAAAAAATTCTTTCAAATTTCAACTAGTAAACCTAGTAAACATCTTTTCCTTTGATATTTTTTTTTCGCTTTTACCTTTACCTACAGCCTAAAGTACTTTATACATACATGATTATTTGATTATATTAATCTTAAATATTAACAGAAATCATTGATCTATATTTGTTCACTCCAATCAGGCAATCAGTGAAATGTCAAAATCTCAAATGGCCCTGATAAGCACTTCCAATTTACTACCCATCTTGAGGGAGTACCCCAATGGCTCAATGGCTCAGTGGGGTGGTACTTGCCCGCAACCTCGGAGGTTGGGTATTCGATTCCGTGTCCCATTTAAAAAAAAAAAAAATATATATATATATATATACGTATAAATTAATTGCAGTATGTGAACAATTGGTGTTCTTCAATTCTTAAACAAAAACAAATCAATTATTATTGACTAATTGGTAATTTTTTTTCATATTTTTCACAATAAATTATTTATTGAAAAACTCGACTGAAAAAAATTGTTCATTTTATTTGGAAAATAATTTAGGGCAAGGGGGCCTCCACTCCTTTGTTGCCCCGAGGCCTCTGGACCCCTAAATCCGGCCCTGCTTAGCGCCGAGAGTTGAACTTGACAGTGTGTTTTTTCGACGAGCTGTGATGCACTCTGTTGTTGTTAGGTTGGATTCTCAATGCCCGGCTCAACACCGAGAGTTGAAAATACAGCGCGCGATAAAATCCTGCCGCGATATTTTTACGTCCGTCCGTACGAGCGTGGGCTTAGGGTGGGTTGGGTCGGTATATATGGTCTGTGGTATATATGTTCTGTGGTTGTGATTGTGACGGATTGTGACCTGACCTCAGCTTATTCTTCTGAGATTGTGACAGTGAACGAACTTCACTTGTCAGTTGGTTGTCACTTCTGTTCTGTTTGTAGCAATGAGCGTCTAAGTTTGTAGTTTCCTAAAGATAGAAGATAGTTTTAATTTTGTACATTAAATTCTATAAAATGACGAGTATTTACGTGTAACCCTAACAAAAATGGAAGAACAAATAAATATATGCGTGACATGTCTTAGCACGGACCGCCATCTAGTCCCTGTGCTTAGTCTAGCAGCGTTGCTACATGAAATACATTTCGAAGAGGTAAGGTTTCGTAAATATTAAAAGTAGTTACTAGATTTGGGTAAAACAAAATCATTATAGTGTAATATTTTTATTTTGAACTGTTATGAAATAGAAGAGTGGTCTTATTTGTTTGTGAGTGCCTCTGGCTCTGCCAATACTGAGCGCTCCCAAGCTTGTTTTGTTCAGTGTGTATATTTATGGTAACTTAAAATTCATCTTAATTTGAGCATATACTAGAAAGGTTTAGGTAGTTAAATAATGTTAAAGTTTAATAAATAGAGGCATAAATATCATAATATAACTTTAATAATATATTAGTAGAACAGACAAATAAAATTTTATATCAGAAGTGACACCATCATTTTCTTTTTTTAGGAATGTCACTAGATTCCATTAGAGGTTCCATAGCTTCACCTTCAATGAGTTTTGCTATAGAAACTCTAACATCTTCTCTTGAAGTTAGGGAACAACAGAGTGTCTAAACGTACACATGCACTCCAATCTGACGACAAAGCATAGTCAGTCTTGGCTTATACAGTGCCTTCGTAAACATGTCAGCAATTTGGTTTTCTGTACCAATCTTTGCAATCATCATTGTCCCATCAGCTATGGCTTCTCGTATAAAGAAATGTCGTAGCTTGATATGCTTGGTTCTGTTATGGAACTCATATGGCGGATTCAGTGCAAGCTTGATGGCAGACTCGTTATCCACATGGAGAACAGGAGTCATCGTTGATTGTTCTATGTCTTCAATCAATCGTTTAAGCCATATTATTTCTCTTGCAGCTTCGCTAACAGCTACAATTTCGGCTTCAGTGCTAGAGATCGCGACTGATGTCTGTAATTGACTTCTCCATGATATTGGACCTCCGTAAACACATACAAGTCCTGAAGTCGACCTTCCAGTGTCAGGATCACCCCCATGATCCGCATCGCTGTAGCAGACCAGTTCCTTCTGCATGCCTTTTCTGTACGTAATGCAGTAATCTCGAGTACCATTCAAATACCGAAATATTCTTTTCACTCTTGTGACATCTCTTTTTGTAGGAGCTTCCAAGTGTCTGGATGCAACACTAAGAGCGTAAGCTATGTCAAGCCTTGTGCCCATCATCAGATATGCAAGAGCTCCAACCGCTTCTCTGTAAGGAAACGAATTGTCTGCTCCAGCATCTTCTCTCGATTCGGAATCTTTAAGTATAGGTGTAGCGGCAGCCTTACTATTCTCCATACAAAACTTTTCAAGTACCTTCTTGGTGTAGGCACCTTGATGTATTTTGATACAATCTTCCCCTTTTTTTATTTCAAGACCTAGGAAGTAGTAGGATGTTTTGTTACTTTGGACCTTTACATTAAATCGCTTCTTTAAATTCTCAAGAAGAATATCAATTAGTGCCTGTGACGTACCAGCAACAATGCCATCGTCAACATATAAAGCTAGAAGCAGCCTGCCTTCTCCCTTTTTCATAGAGAATATACAAGGATCTTCTCCAGATTGGAAGCCTTGTTCTAGAAGAAAGCTTTTGATGCAATTGTTCCAACACAATGGTGCTTGTTTAAGTCCGTACAAACTGCGTTTCAATTTGCATACTTTGCTAGTTCCATCGTTATATCCTTCTGGCTGTTTGACGTAAATTTCTTCATTTAAACTTCCATAAAGAAATGCGGTAGAAACATCAAATTGCGCTAGGAACATACTATCTCGAGCAGCAATACTTAGTAGCGTCCTGATTGAGCTCATTTTTGCGACTGGACTAAATGTTTTCTCATAGTCAACGCCTTTCTTTTGAGAATAACCAACAGCTACTAGTCTGGCTTTATACTTCTCGATATTTCCATTCGCGTTTCGTTTAATCTTGTAAATCCATTTAGTGGAAATGGCTTTGCGTCCTTTGGGCAATGGCATTAAGTCCCATGTTTCGTTTTGTTCCAGGGAACTTATTTCATCATCCATGGCATTGCGCCATTTGTTTTTATCAACAGACTTCATCGCATCTTTGAACGTCTTTGGTTCTTCTTTTTCATGATCATAGACCTTTTCAACACAATGAAGAACAAATTCATCAAATCTATCAGGCGGTTTGATTGTTGAGCGATCTCTTAAAGTCATTCTATGTGGAACTTGTTCTCGACGTTGATCACAATAAACGTCTTCTTGAGATGCTTCTTGAGTTTGAATATCTTCTCTTAATAAGTCATCTCTTGACTCATTTTGTAGATCTGTATCACGATGCGGTAAAATAATTCCAGTTGATGAAGTGTCATCGACATCAGAGTCAGACTCAGCAGTATCAAAATTAACAGAGTCATTAATTGGACCAATCGGTACATTTGATTCATCAGTTTCTTGATCATGTGTGCCATCTGTGAATCTTCTTCTGGTATGATAGGCTGTGTTTCTGGTTTAATAGAGGGTATTGGTATAACAAAACTGTTTTTGTCTACCTTAGGTTTCTCCACTCCTGTCTGATCTATAGATTTTTCTATGAGAGGGCGTTCATCAAAAATCACGTCTCTCGATCTGATCAGCTTATGATTTTCTTTAGACCATATTCGATAGCCATCATCTCCATCGTATCCGATAAGTATGCCTTTTTCGGCTTTCTTACAAAGTTTCTTTCGCCTTTGTTTCGGTACGTGTGCATAACACGTCGATCCAATTATCCTCAAATGTTTGATGCCTGGTTTCTTTTTATAAAATAACTCGAAAGGTGACTTTCCTTCAACTGTTGTCGGTCCCGTTCGATTAAGAATGTAGACAGAAGTATTAATTAATTCCGCCCAAAGACCTTGTGGTATTTCATTATGAGCATGCATCATCGCTCTAGCAGTTTCTACTATAGTCCTATTATCTCGTTCTGAGCACCCATTCTGTTCTGGTGTATAAGGCATAGTGAAACGCTGTTTTATACCATTCTGTCGAAATGTATTGAGTACCTGCTCATTATCGAATTCTCCTCCATTATCGCTTAGGAACACTTGTACAACATGGCCAGCGGTTCTTATCTCAGCTAGAAACTGTTTAAGTTTGCTGTGAACTTCGCTTTTGTTTTTCATGAAGTATACATGACGATACCGAGAGTAGTCATCTTTGAAAAGAACAAAGTATCGAAATTTGGAAATGGAGTGCATAAAAGGTCCACAAACATCAGAGTGAATGAGCTCTCCAGGCTTCGTCGCTCGTTCTCGTGTTCCGAACTTCAACCTGTGTGCTTTGCCGTTAATACAACCTTCACATAATTCTGTATTATAGTCCAATTTTATGTCAAATTCCTTTTCTATTATCTTCTTCACATGTTTTTTATTCTGGTGTCCTAAACGTTCATGATACAATTGTAACGATTGTGAATTTGTGACTATATTTACTTCTTGCTTTGGCGTGACAATTTTAACATTAAGTCTATAAAGCCCACCTAGCTTTCTTCGCTTACCGTCCACTATTTCTTTATCGTTTACCTTCAATGTACACGATTCTGTACGGGATTCGAATATACTATTATGTAGTTTGTCTTGAGCAGCAAGAACTGAAAATAAATTTCTTTGTAATGCTGGAATATACCATACATCTTTTAAAAGAAGCGGTTCGACTCGTCCATTTACATCAGCATTGAGACGTATAGATCCTTTGCCTATAGCATTGATTGTCTGTCCAGATGCTGTAGTGACAGTGTGATTATTTTGAAAATATTCAAAGCTTTGAAATAAGTCAGACCTGTTTGTGACATGACTAGTTGCGCCATTGTCTATGTACCAACTATTTTTATCTGCTTCTGTTGTATCTTCAACTGACAGAACTGTTAAATTCATATTGTTCACACTACTGGTCGAATTCTTTGGTGGTCTTCCATCGGAAATCCATTTATAACATTTCTTGATAATGTGACCGACCTGTCCGCAATATTTGCACTTTAATTCCTTTCTCTTAAAGTTGTTCTTACTCTTCTCAGATTTTACTACAAGAGCTTTCACATTATTATTACATTCTGCTTTATTTAGTAGCGCTCTTTCATATGCACATAACTGAATAGTCAGATTCTCAATGTTTCTATCCTGTTTTGCCATCAAAAGCCAACTTGACTTAAATGCAAAAAACTGTTCCGGAAGTGTATCCAGTATCTTGCAAATTACTAGAATTACTGGTAAATCGTTTCCTTCTAATTCAGTATTCAGGTCGTAGAACAAAGATTTTACTGCAGATATATGTGTGGTCATATCATGCTCAGGATCTTTTTGGTAGCTAAAGAACTTCATGCATAAGTCGTAGCTCTTATCTTCTGTAGCTCCGTCGTATAGCCTGACAAGTTCATCCCACATGTCCTTTGCTGTGCTGAATCTCATCACCTTGTGCAGCATATCTTCAGTCATATTTGCTGAAAGTACTAATTGTGCAGTGTTATCTAACATTTCAAAATTGTTTGACTCCTTTTTAAATTTGTCTATTACTTCGGGTGTGGCCAATGCTCCTGGATGAGTAGGCATTTTAATTGTACCCTTTATAACATCCGTTGTACCTGGATAACTTTTAAGTAATCTAGTAATCATGAATTTCCACGTTTGCCAATTCTGTCCATCCAATTTGTTTATTTCGATCTTTGCCCCAGCTACAGACTGCATGATAGCGATCGTAAATTTTTCTTATCGTAGGTACAGTTCGACTTTCATGTAAAAAATTCAAGTTTCTTACTTTTATTTTTTCTATCCACCCATATAATTTAGCCTCAGGCAACTCAACGCTCTGCTACCATGTTAAAGTTTAATAAATAGAGGCATAAATATCATAATATAACTTTAATAATATATTAGTAGAACAGACAAATAAAATTTTATATCAGAAGTGACACCATCATTTTCTTTTTTTAGGAATGTCACTAGATTCCATTAGAGGTTCCATAGCTTCACCTTCAATGAGTTTTGCTATAGAAACTCTAACATCTTCTGATTGATCAATTTTATTTGTCTGTTCTACTAATATATTATTAAAGTTATATTATGATATTTATGCCTCTATTTATTAAACTTTAACAAATAAAGGTAAACAAACAATCTTGTTGTCTTTTATCTTTTTTATTTTAAAACTTCAGTTTAAAAATAAAATGCAACTAAAAACCAATGTAAATACAACAACTTTATTTGTTTAATATGTGTTTGTGTAAAAAGTCACATCAAGATTGTTTACCTTACGCAAAAAAAAAAAACCATACACAAAATACGTGCATTGACGTGGAGGTGCGGATACCAGCCTGTATTACCTATTACCTACCTACTTACCTTTTGCTGAAAAAACAAAATGCATTTTCAGCTACAAGAGTCTCCAGGTGGAGTATGTTGGGAATGCCATAGTATCCTGGCAAAGTTCCACAGCTTTAAGAATAAAGCTAAGATAGCACAGGAGACCTTATCACAAACTACAGAGGTAATAAAGCTTACATTTCTGTTTAAACATTATGATATTACCCGACTCGGGCAGGTATGAATCAACAATAGTACAGTCCCGTAAGACTGGTGAGAGTGCCGCTGTTTGTGAATAAAAGATAACAGAGGGGCAATTCTCGTATTTTTAACAACGTTCGCAATCTCATCTCAGTCTCAATCTGTCAAAAATTGTATAGCGTTTACCTACATTTTTGACATTTCATTGACGCTGGCATGAGATTGTGAACGTTTTTAGGTACGAGAATTGGCTATCAGATGTTGTCACTTTTCATACTGATTTCGTTTGGTCCAATTACAACCCCTGGGTCAGATAACTTTGTGGCTCTAAAATGGTCAGTGCAGACACAGCGGCGCGGGTATGCTCGAGCTAACCATTGTATTTAAGTTCATACCTGCTATGAAAACCACCCTTACCGATACAAATGCCACATTAAACATATGTTACATTTAATAAGCCCACAAGATGAGATAAATTTAATGATTTTAGGATTAAAATTGCATTTGGTTCAGTTTCCATTGCTACTAAAATTCTTTTATAACATTTATCAATAGTGTTTTCATTAAAAAATCAACTTAGACTACTTTAGTTTAAAGAATATCAACTTTAAACGAAAGTAGTTGTAAAAGAATTTTAGTTGCAATTTTATGTAAGTATTTATTTTGTATCAGTGGCCTGAGTATAATGGTATATAAGGCTATAAGTACTAGACAGAATATAAAATTAATTTTAAAATAATGACTTATTATTTTCCAGCATATCAATATAAAATCTCTAACAACACTTTCTTTATCTGATATTTTTGTTTGTAAAACCAAATGTGACTCGGAACTCAAAGTTGACAAAGATTCTATTAAACAAGAAAATGTAGATCAAATTGATGATAATTTAGACCAATTCTATGAAATTCCAATTGGAAAATACGAAAATACTTATTCAGAAGTTGATGTAGTAGAAAATGAATACAATGATAATTTATGTGGAAAACAAGAAAACTTTTCTCAAGATGAAAAAGATATCTTTAATGAGACAAATGAAAAAAATAATCAAATAACTATACATATCGAAAATATAGAAACAAAACATAATAAGCCAACAAGAACGGCCAGTAGACCAAAAAAAGATGGCGTCAGAGTTATAAAAAAAATATCACAAAAAGTTAGAGATACAGATGATAAAGAATTTCAAGAGAAGTTTGTACAAGTTGTCTTGAGTGAGGAAGAGATGGTAGGAGTCAGAGAGGAGAGAAGAAATCATCCATCATTTAGGAAGCTACCACATATATGTCATGGCTGTGTGCTTGGGTTTCGAAAAGAGGAGAAATATAGAAGTCACATGAGGAAGAAGCATGACGAGGTAAGTAATATAAGACTGGTCATCAAATTGACAACCTATGCCAATAGGGATAATAAAAAAATATTAGACAAGTATTTTTTGGTAGCAAGGCGTGACGTCATGCCACATTTTAACTCAATGTATCGCCGTAATCTTTTGCTTAAGTAAAGAAAGAAAAAATACGTGTCCAATATTTTTTAATAATCTACCTGACATACAAAAAAAGCCATTTTGTTAGTGATGCAACAAATACTACTTTTCATTCGAATACCTAATGTACAGACAACAGCACATCAGTGGCCTTAGCGCGAGTTTTCATACTTACTCGATCACGTTAACGTAAACGTCAGTTTGTACTGAAAATGAATAAGCGCCCCTGGTGACTATAGTGGGCAACCCAATTATTCCATACGAATTGACATAAGGTAACGTTAACGTAAACGCGATCGAGAAAGTATAAAAACTCGCACTAAGCCCACAGGTTATACCAAACTGTCCAATTTCTCCAAATGATTTTAAACCTTAAAATGTTGATTGATTGACCTTAAACGGTTGAGTTCAAAATCTAGTGAGAAAATTTGAGTTTGTAGTAACTTGACCTGCGGCTGTGTGTACCACAGACCAAGTAGTATTCAGACGGTGATCTCCCATAGAAGAAAAATCGCTATACGAATCTGCAAGGTATCAAAGTGAAGTTTTTTTTTTTTAATTTTTTCACACATTATTTTGAAACTCGTAGTGTTATGATACAGTCTTTTTGCTAGGGTTGTCGAGACCAGAATGGTTTGGATACTAGCCTTTTGAGCCGCTTAGCCGACCCACCCAACCCCCACGAGTATTAGAATTGGAGATTGTAATGAATAAAAACATTTTTACAAAAACAAAAACCGACTTCCAAAAAAAAACACTACAAAGTGAAAAATAACTTTAATTTCGGAAGTCGGTGTCTTTGGATCTGTATTTTAGTTTTTTGCCACCGACTTCCGAAATTAAAGTTATTTTTCACTTTGTAGTGTTTTTTTTTGGAAGTCGGTTTTTGTTTTTGTAAAAATGTTTTTATTTTTCACTTTTTAGTGGTTCAGTTTGTAATTTATCTAAGTTACAATAACCCAATGTCAACTGTTCATCACGTTTTACAAAATGTTGTTTTTCCCGATGCGGGGACGTTAATTGTTGAGGAGTTCTCCTAGTAAGAACCAGGAGAAATGGAGCTCATGGTGAAGTCACCATTACCATTATTTTAACGAGCATAAACCATATTAAAGTAATCGAATCGCAACCTAACCGGTTATATACTTAGATATAATTGAGTATTTCCGATGGCCCTCTGTGGTTTTCATCATCAGTTCCAGTTCACCGAATGGTACTTTCCGAAAGCAAATGCACGAGTTACTATAAAAATACCGAAATCGATATAGGTGTGCCCATAAAATTTGAGGGTTTCCCTCGATTTCCATGGGATCCCATCATCAGATCCTGACTTGATGATCATGGGACCACTTGGGACGTATACCCTTTCGAACAAAAAAAGAAAAATCCAAATCGGTCTGGCCATTTTCGAGTAATCGGGGAACATACATAATAAAAAAAAAAAAAAAAAAAAAAAAAGGTTCCGACGAATTGAGAACCTCCTTCTTTTGGAAGTCGGTTAAAAATGCATTTAACTTCATAAATTTACTTTTATTTAATTTTGAAACAAGTAGTTGACAAACAAGTAAGTAATACATAAATTGAGTAAGCTTTCACTGAATTTAAATTGCTTCCACGATTTTACAAATTCACAATACAGTTTAATAAAGCTTGGCATAGTTTGCTGACATACATTGTTGGATTAAAACAACAGGCCTTGTTCAGACTACTTCTTCTTCTTCTTCTTCAGATTTCTGTTCTTGAGACTATTAACTTCAGGAATAACTGCATCATCTGTAAAAATGAAGACAAAAAAAACAAATGTTAGGAAAACGAGACTTTAAAACCAGAAATATCTGCAGATTGTAAAACCAGAAATCTCTACAGATTCCGTACCAGCACAATTATTACAGTTCTCACTATCTTTATTATTTGTTTGACTTTTTAAAAACAGCTAGCACTACGCTAGCTACATAGCCGGAATTGAGTCAACAAACATCGGTAGTGGAAACAATATCCATATTTGCTGCAACTCTACTGGTCAATGATAATTAAAATAATCAAATCTTTTACCATTAGTGATTTGGTTTTCTGAGGCTTCATTTCCACAGCCCGAAGTGGTGGTATCACAGCACAAGGTTTGAGTTTTCAAAACAAGCAGATACATGTAGAATTAATTCCTGAAAATGAAAATTAGTTGATTAATTCAATTGTTGTATTTTTAATAAGTTATGGCTGTGGTTTTCTTATAAATAATTAAATTTATGTTGATTTATTCACTTTTAAAGTAGCTATGGTGCGGTTACCCATCAAATCAAAATTTGTTTATTTGGACAACAAAAATCCATAATTTTAGTAGCTATAAGGTAATAGCTAGTGTGCCTAGTGTTATTAAGTAATATTACTATAGGTACTTAGGCATTACATGATTGTTGAATAATGCACTTTAGTCATTGACAAAAATACTGATATTCAGCTGCATCCGGTTAGACTGGAAGCCGACTCCAACATAGTTGGCAAAAGGATAGGCAGATTGATTGAGTCAATGATAAAAATATTATCGTAATATTTAGGTTCTTACCTGTGTTTTGGACAGTTTGTTTTATACTACTGCTGATTTTGTCGTTTTAAAACAACGTGGGATAGGCGCTAGGCGCCAACATAGACCAAGCTTCACATGTCTTTGGGCGATAAACTTCTTCACAAAATGTTTAAGACACCGATACTGCTTGCACTTTTTTCACTTTTGAAAAGCTGGAATCTCAGTCTTGGGAAAACTAAATATTGAAGTTAGTTCGTCAACTATCACAATCACAACATAGCACTTGTGCGACACACTGCAAGTTGTTATTACAATAACACCACTACTGGAGACAATTTTGAGAGGATATAGCAAAGAAACATATTGTAAATCAAATTGTAAAGTATCAGAAAAATCTGTATTGGTATTAATGGCGTTTGTTTACTTTTGCTGTAATGGCGGTATGGCCATAGACTACTATGTATGGCGGGGTGCAGAGACAACCACAGGTACGATAGACTTACAACAAACAAATATGGCGTCGATTGCATTGACGACAGAGGGGAAAGCTCAGAACAATAACAAAGCATAGAAGTAGTCCTAAAATAGCAACTGAACTCAATATATTTGTTTCATTTTGACTTATGGAGCCGCTATGATGTTAAAGAAGGACACGTATACAGAAGACGTTTCGAAATTTTGTAGGTTGTCATTCATTTTATTCTGACTAGTGATGTACCCACTAAATTTCAACGTCGATAGAATTTACAATGACATTCTTTCTTACACTGCCAAGAATAATAACCGTAGGTACACACGGCTACACATCAAACTATACATTTCCAGTTTACACTGACCGCTCATTGTAAGGAAATCCTATACAATGCGAGATCAGCTTATACTGGAAATGTATAGCTTGATCTGTAGCCGTGCGTACCAAAAATTTTGAAGTAACTAAGCATACTTATGATACCAATACTTAATATATTCGTTCAAAATGAAACAATACTTTAAGTATGAACTAAATAGTTCGTCATCATCATCACCAAAGTCTTCCTTGGTTCCCGACAGCTCTTCATGTATTAAATCTGACCCGGCTAAACCAGAATGTATTTAGTTGCCATAATAACTGATGAGTTTATTGAAAAGAAGTGGGAGACATTCGGTTTTGCAAATGTTTTTAGCAACTTACTTTCTCATATTTATTTGAATTTTAGATTACATCATAGACTACTCAACAAAGTCTAGGGAAAAAGGGTATTCAAAGTACCTAATAATTTTTATTTTAATACTTTTTATGTAACATATATTATTGTAAATCAGTAGAAGCGTAATTTAATAGAGATTTGAATTATTTGATTAAATAAAATGGTTGTTAGTGAAAAAATAAAATTTATTATGAAAATTTAAAATGGTACATAACGACCAGATAATATTTTAAATAAAAAATAAAATGCCTAGCCACTTTAATAATCTGTTAGTCGAATTCCAGCCCACACCATAATCATTCCGCCCTGGTACGGATGAACTTCCTGAGGATTCTGGAGTCGGCTCTGGCGACCAGGAACTCGCCAAAAGCGCAGTCTTCTTGAATCGGGATGGAATCCAATTATTTCTGAATTTGTTATTGTCATCTGTGTCAAGGATTCCTAAAACAAACAGTTCTCAATAAAATTTATGTAAGATTTTTTATCAACATTTTTATTTAGGTAAATAGTTTTATTTGTATGTCTTACCTGACTGATGTGAGATGATTTCACGAGATGTCAAGATCAGTTGCGATTCATTAATTTGTACCGATGTACTAGGTCCTGTTTCAACTTCCATTGCTACGGGATCCTACAATTACGTATTTTGTATTAAAAATAAATAAATAAATTTGCACTCGATTATATTTCCGACTGGGATAATTAGAAGAATGATATCGCATCAATGATATTTTTAATATAATATCATTGTATCGCCTGTCTTCATGTTAGATTACTGTTGATGGTGAGCGGTTTTTTTAATTTGCAGTATTGCGCTATGTCCTTCTTCGCAGACTTCCATAAGTATTTCCTGTAATGTAATAAATCAAGTTTTAATTTGAACGGGATACTATTTATTGCCAATAAAATACCTTAATTATATCATAACTAGCTTTTGCCCGCGGCTTCGCCCGCGTGGTTGTCGGAAAATATCTCATGGGAATGTTCATGTGGAAAACATAGGGCCGTCCGATATAACTGTGCAAACTCAAATCGCTACGATATATCGTTACCGTGTATAGTAGGCATAAAGCTACCAGTCGGCATGATTATTTCCGACATCTTCAACAGTCGTCGTCATATTTCAGCCAATTTACACAAAACTATAATGAATTACCCTGAATCACTCCGTTCATTGGAGAAAACCGTATGAAAATCCGTTCGGTACTTTTTGACATTATCGCATTCAAACAAACAGACTTACGCGGCGGGGGGACTTTGTTAATTACTTAAAATTTATTATGCCAGTCACGCTCTAATAACAAATAACTTTTGTCCGAGTGTCCACTCGTTCAAATAATTTCCTCGTAAAAACGCCGAATGAAATAAAGACTAAATGTTACCTCAAGATTCGAACTATGACTACATTTCCAATCCCTTAAATCTCTTAAAAAGAGGTAGGTACACAAACATTTGTCAACCCCTATTGTACCCCCTCAAAAACGCTGTACCATATATTTCTTTATTTCCTACCAAAAGCATAAATTTGAATTTCCATATCCCTAATGTTGGGTTTCCCATACAAATTTTCATCCCTTATATCACCCCTTGTACGATTATGTTTTAAGACAAAAAGTAGCTCATGTCGTTTCCCAGGATGCTATCTATAGCCTTGCCAAATTTTGTCGAAATCCGTGCAGTGTTGTAAATTTTAAAATCAACCCCTATTTTACCCCCTTAGGGGATGATTTTTAAAAAACGCTGAACACATATTTCTTAATTTCCTACCAATAGCATAAATTTGTTATCCCTAACTTAAGACATACTGGGTTTCCCTTACAAACTTTCATCCCCTAAATCACCCTCTGTAGTATTGTTTTTGAAAGTATCCTATGCCCTTTCCCAGGATGCTATATAAAGCCTTGCTAAATTTTATCGAAATCCGTGCAGTTTTGTAAATTTTAAAATCAACCCCTATTTTACCCCCTTAGGGGATGATTTTTCAAAAACGTTGAACCGCATATTTCTTAATTTCCTACCAATAGAATAAATTTGTTATCCCTAACTTAAGAAATACTGGGTTTCCCTTACAAACTTTCATCCCCTATATCACCCCCTGTAGTATTGTTTTTGAAAGTATCCTATGTTCTTTCCCAGGATGCTGTATAAAGCCTTGCCAAATTTTGTCAAAATCCGTGCAGTTTTGTAAATTTTAAAATCAACCCCTATTTTACCCCCTTAAGGGATGATTTTTCAAAAACGCTGAACCGCATATTTCTTTATTTCCTATCAAAAGCATACATTTTAATTTTCACATCCCTAACTTAAGAAACACTGAGTTTCCCATACAAACTTTCATCCCCTATATCACCCCCTGTAGGATTATTTTTTAAGACAAAAAATAGCCTATTTCCCACCCCAGGATGCTACATAAAGCCTTGCCAAATTTTATCGAAATCCGTGCAGTTTTGTAAATTTTAAAATCAACCCCTATTTTACCTCCTTAGGGGATGATTTTTCAAAAACGCTAAACCGCATATTTCTTAATTTCCTACCAATAGCATAAATTTGTTATCCCTAACTTAAGAAATACTTGGTTTCCCTTACAAACTTTCATCCCCCATATCACCCCCTGTAGTATTATTTTTGAAAGTATCCTATGTCCTTCCCCAGGATGCTATATAAAGCCTTGCCAAATTTTGTCGAAATCCATGCAGTTTTGTAAATTTTAAAATCAACCCCTATTTTACTATATTTTACACCCTTAGGGGATGATTTTTCAAAAACGCTGAACCGCATATTTCTTTATGTCCTATCAAAAACATAATTTTTAATTTTCACATCCCTAACTTAAGAAATACTGAGTTTCCCATACAAACTTTCATCCCCTATATCACCCCCTGTAGGATTATTTTTGAAAAAAAAAGTATCCTATGTCCGTCCCCAGGATACCATCTATAGCCTTGCCAAATTTTATCGAAATCCGTTCAGTGGTTTAGGCGTGAAAAGGTAACAGACAGACAGACAGACAGACAGACAGACAGACAGAGTTACTTTCGAATTTATAATATTAGTATGGATATATCAAGACCATTTCATCTGTTCTATCCATAACAAATAATGTAGGAACAGCATGTTCTCTAAGTGACGACTTAAAGAACATGCTACATGCATTTCATAGGTTCATTACCAAATGAATACAAAGTAAAATGTTTGGAGCATATTATGTGGCTGTGCTGTTTGGAGTCCAATTTCGTCTACCAATACAATTTATCCATTTTTTTTTCACATCGTCTAGGAAATCTGTAAAAGAAAAGTATCGACAACATTATTTACGTCACTATGGCTGATCAAGATAACCCCAAAACAATTTCCGAATATTCGCTAATAACTTCTATTGGAATAAATATTACGACTGGTTTCAGCTATATAGTGACACAGCAATATTTGTTATGTATTTATATTCGTTTATCAGATCTTAGGCAACAAGAAATTGAGCAAAAACTTACCGATGGAAGGTCAATATTTGTTGTTCATTTTATTTTCGCTGTGAATGGGACTTGCAGCCCCCAACCACACAAGAAATTGCTCCACAGCGTCCACACACTCACTATTTGTAGTTAAACAAAGAATTCATGCAATCTAACAGTAGAAATATTATTAAAACATCGCAAAACCATGGAATATTACGACAGACACGTAAACAATGAACGCGCGAATAAGTCAGCTAGTTCAATGAACGAACTGTCAGACATTGAAACAAAGTACTATCAAATTTGGCCGCGTCATACTATAACTTTTTTAACCAAATGACAATTGATCTTGTGACCATGCCAAGAAAGTAAAACAAAGAGTAAAACATTTATCTCTTTCCCACATCCTTTATCGTACCTTTATCGTACCTAATAATAGAACGGGAATAAAGGTAGTTACAGAATTCTGTTTTTAGCCTTCCTTCTATGCTTTGTTATTGTTCTGAGGGGGAAAGGGACGAGGGGCGGTTGTCATTTTGAAGAATTCAACCATAGACAATACGTCTATTACTGCCAGGATATTTTGTTCCGAGATTACCTGCCGTGGTGTGTACTATTCGCCGAATACTCCAGAAAATCTTGCAACAAATGTTGCCATGTGTTTTTTCTATTTAGTTACTACTTTTATTGACAAATATTTTTTTTTTTTGCAGAAAATCGGCAACCACATCTGCGAAGTATGCACCGTCCGATTTCCTCACAAATTAGCGTTAAATAAACACAAAAGAAAGCACTACGTGGTCTACAGGTGTAGGCTATGTAAATACCAGGGGAACGACTTGCGCTCAGCGGTCAACCATTGCAAGATCAAGCATGCGGAAGATAAACCTGACAGCATACGCTGTTCGCAGTGTTACTTTGTGGCCAAGTAAGTAGTCATCACAACGCAATACCCAATTATACAGGGTGTAAGGGAAACGCTTCCGAAAACGAAGACAGGTGATAGGGCTAGTGATTCTCGATACGATACCATAAAAAAATCTGATTTTTTTTTATCAATTTTACCAATTTTTTTTAGCATTTTTCGTACACTATGCTGTGAGAACAGTCAAATGGAACCATTATTTGCGATTAAACACATTTTTTTTATTTATAATTTTAGCATGCAATGTATTCATAAAAAAATATCAGCTGACGCTCGCGCGTAAACTCCAGGTCAAAGTGCGCGCGCGCTGTCCGACAGCCGAGCTGCCGACGACCCCGCGTCACAGATCCCCCGCCCGCGTCCGCGCGACTCGAATTCCATTCATGCAAGGATCGTAAATTCGTAATATTCGTAATGATTTTCCCCTGAAACACGGTCACAATAATAATTTTGATCCAAATGTTCGCAAATTATGCTCACAAATCAGAAAAAATCTGTTTATTTTACTTAACCTTGAGACCCTTAGTAGGCATCTAAGTATAAAGAAGGAATAAATAGGATAGGATCTAAGTATAAGGATACTTAGATGCCTACTGTGATTGGAAAAGAAAAGTTTAAAAAGTTGGTTATGTACAAAGACATTGACTTTACCAGCAATTTTGTTAGGTAATTAGTTCATTACAATAATTTTGCACGTAGCGCGTAGCAACAAAATTGAAATGTTTACACAACACGGTAACATTTTCTTTAGGCCTGGCGTCGATTACGTCATTTATACCAAAAACAAAAAATAATAACAAGGCCGTACGACGCGACACAACGCGGGGACGCACGGGGGGTGAAGAGGGAAGCAAGATGGCGGCGTCCGCGACTGCGCGCGGCGGTATCGTTTGAATTCGTTCTAACTAGCTTCAACTTTCTGACTTACCTACTGACCGACTCTTTGACAATTCAAAAGTGCCTGTAATTGTGTGAGTTTGAGTTTGAGAGCCCCGCACCGCGCACGCAGGCCGGCGGCATGTTTGATCTTCTAGTAACCAGCCAGTTAGTTCTTGACTCAGTTCGTAAGCGAACGCACGCAGCTATTCTGCCGAATTTAATACTGTTTTGTTAGTTTTTGTGTTCTAGTTATTATTGATAAGTTTTTAGTGCTGTTTTATTGTTTTTTTACTTTCAAACAATGCCTGACGCATACGCGTACAGTGCTCATTTCTTTTTGTGGGGGTCTCGTGGGGGTATATGAAGAAAGAGTGTTTGATCGAGAATGTGACAGTGCTGATGAAATGCGGGGCAGAATAAGTGCAGCAGAATGTGTTGAGGATCATAAGGTCACAAAAGATTTAGACATGTAGGTTAGACAGGTAAATGCCTCTGTCAGCCTCAGACCAAATTAGTCTGAGCTATCAGCTTTAATGTTCAACAGTGGGCTATGAATGCGATTAAGTGGTGTTGTGAATTCCGTATACATAAATCCCTTGACTCGGCCGTACGGTGCGCTCGGCGCCAGCGCGCGCGCGGCGGTGTCGGCGGTGTCTCGATTGCGTCAGTGACCTCACGTTTGGTACGATTTCTATTATAATACCGATACCGAATACTATTATTTTACATGGAGTAACTGCCTATCTGACCTCCATAACCCAGTTACTGGATAACACCATATCCCTTGTCAAGACTGGTTGTCAGACTTTCGGGCAAACAGCCACGTGATAGCTAGTGCTTTCAAATTCAAGGTCGCTCAGCGCGTTATGGAGCGGACTGTGCTTCTAGTTTCTTTGAAGGATATAATCAAAAATGAAATTATCCCGAAAAGCAACGGAATAGGGTATTACACCCATTTTTGAAAAGTGGCTCAATTAGATTCTATAGTGCTAATAAGCCACTAAAAAAAACGAAATTTTTATTCAATCGTTATGTGCCATAAAAATGCATGAAAATTGTACATTTTCAAATTTCGCGCGAATCGGTGGACGCAGTGGACGCCATATTGCTCTGTGGTCATGACGTCAGTTGGCTGAGTAAACAAACACTTTATATACGCTGATCAGTTGACATTGACACTTTTTAATTTACAGAGCCGTATGACGTAATAACATGGCGGCTACTTTCATGGTGTTAGAAAACAGATAAAAAAAAACTGAAAACTTTGAATTGAATTTTAAAAATATTGTTATTATGATCTAAAACTAACATTTTCCGACTGCTTTTTGCCTAAGCTATCTAAATAATATATTTTTAGATTTTTTCTCATATACAGTAAAATACCGTATTACCAACATAGCTTGCTGAGTAAGCAAGCAGAAGTCGCAATGGGTTGGCCATGTTTGTCGAAGGACCGATGGCCAGTGGAGCAGACGAGCCCTGGAGTAGAGACCGCGTATCGTCAAGTCCAGTATGGGATGCCCCTAGCTAGATGGACCGACGATCTAAAAAAAGATGGCTGGACAGGCGCGGAAGGCGGAGCCTGGGAGAGGCCTATGGATAGCCGTGGACTGCGAAAGACTGAGTTGAGCTGGTCCTTTATGAAATTTGAACAAAACATGTTTATTTCGTTCTCAGAAACCCACAAGATTTAGAAGAACACGTGGAAAAGGAACATCTGTTCTGGTGCAACGAATGTGGAGAAAAATTCAAACATAAACATACTATTAGAAATCATATTACGTGAGTACAATTTATTATAGTTTAAGGCGCGGACTGACTACGGTTTTAAACAGCACACAACCGCGTAATCTACTGTCACCATTAGCTGGCTTGAAATAAGGTTGAACATTGAAAATAATATGTGTGTTGCCGAGATGTGACTAAGCTGCGAATGTGCATTTATTTCCCCGGTTTTTTTTAGATTATTCAGAATATACACAATAATAGTATATTATGCAATTAGTGAATAAAGGACGGATTTAAAGCGAGGGCCATAGATGAATCACGAGCTAGTGAAGGATTCTAACGACTGAATCACGACCGTAGGGAGTGATTCATGATGATTGAATCACGAGCGTAGCGAGTGATTCAAGTGTTAGAATCCTGAGCGACGCGAGTGATTCATGGCCCTCGATATAAATCCGTTTTATTCAAGAGTTGCATACTATACTTTATACCATGACTACGAGAAAAAGAAAAATTTAAGTGAAAATAGACATATAATGAAGAAAAAGGAAAGTTAAATTGGCTTTGATGTAAACCAGCCGTGATTTTTTGGGTAGCAAGTTTTCCACTATATCGGCCGTCCTCTCTTTCATAAACTCAGGTGTTAACACATCTTCATCACTAGAATGCATTTTTAATCGATTAGAACAACACTAAACAAACACAAAATTAAAGATTAAAGTAACACTAAACTTTGTGTTCGTACAACTAACAGTATTCAAAATAGCGCCAATTTATTATGGACAGCAAAGAACACATAACAGTTTTTATTCTAATGCTAAACTCCTTGTCGAAAATGTCGACCAATCAAATTGAATTTAGAACACATCAATATAGGTCGAATACACAGATTACACTTACACTAGATACGGCAAGCCATCCGACCAAGCGTGCCCTGCATGTACGACTGTTCGTACTAAAAAAAGTCTGTTAGCTCAGTGACGCTTAGCGATTGAAACAATTTTGTCTACTTTGAGCACATCACTAAATGGCTGGGGTGAAGTTATCATAGGTATAAAAAAGATGAAACGTTCGGTTTTCATACTATCTAATAACATGCCGTATCTAGCCTAGGTATTCTAAATCTGTGGTCGAATACATTGGTGTGTTCCATTTTCAAACATCAAAACAGTGAGTAAAAGTGCTTTTTATTCACTGTTTTCAGTGAATAAAATAAGCTTTTTAGAGGGGGAATGGTATAAATTAAATAATTGTCCGGTTAGTCTTAAAAAAATGCTAATTCTATTAAATTCTAAAAAAAAAAGAATGTCGTTATCGCTGAAAATACAGAGATGTTCGACGCCAAAGTTTATGTTTGTGGAGCAACTTCCAAATTTTTAATTGGGAATATCAAACTATTTTTTGCTATTCTGTTCGGTAAAATTTTTCATTAAACCCTTCTCTGTCCACTGTATTTTTGCGTCGGATAGTTTCATTGCGATACGTCATACTCCCTCGACAATCCAAGAAACCAATTTTTGTGAATATTGAGCTAATACCTCGCCTTAAGGCTAAGTCACATGGCATTGTGCCGGATGGCCAATAAGTCCTTAGATATGTAAATAATTAAAAAATAAAAAACTAATAACAGTAAGAAATATCTTTTTATTTCGTATTAATCTTTTCAAAATGGGAATTATGTTTTCAAAATTACATCATCCAAATGTAATGCGTTACTATAACGGCACTCCTGTTGGTAAACATTTGTGTAATTACTTTGTGAAAATGTCACTTGAAATGTATTCACAAAACAAGATGGCGGATTTAGTTCCGATTTCGGCCACGCGCCAAAAGAACCTTGTAGCGCTTTAAGCGTGTTGTCAAGTTAATTTTTTTTTTACAGCCGAACCCACTCCGTACTACGCAACTTTATTTGTGATATTTGCAAGAAAACTTTTAAAACTAAAATGCGGCTAGAAAGTCACATGGTGGGGCATAGTGGCAACAATGCGAAGAAGTTGGCTTATTGTCAACAGTGCAATGTACAGTATAAAAGTATACAAGTGTATAGGGCTCATTTGAAGTCTACTTCCAATCATTCAGAGGGGTGAGTAAAATAATCATTAATTTCATATTAATCAAATGAAAAAGAAAAAAAACGGCCAAGTGCGAGTCGGACTCGCACACGAATGGTTCCGTCCCACCAATACATGAAACAAAATATGTATTTAACAATATTACATATTTTGTTTCATGTATTTGTTATTATAGCGGTCATAGTAGTACACACTCTACTCGATGAGTTCTAGACAATGACACATGCTAGGGTAACAGGGTAGGTATGCTAGGGTTTTTTTTTTTTTTTTTCAAAATGAACGGTTTTGTTTGGCTTAAATTTTTAAGTTTATTTTATTTTTATTATTTGTTGTTATAGCCGTAACAGAAATACACAATCCAAGTGTCTACCTATTACGGTTCAAAAGACTCAGACCTGTGACAGACGGACGGACAGTGGAGCCTTAGTAATAAATAAATAAATATCCTTGGACATTTCACACAACGCCATCTAGTCCCAAGCTAAGCAACCTCTTCTTTTTTTTTTGTAAATACATACATATTATAGATAGAAAAACACCCAGACTCGGAAGAAATACTTGTAGGTCGTACAAATATTTGTTCCGTGCGGGAATCGAACCGGCGACATGCTGCGCAGCAGTCAATCGCTCAACCACTGCGCCAACCGTGTCGTCAATAGCACCTTTTGGCACCTTTTGGGTACGGAACCCACACAACACACATAATTAACAACACAACAACAACGGAACATTTAATTTGACTTAACTGTTGCAAAAATGTTGACTGTCACACTTTTCTGTTTCAAGCTGTATGATTCCAGTATAAGCTAATCTGGCATTGTATAGGACTTCCTTACAATAAGAGGTCAGCTTATACTGGAAAGGTATAACTTGATAAGTAGCCCTGTGTACTCACGGCTACACATCAAGCTATACATTTCCAGCTGATCTCGCATTGTAAAGGATTTCCTTACAGTGAGAGCTCAGCGTAAACTGGAATTAATATAACTGGAATTTCTTACAAAAATTAAACATGTACCTTTATTACAATTTTCAGATATCCATGTTCAGAATGCAATAAGAAATTCAAGGCGAAAGGATATTTGAAGCAACACTATGACTTCTTTCATTTAGGAAAATCGCAATATAAATGTGAACTGTGCAACAAGGTATGTTTCATATACTGATTCTCGAATTTATAGATGTTAAACTGAAGGAAAACAGCTTGTGGCTAAGTAATAACAGCCGCACGGGTTGATCGATCAGGTTAAGCTACACTTGCCGAGGTTTGTCCCGTGGATGGGTGACCATCTTTACATACCAAGACGCCTCCGTGCCTCGGAAAGCACGTTTAGCCATTGGTCCAGGCTGTTATTCCTGGATTTTCGACAGTTGTTACGGGCACGAAAGTTTGACAACCAGTCTCACCAAGGGGTATCGTATTACCCAGTAACTGGGTTGTGGAGGTCAGATAGGCAGTCGCTCCATGTAAAATACTGGTATTCAGCTGCATCCGGTTAGACTGGAAGCCGACCCCAACATAGTTGGGAAAAACATTCACCATTTTAAAGATAATTTAATTATTTATCTTTTCATGATAAATAAAAATACATTTTGTTTTATGTATAATAAATTAATTAATAAAGAGCTTGATGTGTGAGTCCTATTACTGGGTGGACGTACGACGCGTTGCGTGAGCTCAGCACGGAACACGCAAGCTAACCACTCAAGGCCCTTTTCAGTTATGTGCGTCTTAAATGTTTCATGTCCTTTGTTCCAGCTTTTCATATCAAAATGGCGTTTACGTAATCACAAACAACTACACCATGGTCTGAGTAGACCTAGAAATCATTCCTGCAGCACATGTGGCAAGAAATTCTTTGTGAGTACCACTTTTTTTTGGGGCGAAGTTCTTTATACGCCTTGTGGTGGGAGCACATTGGCAGTAATTGTGACGTAACGAAAAAGCGTTGTGACATCAGTTTCATGTGTCAAATATTTTAGTTTTTTTTTTTTAGATTGCTCTTTGACGTAACGAAAAAGCGTTCGCAGTCAGTTTCATGTGTCAAATATTTTAGTTTTTTTTTTAGATTGCTCTTTGACGTAACGAAAAAGCGTTCGCAGTCAGTTTCATGTGTCAAATATTTTAGTTTTTTTTTTAGATTGCTCTTTGACGTAACGAAAAAGCGTTCGCCGTCAGTTTCATGTGTCAAATATTTTAGTTTTTTTTTAGATTGCTCTTTGACGTAACGAAAAGCGTTCGCAGTCAGTTTCATGTGTCAAATATTTTAGTTTTTTTTTTAGATTGCTCTTTGACGTAACGAAAAAGCGTTCGCAGTCAGTTTCATGTGTCAAATATTTTAGTTTTTTTTTTAGATTGCTCTTTGACGTAACGAAAAAGCGTTCGCAGTCAGTTTCATTTGTCAAATATTTTAGTTTTTTTTTTTAGATTGCTCTTTGACGTAACGAAAAAGCGTTCGCCGTCAATTTCATGTGTCAAATATTTTAGTTTTTTTTTTAGATTGCTCTTTGACGTAACGAAAAAGCGTTCGCAGTCAGTTTCATGTGTCAAATATTTTTTTTTTTTTTTTAGATTGCTCTTTGACGTAACGAAAAAGCGCTCGCAGTCAGTTTCATGTGTCAAATATTTTAGTTTTTTTTTAGATTGCTCTTGACGTAACGAAAAAGCGTTCGCAGTCAGTTTCATGTGTCAAATGTTTTAGTTTTTTTTTTAGATTGCTCTTTGACGTAACGAAAAAGCGTTCGCCGTCAATTGCATGTGTCAAATATTTTAGTTTTTTTTTTTTAGATTGCTCTTTGACGTAACGAAAAAGCGTTCGCAGTCAGTTTCATGTGTCAAATATTTTAGTTTTTTTTTTAGATTGCTCTTTGACGTAACGAAAAAGCGTTCACAGTCAGTTTCATGTGTCAAATATTTTAGTTTTTTTTTTAGATTGCTCTTTGACGTAACGAAAAAGCGTTCGCCGTCAGTTTCATGTGTGAAATATTTTAGTTTTTTTTTAGATTGCTCTTTGACGTAACGAAAAAGCGTTCGCAGTCAGTTTTATGTGTCAAATATTTTAGTTTTTTTTTAGATTGCTCTTTGACGTAACGAAAAAGCGTTCGCAGTCAGTTTCATGTGTCAAATATTTTAGTTTTTTTTAGATTGCTCTTTGACGTAACGAAAAAGCGTTCGCCGTCAGTTTCATGTGTCAAATATTTTAGTTTTTTTTTAGATTGCTCTTTGACGTAACGAAAAAGCGTTCGCAGTCAGTTTCATGTGTCAAATATTTTAGTTTTTTTTTTTTAGATTGCTCTTTGACGTAACGAAAAAGCGTTCGCCGTCAGTTTCATGTGTCAAATATTTTAGTTTTTTTTTTAGATTGCTCTTTGACGTAACGAAAAAGCGTTCGCCGTCAGTTTCATGTGTCAAATATTTTAGTTTTTTTTTAGATTGCTCTTTGACGTAACGAAAAAGCGTTCGCAGTCAGTTTCATGTGCCAAATATTTTAGTTTTTTTTTTAGATTGCTCTTTGACGTAACGAAAAAGCGTTCGCAGTCAGTTTCATGTGTCAAATATTTTAGTTTTTTTTTTAGATTGCTCTTTGACGTAACGAAAAAGCGTTCGCAGTCAGTTTCATGTGTCAAATATTTTAGTTTTTTTTTTAGATTGCTCTTTGACGTAACGAAAAAGCGTTCGCAGTCAGTTTCATGTGTCAAATATTTTAGTTTTTTTTAGATTGCTCTTTTGCTCTTTTTTCTTTTTTTTTATCCTTTTTTTATTATTCAAGTAAACAAAAACTTTTGAAACTTGAGGCCATACAGATAGTTCTGTATTAATATATAATATACAGCGAAAGGAACTTCATTCCAACCGGGAGTAGTCTCTGGAACTACAAGTCGGATTTGAAAAATACGTTTTGAATTTGATAGTCCAATTCTTGAGGAACGTTTTATGAACATCATCAATCAAAATTTGACACATTAAACTGATGCCATACGTCAGTTTTATGTGTCAAATTTTGATTATTAAACCGGCTTTGTATTGAAAAAAAAACTTTTGAAACTTGAGGCCATACTAGATGTATTTGCAGTCGAAGCTACATGCCTTTTTCTTCCATACTTCTCTACTACTTAGTCGCATCTCGGTAGTCACTGCCTTTCTAGCCGTATCATCTTTCACACAGTCCATCCATCGTTTCTTTGGTCTTCCTCTACTCGTATAGCCATCCACATTCATACTCAAATCTTCCCTCACGACATTTTTCTATTCCTTCGCATGACATGCCCATAACTTTTCAGTCACCAATGTTACGTTCAGTCTTCCTCTTATTGCATCTATAATTTTTTGTTTTTTTTTTTTTATTTTATACTTAACTAGCTGACCCGACAGACGTTGTCCTGTCTTAGCTATGAATATTCTAATGTAAACGCGCGAAGTTCCTGAAGGCGCAAGCTGAGTACATTTTGAATTGTTTAGGAAAACTTAATTTATATTTTAAGAATGAACCTAAGATTTTTTGCTGAAAAGTAAAATACCGGAATAAATTTATACTTAGTAAAAAGTCAAGAACATGAAAATGATTAATTGGACCCAATTATTTTGAAAAAAAAAATTGTTTTGAGTATGAATGGCTATATGAGTAGGGGAAGATCAAGAAACGATGGATGGACTGTGTGAAAGATGATATGGTTATAAAGGGGGTGACTACCGAGATGACGACTAATAGAGAAGTATGGAAGAAAGGGACATGTTGCGCAGACCCAAAATAAATTGGGATAGTAGGTTGTTACCGTAGGCCTATAAAATCTGAGGTTGTTACTTGTATCAAATCTCCACATATTTAGTACAGTAGTGTTAGTAAATTGACGTTATAACAATAAACTGTGTAGAAGTTTCTTTCATACAAACTTTGTCCTAACAATTACAAATACAACAAAAAAGAATTAGCCAAATACGTGCATCCGTTCTGAAGTGATGCGCGTACCTACATACATTCGGCAATTGATTTTTATTTTAGAATACTACATAAGTAGCTGACCCGCCAGACGACCTGTCAAAAATTCAATAAATCGAACGGCAGCAAAACAAATGAACAACTGATTATAAAATGAATTTGAATTTGGAATTCTAAAAAGTATGAAAGTTTCCCGACAGACATTGCCCTGCCCTTTCATGTATGAGAAAATGAATTTTCTTCATATTTTTTTGTGAATTTTCCTATGTTTTTAATAGTTATTCTACTATTCGGGACGGAGACAAATACAACAAATCAAAAACCATGAAAATTGGTCCTGTAGTTCTCGAGTTATAAGTGTTCGAACAAACCCGACTTTGTTTTATATATATAGATGAATATGTTTTTTTTTTAATTGATTTAATTTCTTTATCTCACAGACTTTACCAATGCTTCGCACTCATCAGTTCACGCATTCAGACCAGCGATCGTTTATGTGTGAAGATTGTGGCGACACTTTCAAGCAAAGCGCTACGTTGTACCAACACACACGGCTAGTGCACAAAGGTGCAGGGAGAGGGACACGAAAGAAGCGCGACGGCTGAGCGACAATAGCGTTTCCTTATAAGTAACTATACTTGGACTTTTATTAGCTGCAGTAAAATGACATTTCTTAACTGTCATTTCGTTAAAAAATGTTCCCATTTGACAGCGAAATGACAGTAGAAGTGTCATTTTACTGCAGCTAATTTAAAGTCCGATCATAGTGTGTAAAATCTATACTTATTATAAAATTAAGTCGCTTTTCGTGTGGCCGCGTCGTCCTTCTAAACTGCGTTACGGATTTTGATGCGGTTTTCACTATAATTTAGATAATTTATTCCGGAAGGTTTATAAATGTATAATACATTAATATTTAACTTAAGATAATTATAATATAGAATACCTTCATGTTTTGTCAACTCATAAAAACTGGCTCGCTAGTTATTATATAAACTCCTTTGCAAAAAAAACGGGCACCTTATAGTCATTGACTTTTCTATGGATAATATTAATATTTTTAGTATGTCGTTAGCATAAATGACTAGAAATTTCTTATTATCATTGAGAATATAGTTTTTAACCCTTAAATCCTGGAATCGGTGTTTTAGTCAATGTAAACAAAAAGTCGTGTTAAAATGGAAATTTTTAGGGTACAATTAAATTAAGACTACGAGTATTTTTATGGTATTTTAATAAAAAAAGACATTTAAAAATATAAATTAATAACGAGTATGACCTCTCCTTGCAGCGATTACGGCATGTAATAGTCTTGGCATGCTTTCCACCAGGCTTTTGATGGTGTCCTGGAGAATGGGTTCCCACTCAGCCGAAATCACACGTTTAAGCTCCCTGATGTTTTGTGGAAGGTCGTTGGACAGGTCGTACTCGCCTTTTTAGGAGGTCCCAGACGTGCTCAATGGGGTTAAGGTCGGGGCTCCGCGCTAGCCAATCCAGACGACGAATACCGACCTCTTGCATATAAGCATCTACGTCGCCAGAACGGTGGTCCCGAGCATTATCGTCTATGAAATGGCATCTTCACCAATTATAGTCAGTGCGGGCTGTGCATGTTGACAAATTATTCCTGTTATGTACCTTTGCGCATTTAGTGAGCCATTTGCAATGAACACTATCTCGGTACGATAGCTGGAAGTTACGACCGTCCAAAACATGACGGACCTTCCACCATAAGGGGTGATTTCTTCAAAACACACGTCGGCATAGTGTTCCCCTGGTCTTTGTAACACTCGCCGACGTCGGTCCTCACCATTCAGGCAAATTCAGGCCTCATCGGAGAAGAGTACGCTACTCCAGTTACCTAGTGTCCAAGATAGACAATTTCTAGTGAACCTCGGTCGAGCAATCCGGCACTCACGGAGTAAATTGGGGGCCCGCGCTGGTCGTCGACTGCGTATATCAACCGCTAAAAGCCTCCTCCTCACTGTCCATAGGCTAACTTGTGCTCCTCGTAGCTCTTCAAGGTTTCTTTTGAGGTTTAAGTAACTGTATTTGCGATTACGCAATGCCTGAGTCACTAAAAAGCGGTCGTCTCGTGGTTGTGTGCAACGTTTTCTCCCAGAACCTTGCCTTCTTTGAACGGAACCTGTCTCTTGGTATCGAGTCCAGGTTCTTTGGACGGTGGAACCACTCACGTTTAACGGCTGTGAGCCGTAACATTGGCTACACCCCACTTCCAGCAGCGCTATAATTTTACTAGCTCTTATTGCTTTTTCTGCCATTATAATCGACACAAAGATATCTGTTTTAAGTCACAATGAGGCAGGATTATGCGACAAACATAAATTATTCTAATAAAAATAACGAGAAGTTAGTTTTAGTTGCCTGATAACCTTTTAACCGCAAACCCGCGAATAGTAAGTAAAAAGTCATAAACTGAAAAAGGGATTATTATTTCTAAAAACAACAGTTCTGAATTAGAAATTAACTTTTTTTCATACCCAGACTCTTTATTGTGTGCCAGGAACATAGTTTGCCTATTAAAACCTCATTAGAACGAAATGATTACCAATAATGTAGAAAAATCCAAACTGCCCGTTTTTTTTGCAAAGGAGTGTAAATAAAAATTTTAGACTGAAATTAGTTGATGTTTTATTATTAACTAGCGGCCCCGACAGACGTTGTCCTGTCTGAACGATCCTAGAACCCGACTGCAGCGCCACCTACCGGGTCCAATTGTGTTTTCAAACCATCCAGGAATCCATTCAAATATACACACAAAATTTCATCTAAATCGGTCCAGCCGTTGTTATACCTACCACGTTTTATCCGTTTTTTTTAAGTATCCTATGTCCGTCTCCTGGTTCTAAGCTACCTCCCCACCAAAAATCCCCATCGAAAATAGAAACTTTAATTTACGCAAAATAAAGTTAAGAACGCACACGTAAATGTTAACCATTAGTCATTATTTCTGAACGCACGCATAAATATTTGAGGAACTTCTATTCAAATCTGGTTAATACACTTTTCAACCTTTTTAATTCTTTAAAAAAAATACAGACAAAAGTTTATTCACCCTTTTTAAATAGTTTACACAAAATACATTTCTGAATGCATGCTTAAATGTCAATCACAGTATTTGACAGGATGACAGGAGGAAAACAAATGTTTGACGGGTACGAAACAAAGGAACTTAGCTAAATGGAAAATGATTAATTTTCATAATTATGTATTCGTTAAGTTTTCATTGTTTTTAAAATGTATTTTCATTGTTTTTAAAATGTATTCTGCTATTCAGGGCGGAGACAAATCCAACGAAACAAAAACCATGAAAATTGATCCAGCCGATCTCGAGTTATAAGTGTTGTAACAAACCCGTCTTTGTTTTATATATATAGATTAACCGCCCCGAAAAAAAAAAGCAAATTAGCAAAATGTAGATTTTTGGAATAATTCTCTATCCTTAGATTATGAAAAGTGTCTATCCTAATGAGCAGTGGTGGCCCAGCGGTAACGGTCCTGACTTACAAGTTATAGGTCGTGAGCGTAGACAGAGAATTCACTGTCTTCGGCGGAACCTTTGGTTGACCTTATGTCACTCACTAACGAATTGTCACTTGATCATGTCAATGTCACTGAAGCTGTAGCGATTGAAATCGCTTAGAAATTGCTATTGTTGATAGAAGCCCAGAAAGCGAAGGCCATTTGTCTAGGCCCTCAGGGGGTCGGGGGGCTTACTATGACCTCTTAGAGCAGGGCAGAAGTTGAACGTTTCCAGTGAGAGAAAGGGACGGAGCTATACACTCTCTCAATGGAAACGTTCAACTTCTGCCCTGCAATAAGAGCTCATAGTAAGCCCCCTGCTCTCTGACACGGCTGACACTGACCGCCGTGCCTGCAAATTACAAAAAAACTTAAGAAATTTTGAATTTCGCGGACTACCTTTGCGCATTCACCCTTAAATCTGGCGGTTGTCAATGTAATTTTAGCAAAAATCTATTCTCACCACAGATTATCACTTCGCTTACATTCTGAGTTATCTCACAGACAACTTTTCTATTTTATCGCTCGCGTAACGAACTACGTTTTCTGACGAAGGGTACCAAGAGGGTACCTCGACCGCACACGTTTTTGAAGTGAACACTTCTTAATGCGCGTTGAGCGGTTTTTGGTAGGGAAATCTTAAGTTCGCATCATAACGATGGCAGTGTTCATGACTGCCAATGTTTTTATTTATTTATAAGATCTAAACATCATAGTACAGTCAAAAATGCACAATCTTAAATAGTGCAAGGTGACAGCAGGGGTGACAGGTAGGAGTTGTTGGAATGTTGTTAAAACTATGTAATAATATTAGTTCCACTTATTGCCACGGGACTTCTCGTGTGATCGTGAGACGGAGTCATTTATTGGTGCCGGTAAATATTTAATTCAAATCTTATAAATAAAACCGGTTAGTTCTAAACGACAGGGTCATCATCATCATCATCTGTCTGGCCTTTACCCAACTAAGCTAGGGTTGGCTTCCAGTCCAATCAGATCTTATAACAAAAACCGTTTAGCTAAAAAAGACGTTAAAGTATACGCTGAAGTATAAGTATACGGTAAAGTATACGTGATTGCGCTGTGTAGCCCACGAAATTCAAATTTTCTTGCGTTTTTTGCAATTTGCAGGTCCGTGTCAGGTTGTATCTTGATCCTTGATCCTTGACCTCTCTTAAGTTAGATTTCGTGCAGATTCGTTAGATTTCGTTTGTTCGACGAATCTGCACGAAATCTTACTTAGAAAGATGCGTAACATAATATTTTAATCAAGTTATAACCTGACACGGACCTGCAAATTGCATAAAACGCAAGAAAATTTTAATTTCGCGGTCTACCACAGACCACAGTGCATCCCCCTCAACAATAATATCAAACTATTTTCTATTAAGCTCGATCCATGAGCGAAGAAAAAGAACAGTACTCTATGAAGGTGTAGTTCTCTATGTAGTCTGTGGTTATATTTTTTAATCTGTATTTTCCTCCGTGACAGTGAAAGTCACTTTGTTGATTTTCATGCTCTGTGGTTTATTTTGTTAATTTGTTTTGATTGCTGCTGGCTATAATTTTGTGTACAATTTATTCTATAAAATGACGAGTATTTAGTGTAACACTAACAAAAATGGAAGAACAAATAAATATATGCGTGACATGTCTAAGCACGGACCGCCATCTAGTCCCTGTGCATAAACTGGCAGCGTTGCTACATGAAATACATTTCGAAGAGGTAAGTTTTTGTAAAAATACTAGATTTGGATAAACACAGCGCTCCCAAGCTTGTGCACAGTTTTGTCATGTGTATATAATTTTATTGTAACTTAAAATTCATCTTAATTTGAAAACTCTATTAGAACATAAGTATTTGTATATTCTGTATATTTTATTTTTAAAAAGTACCTATTTGTTAATTTGCATGCCGTAAACAGACAAAATATGGACTGTAGGTACATTAAACCACCATATTTTTTCTGCAAATAATTAAATTCTTATTCACATGGTAACAATGTGTATGTGCATCTTTTTCATCATTCTCTCAATGCTGAGGATCGCAACCACACGGAATGCCTCCAAGTTATGCAGTCTTCTACAATTTGGACCGCTCGGTCATGTTGCCTCCAATAGCCTTCTTAATTGCGTCGATTTTATGCAGAATATGTGCATTAACATGGACATGTGGAGTTGCGGACACCACCTTGTGTCCGACCAAGACCAACCCGCCTCTCTGAGATAATACACATACCTACTTACATTTTACTGAAAAAAAAAATGCATTTTCAGCTACAACAGTCAACAGGTGGAGTATGTTGGGAATGCAGGAGTATCCTGGCAAAGTTCCATAGCTTTATTCTTAAAGCTAAGATAGCACAGGAGACCTTATCACAAACTACAGAGGTAATAAAGGTTAAATTTTTTTAAAATCATCAGTTCTGTTTAAACATTATGATATTAGCCGATTCAGATGTTGTTACTTTCATACTCATTTTTTGTTTTTTTTTTTTTTTTTATTAAGTACTCTGGGTCAGATAACTTTGTGGCTCTAAAATGGTCAGCGCAGACGTAGCAGCACAGGCATGCTCGAGCTGACCATTTTATTTAAAAAATCAACTTAGATTAGTTGAAATTTTATGTATTTATTTTGTATTGGTGGCCTGAGTAAAATGGTTTGCTGTACTAGTCACAATATAAAATTAATGACAATTATTTTCCAGCCTATCAATATAAAATCTCTAACAACACTTTCTAAAACTAATATTTTTGTTTGTAAAACCAAATGTGACTCGGAACTCAAAGTTGACAAAGATTCTATTAAACAAGAAAATGTAGACCAAATTGATGATAATTCAGACAACATTGATGATAATTTAGACCAATTTTATGAAATTCCAATTCAAAAATACGAAAATACTTATTCAGAAGTTGATGTAGTAGAAAATGAATACAATGATAATTTGTTTGAAAAACAAACAAACTTTTCTCAAGACGAAAAATATATCTTTAATGAGACAAATGAAATAAATAATCAAATAACTATAAATTTCGAAAGTATAGAAAAGAAACTTAACATGTATTTACCAACAAGAAGTGGTAATAGACAAGAAAAAGATGGCGTCAGAGAAATTAAATCACAAAAAATTAGAGATACAGATGAAGAAGAATTTCAAGAGAAGTTTGTACAAGTTGTCTTGAGTGAGCAAGAGATGGTAAGAGTCAGAGAAGAGAGAAGAAATCATCCATCATTTAGGAAGCTACCTTATATATGTCATGGCTGTGTGCTTGGGTTTCGAAAAGAGGAGAAATATAGAAGTCATATGAGGAAGAAGCATGATGAGGTATGTAATATTACACAGGTCATCAAATTAATGATGCCTGGGTAAAAAACTGTTTAGTCCGTAAGTCAGATAATAAAAAAATATTAGACACGTATTTTTTGCTGTAGCAAATTAATGGAAATAAACTTTAAACACATTAAAGTTGGGGAGTGGGAGCTCTTATTATTTTTTTAAATTAAGTATTGCTGTTATTGTCTATGGTTGCCTGTCAATAAATAAGAAACTTCATAGCATGCAATGCATGAAGTATTGATTTTTTTCGTGTATGGATTTGGTTCCCTGTCAATAAATAAGGAACTTCATAGGCGGGTTTATGTCAAAAGTAAAATAAATGGTTGGTTTGCTAAACAAATAAGTAATTTCTCAGTTAAATAAGTTGATAAAGCAAAGCTCTTAAAGTTGATAAAGCGTTGATAAAGCAAAAAATTCGTGTCTAAGTATTTTTTTTTTATGAACTTACTGACGGACTAAATACTACTATTTTTTTTTTACCCAGAAAACATCTCTATTGACAGGCTAAACAGCAACCCTGCTTATAATCAGAAATAGGTACTGTTAGGCACCAAATGAAACGAAGATAAGGTTCAATCTAGTATAATTATTTGATCACAAGAGTCTTATATTAATAATTAGTAAAAAACACGCAAGCCGCCCCGTCGCTAGTCAACCATCACCAAACAGCCCCTAGCAACGGGGTTGCCAGATCTATCGCCAACAGGTACGATGTCAAAATTTCGTCACTACAAGATTTCCTGCTATATAAACTTTTGCTTTATAATTTTTTTAATTATAATTAAAAAAAATATAAAGCAAAAGTTTATATAGCAGGAAATCTTGTAGAAATATTTTTTACCAAATAATTATTTGGTAAAAAAATATTTATTAGATAACTTGAATTTGGCATAAGTGTTCTTATTGATCTAACATTAAGTATTTAATTTATCATTCATTTCAGCCGAAAGACGTCCACTACTAATATAGGCTTCCCCCAAGCACCGCCATTTCGACCGGAATTAGAATAGAATAGAATTATTTGGCTTAAGTTCATTCTAAAGTATTTCAGTTATGAAATACTCGCCCATAATTAGAAAATAAGTATTCACGAATTTACATATATTATAGTAATCGCAACGCAAATTGGCAAAAAAGTGGGGATGCGCAGTATCTACTATGCTTGCCAAATAAAAATAGGATCGCGCTTGATGCCAACTTCACACGATAGCTGTCAAATTAGTACTACCGATAGCTGTCAAATACACGATAGCTGTCAAATTAGTACGCATTGGTAATAAAGTTCGCGAGTATTGCAGAACAAAATGGCGTCTTGACATTACTATTCTTATTTGGCACGCATAATATTTTCGGTATGCGTGATTGGTCGCTTCAAGTTTGGTGGTGGCTACTAAATAAAAATGTGGCAATGTTGTTACAAGAAAAAAAAATCGTTTTCAGACTCTTGTAAATCACAATCACAGGTAAATCTGGCTGGAAAACAAATGTTGCCATGTATTTTTTTTATTTAAGTACTACTTTTATTGGCAAATTATGTTTTTTTGCAGAAAATCGGCAACCTCACCTGCGAAGTATGCACCGTCCGATTTCCTCACAAATTGTCGTTAGATAAACACAAAAGAAAGCACTACGTAGTCTACAGGTGTAGGCTATGTAAATACCACGGGAACGACTTGCGCTCAGCGGTCAACCATTGCAATATCAAGCATGCGGAAGATAAATCTGATAGCATACGCTGTTTGCAGTGTTACTTTGTGGCCAAGTAAGTTGTCATCACATCGCAATAACCAATGGGAAAGGTCGGGCAAAGCCAATACGGTATTTTACTATATAGGAGAAAAAATCATAAAATATATTATTTAGATAGCTTAGGCAAAAAGCAGTCGGAAAATGTTACTTTTAGTTCGTAAAATAACAATATAAATTTTAAAATTCAATTCATAGTTTTCAGTTTTTTAAACTGTTTTCTAACACCATGAAAGTAGCCGCCATGTTATTACGTCATACGGAATTTAAAAGTGTCAATGTCAACTATCAACTGATTAGCGTATAAAAAATGTTTGTTTACACTGCCAACTGACGTCATGACCACAGAACAATATGCCGTCCATAGCGTCCAGCGTTTTCACGCGAAAGAAGGACGGTCAAATCGTACCTGACTACGAGGCGGTGGTGTACAGATATGCCATATATATGTAAAAATCTAGTATTTTTTAAGGTCTTAAAAAACATAAGAAATAGATATTTAAGTCGCCAGAAAAAAAAGCACAAACACATTTTTTTTTAATAGCATAATTTGCAAATTATTTAGAATAACATGTTCAGAACGCACCTTTGACGATTCATTTTGCTTAAGAAATGATTTAGTACTCAAAGATTATAATTATTCACGTTATTAGATGTAATTCAATTCTATATACTTGTGTATCAAACCAACTAGTGTTGTTTTTACTATGTATTGGATTCTTGTCATAAAAATAATTATGTGGGTTCATAGTAAGTATCAGCATTTTGTTCAATTGTGTACAACGGAACGTCATAATATGTCATCGACGCGCGCCATGGATTGACAGTGTCAATACTGTCAATTACAACGGGTGTCAATTTGACACTAATATACTGTAGTGTGTAGTCTTTGCACCCGGCGATCTCGCATTGTTGTTGTGTTGTTGTTGTTAGTGTGAATATTGTGATAAGTACTGTACTGTTTTGGATTTCCTTCTGTTGTTTGACCTTGGCATTGTTTTACAGACTGATAACTAGGTACCGCTTGTGACGATTATTCTGTGCTTTTGATTTCCGGACACCGATAACCTCAAAAGTATTTTTTGCATTATTGAAATATCTTGGCTATTTAGATATTATTTTCGAAAGGGATGGTGTTTACTACATAAAACAATCAAATCTCACTATAATTTGCTTCTGTACACTGAAAATAAAACTCAGGTCCAGCTTCTATAGAAATATGACCGATGTTCTTTGAAAATATAAAATTTAAATACATTTTTATGGCACTTATCGATTGAATAAAAATTTTGTGTTTTTTTTAGTGGCTTATTAGCACTATTAGAATCTAATTGAGACACTTTTCAAAAATGTCTGTAATACAATAGTATATGGCGTGATCATAGCTAGGTCCCTAATGCATAACATAAAGTTTGGTTTTATTTCACTATGTCGTTATTTTCGGCTGCTTCAATATTTTTAATCAAGTATTTGACATGGAATTCAAAACTAATATTTAACAAAACATGTTTATTTTGTTGTCAGAAACCCACAAGATTTAGAAGAACACGTGGAAAAGGAACATCAGTTCTGGTGCAACGATTGTGGAGAAAAATTCAAATTAAAAAGGAATATTATAATACATATGACGTGAGTCCATTTTAAATCATTGAACAATCCTGCGCACGAAGGGATTTCTTCTTTACTTCCATAAATAGTTGTAATCGTTAGTCTATTGACCGCAAGCGAAGCTGACCACGAGGTCCTGGATTCGATTCCCAGGTCAGGCAAAGTGTTATTGAGTTTTAGTTTTAGAACCCTTATAGTTTCGCCTTCGTCTGTCTGTTTGTCTGTCTGTCCGTCCGTCCGCAGCTTAGCTCAAAGACTCTTTAGTACTATAAAGCTATAATTTGGCATGGATATACATATTCATCACGCCGACAGTATAAAAGAAAATAATGAAAAAAAAATTTTTGATAGTACCAGAAGGTACTATCAAAAATTTGACCCACCATTGTTTTTTTTCTCGTTTACCCCATGGTGTGGGGTGTGGGGTGTTGGTTAATCTTTTAAAAATATTGCGGGTTTGTAAAAACAGCTTTTCGATTTAGGGATCAGTTTCTGAAATATTAAGCTTTAAAATGCTAATTTTTGTTAGAGTCAAGTGTCCCCCCCCTGCCAGCTAAACGGTTAGTTTTGAATGGGTGAAAAAAAACACGGTAGTAGTATATATAACGAAATTACAAGGAAAACTATCACAGCTAAGTAGGCTTTTCAAGTTTACGAGTAATAGTCATACAACTTGTAAAATGTACTTGGAACAGTAAAAAATTCGTACAAATTCCATTAAAAATTGCTTATGTAACGTTGTTAGTTGTGAAATACAAAAAAAATATACAAAAATAAAATCATAACATTCTTCTTAATAATGATTTCTTAGAAATCAATATTAATAAGAATGTTTTTATTTATTATTAGCCGACGTAAGCACGGACGTAAAAAAATCGCGGCGGGATTTTATCGCGCACTGGATTTTCAACTCTCGGTGTTGAGCCGAGCATTGAGAATCCAACCTAATAACAACAGAGTGCATCCCAGCGCGTTGAAAAACACACTGTTGGATTTTCAACTCCCGGCGCTAAACATAGCGTTGAATATGCAGTGCGTGCGCGAAAAAAAATCGCCGCGATTTTTTTACGCCCGTGCGAACGTCGGCTAATAATATTTACGCTCGAATAACGACGGGCGACGGCGTGCACTACGGAACCCTATTACTGCGTGTGGCCCGACACACACTTGGCCGGTTTTATTCCATCTGGAATTTCTCAGTCCAGCAGCCCGGAGTCCGGATTTGTGTCCGGTTGATGGCAATATGCCGGCCGGCCCATTGCCACTTCAGCTTGCTTAGTCGGCGTTCCCACGAGCGTAATAAAATCAAATTCAAATTCAAATTCAAATTCAAAATTATTTATTTGTGACACATAGGTAAAATGTACATGATGTTATAAAATAAAAATATTGTATCACTATGCGCTGCCTTGCAAGGCGTACAGTCACGAGCACTAATATGTATACGCTTTACAAAATTCAAAGCGATTTTCTCGTGGAATAACGATTGTGACGTTAGAGATAAAACCTATTTCATAATAGTATTGGTTCCAAAATACTATGTTCGTAAAATCATAAAATTACAATCAATACAGTAACAGAAAATCACTTTTTAAAGTTGCTAAGAGTATACATATTGGTGCTCGTGTCGTGACTGTACAAATGATGTTCACAGTAATAGTTAGTTGGTCACAGTAGTAGGTATTTATAGCCTATAAAATTATAAAATACTGCTATGTAACCATCTTAAATATTTAGTAATAAAGTAATCATAAACAAAACAATACAAATTAAGGAAACAATTTAATATCTAGCTAAATATAAATTAAATTAACTAAAATAAGTAGGTAACAAATATAATATCTGAGAATAGGACATACCGGTTTTTATTTTTCTTCTAAATATTCATTTATGGTGTAATATGCTTTCTGAATTAAGAACTTATGGAGTGTTTTTTTGAAGGTATGCAAATCTTTTGAAGCTTTTATAGGTTTAGGTAGTTTATTAAATATTTTAGGAGCCATTCCTAGAAAACTTTTTGAGAACAGGGCGGTTTGGTGGGTTTTTGACTTAATTGCACCTTGATGGCGTTTAGTGGACAGAGTTTCAAATTGGTCAAGGTTATTTTTAATAAACATAACAACTTCATAAATATATAAGGACGGGAGTGTTAATAATTTTAAATTAATAAAATCGCGGTGGGATTTTATCACGCGCTGGATTTTCAACTCTCTGCTTAGCGCCGGGAGTTGAAAATCCAACAGTGTGTTTTTCGTCGCGCTGGGATGCACTCTGTTTTTGTTAGGTTGGATTCTCAACGCTCGGCTCAACAACGAGAGTTGAAAATCCAGTGCGCGATAAAATCCCGCCGCGATTTTATTACGCTCGTGGAAACGGGGGTTTATACTGTGAGCTATGTTTTTTGGCACAGCCGTGAGGCACACATTCCTGCATTTTATTTTTTTTGTTGTTGTTGCATCGCAAATGTAGATTTTTTTAATTTATTATTTTTTATTTTTTTGTTTTGCCTCTTTAATGTAGTCTGTGCTAAATAAATGTGTTTTTCTTTCTTTCTTTCTTTCTTCTATGTCGACAACTTCGGTTCTCTGTCGGATCACATCGTAATGTTCATTAATAAACTTTAATTACGTAATTTCAGTCGAAGTCACGGCTCAAAACGCGCCTTCAAGTGTGACATTTGCAAAAAAGGTTTTAAAACGAAGATGCAGCAAGAATCTCACTTGGCTAGACATAATGATAATATTGCTAAGAAGCTGTCTTATTGCCAGGAATGCAATATTCAGTTCAAGAACATAGTCACATATAGGACGCATTTGAAGAATACGGCTACTCATTCGGAGGGGTAAGTTCAGAATAGAATACTCTTTCTCTTTCTTTTTAGGGTTCCGTACCAAAATGGTAAAAAGGAACCCTTTGTCTGTCTGTCACAGCTGGATATCTCAAGAACTACTAATGCTATCAACTTGAAATTTGGAACAGTTTTAGATGACGTTTGCCTAACTATTTTGCAAATAAGAATTTTTTTTTTTCGCACGAGGGACTGTAAGGGGGTCTTAAAAAATCGAAGTGGGCCTACTAGGGCATGTGGGGTATCATATGAAAGAGCGCTGTTTGCACATTCCCAAATATTTTTTTTCTTTTTTTTTAGGCCGCATAGTTTTCGACTTTCGATGAAAAATATAAAAAAAATACCGTCCCCCCCACCCTTATCTCCGAAGATTGCAGAGAAAAATCTGAAATTATTCTATGTGATAGAAGTTTATGTATAGATTACAGAAAAAATAAAACGATGTCTCTAAATAGCACAGTTTTTCAGAAATCATCAACAAAAATTACATAGAAATGATGGTACGGAACTCTCGGTGCGCGAGTCCGACTCGCTCTTGACCTGTTTTTTTATTTTTTCTTCAATTAGCGCGAGCGCATTTCGTCCAGAGCTAATGCAGTCATTGCACGTAGCGTTAACGTCGCCCACGTAACGAAGTACAGTCCGCGAGGCCTAAGCTGAGCTTTGCATTTGTGTGAGTGATCACCAAAACTGTACGAGAGCCGATGACCAAAATTTTTGCCTTATCGTTTTACGTAAGACAAAAGCATCTATCGTCTTATCGTTTTAGGTTTTACAACGATGCGACATGGTTATAATCATGGCCTCTCGTACTAAAAGAACAAAAGCCGATTGCCAAAAAGCAGTATAAACCGGTTTTAAACCAAGCAAAGGGCGAGTCAAGCTCTATGCAGAGGCGGATTTTGGGCGCCCAATCTGACAAAAAACTGATCCCAAACCCATCCCCTGAGTGTCCCATCTGTATTAATGTGGTTATGTTAAGGTTGATGCGCCAGGGTAGCCCGCGAAATTCAAAATTTCTTACGTTTTTTGCAATTTGTAGGTCGGTGTGAGCTTGTATGTTGATTAAATTATGATTCGCGGCCGTAGCTAATGTGGCTTTACAGAATTATAATCATTAGAATCAGCAATACAACTCCATAAGTTAGCATTTACCTCAAACCTCAGATTTGAGATAAATGCTAACTTATGGAGTTGTATTGCTGATTCTAATGATTATAATTCTGTAAAGCCATATTAGCTACGGCCGCGAATCATATTTTAATCAACATACAAGCTCACACTGACCTACAAATTGCAAAAAACGTAAGAAATTTTGAATTTCGCGGGCTACCCTGGCGCTTTCGCCTTAAAGTCTTATCTCAATTTTCAGATACAAATGTACAGAATGTAATAAAATATTTACGGCGAAAAGCTACATGAAGCAACACTACGACTTCTATCATTTAAAATTATCGCAATATAAATGTGAAATATGCAATAAGGTACGTTCCTAAAATGAGTCTGAAAGTATTTAACACTTGCCTGCGGCTTCGTCCCCGTGGATATCGGAAAATATCCCACAGGAATGTACTACCGGGAATTCCTTCCTTATTCCTTGTCTACATTATAAAGGAAACCTCTGTGCAAAATTTCAGCTTTCTAGGTTCAAGGGTTTGGGCCTGGGCGTTGATGAGTTAGTCAGTCAGTACTCCTCTTTTTATGTATATATAGATTGAGCGACTATGTGTCCTCACTCAGCGACATATCTTTTTCTTCCAAACTTCTCTATTAGTCGTCATCTCGGTAGTCACTCCCTGTTTAGCCATGTCATCTTTCACACAGTCCATCCATCGTTTCTTTGGTCTTCCCCTACTCGTATAGCCATCCACATTCATACTCAAAACATTCCTCACATTTTCTTCATTCATCCGCATCACATGCCCATACCATAACAACCGATTTCCGCATGGAGGACTTAGAAAACGAACAAAAAAGGAAACCATAGTCACCAAAAACCAATTTGTAATAAATCCTCACGCATAGACTTTTTTTTGAAGCCTTCTGTTTAATTGAAAAACAAAATTGAGCAACAGTTATAAAACAAATAGTGTAGCTTTTATCCATTTTTTTCCAGACTTTCAAGTCAAAATCGTCTTTAAAAGAACATCAGGATTTACACCTCGGCAAGGGCAGACCAAGAAAATATTCCTGCAACATATGTAGCAAGATGTTCTTTGTAAGTATCTGTAGAGGCATGAGGAACAGGGTGTAAAGTTCACTCATCCTCCATAGAAAATAGAGGATCCTCCGACCAGACGGGTGTTGTGTCTGGAGGGCACTGCCCGACGATTGATGTCGGACGTTGTACATATGCTAGTCGCGCGGTAAACTCTGATTGCGCGATGCAGGATTTTGCGTGACGTCAGTGTGATGCGTAGTTCGTATGTTGGCGATGTAGATGGCGCCACATATTAGTATTCCACCATAGGACATCATCGCCTTTTCCCAACTATGTTGGGCCCGGCTTGCGCTGAATACCAGTATTTTACATAGAGCGACTGCCTATCTAACCCCCACAACCCTGTTACTGAGTCAGACTTTCGGGCTTCTGACGACCCGTAACGACTATCAAAGATCCACGAATGACAGCCGGACCAATGGCTTAACCAGAGGGGCAATTCCCGTAATTGCCCCTCTGATCGATCGAAAAAATATGCCCCCCTTATCTCCGAAGTTTGCATAGATCAAAAATCTGAAATTATTCTATGTAATAGAAGTTTATGTTATTACAGGAAAAATAAAACGATGTCTCTAAACAGCACACTTTTTCAGAAATCGGAACGGAACCCTCGGTGCGCGAGTCCGACTCGCTCTTGACTGTTTTTTTTTTTTGCAGAGTACGTCTGTGCTCCGTAGGCACAAACAAATACATTCAGACGAGCGGCCATACATGTGTGAAGACTGTGGGGACACGTTCAAGCAATCTGCCTGCTTATACACACACACGCGGCTGAAGCACAAAGGTGGGGGGCGGAAGAAGAAGCGGGATTGTTGAGCGATTTTTCGGCGACAGTGGCGCCACAATAACTGTCTAAAGTACCCGTCACGAGAAGCTATAAATTATGTAAACAAGTGTTCAGGAGTTCACAACATTTGGACCAACAAAAAAATGAATTTGTTTAAGATTTAATAAATTATTAAGTATCAAATATTAATTAACATATATTATTTAAGAATAATTATTCGTCAGATTCAGATGTTTCCATTTCTGTGTCAGAATCAGTGACATGTATCACGAAGCATTTGAAACTCGAATGACGCGTTTATTTCAAAATGGCGTCCCGATAGTTTACAATCCCTGCGACGGTAGCGTTCCGGTACCAAGAAACACAAACGATAGCGCTTTGCGTCGTTAAAATATGATCCGACTAAATTAAATAGGTTGTTACTTTCATATAACCCGTCTATATTTCATGTCGATTGAATATGGTCAATTTATTATTATCTCGCAGTATAAAATGTTTACTTAGTAAAAGATGTTTGTTTACATAATTTATAGCTTCTCGTGACAGGTACTTTAATGTGGAAGGGATGATGAAACTTTTTTTTTTATTGTTTGTTTTCAAATAAAACTTAAATAATTGCCAAGATACACCACTATTTTTAATTAGTACAAAAAAAAGGGGCTCTATCTGTACTCGTTACTGAACACATTTGCGTAGTCAAAAGTCAAAAAAACAAAATACCAAAATTGCCTACGAAAGTTTCTCATAAGTAATTGATAAATTCATGATTATGATACGATAACCGCTGTTGGAGGCGCGGCAAGTTCGAGCGAGAGGATATGATTAATGAATCTACAATATTTCCATAAATTGAGTGACATTTTGGGATATAAACAAACGCTAAAAACTTTGCTGTTTATGAATATTATTTATTGAGACTTTACATATATAATAACAAGACCTTCTATAATAAGCCCTCTAAGTATTTGTACTAATTAAAAATTACTGGTGTATAAACGTTTTAAAATAACTGCTAGAAAAAGACGGCACTATCACAGAAGTGACGTCACGACTATGTATTCCATTATCTCTTTTTACTGTGCCTACTTTGAAATTACATTATTTCTTCGAACATTTCTGATACATCATCCCGATTTTCGTTGGCCTACTTAGTCCTTTCGAAGGCTAAAATCAGGAATAAAGTTATCCGGAAAAGAATCGGAGTAATCGACATAGCTTGCAGAATAAGCAAACTGAAGTGGCAGTGGGCTGGCCACGTTTGTTGAAGGACCGATGGCCGGTGGAGCAGACGGGTCCTGGAGTGGAGACCGCGTATCGGTAAGGGTAGTGTGGGACGCCCCCCAGCTAGATGGACCGACGACCTGAAGAAAGTGGCTGGGACAGACTGGATGCGGAAGGCGGAGGACAGGGTGTTGTGGCGCAGCCTGGGAGAGGCCCATGTCCAGCAGTGGGCTGCGATAGGCTGCGTTGATTGATTTATTGACTTAGTCCTTTCACAGTTAAGTTACATCTCATTTTGCATCACAGTGATGTTAATTCTCGATGCTAACATAATTAAATTGCCTCGGTAAGACAAAACATTTTCTTCGGGAAATTAAACAAGACTTTATTTTGTTAATTTATTTTTAATGAAATCATAATGTACATATTTAACTTGACGATGTTGAAATTATATATTTATCACGTACATAAATCTGGTTATCATTTTTACCCAATGCGGGATGCTCGAAGTCATCTCGATGTAGACATCGTATTTACAACATGAGCGCAGCTACCTAACTCAACTGCACCCGTTGCTTTATTGAAAGTAGTTAAAGTGGATCTGCAGTCCAGATCCTGCGATTTTTTTTTTTTTTTTGATTTTACAAAAACGCAATAATATTTGAATTTCGCGAGCTACCGTTGCGGATCCACCTTAATAATTGCTGCAGCAACTCAAAAGCCATTAAATATGTGGGGCACATTTTTATTGAATACTCTCTAGGTTTGAAAAGTTGAAAGTCACGCTTGAAGCGTCCATTTACGGCTTGTACAACCCATCTGCGCGTTTGGCGTTTGGAAGTCAAGAGTTCCTTTCCATGTACAGTGGGCTGCATCAATTGGGTACCCCAGTTGTATTCAAATTTTAATACAACCGGGGTACCCAATTGATGCAGCCCACTGCACGTTATTATATGCAATAAACTTTTTTTTCCTCTACTCTACTCCACTGAGTTTCATGTCACAGTTTCGTTGGGGGCATAATACAGTGTCAAATTAAATAAGGTAGCAAAACCACAAAACGACTAAAAAAAAGATTTGATGTTTTTTTTTAGGGTCAACGACCGCTGGTAGTGTTATTATTACTTACGAGAGCGTATGAGTTGAGAAATTGTTTTTATTTTGTTTTATCGTGTTTAGATATCGATAACTATCATATCTGTAAAGTTTACACAAAAAAAAAAAGATATTTCAATTACACTGCGGTTGATGACCCCAAAAAAACCAAAATCTTTTTTTTTTGCTTTATCATGTTTAGATATACATACCCATCACGTCTGCGGAGTATCTCTAGCTAATTTAATTTGTCCCTGTATATGCAACGCAGCCGTGACTTTCTATTAGTGGTATACAGGGTGTTGTAAACAGTGACAATCTTTTAAGTCATTGTAGTCACCATTATGAACAACTTTTATAGATAATTATTTATTGCACTTAGAACACATTCGTAACAATTAAATATTCATAAGAAATATTAATTCGCAATTTCTTAAATCCCGAGATTTTATAGGAGGTATTATCCACTCTTGTTACATCCTCGAAGTTTAGGTATTTGTACTCTACCTATATCGGCCTCTGATTATAGAGGGTGTAAATGTTTACACCCCCACAACAACCCCCCCCCCCCCAAAAAAAAACCTTAAAAGATTGCCACTGTTTACAGTGGCCTTCTTTTAAGGGGTCATTGTACTCATCATTATGAAAAAATCAGTATTGAACAGCTGATTTTTTTTTCGCGATTTCAGGTTTGGTCCCATAGTAAAAGTTGTTCATAATGATGAGTACAATGACCCGTTAAAAGATTGCCACTGTTTACACTTACAACCTGTACAATCTCGAAAGCCCCTGTCTCAAATAAATACATCTTGTTAAAAAAAAAAAAATAGTGGAATGCACCATTGCGACTCCTCATGATTTTCAAGAATTTATCTCAATAAGTTAAGAGTCCAAGCGGCATGGGGACTGTTACGTCTAGAATGTAACCGTCTACACACATGACCATTATAGGGCTTCATGATATTTGTGCAAACTGTAGCAAGCAAGTGCAGTGGTGGCCCAGTGGTAACGAGCGCGACTTACCAATTTAGGTCATAGGTTCGAACCCAGACAGGCGCTTTACTTGCCACGTCGTGGTTCTAGCGTGGAAGAGGACGCTTGGAAGGAGATCCTCGGCTGCAGAACACGTACACTGAAGTCACTGCTACATAGACCAGGATCTGGAACTGGAGCCGTCAGTTGCGGGCAGAGGCTGGGTCGGGACCATCGTCGATCTGGAGACGGTTCAGGCCAGTGTTCCTACCCTTTCTACCTCTAAAAATCAAGACTTGATGCGGCCACGGAGGATAGGCAAATAAATAATAAGTGTACCTATTTACTCTTGTTATTTTCGAACTCCTACTTACCTACCTGCTGACAACCCCCTGCTAAGGGTAAGTGTCACAGTGGCGCTTTACTTTGTGTAAATTATTACATCACCACTGCTCTCAAAACTGTCAATGAAAATCGTGAGGAAACCGTCATGGCCTAGAACCAAAAATTCGAAGACATGTGACATCTACCAACCCGCACTGGGCCCGCGTGGTGGATTACGGCCCGCTTCCTCTCATCGAGAAGCGGCCTGTGTCCCAGCAGTGGGAACATTATAGGCTGATTATGTTATGATAATTATGCTGTAAGTCTTGCGTTGGAAGGTGAAATTGGAGGTTTTTTTTTGATAAATAGTTAGGTGGTAGACCATTATAATTATAGTCTTCGGTGATGCTACATTCCCGAAGAGGTAAAGCGAGATTGTGTTCTATGACTTGCTCTCTGGTTACGTGATCCAATCCCAGGTGAACTGGGACAAAATCTTCTAGAAGACTTGTCTCACTTTGCGTATTTTCGTATCAACCGTTCGCCTTGTCTGGTTAAACAATGAAGCTATCCTGATATTTGGGTCTTCAGTTCTGAATTTACACAAATACACAGCTAAATCAACACGAGATTTTCTTTTCCTATAAATAACAAAAATATTGCGTTGCATTATCTTTTATGCCCTTTATGTTAGTTATAATCGGGTAGGCTGTATCAGGGACGCAGTTGGAGTATGTGAAACGTCTTGTGCGTGCTAGAGTTATTAGTGTGGTCGTCCTTGGTGCCTCGTGATGGTAATCGATATCTAAAGTTCTAAACTAATAGGTATGATAAAGAGAAAAGACTTTTTTTGTATGTTTGTTTGTTACGCTTTCATGGCTAAACGGGTGAGCCGACTTTGATGAAATTTGGTATGGGGATACTTTGAACCTTGGGGAAAGACATAGGCTACTTTTGACCGACTTACTACGCGGGCGGAAGCTAGTAAATAATAATTTTAGTTCACTACACCGTAGGTACCATAAAATGTAAGGGAAAAAAATTGAACCTAAGGAAATCTAACTGCAAATATTTTATACACAGTATAAAATATTTGCAGTTAGCATGGATTTTCCCCGAAATGGTCGGCAGCACATCGTAAATAAATACGTCGGGCTGCATTCGTGGGAGGCGCAGGTAGTATTACAAAAACCTACAGGCCCGGAAGCCTCGCCTTAATGTTATGAATGTCTTATAAAATAAAACTATATTATGGTTTCGGGGAATTAAATCGTTTTATTTTTCAAATAATGTCACTCGTGGTTTATATTAGTTATATCTCGTAGTTTACTACCCAAAGCACAAGTGTGAAGAAATATTGCACACCTCGACAACCTCACAAACTATCTGACAACATCACAAACTATCTGACAAAGTCACCAACTATCTGACAACGTCACCAGCTGCCGCAATCTCACTGTTGCCACTGCGGTCGTCTCTTATTCTTCATATGTATATACAAAGTTGACATGTAGGCATACATGGAAGTTCGTTGAACATAATTACTTAGCTGAACATTATTCACATAATATTAACACCACAATCCATCCTGCAACGTAGCAATCTATCTGGCAGCACCACTCACAGTTTGGCAACACAATCCATTTGCCATCTTCGCAAACTATCTGACAACATCACAAACTATCTGACAACGTCACCAACTGCTAGACTCTCACTATTGCCACTGCGGCCGTACCCTATTTGACATGTGATAACATGGAAGTTCGTTGAGTGTACTTAGCTGAACATTATTCACAAATTATTAACACCAAAATCCATCCAGCAACGTTGCTATCTATCTGGCAGCATCAGTGCACAGTTTGGCAGCATCACAATCCTTTTGCCATCTTCGCAAACTATCTGACAACATCGCAAACTATCTGACAACATCACAAACTATCTGACAACGTCACCAACTGACTCACTGTTGCCACTGCGGCCGTCTCTTACTCTTCATGTGTATATACTTGACGTGTGACAACATGGAAGTTCGTTGAGTGAACTTCGCTGAACAGTATTCACACTCGTACGGCCGCTCGCCCGAGTGCGTTCGCATGTGGTTTAGTAGAGTGCGGTTTGCCTGGAAAAGAAAGATTACTGTTTTCAGTGCTACGGAAAACATCCCAAGGGGACCTGTTACCGGGAATTCCTTCCTTATTCCTTGTCTACATTATAAAGGGAACCTCTGTGCAAAATTTCAGCTTTCTAAGTCCAAGGGTTTGGGCTGGGCGTTGATGAGTCAGTCAATCAGTCAGTCAGTCAGGACTTCTTTTTTTATTTATTTATTTATACGCCGAAGAAAGCTAGGCAGAGGAGTACTCGCACGATCTGCCAGTCATGTTGTAAGTTCCGTGTGAACCTACTTAGTCTCCTACCTCTACCTCCGCACAAATCCTACTACTACTGAAAACTTCCTAAAATAACCCAACAACGCTGCCCGAATTGGTGATCGAAACCAGGACTTAGCCGACTTTGCACGGAGTAAAAATATCGCAGCGATTTTTTTTCGCGCAACAGTGTGTTTTTTCGACGCGCCGGGATGCACTCTGTTGGTTAGGTTGGATTCTCGAAGCTCGGCTCAACACCAACAGTTAAAAATCCAGTGCGCGTTAAAATCCCGCCGCGATATCTCTGTCACGAAACCATAGCAGCGAAACCGCCGTAGTTTATTTCAGCTAACTCGCATGATGTTCGGTAACGCTGGTTCGCGGTTTCGCGGAGGAGATGAGCCAAGGACCTTAATGTTAAGTGGTCCAGTGGCAACTATCTGTCTCTACTAGGTACACTTGCGAGCAACCAAATCGACTAAACTTATGCATTTCAACTCAAATAGCAATTACTTGAAAACAACTAATGCTTGGTTCCTATAAACAAAAACGAATCCTTTCGCTTACCAATAGTAGCTTTTTTATTGCCAAACTGGGCATATAATAACTGGGCATTTCGCGTCAGTGGAAACACACCCTTACAATGTTTCTACTGACGCGGAGTGTAGATTTCGAGCACTGTGATTAGTCAATTCTAAAAGGCCAGAAGGCCAATTCTCGTACTTAAAAAACGTTCAAATTCAAGCGAAATCAACGAAATCACTCAGCGACAATCAATGTCAAAAATGTAGGGAAATTAGAGGCTTTTTTGACAGATTGCGACTGAGATTAGAATGCGAACGTTCTTAAAATTACGAGAATTGCCCCTCTGGTCTAAAACGGCCACTTTGGCAGAATCTAGGTATTATGAATCATATTTGAAATCGTAAAACGGTCACAAACTGACAATTCATAATTTATCTTGTTCATAGCACGCAATTCATCTGTTTGACAGTTTTGTATGGAGATTCGTAAAATGGTCCACTAATTATGAATTGCTTTATTGAAGTTTAATGTGAAATAGCACAATCATAATAAATTGCTGGGAATTCAGGAAATGAATCGCTTGTAGAGGAATTGCTTAATGTGGCCGTTTTAGGCTCCCAGACGCGTAGGTACAAATAATACTTACAGCGAAACCTCTTCCACAAATATTACACAACTTATTCTTCTCTTTCTTAACTCCTTCGTGATTAAACCTCATGTGGTCTACGTACCGCGTTCTGTTCAGAAAGTGCTGTAACATTAAAATAATATTATTTTTTTATTTAAACACAAGCGGACCCGACAGATGTTGTCTATTTTAAGTTAGTGGGCACTAAATTAGGTTGATCATGCAATAATTTTTTTCTGTATTTTTTTTTTTTTTCTGTGTTCCTTTATCGATACTGAACCTAACTAACCCTAAGCTATGGCACGCAACTACTTAACACCCTGTAATCGCATTTGTAATCACGTTCCCGAAAAAGGCTCTAACGATTTCAATGAAACTTGCAATATAGGGGTTTATGGGGGCAAAAAATCGATTTAGCTAGGTCTCATCTGGGAAAATACATTTTCTCCTTATTCAAGCAAAGATTTGCCTGCGTAATACGGTTTTTTCACCCGATTAAAGCTCGGTCGCCCAGGTACTGATCAGCTATACCACACTTGGATATAATACGGCCGGTATTTACATGGGCTCTGCGAAGCACATGTTCGCGCACGTTCTCTCACTCACACTGCCTTTTTTTTTGTGGATGGGAAATCATCAAATAACTTCTCCCGCTCTGGGTGGAGCGGAAGGGCGTGTCAGACTTTTACGTACTAAAACCCACCCGTGTTCCTTCAGTTGTCTGTGCCAGGGCCACGGTATCTCTTTCGAACAACCCGCGACCCCGGCGGCCACTCACACTGCCTCATGTCACCGTTTGGCTCCTAAAAAAATATTATTGCGCACGCGCAGCCTTCCGCACGAAGTTCGGGCCGGCCATGATTCATCGGCCACGTTGTAAACGGGTAGAGCAGTGATAACGACCGCGACTTACGGGTTGTAGGTCGTAGGTTCGAACCCAGACAGGCGCTTTACTTTGTATAAATTATTTCATCACCACTGCTCTCCAAACAGTGAAGGAAAACAATGTGAGGAAACTGGCATGTCGTAGAACCAAAAATTCGAAGACATGTGATATCTACCAACCCGCACTGGGCCCGCGTGGTGGATTACAGCCCACTCCCATTCACCGAGAGGAGGCTTGTGTCCCAGCAGTGGGAACATTATATACCGGCTGATTATGTATTGTAAACGGGTGCACTAAATTTCAAATCAATCGGATCACCATAATAAGGCATTTTGGCTCTACTGGAATTGGACTCGCCAAGCCGTGCTATTGTTATATGCTAGGTTTTGATGTTATAAAGTCGAAGTCAATAAGTACAATGCGATTCAAATAAAAATGGGAACGTCAATGACCTCTATTTGTTAAATGTTGATTGAAAAGTACGGTTTGCAAAGAAAACTTATTTGCGTATCAATAACGTTTTTTTTTAAACTGAGTCTTAGCTAAATCAAAGTGAAAAAAAACATTAAAAAATTAGTCATAATTAGTTTTTTTTAAATTATACGACTTTCTTTCATATTTTCATTGTTGCCAACAATTTACCAGAAAGTAAAGAAAAAAGTTCGTAAATAAATGTTATTTAAAAAATATCTTGTTTTGCTCACCCTACCCAATTTATTCGATTTGACAGCTATGACGTCACAACATGGCGCTAAGTCGATCCTATTCTTATTTGAAACGCATTGTAGTCCTATTTAAAATAAAAAATACACTAACTCGATCACATTCCGAACAGTAGTATTTGGACTGGTTCTTATGCACGTGTCGGTAGTGGTTCATCATGTACGCCCGTCTGGAATATGTGTTGCTGCATTCAGGACATGGGAACTTCTTTTTTACTCTGAAATTAAATAAAAACTACTGAAAGAGGTATCAACTATGTTGGGTTTATAATTAGACTAGCGAACAGCCCCTGCTTCGCATGATTTTTACGTCTTCACAGGACATCAAGATTTGTTTATTTTTTGCCGTTTTTATAGATAATGGTACGGAACCCTTCGTGCGCGAGTCCGACTCGCACTTGGCCGGTTTTTTTTTACTGTACAACAGAAAATACGTAGCAAAAAAAAATTAACACTACAAAACATACTATATCGGCGGCTTTATCGCTTACTGCGATCCACAAATATTACAAGACGACTAACTTCTTATGGGTGTTCTTATGGATGTACAGGTAAAGAACTATTTTCTGTATTTTTTTCAAAATGTTATTATACTTAAGTAGTTTCGGAGATAAGTGAGAAAATTTTATAAATAGATAAATTTTCGTCTATTTTCTTAAATAACTTTAAAACGATTTATTTTAAAGTTATAAAAAAAAGTACAGTTTGTAAAACTTTTACTTTCAATTTTCTTATTTGCCCCCTAAAAGTGACCCCCATATTCAAAATTCATTTATTTACTTTAGCCGTACGTGTTTGGGTCACAAAAGTCCATATGTGTACTAAATTTCAACTTAATCAGTCCATTAAATTCGGAGCAAATTGGCTGTGACAGACGGACAGACAGACAGACACACGAGTGATCCTATAAGGGTTCCGTTTTTTTTCCTTTTGAGGTACTGAACCATAAAAAAGTATAACTATAACTTCTGTCCTACTTACGTTTTTTTTTTCCTTTTGAGGTACTGAACCATAAAAAAGTATATGTTACGTACCGTTCTCTTTGCAGTTGGTATTACGTACCTACTGAATTAATTCTTAGAGATTATAGAATAGTGTTTTCTTCACCCCACAACTGGTAATCAGGCCTTTTTGTGTAATTGCCGAGGGTGTTGATTTGAATAAGCTTCCGGCGTTTGCTCATCGCCCATTCGTGGAGCCGTCGGATTGGTTGCGGATGAGCACACTAGCGCCGCGCTCATGCGTGTTTTTTCTCTGTACTACGAACCATACGGTTGTCGGCGCACTCACGCCACGCGCGATTTCTACTTTTCTACGAAAATAAGGTCCTTCGGTGAAAACGTGCTACAATCCCCGCAAGATACCAGATATACCCTGAACCAGCGCCTGTGGAAAAATATGTGAGGTGGAATTGAAGCAAGCTTCAGAACTATCGAGCGCGCCTTCTTAGCCCATCGGTGTGCGGCAGACGGGAGCGACCGGTAAGTCTTATTCGAATCTTCCCTTTCTACAGCACATAATTGTTTGATCTCTTCGAGCCTGGATTTATATCTAGGTACTTGTTGTGGGGTTATTTTCCTAGTTTCCTAGTGTTCTTAGTTCAAAGTCCATTTGCGGCGTTACGCGTCCAAAATGGCGGAACTTATTCAACAAGACATTTTTGAACGTGAGATCATTATCGATGATCTCAAGCGTATTTTAGAGTTCATAGATTCAGACGAACAACAGTTTAGGTCACGCTCAAAAGAATTAACTTTGCAACAAAGAAAGTTCTTCAAACTTCAGGCAAAAATAGAAAAATTCTTAATAAAATCCAATACTTTCGACAAAGACGAACAACTGAAGATTCGTAACAATTTTAATGATTGTTATTTCGCAATTAGTGTTCACTTAGATAAACTTAAGGAAGAGGATAATGAGCGTAAACGAAGAATGTCCTCTAGTACGTCATTTAATAATAACTCAGTGGTACATGTTCCATCTACTCATACGAGTAATAGTTGTGCAAGTAGATTACCTATTCTTCCAATGCCTACCTTCTCAGGGGAAACCACGGATTGGCCCCCATTTCACGATTTGTTTAGTTCATTAGTACATGGCAAAAATACCTACACGGAGACAGAGAAGTTTCGTTACCTGTTACTGTCATTAAAAGATGAACCCTATAATCTTATTAAATCGATACCAATTACAGACGAAAACTATAGTGTTGCGTGGGATATTTTAGTTTCTCGGTATGATAATAAACGGGCTATCGCCACGAAACATCTCGAAAAAATATTAGACATTGAACCTAGTACCGAGAAAATGACTCAAAGTCTAAGAAACTTACTCAATGTTTATCAAGAAAACATCAAGGCATTGCAGGCCATGCAATTTCCGATAGATCAGTGGAGTTTCATAATAGTGACGATTTTACTACGTAAGATTCCGTCTAGTGTTCGAAAACGTTTCGAATTATCACTATCGAGGCCATCGGATATACCTGACATAAGTACATTGATAACTTTCTTAGAACGCGAGTTAGCTGCAAGCGAATTCTCTTCTCACCCACAAAATAAAAATAATCTTGAAAAGGTAGGTGCTCCCCGCTCATCGCGCGGTAACGAAGGCTCGCGACGCGCGCTCGCAGCCAATGTCGCTTCATCGAGTTCGAATACAACAGACTTACAATCTACCAAACAAAATAATTTAAAAAATAATTGTTTATGTTGTGATGCTCAACATACGTTGACAAAATGTTCGAAATTCCTTAATTTATCTCCCCGTGATAGGTATTCTTTTATTCAAAACAAGAACGTTTGTTTCAATTGTTTACATGTCGGTCATGATTTAAAACAATGCAAATCTAACTTTGTTTGTCGCTCATGCCATAAACGACATCATTCATTAATTCATTTCGAAAAGTCTAACAGTTTATCAGTTATTAGTGGTAGTAGTGATAATGCGGTCTCACTTTCTGTGAACGAAACGACAGAGACAGCGGTTCCCAGTACCTCGCACGCTGCGATGACTGCGGCGGTGAACGATCGCAAGAACGATTCGCGTTCTATTGCTCCGTCGGTTAGCGCGAGTACGGTGCTCCTATGTACGGCACTCATCAATGTGCATGTTGGCCCACAAAAACACACAGTTCGATGTATTATTGATACAGGCAGTCAGGCGACTTTTATTACCGAGTCTTGTGTTCAGCGGTTAGGGTTACATCGCAGCCAAGCGAACGTTCCGGTGTTCGGTGTTGGAGGGACCGAGGTTGGAGCTGTTTACCCAAAGGGTGTAGTATCTTGTCATATCACTCCTACACACGGGGATCAACCTTCAATTTCAGTTAACGCATTAATTTTATCTAATCTTATTTCACGTATGCCATGTGTGACATTGCCTTTTAAGGGATGGCCACACATACAAAACTTAACTTTAGCTGATCCTAAGTTTTATCTTCCACAATCAGTGGAAATGCTTTTAGGTGCGGATATACTATCCCAAGTTTTATTAGGTCACGTGATCACGGGTCCACCCGGTTCACCGATGGCTATGAACAGTATCTTTGGTTATTTATTGATGGGTGATGTTTCATACAACCAAAATACATCTACTTCACTTCAAGTTTGTCTCAGTAGTTTAAGCTCATCCTACGATGACGACATCAACCTGAGACGGTTCTGGGAATTGGAATCTCTTCCGGAAAAAAGAATTCTAAGTCCCGACGAAGCGTTGTGTGAATCTATATTCGTAAATTCACATACTCGTGATGAAACTGGGCGATATGTTGTTCCACTCCCTTTCAAACCTGATGCACCCACCCTCGGCGCATCACGAGATACGGCGGTCTCCAGGTTTAAGAAATTAGAGTATAGGTTGGAACACAATCCTCAACTTAAGGTAGACTATCATGCGTGCCTCCAGGAGTACTTGGAACTCGGTCACATGGAGCCCGTTGATTTACCTGTTTCGTTAGCTAACAGCTATTACATTCCGCACCACTGCGTGGTCAAAGAGTCCAGTGAGACTACTCGTACTCGTGTCGTCTTTGACGCGGGTTGTAAAACTTCGAATGGAATATCACTTAATGATGTTCTACTGACTGGTCCGAAGCTGCACCAGGATATCGTAGACGTTTTATTGGGTTTTCGTATCCATGCTATTGCTGTCACTGCCGACATAAAGCAGATGTACAGAAACATAAAATTACAACAATCCGATTGGGATTTTCAACGCATTGTGTGGCGTAAATCACCCACTGAACCGTTGCGTGATTATCGATTGCGCACCGTCACCTTTGGTGTCAGCTCATCACCATACTTAGCCCTTCGTACTATTCAACAGTTGGCTCATGATGAAGCTGCTAACTTCTCGTTAGGTTCTAAGGTTCTCCAGAACCAGGTTTTTGTTGATGACATCGTCACCGGAGCAGGCGACGTAAAGCAGGCCCTGGTTTTACAACGTGAGTTAGTAGGTATTTGTTCGTCAGCTGGTTTCGAGCTACGTAAGTGGCAGAGCAATTCGCCAGCGTTACTCGCTGCTTTACAAACGTCAGTCGTTCAGGGCGAGCGGTCTGATAACGTTTCTTTCGCTCTGATGGAGAATGACAAACAAATAAAGGTTTTAGGACTTCAGTGGAATCCTGAATCTGATACTTTCATTTTTAGCGTTCAGTCAACTAATGATAAAATTACAAAGCGATCCATACTATCACAAATAGCGAAAATTTATGACCCTATGGGATGGTTATCTCCTGTAACTATTTATGCGAAACATCTCATTCAGTTGTTATGGATTTCAGCGGTCGACTGGGATGAGTCACCTCCTTTAGATATTATAAACGCTTGGTCTAGTTTTCTTAACGAGTTACCATTATTATCAAAGTTTCAAATTCCACGTTTCGTTTTTGCAAACGTGAATGCAATTCAAATTCACGGGTTTTCCGACGCTTCCGAGCGGGCTTATGCCGCGTGTGTTTACGCCCGTATAGCCGATAATAATGATAACGTTAAAACATTTCTTCTTCTCGCTAAAACGCGTGTAGCACCTATAAAACCGGTTCTTACTATTCCGCGCCTAGAGTTGTGCGCTGCTGTTTTGTTATCAAAGTTGATTGATAAAGTGAGAAGTGTGTATGATAACCACTTAAACTGTGAACATGTTTGTGCGTGGACTGATTCATCCATCGTGTTAGCGTGGCTTCGTTCTCCACCACACGAATGGAAAACATTCGTTTCTAATCGCACTAGTGAAATCTTATCCAGGCTTCCGGCCAAAACTTGGAGACATGTCCCGTCAGCTGACAATCCAGCTGACGCACCTTCTCGAGGAATGCTTCCTACAAGTTTTGTCCAAAATGAGATGTGGCTCCATGGGCCCTGGTGGCTCGCGTTCTGGTGATTCTAGTTCTTGGCCAAGTCCCAAGAAAATACTAGAAGTCACTGAAGACAAACGCAATCTACCTATGTCTATGGTGTCAAACTCTTCCACCTCAGCACTACCGGATGTGGTCGAGTATATTACTAGATTTTCTACTCTAGGTAAACTTGTTAGGATAACAGCACTGTTATTTCGATTCTATAATAAATGTTAGAAAGTTCAAAATTCCTATCCAAAATACATAACTGTATCTGAGTTTAATTTTTGTTTAAATCGACTTATCCATTTAGTTCAACATTCTTGTTTTTCCGAAGACATTAATAATATTTCACATGGAAAGTATCCATCAATTAAATTACGTCGACTCAACCCGTTCATGGATAACAAAAATAATCTTCGGGTAGGTGGGCGAATTCATAAATCACTTTTACCGTTTGTTTCCAAACATCAATTGATTTTGCCTAAGAAACATCATCTTACAGATATAATCATTGACCATGCACATATCACGCATCTACATGCTGGTCCGCAATCCGTGCAATACATTTTATTCCAAAAATATTGGATAATGTCTAGTCGTGACGCTATACGTACACGCATACATCGCTGTGTTCGTTGTTTTCGTGCGCGCCCCGTGAATCCGCAGCCATGCATGGGTCCGTTACCGGCCGTCAGAGTGCGCCCCGAGCGGCCATTTCTTAGAACACCTGTTGATTTCGCGGGTCCGTTTTACGTTCGAGCAAATAAAGTTCGAAATGCGAAAATTATTAAATGTTATGTATCTGTTTTTGTGTGTATGTCTGTCAAGGCCATACACCTCGAACTCGTATCCGAGTTGTCAACTGATGCATTTTTGGCAACATTGCGACGCTTCACGTCCCGTAGAGGTTTATGCACCGACATTTACTCTGATTGTGGAAGGAACTTTGTTGGTTGTAATAATTATCTACAAGACTTGTATAATTTTTTACGTAATGATTCTGTTCAAGCCACTCTTAATAGTAAAATTTTAGAACAAGGCATTACTTGGCATTTTCAGCCTCCTTACGCCTCTCATTTTGGTGGCCTTTTTGAATCCGGTGTTAAAAGTTTTAAACATCATTTACATCGAGTCCTCGGTACGCAAACTCAAACTTATGATGAGATGCATACCCTTCTTTGTCAAATTGAAGCGGTACTTAATTCACGTCCACTTTGTGTATTAAGTGCTGACCCATTAGATCCGTTACCTTTGACACCAGCTCATTTTTTAATAGGAGGTCCGTTGACGTCCTTACCAGACATTTCATTAACCGATAATATTTCAAATCGACTCACTAGATGGCGTAGAATACAACAATGTGTGCAACACTTTTGGAAACGTTGGAGTCGTGAATATTTACATGAAATTCAACAACGTAACAAGTGGTTTCGAGATCGCGGCTCACAACTCCGTGAAGGTATTATTGTCATTGTACGAGATGATAATTTGCCACCATTACAATGGAGACTGGCTCGCGTGTCCATACTCTCCACCCAGGTTCCGATAATATTACTCGTGTCGTAACTTTACAGATGGGCAAAACTTTCGTGAAACGCTCAGTAGTCAAAATATGTCCTTTGCCCTTAGAATAATCATTCTGTAAGTTTAGTTAATATTGTTGCGAATCTTAGTTAAGTAATCTTAAGTTAGAATAACTTTAGTTTAAGAAATTTAAGGCTTCATGCTTTCGTAGCATTTTTCATTCTTTTTTTTCGAATGCTACATTCTTTTTTTTGTCTTTTAATTCAAAGTTAAAAGAAATTCATTCTTTTAAGGCGAGCGGCATGTTACGTACCGTTCTCTTTGCAGTTGGTATTACGTACCTACTGAATTAATTCTTAGAGATTATAGAATAGTGTTTTCTTCACCCCACAACTGGTAATCAGGCTTTTTTGTGTAATTGCCGAGGGTGTTGATTTGAATAAGCTTCCGGCGTTTGCTCATCGCCCATTCGTGGAGCCGTCGGATTGGTTGCGGATGAGCACACTAGCGCCGCGCTCATGCGTGTTTTTTCTCTGTACTACGAACCATACGGTTGTCGGCGCACTCACGCCACGCGCGATTTCTACTTTTCTACGAAAATAAGGTCCTTCGGTGAAAACGTGCTACAATCCCCGCAAGATACCAGATATACCCTGAACCAGCGCCTGTGGAAAAATATGTGAGGTGGAATTGAAGCAAGCTTCAGAACTATCGTGCGCGCCTTCTTAGCCCATCGGTGTGCGGCGGACGGGAGCGACCGGTAAGTCTTATTCGAATCTTCCATTTCTACAGCACAGTATAACTATAACTTCTGTCCTACTTACGTTTTTTTTTTCCTTTTGAGGTACTGAACCATAAAAAAGTAAAACTTCTATAACTATAACTGAACTATAACTTCTGTCCTACTTACTGGCTCTCCCTCTCCCGTCGATGCGCCGCGCTGGTGTGCACATGCCTCCGATAAACATGCTCGCTCTCATACTGCTTGTCACACAACACACAGTACGCCTGCTCAGCCACACAAGAGCTGTGCTTCAGTGAGAAATGCTTCCGGAGTGCGGCGCGCGACTTGTAGTGACGAGAGCAAGATGAACAGGTGTGCGTGTCCAGGTGACGACTGTAAGGGATAGCATAACACCGGTCACACACATTCCGCGCGAATACGCGAACCCACAAGTGTAGGACGACATTTGCAGATGATTATGCAAAGTTTTTGCTGCATTTTTTCCACATACGTGTAAACATTGTTACCAGTGGCGAAAGCACCTTACAACATTCCTACAGGCTTCCCTTCGGAAGTTCGCATCAGCAACTCTATACCGCTATTGAAAAATGGCACAGTCAATATTGTCTACTATTGCCAAAAAATATAGTTACGGTACGGGTATTAGCTTTGAATTACAACAACAACAAAAAATGTTCTACAATAACCCGGCGCCAAAACGTCATAATCGGGAACTAAAAATTCATACCAATAGCGATCCCGTCATGACGTCACTTTAGGTCACGTGGCGCCGCTTGATATGGACGAGAGCAAGCCGGTAAGTATACAACGGGTTACAATAGAGACAGATATAGAAAAAATGCGTCAGCGAGAAAAGATGGAGAAATATTGCACATTTTATTCAGTTTTCACCTATTCAACTGTATTGTATTCGATTCTTTGTATTCTTATAATTATTTTAGAATGATAGTACTTAATTTAGCTGAGTTTAATTCTCTAACTAAAACATTGAAAGTTTTGTTTGTGTAGAGATAACATCTTTTTGGTTCTGTTATTTGACGATAGATGGTCTTAAATTCAGTAAAGTTTTATTTTAAGGTGATTGCGCTGTGTGGCCCGCGAAATTCAATTTTTTTTTGGGTTTTTTGCAATTTGCAGGTCCGTGTCAGGTTGTATCTTGACCAAAATATGATATGCGGCAATATAACATATGTATTTACATTTTCGTGCAGATTCTTCAAACGAACGAAATCTATCGAATCTGCACGAAATCTAATTTAGAGAGATGTATTGATGATTTTTATGGGTAAAATTATATAAATACATATGTTTTATTGCCGCGTATCATACTTTGATCAAGATACAACTTGACACGGACCTGCAAATTGCAAGAAACTCAAAAAAAAAAATGAATTTCGCGGGCTACCACTGCGCATCATCCTTAAAGTTACCAAATTAATTTTTACTTTATTGATAAGTAAGTTAAGACCGGCTTCTCTCTTACAAAAAACACACGTCGCCACTGATTCGTACAACTAGCTTTTGCCCGCGGCTTCGCTCGCGTTAATTTAGAATTTGAGAGCTTCGTCGGACGACTGATGTATGATGTATAGACTGTGACCATACTGTGTGGTTTTGGTTATGTGAAGATTTCTCAGTAAGTCGGTTGGCAGCAGAGAGCCCACATTTAAGAACCGCGTGGACTTGTGGATGGTGTGGTCATACTACAGTCTTGCCATGCTATTAAAAAAGTATTGCTACTAATAAATATTAATTACTAAAATAAAAGAATTAATTTAAAAATATTAATAAAAATTATAATTTAATTAATTGCTAACTATTTTGTATCTTTAAGTATTTTACTATGTGTACATAAATAACAAAATAAATAAATAAAAATATAATTTTGGTTCTCTTACCTCATATGTTTTTCAAGCATATGTTTAGTTTTGCATCTTTTCCCACAGTGATCGCAAAGAAATATACTGTGTAAGGATTTGTAGTGTGTGTAGAAGGTCGCCAGGTCTCTGGAAAACAATGACAATGTAATTAACTATCCGGACGTTGAACGACGTCTAATTTATTTATTATTTACCTTAAAATGTTGATGGTTAAGTTCAAAATCGAATGAGAAAATTTGAATAGGAAAAAAATAAACAAAATACTACATACAACTTACTGGAACTTCGCCTCACAATACACACACAGTACCGCACTATGCGTATTTATATGCGCGTTTAATCTCCTCACAGAATAACACTGGAAGCCACAGCGCGCACATTCCCACGCAAACTCATGCGCTTCTATGTGTGCGCTTAGAGAAGGTTCGCTGATAAAGCGTATGTTGCATGTTGAGCATACGTGGGAGCCTGCAGACTGACAAAAATATACGTTATATTTACACACATGACGTCTTGTTACCTCGAAGGAGAGCTGTACAGTCCGCGAGGCGTAAGCCGAGCTTTGCATTTGTGTGAGTGATCACCAAAATGGTACAAGAGCCCATTACCAAATTTTTTGTCTTATAGTTTTACGTTTTACAACGATGCAACATGGTTTTGGTCATGGCCTCTGGTACTAGCAGTCAGTTTCTTCAACAAAAACTAAAGTAATCAGTAAAAGTTAGAGGCAAAAGTAACAATAAAAGCAAGAGCTAAAATTGTGAAGAAACAAAATTAACCGTTACTTTGACTTTGTGACATTACTTTGGCTGTTACTATTGATGAAGAAACTGGCTGTTCAGTCAGTTTCTTCAACAACAACTAAAATAATCAGCAAAAGTTAGAGGCAAAAGTAACAATAAAAGCATCAGCTAAAATTGTGAAGAAACAAAATTAACCGTTACTTTAACTTTGTGACGTTACTTTGGCTGTTACTTTTGACGAAGAAACTGGCTGTAAAAGAACAAAAGCCGATTGCCTAAAAGCAGTATAAACCGGTTTAAACCAAGCAAACGGACGTCACACCTACACTATCTATGTGCACTCACATAAATGCAAAGCTCAGCTTAGACCTCGCGGACTGTACCTTCAGTACATCCACATTTCACCCTTTTATTAAGGGGCCGTCCATTAATAACGTGAGGCGTTTGGGAGGGAGGGGGTTGGGCTGAATCTCACCCAATCTCACGTGGTGAAGAGGGGGTCTCAGCAAATGACGGCTGTTATTATTTAGCCACGGGCCCCTCGACGTTATGTTACTGTAGATAAAATCACTTACTTCATCATGACATTTTAAGATATGCCTTTTCAATTTCTCTTTATTATTAAATCCATTGACACACAACTTGCATTTATATTTAAACTTCTTAAAGAAATCACTGTTCCTCTCTCTGTCCAACCATATTTTTGAATCACCAGGTTGTATAGCAAACTTTTTTCTCAAAACCTTTTTAGCATTCTTTTCATAGACTATTCTATAATGCTGTGATTTGTTCTTTTTTGTTCCTTTAATGTCAATATCATTTTCTTTTTTAATTTCTTGGAGGGAAAAGTCATTGTTTTCATCATAATTATTAAAGGAATCGTTAGAATATTCATTTTCTTGTTTGATAACTACTTTTTGCTTGCAATCTTCTTCTTCATCGATATGTGTGATGAATATTGTGTGATCCGTGTGTGTCTTTGTTAATTTTGACAGGGTCTGTAGAAGCAGTTTCTGAAAACAAAATGGTACACACAACAAAAAAGATCAGTTTGCATAGCACATCAACACAATTGTTGGTGTGCGTACAGTCAACGGGTGTATTGCTCTACGCCTATTAGTGTTTGCTTCACAATATATATGAAGCAAAGAATATGAAGCATAAATTTAACAACGTAACTATCTGGTCCCGTGGCATAGGTGCATAAGCATTCGGCTGCTAAATCAAATGTCTTAGGATCGAGTCTCACCGCAGGCGGCGTAAATTTTTTGCATCATAAAAAACTTTTTTTTTTTCATTTTGAGGAATTTTATTTAAGTAATTTACCTGATAATAAAAACATTCGAAAAAAATATATGGAAGTAAAAATTAAACAATTTGTAATAAGAAAACAACAATATTTATTGAAATTATAAATAAAATTATAATTACAAATTATAAAGTTTTGTGCATGACAAATATTCTAAGCCGGACAAGAAATCAACATTATTTTTAATATTTAGTGGGTAATTTATTTGTTAGTGATATGAATAAACATGTAAGTAAGCTAGATATTAAGATACAGTAGGTATCCTAAATTGTAGTCTCACTTACAATAACATCACTCACATAAAACAAATTTAATTACCCCCCGATATTTTAATTAATAGCTCATGCTAGCAACCATATTTTTTTAATTATAAGAAGAAGAATATTTTTTTTAGTATAGCGCTTACCATCTTGTCGCCACAATATTTTGCGACCGTCCTTGTCTTGTCCGACTTAAAACCTTTTTCATCGCTATTTATAACTATAATTATTATTGCACCTAACGAAATCCAAATATTCTCTTGCGAAGCGTACCCGGTTTTGCATGTAAATATCTGACAGTAAAATTTTCTTGGCTGGCCTACGACATTTCACACCAGCTGCACGCAACTGGTTCCGTACAGTTTGTAATGTCACGTCATGTTTAGTCGCCATGGAACGAGTAGTGAGGAAGGGCTCAGTCATATTTATCACAGTGCCGCACATTGGTAAATCCAGCCTATGGGAACGGTCGGCGAGGATCAATCCTTCCCGAATCTGCATAACGATGGACCCACAATTGCACAGTTATTCTCTGTGAACAATAATAAAGTAATGTTACAATAAACAATAAATTAAACTACTAGTATTAAACTTCAAAACATAATACCTAATAACATTTTGTTACTCACCGATATCTTTAAACGTCTTGCAATTATACCAATTGAAACGTTTTGCTCATGCAAAATAATTATCTCAGCTTTTAAAAGTGTAGTTATGTGATTCATAGTGATTCAAAAATAAAAGCACTTCTCAATCAAAACACGCTGGGTATAATGACTAAAAACGTAACGAAAGTCCGATGGTCAATAGCATTATGACGATGAACGTATTTACTACTTGCTTAGCATGATATGTAATTTTTAGAGGGTAGAAAATATAAAATGTGGAACACGCACACACATCGAACCCACTTGAGTAAGAATACTCGCGACATTAATCATTATATTTTTGTCATTAAGGTTGAAAGTCTAATGAGTAACACGACTACTAAAAATAAAAAAGGCGAGGGTGGATTAATAAAAAAATATCGCGCATCAGAAACACCTAAAGTTAAGTTTCTACGGTTAATATGTAGCTAATTCCGTGATTCATTTTAACAGCTGCTTGTGATTGTGCGATATTGAACTTTATGAAAATATACGCTAAGGTTCAAATTCTTTAGAATCTTGCGTCTAGCATAACAAATAAAGTTAAATTTCAAGATGTTTAGTAAGAGTTGAGTTGGTCTCATGGTCACTAAGTCAATTAGATAATCATCGTTGCCCGAGTTCAAAACCAGGAATAACCTATTTATAGGTTTTTGTTCACAATGTTTTGTTTTTAATTATTATCTTTTTTTTACTTTTCTTTAACGAACGAAGGCGGGAAATATCTTTATAAATTTGTATAGAAATAACACAAAATCATTGCAAGAAATGAAAATGTTTATTATTTAATTAAAATATACTTAAGTAATTAAGTTATAGTAAGTATACGTTCTTAGTTCAAAATTAATATACCAACATTTTATAATATCATATTCAACTTTAAACATTTTAGAAACGGCATGAAAAAAAAAGAAAAAAAAAGAAAAAGAAAATGAATTAATTTGTAAAATGTTTTACAGATTTAAGTATTACATATGATTTAAGTATTATTATGTAGTGAATCAACATGTTATTTAAATAGAAAAATGCATTTCCATTTATAATAATAACATTACCACAGAATCTGCAACATTTTAATGGTTTAGCATTCTTTCGCTATTTTTTTGTAAATTAAGGTGAAGTGTAAAAAATAATATAACACAAAAATTGTGGGTAGTGATATGCTATACAGTCAAAATAAGTTGGCTGAGAATTCCGTGCTCATATCTCAAACGTTGTAAATTACTCATCTATGAACGGGATTGAATCATTAGCAATTCAACTAGGTAATATGTTTTAGGAAAATTATGATTAGAGAATTCACAAAAAGAGAATAATATAGCAACCGAGATTTGAACTTAGGACATCTCGTTCACCATCCAGAAACGTTAGCCATTGTGCTAAATCTGTTACAATGAACAAGTGCGAAATTTTCTAACTCATTCAATTATATATACATTATTACTGCCTATCGGCGCTGCTGCTACATACGCACACTAATAAAAAACTGAGCTCGCTCGTATCTTATAGTTAACGTTTGTGTGCGCAACTATTCATGCCGATACAGCTATCCGTGTGTGAATGTAAACTGAATTGATTTGCAGAGTGTACACAATATTTATTTAAATCTCCAAGAAATTAAATTAAATTGTTTATCCTATAAATAGTAGATCGGAATAACTTTTAGAAGTCTTATTAAATAATAAAAAAAGCTAAATGAAGTCAACATTTTCTATCTGACTACCCCTGAGAAGAAATGACAAAACAGACTCAGGTGTCAAAGTCTTTTTAAAAGTCCAGCCATAAGGTCAGATCATGTAGATTAGTGTCTGAAATGGTCTTTTGAGGAAAGAACCACACAGATTTGAGTGCAGTCAGTGCAAATATTTGTCAGTAATCATGTAGCTCAATGAAGCTCAACAATTCAACAAACAATACCAAAGAAAGCACATAGTGGGTAGGCCGCGTAAAGTAATGACTGCCAGACTATCATTATTTTAAAAGTAACTGAGAAACAATAACACACAGAGTCCTCACATTCACAATAATTTATTAAAGTATTATAAAATATTTGTTTTATTCAGCTGCATCCGGTTAGACTGGAAGGCAACCCCAACATAGTTGGGAAAAGGCTGGGCTGATTGATTATAAAATATTTGTGCTTTACTACAAAGTTCAAATTCCATTACAACCAAAATAAAATTAATTTAGGACCTTTAAGTCAAGAACTAGCCCAGTAAGCAATTTAAAAAAAACCTTTAATACAGTAAGCATAGAGTATAATAATAGATTGGGAAACAGTAAGTAGATTCTTGACTGACAAAGTAATTTAACCCTTCACGATTACAGGTGTGATGTTATGTTCTTTATTATATTTAAGTTTAATATGAAAGTATTAGAGGTACACATAAACCTTCCAGAATAAATTCTCTAAATGATGGTGAAAACCACATCAAAATCTGTTGAGTAGTTTATAAGAACAAGGGGCACCGCGGTCACACAGACAGACACGAAAAGCGACTTTAATTTATTTTATATAAGTAATATATATAGATTATATACCTGTTTATTAAGATAATGATATGTCAGTATCCGCTGAGCTTCTTCTAATTTGTCTTTAAAAAGTTTTATCTTTTTAAGCATGGCCATACATTCCCAACATAAGAATAATGGTTGAGGCAGTATCTGAAAATAAATTTATTTCTTTGGTTTACATTTTAAATAGGATAAGTATACTCTGGGTATTCCATAGAGAAAGTAAAATCGAATCGAATCTCTGTTTCATATCTGTTTCATTATGATTAAACAGATAAGAAACAGAGATTTGGCCTATTGGCCAAAGTTTAAAGTAGCAGTGGGTGGGCACATTAGTCAGAAAATAAACTGCTGGAGGCAAACATTTCTACAAAAAATAGTTAGTACACATTCTTACAATATTTGAAATATTCCTAAATACATCAAGATATTCGCCGATCGAAGAAAGGCTGCGGTCAGAGCTTAAACAGGCCTGGCAGAACGAACCACTGCTTTTAACAGCAAAATCGTACTTTAATTCTTCTATTTCATACATTTTTGTTTAGTTTTTCAATAAATTAATAAATTGTGAAAACTATTGTTTACAAATTTTCGCGACATCAGGAACAGGAATGACGCTGACAGTGACATTTCAAGTTATCAATGTCATCTAATGTTTTTTTTAACTTTTGTTTAGATTCGCGGCTTTTTACACTGCCTCAACAACCGTAACCGGGTTAAGCTTTAGCTTTGTCATAGCTTTGTTCTGAGGGTACGATCGGTGAAGGTCCTGCGTCAAGCTTAACTCATCATCTACCTTTTTTATCTTGGAGAAATGGTTAGCGTCAGAATGGCTGGTTGCCTATGGCAAACGCCTCTGAAAGTATATTCAAGAATTGCTACATAATTGCTTATATTTGCTACATTTCTTCAATAATTGCTACATACGATGGATTCAGAGAAAAATGAATATTTTTTTGACCAGCCATTCTGACGTCAGGATGGCTGGTCGCCTCCGTGTTCAGCATGAAGGACGCAGAATTTCTAAAAGTTTGTTATGTCAATAATTGCTACCTAATTGCTTCATTCACGAATTTAAGTTTGAGCCTCATACATATATTAGGTAAAAAGATATAGCTTTTATTAATTTTTTTACGAAGAAGTGCCTAATAATTTGGAAAGGCAACAGATTTTTTTACTACAACGCAGCGCGCGTCTTGTTTAAATCTTGCAGGCGTTCGCTTAGAGTGATGTTGTTTAATGAATAGCTTTTAAAACGTACCTACCCTCAATAACACAATACATTTAGGTACTAGTATCAGTATGTAAAATAGCTGGGTCAGATAATACGTTGAAAACTTTTAACTTATTTGATAAGTACATCAAAAGAAAAATATTGCAATAAGTAGTGAAAGAACAAAGGCGAAATCGTAGCTGAATTTAATTTGAGCGACTAAAAGTGACTTATATACGAAGGCAGCTCTATTATTTTTCTACGTTTTTTCAAAATATCACCTTAACTAGTTAAAAATACTAGTTTAAATGAAAAGTTATTTGTGTGAAAAGTGTTTAGTGTTGCCATTTTGTATTTATTCTTCCAAGTGACAGTAAGTACAGCATTATTGTATTATAATCCAAATTTTTCGTCATGGGTGTCATTTTAGTGTTATTTTAGGTCGCTGAAAACGATAGTGGGGTCAAAATGAAAATCCAAGATGGCGGCTGCGAAAATTTCCTAATTTTCGGTCATGGGTGTCATTTTCGTGATATTTGAGGTCGCTGAAAACGATAGTGGGGTCAAAATGAAAATCGAAGATGGCGGCTGCGAAAATTTCCTAATTTTTCGTCATGGGTGTCATTTTCGTGATATTTTAGGTCACTGAAAGCGATAGTGGGTTCAAAATGAAAATCCAAGATGGCGGCTGCGAAAATTTCCTAACTTTTCGTCATGGGTGTCATTTTCGTGATATTTTAGGTCGCTGAAAACGATAATTATTCATTTTGAACCCACTATCGCTTTCAGTGACCTAAAATATCATGAAAATGACACCCATGACGAAAAATTAGGAAATTTTCGCAGCCGCCATCTTGGATTTTCATTTTGACCCCACTATCGTTTTCAGCGACCTAAAATAACACGAAAATGACACCCATGACGAAAAATTTGGATTATAATACAATAATGCTGTACTTACTGTCACTTGGAAGAATAAATACAAAATGGCAACACTAAACACTTTTCACACAAATAACTTTTCATTTAAACTAGTATTTTTAACTAGTTAAGGTGATATTTTAAAAAAACGTAGAAAAATAATAGAGCTGCCTTCGTATATAAGTCACTTTTAGTCGCTCAAATTAAATTCAGCTACGATTTCGCCTTTGTTCTTTCACTACTTAGTGCAATATTTTGCTTTTGATGTACTTATCAAATAAGTTAAAACAGTTTTCAAAGTATTATCTGTCCCAGCTATTTTACATACTGATACTAGTAAATGTATTGTGTTTTTGAGGGTAGGTACGTTTTAAAAGCTATTCATTATACAACATCACTCTAAGCGCACGCCTGCAAGATTTAAACAAGACGCGCGCTGTAGTAAAAAAATCTGTTGCCTTTCCAAATTAGTAGGCACTTCTTCGTAAAAAAATTAATAAAAGCTATATCTTTTTACCTAATGTATGTATGAAGCTCAAACTTAAATTCGTGAATGAAGCAATTAGGTAGCAATTATTGACATAACAAACTTTTAGAAATTCTGCGTCCTTCATGCTGAACACGGAGGCGACCAGCCATCCTGACGTCAGAATGGCTGGTCAAAAAAATATTAATTTTTCTCTGAATCCATCGTATGTAGCAATTATTGAAGAAATGTAGCAAATATAAGCAATTATGTAGCAATTCTTGAATATACTTTCAGAGGCGTTTGCCATAGGCAACCAGCCATTCTGACGCTAACGAGAAATGCTCATGCATTCTGCACTACCACGAGGAGATCTCTAACCTAACCACCCACTAAAACTCCACGGCGTCCTCCTACTCCGCTTACGGCGGGAACACTGGCACGCGTAAGCACTCATCCGTGAACCCGCCGCGGCTGTCCGTCACCGGACCCTCTGGAGAGTACTCCCCATCAGCGGCGCACCAGAACACATTGCTCGCCGTGACCACCCCAGGGACCAAACCAGCACATGGGTGCTGACGACCCTGTGTCGGGGCACCCTTGGCCCCTTGCGACGGGTCAGGTCGTTGGCCCCGCCGCGCCGCCTGCCAATTTTCGGCCACAGAAGATAGGGAGAGCGGCCAACGTCATACCGACACTCCTCCTGCCGTGCGGCCCCACCGCATCCACCATGAGACGGTGGCGACCCCGTCAAGGCCGCCGAAAGTAGGGAGAACGGCGCACCGCAATACCGGCACTCCTCTCCTGCCGTGACCTCCAACCCTCAGCCGCGATGCCTCCGATACGGCATCGCAACCTACTTGTTGGCCGCTACGTCGTCGGCCTACCGATTCAACTCGCGCGCTATCTGTAGGTGTTTTGCACCCGATAGGTGGCGCTCCGTGCAAAACAGGGGCGGGTCGATATTGCTATAGACGTATAAAAAAAGCCTTCATGGAAACTAGTTACGAAACCCCGGTTTTCTTGACGGCCGAAGCGGAAGGAACAACGTAAATAAAACGTAAAGTTAACATTCAAATCACACATTTATTATCATACCTTGATTTCACTTATCCTTTGCACTTACAATATTTACAAATAATACCGAGTATTTTTGGAATATAAAACATTGCACCTACTTGCTACATATATTCCAAAACTAGCAATAGTTACGAAATAAAAGCCAACATATAGAACGGCCATAGGTTTATAACATACGGTGAGTTGCACAAAACCACATTAGTTTAATGGAGACTTTCATTTGATGCTGTCACTTTCTTTTTGATACTTAATATAAAAGGATGGAATGAATTTAAAGTCTCCATTAACTAATGTGGTTTTGTGCAACTCACCGTTACCATGATTAAATAATGGTTAATATTTAAGGTGATTGCGCTGTGTAGCCCGCGAAATTCGAATATTTTTGATTTCGTGCAGAGTCGTCAAACGAACGAAATCTAACGACTCTGCACGAAATCTAAAAATCGAAATTGAACTTCGCGGGCTACCACTGCGCATCATGCTTCAAGCAGAGACTTAAAGTTAAAGTAGCCCATTTTCTAGAAAAAAATCAAATCCTTTTTCAGCAAGACCAACAAGATATTTCTTACATAAAATAGTAAAGTAAAAAAAAGTAAAAAAGTTTATTGATTTCTGTAAGTACATGTTTCAAAAAATTTAGTATGACACTGGATCCCGCACTAGGATACCCTGTGTCGCAGGATCCAGTCTCTTTCGACCGATAAAATAATTCAAAAGACATATTTTATGTTAACAAAACAACGGTTTCAGTATAAACTTAATTAAACTTAGGACCGAAAGGTAACCAATTGAATGTGTATAAGTGATGAGTAAGTATGTATGTGATGAGTGTGAGTGTGTATGTGATGAGTGTAAGTATGAATGTGATGAGTGTCAATGTGTATGTGATGAGTGTAAGTATGAATGTGATGAGTGTCAGTGTGTATGTGATGAGTGTAAGTATGAATGTGATGAGTGTTAGTGTGTGTGATGATAAATACTTTATTATTTGAAAGATAAAAGATTTTCCGTTTCAACATAATTAAGCCCAAGCAGCCAATCCTGAACCTGTTTCTTGCACCCAAACTTTGTCAAGGGGTAGATTTTAAGCTTTTTGTTAACTTTCTCATACAGGTGTGGTCCAATACGGGAGAAAGCCTTATTGCCAAATGCAAGTTTGCAAAAAACTCTGTTCCACTTAGGTTTTCTACGTGAGCGCTGATCCGTTACCTCTGTAGCAACTGCTGTTTTATGAAATTTAAGTAGCACTGATAAAATGTACAGTTGGCGCACCGTAAGTACTCTGGTTTCTCGATATAGCATATCAGTGGGATATCGGATTCCTAACCTATGAGATACCTTAAGGATAGCTCTTTGAGCACGTTCAGCAGTAATTAGGTAACTTTTACCAGCGAAACCCCAAGATATAATGCAGTACCCAAGCACAGACTGACATAAGGCCAGGTAAGTCATCTTGAGAGTATCTTTGTCAGCTACAGATCGAAGTCTTTTAAATATGTACAAAAGCTTCCTTACGCGCGAAGTAACCTATTGGATTTGCTTTCCCCATGTCAGGTGCTGGTCTATGCAAATACCAAGATATTTGATATTATTTACATGTTCAAAAACGGGGCAGCTGCAGCTGTCTCCTATACTGTAATTGCACTGGTGGGATTTGAGTGCAAGTTGTTCAGGGGCAGCCGTTTTTATGGTTACAGAAAAATTAACCACCTTGGTTTTTTGAACATTAAGAGTGAGCAGATTGTGTTGCAGCCAACTAGAAACCTTCTGCATTCCAGCCTCTGCAGCACTGTAGGTTTCCTTCCAAGAGTCACCGTGGAAAATAATAGCTGTGTCATCAGCGTACGCAGATATTTGCGCGTTATCTAAATTGAGTGAGCATAGACCATTAACGTACAGGAGAAACAAGGTGGGACCAAGGACACTACCTTGGGGCACTCCAAATTCCACTTTCGCAAAGGTACTCTGGAAATCACCCAGACAAACCTTCTGTTTACGTTCGGAAAGATAGGAGGTAAACCAATCCAATGCAATGCCCCTGATACCTAAGCGTTCCATCTTCTTGATCAGTATGGGCCTTGACACGGTATCAAAGGCCTTGGCAAGATCAAGGAAGACGCCGACACACTTTTTGCCTTTGTCAAGGTTATCAATGACATGATCCACCAACTTAGAGACTGCGTCCTCCGTTGATCTGCCATTTCGAAAACCATACTGGTTTGTCGATAGAAGTTGCTTCTTCTCCAAGTACGCCAATAGCCTCTTGTTCACCAACTTCTCCAGAATTTTGGATAGTGACGTAAGAAGAGATATAGGCCTGTAATTGGTTGGGACTGATGCGTCTCCAGCTTTGTAAATCGGACAGATATTCGCTGTTTTTAACTGGACTGGAACCACTCCCGATGACATGCTCAGATTACATATGTGTGAGATGGTACCGGCCAGACAATGTTGAGCCAGTTTAATAACACGATTTGGAATACCATCCCAGCCAGGAGCGGAATCGTTTTTAAGGTTGCCTATAATAGAAATAACTTCTGTTTCGTCGGTAGGAGTCATGAAGAAGGAGTGTAGCAGAGAAGAGTCGGTATTATCCAGCGTAAGTGCTAAATTTGCCAGTTCTGTCTCTGTTTTTTTGAGTTGGGTCAAGGATTGCTCGGCAAGTTGTATTCCCACATCAGCAAAAAAAGTATTGGCTATATTCAGCGAGACTACCGGATCAGGATTTGCATTGAGTAAAGTTAAACTTTTTGATTTTTTATTCTTAAGGTTACATATTGTTTTAATTGCTGCCCAAGTTTTTTTGCTGTCTGTTTTAGAACTGTCTAGGAGACTCTTATCATAGGCATTTTTTAAATTTTTTAGAATATTATTACAGTGGTTTCTGTAAGTTTTATATTTTTGTTGCAAAGCGTAATTGTTTCTGTTTTCGTCTTTTTTTGTTTCAGAGTGTAGTGTGTCTCTTTTACGTATACATTTCAGAAGATTATTTGTCAACCAAGGTCTTCTAATGGTTTTAGAGTTGCGCAAAATTTCTTTTTTGGTGTGTCGTTATATGATGTGCCGTAGGTTATCAGTAAAAATATTCACTGCTACATTCAAGTCATCGGTGTTTAAAATAGGGTTCCAATCTGTATTTTCGATTTCGCTAAGAATGTTAGGGTAGTCCAACTTAAGCTTATATTTAGTTTGCTCAGTGACAGATATTCGACTCATTGGTTCTTTACTTATTCCTATCAGCACTGTATCATGGTCGGTGAGAGAAGATTGACATACGACAATTTTTGTGGGTCTTCTTGTCTTTATTAATGCATGGTCAAGGCAAGAATTTTCGCGTGTTTGATATTGGTGCCCGGGATAGAAACCGTAGTATCCGGTAATGTCGAGATATTCGCTGACTCTTTTGTCTTCTGTACCAATTTTAATGTCAATATTTATATCTCCTATAATTGCCATCGATGTTGTACTGATGGTACTGAGGAGGGTTTCTAAAGATTCGCAAAAATTACTAATGTTATAGACTGAGGGCGATCGATAGATAGCAAAGATGGTAAATTCTGCACCAACCCTAATAACTAAGCAGTTTGCATCCTTAAAAGGCGGCTCGAGTATGGTGACATTAAGTTCCGATTTATAAAAAATTGCTAAACCATCGTTCTGATTTAAATAAAATTGAGAATAATGACATTCGTAGCCATTTAATTGAACTTTTGGGGTGTGTTCATGAAGTCTACATTCGGTCAGTATGATAATATCAGGTAAAAAATTTAGCCGGGACAGAAAAACCGAGAAATTATCGAAGTTTTTCATTATACTCCGTATATTTTGGTTAACTATAGTAAGCTGATTTTTAACGTCACCCAAATCATAACGTCACGTAATCAAAATACACGACACATAACGATAGACAACAAATTATAAAGTTGCTAAATTGAAGAGTACAACTGTGTCGTAGCATGACAACTGAACTGACAGGTATTACGTTTAGTCGGTTAACCAGCCACGTGTTTTTTTTTTGTTTACCTTTATTTAATTAACTAAACTAAACCGATGGTGTATAGTTACTATACGACTCGTTCTCTCTGTGTTCTTCAATGTTCTCAACCTTTACAAGGCGCAATTATAGTTGTAGTCACGTAAGTTTGCTGTTCTGAAACCAGGCTTTCTTAGGCCCATGGCATGGCGCGCTGCAGTTTTAGAGATATTGACTACTGCGCAGTCATTTGTAGCCTACTTCAGAGCGGCAAACTCACATGACGCGAACTATACTAATGCGTGCCAAATAAGAAAAGGATCGCACTTGCTGCCAACTTCACACGATAGCTGTCAAATTAGTACTGCCGATAGCTGTCAAATTAGTATGCATGGGTAATGAAGTTCGCGAGTATTGCGGAACAAAATGGCGTCTTGACAGTATTATTCTTATTTGGCACGCATAGTAAATTAGTACTGCCGATAGCTGTCAAATTAGTATGCATGGGTAATGAAGTTCGCGAGTATTGCGGAACAAAATGGCGTCTTGACAGTATTATTCTTATACACTTCTTGTTCGTTAACACGTATCTGGGTGCTCGAAAGACTTCACTCGAATTCGGGCATTAAGTAACTAATGCGTCGGGTACCCGAATTCGAGTAGTGTGGTCATCGCACTGGAAGATGAAGCTGTACTATATTGTCCGAAGACGGGCGTACTCGACCCCGTTCATTTTCACTTAGCGGACGTTCGCACGGACGTAAAAATATCGCGGCGGGATTTTCAACTCTCGGTGTTGAGCCGAGCTTCGAGAATTCAACAGAGTGCATCCCAGCGCGGCGAAAAAACTCGATTTTCAACTCCCGGCCCTAAGCAGAGCTTTGAAAATCCAGTGCGTGAAAAAAATCGCCGCGATATTTTTACGTACGTGGGAACGTCGGCTTAGTCCTTCGCTCAAATTCCATAGACAATCGCATACGGGAGAATGACCAAGTGTAATGTAATAGCGCCATTACTGAGCGTTCAATCCACAAACAACTAAAAGGATTTTATTTACCACGTTTTTATTAAGTCACTTTCTTGATTGTCTATCTGTCGTTCCGGGTGAAATCTTGCAACTCAAATTTCGAGCACTTCCCGATTAGCTATCCGACTGAAATTTTCAGGGTAGCTCACAACTCGATGACAATGCATTCTAAATCCATCTGATCTTTTTGAGGCGCATAGAAACGTGGTTTTTAAATTATTTTTTTAATCTACATTAAATTATTAAGTATTTAATCTTATATTTTGAAATTGTTTTTATTTTATCAATTAACTTGTGGAAAATTTATAAAATACAATCTAATCTCTTACATAAAGTCCGCGCGCAAGTGCTAGTCACCACCTGAGGTATGTGAGCGGTGAGACGGGAGAGCTAGACAAACTTCAAGCTAACTCATCGCTCACATACCTTAGGTAATGACTAGCACTTGCGCGCTACAGTTAAAGTTTACCTAAATGTGCTCAACCTTTTCATTACCGGATTAAACATTAATCACAGCAAAAGCCCTCGTGGGTACGGGAGATTTCTTTTCCCGTACTGATTTTAGACAGATAGCGCGCGAGTTGAATGCAGTCGGGGTCTGAGGTAAAGAGCGCCCCGCTATCCGCACGCCCCACCTCACGCGCCTGCAGTGTATTGTAATTATAATTAGGTCACAGCACTACCGCATTCCTAAGCTCTGCATTCAACTCGCGCGCTATCTGTAGATAAAACATTTATTCGATGCACACAAAAGACAGCACAACACACAAAAGTATAATAATTAAACTATTACAATTCACATGAATAAATAAAAAAATTTAAAAACAAGGTGCCAACATACAAAAAAAAAAATTTTTCAACGTACTGCTTAGCACCGAGAGTTGGAAATCCAACAGTGTATTTTTTGGCACGCTGGGATGCACTCTGTTGGATTCTCAATGCTCGGCTCAATACCTAGAGCTCAAAATTCAATGCGCGATTAAAAAATCGGCCGTGCTACTATGGACAGTGTCGAGTCTCCTCTTAACTTTGTACTTGAGCGGAAAGCAAGTGAATATATGAATGTATACAAACTTAAGGCCGAATAACTAAACGACTGCTTACATGTTCCACTGCAACTTGTTTACACTGTAAAATTAAAAGAATACTTTAAAAACTGATGAGGAGGTAGGAAACGCATGTGACTAAAAGAGTGATGAATATGGGACGTTGTTCTTTCTAACCGACTTCTAAAAAAGGAGGAGGTTCTCAATTCGGATGTTTGTATTTTTTTTTTTTTTATGTTTGTTCGCGCATAACTCCGTCGCTTGCCAACCGAATTGAAAAATTATTTTTTTGTTGGAAAGGGTATACTTCCCAAATGGTCCCATTTTTGTCAAAATCCAGTTCTGATGATGGGATCCTGGAGAAATCGAAGGAACTCTTCAAATATAATAGGCACACGTATAGCGAGTTGGGTATTTTTTTTATAGTAGCTCGTGCATTTGCTCTCTGAGAATCTGTTATATTGAGAATCTGGTATTTTGAGAATCTGGTATTCTGAGATTGAGCCTCGGAAAGCACCACTTGGTGAAGTGGAACTGATGATGAAGACCACAGATGGCTAGGTAGTAGGTACTGTGAGGGCTCGAACCACACAGTAGTTAGCCTCCCGCTCTGTGGTCCAAGCCCTCACAGTACCTACTACTGGGTATATATTTTTTTGTATTTTTTTAAGAACGGCCATCATGTCTGTAAATATGCTATTCCAAGGTTATCCATTCTTTACCGGACACCCTGTATATGTCTCTCACTTCCACACTTCACACTGTAATCATGGCAACGTCTAGAGGTTCAATATCTTTGCTAGGGATTGACACTTTAGTTAGACAGCTCACTTCGCCTAACTTTTCACGGTGAGATTTTTACAGAATAGCACTACTACACTTTTTGTGATTTTACGGGAGAGCCATTTTAAGTTTTTTTTTACATTCAGTACCGTATTATTCTACTCATACCATCTTGAAGTGATTGATCTTTGCATGAAATAAGCCCTATACTTTTGTGATTCTATGCATGTACTTTACAGGAGTTAAATAGTTTTTATGTATTATTTATGTTTTTTTTGAGCAGATAATATGGGTATTGAAAATGTAAAAAAAAAAACTTAAAATGGCCCTTGTCTTACCGAAGCTGCGATATATAAATTCTGTACCAAAATTAACGCAAGATTTGAATTAAATAGAAAACACAGTTTTTACCACTTTATTCATAAAACAATAAAACGATTTACAAATCTATTTTAGTTATTATAGTGATTTGTCAATTTCTTTCCAATTATGAATTATGTGTGGAGGCGACGCCCCCGCCACTGCTGGGCGTACCATCAGCCAGGACCAACTTGCTGGCCAAAACCCCTCTGACTCGAGCAATTCGCACCATCTATCATATTCAGGTCGAAATTGATGTATTTACTTTGGCACTGGGCTGAATCCGCAAAAGTACTATTGTTTCGATTATGTTATAATGAAACAATGATTTTTAGATATACAGGGTGTACGGGACAGCCCTCCGCAAACTAACAGGGTGCATTCAGCTCCTCATTTTGAATCATATTCCAGCGGAAATTTTCTCAGGAAAATTTTCATTTTTTCAAATTTTTTTTCAGTTACATTTTCATTATTTCAATGTAAAATTGCATTGTTTGTTCGCAGCACTCCATTTATGTAAAAAAAACTGCAAAAAAAAAAAACCAGCAATGGATGTTGAAATACTCTAACCAACGACGCGTGAAATCAGCTGTTCACTTTCTGTCTAGCTACAGAGTTCATCGAACTCACCGCATACCTATTACCTACCCCTCCCAACCAGTAATAGACGCTCCGATTTGTGCACAAAAACACAAACAAATCAGGTTTATTGGATTCCCTTAACGTTCCTGAAAAAAATTCATGTACCGGTCATCTTAGTATGACATACTGAATTCACCCTATCAGTTTGCGGAGGGCTGTCCCTTACACCCTGTATTTTGTACTTTAAATTTAATTTTGGGTGCGTGACTTGGCTATCGCATTACGTTAAGTCCTGGCATTTAAATAAATAAATAAATGATTCGAGTTTGAAATAAGAAGACAAAACACTATTTTAAATTAAATAGGTTCGTAGAGCGTTTTAGTTTTTTTTTAATGAATAATGGGGGTAGTCTTTGGATTGGTATTTTTTTTATTGAATCATAAAGTACATAGTATAGGATTATTTATGTAATAACACATCGGGCAAATGGCCTCCATGGCTTCGCTGGCACATACGCGCTCTTCAAATCAGATCAAATCTTGCGTTCATTTTGGGAAAAACATACTAATAATGTATACAAAATATTGTAAAACATTTTAACGCTTTCAAGGACACTGAACGGCCATAGCCGTCATAACAGTAAAACTTCTATTTAAAAAAAATTAAAATTAAAATTAATTTATTTCCGAACCAGACCATATGCATGTTGATGTGAAATTTTAATTAAAAATATTATATTACGAGTACACTAAGAATTTATTAAAATATTACAATTAGACAAAACATTACAAAAGTCACAATAAAAACATTAAGTATAAATTACAATTTTACAATAACATTTCATTCAATTTCACATTAATTCCATTCGTTCATTAATTTTTTTTTCACATTTAATTTCATACTTCATCTTAGTCTAAATTTAGGTATATTGTGTCTCGTTCAGTATCTTTGAAAGTATTAAAAGAGTAACGGTGAAGTTTCTTGCCCATTCTTCTCCATACTAAACTACCATTTGGAAGGGGCGACCAGGGGGGCTAAAACGGCCACTTTGGCAGAATCATCTTAGGATAATATTATGAATAATATTTGAAATCGTAAAACGGTCACAAACTGACAATTCATAATATATTGTCAGTTTGTGACCGTGTTACGATTTCAAATATTATTCATAATATTATCCTATTATGATTCTGCCAAAGTGGCCGTTTTAGCCCCCTGAACCAGTAACATTTTTTTTGTAAATTTTGACGTTCATAAATGCCTTTATTTGAAATAAATGACCTTGACTTCGACTTTGAAAAACTTGAATGTATTCATGAAGCCTATAATTATGTCGACAAAATTAAAACAAAAAAAAAAATACCTAAAGGTGCTCAATCTTTTCGTTCATTGACTGCACATTCATTCACTCGTCAATTTCAAATTTCCTCTTAACGTTGTGCTTGAGTCTCCGGTGCGTAAACAAGGCAGCGGAGTATGCGAATGTATCTCCACAATCCTCACAAACATGTGGACGAATGCCAAGATGTACGTTCAAATGTTCCTTTAAACTTTTACTTATCTGGAAAATTAAAAGAAATATGCTTTAAAATTTCAAATGTAGAATACAGTCCGCGAGGTCGAAGCTGAGCTTTGTATTTGTGTGAGTGATCACACAAATAGATACCATTTTGGTGATCACCCACATTTTTAGGGTTCCGTACCAAAATGGTAAAAAAGGAACCCTTATGGTGTGACTAAGTCTGTCTGTCTGTCACAGCTGGATATCTCGAGAACCACTAATGCTATCAACTTGAAATTTAGAACAGTTTTAGGTGACGTTTACCCAACTATTTTGCAAATAAGAAAGAAATAAAAATATTGATTTTTTTTTGCAACAGGGACTGAAAGTGGGTCTTAAAAATTCAAAGTGGAGCTACTAGGGCATGTGGGGTATCATATGAAAGAGCGCTATTTGCACATTCTCAAAAAAAATTTTTTCTTTTTTTTAGGCCCTATAGTTTTCGACTTTTGATGAAAAATGTAAAAAAAAATACCGTTCCCCCCCCGCCTTATCTCCGAAGTTTGCAAAGAGAAAAATCTGAAATTATTCTATGTGATAGAAGTTTATGTAAAGATTAAAGGAAAAATAAAACGATGTCTCTAAATGGCACACTTTTTCAGAAATCGGAACGGAACCCTCGGTGCGCGAGTTCGACTCGCTCTTGTTTTTTATCGTTTTACGTTCAATCAAGACAAAATCTTCAATCGTCTTATTTTTTTACGTTTTATTACAACGATGCGACATGGTTTTGGTCATGGCCTCTCGTACTAAAAGAACAAAAGCCGATTGCCAAAAAGCAGCATAAACCGGTTTTAAACCAAGCAAAGGACACGTCGCGCTCTATGCCGGCTCACACCTAAACTATCTAAGTGCACTCACACAAACGCAAAGCTCAGCTTAAACCTCGCGGCCTGTAGCATAAACATAATCAGCCTGTAATGTTCTCACTGCTGCTGGGACACAGGCCTCCTCTCTGTGAGAGGGAATGTGCTGTAATCCACCACGCGGGCCCAGTGCGGGTTGGTAGATGTCACATATCTTCGAATTTTTGGTTCTAGGCCCTGCCGGTTTCCCCACGACGCGACGTTTTTCTTCACCGTTTCGATAGCAGTGGTGACGAAATAATTTACACAAAAGTAAAATAACGTCCGAACCGCGCGCGCGTGCGTACGTAGTTACGTGTGAAGCAACTTTTTCTGTGCTACCCTCAGAATATTAATTATAATTTCTGGAACATTCGATAGAAGTGGGGTATAGCAATTGATCAATTGCCATCAATCTCTATTGTAGTAATTTTGTCTAGCACTTGGTAGACGATCAATTGGCGCATCAATGTGTACGCACGGCTACAGATCAAACTATACATTTCCAGTATAAGCTGATCTCTCATGGTATAGGATTTCCTTACAATGAGAGTTCAGTGTATAATGGAAATGTATAGCTTGATGTGTAGCCGTGTGTACCTATCAATCACGTAAAAAATTGCAATTGATTGATTGATTGAAAATAATAATTAAAAAAATAGTAAATAAAGAAAGTAGTAAGTAATACTATACAGGGTTACTGGTAACTCGACCACTTCCTTGCAGGACATCATAGTAGGGTTAAAATGCAAAAAATTAAGCCACCAAATGTTCTACCGAAATTCAGTTTATTTTTTCGTAATTTTTATTTTTGTCCGACAAAAATTACGAAAATAAAACGTTTAATTAATGCTAAAAATGTATTTTTTGTCCGTCATAGAGATTATTAAAAAATATTGGACAAGTATTTTTTCTTTTTTTACGTAATCAAAAAATTACGGCGATACATTGGGTTAAAATATGGCATGACGTCACGCGTAGCTAGGTTTTATACGTACAAGTGACGTAGCGAGTCTCCACTCACCAACTTTAATGCGTGATAGCTAAGTATTTTTTTATTATCTGACTGACGGACTAAATAGAATTTCTTTTTTTTTACACAGGCATCATCCCTATTCCAGTATAGTCGCGCCGTAAATCATTTTTAAATTGGATTTTTCATATAAAAACTAAAAATAGAAGTAACTCAAAAACTACTGAATTTCCCTACTATGACATCCTGCAAGGAAGTGGTCGAGTTACCAGTAACCCTGTATAATAAATAAATAGTATAATTACGTAAAATTTGCACGCCGACATTAATGGCAGAATAAGAGATTCATTATACCTAATATTAAAAATCCCTAAGGTACAGAACCTTATTTATGAAAATAAATGATTTTGATTTGATTTTTTTTTATTTTTTTGTTTATTTATGCATAAGTACAGGTTTATTACAGATTCACGTTTGTATTGTACCATTAAACCAGAGATGGTTTGTATTGGTACTTACATTCGTTATAACAACATCAAAACAAATACACACAAAGCAAATACAAGTAATTAAAATAATAATGTAGGTAGGGTGATATTTTTCACGCGCCGTAAACATCTATTAGTAACTAAGTGAGTCACATGTAGGTAATGTTTCAAATCTGAGCTGCTCACTATTCATATACAGGTTGCTCCGATTTTACTTGTTTTTGTTATTAGTGTTTATTAAATTATTTTATTAAACTAAGTTATATAAGTAGTTGTAATAGTATTTTTTGTATTTTTGCTTATAGTTTTTAGAGTTTATTTCGTCTTTAATAGATTTTGGTATTTGATTGATTATTTGAAAGCACCTGTCTGGGTTCGAACCTACGACCTACAAATCTTAAGTCACGGCCGCTACCAATGGGCCACCACTGCTCCTTGAATTCTGTGAATATTATTATTACTTACTGTAAATGATTTTCCACAAAATTCACAAACTGATGGCTTTCTCTTCGGCCTCTTTCCCTCGTGTATTTCTCGAATGTGTCTGGTGAGACTCTGTTTGGTTTTACTGTCCTTAAATTAAAACAGTAATTAAGGTTTCTGAATGCCTCGTGTTGGTATGATCTAGTGATCGCTAAAGAAAGAGATTCTGAAGTATTATTGAGTTCGGGTCGATCCATCAGGTTAAGTTACGCTTGCCGCCGAGGTCGCGGGTTGTTCGAAAGAGATACCGTGGCCCTGGCACAGTAAACTGAAGGAACACGGGTGGGTTTTAGTCAGTAAAAGTCTGACACGCCCTCCCGCTCCGGCCAGAGCGGGAGAAGTCATTTGATGATTCCATCCACAAAAAAAAAAGCTTAAGCTACGCTTTCCGGTGTTGGACCATCTTTACATACCGAGACTCCTCCGTGCCTCGGAAAGCGCGCTAAGCCGTTGGTTCCGGCTGTCATTCATACATCTTTGACAGTTGTTAAGGCGAAAGCTCTACGGTAGCCCGCGAAATTAAAAATTTCTTACGTTTTTTGCAATTTGTAGGTCAGTGTGAGCTTGTATGTTGATTAAAATATGATTCGCGGCCGTAGCTAATATGGCTTTACAGAATTATAATCATTAGAATCAGCAATACAACTCCATAAGTTAGCATTTATCTCAAACCTCATAATTTCATGAAATCGCTAGATTTGAGGTAAATGCTAACTTATGGAGTTGTATTGCTGATTCTAATGATTATAATTCTGTAAAGCCATAATAGCTACGGCCGCGAATTATATTTTAATCAACATACAAGCTCACACTGACCTACAAATTGCAAAAAACTTAAGAAATTTTGAAATTCGCGGGCTACCCTGGCGCATCAACCTTAAAATCAATCTGCCCAGCCTTTTCCTAACTATGTTGGGGTTGGCTTCCAGTCTAACCGGAAGCAGCTGAATATTTTAGTATTTTACATGGAGCCATAGCCCAGTAACTGGGTAATACGATACCCCTTGGTAAGACTGGTTGTCAGACTTTCGGTTTTCTGACGACCCGTAACGCCTGTCAAAGATCCAAGAATGACAGCCGGGACCAACGGCTTAACGTGCTTTCCGAAGCACGGAGGAGTCTCGGTATGTAAAGGTGGTGACCCATCCACGGATCAACCCAGGCAAGCGTAGCTTAACCTTATGGATCGACCTGTGTGGCTGTTATTACTTAGCCACGAGCTCCTCGAATTAAATCCTGAAATCGAGATAAAATAGTGATTTTTTCAAACAAACTAAATAGATAGTGATGTCGTGCCGACTGTGGGTTTTGACAAACTTGTAACTAAACTTATTGGATATACACAATTAAAATGCCATTGTATCTCGTGTGGATCCACGTTCCGGCACACGAAAGGGTAATGGACGGATGTACCAGAAAGATGTGGTCAACATTAAGAGTGGGATACAGACCATCAAAATAAACAACTTTCACTTTGACACATGAAAGGGATGTTCCCACTGCATACAAAAATGCAATAAATACATGTAAAAAAAAAAAGAAAGATGTGGTCAAAATGAAGGGTGTGGTACAGACCATCAAACTGAACAACTTTATCCAAGGGACCAACGTCGTAATCGCGAAAATATAATTAGTCGTCCCATACATTCAGGTCGAGTAGATATTGAAGTTTTCTATGGGACGACTGATTATTATTTTTTCGCGATTACGATGTTGGTCCCTTGGAGAAAGTTGTTCAGTTTGATGGTCTGTACCACACCCTTAATTTTGACCACATCTTTCTTTTTTTTTTTTTACATGTATTTATTGCATTTTTGTATGCAGTGGGAACATCCCTTTCATCCGTCGTCCATTACCCTTTCGTGTGCCGGAACGTGGATCCACACAAGATACAATGGCTTTTTAATTGTGTCTGTAATTACGGCATTCGACTAGTTAATTCAATCAGTTATGTTTTTTCTTATGGGAAATAATAAAGACATCTCTAACCCGAATTTTTTTTTTCATTCATTCATTATTTTTTTCATTCATTCATTTCATTCATCATTCATTCAAACGCAGTTTAATGTATCGTCACAATATCTTCTCCAGCCTAGATGCCTTACCTTCTTACAAATGTCGCAAGTATATTTCACTCCTCCAATTTCTTCGGTATGATTCTTCAATGAGAGTTTACTTGAAAAATATGTGTCACAGTGATCACATTTGAAGCTGTGGACAGTAATTAATAAATCAAAATCAAGACATTTATTAAAATAAAACCAGTCAAGAGCGAATCGGACTCGCGCACCGAGGGTTCCGTTCCGATTTCTGAAAAACTGTGCTATTTAGAGACATCGTTTTATTTTTCCTGTAATCTTTACATAAACTTCTATCACATAGAATAATTTCAGATTTTTCTCTTTGCAAACTTTGGGAACGGTATTTTTTTTTTTACATTTTTCATCAAAAGTCAAAAACTATGCGGGCTAAAAAAAAGAAAAAAAAATGTTTGAGAATGTGCAAACAGCGCTCTTTTATATGATACCCCACATGCTCTAGTAGCCCCACTTTGATTTTTTAAGACCCCCTTTCAGTCCCTGTTGCAAAAAAAATATAAATATTTTTATTTCTTTCTTATTTGCAAAATAGTTGGGTGAACGTCATCTAAAACTGTTCCAAATTTCAAGTTGATAGCATTAGTAGTTCTTGAGATATCCAGCTGTGACAGACAGACAGACTGAGTCACACCATAAGGGTTCCTTTTTTACCATTTTGGTACGGAACCCTAATAAAATCACGCTATAAATTTATAAAAGGACGCTGTTACAAATGGGAAGTCAAATCATTCCTTTTTTTTACACAAAAGTGCAATTGTCATCAATCTTTCGGCACATTTTCTCGAAGCTACACGTGACCAAAATGCTGGCCTGTATTTTGCACAAAGATTAAGAGGAAATGTGGGTGCTCTTTTCTCCATACAAAAAGATACAAACGCTCTCGCCTGTTTTCTTTCTGGTTAATGACCATAAAGCAATGATTTTTTACAGAAATATAAATATCAGCTACTTGTATGCCCCTATGTTTTCCTTTTTAATGATATATTATTTTTATAAGAACTAGAACCCTCAAAAAATGCTCAAAATTGCCTATTCAGACCGCTGTCAACAGACGCCTAGTGTACCAATTTGACAACTATTAACGAAAAAAAAAAACATAGGAGCATAGTATATATCCTTCTCATTCAGTTTATGAAATATCTTTTAAATTGGTCCAATATTGGAGGAGGAAATAGGCGAGAGCCAAACCTTGAAATGTGACTTTTCACACAGGTTATTTAGTCGAATCTGCAGTTGTCCTTATCGCACGAATTCGAGGGTGGAGCGCTCGCAGAGCGACAGCAATACCTTCTTAAAATACCTAATTTTTCGCCCCCATTTCCTCTTAAGCATTGCCATCCGGCGTGGCAATGCTGCCAGCATTTTGGGTACGATGCCAACTGGTAGCGGTTTCATAGATTATGATAATAGTAATTTATAAGTTTAGTTTCAGTTTTTTGGTATATTCTGTAAAGTTTTTTTAGTTGTTGATGTTTAAATAAAAATAAAAGTAACACAAAAGTGTGTTTATTAAATAAATGCTTTGAATTCTTAAAATGTTTTTTGGGCAAATTGTTGATAAATGTGCATGGTACGATTCTGTACTAAAGTAACCGTCATGAGAAGCTATAAATTTTGTAAACAAGTGTTCAGGAGTTCACAACATTTGGACCAACAAAAAAAATGAATTTGTTTAATATTTAATAAATTATTAAGTAACAAATATTAATTAACATATATTAACGAAACAATAACAAAATTAACAATAACAACCAGATCCGCGATATATGCAAAGCAATGAAACAAACTCGTACGCATTCGAAACTCGAATGACGCGTTTATTTCAAAATGTCGTCCCGATAGTTTACAATCCCTGCGACGGACGCGTTCCGGTACCAAGAAACACAAACGATAGCGCTTTGCGTCGTTAAAATATGATCCGACTAAATTAAATAGGTTGTTACTTTCATATAACCCGTCTATATTTCATGTCGATTGAATATGGTCAATTTATTATTATCTCGCAGTATAAAATGTTTACTTAGTAAAAGATGTTTGTTTACATAATTTATAGCTTCTCGTGACGGGTACTTTAGAAATGTAATTCTAGATATGTACAGTTTCTCAATAACGGTACCGAAGTGAACATTTTTACTTCGGCACATTTACAACAGCATTTACAATAGCATCCTTAAGGATAATGCGCAGTGGTAGCCCGCGAAATTCAATTTTTTTTTTGGGTTTTTTGCTATTTGCAGGTCCGTGTCAGGTTGTATATTGATCAAAGTATGATACGCGACAGTAAAACATAAGTATTTATATAATTATAAGCATACAAATCATCAATACATCTCTGTAAGTTAGATTTCGTGCAGATTCTTTAGATTTCGTTCGTTTGACGACTCTGCACGAAATCTAACTTAGAGAGATGTATTGATGATTTGTATGCTTAAAATATTGCCGCGTACCATATTTTCATCAAGATACAATCTGACACGGATTTGCAAATTGCAAAAAAAAACCGGCCAAGTGCGTGTCAGACCACGCACAATGAAAGGTTCCGTAGTTGAAAAGAATTGATCTCAAAAACAAACATAACATTGTAATCCCAAAAAAAAAAAAAATACGTGATAAAATTAAAAATTAACAATTTTCGGACTTTACTTCTACAGTGAGATCTTGCTTCTTGCCAAATTTCATGATTCTAGGTCAACGGGTAGTAACCCTTTAGTTTTGATTAACTTGCGAGTATCAAAATACGTCGCATAAACAGCCGTATTTTTTATTGCGTTGACTTAGGAGCTTGATTTTTTTAGAACTATAAGGAACCATTAACTTACGTATTTGATATTAATTTCAACTAGATACATTTACACCTTCCTGAGAAAAAGGGCTTGACAGACTGACACGCTTGAAAATATTTTTTTATGTGATAAATTGACAAATTAACAATTTTCGGACTTTTTCCTTTACTTGTGCTATGAGACCTTGTTTCTTGCCAAATTTCATGATTGTAGGTCAACGGGAAGTACCCTATAGGTTTTGATTTACTTGCGAGTATCAAAATATGTCGCATAAACGGCCGTATTTTTTTATTGTGTTGACTTAGAAGCTTGACTTTTTTAGAACTCTAAGAGACTATTAACTTACGTATTTGATATTAATTTCAACTTGATACCTTTACACGTTTCTGAGAAAAAGGGTCTTGACAGACTGACATACTTGAAAATATTTTTATAAGTGATAAAATGACAAATTCACAATTTTCGGACTTTTCCCTTTACTTGTGCTATGAGACCTTGCTTGTTGCCAAATTTCATGTTTCTAGGACAACGGGAAGTACCCTATAGGTTTTGATTTACTTGCGAGTAGCAAAATATGTCGCATAAATGGCCGTATTTTTTTATTGCGTTGACTTAGGAGGTTGATTTTTTCAGGACTCTAAGAGACCACAGATTTACGTATTTGATATTAATTTCAACTTGATACCTCCACGCGTTCCTGAGAAAAAGGGTCTTGACAGACTGACAGACAGACAGATGGACAACGAAGTGATCCTATAAGGGTTCCGTTTTTTTCCTTTTGAGGTACGGAACCCTAAAAACCCAAAAAAATTGAATTTCACGGGCTACACAGTGCAATCACCTTAAATAACTAACCAAATGTTGTTATAATACATATTTGTACGCCGCTAAGGTAAAACATGACTGTGATACTTTCTCCAATGTATGCAATGCTTTGTGCAACTCATGTTTCGGACAAATGATATAATAATAATATCCTTGGACATTTCACACAACGCCATCTAGTCCCAAGCTAAGCAACCTAATGCTTGTGTTATGGTAACGAGATGACTGATAAACTACTTATATACATTTTTTTTTTTAAATACATACATATTATAGATAGAAAAACTCCTAGACCCGGAACAAATACTTGTAGGTCGTACAAATATTTGTTCTGTGAAGGAATCGAACCCGCGACATACTGCGCAGCAGTCAATCGCTCAACCACTGCGCCAACCGTGTCGTCAAATAAATAGTCACTATCTCTCTCTCTCTATCTCTATGACCAAAACATGTAAACATACTCTTTTCAATACATACCCCAGATTTTCAATAGTGTTATGTTTAAGGCTATTTTTTAGGTGCAGGTTGTAGATGATTTTCGTCTTGTAAACAGTCCCACAATCTATGCAGTAATGGCCATCCTCCTTCTGAAATAAGAATAATTTACATACATAACATCATACTTGTAATCTCCGAAGGCTTGGGCAGAGGCAAAGACATTAAATATTACTTAACAATAGACGGGACATAGCGAACATAATCGTAATCCGATACTTATGTCCTAGTGGTCAAAAGTCGCTCAGTCTTGTGTGGTACGCCTGCATGTCAAGTCACATTCGTGTCCACTAAACTAAAATTATTTCCGAAAAAATATGCCGAATTGTACATTGAGGTATTGCAAACCTCGTGTTGATAAAATGACTTGATTCAACTACGGTTTATTTTCGTTACTATTTTATAATTTATCGAGTATTAAGATAAATTAAATAATTTTCTTAGTTAAGTCAAATTATGTGACGGTTGCTAAATCAAAAGTTGGCTATTATGTGATTTTGCTATATTATGCTAGATGGCGTATTTAGGAGAAACAGTTTCGACTTCCTATTTGAATACTTATCACAATAATCATGTTTTATTTTAAACTAGCTTTAGCCGCGGCTTCGTTCGCGTTAATTTAGAATTTGACAATCAATTCGGGTTGTACTCTTCGACAAAACATGGGGATTTCTTTATTATATGTAAGTTTAATATTGATTTTTTATAGACATAAACCTTCCGGAATAAATTCTCTAAATAATAGGGAAACTCGCATCAAAATCTGTTGAGTAGTTTAGAAGAACAACGCGGCCACACAGACACACGAAAAGCGACTTTAACTATACATCTATACAAATAAATAAAATTGAGGTGTCTGTTTGTAATGGCAAAATAACAGCTATTTACTAAATGCATATGAAAGTATATACGGTACTCATAACAAAAAAAAACTGTTTTGAATTTTTTTGTCTGTCTGGGTTTGTTCCGGCTAACTCCGAAACGGCTGGACCGATTTTAACGGGACTTTCACTGGCAGGTAGCTGATGTTATAAGGAGTAACTTACTTTTATTTTGGAAAACGAATTAGGGTTCCGCGCAAAAAAAAATCCAAGAAATTATGAACAAAAACTCGGATTTGAAAAAATCTTTTTGCTTTTGGTAGCCCAATTCTCGAAGAGTTATAGGCTAAAATCACGATGCGACCTTTAGGAACTGAACAAAAAGAAAAAACGTCTGAAAGAACGCTAAGTGAAAACGAAGTAATAGCGCGGGCGGGCGTTGCAACACGGCGGGTGGGGGACGAGGGAGTTTTATTAAAATGTGGCCGTTATTTTAGTATATTGTGTATCTTACGACTTCTACGCGAACGAAGTCGCGGGGCACAGCTAGTTCCACAGATTTAGAGTAGGCTAGATACCGCATGTTCATTAGACAGTATGAAAACCGAGCGTGTCAACTTTTTTATCCCTACGAAAACTTCACCCCAGCCATTTAGTAATATGCTCAACGTAAACAGAATCGTTTCAATCGCTAAGCGTCAGTGAGCTAACAGACTTTTTATATCCTCGACGATACAACTCGCTACTGGCGCTACTGGCGTATCTAGCCTACTCTAAATCTGTGGCTAGTTCACTAATAAAAACTTGTCAACTTACTTTTTCGTCGTGTAGTTTCATGTGATTTTTCAAAGACAATTTTTTGACCATCTTCTTGCATATAGGACATTGTACCGGGTTTGATTTATGTGTATTTCTGAAAACAAAGCGATATTTCATCAATCAATCTGCCTGCCTTTTCCTGTCTATGTTGGGGTCGGCTTACAGTCTAACCAGATGCCGCTGAATGCCAGTATTTTACGCAAAGCGACTGCCTATCTGACCTCCACAACGCAATTACTGGGTAATACGATACCCCTTGGTAAGATTGGTTGTCAGACTTTCGCGCTACTGACGACTCGTAACGACTGTCAAAGATCCACGAATGACAGTCAGGACCAACGGCTTAATTTTTTCGTTTATAAATAAAATCCTGTCAATAAATAAGGAACTTCACAGCGTCCATGAAGTATTGCATTTATTCGTCCATAGTTGCCTGTCAATAAATAAGGAACATCATAGCGTCCATGAAGTATTGCATTTATTCGTCTATGGTTGCCTGTCAATAAATAAGGAACATCATAGCGTCCATGAAGTATTGCATTTATTCGTCTATGGTTGCCTGTCAATAAATAAGGAACATCATAGCGTCCATGAAGTATTGCATTTTTCGTCTATGCTTGCCTGTCAATAAATATGGAACTTCATAGCGTCCGTGGAGTATTGCATTTATTCGTTTATGATTGCGTGTCAATAAATAAGGAACTTCATAGCGTCCATGAAGTATTGCATTTTTTCGTCTATGGTTGCGTGTCAATAAATAAGGAACATCATAGCGTCCATGAAGTATTGCATTTTTTCGTCTATGGTTGCGTGTCAATAAATAAGGAACATCATAGCGTCCATGAAGTATTGCATTTTTTCGTCTATGGTTGCCTGTCAATAAATAAGTAACTTCATAGAGTCCATAAAGTATTGCATTTTTTGTCTATGGTTGCCTGCCAATAAATAAGTAACTTCATAGAGTCCACAAAGTATTGCATTTTTTGTCTATGGTTGCCTGCCAATAAATAAGTAACTTCATAGAGTCCACAAAGTATTGCATTTTTTGTCTATGGTTGCCTGCCAATAAATAAGTAACTTCATAGAGTCCACAAAGTATTGCATTTTTTGTCTATGGTTGCCTGCCAATAAATAAGTAACTTCATAGAGTCCATAAAGTATTGCATTTTTTGTCTATGGCTGCCTGCCAATAAATAAGTAACTTCATAGAGTCCATAAACTATTGAATTTTTTATTGAAACCACTCCGTTTCTTAAAGTCGTTCAAGAAGAGCCTTACATCACATGCGTCCTCAACTTGTTCGCAGTTGAAAACGTTTTGTCGCACTCGTCGCAACGTTGTCTCTGATTATGTGCTTCAAATATATGTGTACTCCTTTCTTTAAATGTCCTGAAAGTTATACAAATTAAGGTCTTATAATTAAAATTTACATACAGGGTGTAAGGGACAGCCCTCCGCAAACTGATAGGGTGAATTCAGTATGTCATACTAAGATGACCGGTACATTAAATTTTTTCAGGAACGTTAAGGGAATCCAATAAACCTGATTTGTTTGTTTTTATGCACAAATCAGAGCGTCTATTACTGGTTGGGAGGGGAAGGTAATAGGTATGCGGTGACTTCGATGAACTCTGTAGCTAGACAGAAAGTGAAGAGCTGATTTCACGCGTCGTTGGTTAGAGTATTTCAACATCCATTGCTGGTTTTTTTTTGCTGTTTTTTTTGCAGGTTTTTTTTACATAAATGGAGTGCTGCGAACACACAATGCAATTTTACGTTGAAAAAATGAAAATGTAACTGAATTTTTTTTTGAAAAAATGAAACTTTTCCTGAGAAAATTTCCAGTGGAATATGATTCAGAATGAGGAGCTGAATGCACCCTGTTAGTTTGCGGAGGGCTGTCCCTTACACCCTGTATTATATGGGTACAATTTGATTCGGCAGTATTATTCTACAATTGTATAGTTTTCGATGTTTTTAGGGTTCCGTACCAAAATGGTAAAAAGGAACCCTTATGGTGCGACTCAGTCTGTCTGTCCGTCTGTCACAGCTGGATATCTCAAGGACTAAAAACATCCTTAGTTTATAATTATAATGTCACCAGCTTTTGCCCGCAGCTTCGCTCGCGTGAATTTAGAATTTGACAATCAATTCGGGTTGTACTCTGCTTGTAATAATATAATTCAATTATGATTCGAAAGACACGTGGCGCCATCTATTATCATAAGAACGTTATTATTGTTTTCCTCGGGAACAGTACTTTTGTTTCGGGATGAAAGGTACCCTATGTCCGTTTCTGTACACCTGACAACGTATATGCAAAATTTCAGGATGATCGGTTCAGTGGTTTAGGTACAAAGAAACAAACTTCTATTCTATTCTATTTTTCTCTATGGAAATGTTGCCGATGTCGACAGTTCTGTCAATGTCAGATGTGTTATGAGAAATCGTGCGAAAAGAAATAAATAAACAAGAACCTATGGTCGAACTTTTAATTTAGCTGCAGTAAAATGATACTTCTACTTCTAATATCATTTTTACTGTCATTTCGCTATCAAATGGAAACATTTCTTAACAAAATGACAGATAAGAAGTGTCATTTTACTGCAGCTAATTAAAAGTCCGATCATAAATTCTATTCTATTCTCATCTAGATAGAGCCACCGCGTGGCCGGTCATGAGACAGCAATATAATACTTTTTCTAGGTTATGTGTAAGAAATCTTCCCTATTTTGGACTGAAATCCATGTCAAAACATTCGCACAATGCAAAAACTGTCCAAAAAAGTTAAATTAATCGACGCAAGATAAATTTTGTAACAGTGAAAGCACTTTGTTTGGCTAACATTCAAAAGTTCGCCTAGAAAAAATACGGCACGCCGTGAGAGACAGAAGATACGATGCTTTGTCTCAATTTTCCTACTACTTTCGTATATATGTGTCTCACTTCACACTGTAATCATGGCAACGTCTAGAGGTTTAATGTCATTAATTCTATTCTATTGATGAATGAATCAATTAATTACTTTCGCATTTTTAATATTATAGTTAGGCTTGTGACACTGACAGGTACTTACTTGAAAATTAAAAAGCATTTCTTGCAAACGAACGAGGACTCCTCATGATTCTTACGACAGTGGTAGGACAATTGCTTTCGGGTGGTATACCTAGACTGGCACTTATGGCATTCGTATACGCTGAAAAGTTTAAATATTTTAATCATCTATTCAAATAAGTCGATGTTAAACCAGCCTCGAAAAAATAGATTAAAGGCTTCGACAAATAGAACGCATACTTAGCGCGCGTTAGAGCGCTAGTCTGACACGCGCTAAGTACCTACGCGTTCTATTTGTCAAAGCCTTAACTTTGTTCAATCACTAACGTTGAGTTGCATTATACCAACATTAGTGAACATGCCCGTGTACATCTCCCGCCTGCACTACACCACTGAGGCGGAGGACATCGTGGAGTACGTGCGCCAGAAGACGAGGTACACGCCGAGGGTGCTGTTAAAGCGTTCGTGGTGCGTGTACCGAACTGTTACCTGCCCCTCGGCATACAAGTTCCACAGGGCAGCGCTTCTAGTCAAGCTAGTGCAAAGAGGAGTGCTACTAACATAGTCCTATTTTATTACTTATTATTTGTCTTTTGGGGGCAAATAAGATAAAATAAAAGAAAAAGTTTTGTAAACTGTACCGTGTGACACATCAAATGAAAGGGCCTCAAATTGAGGTCCTCAAAATGAGGGTCTCAAATATATATATTTTTATAATTTTAAAATAAATTGTTTTAAACTTATTTAAAACAGTTTTGGAGGAGTCTCTTTAAAATGGTTTTCTCTTATTAAACGGTTTAGAGCAATAAAAACTGGTTAATACGGTCACACAATAAATAAACAAAAACCGTTAGACCGCGTGAAACCTCTTTTACAATACCTACTGTGATTCATGGGAATTGATAGAAAAACAAAAAAGAGTAATTTATTTAAATACAGATGATTATAAACCCAAACTACTAGTATTTTATTTAATGTAATGTTGCATGTGTGGCATTACTTTTAAGAATTAATGAGTATATTAAATTCTATGGGGGACAAATAGGAATAAAAAGCGTTATCTGTCCCCCTATCAACAATAGAGTTACACATAGAACGAATAAAGGTCGAACTGTCCCCTCGTTATTAACAGGGGGACAGATCGAACTTTTTTTCTGTCCTGTCCCCCTGAGAGGACAAAGCGGGGGGACAGATCGGAATAATTCAAAAAACACACTTACATAAAATGCTGCCTGTAATGCGCGTTTCGAACATTGTCGTCGGCAAATCTTTGATCACAGATTTCGCAAACTGAATTACCTCGTGACTGAAATTAATTGGTACATACACGTTTATTATTCAATATTTATTTGAGTATGAATTTGGGTTGATATAAAAGTAGGGGAAGACCAAAGAAACGATATATGGGTCGTTCTTCTTTTTTACCGACAACACCCCGTCACGCTTTTGAATATTATGTCACAATTATTTTGTAAAAAGCAGTAATAACAAAACGGAAGTGTATAAGATTATTTTAATGGCTGTATTATCAAAAGATTTATTTGTGAAAAAATATTTGTGACACTGAATATTTAGGAAGAAAAAGGAGTTTTTTTTCGGAGGGGACATGTGTCATTGTCGATAAAAAAGAAGAACGACCCATATACAAGGTGACAAGTTGTAACATAAATAACGCACAACCTCTTAAGGGCTCACTGTACAGTCAGCAACAAAAGTCGATTAACACTTGTGTTTTCTAAATCTTAATTATTGAGAAAAATACTTCATTAAAATCGTAACATATGTAAAATCAACTTGCAGGTGATCGTATAATTTTGTGTTAATTTAGTTCATGTCAAAAAGTAGCAGTGTTAACCGACTTCTGTTGCTGACCGTACTCATCATTATGAACAACTTTTACCGATGGCACCAAACCTGAAATCGCGAAAAAAAAATCAGCTGACCATTACATTTACACAGGTTGTGCGTTATACAGGATGATTTTTTAATGACCAGCCAAATCTTCACAGGGTGTTCTACCCATGAATATGAACAACTTTCACTATGGGACCAACTTTGAAATCGCAAAAAAAATATCAGCTGTTTCATACATTTTGATCGAGTAGGTATTGAACTTTTGTAGGAAACCGCTGGTTTTTTTTCGTGATTTCAAAGTTGGTCCCATAGTGAAAGTTGTTCATATTCATGGGTAGAACACCCTGTGAAAATTTGGCTGGTCATTAAAAAATCTGTCTGTAAATAATAAATAATTTGTAGAAAGGCAGTGACTACCGAGATGACGACTAATAGAGAAGTATGGAAGGAAAGGATATGTTGCGCCGACCATAAATAAATTGGGATAAGGGCAGAAGGATGATGAAAGAACATTAGCACTATTCGCTGACATACACATAAAAAAATATTTAAATTTTGCGGAATGAAAAGAATAAGCAATTTTTAAATATATTCCCAGGCAAAAGTTTCCTATATGAAATGTCATTTTAATTGTCATATTATTACAGATAAGATGTATTTTCTATAACTCCACCAAGACAACTATACCTGTCAAATGTGACGTCACCCGCACATGTTTCGGGTACGAATAGCAAAACGAACCGTATTAGGACGAAAGCAGTTGCTTAACCTTTTCATTCCGCGATTACACGTCACCTCACTATGACCACAGTATAATAATGATACAGTAATTTATCTTCATAGAAAACGGCCGAAACGACGCGCTTCGAATCTCAGTCAGTATCATGCTCACTCAAATGTCTCGCTGGTGGTGGCGTGTGTTGGATCATTAAGTTCCCTTCAAAATGGTTGAGCTAACTGGTGCTGATCCATGCGTCATGTTCGTGAACGGACGCCGTCAGTTGGGACGGTCGTCTCTTAGCTGCCACGGCTTATTTTTATTTTTTAATTTAGTTGTTTTTAGTTTTTTATCTTTTTTTATTACGGACGCTTTTAACGTGCACGTCTTTCTACATTGTTCTCACATGTATATTTTCAATATGAACGATGTAACCAATATTTTGTAAAATATTTGATTTAAAAGAGTGTCCGTGGAGTTTCTTGCCCGTTCTTCTCCATAGGGATCTACTACGCTTTGGAATGGGCAACTAGCTTCATCTTTCTGACTGACCGACCCAAGACCGACCCCTTGATAATTCAAAAGTGCCTGTAATTGGTTTATTTGAAATAAATGCTTTGAGTTTGAATTTGACCAGTACGCAACAGTTCGAGCGCGCGGCACTTACGCACGGACGGACACGTATTTATCTACGGAGCGGTCGTAGGTAATTAATTCAAGGACACTGCCCGGATAAACTACTGTACCTTTAGTACCTATTCTGTGGTATGGCTAAAGCCTTTACACACATACATACCTTATCATGTTTTAAATTATGTTCGTCCAATTTTTCTTGACTCAGAAACCATTCAATACATCTCTCACATTTGTGCGAAGTTGCTATATATGTATGGTGTTGCCTCTTTTTGTCCCTTAGAGCATGTACTTCGGTTCTGTTCAAAATTATCAATTTCGTGTCATCTTCTTCAATACCAACAATACCAGAATTTTGTTCGCTGCTTTCCGATTCTTTTGGAGGATTCGAATTTGGAATGTGTTGTCTGTCAATACCAGATCTTTCGCTCCATTTTGGTTCTTTTTGCGGATTTGAATTTGGAACGCGTTTTGAAGGAGTTAATAGTAGTTTTGTGAGTAGTTTGTCGGTATTTTTACTATTTACAGGGTGTTTATGACCTAAAACCGGGTTGATTTCTGTACCCACCGCCAAGTTTGGAACCCTGACGGTAACTTTGACATCTTCTCTGAGCCCTCGAAGCTTTACTTGGTCTTTTGGTGGGGTAATAAATACTTGATGAGGTACGTAGTTGATTACAGGATCTATGATTTCATCTTTTACCGGTTTTTGAGGAAGGAATTCTATTTCGGCCGTCTGTTTTAGTCTTGGTATCAGTAGAGGATCTAAAAATGTTAATATGTTTATAAAATTAAAATTATTATTGATATTCTCCTTAATTAGGTACTTATTTCATTTTGATATTCTTAATGTTTTTTTTTTTTTATATAAAAGACATTTTCAATCAAAGGTTACACATTAATGGCGGTGTTTGAATATTGGTGAAAACAGGCCTTAGGCCTGTGTTCACCAACATTCATACCACCGTAAATTTAAGTTGGTTGAAGTATGTCAAAATTCATAAGGAAAGAACTGAAGGCCAATTCTCGTACCTATAAACGTTCAAATTCAAGTCATAATCTCTTGCCAGTGACAATCAAATGTCAAAAATATAGGTAAACGCCATAGACTTATAAAAAAGATGGACTCCGCGCCACGCATATCGAAAGTGAAGCACAGTAAGTATGCCGGACCGTTTTGTACAAACACGCCTCGCGCACACATTTACATCATAGTATGCCGACCGGCCGCCATTAGGTGACACGGGCGACGCCGTCTTTGCAGGTACTCAAATCATGCACACATAGATCGGTACGGTGCTTCACTTTCGATATTCGTGGCGTGGAGTCCATCTTTTTTTATAAGTCTATGGTAAACGCTATACAATTTTTGACAGATTGAAACTAAGATGAGATTTCGAACAACAAATAAGTACCCTAAAATAAGTAAATCTCTGTTTTGTTAAGTCGTAAAAAACGTGCGAAATAGGGACGGTTAATATAGTCTATTTTTTAACAAACAAGTACCAAAAATTTTTGGTCCAATATAAAGTCCATTCCACCCACACCAACCAATGACCAATGAATGTGCGAATGACATACTCAGTACTAGTTTGTTAAAAAAAACCGGTCAAGAGTTTGTCGGACTCGCGCACAGAGGGTTCGTTACCATCATTTATATGTAATTTTTGTTGATGATTTCTGAAAAACTGTGCTATTTAAAGACATCATTTTATTTTTCCTGTAATCTTTACATAAATTTCTATCACATAGAATAATTTCAGACTTTTCGCTTTGCAAACTTCGGAAATAGGGGGGGAACGGTATTTTTTTTTACATTTTTCATCAAAAGTCGAAAAATATGCGGGCTAAAAAAAAGAAAAAATATGTTTGAGAATGTGCAAACAGCACTCTTTCATATGACACCCCACATGCCCTAGTAGCCCCACTTTGAATTTTTAAGACTCCCTTTCAGTCCTTGTTGCAAAAAAAATATAAATATTATTATTTTTTTCTTATTTGCAAAATAATTGGGTAAACGTCATCTAAAACTGTTCCAAATTTCAAGTTGATAGCATTAGTAGTTATTAGTTCTTGAGATATCCAGCTGTGACAGACAGACAGACTGAGTCACACCATAAGGGTTCCTTTTTTACCATTTTGGTACGGAACCCTAAAAACAGACTATTTATAGTAAAAAAATAAAAAAAATAGACGGTAAACTTACCTGATTCACTAACTTGCATAATGGTAGTGGTTTGAATCAGCTCATCAAAGTCTTTGCTACAATGTCCTTCCTCTTCCTCCTCTATCTTAACCTCAGCTTGTGTGCCTCGCTTTAATGGTGTAGATAACATATCTTTCAACGATAGTTCTAGCATATTTTGTGATACACTTGTTACAATTTTTGGTAGCATTGGTATGTTTAGTGGTAGCGTTGGTGCGTTTTGTGGTAGAATTGGCGCACTTTGTGGTAGCGTGAGGCTAATTGTTTCTATTGCAGTTATTTTCAGACTTGATAGTCCTTCGAAGATCTAGAACAGAAAGATCTTTATATCATGACACGGCAACTAATTTGGCAAGGGTGATGACGAGTAAAAAAATTTTTTTCACATGTAGTTTATTAAAAATATTGGACACGTATTTTTTCTTCTTTTACGTAATCAAAATGTAACGGCGATATATTGAGTTAAAATGTAGCATGACGACACGCCTTGCTAGATTTAGCGAGCCCATTCTCCAACTTTAATGCGTTATTCTATTAATATGATAATATGATAAAAATTAATATGATAAAAATTCATTTTGCTATTAATATGATAAAGCAAAAAAGATAAAAAAAGAAATACGTGTCTAATATTTTTTTTATTTTCTAACTAACGCACTAAATAGAATTAATTAAATTAAATTAAGGGGTCATTGTACTCATCATTATGAACAACTTTTACTATGGGACCAAACCGCGAAATCGCGAAAAAAAATCAGCTTTGCCCTACATTTTGACGAATTCGAATGCGTTCAGTGGCCCACTGATATGAACGAACCTACTTCGTGCCGTTCAGTGTTTTAATCTTTTTTATATTTTATGCTTATTTTATGTGAAATCCTAAAAATTGTAATAATAACGTAAATTTAATTTTCTATGTGCTATTATTGTATGCCCTAGGGGCGGGACATAGCTGATCACTATTTAATTATTTAAGACCTGTATTATGTACTTACCTATGATCCACAATAAAGATAATGATTGATTGATTGAATTATGCGAACATAAATGTACTGTACAGCTGATTTTTTTTTCCCAAAGTAAAAGTTGTTCATAATGATGAGTACAATGACCCCTTATGAGGTTTTGCGCATTTAACGTTACACATTGTATACAGGGTGGAAACTTTCAGCGGGGCAGTAAGGGGAAGTACCTTATCCGTTGCAGCTACACGAAAATGGTCTTAGGAGACTATCCATAATTTTTTATGGAATTTTTATCCTCATTCACAGATTTTCAAAAAAAATTAAAGTTACCAAGAAAATTGCCATTTTATACAAAAACATTTTTTGATGCCAATCAATCCTGTTTCTAATACTGATCAAAAACTTCTTGCATGGAGGCTGAGGAAATTGTTGCACATGTGCTATTTGAATGCACAGGCGTCACCCAGATTACAACAGAAACTTCAGGCCACCCAGATCTTTTGCAGATGTTCTCAACAGACCAGGAGACGTAATTAACTTCTGTAGGGAGATGGGCTGGTTGGAATAGCCACCGACGACTGCCATGGCCCATGCCCAATGGTCCACTCGAAGAACTAAGTGCAGAAACCAAACCCGATAACTTTTTTTTTCTTGGCAGTTGAGCTTGTGTCGACTATTCTGTCCCAGCAGTAGTGCCGTTGCAGAATAAAAAGGATAAGCATGTTAATGTTTTTCAAATGCACCATTCATGACACTTTCCCGACTATGGAAAACAAACAAAAAAAAAAAGAAATTAAACAAATCGATGAATTGAAATCAAATTATGATCAGTACTCACAGTTGGTTTGCCTTTAAAGGACAGTTCTAGAATTTCATTTGCTTTTTTTAATCTGGTTTGAAACCGTTTAATCTTATCAGCCATGAACTCGCACTCCCAGCATATAAGGTACTGAGCAGTATCCTGAATAAAAAAGAAAAATATATTAATTGGCTGTTACCTATTCAGGTGTGGCGTGGCGCAGCGCCAGAAACTTTTGAAATACATTACTTTCTCCATTTGTGTTGTGAGGTCGGTTAAAAATGGATGACAGTCTGACAGATTTGTTTACCTTTTTAGCAAATAGGTAATGTTGAATTAGATTCTAATGTTGACAGTTTTGTTCAGAGTATCATAGGGGCGGGTTTTCTAATGATATTAGTGACATTTACTTATATATTATTTTGTTAGTAGCAAGAGTGAAACAGAACTACTTACCTTGGTTTTAATAAACATTTCTGGACACAGCAAAGCAAAAAGAAATTTAACCTGAGCTTTTAATGGGCTCAATTTCCTGTCCAGCTGTAGGCATGTGTAACATCTTAATTGACCCATTTTTAATAATTTTTATACAATTTTTATCATAATTTTTCAAGGAATACAATTTCTTTTTTTCTTTTCAACCAAGCAAGAGACCTTTTCATACATTTTACCAATTTTACATTTGACAGTGACAGTAGAATGACTGACTGACAGTACTGGCTGAGAGACTGACTCCTTGACTTGACATTACTTTTCTAGTGTTGTTCCTACCAATCGGTGAGCTAATTTTACGGTTTCTTTTTCAATGGTAAACTTAAATAGGGGCCAGAGATTGCTGACGCTTGCGACGGTTAGTCCGTGGATGGGTGACCATCTTTACATACCAACACCCCTCCGTGCCTCGGAAAGTACGCTAAGCCGTTGACCATGAGGTATAGGTACACCCAGTAACCGGGTTGTCGAAGTCAAATAGGCAGTCGTTCTATGTAAAGTACTGGTAATCAGCTGCATCCAGTTAGACTGGAAACCGATCCCAATATAGCTATTTACGGTTTTTATTGGCAAGGAATAATCGAGATTTTAGTCTGTTTGCGATAAGTCAATGGTTTGCGATTTGAGCTGTTGACGTAAACGTGAAATATTTTTTGATATAGCAACACTTGGTAAGGAAGCCATTTTGTGGTGTCGCAGTGCAGAGAATCGTTCTTCATCAATTTTCGTCTATTTTACATGGGAGTATTACTTTTTGTTGTGATACGAAAATTAATCACAACAAATGAATAGTTTTGAATTAGTTATTGAAAAGTTTTAAAGTAAACAAAATGGAGCAAGACGTGGACACAGGATATAGAACGGTGTGCAGCGCCTGCTTGAGTAGCGATCGAGATTTATATGATTTGAATAATTTACCTCAAGTTTATCAAATATTTCGTTTGCTGATGTATGATTTCGCGGGTGACAGGGTAAGTTCAAATGTATTTTTACTTTTTTAATATAAAACTGAGATAAGTACATGTATTACGTAAATAATAAGGTCAAACTGAAATAATATAGTGTCCATTATTAATTGGCGTTTAAAATTCCATTAAGTACCCGTAGGTGTACCCTATTTTAAAAACTAAGTTGCATGCCCTAAACAGGCAAATTATGGACTGTGCCACCATACACCAATTTTACACCTGGTAAAACCTGTATTTTCTGCAAATAAATTATTCTTATTCTTTTATAGTTTAAAGTACTATCAAAACTTTCTTAACATCTTTACTAGGATCTATCAAAATAGTTTTAAAAAACATTCATTTTATAAGTTACTAGCTGCGCCCCACGGTTTCAGCCGCGTAGGCTGGGTTAAAAAGTAGCCTATTATGTGTTAATCCAGGGTATAAGCTATCTACATACCAAATTTCATTCAAATCGGTCCAGCTGTTTGAGTGTGAAGAAGTAATAAACATATTAGTGTGATACACTTTTGAATATCTACTATTGACTCTAGTCACCCCTTCCAAAAGATAGTTTTTTATGGAGACGAATGGCCAAGAAACTCGACTGTTTCTTGTCATAATGCATGGTACCCTGCTTAGAAGTAGACATGTCTTTTCACCCTTCATAATAAGCCATACCCATTTATCTGTTTTTTTTTCTGTATGTAATGACCTAAATGAATTGTAAAAGGAGCTGACAAACTGTCTTACAGTTTGGCATGTTTTAAAAATTTGTAAGTTTTTGGTCAGAATGTTTTTTTTTTATCTTTGACAGTACATGGTAGAAACCGAAGATCTATCATGTGTCTGTCTCATTTATTTATCAGTCTTTCTTGAATTGCTTTGCAATTTTATTTAAAATCACACTATTTACATACTTATTGTCTAATATTTTTATCTGACACAAATTTTATTTATTTAAGTATGTATATGCATACTTAAATAAATAAAAATTAATGTATACACGTTTCTGTATAAAACTGATTTACATCTGTCACCTCACACTTCAGGTTCAGTTGAAAACCGCGCGACTAGCATATACAGGGTTATTTTTAAAACACCAGTAACCTCTTAAGGGGTCATTGTACTCATTATTATGAACAACTTTTACTATGGGACCAAACCTGAAATCGCGAAAAAAAAATCAGCTGTTCAGTACATTTCGACGAGTTTGATGTAGATAAATGTACTGAACAGCTGATTTTTTTTTCGCGATTTCAGGTTTGGTCCCATAGTAAAAGTTGTTCATAATGATGAGTACAATGACCCCTTTTTTTTTTTTTTTTTTTGAGGGTGGGAAATCATCAAATAACTTCTCCCGCTCTGGATGGAGCGGAAGGGCGTGTCAGACTTTTACTGACTAAAACCCACCCGTGTTCCTTCAGTTGCCTATGCCAGGGCCGCGGTATCTTAAAACTACCCGCAACCCCAGCGGCAGTACAATGACCCCTTAAGAGGTTACTGGTGTTTTAAAAATAACCCTGTATATGCTAGTCGCGCGGTAAACTCTGATTGTGCGATGCAGGTTGCGTGACGTCATGTCATTGTGATGCGTAGTTCGTATGTGGCGATGTAGATGCCGCCACAGCCGGGCACACATTCCTCCTAATTTCTTAATCACTCACACTTTTCTTCTTTATAAAATGCTTTCTTTTGCAGTTTGGACCTGAGTCTACACCTGAGATAGGCCAGCTGGTTTGCTGGGAGTGTCTGGCTCTGATGAAGAGGTTCCACAAGTTCAAATGGCAAGTGCACAGTGCCCAGGAGCATTTGAGAGTGTTGGCACTTAGTAGAACTCAGGAGGTATGTAGCCTTATGGTAGCCTTAATATATTCTGCTTCTCTTGTATTGGGAACTATATATACAACGTGTAACGTTAAATTATTACAGAGCATGGACCACACATACATGTCTCAATCTTTGTCCTGTCTGGAAATGGAAACTAAAGTGGAATACGACAAGATATACTTCGATTTCTCAGCGGCCCCAGAAGACCAGGGCTACATTATAAATAGTCACCCGCAGAATGTTAAGAGTGAAGAACACTATGACGTGGCTCAGGTTGTCAGGGATAATAATTTACTGGATATTGATGAACATATTTTGGAAGGTAAGATACATCCGCATCTTTTACATCTATTTTGACTGACTTAAGGCAACTCTTTCGAAAAAAGCTTAAAAACAACGTGCAGATGAAGCAGTTTTTCGCCGGAACCTACAGGGAAATTACATCTGAAAAAAATTGTTAGTAATCTACATGATATGAATCTTAATTTGGTTTAGCCATAATTTTTCTATCGGTATCACATAATAAGAAAAAAAAAAAACCCCAAATCACCTCCAAATCGTTAAGATGAAACCATTTTACTCCTTCATTTTTTATCAAAAGAATATAAAAAAAATATCTACTACTTTGCAATACAAACGAAAATGATTTGGTTTTGTTACTTTTTATAAACATGTATATTTTTTATTATAATAAATTAAAAATGCGTCTAATTTGGGACAGCGCTCCTTGATGGGCGAGTCCTATTACTGGCTGGACGTACGACGCGTTGCGTGAGCTCAGGCCAGAATGCGCAAGCTAACCACTCAAGGTCATTGGCGTATAGTTCGGCCTTAATATTTTGACTGCCCTGTTGTTTGCAAGAGCTACTCGGGTCGGACAAACTGTTCTTCGGTTTTTCCCGGTTCATGGCATTAGGCGTCGTCCTAATTGGCTTCGATCGTACGAGCAAATGATGCGATTTCGTCGCACGACGATATTAACCACACACATTTTTTTAGAGTGTCTTAATTGGAGTTTGCAAGTCATCGCGCGAGCATAGGAACATATTTTGATCGCGCGACGAAATCGCATCGTTTGCTCGTACGATCGTTAGCCAATTAGGCTTGCCCCTGTTACGTGGCACTTCAAAAATAACTGCGAAATGGTGTGATACTCCCTGGCCGCGCCACAGTGGAAAATCAAAAAAACATGTTTGTAGATAAATTGTACCGTTTATGTACTATACGGAATGAGTAATGAAAAAAAATGTACCTAAAAGAATAATGAAATATAACGAAGTTTTGGTGGCGCGGCCAGGGAGTATTCTCCCTGGCCGCGCCACCACGGTTCTTGTAAACTGTCCGGCGCAGCCGAACATAGTAACCGCTAAAGAATTGTACGGAAATTGTTCTCTTCCGTACGCTATAAAGAGATTCGAAAATTTCATTACTTTAGAAATTATAGGCTTGCGAAGGTGGCGCGGCCAGGGAGTATTCTCCCTGGCCGCGCCACCAAGATTTTTAGGGCGTACCCGGACATAGTATACACTAAAGAATTGTACGGAAATTGTTCTTTTCCGTACGCTATAAAGAGATTCGAAAATTTAATTACTTTAGAAATTATAGGCTTCTGAAGTTGGCGCGGCCAGAGTGTTAGCTTCCTGGCCACGCTACCTACCTACCTGGCTCGCGAGTTATTGAGCGTACCCGGACATAGCTTACACTAAAGAATTGTACGCATTATGCACTACCCAGAAACGAAATAATATTTCGGAAAAATGTAATATCTTAAGAGAAAACATCAAATCAAAATTAAACGCATCAGCAGAATTGCTGATCTTTGTACCTACTTACTAGATGTGGCCTTCATTTTAGAACTATTGGGAATTATTTCAGTGAAATGTTAGAAATAAGCAACACAATACGAATCTACATTATTATGCATAACAGGAATAGTTGACCTACAAGAAGAATATAAGAAATTGGTAGGTACTTTTTATTATTATAGAGTTCCATTAGGTACGGTCAGCAACGACAGTCGTTAACACTGTTACTTTTACATGTCATCTAAATTGATACAAAATGATCTATTACACTGCTTTTTACCCGACTGCGGCGAAGCCCAAAAGGAGGGTTATGTGTTTGACCTGCATGTATGTATGTCAGTTTCTTTGTTCCCTCGTAACTCTTAGACAAATGAGCGGATTTGGATAAATTATACGTCTTTAGATTTGTCTTGCTGGCGCGAGTGTTACTGGCTACATTAACATCAAAAATAAAGTAAAATGGCGGATTTGGGGTGACATATTGCGGAGCAAGAATTTTTTTGTCTTCTAATGCCATCGAGTAGGGTATCAAAATAAAGGGTTTTAAATGGTGATTACAAAAATATATACAACTTACATGTTTAAAAGTAATTCGAAGTGACAAATCGATTTTTTTTTAATTTGGCAGAGTTAGGACCTCGAAGGCTTGGCTATTTGTGCACTTATCCAAAAAGCTTTTAAATAACCCTAACGGCCAAAACTCCTTGCAAGAACTAAATTGTCTGCGAAATCTTTCACATCTGTAAACTAAAAAGCTGGAAATAAAAAAAGTTATTAAAAAAAACTAGAAAACCCGACTGCAGTAAAAAAGACCCATTCCATTTTTTTTTATATTTTCAAACTCAAACGGGTCCCGCCTGCTTCCAACTTTTATGAAATTTAAAATGGGCTTGTTTTTAGCTTTTCAGTTTTAGTTTTTTTACTGCAGTCTGGTTTTTTAGTTTTTTTTAATTACTTTTTTATTTCCAGCTTTTTAGTTTACAAATGTGAAAGATTTCGCAGACGATTTAGTTCTTGCAAGGAGTTTTGGTCGTGAGGGTTATTTAAAAGCTTTTGGGATAAGTGCACAAATAGCCAAGCCTTCGAGGTCCTAACTCTGCTAAAAGCAAATAAAAAAACGATTTGTCACTTTGAATTACTTTTAAACATATAAGTTGTTTATATTTTTGTAATCACCTTTTAAAACCCTTTAGTTTGATACCCTACTCGATGGTATTAGAAGACAAAAAAAAATCCTACTCCACAATATGTCACCCCAAATCCACCATTTTACTTTATTTTTGATGTTAATGTAGCCAGTGACACTCGCGCCAGAAGACAAATCTAAAGACGTATAATTTATCCAAATCCGCTCATTTGTCTAAGAGTTACGAGGGAACAAAGAAACGGACATACATACATACAGGTGAAACACATAACCCTCCTTTTGGGCTTCGCCGCAGTCGGGTAAAAAGCAGTGTAATAGATCATTTTGTATCAATTTAGATGACATGTAAAAGTAACAGTGTTAACGACTGTCGTTGCTGACCGTACCTAATGGAAACTCTATAATAAAAAAAAGTACCTACCAATTTCTTATATTCTTCTTGAAGGTCAACTGTTATGCATAATAATGTAGATTCGTATTGTGTTGCTTATTTCTAGCACTTCTATGCAACATCTCACTGAGATAATTCCCAATACTTCTAAATTGAAGGCCACATCTAGTAAGTAGGTACAAAGATCAGCAATTCTGCTGATGCGCTTAATTTTGATTTGATGTTTTCTCTTAAGATATTACATTTTTCCGAAATATTATTTCGTTTCTGGGTAGTGCATAATGCGTACAATTCTTTAGTGTAAGCTATGTCCGGGTACGCTCAATAACTCGCGAGCCAGGTAGGTAGGTAGCGTGGCCAGGAAGCTAACTCTCTGACTGCGCCAACTTCACAAGCCTATAATTTCTAAAGTAATTAAATTTTCGAATCTCTTTATAGCGTACGGAAAAGAACAATTTCCGTACAATTCTTTAGTGTATACTATGTCCGGGTACGCCCTAAAAATCTTGGTGGCGCGGCCAGGGAGAATACTCCCTGGCCGCGCCACCTTCGCAAGCCTATAATTTCTAAAGTAATGAAATTTTCGAATCTCGTTATAGCGTACGGAAGAGAACAATTTCCGTACAATTCTTTAGTGTTTACTATGTTCGGCTGCGCCGGACAGTTTACAAGAACCGTGGTGGCGCGGCCAGGGAGTATTCTCCCTGGCCGCGCCACCAAAACTTCGTTATATTTCATTATTCTTTGAGGTACAATTTTTTTCATTACTTATTCCGTATAGTACATAAACGGTACAATTTATCTACAAACATGTTTTTTTGATTTTCCACTGTGGCGCGGCCAGGGAGTATCACACGCGAAATGTGGGTGTATTATAGTAATAACTCTGCCTAACCCGTGGAATACAGCCGTGATGTTATGAATAAATGAGTTCTATATGTTTCAGTGCCAGAGATAGTACTAGAGAATCCAGTAACAGGTGTGATGTCACATATAGTGGTTGGGACTGATGCTTTAGTGTCTTCAGAACCGATGACACACACTGTCCAGGGGTCTATGCCGCATCTTACTATAGGGTGAGCTATTATTACTTATTATGCACACGCTTTAGTGTCTTCAGAACCGATGACACACACTGTCCAGGGGTCTATGCCGCATCTTACTATAGGGTGAGCTATTATTACTTATTATGCGCACGGTTTAGTGTCTTCAGAACCGATGACACACACTGTCCAGGGGTCTATGCCGCATCTTACTATAGAGTGAGCTATTATTACTTATTATGCACACGCTTTAGTGTCTTCAGAACCGATGACACACACTGTCCAGGGGCCTATGCCGCATCTTATTATAGGGTGAGCTATTATTACTTATTATGTACACACTTTAGTGTCTTCAGAACCGATGACACACACTGTCCAGGGGTCTATGCCGCATCTTACTATAGGGTGAGCTATTATTACTTATTATGCACACGCTTTAGTGTCTTCAAAACCGATGACACACACTGTCCAGGGGTCTATGCCGCATCTTACTATAGGGTGAGCTATTATTACTTATTATGTACACACTTTAGTGTCTTCAGAACCGATGACACACACTGTCCAGGGGTCTATGCCGCATCTTACTATAGGGTGAACTATTATTACTTATTATGCACACGCTTTAGTGTCTTTGTGAAGGACAAAAAACAAAATTTTAGTCATCATCCCTTTTACTTACGCCCGGCCTTTTTTGATATACAGGGTGTAAGTGTAAACAGTGACAATCTTTTAAGGAGTCATTGTACTCATCATTATGAACAACTTTTACTATGGGACCAAACCTGAAATCGCGAGAAAAAATCAGCTTTGCCCTACATTTTGACGAATTCGAATGCGTTCAGTGGCCCACTGATATGAACGAACCTAATTCGTTCCGTTCAGTGTTTTAATCTTTTTTATATTTTATGCTTATTTTATGTGAAATCTTAAAAATTGTAATAATAACGTAAATTTAATTTTCTATGTGCTATTATTGTATGCCCTAGGGGCGGGACATAGCTGATCGTGATCACTATTTAATTTATTTATTTATTTATTTATTTATTTATTTAACTGACCAACTTACACTTACAGTAAAATACTACACATACAAGTTATAGGTCATATATAGGTACAGATATAAGCTAAAACAATATTATAACATACATTTAAAACAAGATGAAACACACCACAAAATTAATACATATAAGAAAAACATAAGTAATATCTACGACGCAGAGATAGTACTAGGAGTGGCAATAGACTCCAGGTAAGCATTAGCAGTTTGCAGGAACCTCAGTTCGGTACTTGCAAAGGCATCGAGCGACTCATCATACTGTAATATATGATTGATAAGGGTAAGGGCTAAGTATAAGGGACTGGTTTTTAGAGTTACGGAACCAGCTGGAGGAACTGAAAATAGAGGACGCTGGCGAGGGCGAAGTATATGCCTGATAGGTAAAGGAACGTTGATGGAGACGTATTCTAGCAATGAAGAATTGAATAGGGAACCACGAATAAGGCGGATAAAATATTTCACAAGCGTAAGATTTCTCCTAACCTCTAAACTTTGATAAGTAACCATTCCTAGCACGAATGGTGTTGGGTACATATATGGGTAATATCCATATAGCTTTAAATATAGATAGCGAACAAACGACTTCTGTACTTGTTCAATAAGCAGAGTGTAAGCTTTTTCATGAGGGTTCCAAATAACACCATTCGTTTCTAGCAGACTACGGATAAAAGAGACACGGATAATTATTTAAGACCTGTATTATGTACTTACCTATGATCCACAATAAAGATAATGATTGATTGATTGAATTATGCGAACATAAATGTACTGTACAGCTGATTTTTTTTCCCAAAGTAAAAGTTGTTCATAATGATGAGTACAATGACCCCTAAAATATTGCCACTGGTTACACTTACACCCTGTATGATTTTATTTTTGTAAATAGACTGGACTTGGTACAAACACTTTTACATGTCAATCATATGTATTTTAAATACATCGGCACAATTATTAATTAATTAATTATTATTTCGTTTATTTATATTTTTTCCTTATAAAATACATTTTTAAATATTTCTTAAAAAATAAATAAAAAACATTTAAAAATATAAAAAATAGTGGTCCGCCGGTGTCGGGAGCAGGGTCCAAGCTACCGGTGGTTAGGGCTGCAGAGATAGGAACCTCCTCACAATATGAGCCGTATCGAGGAGTACTGCCTTCTGAATCGGGCCCTTGATCCAACCGCCTAACGAGAGCCTCGAAAGATGTTGGTCGAGGCTATCGGCTATCAGGCCGTTGGCCGTTACTACAATCGGCACAATGACAGCCGAGCTCACATTCCACATGTCAACAACCTCGTGAGCTAAGTCGAGATATTTTATTTGTTTCTCTTTCTCAGCTTTCACGAGGTTCCCGTCATGTGGAATGGTAAGATCAACAATCATTGCGCGGCGCGCTAATCGCTCTATCACCACTATATCAGGCTTATTGGGTACAATAGTCCTGTCAGTAATGATAGACCGATCCCAGTACAACGTGACATGGTCATTTTCGAGAACTGGGTCGGGCACATACTTGTAATACGGTACCTCAGAGTCCACAAGCTTATATTTCAAAGCAAGTTGCTGGTTAATAATAATAATTATTATTCGTTTATTAATTTCTTATCTTATTTAGTTACATTTTTAAATATTTCTTAAACAAAAAGATGTAGAAAAAAAATTTAAAAATATAAAAAAATAGAGGTCCGCCGGTGTCGGGAGCAGGGTCCAAGGTACTGTAGAGGTTTTGCTGTGTACAAGCCATAGTATGGATAACTGGCTGACATTCCGATCATTCAAACATCGAAACTCTTATAAAAAAAGTGATGGTGGCTTTTTTATAAAATTTGACAGATAGCGGATAGCTAGGGCTCCGCGTAGGACCTAGGGAGTGAATTATAATTTATTTATATTTTAATATAGCGGGCTTCAGCCCCATTTCTTCAGTACACTACTGTCTTTTATTATAAAGTAGTTAGCCTCCCGCTGTGAGGTTCGAGCCCTCACATTTGGTGGAGACTTTGGTATGAGTTGTAACCAGCTTTGCTGACGGGACATAGTCCTTGCAAAGAGTGTTGAGTTGACACAATTGGTGCAGTTTATATCAGAGGATCCACAGTTTGGTCAATATGGACCAGTAGTATTACGTAAGGGTTCAGTGTTGACATTACACTTACATTGACAGTGTTCGCTTCGTTCGCGCGAGCGAACGGACGTGTTGCGGATCGTGTGTGTCACTAACTCACAATTTTTTTTTATATTTTACTATCGAAGTTTTAAATTATGGATAAAAAATGTAACGGCTGTGATGCCGTTATTGGTGATTCACTGTATATGGAGTGTTCGCAGGATAAATGTAAGAAGAAATTCCATATAAAGTGCCTGGCCTTAACAAAGGAAAAAGTAGATGCGTTCACGCCGGAATACAGGAGCCGGTGGATATGTCCCGAGTGTGCATGCACAATGCCGAAAAGGGGCAATACTGATACACCTGTTCGAGGAACTACACCAATGATCAGCTATGTGAACACCACCAAGCGAGGCAATCGTGGAAATAGAAGTGAATTAGTTGATGATATGGAGACCCTACTTCTCGACGAGATACGGGAATTCCGGTGTGAAGTGAAATCTCAGTTGGAGGAGCAGCGGAAAGAAAATATTTTATTGCAAACAGAGTTGAAAGAATTAAAACAAATATTGAGGGTAGTACAAGAAAAGGCAAATAAAGTCGATATACTAGAAACAAGAATTAAAATCCTAATGGAAAAAAATGAGAACCTAGCAAATCGGGAGAAAAGTCAGGCAAGAGTGCCGAATAAGATAGAACAAGGGCCTAAAGGACCGACACTATCTTTTGCAAATGCCGTCAAAGATAAGCAGGTAGTTAGCAATAATGTACCAGCGAAGGAATGTGTGGCCACGAAACCGGCGAATATAGTGTCGAATGAAGAACAGACGCAAGTATTAAATAGTGAATGGAGATCTAGAAATATTGTTAACGTGGATAAGGAAGAACCTGAAAAAGAAGGAAATTGGACTACCGTAATAAGGAAAAGAAACAGATATTCAAATAGTGAAGTAAAAAAAGGTGGAAACGTGAGTGCAATTGATATACAGGGAACTGAAAAGAAGAAATATTTACACGTATGGCGTTTGCAGAAAGAAACAACAGTAGAAAGTTTAGAAAAACATGTTAGGAACATTTATGGGGAAGAAGTATCAGTTAAAGTTGAAAAACTAAAACACAAGACTGAAAGGGATTATGCATCCTTTATCATAGGAGTTCCAGAAAGTAGGTATGAAAAGTTATGTCAACCTGAAAGCTGGCCAGTTAATATTGAGTTTACGGAGTGGGTGTGGTTTCGTAGAGCCATCAACAAACCGCGAAACCTTAAATAATACCGTTGAAATATTGTACCAAAACGTGCGCGGGCTTCGAACAAAGTTGGAGGAATGTTATACCAATATTTCAACCGCAAATGTAGACTTGTTCGCTATCACGGAAACAGGTTTCAATGACTCCATCCATGATGCAGAAATAATTCCGCCTGGATATACTATTTTACGGTGTGACCGAGCAGATGGGCGTAAACAAGGCGGCGCGTGTCTCGTGGCCACACCGCGTTTTGAGTTGCGGCGAGTGTCACTACCTGATGACGTCAACGTTGACGAGCGAGTATTTGGACTGGTTTGCGCTACTGTATACCTACATAACAGATTAATGTTTTTACTTTGTGTTGTTTATATTCCGCCTAGTAGTAATGATAATGAATACATGTTATTATTTCGCACCATTGAACAGTTTTGTAATAAGTATAGGGATATACTGGTTTTAGGTGATTTTAACTTGTATTCTTGTTCTTTAGCCGTAAGTAATTATTATGAATACTTTCATACTTTTTGTGGATTCACTCAGAGTAACGCAGTGGGTAATTGCAATAATCGTCAATTGGATTTGGTGTTGAGTACACTGGCGGAGGGAGGGAGTGTGAGCGTGCGCGCGGCGGAGGCGCCGCTCGTACCGGTAGACACATATCACCCGCCGCTCGAGATCTCGGTGAGTACACGCACGCGCCTGCGCCGGCAGCCCGGCTCAGCAGGCTCAGCTGCGCCTGACAGTAACGCATGTGCACCTGAAGGTTGGAACTTTAATAAAGCCGATTTTTTGTCATTGTATTCTTTAATTGCAGCCGTAGACTGGACTCCGTTGTATGAAATGAACTTAGAAGCAGGTTTAGATTATTTTTATAATATTATAAATTCTATTATAGATGACTGTGTTCCGAAAAAAAAGCGAAGTCGTGTAAACTCAAGGTACATTTATCCTGAGTGGTACACTGTTGAAATAATTCGCGACATAAAATTAAAGGCTATTCTGCACAAACAGTACAAGGCAAGCGGGTCGAGGGTCGATTACGAAGCGTTTGCTCGGTGTAGAACCAACATTAAAAATATGTTAGCAGTGGCGCATGATCAATATCGGAACCGTGTTCAAAGTCAAATGCTGAGTGATCCTAAATCTTTTTGGAACTATGCCAAGTCTAAGAGAGGTGGGAGAAGTCCGCAAGCGATTTTGAAAGACGGGGTGGCTTTATCTGGTCAAAGGTCTGTGGAAGAGTTTGCGGAGTATTTTTATTCTGTGTACAGGGCAGAGCAACCGGAGTTGGATGTCGACGCGGCTATAGCTCATGCAGGTAGCGGAAACGGAGCGGCGCGAGTGCACTTGGACCGATTACAGTTAGTAGACGTAGGTCGTGCGCTTCAAGATCTTAAGCCGAAACGGTCAGCAGGTCCTGACGGCATTCCACCTTACGTGTTCAAAGATTGTCGATCCGTGCTAGCTAAGCCGCTACTTCATATTTATAACCTGTGCCTAAAAGCTGCCGTGTTTCCGGAGAGGTGGAAAGTGACCCGCGTTGTTCCCGTTCCGAAGGGAGGGTCAGCTGAATCGGTAGATGGGTATAGGCCAGTCGCAGTATTGTCGACGCCGGCAAAAATATTTGAAACTGCCATCCATAAGAGCATATACCTTCAGGTGAGCGCACAGTTATCTGATGCTCAGCATGGATTTAGACCAGGAAGAAGTACCACCAGTAATCTTCTCTGCCACATGGCTCACCTGGTGCCGACGGTGGATAGTGGGGGACAAACTGATGCTGCTTACTTTGATTTCAGAAAAGCATTCGACCTAGTCGAAAATGACATGTTGCTTAGAAAGTTAGCACGTGTTGGTTTCACCCCACACTCACTACAGTTTTTTGCCAGTTATTTGAGGGATAGGCAACAATATGTGGAATATGCGGGACACGTGTCAGATCCATATTTCACGAGGTCAGGGGTAAGTCAAGGTAGCAACCTTGGCCCTTTGGGCTTCCTTCTGATGGTAAATGACCTACCAGAGGTAGTCCAAGACGCTAACTGTTTGTTGTTCGCCGACGACCTCAAATTGTCCCTCGTGGTAAAAAGCGGTGATGATTGTGCCAGGCTACAGGGGGACATTGATAGGGTAGTGAGCTGGAGCAAGGAAAATCTGTTACAGTTTAATAACTCGAAGTGTGTAACCATCTCTTTTTCTCGCGCACACAATCCCATCTCACATCCCTACCATATGGACGGGTTGCCTATGGCGCGGGTCACAGAAGTCAAGGACTTGGGAGTAGGCTTTAACACATGTTTGACTTTTCGGGATCACATCATGCGTCTCTGTAAAAGAGCATACAGAAATTTAGGTTTCATGCTTCGTACCGTCCGAGGGTTCACGAATGTAAAAGCTATTATTGCATTATATAATGCATTGGTGAGGAGCCAGTTAGAATGTAATGCAGTCATCTGGGCTCCGCATGAAGCTAAATATAGTCTCATGCTGGAGAGGGTACAAAATAAGTTTATAAGATACTTATATATGCGTTATTACGGTGTTTATCCCTTTTACCCGTTAATGTATCCTACCTTATTTGTTTTAGGTATGGTAGGATACAATGAGCTAAGGGTTAGGAGGGATCTTGCACTCACCTCATATATATTTAAACTACTGAGAGGGAAGGTGCATAATGCAGTTATTTTAGGGCAGGTGAGTCTGTGCGTTCCGGACAGGTATGTGTGGCGGCGACGGCAGCCGCCTCTACTAGTGGAACCACGCGCTCGGACCAACCTGGTAAGGGAGGCGCCCCTGACGCGTGCGCTCCGCACGCTCAACCTCATAGCGAGTGAGACGGACTTATTCTGTTGTTCTCTGAGTGAATTCACAAGGAATGCATTATTTATAATTAGTTATAGATGTTAACTTAGATTAGTTAGGATAAGCGCATTTACCGCATTGGGTTATATCCTGTAATGGTAGATGTAAGTAGATAAATAAATAAATAAATAAAAATAAAAAAAATAAATAAATTACGCGATATTTTTCTTTGAATTTGCTGGAGATTGAACATGAGTTAGGTTCTGCGTTAGAATTTTGACTTCCTGGCGCATTCCTCCCTCTGGCTCGATACTGTCCGATGGATTAATGTATCACGATGTTGGGTTCTTAAGTTTTTCAACCCCTTCTGGGCTGATGTGAATTGACACATCATTTTATCATCGAAAGAGGCACGTCATTCTTTTCCCTCCGGGTTTTGTTTGACGGGGCTCAGACTGGATAAATGCGATATTTTTGGGTGCACAATGGCACACTTTAATATTAACTTGACTGACACTTAGCATAGTGTTCGTTTTTCGCGTTTCGTTTGTCCAGAGCTGAGCCTGTACCTAGAAGTACAATCCCTCATATTGTCGCCATTTTCCCGGAGTTAGGTAGGGTGTCTATTTTTTAGGTTTAGGTAGGTTTTGTCTGTATGATCGAATGTCTTGGTCTGAATTAAAGTTTTATTTTGAAGTTGACTACGTTAATCCTTTTATTCAAGGGTGGGCGTAGCTCATGTGTAGAGGTTTTGCTGTGTACAAGCCATAGTATGGATAACTGGCTGACATTCCGATCATTCAAACATCGAATACTCTTATAAAAAAGTGATGGTGGCTTTTTTATAAGATTTGACAGATAGCGGATAGCTAGGGCTCCGCGTAGGACCTAGGGAGTGAATTATAATTTATTTATATTTTAATATAGCGGGCTTCAGCCCCATTTCTTCAGTACACTACTGTCTTTTATTATAAAGTAGTTAGCCACCCGCTGTGAGGTTCGAGCCCTCACAGTACCGATGGTTAGGGCTGCAGAGATAGGAACCTCCTCACAATACGAGTCATATCGAGGAGTACTGCCTTCTGAATCTGGCCCTTGATCCATAATAATAATAATTATTATTACAGCTTTATTTTCCACTTAACACTTTACAAATATACATGCAATTATAATTATTTGTTTTCCGTTTCATTGTTATGTGGCCCCCTATGGGTAAAAGCCTCCTCCATTCTTTTCCACCTTTCCCTGTCTTTTGCCATATGCATCCAACCTTTTCCAGCTATGTACATTATGTCATCCGCCCATCTTTTCTTCTGTCTTCGCACTTTCCTTTTGCCTTTTGGGCCATGCCATTTACACAGCGCACAGCGATCGTACAGCGCTCTCCGCGTTCAATATAACAATGCGTTTAGGATACTGGTGGGGCTGCCCCTTTCCTGTAGTGCGTCAGGGATGTTCGCAGATGCGCATGTGGATTGCTTTTACGCAACAATGCGTAAAAGGTGCGCTTCCCTGGTGCGCAGGGTGCGGGGCGGCTCCAACAGTGTCTTAAGCATGGTTGCGAGTCGCCTGGACTGTATCTACGTGGGTCACTGGTGTGCCGTCTCTCATGGGATGTCGCAGCAGTGACCAACCGTTATTTCTTGTTTTGTTTTTGTTTAGTGTCTGTGTTTACTAACATAGTCGTAAGTTTTACTAACAATCTTGTTGAGTCTTGGTTACTCTAATAAAGACACTATTCTATTCTATTCTATTTAGTTATTTGGTGAGTCCATCTCTTATCTTTGTATCTTGACAGGTGCCCTGCCCAGTTCCACTCCTGTTTTAAACTAAAATGAAGTGCATCTGTTAATTTAGTTTTCATGCGGATGTCTGCGTTTCTCGTTTTCTGTATTTTTCTCAGTTTCAGTATACTTCGTTCCATTGCATGTTGGCATGATGAAATTTTGTTCTTTACTTTTTCAGTGAAGACCCATGTCTGGCTGGCGTAAGTTAAGCTTGGAAGAATGCAAGAATCCCTTATAGTCTTTTTTATATTTTTTTTTAGGATTTCTTTTTGGGTCCAGTATTTTTCTCAAGTTGTGCTTATTCTTATAAGAATAATTAATTATAATTAATTATTTTTAAATTCTCTAGGTTTTAGTTTTCATGTAAGGACTTATTTTGTTATTGATTACTCGTAGCTGGCTTTGTTTGTGTACTTTGTTTGTGTGAAGAGGGAGGTCTTCTGTTACAGATATTTCTCCATACTTAAAAGAAGGCCTCTAAAATGTATTTGTAAAACCTGTTGATTACGAAAATAAATAAACTTATAAACTTATTATCGGCGTTTAATATCTGACTACTCTGAGAAAAAAGGCCGAAACAAACTCAGAGGTCACAGTCTCTTTTAAAGTCCAGACATAATCTTGGTCAGATCATGTGAAGACCATGTAGATTGCTGTCTGAAATGGACTTAAGAGGAAAAGACCACAGATTTGAGTGGACCTGTCCAGTCAGTGCACACATTTGTCAGTAATGCATCATAAGGCATGCCGCCGGCATTTTCTGCCTAGCCTTTTCCCAACTATGTTGGGGTCGGCTTCCAGTCTAACCGGATGCGGCTGAATACCAGTATTTTACATGGAGTGACTGCCTATCTGACCTCCACAACCCAGTAACTGGGTAATACGATACCCCTTGGTAAGACTGGTTGTCAGACTTTCGGGCTTCTGACGACGCGTAACGACCGTCAAAGATCTACGAATGGCAGCCGGAACCAACGGATTAACGTACTTTCCGAGGCACGGAGGGGTCTTGGTATGTAAAGATGGTCACGCATCCACGGACCAACCCCGGCAAGCGTAGCTTAACCTGATAGATCGACCCGTGCGGCTGTTGTTACTTAGCCACAAGCCTCTTCCATTTTTTAGCCCCTTAAATAAGTACTACCCATGATAAAATAGTTATATGTTATAAAGACTGTCTCAGTAAGAACTTGAATTTTAAAAACTTAAAAATAAATAATGATTAAATATTTTATTTACTTTTATTTCTTAATATGTACAGAGAAAGTAATGACATTTACACATGAAACAAAATATCCAAATAAAAAATAATCCAAAGAATCGCTACTTCTTGGCGGCCAGTTTTGGTCTCCAAAACGAGAGATGACACGACCTGGAAACTTTGTTTGCATGTTTCGCGTGCAGTGTGACGGTGGTGCCATCCTGTTGAAACCTCATCTCATTTAAGTCCATTCTGTCCAATTCTTGCCAAAGAAAGTCTGAAAGTCAAAGAAGAAATTGCACGCCAAATTCGTGAAATCCAAAATTTCGTCAATAGAGCCAACAAAGCAACATTTAACCAATATTTTGTTTCGTATGTAAATGTCATTAGTACAACTGTACTTATTAAGAATAAAATGTAAATAACACATTTAATTAATATATATTTTTACGTTTTTAAAAGTCAAGATCTTACTGAGACACCCTTTATGAATGTCAACTACTATCTTTACAATACTTTTTATCCTATTTCAGGCCACTGACATCTTCCAAGATTGAGACGGTTATAATGTGTCAAAATACGAAGCTTAAGGAAGAGAAACCTTCTGCGAAATTAGGTTACATGGCAGAGTATATGAGCGAAGCTGATATGTTGGCTTGCAGGTAAGATTATACATATATCATTCCTCAAAAAAAAACAACATCACGCCGGTAGGCAGGTGTATAGCACACCCACATTTCGACAAGTATGTTCAAGGCGAAAGCGCCAGGGTAGCCCGCGAAATTCAAAATTTCTTACGTTATTTGCAATTTGTAGGTCAGTGCGAGCTTGTATGTTGATTAAAATATGATTCGCGGCCGTAGCTAATATGGCTTTACAGAATTATAATCATTAGAATCAGCAATACAACTCCATAAGTTAGCATTTACCTCAAACCTCATGATTTCATGAAATCGCTAGATTTGAGGTAAATGGAGGAGGGCTGGGATATAAAAAAACACGTTTCCGGAAACGGATTCCTTGGTTGTCCCTAAAGTTTTTGAGTAGCACGGGTACAATCACCCCTTAAATTTTGGCTCGTACTTCTGATGGCGTTTGCCAATAAATGACCTTCAATCATGCGATTACTTATCAGGAAAAAAACTATTAAACATCAAGGAAATTGTATTTATTATGCTACCTACTTTAAAAAATTGTGACGAAATTCGATAGATCCTGTACTATGATGGAAATAATGATTTCCTCTCTACAATTAAAATAGATATTTGGTAAGTAATAAAATAACTATTTACTTTCTTTTTTTAAAGAATGGAATATTGGAAACTAAAGGTAAAGAGGTGTCATATTAATTCATAATAATTGAGTTCATAATAAATGACTGACTCCTACTTTATACTGCATTACACCATCCTTGATGCTCAATGTCACCACAGTCTTATGTTTTTATACTGTGATGTTACCATGGTTACTTAATAATCCATCTCGTACCCACTCCCTGGCTTCGATATTTCCATTTCACTCTAACATTATCTTACTAAATAAAATTGCGCCCCAAATTAATGGTTGGGCGAATTCATGTACGGAAAATAAATTTAGCAAAGTATTATATTTTGTCTGTGCGTGTGTTGCATTAGTATTATCAGTTTAGTAGTATGAGTTTGAGACCATGTTTTAGCGGGCTTCGTAAGAGAGTTATGATTCTATATCATTCTTAATTCGTTGATGTTATGTCACAGATTAATACAGATGGGACACTCCGCAAAATCATTTCAATAAAAAGCGACTAAAGTGCGACCTGAATTGCACTTTATTGTGTCTTAGCAAACGACACAATAAAGTGCAATTCAGGTCGCACAACGCTTATTACCTGCAGTTAAATTCAACTATAAGTTGCCTCTCTTTCTATCGCGTAACTCTTATACCTTCTGACGTACTGAATTAGCCGCGCGTACTTGTAGCTTCATACCTAAACTGCGGAGTGTCCCATCTGTATTAATCTGTGCTAAAACTATTAAAAACCTAAAACATGGCGTCGAAAAATTCCTCCGCATCGCTGTCGACTGGTAAAGTACCCAAGAGACTGGCGGCATTGCCACGTTGTATGGCAATGCTAATCCTCTGGCCAAGGTAAAAGCCAGCCCTTGGGTCACGGGTGTGTTTTTTTTTTGTAAAAAAGTTTTTTATTTTTCACTTTTTAGTGGGTCAGTTTGTAATATATCTAAGATACAATAGCCTATGTCAACTTCTCATACCTTTTTACAAAATGTTTCTTTCCCGATGCGTCGGCGCAACATGTCCTTTTCTTCCAAACTTCTCTATTAGTCGTCATCTCGGTAGTCACTCCCTTTCTAGCCATATCATCTTTCACACAGTCCATCCATCGTTTCTTTGGTCTTCCCCTACTCGTTTAGCCATCTACATTCATACTCTAAACTTTCCTCACGACATTTTCCTCATTCCTCCGCATCACATGACCATACCATGACAACCGATTTCCAAACAAATTTTCAGTCACCGTTGTGAATTTCAGACTCTTATACCGGGTGTAAAATGACACTTGCGGAAGCCGAAAACCACATATTCTACCCATTATTTGGATCGTTTTTTTTCCACTAGACCATACCTGGGAATCCACTGGTTCTGGAGATATGGAAGATCAAAGTCGCATTTTTTTTTACTAAAACGTATTCCAAGTCAGTGTTATTACTAAACTTTTTCCGACAAGTACCTACGCGTACCGTAGAGCGAAGGGGCGGGGCTTAACTCCGTTTGCTTGGGTTCGCGTTACATTGCGCGTAATAAAAAAAATGCTTTTTTTTATACCTAAAAATAAAAGTCATTGCCCAGCAATAATTTTTGCGGAAAGCTACTTAGTTAGAAATGCAGTACAGTAGTACCCAACTGATATGGCTTACCGAGGTACCTGCGCAGAAGATGAATTTTCAAAGCGCGGGAAATGCTATTGACCAATCGGCACGCTCCACGCACCGCGCCTCTTTTTCCTGTACCGCTATTGGTCGGCAGCTGCCGCCATGTTAGCGCGCGCCGTTTGACAGCCTATGGCGGCTGTGCTTGCGAGTGAGACGGAACTAACAGCCGCAGTGTATTATGAACCCTATAGAGTGATCTAAGGTTGATTGTAAGTTTTAAGCATTCTCGTTAATCTTCGGGGCCATACTTTCTTTTCTGTGCGAACGAAGATTCACGATGCGCCTTATTTGTTGGGTACAACTGTACGGCTTTGTGATGTGTCTTTTTACACCCTGTATATATATGAGTGTATTACTTTGATAAATTAATTTTTCTTAAATTCATGACGACGTTTCTTTCAGAGAAGAGGCTAAGCAGAAGGTACAGTACGCGAGCTCGGTGTATAAATGTGAGCTGTGTATTATTGGGTTCTACACACAGCAGCAGGTCGAAGACCATTTTGTGTCGGCGCATAGAGCGGTAAGCATCCCTATTCTAACATCTAAATTGGAACGTCACTCTGTCTGCTATATTTTGACCGATACCGCTATACAGTAGTACCCAACTGATATGGCTTACCGACGTGCCTGCGCAGAATATGAATTTTCAAAGCGCGGGAAATGCTATTGACCAATCGGCACGCTCCACGCACCGCGCTTCATTTTTCCTGTACTGCTATTGGTCGGCAGCTGCCGCCATACTTGCGAGTGAGATGGAACTAACAGCTGCAGTGTATTATGAACAGTTATGTGCAGTGTATTATAGTAATGATCTAAGGTTGATTGTAAGTTTTAACATTCTTTCGTTAATCTTCTAGGCTATACTTTCTTTTCTGTGCGAATGAAGATTCATGACGCGCCTTATCAGTTGGGTACTACTGTACCGCGCCTTAGGTTTTGCGCGCCGAGACGGGGGGCAGTGCAGGATGAATGAGCGATTCGTCAACGCTCACGGTGACCCGCCCCCCCGCGGTACAGCGGTAACGGTCAAAGTATAGTACATAATAATACATATAACTTGAGAACGGTGCAACTGCTTATGACGAGCTACAAGTTACATGATTTTTGAGGTCCGTCGCATTTTGTCACCTCTCTCGCTCACACGGGAGCAAATTTTTGAGATTGTTAAATGAAAAGAAGATTTTTTGAAAAATGTAATCAATTAGTGAACTAATAAATAATATTCATTTAATAGACTAGATGGCGTTGTGTGAAATGTCCAAGGATATTATTTATTTATTTATTTTAATATGTAATTATTAAAAACACATTTTTTTGTGGCATTTATTTAACTCGTCTCAAAAATGGGCTGTTTTTGAGCTGAGTTAACTAAATAACATAATAGAAATGTGTTTTTAATAATTAGGTACCTATTAAATTAATATTATTTACTATTACATTTTTCAAAAAAGCATCTTTTCATGTAGCAATCTTAAAAATCTGATCCCGTGTGAGCGAGAGAGGAGACAAAATGCGACAGCCCTCTTAAATACTTCCTTCTTTCACAGAAACCTGGTCAAGTACCATGCAAAGTATGCTACATATACATAGAAGATAGCAAGCTACCGACCCACACAGACTCTCACTATATTCGCTACAACTGCAAACTATGTGCTCACAGCGAGATGAGCAACAAACTGATCAGACAACACGTGTCTGCTCACATGAGCAAGCAGACTAACAACGCGAGCATTAAGATTGGCGACGTACGGACTAACAAGGTAAGCAAACTTGTGCTCACAGCGAGATGGAACAATAAACTGATCAGATAACACGTGTCTGCTCACATGAGCAAGCAGACTAACAACGAGAGCATTAAGATTGGCGACGTACGGACTAACAAGGTAAGCAAACTATGTGCTCACAGCGAGATGAGCAACAAGCTGATCAGACAGCACGTGTCTGTACTCATGAGCAAAATAAATAATAAAAATAAATAATAAAAATCATTATTTATCGAAGAAACATACAGAGTTCGACATACAGTTTGACATTTGGTTTAAAAATATAATAAACGTTTCTGTTGCAAAATCTGTACAAAACAATAATACTCTACCTCTTAAGCTAGGTTATACCTATATTTTAAGAGGTAGTTGCGGTCAAGGTTTACACTGATCAACAAAACTTATCTTAAGTGGACTGTGTCATTCTACTGTATGGTATAAAAATAATAATAAAAAAAAAGAATAAAATTGTAGGTTTGTGTGTGTGAGTGGTGTGTGTGTGTGTAGGTGTGTGTGAGTGGTGTGTGTGTGTGTGTAGGGGTGTGTGAGTGGTGTGTGTGTGTAGGGGTGTGTGAGTGGTGTGTGTGTGGATAGGTGTATTACACAAGATAGGCAAGTAACGACTCCGTGTAAGAGTAGTCCTTAAGGAGCAGTCACTCTGTTACTTTAAATTTTACTGCATGTGAGTTTAGATTTAGAGCAAGCAGACTAACACTGCGAGCATTAAGATTGGCGACGTACGGACTAACAAGGTAAGCAAACTTGTGCTCACAGCGAGATGGAACAATAAACTGATCAGACAACACGTGTCTGCTCACATGAGCAAGCAGACTAACAACGAGAGCATTAAGATTGGCGACGTACGGACTAACAAGGTAAGCAAACTATGTGCTCACAGCGAGATGAGCAACAAGCTGATCAGACAGCACGTGTCTGTTCACATGAGCAAGCAGACTAACAATGCGAGCATTAAGATTGGCGACGTACGGACTAACAAGGTAAGCAAACTATGTGCTCATAGCGAGATGAGCAACAAACTGATCAGACAACACGTGTCTGCTCACATGAGCAAGCAGACTAACAACGCCAGCATTAAAATTGGCGACGTACGGACTAACAAGGTAAGCAAACTATGTGCTCACAGCGAGATGAGCAACAAACTGATCAGACAACACGTGACTGTTGACATGAGCAAGCAGACTAACAACGGCAGCATTAAATTTGGCGACGTACGGACTAACAAGGTAAGCAAACTATGTGCTCACTGCGAGATGAGCGACAAACTGATCAGACAACACGTGTCTGCTCACATGAGCAAGCAGACTAACAATGCAAGCATTGTTATGGGTGATGTACGGACTAAAAAGGTAAATGCAAAAAAACACTAACTCTTCATTTGGGTTTCACCATAGTCGGTTAAAAAAAAAAATTGTTCAGAAACTTGATTGTGACACTTGAAAGTGGCTACTAAAATATTTTTGGAAATTATTAGGGTAAAAAATAGTCTAGTTGGGGTGCCCAGAGTCCCTATCTATTAATTATATTATTTTAATCTGTTGCCACTAAATATACCCGAGTAGCGGTGTCCTGGTATTGTACATTTAGCGGTGGTCACTCCAAAATGCCATCTCCTAACTATAACCGAAGCCGCTCGGGGTCCTTGACGTCACTGGTGATGGCGTCCCCACAAGGTACAGTTTGTAAAAAAGCTTATTCGACACGCCGCGCCATTTTCCCATAGTTTTCATGGTTTAAACGTCATAATTCTACCAAAAATAAATTATCCATGATTCAGCTGTGATCAAAATTATTTAATTAAAATAAGACAGTAATAATCATATTCATGTCAAGTTGCTTATAAGATAAACATCTATTTCCAGGGCAGAAAAAAGAAAGAAAAAGAAAAGGAAGCCAACGTGTCTCCTCCCAAGCCTGGCGATCTTCGTAAGCTTCTGTCCAAGACTTCCATAGAAGTGTACCAGTGCTTAGAGTGTGACATGTTCTTCAAGTAAGTAAAGACGCAGATTAATACAGATGGGACACTCCGCAAAATCATTTAAATAAAAAGCTACTCTTGCTACGACACAATAAAGTGCAATTCAGGTCGCACAACGCTTATTACCTACAATTATATTCAACTACAAGTTGCCTCTCTATCGCGTAACTCTTATACCTTCGGCCCCGTGAGAGGGGCCCGCCGCGTACTTGTAGCTTCATACATAAACTGCGGAGTGTCCCATCTGTATTAATCTGTGGTAAAGGGTCTTCCAATAGGGACTTTCGAAATTTGACAGTTGCTAGCGGCCATATTGTTGAAGCTACATCCTTCAAATTGGCTGTTATTTATTCAGTCTGTTTTGCCAAAACACCATGGACGAATGTAGCGTTCAACAAAACGTGCAAATGATAAAATTGGTGTTCTGTTCGGGCAATGTTCTGCGCGCTTCGCTCATTTTACGGTCGCCATAACGTCCCAAGATCGTGCGATTTGATCCTGAGACTTTTTCTTGTGGGTTTTTTTAAGTCGCAGCTCTATTCGAATACGCCACAAACCACAGCGGCCCTCAAGGCCAATATAACCCATGCCATCGGTCAAATCAGCCTGATTTTTGCGCCAAAGTCATGGAAAATTGGACATTTCGGATGCGCGCCACTCAGCGAAGCCGCGGCAGACATTTAAACGATGTGTGGGCGGCGGGAAACGTACAAACGTCAAGGCACATCAAGTTATACCAAACTGTCAAACTCCCAAATGATTTTAAACCTTAAAATGTTGACGGTAACGTTCAAAATCGAATGAGAAAATTTTACAATTTGTAGTAACTTTACCTGCTCCTGTAAAGTTACCTGCTCCTGTAAAGTTACCACGTAACGTAACGGAACGTACGAAATGAAAAGATGCGCACACACTTAGTTATTCACCAAAATAATATCACTGGTGTCTGTGTAGTGGTCATAAACTAGCTTTTACCAGCGGCTTCGCCCGCGTGGATGTGGGAAAATATCCCACGGGAATTCCTTCCTTATTCCTTGTCTACATTATATAGGGAACCCCAAAAATTTCAGCTTTCTAGGTTCAAGGGTTTGGGCTGGGCGTTGATGAGTCAGTCAGTCAGGACTTCTCTCTTTTTATTTATATAAATGTTGTGTTCTTCCAGAAATTCCCGCGCTCGCAAGAACCACGTGGCCCGCTTTCACAGAGAAGGCCTGCAATGTGACCACTGCAAGAAACGTTTCGTTAACAGAACAACTTTAGCTACACATCTCAAGTAAGCCTATAAATCCACTAATACTATGCTATATCTTAATTTCACATGGAACACACATCTATGCAATAAATCCAACCACATACTTGTTATCGCCTTTGCTGACGATGTACAAAAAATTTACGAAATCGGTCCAGCCAGTCAAAAAGTAGAGTTTTAATTTTGATTAAATTAAGACACTACAGAATTGGATCACTAGGTAAATGACTCAATGAACTTGAAATCCTTGACATGTGCGCAAACAAAAAAGACCATGTTCGGCGAACAATGGATTGGGCACTGTGGTGCACCGCAGGTGGCCAGCTCGGTTGTCTAAACAGAGTGATTACTTTTACTGAATTTATTTTGATATTTATTTTGTTTGAAAAAATGACTTTTTTAATTTACGGTTTTAAATTTAATGCACATGATGTCGATTCCATACCGTATAATTCTTCTGTACGTGTGTTTGTCAACTAACTGAGAAGGATAACTATGCGTACGTACTTAGTCAGCTGTTAGGGCAGATACGTGTTTCAACAAAGAAAAAAGTATAAAGTAATCCTGTGACACAACTATTGCTTCTATTTATCTGATTTTTCATCAAGAGGCTGAAATTGATACAAAATATATGTGGTTTAATTTAATGCCTCTCGCTCATTTCAACCTTGTATATTCTGAATTTTTTCTAGAAGCTTGAAATTTAGCACAATAATTAGTCTTAAATTAAAAAGTTGTAAACGATTTTTTATACGTAATAGTAAAAATTAGTCTTGCCTAAACCGTCGTTTATTAGTGAATGAATGAAATTATGTTTTTATTAAGAAAAATATATAATTTCAATTGTATATTGTTTTAAGTTTAACACTTTATTCTCTATTTCCAGACTACACGAGGGTCCCCTACCTAGAGCCGAATGTACGATCTGTCACAAAATGGTGCGTGTCATACAACTCAAATACCACATACAAAGACATCAGAACAAGTCGCGCTACGAGTGTGAAGAGTGCAACAAGACGTTCTCTCACCTCGCGACCTACCAGGCGCATCTGAAGTACTCTAGAGCGCATGCTTCCGATCAAGTGTTTAAGTAAGTTTTGCTCTATACAGGGTGTAAGGGGCTCTCCGCAAACTAACGGGGTGCATTCAGCTCCTCATTTTGTATCACATTCCACCGGAAAATTTCTCAGGAAAATTTTTATTTTTTTAAGTTTTTAGGGTTCCGTACCTCGAAAGGAAAAAACGGAACCCTTATAGGATCACTCGTGTGAGTCGTGTGTCTGTCTGTCTGTCTGTCTGCCCGTCTGTCACAGCCAATTTGCTCCGAATCTAATGGACCGATTAAGTTGAAATTTGGTACAGATATGGATTTCTGTGACTCAAACACGTAAGGGTAAATAAATGAATTTTGAATATGGGGGTCACTATTAGGGGGCAAATAAGAAAATTTTTAAAAAAAAGTTTTGCAAACTATACCGTTTGACATATCAAATGAAAGGGCTTACTATGAAGGTCTCAAATATATTTTTGTTATAATTTTAAAATAAATTGTTTTAAAGTTATTTAAGAAAATAGACGAAAATTGACCATTCCCTCCCCTTATCTCCGAAACTACTGAGCCTAAAATTTTGAAAAAAAAAATTATACAGAAAATACTTCTTTATCTGTAGATTACAGGAAAACCTATAAGAAGTCTGTGGTCTTAAAATAACATGGTAAATCTCTCAATATTGTGAGTACAAACTTACATTTATAGTTGGAATGTGTGTGAGAACATGTATTTCAACTACAATGTTAAGTTTTTTCTTGGAATAAATTCATCCCAACTACGGAACCCTTCATAGTGCGTGGTCCGACACGCACTTGGCGGGTTTACATTTTCTTTATTTCAATGTAAAATTCGCAGCACTCCATTTATGTAAAAAAAAAACCAGCAATGGATGTTGAAATACTCTGCCGCGAAATCAGCTGTGCACTTTCTGTCTAGCTACAGAGTTCATCGAACTCACCGCATACCTATTACCTACCCCTCCCAACCAGTAACAGACGCTCCGATTTGTGCACAAAAACACAAACAAATCAGGTTTATTGGATTCCCATAACATTCCTGAAATAATGTCATGTACCGGTCATCTTAGTATGATGTACTGAATGTACCCCATCAGTCTGCGGAGGGCTGTCCCTTACACCATGTATCTCTATAGTGGTATATTCAGGCATCGAATCAGCAATCCAAATTCATAAAATAATATTACATACTAGCTGACCCGACAGACGTTGTCCTGTCCAAATTTCAATAATTCATACAAAATGCCCATTGAAAATGCACTTTCAGCTTTCCCGAATTCTACAATTTTCCCGGCAACTTTTCCATTTTCTTCCTAAGAACCTTTGCACTAAAACGAATATTTAGAAAAAAAATAATAAATTGGCGAATTGGTGCAGCTGTTCTGGAGTTTTGCGCTTAGCAACACATTTAGCCATTTATTTTTCATTTATAAAGATACAATAAAACAACCCAACCTTTTAATCTCACTATGAAATCCGAATATAAATAAATTAATAGCCTCACAAAAAAATAAAGTATTAACTTAGCCTAGTACTTGGCTATTTCTACACAATGTTACTTTTTCATGATGGAATATTTTTCGTTTGCGTTTGCTCTCGCAGATGTTAACAAATCCTCTTCATTGCCTAGCCTTGGCTCAACTATGTTGGGGTCGGCTTCCAGTCTAACCCGATGCAGCTGAATACCAGTATTTTACATGGAGCGACTGCCTATCTGACCTCCACAACCCAGTTACTGGGTAACACGGTACCTCTTCTTCGGTTCTTCTTCTGTCAAACTTTTGGTCTTCTAACTATACAAATACCAACGGTTTAAGGGTTGATCCTATAGATACGAATCCGGTTGACAACGAAAACAACCGCGCGGTTGAAAACGGTTTTTTTTTTCGGTAACAACCGTGGTAGAGAGATATCTGTCGGCACGGAATCGCCTAGCCAATGGTCAATATTAAATATTTCAATCATCGTTAATTCCCTGTGTAATGCCTAGGCCGCACACATCGCGATGACATTCGGGCGATAAACTTCGTCTTCGGTCTACAGCGAAGCTGCGCGGCCACATAGTGCGTGTTGTCAAGTTTATCGTGATGTACGAGCGATGTACAAACGCAAAAAACAAAATGGACGCCGCGGTTGCTCTGTATTTTATGGCAGCAAATAATTATTTTTTACATTTATGTCATGTAAAAAACAAATTAAAAGCAAGAAAAAGGAGGAAGTGGATGATAACTATTCACAAATCTAGCTATATTATGCACTGTAGTTTAACTTAACACGTCGACTACGCACGAAGGGCGGGGCATAGACTAGTATGGGTGGGGGCCGACTGAAGTGTGGCCGCGCAAGCGAAGTTCATCGCGATAAAACGCTTTGATCTGCGAGAGTTTACCGACAGCGGAGCGAAGTCCTTGCGACTACGCACGAAGCTCCGAAGTATACGCGAATACTTGGCTACATACATCGCAATTACGCGAATCTTCGGGTTATCGCGATGTGTGCGGCCTAGGCATAAGAAAAAACTTGCCGTGCAGCAGGACAGTTTTTTTATTCTATGTTTTTTCCAGATTCCCATGTCCGATGTGCAATAAAGGTTACCCGACTAAGGAGGCGATGCAAGACCATTTTAACTATCAACATCTTGGCAAGACTGTGCACAAGTGTCCTGTGTGTGAGAAGGTACGTTTTTTATACTTTACTAGCTTCTGCCCGCGACTTCGTCCGCGTGAAATTTCTTGTTCACCAGTTTCACGGCCCACCCCGTCGTATCGCCCACGCTATTACTTAGTTTTAGAATTTTATAGGCAAAATTTTGCTACTTTGCATTACATTATTGCAATTTTCTTAAGGATCTCTAATTTTTTCGAAAATAAATTATAATTTCTTTTTCTATTGGTGAAAAAATGATTAAAATCGGTCCAGTAGTTTCGGAGCCTATTCGGTACAAACAAAGAAACAAACACACAAACAAACAAACAAAAAACTCTTTCCTCTTTATAATATTATAAATTTAGATTAAATGATACATTATACATACATTGGTCATACACGCACGCCGGTTGCGAGTAATACGCACCTGACCTTTCTGAAGAACATCACCGATAAGGTCACTTTACAGGTGTTTCTTTTAAGGTCAAATATGCAAAGATAAATAAATTACAAAATATGAAAATCACAAGATTTCAGATACACCACTTTCAAAGTTGACCCAAAAAAAGATATTTTTTTTTAAAACCATCATCTCGTTGAATCAGGAAAAATATCGAAAACTACGAAAAATCCTACATGAGGGTTAAATCGATAGGTATGGTACTCTGCTATCAGCTCGCACTGGCTTGACACCTTAAAAAAAACACCCTGTATAGTGTTATTGGTAAAACACTAGCAACCTCTTAAGGGGTCATTGTACTCATCATTATGAACAACTTTTACTATGGGACCAAACCTGAAATCGCGAAAAAAAAATCAGCTGATCAGTACATTTATCCACATCAAACTCGTCCAAATGTAGGGCGTCCCTCCCGGCGTTTCCACTCACATCTGCCTTGTAAATACCTTTTATAACACATTTGCTCGTAAAGGGTCTCTTATTTCACCAATTTCAATATCGTAATGTATGTCATTACGTACTTGTGCGTTATCGTAAAGTAAAACGCACGAGTTTCTTTTTAATAAGGTAACACGTACTGTTTATCATGATGCTCCGTCTAAAACGAACGGTACTTTTTTAAATCTTAGCAAACAGTTTTTATGTCAGAAAAGTGGTCAACATTTTATGAATAAAATTAACTTTGGGATAAAATAAAATTAAAGAATTAAATGTTAAACATTTAATTCTTAAACTAATTAAATTAAATAATTAATATTGACAATAAATTACAACCATTTATCTGTAACAAAAACAAAAAAATATTAATTTACTTTAATAATACTGGCTGTTTTTGTGCCTTTGCCTTAAAAAAAAAAGCGCTGATGCGTGCGCATCGCTAATTTGTGAACAAGTAAAAACTATTCCGCGCACTTTTTCTTTTCGCTGTATTGTTTTTATTTGAAAATGTCGTCAAGTAATGATGAATTTATTTATTCGACACCGCCAGAAGTCTCAGAGGCAGCAAAAAAGCCTAATCTAAGCTTCTTGCCCGACAAATCGACCGATAGATACTGACAAGCGTATCAAAATTTCATCGTATGGAAAACAAGCAAAGATGCAAATTCATTTTCAGAAAGTGTGTTTTTAAAGATTTATTTGTTTAAGAAAGTGCGAGTTTTATTTATTTCCTCGCAAATATGTTATAAAACGTCGTATGACATACGTGCGCTTTGATAATTACAGCCTCTGCTTTCTTGTAGCCCTCGCCTACGGCTCGGGCTAGCAATATCGCCTCGACTGTAATTTTCAACTTACCGCTCTTATATCATAATGTACTACTCCCCCTTAACCCCTCAAGTGCCGAATGCACCCCATGTGTGCATAAAGAAAACCCTTTACATAATGGGTATATAAGCTTATGTCACATATAATATAAACGTAAAAAAACATCATCCGATGGTAAACCAATCATCATCATTAGTTGTGAACCTATGGAGTTCGCAGCTAACCCCCCTACGTGTCAAATGCAACCCAAGTGTGTAAAAGGACTAAACTTTACATCTATTATGTATATAAGCTTATATCACATATAATATAAACGTAAAAAAACATCATCCGATGGTAAACCAATCATCATCATTAGTTGTGAACCTATGGAGTTCGCAGCTAACCCCCCCACGTGTCAAATGCAACCCAAGTGTGTAAAAGGACTAAACTTTACATCTATTATGTATATAAGCTTATATCACATATAATATAAACGTAAAAAAACATCATCCGATGGTAAACCAATCATCATCATTAGTTGTGAACCTATGGAGTTCGCAGCTAACCCCCCTACGTGTCAAATGCAACCCAAGTGTGTAAAAGGACTAAACTTTACATCTATTATGTATATAAGCTTATATCACATATATATATATAAACGTAAAAAACATCATCCGATGGTAAACCAATCATCATCATTAGTTGTGAACCTATGGAGTTCGCAGCTAACCCCCCTACGTGTCAAATGCAACCCAAGTGTGTAAAAGGACTAAACTTTACATCTATTATGTATATAAGCTTATATCACATATATATATAAACGTAAAAAACATCATCCGATGGTAAACCAATCATCATCATTAGTTGTGAACCTATGGAGTTCGCAGCTAACCCCCCTACGTGTCAAATGCAACCCAAGTGTGTAAAAGGACTAAACTTTACATCTATTATGTATATAAGCTTATATCACATATATATATATAAACGTAAAAAACATCATCCGATGGTAAACCAATCATCATCATTAGTTGTGAACCTATGGAGTTCGCAGCTAACCCCCCTACGTGTCAAATGCAACCCAAGTGTGTAAAAGGACTAAACTTTACATCTATTATGTATATAAGCTTATATCACATATAATATAAACGTAAAAAAACATCATCCGATGGTAAACCAATCATCATCATTAGTTGTGAACCTATGGAGTTCGCAGCTAACCCCCCTACGTGTCAAATGCAACCCAAGTGTGTAAAAGGACTAAACTTTACATCTATTATGTATATAAGCTTATATCACATATAATATAAACGTAAAAAAACATCATCCGATGGTAAACCAATCATCATCATTAGTTGTGAACCTATGGAGTTCGCAGCTAACCCCCCCACGTGTCAAATGCAACCCAAGTGTGTAAAAGGACTAAACTTTACATCTATTATGTATATAAGCTTATATCACATATAATATAAACGTAAAAAAACATCATCCGATGGTAAACCAATCATCATCATTAGTTGTGAACCTATGGAGTTCGCAGCTAACCCCCCTACGTGTCAAATGCAACCCAAGTGTGTAAAAGGACTAAACTTTACATCTATTATGTATATAAGCTTATATCACATATATATATAAACGTAAAAAAACATCATCCGATGGTAAACCAATCATCATCATTAGTTGTGAACCTATGGAGTTCGCAGCTAACCCCCCTACGTGTCAAATGCAACCCAAGTGTGTAAAAGGACTAAACTTTACATCTATTATGTATATAAGCTTATATCACATATATATATAAACGTAAAAAAACATCATCCGATGGTAAACCAATCATCATCATTAGTTGTGAACCTATGGAGGTCGCAGCTAACCCCCCTACGTGTCAAATGCAACCCAAGTGTGTAAAAAGACTAAACTTTACATCTATTATGTACATAAGCTTATATCACATATATATATATAAACGTAAAAAACATCATCCGATGGTAAACCAATCATCATCATTAGTTGTGAACCTATGGAGGTCGCAGCTAACCCCCCTACGTGTCAAATGCAACCCAAGTGTGTAAAAAGACTAAACTTTACATCTATTATGTACATAAGCTTATATCACATATATATATATAAACGTAAAAAACATCATCCGATGGTAAACCAATCATCATCATTAGTTGTGAACCTATGGAGTTCGCAGCTAACCCCCCTACGTGTCAAATGCAACCCAAGTGTGTAAAAGGACTAAACTTTACATCTATTATGTATATCGACGCCCTAGAGTGAAAACCTCGTAAGTGTAAAAGAAGTAACTTTTCAGGAGGAAGAAAAAACTGCGGGATGTAAAATTTTTCTACGGCGTCTATTATGTTTTTTTTATTAATTAATGTGGAAATTTAACCCGCTTTTATATCGAGAACTGTTCGATTATATATGATTGTCCGAAATGCATAAAATGCTACTTACGAGGTATTCGTACAAAAAACTTGACCTGAAGCATACAAATACTAGGTACTGTCATAGATGGCGCTACGAGTATCGAATGAACAAATTAGTCGGATCAGGATGTGCGTTGCGAGGTTTTCCTCCTAGAAACGCAATAAAATAAACTTGAGCAAAAATGCATTCCCGAGGTTTTCACTCTAAGGCGACGATATAAGCTTATATCACATATATATATAAACGTAAAAAAACATCATCCGAGTGCCACAGTGCACATTTGCTTAGGCCGTCTCCTCTTTGTATTTGCTCCGTGGTATCGCTTGTAATTTTCAGATGTTAATAAAACACTGTTTTTCTTTTAGCCTATAGCGTCAAGAGCGAATGTAGAAAAACATATGATGCGAGTACATGGTCAGAAGAAAGAGAAACCGAGGACCCATGTCTGTCAGGAATGTGGGAAAGGTTTTACTGTAAGTACCTAATATTATAAATGCGAAAGTGAGTTTGTTTGTTACCCTAAAACGGCTGAACGGATTTGCATGAAATTTGGTTTGGTTGGGGTTATTTCCGAGTTCCACGCCGACAAAGTCGCGGACAGAATCTAGTCTATGTTTCGATCTGGCTAGCCTTTTCCCAACTATGTTGGGGTCGGCTTCCAGTCTAACCGGATGCAGCTGAATGCCTGTATTTTACTTGGAGCGAATGCCTATCTAACCTCCACAACCCAGTTTGTGCATAACGCACCTTCTTGAGTTTTTGTCTATGTTTTTGATATTATTTTGTCTATTGATTTTTATGATGTTTTTTTTTTTGTATTATCTTTTGTTTGACCAGTTAAGAAAGGAAGTAAAATTACTATTATTACAAAAAACGCCTTTCTTGTAATAGTTTAATATACAGGGTGTAAGGGACAGCCCTCCGCAAACTAACAGGGTGCATTCAGCTCCTCATTCTGAATCATATTCCACCGGAAATTTTCTCAGGAAAATTTTCATTTTTTCAAATTTTTTTTCAGTTACATTTTCATTATTTCAATGTAAAATTGCATTGTGTGTTCGCAGCACTCCATTTATGTAAAAAAACTGCAAAAAAAAAAAGCAGCAAAAAAAACCAGCAATGGATGTTGAAATACTCTAACCAACGACGCGTGAAATCAGCTGTTCACTTTCTGTCTAGCTACAGAGTTCATCGAACTCACCGCATACCTCTTACCTACCCCTCCCAACCAGTAATAGCCGCTCCGATTTGTGCACAAAAACACAAACAAATCAGGTTTATTGGAAACCCTTAACGTTCCTGAAAAAAATATCTTAGTATGACATACTGAATTCAGCCTATCAGTTTGCGGAGGGCTGTCCCTTACACACTGTATATACAGTTCAATCGCGCATTAACACAGTTAGTAAGTAATACGATACCCCTTGGTAAGACTAGTAGTCAGACTTTCGGGCTTCTGACGACCTGAAACGACTGTCGAAGATCCACGAATGACAGCCGGGACCAAAACGTGCTTTCCGAGACACGGAAGCGTCTCGTTATGTAAAGATGGTCACCAATCCACGGACCAACCACGGCAAGCGTAGCTTAACCTGATGGACTGACCCGTGCGGCTGTTGTTACTTAGCCACACAAGCCCCTCGCCTTTCTTGCCCCTTTCTAAGCCCTTCGACTGACATTTGCGCTTTTTATCTCACCTTTCTTATACTATCTATCTATATTACAGGACAAAAAGGCGCTAACCCAACACGAAGTTATCCATTCCGGCGAGCGTCCCTTATCCTGCGATATTTGCCAACAGACGTTCAAGCAAAAAGCGTCCTTATACACACACAGAAAGCGAGTTCACAAAGTGTTCCCCGCGAAGCGACTAGTGGAGTATATGGACGATAACATGCAGCATTGTAAGGTGGAGAGGTTTATTGTGTGAGAGAGACATGTATATCTCCTAGAAGGTCTTCTTCTAAAGGAATAACTACAATATAGTTCACGGCCATAAAACTACGTTTTCTGTGTGCGTTTCATACGAATATCGACCTTGTTTTGTGAGAAAATAATGTTCATTTTCGTATAAATGGGTGTGAGCAAGTGTTTCATACGAATATGAACCTTATTTGGCTTCTGTATAAGGTTTATATTCGTACGAATCATTTGCTTAGTACAGAAGAAGCGTGTTCACAAAATGTTCTCCGCGTAGCGACTGGTGGAATATATCGACGATAATATGCAGCATTGTAAAGTGGAGAGGTTAATTGTGTGAGAGAGAGGTATAATGCGATTCAAATTAGAATAGGAACGTCAATGACCTCTATTTGTTAAATGTTGATTGAAAAGTACGGTTTGCAAAAAAAACTTATTTGCGTATCAATAAGGTTTTTTTTTTTTGTTTAACCGAGTCTTAGTTAAATCAAAGTGAAAAAAAAAACATAATTAGTTTTAAAAAAATATACTACTTTCTTTCATATTTTCATTGTTGGCAACAATTTTACTCTTTTTTTTTTCAAATTCTTCGTTCATGATTCGTAAATAAATGTTATTTAAAAAATATCTTGTTTTGTTCAACCTGTTAAATTAATTCGATTTGACAGCTATGACGTCACAACATAGCGCTAAGTCGATCCTATTCTTATTTGAATCGCTTTGTACGCACGGCTACAGATCAAGCTATACATTTCCAGTATAAGCTGATCTCGCATTTTATAAGATTTCCGTACAATGAGAGGTTAGCTTATACTGGAAATGTATAGCTTGATGTAGCCGTGTGTACAGGATCAAATTACATTACTAAGCGAAATTGCAGTTGTGATGGGTAACGGTAGCTAAAGCCGGGAAGAAGTTGCGCAATAAACTGCCCAGCAGCACAGCTGTCTGTTCAGTTAGAAGATAGGTTCTCAACGTGGGCTATAATGCCCCCTCGTGGGCGTTCGAGACTTTCAGGGGGGCAGTAGAAGATCTAGAGAAAATTAGGTGCCGTTGAGATAGCGCAGAGGGCCCGTGGGCAGGTTAAAAATGTATAAAAAAAACGGTCAAGAGTCCCGTTCCGATTTCTGTATAAGTGTGCTATTTAGAAACATCGTTTTATTTTTCCTGTAATCTTTACATAAACTTCTATCACATGGAATAATTACGGTAACCTGAGCGATCGACCCGTGTGGCTGCTATTACTAAACCACAAGCCCCTCTACATCATAAAATACTATATTTGTTATATCGTCATTAGGTGTCCACACCCATTACGCCTGTGAATTTTCGCCACCTATTTGGCCCTTTATACTGTATTCATTTTTACAGTCCGTCCAACCGATTTTGACTTCTATTACGTTGGCGGCATGACCAATGGCAGCTGCAGTAAACAGTTGGTATTGTAACCACTTTTTTGCCATCCTTAAGCCTGCACTACACTATTTGCGAAGTTGATCGAAGTTAAGCGAATACGAGAGTGTAGAAGGGCACTTCGGTTTGCTTCGTGCAACCGTTTTAACCGCTTTCAACTTCGACCAGTACTAAGTCGAAGCAAGTAGTGTAGTGCAGGCTTTAAGCCTACGCAATAGAAGTCAAAATCGGTTGAACGAATTGTAAAAAAGGTTTGTTTAAAATCTCATGTTATTGTGAATGTAGTATAGTTATAAAGTGGATTACTTACTTAAAAGCCTTAAGGAAAATTTTGATATTTTAGTTTCATACGTATCTTTAATGCTGCAATTTAAAAAGCGTAATAAATAACTTATTTTTAAATAGGCCAGATTCTCAAATTTTTTCGTTGTTAATCATTTTTTTATAGAATATAAGTGTTTTTTTTTTAATTCTTACAATAAAAGTGTATTAGGGGCAATAAATATCTTCTTTTGAGCTTGAAATTAGGGCCTGATCATACGTAGAGTCAGCAACAAAAGTCGATGAACACATCTTAATTATTTAGCAAGACATTTAATTGAAAACGGAACAGAAGTAAAATTTAAAGATCTACTAGACTCATAGATAGCTATTTTAGGAGAAAAGGAGATAATCAAATCAATTTACATGTCGTGTAAAAGTAGCAGTGTTAATCGACTTATCTTGCTGACCGTACCACAAGTACACCACATCGCAGCGACAAAATGTGAATAGTTTCTTGCAGTTGCATTCTGGTAACTATAAAATCTCGATGTGGTTGTGTTGTCGGCTAGCAGTTGCGATGTGGTTACGTTGTGGTTAGTAGTTGCGATGTGGTTACGTTGTGGCTAGTAGTTGCGATGTGGTTACGTTGTTGTTAGTAGTTGCGATGTGGTTACGTTGTGGCTTGTAGTTGCGATGTGGTTACGTTGTGGCTAGTAGTTGCGATGTGGCTACCACAACACAGAATGAAAGGGTGCAGGCGGGACTGGACCGCAGTGTCGTCGTTGTGGTGTAATGTGGTTGTGGTGCCGCACGGCGCGGGCCATCACCAGTCCGGGGCAGCAGAAGTCACATTCAGGATGGGCAGAGAAATCCATGACGAAATCCACCACAACAAAAAAAAAGAATAAAAAAGTGCGATCGGGCCCTAAGTCTCGTAAAATAAGGTCGATATTAAGGGGATACATCGATAAATTTTGTGTTTTCAAAATTCGTATGAGACCAAGTGTATTGGATTTTCCATGTCGTCGTTGGTACTGCAATACCGCGTAAATAACAGTGGATAATATCGCGGAAGTACAAAAGTATCAAATTTTGTTTGGATACGTATTTGAAATTTTACAGGAGAACGAAAAAACTAAATAACTTCTGCTTTAGGTGTGTACTTATGTAAAAAAAAAAAAAAAATTGTCACAACTAAGTTACGCGGTATTGTCTGTTATTATTAGTTGCGCGGTATTGCAGTATCAGCGACGATGTATGTTATTTGACTGTAATATTGTCTACTGCTGATGTACTAAAACCGAAATTAAAAAATAATTACGATTACTTGAAATTGAAAAATAATTACGATTACTTGAAATTTTTTCGATAGAAAAAAAATCCAAAGCAGCACCGTCTATTATCTGTTTTATACGATTATACGTAAACAGTTCCTTATTGCGCAGTAAAATTTACTTTAAATCGAAGGTATTTAAATATGTTAAGAACTTACTAAGCTAAAAAGTGATTTAAGGGTAGCATTTTGTCATAAATCTACATTTAAAAGAAGCGCGTTTAGTTCCGGTGCGCGTGAGTCTTCTATCTCGCGCGTCAAACTAGACAGCCATATCGCCATTTCACTTACACACCGTGCTAAACTACGCTTCGATGTATCCCTTTAATGTTTTCATTGTAAAGTAAACCAAAATTAAAATACAAAGTCGAGACGAAAATACAACAGTAAATAAAAACAACAATACAATAATGCAGAGTATTTTCATCTAAATTGAAAACGTGATTTTTTCAGATAACTATACTCCAATTACAATATGATTAGACATTTAAACAAACCTTTTTTACAGTCCGTTCAACCGATTTTGACTTCTATTGCGTTGATGGCATGACAAATGGCAACTGCAGTAAACAGTTGGTATTGTAACCACTTTTTTGCCTTTATTGCCATCCTTAAGCCTAGGGAATAGAAGTCAAAATCGGTTGAACGGACTATAAAAAAACCGGCCAAGTGCGTGTCGGACGACGCACAATGAAGGGTTCCGTAGTTGGGATTAAATTAATTATCCCAAGAACAAACTTAACATTATAGTTGAAAAACATGTTCTCCTATACATTCCAACAGTAAATGTAAGTTTGTACTCACACTATTGAGAGAATTACCATGTTATTATGACCACAAACTTCTTATAGGTTTTCCTGTAATCTACAGGTATAGAACTATTTTCTGTATTTTTTTCAAAATTTTAGGCTCAGTAGTCATTTTCTTAAATAACTTTAAAACTGTTTACTTTTAAATTATAATAAAAAAATATTTAAGACCCTCATAGTAAGCCCTTTCATTTGATATGTCACACGGTACAGTTTGCAAAACTTTTTTCTTTTAATTTTTTTATTTGACCCCTAAAAGTGACCCGCATATTCAAAATTCATTTATTTACTTTAGCCGTACGTGTTTTTTCCTTTTGAGGTACGTAGTACGTAACCATAAAAAGGTTTGTTCAAATGTCTGATCTTACTGTAAATGGAGTATAGTAGTGAATGGGCCGATTACGGGTTTTGCCAAGCTTTGTTAAGCTATAGTGGCTGAACTATTGGATATATTTGATTGTAGTTTAATTTATTGTCGTATTGTCGTTACTGACGGGTGAAATTAAATTAGATAGCGAGACTGCAGATGTGATAATTATTTTTATTTATTTATTTAAATGCCTTAAGGATGATGTGCAGTGGTTGCCCGCGACATTCAATTTTTTTTTTGGGTTTTTTGCAATTTGCAGATCCGTGTCAGGTTGTTTCTTGATCAAAGTATGATACGCGGCAGTAAAACATATGTATTTATATAATTTTAACCCTAAAAATCATCAATACATCTGTCTAAGTTAGATTTCGTGCAGAGTCGCCAAACGAACGAAATCTAACGACTCTGCACGAAATCTAAGTTAGAGAGATGTATTGATGATTTTTAGGGTTAAAATTATATAAATACATACAGGGTGTAAGGGACAGCCCTCCGCAAACTGATAGGGTGAATTCAGTATGTCATACTAAGATGACCGGTACATGAAATTTTTTCAGGAAAGTTAAGGGAATCCAATAAACCTGATTTGTTTGTGTTTTTGTGCACAAATTGGAGCGTCTATTACTGGTTGGGAGGGGTAGGTAATAGGTATGCGGTGAGTTCGATGAACTCTGTAGCTAGACAGAAAGTAAACAGCTGATTTCACGCGTCGTTGGTTAGAGTATTTCAACATCCATTGCTGGTTTTTTTTTTGCTGTTTTTTTTACATAAACGGAGTGCTGCGAACACACAATGCAATTTTACATTGAAATAATGAAAATGTAACTGAAAAAAAATTGAAAAAATGAAAATTTTCCTGAGAAATTTTCCGGTGGAATATGAATCAAAATGAGGAGCTGAATGCACCCTACGAGTTTGCGGAGGGCTGTCCCTTACACCCTGTATATGTTTTATTTCCGCGTATCATACATTGATCAAGATACAACCTGACACGGACCTGCAAATTGTAAAAAACCCAAAAAAAAACGAATTTCGCGGGCTACACAGCGCAATCACCTTAAAGCTACCATTACAGGACTTAAAATATATATAAAAATCATTGTTTATAACATAATCTAAACAATAGTACTTTTGCGAATTCACCCCAGTAACATGTAAATACATCAATTTCGACCTGAATATGATAGATGGTGCGAATTGCTCGAGTCAGAGGGGCTTTGGCCAGCAAGTTGGTCCTGGCTCATGGTACAGTGGCGGGGCCGTCGCCTCCACACATAACGGTCCGGTACGTACAAGTGCAACCGCTGTAGCACTCTCGGGTTGTGCTCTATGCCGCCGAGCAGTTTCACTATGTACGACACCAGTGCAAATTATAATTATCTAAACATGACAAAATAAAAAAAGATGTGATGATTTTGGAGGGGGGGGGGGGGGATTGCAGCGTGAGTTTATAAAATATGCTTTATCGTGTTGAGATATCAATTCGCATCATGTCTGTGAAGTTTACTAAACAAAAAACAGAAAATTAAAAATTAATTTGATGGGGTCATCATTTCATCAACCGCCGGTAGTGTAGTGCTAAGGCGCGGACTGACTACGATTTTAAACGGCACACAACCGCGTAATGTATTGTCTCCATTAGCGGGCTTGAAATAAGGTTGAAAATTGAAAATAATATTTGTGTTGCCAACATGTGACTAAGCTGCGAATGTGCATTTATTTTCCGTGTTTTCTTTAGATTATTCAGAGTATACACAATACATTAAATAATTGTCCGGTTAAAGTTTTAAAAAAAATGTCGTTACCGCTGAAAATACAGAGATGTTCGACGACAAAGTTTATTTGTTTGGAGCAACTTCCAAATTTTTTATTGGGAATATTAACATATTTTTTGCTATTCTATTCGGTTAAAATTTTTCTTTAATCCCTTCTCTGTCCACTGTATTTTTTGCGTCGGATAGTTTCATTGTGTTACGTCATACTCGACAATCCAAGAAACCGGTTTTTGTGAATATTGAGCTAATACCGCGCCTTAGTATATCAGTTTAAAAATCTGTTTTTTTTTTATCATGTTTAGATATCGACGATACCCATCACGTCTCGCTAGCTAATTTAATTTGACCCTGTATGTGGTGTGGATTTAGCCGGCAACATCAGTTTTAAGCTTATACCTGATAACAATGACGTATTATAGATAGACGCGTCATACACGAACATCAGTGCTTTCAAAAACAGCGTAAGCCATGATGTACCAACATACCAGTATATACTGTCCGCAAAGAAAAGGAAAGACGCATGCCGATACCTGTTGTAAGAAAGAGATGAATATACTTATTTAGTTACGTCACTAGCTGCTGCATGTTCACTGGCGCGCGTGCGTGACTGATATCACGCCGGGCAATTACCCTTCCCTTCATTTAATTTCCCATTTTTGAGCCCGGGTAACGCATCTAAAGGTAATATATCATTGCCTGATAATGGTATTTTTTTCAAATCATGAAATTGGGACAAAAACATGTAGTCTGTGAACTGAAAGAGGACGGCACCGTCGATTCAGTGTTGGAATAAGGTTGGAATAAATTTCAATTTTGATACCTATACCTATTTAGCTTAGTGAAATAAGATTGAATACTTAATAATATAATACTTATTTAATACTTCAATTTGAATTTCAATTCAATTGTATTGTTATTCAACATGACGGCCGTAGTTCCAATTTTCGCCATTTCACAGATAAGTTGGTAGGAGTGTAAGTACCCATTCGGTCAGAAATACAGTTCTTTATACAAAACTGACAACTTATTCTAAAACTGAATAAGTTGTCAGTTTTGTATACCTAAATAACAGAGGGGCAATTCTCGTATTTTTAACAACGTTCGCAATCTCATCTCAGTCTCAATTTGTCAAAAATTGTATAGCGTTTACCTACATTTTTGACATTTGATTGACGCTGGCATGAGATTGTGAACGATTTTCTATCACAGGTAGGTTCTTATTACAAAAACTGGCTCGATGGTTTAAACCATGACAGAAAAAAAACCTAATAAGACCGTTTCAGTCGGAATAAAGTTCGAAATTCAAAAAAGTGTCCATGGTATAAACCTGGGTTTGAGATGAACCTCGTTTTGTAATAAGACGGTTTATGATTAAAAATAAATAGTAGCAGCCTATTATTGCCCCACTGCTGGGCAATCCCTTCTTCTCACACAGAGAAGGCACGAGCATTGATCACCACGCTCGCTCAAGACGGGTTGGCGATTACAGACTTGTAGTTACTTCTAGCATTTGCCAGCGGTTTCGGCCGCGTGGATGTCGGAAATTATCTTTTATTATTATTTTTCCGTTATAAAAGTAGCTTATGTGCTATTCCAGACTATAATCTACCTCTGTGCCGAATTTCATCCTGATCCATTCAGCCGTTCTTGCGTTATTGAGTTACAAACTAGCATCCAACCATCCAAACTTTCGCATTTATAGTAGTAGTACCACAGATTAATACAGATGGGATACTCCGCAGTTTAGGTATGAAGCTACAAGTACGCACGGCTACAAATCAAGCTATGCATTTCCAGTATAAGCTGATCTCGCATTGTATAGGATTTCCTTACAGTGAAAGGTCAGTGTAAACTGGAATTGTATAGCTTGATGTGTAGCCGCGTGTAAACGGTGGGCCCCTTCCACGGGGCCGATTCAGTAGGTCAGAAGGTATAAGAGTTACGCGACAGAAAGAGAGACAACTTGTAGGTGAATATAATTGTAGGTAGTAAGCGTTGTGCGACCTGAATTGCACTTTATTGTGTCGCAGCAAGAATCGCTTTTTATTTAAATGATTTTGCGGAGTGTCCCATCTGTATTCATCTGTGGTAGTACTATAAGTCTAGGTTTCCTCACATGTTCTTCCCTTTTGATTACTGAATGAAGTGATGAAATCGCTTTGTAGTGCATTTATTATATCCATGAGAATTTTCACTAGGTGAATCCACCAACCCGCACTGGGCCCGCGTGGTGGATTACAGCCCAATCCCTCTCACAGAGAAGAGCCCTGAGTCCCAGCAGTGGGAACATTATAGGCTGATTATGCTATTGAAGGATTTTGCCGACTAAACTCACCATGTTTAAATGTCTCGAAACAGTAATAATGTAATCGTTGTTTTAAGAAATATTATAATAAATCAAGTGCAACTTATGACATTATAAGATATATTTTATTTACAAATAAATTAATGATTGATATTTTAGATGTTTCATTTCAAATCATCTTTTTTCCTAAACCTTTCTTTGACAGTTGTTACAACACGCGTAGCAAGACCACAATAGAAACGATTTGCGACTAATTAGCGACAAAATTAAGTAGAAAACAGATCTTCGCTAGGAGCTTTTGAGATTCAAATTGGGCCAAGCTAAGGAGATGCTCCTCAGATCGGCCACCTATAAACCCATATAACTTTTGAACCAGTGACCGACAATTTCTGATATATTTTGGCGACAAACTACTGATATGTAGTAGTTTATTCACCAAAATATTATCTAAGTCGTTCACTATAACTTGTCCCTTGCCGTCATGTTGGCACCTTTGCTTAACCTGACAACCTCAGAACAATATTATTGTTCTGAGCTGACAACCCCAGAACATTATCTAACTGACAACAACAGCTTGACAAGCAATGGTGCCAACATGACGGCAGGGACAAGTTACAGTAAATGGTCTGTAATTTGTCGTGTTATCGCAAAACTTTAATCCCTGATGGTAGCCATGCCAGTGTCAGTCACACACGCGAGAGGCCTAAAGTATATAGAGGTATGAGGAACGGGGTGTAAAGTTCACTCATCCTCTATTGAAAAGGGAGGATCCTCCGACCAGACGGGTGTCGTGTCTGGTGGGCAACTGCCCGACGATTGATGTCGGCACGTTGTATATTATGCTAGTCGCGCGGTAAACTGATTGCGCGATGCAGGTTGCGTGACGTCATGTCATTGAGATGCGTAGTTCGTGTATGGCGATTTAGATGCCGCCACAAGTAGATAGCGCTGATTATTTTTGTGAAGATTAAATCAATAATTATACCTTACCATGTATGTTACCGCGGTTTCGTACTCGGGCCTACGTTCAGAGGGCTCAATAAAGTTTTGCGCGTACTTGTGCGCTTCTTGAGCGAGGAAATCGTGGTCCTTCGAGAAATACAATGCTTCGCGACAATACATATACGTGTCGTTTTCCATCCTCGTCAAATTTCAAGGTGTGATACAGAACAACTTTCTCCATGAGACCAACATCGTAATCGCGAAAAAATTTTCAACTGTCCCATAGAAAACTTCAATACCTACTCGACGCAAATGTATGGGATGGCTGATTATTTTTTCGCGATTACGATGTTGGTGCCATGGAAAAAGTTGTTCGGTTTGATGGTCTATACCACACCCTTAAATTTGACGAGGATGCAAAGCGACACGTATTTACCGTCGTTTCGATTTCGGAAATCAGACCAAACCACGGCAAATATAACGTTAGGTGTACTACATGATTCTTATGGTAGGTATATCGGTGTCCAATCCGCATCGAAGGGTCGCTTCTTGAAGTTGTGAAGGAGTAAGACACAATTTTGAGAAAGAAGCCGACAGAAGGATCCAGTTGGGTTGGGCAGCGTTTGGAAAACTTCGTCAAGTCTTTTCGTCACCCATCCCGCAATGTTTGAAAACGGAGGTTTTCAATTTTCAACCGATATACGGTGCTGAAACGTGGACACTGACAGTTGGGCTGGCCCACAAATTCAAGGTCGCTCAGCGCGCTATGGAGCGGGCTATGCTCGGAGTTTCTTTGAAGGATAAAATCAGGAATGAAGTTATCCGGAAAAGAACCGGAGTAACCGACATAGCTAGCAGAATAAGCAAACTGAAGTGGCAGTGGGCTGGCCATGTTTGTCGAAGGACTAAGGACCTATGGCCAGTGGCAGACGAGTCCTGGAGTGGAGACCGCGTATCGGCAAGCGTAGTGTGGGACGCCCCCCAGCTAGATGGACCGACGATCTGAAGAAAGTGGCTGGGACAGACTGGATGCGGAAGGCGGAGGACAGGGTGTTGTGGCGCAGCCTGGGAGAGGCCTATGTCCAGTAGTGGACTGTGATAGGCTGAGTTGATTGATGGTAGGTACATAATTTTGTAAAAGCATATTTGTTACTGTCGCGAACAAGGTTCATCTTTTTGAATTTCGAACTTTATAGTCCAGTAGAGATATAATATTTTTTCCATTTACCCTTCGATAATTCTAAAGTTTTTTATTTTCGCTGAGTGGATAACTATAGTGAATTCATTGCTATGTACAAAAATGCTAACAGTTTAGAGTTATGCTATAGGTATTAAGTAGGTATTTTCTATTATTTCGTGTTATAACAATGATATAAAATTTAAATTAAAATACTACACTGTTTCTTAATTAGTACTGTCTTTAGTATATATTACTGAAAATGCTAACAGATAGGTACTGTGGAACAATGGAAATCTGAAAATGTCCTTTAACTCATTCAATAAAAAATTTAAGTTTTTCAAATCATTTCCTATACACTTAAAGGGATTAGTTATACCTTACAACAAAAGTTCTAACAGCTAAGTAATATGCTTCACAAGTAATTGTATTTTTACTTTGCAATTAGCGAAATATTGAATTTAAGTTTATAAATTTGCGCCCACATATTCGTGATAATAGGCTCTGCTACCATACAAAAGTTTCAACTTGTACGTGCTATGCCTTTTTGTTTAATAAATAAAATACAATTTGGATATTGTGGCGCGCGGTGTAAGTACGACAATTCGTGCAGCGCGACGCGGTGACCATCAGACCCACACTCACTGCAAACGTGCACGCGGCTACACATCAAGCTATGCATGTCCAGTTTACACTGACCTCTCATTGTAAGGTAATCTTATACAATGCGAGATCAGCTTATACTGGATATGTATAGCTTGATCTGTAGCCGTGCGTACCTACCTCTATTGAATGAGGCGCAAAATCATTTCATTACAGTCACATCTCACAAATGACTAATACAGTACAGTCAGCGTCAAAAATATCGGAACGAACAGACTGTTCAAAATGATCTCAAAAACTAAGAAAATTAAACTACTCAATTGGGTAAAGCTCTTGTCAGAATTACAGTGTAATATTATCGTATACTGTCTTCATTCTGAAAACAGTCTGTTCGTCCCGATATTATTGACGCTGATCCAATCCAGTCAGTTATTTTTTCTGTTCCATTCCGTGACCGTGACTTCGCCCGCTCGTAATTATCAACAATTGTCAAAAATAGTCAAAATCCCGGATTCCGGGATTCACAAATTTAGAGTTCTGATTATAGGATCGAATGTATATTTATGTATTGATCGTCAAAATGTCGTGATTCCGGAATTGATAAATTAAGTTTTTTTTTTACCATTACTGGGTAACTTGTTTATCACTAAATTTTCACAGGGGATCATCTACTATGAACAACTTTCACTATGGCATCAACACGTAAATCACGAAAAATAAATCAGCTGGTCGAGTAGGTATTGAGCTTTTGTATCAAACATCGTAATTTTTTTCGTGATTTCAGTGTTGGTCCCATAATGAAAGCTGCTGAAACTGTAAATCCAAGATGGCGGCTGCGAATATTTTCAAATGTTTCGTCATGGGTGTCGTTTTCATTGGTTTCGAGGGTGTTAAGGCCGATAGTGACACTAAAATGTAAATCCAAGATGGCGGCTGCGAATATTTTCTAATTTTACTCTAGTATGTACAAAAATGCTAACAGTTTAGAGTTATGCTATAGGTATTAAGTAGGTATTTCCTATTATTTCGTGTTATAACAATAATATAAAATTTAAATTAAAATACTACACTGTTTCTTAATTAATACTATCTAAAGTATATATTACTGAAAATGCTAACAGATAGGTACTGTGGAACAATGGAAATCTGAAAATGTCCCTTAACTCATTCAATAAAAAATTTAAGTTTTTCAAATCATTTCCTATATACTTAAAGGGATTAGTTATACCTTACAACAAAAGTTCTAACAGCTAAGTACAACACAAGGCTTCACAAGAATGTTCAGGCTTCACAAGTAATTGTATTTTTACTTTGCGATTAGCGAAATATTGAATTTAAGTTTGTAAATTTTCGCCTGAACATTCGAGACAATAAGCTCTGCTACCATACAAAAGTTTCAACATATACGTGCTATGGCTTTTGTTTAAATTGCGAATAACTATTTTCCATAACAAGCCGCGTAAGTCAATCTGAGATACTCGTAGAAACAAATGACCGCACCAGTAGGACATACGTTCCAGTCGCAACAAAAATATTCCTCTGACAAACGAATAAAGGTTTCTGTAGTTAGACGATCAGAGACACAAGAGACCATATTATGGGCTGCCGGAATACATAACGACGATTGGAGCCAACAAGTAAGTTCTAGTTGTATTTATAATTCCTACTATCAATATCCTATACCCCATCTAATCCATTCTATTTTTCCTCTATAGAGCCAACACCTCAACTTTAGGTAAATATGCGTCCGAACATACGATCTCTGGTAATAAATAAAGAACGGAATAGAACTTCGAGGAACGGAGACAAACAGTGGAGACTTCTTTAGGACAACATTTTTTCCGGGATAATTAATCTCCCAAAAGAGTAACATTCTGGAATGGCCTACTAGGCAAAAGAACAAGAGGTAGACCTATTACAAGATGGGAAGATGATATAAAAGCAATAGCTGGTCCAAACTGGAGAAAAGTAGCTGAAGACAAAGTCAAATGGGCATCACTGGAGGAGGCCTTCACCCATTCTGGGGTTCCTGTAGATTAAATAAAAAAATGAAGTACCTAACTATAAATACTATGATATAATACATAGGATACACATAAAATTATACTAAGTAAGAGACAAATAAATAACATAGAATGAACTAAACAAAACTAACACATACATAGATTTTAAGGAATGTAAATTTACTGGAAATAAAAGGCTTTTTTATTTTTATTTTTTATTTTTTTATAATTAATCTCCCGGGTTTTGGGACACTACATTATTACTAGAGATCGGATAATCGGATGCGTATTAACCTAAAGTTGAGGTGTTGGCTAAGTATGGAGTGGGCTTTTGGATTGAAAGATCCCAGAATTCTGGTATCGGCAAAGGGGAATGCCTGAAAAATGCTTGAAATAGACAGAAACTACTTACAGTCCTTAATTCTATTTAGAATAAATTAGGTATAATGAAATAATTCTCAAGTTTGTATACCTAGGGTGAAAATATAACGATCTTTAAAATATTTAACTTGATATCCGTCTAGTTCCTTCTTATTTTATCATGGAGGTCAGTGTTTATTTGACATGAGTAATCGACATTCAGCCAAACAGGAATCGTCAAATAATCTTTAACGAACTATTTTATAGAATTATTGCACAGTTATCATTCATTTAATATAATTCGACCTATTTATACCGTAAATCTAATAAAAATAATACATGCATGTCAATATTAATTAAAATCAAATTATTTTCAAAATAGAAAACGTATCGTAGGCTGTATGCATCATAATGTCCTTTGCCTTACTGACACTTTGACATTACTGCATTTAATTTTTTCGATGGCTGATTTGATCGATTCATGGTTTTGCGTTTGCGACTTGAGTTACTAGTATATTACTTTTTAGGATATTTAATGACGACTTTGGCCATTTTTTAAGGATTTTGATTTTACTTCTGTACACGTTACCCATTTTTGAACACGGGCTTAGATTGGACCCGCCGAAACTTCGACTCGGCTTTTTGACGACGGATCTGAACCTGCTTTATATTATACGACGCTGCTATTATTTCGGACTTGTGCCGTGTTTATTTAAAAATGGATAGAAACGTACACTGTGTTAATTGCTATCTCGATATTGCATCGATGAGACGTAATCTTATATCAGTGAAAAATGATGAAGTACGTCGTTTAATACAGGCATGGATAACACCACAAGCTGTAAGTACTGAGATTCCCTAGGTGTCTTGCCTATTTATGTTGAACGCACTGACATACAACAATAAGTACATTATGTTTTGTTCTTTTTCACAGGTTGAACATGACAGTGTTGTTTGTGATGCATGTCTAAGATCAGCAATTCAAACTATCACCGAGACACCAGGAACCAGTCGACCAGATAGTCGACTAGTAGGCATATATAGCATCGTTATTGTAACTGCCTAGTGGGACGGCGAACAGTTGGTACCTGTGCTCATACTATGTCAATAATATGGTACTTAGCTTGGGCCCGGTACCAATCCAATATCTATCCTCCTGCAGTTTCTTTATGATATATTAGTGGTTTTTAATGATGATTAAAACATTTAAATGCTGTTTTGTTGTATAATTATTGCATATTAATCCTTAACCTTGACTTAACCTATATTTTAGAAAAAATGATTGGAACTGGCTTCTACCTAGTTTTTTGATAATGATTGAATTTGTAAAGTATTCCCTACGATTTGTAGTGCAATTTGGCGGATAATTCATTGTTGTCCATTTCAAGCATTTTTTTGTGTGGCTGATGGGCAATTCCCTTTGACTTCTAATTATAGAATCGAATGTTTTAAGTACTTAAGTTCAGATATTAGTTAGTATGGATTGCACTTATACATCGAGAAAATGCCGGGATTCCGGAACGACACTTTTTAAGTTCTTATTTTGGAATCGAATGTTTAGTTAGGTACTTGCGTTCAGGTGTTGGCTAATATGGATTGCACTTTTGTATCAAAAAAATTCCGGGATTCACAAATTTTGACTTCTGATCATAGAATCGAATGTATAATTTACTTAAGTGCAGATGTTAGTTAATATGGATTGCACTTATGTATCGAAAAAATCCCGGGATTCCGGAGCGACAATTTTTAAGTTCTGATTATAGAATCGAATGTATATTTATTTACGTTTAGGCTTTGGCTAATATGGAATGTACCTACTTTTGTATTGATCGTCAAAATGTCGGGATGCCGGAATTGATAAATTAAGTATTTTTTTACTACGAGTATTAGAGGATAACTTTTTATCAGTAAATTTTCACAGGGAATCTTCTACTCATGAACAACTTTCACTATGGCATCAACACGTAAATCACGAAAAATAAATCAGCTGGTCGAGTAGGTATTGAACTTTTGTATCAAACATCGTAATTTTTTTCGTGATTTCAGAGTTGGTCATAGTGAAAGCTGCTGAAACTATAAATCCAAGATGGCGGCTGCGAATATTTTCAAATGTTTTATCATGGGTGTCGTTTTTATGGCTTTCGAGGGTGTTAAGGCCGATAGTGACAATAAAATGTAAATCCAAGATGGCGGCTGCGAATATTTTCTATCTTTTCTAATTTTTCGTCATGGGTGTCGTTTTCTTGGTTTTCGAGACTGTTAAAGCCGATAGTGACGCTAAAATGTAAATCCAAGATGGTGGATGCGAAAATTTTCTAATTTTTCTCAATGAGTGTCGTTTTCATGGTTTTCGGTGGTGTTAAAGCTGATAGTAACATTAAAATGTAAATCCAAGATGGCGGATGCGAACATTATTAAATTTTTCGTCATGGGTGTCGTTTTCATGCTTTTCGAGGGTTTCAAAGGCGATTTACATTTTAACGCCATGTTAAAATGTAAATCCAAGACGGTGGCTGCAAAATTTTCAAACTTTTCGTCATGGGTGTCGTTTTCATGGTTTTTCAGGGTGTTATAGCCGATAGTGACGTTAAAATGTAAATCCAAGATGGCGGCTGCAAAAATTTTCAAGCTTTTTATCATGGGTGTCATTTTAATGGTTTTCGAGGGTGTTAAAGCCGATAATGACGTTAAAATGTAAATCCAAGATGGCGGCTGCGAAAATTTTCCGTCATGGTTTTAGAGTGTGCTAAAGCCGATAGAGGAGTCAAAATGCGTGACGCTTGGCTGATGCCTACTTAACTAACCCTGCGGCAGTGCAGCGTATCGCGTTACAACCTGAAAACACGTGTGATAGTAATTAAAAAACCATCAACATTTTTAAAGCAGGCGCTATCTTGCATTTACATTTTAGTGTCACTATTATTTATTTATTTATTTATTTATTTATATATACTTTATTGTACACCACAAAAATACATAACAAAAGAAAACATATACACTACAAAACATACAATGGGCGGCCTTATCGCTTTCCGCGATCTCTTCCAGGCAACCTTAGGATGGACAGTGATTTATCACTATCGGCTTTAACACCCTCGAAAATCATGAAAACGACACCCGTGACGAAAATTATAAAAATGTTCGCAGCCGCCATCATGTATTTACATTTTAACATCACTATCGGCTTTAACAGCCCCCAAAACCATGAAAACGACACCTTTGACGAAAAATTAGAATATATTCGCATCCACCATCTTGGCTTTACATTTTAGTGTCACTATCGGCTTTAACACTCTCGAAAAGCATGAAAACGACACCTATGACGAAAAATTTGAAAATGTTCGCACCGGCCATCTTGGATTTATATTTTAATGTCACTATTGGCTTTAACACCCTCGAAAAGCATGAAAACGACATTCATGACGAAAAATTTAATAATGTTCGCAGCCGCCATCTTAGATTTACATTTTAATGTTACTATCAGCTTTAACACCACCGAAAACAATGAATACGACACCCATAACGAAAAATTAGAAAATATTCGCATCCATCATCTTGGATTTACATTTTAGTATCACTATCGGCTTTAACACTATCGAAAACCAAAAAAACGACACCGATGACGAAAAATTAGAAAATATTCGCAGCCGCCATCTTGGATTTACATTTTAGTGTCACTATCGGCCTTAACACCCTCGAAACCAATGAAAACGACACCCATGACGAAACATTTGAAAATATTCGCAGCCGCCATCTTGGATTTACAGTTTCAGCAGCTTTCATTATGGGACCAACTCTGAAATCACGAAAAAAATTACGATGTTTGATACAAAAGCTCAATACCTACTCGACCAGCTGATTTATTTTTCGTGATTTACGTGTTGATGCCATAGTGAAAGTTGTTCATAGTAGATGATCCCCTGTGAAAATTTAGTGATAAACAAGTTACCCAGTAATGGTAAAAAAAAAACTTAATTTATCAATTCCGGAATCACGACATTTTGACGATCAATACATAAATATACATTCGATCCTATAATCAGAACTCTAAATCTGTGAATCCCGGAATCCGGGATTTTGACTATTTTTGACAATTGTTGATAATTACGCGCGGGCGAAGTCACGGTCACGGAATGGAACAGAAAAATAACTGACTGTATTGGATCAGCGTCAATAATATCGGGACGAACAGACTGTTTTCAGAATGAAGACAGTATACGATAATATTACACTGTAATTCTGACAAGAGCTTTACCCAATTGAGTAGTTTAATTTTCTTAGGTTTTGAGATCATTTTGAACAGTCTGTTCGTTCCGATATTTTTGACGCTGACTGTACTGTATTAGTCATTTGTGAGTAGGCTTACCAGATAAAAAAAATAAAATTCCGGAGTAAATTCCGGACATTTTAAGAAAATTCCTGACTTTTTGTAAATAAGTACTTAGGTATAATAAGTTAACGTCGAGTTGTTTCATGCTGGTTTTCGTTATATTTATATGAGAGTGAACTATATATGCAATTCACGTTTTCGCGAATATTCTCGACGAGGGGCGAGCGGTGGAGAGATAAGTGCCCTTTCTCCGCCCACGGTCGCTCACAGTTAATATTGAATTTTTATTTTATTTTTACACAAATAAAATTATAGAAATTCCGGACGGCTTAGAATTCCCCCCACATGCCGGACATAGACATAAATTACCGGACATGTCCGGATAATTCCGGACGTATGGCAACCCTATTTGTGAGATGTGACTGTAATGAAATGATTTTGCGCCTCATTCAATAGAGGTAGGTACGCACGGCTACAGATCAAGCTATTCATATCCAGTATAAGCTGATCTCGCATTGTATAAGATTACCTTACAATGAGAGGTCAGTGTAAACTGGACATGCATAGCTTGATGTGTAGCCGCGTGCACGTTTGCAGTGAGTGTGGGTCTGATGGTCACCGCGTCGCGCTGCACGAATTGTCGTACTTACACCGCGCGCCACAATATCCAAATTGTATTTTATTTATTAAACAAAAAGGCATAGCACGTACAAGTTGAAACTTTTGTATGGTAGCAGAGCTTATTATCACGAATATGTGGGCGCAAATTTATAAACTTAAATTCAATATTTCGCTAATTGCAAAGTAAAAATACAATTACTTGTGAAGCATATTACTTAGCTGTTAGAACTTTTGTTGTAAGGTATAACTAATCCCTTTAAGTGTATAGGAAATGATTTGAAAAACTTAAATTTTTTATTGAATGAGTTAAAGGACATTTTCAGATTTCCATTGTTCCACAGTACCTATCTGTTAGCATTTTCAGTAATATATACTTTAGATAGTACTAATTAAGAAACAGTGTAGTATTTTAATTTAAATTTTATATTATTGTTATAACACGAAATAATAGGAAATACCTACTTAATACCTATAGCATAACTCTAAACTGTTAGCATTTTTGTACATAGCAATGAATTCACGAAAGTAATCCACTCCGCGAAAATAAAAAACTTTGGAATTATCGAAGGGCATATTCTTTTGTCTACTGGACTAAATTCCTAAGTAGGCTTCCAGAATGCGCCAGACTCTCAGCTTTCATAATCATTAAAAAAATGAAGTACTTAATAGGGCTACTTTGTTTAAAATCGGCCTTCAAAGACTTACAAATCAGGTTTATTGGAAACCCTTAACGTTCCTGAAAAAAATATCTTAGTATGACATACTGAATTCAGCCTATCAGTTTGCGGAGGGCTGTCCCTTACACACTGTATATACAGTTCAATCGCGCATTAACACAGTTAGTAAGTAATACGATACCCCTTGGTAAGACTAGTAGTCAGACTTTCGGGCTTCTGACGACCTGAAACGACTGTCGAAGATCCACGAATGACAGCCGGGACCAAAACGTGCTTTCCGAGACACGGAAGCGTCTCGTTATGTAAAGATGGTCACCAATCCACGGACCAACCACGGCAAGCGTAGCTTAACCTGATGGACTGACCCGTGCGGCTGTTGTTACTTAGCCACACAAGCCCCTCGCCTTTCTTGCCCCTTTCTAAGCCCTTCGACTGACATTTGCGCTTTTTATCTCACCTTTCTTATACTATCTATCTATATTACAGGACAAAAAGGCGCTAACCCAACACGAAGTTATCCATTCCGGCGAGCGTCCCTTATCCTGCGATATTTGCCAACAGACGTTCAAGCAAAAAGCGTCCTTATACACACACAGAAAGCGAGTTCACAAAGTGTTCCCCGCGAAGCGACTAGTGGAGTATATGGACGATAACATGCAGCATTGTAAGGTGGAGAGGTTTATTGTGTGAGAGAGACATGTATATCTCCTAGAAGGTCTTCTTCTAAAGGAATAACTACAATATAGTTCACGGCCATAAAACTACGTTTTCTGTGTGCGTTTCATACGAATATCGACCTTGTTTTGTGAGAAAATAATGTTCATTTTCGTATAAATGGGTGTGAGCAAGTGTTTCATACGAATATGAACCTTATTTGGCTTCTGTATAAGGTTTATATTCGTACGAATCATTTGCTTAGTACAGAAGAAGCGTGTTCACAAAATGTTCTCCGCGTAGCGACTGGTGGAATATATCGACGATAATATGCAGCATTGTAAAGTGGAGAGGTTAATTGTGTGAGAGAGAGGTATAATGCGATTCAAATTAGAATAGGAACGTCAATGACCTCTATTTGTTAAATGTTGATTGAAAAGTACGGTTTGCAAAAAAAACTTATTTGCGTATCAATAAGGTTTTTTTTTTTTGTTTAACCGAGTCTTAGTTAAATCAAAGTGAAAAAAAAAACATAATTAGTTTTAAAAAAATATACTACTTTCTTTCATATTTTCATTGTTGGCAACAATTTTACTCTTTTTTTTTTCAAATTCTTCGTTCATGATTCGTAAATAAATGTTATTTAAAAAATATCTTGTTTTGTTCAACCTGTTAAATTAATTCGATTTGACAGCTATGACGTCACAACATAGCGCTAAGTCGATCCTATTCTTATTTGAATCGCTTTGTACGCACGGCTACAGATCAAGCTATACATTTCCAGTATAAGCTGATCTCGCATTTTATAAGATTTCCGTACAATGAGAGGTTAGCTTATACTGGAAATGTATAGCTTGATGTAGCCGTGTGTACAGGATCAAATTACATTACTAAGCGAAATTGCAGTTGTGATGGGTAACGGTAGCTAAAGCCGGGAAGAAGTTGCGCAATAAACTGCCCAGCAGCACAGCTGTCTGTTCAGTTAGAAGATAGGTTCTCAACGTGGGCTATAATGCCCCCTCGTGGGCGTTCGAGACTTTCAGGGGGGCAGTAGAAGATCTAGAGAAAATTAGGTGCCGTTGAGATAGCGCAGAGGGCCCGTGGGCAGGTTAAAAATGTATAAAAAAAACGGTCAAGAGTCCCGTTCCGATTTCTGTATAAGTGTGCTATTTAGAAACATCGTTTTATTTTTCCTGTAATCTTTACATAAACTTCTATCACATGGAATAATTACGGTAACCTGAGCGATCGACCCGTGTGGCTGCTATTACTAAACCACAAGCCCCTCTACATCATAAAATACTATATTTGTTATATCGTCATTAGGTGTCCACACCCATTACGCCTGTGAATTTTCGCCACCTATTTGGCCCTTTATACTGTATTCATTTTTACAGTCCGTCCAACCGATTTTGACTTCTATTACGTTGGCGGCATGACCAATGGCAGCTGCAGTAAACAGTTGGTATTGTAACCACTTTTTTGCCATCCTTAAGCCTGCACTACACTATTTGCGAAGTTGATCGAAGTTAAGCGAATACGAGAGTGTAGAAGGGCACTTCGGTTTGCTTCGTGCAACCGTTTTAACCGCTTTCAACTTCGACCAGTACTAAGTCGAAGCAAGTAGTGTAGTGCAGGCTTTAAGCCTACGCAATAGAAGTCAAAATCGGTTGAACGAATTGTAAAAAAGGTTTGTTTAAAATCTCATGTTATTGTGAATGTAGTATAGTTATAAAGTGGATTACTTACTTAAAAGCCTTAAGGAAAATTTTGATATTTTAGTTTCATACGTATCTTTAATGCTGCAATTTAAAAAGCGTAATAAATAACTTATTTTTAAATAGGCCAGATTCTCAAATTTTTTCGTTGTTAATCATTTTTTTATAGAATATAAGTGTTTTTTTTTTAATTCTTACAATAAAAGTGTATTAGGGGCAATAAATATCTTCTTTTGAGCTTGAAATTAGGGCCTGATCATACGTAGAGTCAGCAACAAAAGTCGATGAACACATCTTAATTATTTAGCAAGACATTTAATTGAAAACGGAACAGAAGTAAAATTTAAAGATCTACTAGACTCATAGATAGCTATTTTAGGAGAAAAGGAGATAATCAAATCAATTTACATGTCGTGTAAAAGTAGCAGTGTTAATCGACTTATCTTGCTGACCGTACCACAAGTACACCACATCGCAGCGACAAAATGTGAATAGTTTCTTGCAGTTGCATTCTGGTAACTATAAAATCTCGATGTGGTTGTGTTGTCGGCTAGCAGTTGCGATGTGGTTACGTTGTGGTTAGTAGTTGCGATGTGGTTACGTTGTGGCTAGTAGTTGCGATGTGGTTACGTTGTTGTTAGTAGTTGCGATGTGGTTACGTTGTGGCTTGTAGTTGCGATGTGGTTACGTTGTGGCTAGTAGTTGCGATGTGGCTACCACAACACAGAATGAAAGGGTGCAGGCGGGACTGGACCGCAGTGTCGTCGTTGTGGTGTAATGTGGTTGTGGTGCCGCACGGCGCGGGCCATCACCAGTCCGGGGCAGCAGAAGTCACATTCAGGATGGGCAGAGAAATCCATGACGAAATCCACCACAACAAAAAAAAAGAATAAAAAAGTGCGATCGGGCCCTAAGTCTCGTAAAATAAGGTCGATATTAAGGGGATACATCGATAAATTTTGTGTTTTCAAAATTCGTATGAGACCAAGTGTATTGGATTTTCCATGTCGTCGTTGGTACTGCAATACCGCGTAAATAACAGTGGATAATATCGCGGAAGTACAAAAGTATCAAATTTTGTTTGGATACGTATTTGAAATTTTACAGGAGAACGAAAAAACTAAATAACTTCTGCTTTAGGTGTGTACTTATGTAAAAAAAAAAAAAAAATTGTCACAACTAAGTTACGCGGTATTGTCTGTTATTATTAGTTGCGCGGTATTGCAGTATCAGCGACGATGTATGTTATTTGACTGTAATATTGTCTACTGCTGATGTACTAAAACCGAAATTAAAAAATAATTACGATTACTTGAAATTGAAAAATAATTACGATTACTTGAAATTTTTTCGATAGAAAAAAAATCCAAAGCAGCACCGTCTATTATCTGTTTTATACGATTATACGTAAACAGTTCCTTATTGCGCAGTAAAATTTACTTTAAATCGAAGGTATTTAAATATGTTAAGAACTTACTAAGCTAAAAAGTGATTTAAGGGTAGCATTTTGTCATAAATCTACATTTAAAAGAAGCGCGTTTAGTTCCGGTGCGCGTGAGTCTTCTATCTCGCGCGTCAAACTAGACAGCCATATCGCCATTTCACTTACACACCGTGCTAAACTACGCTTCGATGTATCCCTTTAATGTTTTCATTGTAAAGTAAACCAAAATTAAAATACAAAGTCGAGACGAAAATACAACAGTAAATAAAAACAACAATACAATAATGCAGAGTATTTTCATCTAAATTGAAAACGTGATTTTTTCAGATAACTATACTCCAATTACAATATGATTAGACATTTAAACAAACCTTTTTTACAGTCCGTTCAACCGATTTTGACTTCTATTGCGTTGATGGCATGACAAATGGCAACTGCAGTAAACAGTTGGTATTGTAACCACTTTTTTGCCTTTATTGCCATCCTTAAGCCTAGGGAATAGAAGTCAAAATCGGTTGAACGGACTATAAAAAAACCGGCCAAGTGCGTGTCGGACGACGCACAATGAAGGGTTCCGTAGTTGGGATTAAATTAATTATCCCAAGAACAAACTTAACATTATAGTTGAAAAACATGTTCTCCTATACATTCCAACAGTAAATGTAAGTTTGTACTCACACTATTGAGAGAATTACCATGTTATTATGACCACAAACTTCTTATAGGTTTTCCTGTAATCTACAGGTATAGAACTATTTTCTGTATTTTTTTCAAAATTTTAGGCTCAGTAGTCATTTTCTTAAATAACTTTAAAACTGTTTACTTTTAAATTATAATAAAAAAATATTTAAGACCCTCATAGTAAGCCCTTTCATTTGATATGTCACACGGTACAGTTTGCAAAACTTTTTTCTTTTAATTTTTTTATTTGACCCCTAAAAGTGACCCGCATATTCAAAATTCATTTATTTACTTTAGCCGTACGTGTTTTTTCCTTTTGAGGTACGTAGTACGTAACCATAAAAAGGTTTGTTCAAATGTCTGATCTTACTGTAAATGGAGTATAGTAGTGAATGGGCCGATTACGGGTTTTGCCAAGCTTTGTTAAGCTATAGTGGCTGAACTATTGGATATATTTGATTGTAGTTTAATTTATTGTCGTATTGTCGTTACTGACGGGTGAAATTAAATTAGATAGCGAGACTGCAGATGTGATAATTATTTTTATTTATTTATTTAAATGCCTTAAGGATGATGTGCAGTGGTTGCCCGCGACATTCAATTTTTTTTTTGGGTTTTTTGCAATTTGCAGATCCGTGTCAGGTTGTTTCTTGATCAAAGTATGATACGCGGCAGTAAAACATATGTATTTATATAATTTTAACCCTAAAAATCATCAATACATCTGTCTAAGTTAGATTTCGTGCAGAGTCGCCAAACGAACGAAATCTAACGACTCTGCACGAAATCTAAGTTAGAGAGATGTATTGATGATTTTTAGGGTTAAAATTATATAAATACATACAGGGTGTAAGGGACAGCCCTCCGCAAACTGATAGGGTGAATTCAGTATGTCATACTAAGATGACCGGTACATGAAATTTTTTCAGGAAAGTTAAGGGAATCCAATAAACCTGATTTGTTTGTGTTTTTGTGCACAAATTGGAGCGTCTATTACTGGTTGGGAGGGGTAGGTAATAGGTATGCGGTGAGTTCGATGAACTCTGTAGCTAGACAGAAAGTAAACAGCTGATTTCACGCGTCGTTGGTTAGAGTATTTCAACATCCATTGCTGGTTTTTTTTTTGCTGTTTTTTTTACATAAACGGAGTGCTGCGAACACACAATGCAATTTTACATTGAAATAATGAAAATGTAACTGAAAAAAAATTGAAAAAATGAAAATTTTCCTGAGAAATTTTCCGGTGGAATATGAATCAAAATGAGGAGCTGAATGCACCCTACGAGTTTGCGGAGGGCTGTCCCTTACACCCTGTATATGTTTTATTTCCGCGTATCATACATTGATCAAGATACAACCTGACACGGACCTGCAAATTGTAAAAAACCCAAAAAAAAACGAATTTCGCGGGCTACACAGCGCAATCACCTTAAAGCTACCATTACAGGACTTAAAATATATATAAAAATCATTGTTTATAACATAATCTAAACAATAGTACTTTTGCGAATTCACCCCAGTAACATGTAAATACATCAATTTCGACCTGAATATGATAGATGGTGCGAATTGCTCGAGTCAGAGGGGCTTTGGCCAGCAAGTTGGTCCTGGCTCATGGTACAGTGGCGGGGCCGTCGCCTCCACACATAACGGTCCGGTACGTACAAGTGCAACCGCTGTAGCACTCTCGGGTTGTGCTCTATGCCGCCGAGCAGTTTCACTATGTACGACACCAGTGCAAATTATAATTATCTAAACATGACAAAATAAAAAAAGATGTGATGATTTTGGAGGGGGGGGGGGGGGATTGCAGCGTGAGTTTATAAAATATGCTTTATCGTGTTGAGATATCAATTCGCATCATGTCTGTGAAGTTTACTAAACAAAAAACAGAAAATTAAAAATTAATTTGATGGGGTCATCATTTCATCAACCGCCGGTAGTGTAGTGCTAAGGCGCGGACTGACTACGATTTTAAACGGCACACAACCGCGTAATGTATTGTCTCCATTAGCGGGCTTGAAATAAGGTTGAAAATTGAAAATAATATTTGTGTTGCCAACATGTGACTAAGCTGCGAATGTGCATTTATTTTCCGTGTTTTCTTTAGATTATTCAGAGTATACACAATACATTAAATAATTGTCCGGTTAAAGTTTTAAAAAAAATGTCGTTACCGCTGAAAATACAGAGATGTTCGACGACAAAGTTTATTTTTGTGGAGCAACTTCCAAATTTTTTATTGGGAATATTAACATATTTTTTGCTATTCTATTCGGTTAAAATTTTTCTTTAATCCCTTCTCTGTCCACTGTATTTTTTGCGTCGGATAGTTTCATTGTGTTACGTCATACTCGACAATCCAAGAAACCGGTTTTTGTGAATATTGAGCTAATACCGCGCCTTAGTATATCAGTTTAAAAATCTGTTTTTTTTTTATCATGTTTAGATATCGACGATACCCATCACGTCTCGCTAGCTAATTTAATTTGACCCTGTATGTGGTGTGGATTTAGCCGGCAACATCAGTTTTAAGCTTATACCTGATAACAATGACGTATTATAGATAGACGCGTCATACACGAACATCAGTGCTTTCAAAAACAGCGTAAGCCATGATGTACCAACATACCAGTATATACTGTCCGCAAAGAAAAGGAAAGACGCATGCCGATACCTGTTGTAAGAAAGAGATGAATATACTTATTTAGTTACGTCACTAGCTGCTGCATGTTCACTGGCGCGCGTGCGTGACTGATATCACGCCGGGCAATTACCCTTCCCTTCATTTAATTTCCCATTTTTGAGCCCGGGTAACGCATCTAAAGGTAATATATCATTGCCTGATAATGGTATTTTTTTCAAATCATGAAATTGGGACAAAAACATGTAGTCTGTGAACTGAAAGAGGACGGCACCGTCGATTCAGTGTTGGAATAAGGTTGGAATAAATTTCAATTTTGATACCTATACCTATTTAGCTTAGTGAAATAAGATTGAATACTTAATAATATAATACTTATTTAATACTTCAATTTGAATTTCAATTCAATTGTATTGTTATTCAACATGACGGCCGTAGTTCCAATTTTCGCCATTTCACAGATAAGTTGGTAGGAGTGTAAGTACCCATTCGGTCAGAAATACAGTTCTTTATACAAAACTGACAACTTATTCTAAAACTGAATAAGTTGTCAGTTTTGTATACCTAAATAACAGAGGGGCAATTCTCGTATTTTTAACAACGTTCGCAATCTCATCTCAGTCTCAATTTGTCAAAAATTGTATAGCGTTTACCTACATTTTTGACATTTGATTGACGCTGGCATGAGATTGTGAACGATTTTCTATCACAGGTAGGTTCTTATTACAAAAACTGGCTCGATGGTTTAAACCATGACAGAAAAAAAACCTAATAAGACCGTTTCAGTCGGAATAAAGTTCGAAATTCAAAAAAGTGTCCATGGTATAAACCTGGGTTTGAGATGAACCTCGTTTTGTAATAAGACGGTTTATGATTAAAAATAAATAGTAGCAGCCTATTATTGCCCCACTGCTGGGCAATCCCTTCTTCTCACACAGAGAAGGCACGAGCATTGATCACCACGCTCGCTCAAGACGGGTTGGCGATTACAGACTTGTAGTTACTTCTAGCATTTGCCAGCGGTTTCGGCCGCGTGGATGTCGGAAATTATCTTTTATTATTATTTTTCCGTTATAAAAGTAGCTTATGTGCTATTCCAGACTATAATCTACCTCTGTGCCGAATTTCATCCTGATCCATTCAGCCGTTCTTGCGTTATTGAGTTACAAACTAGCATCCAACCATCCAAACTTTCGCATTTATAGTAGTAGTACCACAGATTAATACAGATGGGATACTCCGCAGTTTAGGTATGAAGCTACAAGTACGCACGGCTACAAATCAAGCTATGCATTTCCAGTATAAGCTGATCTCGCATTGTATAGGATTTCCTTACAGTGAAAGGTCAGTGTAAACTGGAATTGTATAGCTTGATGTGTAGCCGCGTGTAAACGGTGGGCCCCTTCCACGGGGCCGATTCAGTAGGTCAGAAGGTATAAGAGTTACGCGACAGAAAGAGAGACAACTTGTAGGTGAATATAATTGTAGGTAGTAAGCGTTGTGCGACCTGAATTGCACTTTATTGTGTCGCAGCAAGAATCGCTTTTTATTTAAATGATTTTGCGGAGTGTCCCATCTGTATTCATCTGTGGTAGTACTATAAGTCTAGGTTTCCTCACATGTTCTTCCCTTTTGATTACTGAATGAAGTGATGAAATCGCTTTGTAGTGCATTTATTATATCCATGAGAATTTTCACTAGGTGAATCCACCAACCCGCACTGGGCCCGCGTGGTGGATTACAGCCCAATCCCTCTCACAGAGAAGAGCCCTGAGTCCCAGCAGTGGGAACATTATAGGCTGATTATGCTATTGAAGGATTTTGCCGACTAAACTCACCATGTTTAAATGTCTCGAAACAGTAATAATGTAATCGTTGTTTTAAGAAATATTATAATAAATCAAGTGCAACTTATGACATTATAAGATATATTTTATTTACAAATAAATTAATGATTGATATTTTAGATGTTTCATTTCAAATCATCTTTTTTCCTAAACCTTTCTTTGACAGTTGTTACAACACGCGTAGCAAGACCACAATAGAAACGATTTGCGACTAATTAGCGACAAAATTAAGTAGAAAACAGATCTTCGCTAGGAGCTTTTGAGATTCAAATTGGGCCAAGCTAAGGAGATGCTCCTCAGATCGGCCACCTATAAACCCATATAACTTTTGAACCAGTGACCGACAATTTCTGATATATTTTGGCGACAAACTACTGATATGTAGTAGTTTATTCACCAAAATATTATCTAAGTCGTTCACTATAACTTGTCCCTTGCCGTCATGTTGGCACCTTTGCTTAACCTGACAACCTCAGAACAATATTATTGTTCTGAGCTGACAACCCCAGAACATTATCTAACTGACAACAACAGCTTGACAAGCAATGGTGCCAACATGACGGCAGGGACAAGTTACAGTAAATGGTCTGTAATTTGTCGTGTTATCGCAAAACTTTAATCCCTGATGGTAGCCATGCCAGTGTCAGTCACACACGCGAGAGGCCTAAAGTATATAGAGGTATGAGGAACGGGGTGTAAAGTTCACTCATCCTCTATTGAAAAGGGAGGATCCTCCGACCAGACGGGTGTCGTGTCTGGTGGGCAACTGCCCGACGATTGATGTCGGCACGTTGTATATTATGCTAGTCGCGCGGTAAACTGATTGCGCGATGCAGGTTGCGTGACGTCATGTCATTGAGATGCGTAGTTCGTGTATGGCGATTTAGATGCCGCCACAAGTAGATAGCGCTGATTATTTTTGTGAAGATTAAATCAATAATTATACCTTACCATGTATGTTACCGCGGTTTCGTACTCGGGCCTACGTTCAGAGGGCTCAATAAAGTTTTGCGCGTACTTGTGCGCTTCTTGAGCGAGGAAATCGTGGTCCTTCGAGAAATACAATGCTTCGCGACAATACATATACGTGTCGTTTTCCATCCTCGTCAAATTTCAAGGTGTGATACAGAACAACTTTCTCCATGAGACCAACATCGTAATCGCGAAAAAATTTTCAACTGTCCCATAGAAAACTTCAATACCTACTCGACGCAAATGTATGGGATGGCTGATTATTTTTTCGCGATTACGATGTTGGTGCCATGGAAAAAGTTGTTCGGTTTGATGGTCTATACCACACCCTTAAATTTGACGAGGATGCAAAGCGACACGTATTTACCGTCGTTTCGATTTCGGAAATCAGACCAAACCACGGCAAATATAACGTTAGGTGTACTACATGATTCTTATGGTAGGTATATCGGTGTCCAATCCGCATCGAAGGGTCGCTTCTTGAAGTTGTGAAGGAGTAAGACACAATTTTGAGAAAGAAGCCGACAGAAGGATCCAGTTGGGTTGGGCAGCGTTTGGAAAACTTCGTCAAGTCTTTTCGTCACCCATCCCGCAATGTTTGAAAACGGAGGTTTTCAATTTTCAACCGATATACGGTGCTGAAACGTGGACACTGACAGTTGGGCTGGCCCACAAATTCAAGGTCGCTCAGCGCGCTATGGAGCGGGCTATGCTCGGAGTTTCTTTGAAGGATAAAATCAGGAATGAAGTTATCCGGAAAAGAACCGGAGTAACCGACATAGCTAGCAGAATAAGCAAACTGAAGTGGCAGTGGGCTGGCCATGTTTGTCGAAGGACTAAGGACCTATGGCCAGTGGCAGACGAGTCCTGGAGTGGAGACCGCGTATCGGCAAGCGTAGTGTGGGACGCCCCCCAGCTAGATGGACCGACGATCTGAAGAAAGTGGCTGGGACAGACTGGATGCGGAAGGCGGAGGACAGGGTGTTGTGGCGCAGCCTGGGAGAGGCCTATGTCCAGTAGTGGACTGTGATAGGCTGAGTTGATTGATGGTAGGTACATAATTTTGTAAAAGCATATTTGTTACTGTCGCGAACAAGGTTCATCTTTTTGAATTTCGAACTTTATTCCGACACATCAAGATGTACTTAGTGTACTACGTGAACTTAGTACCGGAAAAGTTGTCAGTTTTGTATAAAGAACTGTATTTATATCACAGCTAGGTTCTTATTAAGTTAGTATCTAAGATTTTAGGAAGAAATTTTTTTTTTTCTTTTTTACTATTTACACTTTACATAAATACCTATTAGAAGACTATTTTATTTTATCTAATTAGTGATTATTTTATAATGTTTTTACCTTTATCTCGCCTGAAACACAGGATGTCCTAGTTCAGGCAATTAACTCTAGTGAACTTGACATATATTTAAGCAAAATTGTATTTACTGTTTTACTTTTTAACTTGAATAAATATTATTTATTTATTTATTACAAAAACTGGCTCGATGCACAGGTGTGGCTGACACTGGCTTGGCCACCATCAGGGATTTTACTTTTGATAACACAAAGATTTAGTCGTTAATTAGTCGAAATTTGTCGCCAAATATCAGAATTTGTCGGTCACTGGTTCAAAAGTTATAAGGGGTCATTGGTAGCCGATCTGGAGAGAGTCTCCCCAGCTTGGCCACCTTTATATCTCAAAAACTAGGGCACCTAGCGAAGATCTGTTTTCTCCCAGATTTAGTCGCTAATTAGTCGAAATTAGTCGCCAAGTCAAGAAAACTGATCTTCGCTAGGCGCCCTAGTTTTTGAGATATAAAGGTGGCCAAGCTGGGGAGACTCTCTCCAGATCGGCCACCAATGACCCCTTATAACTTTTGAACCAGTGACCGCCAAATTCTGATATTTGGCGACAAATTTCGACTAATTAACGACTAAATCTTTGTGTTATCAAAAGTAAAATCCCTGATGGTGGCCAAGCCAGTGTCAGCCACACGATGCACAGAAGAAAAATCTTGTTTTGTAATAAGAACGTTAAAGTGTTCGATGTTCGTGTTCACCATGTTTTTGTTCGTTCGTGCGTACACGGCTTAATATATTTTTTAAACTGTCAAAAATAAAATAGCAGTGAAAATAGTGTAAAATTTTTATTGAAAATTTAAACAATTCGGTACATATTATTTTAAACACGCAAAATGGTTACTAATCAAAATTGAACAATACAGAATTAGTACCTAATACTATTTACAACAAATATTTTATAAATTATGTAAGTATAGACTGTGGTTTTAAAATTATTTCATCTGTTTTCATGTATGGCCTTTACACTCTTCTACCCCTTTGGGAAATACAGGAGTAATGATTGAAAACATATCTTTTTTATAAAACACTAGCTTCCGCCCGCGTGGTATGTCGATTAAAAGAATCCTATGTCAACAAACAAACTCACTTTCGCATTTTTAATATTAGTTAGGATACTAATAGCTGACCCGCTACATCCTGACAATTTTTTTTTTCCTATTTTCTTCTTTTTTTTCCAGTAAAGAGGAGAATAATACATAAAAAAAATTCAAATCGGTCAAGCCGTTTCAGCGAGACTAACGGACAGCAATTGATTTTTACATATAAGAGATTTATATAGATAACTAGCGGACCTAGCGGACCTGACAGACGTTGTCCTGTCTGAACGATCCTAGAACCCGACTGCAGCGCCACCTACCGGGTCCAATTGTGTTTTCAAACCATCCAGGAACCCATTCAAATATACACACAAAATTTCATCTAAATCGGTTCAGCCGTTGTTATACCGCGTTTTATCCTTTTTTTTTTAAAGTATCCTATGTCCGTCTCCTGGTTCTAAGCTACCTCCCCACCTATTTTCAGCCAAATCGGTTCAGCCGTTCTTGAGTTATAAATAGTGTAACTAACACGACTTTTTTTTATATAAATAGATCTCAGTTTATATGTTTATAAAACCACAGTTTATACATAATTTTAACAGACGTCTTACATCTAACAACGTGGTCCACATGCCAATAATTAAGGCACTATTATTGCTTAATAATTATTACTATTTTTATAATAAATCAATGTTTTATTAATTATCACAGAAAACGATGACCTGTCGTGAAACATTTTGTTGCAAAATGTTGTTATTTAAATAATCATTATTGAACTTATCGTTTTACAAAAGTTATTTAATTTCTTGGCTTTAGTATTTTTTTAAATATTTATCAATACTTATTGTTACTTATAATCAGGCCGATAAGATATAAATACATAAAATTGCAACTTGTACAAATATCAACTTTAAACTCAAAAAATGTAAGTTGATTTTTAATTGAAAAAAAAAAAAACTATCGATAACGTCATAAAATCATTTTAGTTGCAATGGAAACTGAATCATAGGCAATTAAGTTAAAGTTTTTAATCCGCTTTGTGTAGTTAAATATCAAAATCCGATAAGTCACACCCATAATCGAAATGGAACTGTGAATGGGGTCAAATTTGAAATAAATAAAATAAATAATCCGTTAATTAACCATTTAAAAAAATGCATATTATGTTTGTGTTTTCCAATCAAGGTAAGTCACTAAAAACACTACTAAAATAACGGTTAAAATCACCCTGTGTATAAATATATTAAAGATATCTTCCATATCTGATTATTTAAAAAATTTGCATGCCATTTATATTAAATTTTAGTTTGATTAGCAGCTCAAAGGTTTATAACTAATCTTATAATTAAATTAATATCCATACTAATATACATATAGAAATTGTTACTAAAATAACTCGAAATCTTTGTACCTTCCTTGTTTAAATGCAAAAGTGACACACTTATTAGCACCTATTTATTATTATGTAATAATGTATATAAAAATATGTGTTATTATTAACACAAACGGGATATTGCAACAGTGCCGAAATATCGGGAACTCGAATATAACAGTAAACATGGTAAATATCCCGTTTGTGTTAATAATAATGTTAATGACCATGACAGTTTAAAAATATGTTTTAACTACCAGAATGTACAGCGTGAATCAGAAATCTGTGGTCATATTTTAAGGGTGTGTGTACGATGTTGGTCCCATGGAGAAAGTTGTTCAGTTTATGGTCTGTAGTCTGTTACACCCTTAAATATAACCACACTTTCCTGATAAATGCTATACACTATAGAGAACAATACATTTTTTGGTTTTTTATACTAAAGTTCATTAAATTATGTTTAGGCCACTTGTGAAATTATTAGCTGGGGTTAAACATATCGCACGTTTCACAAAATAACTTAAAAGAAATACAAACATAGTAACAGTCATTCTAAAGTCGACTTAATTTACAGTAGCTAGCATGAAGTTGATATTTAGTGGGGAAGGTCGGCCAAAGCTATCATAGCAAGGACATTTCGTCAAAGAGATTTAAGATACTAAATATTTAATGTCTTTGCATTTTGTCCATTCATTTCGCTTCGTGTTCTTGGTTTTATTTCACTATTTCGTTATTTTCGTGATTTCAATATTTTAAATCAAATATGTTAAGTATTGATATGGAAAATGACCGACTGGAAGCCGACCCCAACATAGTTGGGAAAAAGCAAGGCAGATTGATTGATTGATATGGAAAATGACAGAATTAAAACCTTAAATATTGCTTATTTCCTCGTAATGACTTTTAATGTGTGTAAAAATGTTCCGACATAACCTCGAATTCTATTTAATTAAAAATAATCTCGTAATAAACGTAGAATAGCTTTAAGCCTTAGTCTTGAAATTTTCGACTTTTGGAAAATGGTGGACTCCAATTTCGGAGAAATACTCCGGAACTACAACGGGTTATTTCCGTAAAAATGAAATAAAACCATCTCACGCCTTGTTTTAGTAGCTTGTTTTGGGAACTAGCGACGACAGCGCCATTTTGACAGTTACCTTTCCTCATTGAAAGAAGGATTTGAATAGAATATAGCTGCATTTTGAACTAACTCGGGCAATCCTGTTACAATAGGATATTTGACTGCTATCAAAAATTACATGAATTAAGATTTTAAAGATGTTACAGAAAAGTCACAATTATTTTCAAAAAGGTGGAAAAAATCTGAAGTTTTCTAACCTTGTCACGCAAAACGGTCATTGTACTGAATGACACGAAGTTACTATGACGTTTCTGTGTTGTGACGTCAGATTGCAGCGTTTTAAAGTCTATGATAGACAGAGACAGCACGTTTCTGACTAGCATAGACTTTAAAACGCAAACTTCGCCATTTTTTAAGATTTATCTAACCTATTTAAAAACGCTCTAACTTTGACAAACTTAACTCTAAATTGGTGTAATTCAAACTTAACTTTTGACAGATTAACCCCAGCCAGAAAAACATTAACATTTGTACAAAAAATCTACACAAATTCTTACACTGAAAGTTTTGAACTACAATTACCACAATTTTTGACCTGCGCCTCACATTGCGCCAATCTTTTCTGTAAATGCATTATAGTTGCATCTTTTTGTTTCAATTGCATTTTTAACGTTGTTATCGAATCCTCTAGAGCCCCATATACTGCTTGAACTTCAGGTTGATAACTGAACACCTGAGGAGGTTCATCGAGGCAGAAAAACTCCCGTATCACGGGATGATTGGGTAACTTATTCAGAATTGCGTTGACGAAAATTTGGAGTCCTCTCACACGATCTTCTAAAAATGCTGGCTCAAAGTTATCTCTGAACCATCTTTTACCTGGCAACGGAAGGTTTATATTCGGCTGTTCAGCTTTTATCCTCGAGTATAGTCGGACAAAGTCTGTGTATCGGCGAAATACGAGCCAAGACTGGTCACTATTGTCATCCTCAACTTTCAACTTGTAAATTGTGAACCGGGCGCGTTCTTCCATAATTTCATAACCGACTATAGGTATCTGTAAGGACTCGTATTTTTTTATATCATCCCTGTGTAAGCTCAAATCTATATTGCTTATACTGTTTTGAACTGTTCGAAAATCCCTGTAGCCTTCATTCAAATTCCCCATGCTTTTGTAATGATTTCTAGTGGGTAGGTTTCTGTGACGCGAATCAATTTCATTGTCAGACATAGCCGTTTCATTATTGTAGTGTTTTTTGTATAATTTTGTAGTGAATCGTTTGACTTGCTCGTGAGTGTCTTCACTGGATGTTGAAGATACTTCATTATTCATACCGTCTCGATGAAGGTTTGACGTTTGTACCATGTCCATTTTTGTACTGTTTGGTTTTCTGGAAAGAGAAAATTGTGGTGTCAGTAAAAGATTTCAATCTGCCTAGCCTTTTCCCAACTATGTTGGGGTCGGCTTCCAGTCTGACGACGACACGATAAGACGAAAACGACGACGACGATACTCCTTGGTAAGACTGTCAGACTTTCAGGCTTCTGACGACCCGTAACGACTGTCAAAGATACACGAATGATAGCCGGGACCAACGGCTTAGCGTGCTTTCCGAGGCACGGAGGGATCTTGGTATATAAAGGGGAGTGTGAATACTATATTGTACCTAATATACTAGGATAAAGTTAGTTTGTTTGAACGCGCCAAATCTCTGGAACTACCTACCAGTTGGATTAAAAAATATTTTTTTGATTGAGCTCAATTCTTGAGTAAGCTACAACATTTAGGAGACGAGCAAAAATAATAAAAGTCAGAGAGAACGCTAAGCGAAAACGAAGTAACAGCGCGGGCGGGCGATGCGATGCGATGCCGTGGGTCAGGGTAACAAGAAACTTCACACAGACGCAGTCGTGGACAGGATACGCTAATTAGGCTTATACAGGGTGTAAAAAGACACATCACAAAGCCGTCAACTATGCATACTGTACGTACAACTAAGTAGCTTTGCGCAAAAAATATTGCTGGGAAACGACTTTCATTTTAAGGTATAAAAAAGCAATTTTTTATTACGCGCAGTGTAAGGCGAAACCAGGCAAACGGAGTTAAGCCCCACCCCTTCGCTCTACGGTACTTGTCGGAAAAAGGAAAAGTTTAGTAACACTTGTATAACACTTGGAATACGTTTTAGTAAAAAAAAAATGCTACTTTGACTTTCAATATCTCCAGAACCAGTGGATTCCCAGGTATGGTAATATAGATAGTGGAAAAAAACCGGGCAAGAGCGAGTCGGACTCGCGCACCGAGGGTTCCGTTCCGATTTCTGAAAAAGTGTGCTACTTAGATACATCGTTTTATTTTTCCTGTAATCTTTACATAAACTTCTATCACATAGAATAATTTCAGATTTTTCTCTTTGCAAACTTCGGAGATAAGGGGGGGGAACGGTATTTTTTTTTACATTTTTCATCAAAAGTCGAACACCGTGCGGCTTAAAAAAAAAAAAAAATATGTTTGAGAATGTGCAAACAGCGCTCTTTCATATGATACCCTACATGACCTAGTAGCTCCACTTTGAATTTTTAAGACCCCCCCATGTTGCAAAAAAAATACATATATTTTTATTTCTTTCTTATTTGCAAAATAGTTGGGTAAACGTCATCTAAAACTGTTCCAAATTTCAAGTTGATAGCACTAGCAGTTCTTGAGATATCCAGCTGTGACAGACAGACTGAGTCACACCTCACACCATAAGGGTTCCTTTTTTACCATTTTGGTACGGAACCCTAAAAACGATTCAAATAATGGGTACAATATGTGGCTTTCGGCTTCGGCAAGTGTCTTTTTACACCCGGTATAAATGTAGGTACTACTTTCTTTAATAACAGAATGACCCACATTGTATTCATAAAAAGTAAAAAAAAAGTGCTAATTACTTTCTTTTGAAAGTCAGTGTAAGTGAATCTGCAGTAATTGCTAAGAAGTAAATACTTAAACATATTATTTGCATAATTTAGTACGTAAATTAAACTTAATTATCTGATGTTTTTCAATGAGTTTGAAACTGTACAAATAATGCTCACAGTGTAGGCACAGTCCTGGCACCCCTCAATCTCCCTTCGTATTGGGGTTGGCTAGTCTTCCCCAATAATGCAGCTGAATACCAGTATTTTAAATGGAGCGACTGCCTATCTGACCTCCACAACCCAGTTACTGGGTAACACAATACCTCTTTGGTAGTCTAGTTTGACGGACGAGATAGAAGACTCTCACGCGCACCGGAATTATGTCATAAAAGTGCAAATAAAATCGTATATAATTAGAAATTAACTATTTAATAATATATAATCCATCACTGGATGCAGTTTGGCATTTGACATTTTATGGTATATTTTTAATTATGAAACAGCTTTTAAAGATTATTAAGAGGTATGTTTGAAGATTTTTTGGTGCATTATAGTATATAGTTTAATTATGTTTTTAGTTCTACTGTATGCGAAAAGGACTTGAAAATATAATATTTTTTTATTTGTCAAAATTATATATGGTAAGTATATGAGATACACAGCTTTAAAAAACCACTTTTTTGACCCGTTTCAAGAAATCTCGGCCTTAAAAAGGTGTGTGGCATGTCTCGCGCCCGTAACATGCTTTCCGGTACGGTTCCAACAGTGGTCTCGTGTTGGTCGACACACTAAGTCAATCTGATAATCAATTAATTTCCCTGACTGTACAATTGAACCATATTAAGAGTTGAAATGTGGTTTGCCGCCATCAGTGTCCGTGTTGGTACATTCATAATTTGTTATCAGTTTTAACGCTGATGCAATATCTAACTAATTAATACATTAATAATGCATTAGAATAAACTTGAAATATCAATAATAACATGATTAATAAAAATAGAGATGATAGGTATCAGATTATTAATGAATGTCAAAGATATCAACTACCTACTGACATAAATAGTAAGACTTGTTTTTCTGAGGCTTTTAAAGAAGACTTGGAAGTATTATCTCACTAGGATTCTAGATGAATTAAAATTATTTTTTCATCATCATTGTACTCATTATTATGAACAACTTGTATTATGGGAGTGGGACCAAACCAGAAATCACAAAAAAAATCTGCTGTTCCCTATTTATGTTGGTACTAGCTTTTGCCCGCCGATGTCGGAAAATATCCCACAGGAACGTACTACCGGGAAATCCTTCGTTATTCCTTGTCTACATTAAAAAGGGAACCTCTGTGCAAAATTTCAGCTTTCTAGGTTCAAGCGTTTGCTGTATGACTGACCGACTCATCAAGCCCAGCCGGCTTGATGAGTCGGTCAGTCAGTCAGGACTTCTCTTTTTATTTATATAGATTACTTATCAAAATGTATGGAACAGCTGATGTTATTTTCGCGATTTAGGCCAGATGTTACAACTTGTATACAAGAACGCATTTACTCGACGAGACAACGAGCGACGGACGGCCGAACTATCTTTATGTACCTATTACCTTTACCTTTCAAGATTTACGACTTTACGAGAGTCATAACAATAGTAATAAAAAATAATCTTTTTTAACATAAAAATATTTGAATTGATAATCATATTTAAAAAAAATTACACTTTTACACATAACACCATAATAAACTTCAAGGTCGCTCAGCGCGCTGTAGAGCGGGCTATGCTCAAAGTTTTTTTGAAGGAAAAATCAGAAATAAAGTTATCCAGAAAAGAACTGGAGTGAAGACCACGTATTGGTAGGCATAGTGTGGGATGGCCCCAGCTAGATGAACCACGGACCTGAATTAAGTGGCTGGGAGACACTGGATGCGCAAGGCGGAGGACAGGGTGTTGTGGCCTATGTCACACATGGGTAGACCATAGACAGACAATGGATGACGGACAGGATTAGGACACAAGATACTTTTTATCCTGGTAAAACATTTCCGTGGGATAATTTCCGACCTCCACACGGGTAAAAGCCAGCAATATTATAAATACGAAAGTTTGTATGTTTCCAAACGTACAAACTTTCGTACTTACTCAATGTTTGTTACTCAATCAGGCAAAAATGGTTGAACAGATTTGGATGAATTTTTGCACACTTATAGTTTAAAACTTGCATTAACACATTATGTTACTTTTTTATCGCAGTAGTACAGATAATTTTAATATTTTTGTGCAAAAGCTAGTAAGAAAATTAATTCATAATCATCTTCCTGCCCTTATCCCATGTTACTTGAGGTTGGCACAACAAGTAAGAAAATTAATTAATACCTAATAAAAAGAATATTCTAATAAGGATAAACAGGAACCTAAACTATGTACAGGATCTACTTTATGTAATATATAAGGAAAGTTAATTTATGTACCTACTTATAAAATACATCCATCCATTTCTTATGCATGAAAATGAAAACAAGGCAAAAATTGTTATAATAGGTTTTTATGTTACTCTCTGCAATCTGATCTAGATGCTTAAAAGACAAAAGAAATAACTCTTTAATTATTAAGATATTGTTTTGTTATAAAAACAAGTGAATACATAATGCATTGAAACGGAAAATAAAAGAAATATATTTGCTTTCTATTGTCTGACTAAGCTAAAGTATTTATTAACTTTCTGTATTTTTCCAAAGACACTTTATAGGTTATTATTCCAACTTATTTTTTCTTATTGGTGTTTTTTTCTCGTTGTTGTTGTGTTATGCATTCACCATAAACCAAGAAGATTCCAAATTGAAAACTTGTAAACAAACTTTTAACTGAAAATACTTGCATGTTTTCAAAACAAGATATCCATAACAAAGCCCACAAAAACTGCTAATTTTTAGCAAATCTAGGTCTTCTAAATGTGACAAAGATTAGTCATCGCAAGTACTAGGCTGACAGAATTAGCAGGAGACAACCTTCAAGCCAATTAGAATACAATACTTACTGAGCTCTACATGAATTACTCCGTTACCATATCGTGCACAGCACAACACAACAATGTCCAATAGTTCTATCAAACCATGTTTCTTTGTTTAGATCACCGTATTTCGTTAAACAAATTGAGCAATCACTAACTCTATAACGTACTATTGAGTTTGTACCGTCGAAGTTAGTGAAAAATATTAATTATAATAAATACAGCGACATTGACGAGTATCGTAAAATCACGTACTAACTAATTTGACATTTCGTTTCGTTCGTTCGTTCTTTTGAAAGCTTGCTTGTTGACGCATGAATGAATGGAGCCGTCAAATAACTTTGGATTCTAAGCATTTTTTTAATTACGTATGCCATTTCATGTTTTCGGGTAGCCCGCGAAATTCAAATTTTCTTATGTTTTTTTGCAATACGGTAGGTATTTTATAGTCTGTTTGTAGGAGATAAAATCAAAAATATAATATTTAGATAGCTTAACCAAAAAGCAAAAAGCAGTCGGAAAATATTAGTTTTAGTTCGTAAAATAACAAAATATTCAGTTTTCAGTTTTTTTAATCTGTTTTCTAACACCATGAAAGTAGCCGCTGTTATTACATCTTACCCGGTGAACGGGTTCACCCTGTCAACTGCCGGTCGATTCTGTAAAAATCTCACCGTGAAAACTTAGGTGAAGTGAGTTTGTTTTTGCTAGGAATTGACACTACTGACAGCTCACTCCACGCTCACTTCACCTAAGTTTTCACGGTGCGATGGTTACAGAATCGCACTGCTGATTAGCGATACAAGGTGTATCTATTCAAATACGGAATCTCATAAGGGCTCATTGTACTCATCATTATGAACAACTTTTACTATGGGTGGGACCAAACCTGAAATCGCGAAAAAAAAATCAGCTGTTCAGTACATTTATCTACTTACATCAAACTCGTCACAATGTAGGGAGCAGCTTTTTTTTTTTTCGCGATTTCAGGGTTGGTCCCATAGTAAAAGTTGTTCATAATGATGAGTACAATAAACCCTTAAGAGATTTCGTGTTTGAATAGATACACCTTCTAAAAGGAGTTTATTTACACTGCCAACTGACGTCAGGACCAGGACCACAGAGCAATATGGCGTCCACTGCGTCCAGCGTTTTCGCTCGTTTCCTTACTTTAGATTAGTCCATGGCAAACATTAGATGTCTTTCTTTTGATAAGCATAAGAGAGAAAACGCTTTTTGACATGTGTGTGCCGATATGATGGATATGTGTATTACAGCTATTATTCCTATAGTAGAATATGCCTTCAATATGCCATCTCCTAGGTTTATATCCGTCTAAGTCGTCGTCCTAATAAAGGGTCTTTCAACAAGGACGGGTCGATGTTGAATTTAAATAAAACAAGCTGTATGTGAGATATTAAAGAAATTATTTTTTTATTTGAAAGGCTCATTTATGCCATTATTTATGAAATATGACAGGCGGCGTCATTGGTCCGCAATTTTTCAAAAACGATGACGGCGAGGCCATTACTGTCAACGGCGAGCGCTAAAGATCAATGAATAACAATTTATTGGTGACGTGAATTGGTCACAAAGATCGTGCCATTTGACCCCGCTATACATTTTCTTGTGGGGTTTTCTCAAGTCGCAGGTCTAAGCCAATAATCCGCAATCAACCGATGCCCTGAAAGTCAACATTACGCAGGCCATCGCTCAGATTCAGCCGGATCTATGCAGTAGAGTAATTGAAAGTTGGACCTCTCGGATCCGTGCCAAAGTTCGAAGCCGCGGTGGACATTTAAACGATGTCATATTTCATAAATAATGGCATAAATGGGCCCTTAAAATAAAAAAATAATTTCTTTAATATCTTACATACAGCTTGTTTTATTTAATTTCAACATCGACGTATCCTTGTTAAAAGACCCTTTATAATGTGATGGTCGCGCGAATACGCGATCGCGATCACTTCTTGCTCGGACCAGAAGGCGCCCTCTGTCAGCGACCACGCATTCCGGTTCACCGAGCACAAAGTGATCGCGATCACGTATTCGCGCGACAATCGCTTTATATTAGGACGACTCCTGAATCTCAGGGACTTGACGTGATTGTCATGGAGACGCTATTTAATAAAAGTGTGAGCCGGTGTGAGCTCACTCTTCTCAGTATAGACGCTAAGTACGGTGAAGGCAAATCTAGCGATTTAAATCCTTGGGGGGCCGGGGTTTGATGGGGGCTTGGGGATGATGCGCCAGGGTAGCCCGTGAAATTCATTTTTTTTTTGGGTTTCTTGCAATTTTCAGGTCTGTGTCACGCTGTATCTTCATCAAAATATGATACGCGGCAATAAAACCAATAAAACATAATAAGTATGTATTTAGTTACATAATTTTAACCATAAAAATCATCAATACATCTCTCTAAGTTACATTTCGTGCAGATTCGTTAGATTTCGTTCGTTTCAAAATTGAATTTCACGGCCTACACAGCGCAATCACCTTAATATAAATTCTCATTAAGTATCTAGAAGGCACTTCAGTTTACTAATAGCTTAATATTTCACAAACCCACCCTAATTGCGTAATACATTATCAATCGGAGTTGGTTTCATTTTGACAGTTCAACAGCATTCATTGCGTTAATTACGTTGTGGAGCAAATAAATTTTTCGAACTTAGGAAGCAATGGATTAGCAATTTGTTTCAAAATTATTCAAACTCCGATTGATAATGTGTTACGCAATTAGGGTGCTGATCCCTGAATCGAAAAATGGTTTTCACACTGTCCAACACCCACAATATTTTTCGAAGACAGTGTAGAATTCTCTGTCTACGATATTTTTGAACGGCTTATCTAACGACACCCCACACTATGGGATAGACGAGAAAAAAAAACATCCACACTTTACGTGTAAGATTTTATTTTAAACCTCTTTGTCGGCGTCAATGGCATTAATAGCTCCTGTTTAGTACAGGCAGTTCCAACATTAAAATATAAAGAAACATAATATATTCAATCATAGACATCGTATTATACCTATTTTTAACACCTTCAAGGGTTCATACGCACTACGCGGTTACCCGCAATGCAGCTAGCCGTCCGGCTGACCGCAAGCACAATTATGTGCGTAATATTCATTTCTATGCGCACTGTGATGCGGCTACCCGCAGACCGCTCCGGTCGCTCGGAGGGCTGCGGCCCGAGTGACGGCCACCCGGACGGTTGCTATACGCACTGTGCGGCTCAGTCTGCGGCTGCCCGCCATTGAGTGAGTGCACGTGGTACGTCTGGTAAAATGGAATTCGATACCGAAAAATTTATCATCGAAATCCAGAGTCAGCCAGAGTATTAAAAATAATTTTATTAATTAAATCCGCGGTCCCGTGGTCTGCGGGTAGCCGCATCGCAGCGCGCATAGAAATGAATATTACGTACCTACATAATTGTGCTTGCGGTCAGCCGGACGGCTAGCCGCATTGCGGGTAACCGCATAGTGCGTATGAACTCTAATCATTCTTCTTGAGTTAGGGTTCATACGCACTATGCGGTTACCCGCAATGCGGCTAGCCGTCCGGCTGACCGCAGGATGTGGTTGCGAATGCGGCCAACCGGATCGCGGGCAGCCGCATTCGCAACCGCAACGTGCGGTTGAAGAACCGTTGCGATTTGCGGTCATATCGATCCATTTCAAACTAACTCTCCCCATGCTCTTTGTTTTAATATTCTATCAGAATACTCTGGTAATTTGGCGTTCCAAATTGCTGGCCGACTCTGGATTTCGATGATAAATTTTTCGGTATCGAATTCCATTTTACCAGACGTACCACGTGCATACACTCACTCAATGGCGGGCAGCCGCAGACTGAGGGAGCCGCACAGTGCGTATGGCAACCGTCCGGGTGGCCGTCACTCGGGCCGCAGCCCTCCGAGTGACCGGAGCGGACTGCGGGTAGCCGCATCGCAGTGCGCATAGAAATGAATATTACGTACCTACATAATTGTGCTTGCGGTCAGTCGGACGGCTAGCCGCATTGCGGGTAACCGCATAGTGCGTATGAACCCTAATCTTTCTTCTTGAGTTATGGTTGCCTAGAAACCGAAGGTGGCTGAAGTGACGGCTACGTAGACAGAGAATAGCATTCTCTGTCTACCTGTCTACGGACGGCTATCATGAAAATATCGGTACATGGTTGGCACTGGCAGGGCAGCGGCTTTGACTTTACGATGCACTTACGATGTCAAAAATAATTCATAGATAATGAATGACTTCACTTGTGGCGGCCACCACTCTTCTAGGAAACCGTAGCTTAAGGAGGATGGCGCAGTGGTAGCCCGCGAAATTCAATTTTTATTTTTTTGGGTTTTTTGCAATTTGCAGGTCCGTGTCAGGTTGTATCTTGATCAAAGTTTGATACGCCGCAATAAAACATATTTATTTTATTTATATAATTTTAACCATAAAAATCATCAATATATCTTTCTAAGTTAGATTTCATGCAGATTTGTTAGATTTCGTTCGTTTGAAGAATCTGCCCGAAATGTAACATAAAGAGATGTATGATGATGATCAAAATACAACCAGACACTGACCGGTGGCCTGCAAATTACAAAAAACGTAAGAAAATTTGAATTTCGTGGGCTACTTACTACTGCACCATAATTTGCTAAAACAGTTCAAGTATAGTCAATGACGTATTATAGATAGACGCGTCATACACGAACATCAGTGCTTTCAAAAACAGCGTAAGCCATGATGTACCAACATACCAGTATATACTGGCCGCAAAGAAAAGGAAAGACGCATGCCGATACCTGTTGTAAGAAAGAGATGAATAAACTTATTTAGTTACGTCACTAGCTGCTGCATGTTCACTGGCGCGCGTGCGTGACTGATATCACGCCGGGCAATTACCCTTCATTTAATTTCCCATTTTTGAGCCCGGGTAACGCATCTAAAGGTAATATATCATTGAAGTATAGTACATTTATTTTTCCTTACATTTGTTCTACCACATCCACAAATGTGATTTACCAACTGGTAGTGCCGACTAAAGGCTTGTTTACACTCTTCACAAGAAAATTTCTTTAATCTTAAATGTCTCTCTCTAATGTGATTAAGCAAACTCTTTTTTATCATCTCTTTTTTACAATAATCACATACAGCCTTGGAATATTGTGACTTGTCTTTTCTTGCGATAACCGAAGACATGTACTCTTTAAATCTTGATGTCTCTGGATTATCTTTGATTTTTATTTCTTTTGAACTCTTTTTTATGATAATAATGTTGTTGTTTACTTTAGTCATTTCGACACAAACTTTAGATTGTAAAACACGTTCCACCCAAGTGTCATTCAGCTGCTTTTGGACGTAAGTGGGTTCATTTTCTTGGAAATTAAAGTGTTTCTTCCTTATATGGTATTTTAGAAGTCTGTTCTCACAGAAACTGATCCCACAGGCGATACACTTATGTTGTATTTCACGTGTTGTGAAGCATTCGTTGTGAACTTTTCGTAGGTGGCGTCGTAAGTTACCTTTTACGACAAAACCTCGATCGCAGTGGTCACAAATAAATATTTCCTTGCCTCCAGTGTGTGCTCTAAGATGTTTCTCATAAACATCTTTCCTAAAATACTCATTAGCGCAATATGTACATTGAAATCGGTGTTCCACAGCCAATGACGTATAAATATCATTGTCCACAGCCCTGTGTTTGTACAAATGAGCTTCGAACTTATAAGAACTATCGATTATAACTTTGTTACATATTTTACGCTCGTTCTTCTTATTGTGGCTTAACACTGGTTTTGTATCCGTGCTCATTTTAAACTTAAATTAAATGAGAATAATTATTGAAAAATGTGGTTTTACAAACTAAAAATAAGGCAAAACAGGGCAAACTTAGATTAGGGCAAAACAATTTGATGTGACAGCACTTTGCTGTGAACGTCATGCTATGACAATAAATTGTTTTCGTTTGTCATGTCGTGGAGGTTTTATTGTTTTATACCAATGCGTGATGCGATGCAGCGATGGCGTGCGGTCCGTCTCCGTCGCAGTACATTTGACCATAAGCTATCAAAATGGAATGGAAAGGTAAACCCGCGTTTTCACTAGGGGATATGTCACGGAGACATCGCCCAACATCTAAGCCCAACATTCACGTGGTAGGTATGTCTTTGCGACTTTGTGGGACAATGTCACTCGACATTTGTCTTGTTCACACTACCCAGTGGTAAACAATATGTCGTTCGAGGAGCCAGTGTTGTTGAACACAAAGCGACACGACACACGTCCTCACTATTCAAAGTTTGTCAGGCGACTGTCGAGGGACACGAAGGTCGCGCTGCGAGCGTCGACTTGCGGCAAGTCCCCGACCCGTAGATGTCGCAAGCGACGTCGGGCGACATCGCGCGGGACACCTATATTTCGTATCGAGCATCAGAGTCGCGGGACAAAATGTGCCCTAGTAAAAACGCGGCTTAATAATTTTAATATCACATGCATTTTATGTGACCGTACTAGCGAAGTCTAGCGAAGTAGATCGAGACGTAACGCACCGGATCAACTCAGGATGGATGTAATGGCGACAGGTGGCACGGATGCCCCTCAAGTTAAAGGGGAAAATACAAGTCCGTGATAAGGCCTGTCGAACTTTAAGAAGACGGATGAAAAAACATCGCATGCAGCGGAGATGAGAATGTTGAGATGGATGTGTGGAGTGACGAGAATGAGAGCATGAGATGAGGAAAGACGAAACGCATTTGACTAAAAGAGTGATGAATATACATGTTGATGGATGGAGAGGCAGAGGAAGGCCAAAGAAAAGATGGATGGATTGTGTGAGGAATGATAAGAAAGAGAAGGGAGTGAATGATAGCGTGACGGTTGACAGGGGAGAATGGAAGAAGAAAACGGGGTGCGCCAGCCCCACGTACCATGGGATAAGGGCAGGAAAATAATGATTCAAATATGTAATGATTGATGGATTGTGTGAGGAATGATATGAAAAGGGAGTGAATGATAGCGTGACGGTTGACAGGGGAGAATGGAAGAAGAAAACGTGTTGCGCCGGCCGGGTGGCCCCACGTAACATGGGATAAGGGCATGAAGATGATGCCTTATACGCATTATGGCAGTGCGCTAAGGCGAGCGGCTCGAATCTCACCCGCAGTTTTACATACTTATTTTTTACTAGCTTTTGCCAGCGGCTTCGCCCGCGTGTGTGTCGGAAATTATCCCACGGGAACCTTCTACCGGGATGAAAGTATCCTATGTCCTAATCCAGGTTATAAACTATCTGTATACCAAATTTCATCCAAATCCGTTAAGCCGTTTTTGCGTGATTGAGTAACAAACATCTAAACATACAAACTTTCACATTTATAATATTAGTAGGATTGATCAAGATACAACTTGACACTGACCTATAATTTGCAAAAAAACGCAAGAAAATTTGATTTTCGCTGACTACCACAGCGACAAATAGCTTACCGTATGTACGCATACGCGCATTGACGTGGAGTGGCGGATAGTCTGTCAAGCGAGTCGTGTCCCACGAAAAAGGCGGCAAATTCAAAAATCTTACAGGTGTCAACACTGATATAGTACGCTGAAAACATGTTTGATACTTGAATTTTTGTAGATAAAAATATCTTTGGGATAAATTAAAAAAGTGCATTTCAATGTAGGTATTTATTAGTCACAATTAGAGCTCACTGTCAGTATCATAAAGAAATCACTGTCAGTATCATCACGCACAAAAATGATGAAGGGTTCCAACTCCGTTTCGGTTATCCTGTCCCTTACTTTATATTTGTTTTCTACATTAATAGTGTGATCTGTGCATTTTTCCATTAAATATATTTCTTTTCCATTCTTCTTTTTTCCATTAATACAAATTAGATAATTGAGCTAAAAGTATCAAAATACTGTAGCTTGTAGAACAGAAGTTGTGACAATCCGTTTGACAGATAATAGTATTGCCATTGTAAGAAATCAGCTAAATAGTCGTGGGCACGACTCGCTTGACATTCTCTACCTATTATCTTCAGTGTTTGAGGTGTTCCATTGAACTGTACAAGTACGGAAGCGATTTTTCGAAGATAGTACTGCAGTGTGACGCCATTGAGTCTCGAGCCTCGCTGATCGAGTCCTTTCTTAAATAACTCTTCTCGTTGCTACAAACGAGTACTCGCCGGGCGCGGCGGTGTGAACAGTCAGCGCAACAATGTCTCTTTTACTGACACAGGAACTAGAATCGTTTGTAATTTTCTTAAGCGAGGACTCGTAGGGGGGGCTTACTATCAGCTCATAAAGCAGGGTAGAAGTTGAACGTTTCCAGTGAGAGGGTGACGGTGCTGTAGGTCATATATAGCTTCGTCACTCTCTATCACTGGAAACGTTCAACTTCTGCCCTGCTATAAGAGCTCATAGTAAGCCCCCAGAGGGCCAAGTGCGTGTTTCTATTCGATTTCAATTCTGTTAACGTAAACGTTTACTTACGTCAATTTGTATGGAACACTGTCTTGTAGTTGGTTCCCATTATTGTCACCAGACGTCGCTTCTTCAGTTTCAGTACAAATTGAGGTATTTGCACTAGGCCCACTGGTGCCAATTAAAAAAAAAAAAACTTTGCTCTGCTGCTAGTGTCAAAATACATCTAGGTCCTTGGGGAAATAGGTACACTGTAATCAAACAATAAACTATAACAAATTAGAGCTATATATTTTTTTAGTTTTTTAGGAACTAATACAACAAATTAAGAAAATTTAAAATAAAAAATAAATAAATTGGTTGTTTTATTGTATTAATATGTTACCTTAATGCAATAAAACAAGCCAATCTATTAATCTCACTATGAAACCCGAATATTATGAATAAATTAATAGCCTCACAAAATATAAACAACCTCATCATATTTTGATCAAGAACAACAACCTGACTCGGGCCTGCAAATTAGAAAAAACGCAAGAAAATTTGAATTTCGCCGCCTACCACAGCGCTTCCCCCTTAATTATAACCTAAAGTTTTTTTGATGATCTTTGAATTACAATTTAACAATCTTATATAAAAAAAAAAATATTGGTAAACTATTGAGATTTATAGTTGAAATCTTCTAAATACAGACGAATGTGTTACTAACTCCCTTTCGTGAGTGACTGCGTAAGAATTTAACCAGTGGCCTTAATGCGAGTTTTTATACTTACTTACAATTTGCATGGAATAATTCTGTTTCCCATTATAGTCACCAGAAGGCGCTGTACTGAAACTGAATAAACGCCGTCTGGTGACTGTAATGGGAAACACAATTATTTCATACAAATTGACGTAAGTTAACGTTAACGTAAACGCGATCGAGTAAGTATAAAAACTTGGACTAAGGCGGCTGCGGGGCAATTGACACTATCATTCGGAAACGTTTTTATTTTGACAGTTCAACAACATTCATTGCGTTATTTACTTTGTTGAGCAGACAAATTTTTCGAACATTGATTACCCCAATTGCGTAACACACTATCAATGGGAATTTGAATCATTTTTAAACAAATTGCTAATCCATTAGATTAGCAATTTGTTTAAAAATGATTCAAATTCCCATTGATAGTGTGTTACGCAATTGGGGTAATCTATGACAAGAGAAAACTTGTTTACTACTTAACCACTTCCTTATTTCACAAATAGATCTTTTTAGCTAAGATGTTAAATGTCTTTGAATGAAACAAATATCATTGGTTTGAAACCTTTAAATACAACCAAGTCATAACTGCAGCAAGTCAAAATAAAAAATAGACCCGCACTCTATGCTGGCTGACGTTCGCACGGACTTAATAATATCGCGGCGATTTTTTTTCGCGCACTGAATTTTCAACGCTCTTCTTAGCGCCGAGAGTTGAAAATCCAACAGTGTGTTTTTTCGACGCACTAGAACGCACTCTGTTGTTGTTAGCTTGGATTCTCAATGCTCGGCTCAACACCGAGAGTTGAAAATCCAATGCGCGATAAAATCCCGCCGCGATATGTTTACGTCCGTACGAACGTTGCGCGTTGGCGTATTGCGTAACACAATAAGAAGGAAGTATTCCAGTAAGTGTTTGTAGGGATCTTGACCATCTTCCGGGCTCTGGGATTGTTCTGAGAACCGTGGGATACCTCTCCACTCCTCACAATCACCTCAGGACGTGTTGCCCCCTTGCCGTTACGACACTATGTGCTAGCGACCGTTTTCGGGGGCCCATTATTGAGTGTGCAAGTCACCCCCTGCCATTTTATCTGTGTATTGTATACAAAACATTAGTGAGGCAGGGGCCATAGCGTTTCCATAGTTCTAGGTAACCAGTCCACAGCCACCCAAACCCATAGTCTAATATATTTTGTTTCCAAGTTCTGCAATAGTCCTGCACCAACCGGTGGTTGTCCTTGGGTGCAATTGCATAGTGCATACAGGGATAATCGTCGGCTGGTGCCTTCTCTTCATTTTAAATTGTCTAAGGGGCCTCTGCAAGTTGGCTTCGGCTCCTCGTACGCCTTCCAAAGGACCGGGACCCCAGGGTCCCGAGATATGACAAAAATAAAAAATAATTATAATAATAATTAAATTAATAATAGAAATATGAATAATTTTGAAGCAAATTACTAATCGATTGCTTCATATGTTCGAAAAATTTGTCTGCTCGACAACTTAAATAACGCAATGAATGTTGTGGAACTGTCAAAATAAAACCAATTCCGAGGGTTTGTTTACACCTGTTTACACTGTCATCAGCTAAGTCGGAACAGACCATAGGACCCATATACAATAGGTACAGTAGTAGGTACTCAACTAATAAGGCGCGTCGTGAATCTTCGTTCGCACAGAAAAGAAATTATGGCCCCGAAGATTAACGAGAATAATTAAAACTTACAATCAACCTTAGATCGCTACTATAAGGTTCATAATACACTGCAGCTGTTAGTTCCGTCTCACTCGCAAGTATGGCGGCTGTCAAGCGGCGCGCGCTAAGATGGCGGCAGCTAACGACCAATAGCAGTACAGGAAAAAGCGTGGAGCGTGTCGATTGGTCAATAGCATTTCCCGCGCTTTGAAAATTCATCTTCTGCGCAGGTACATCCATAAGCCATATTACTTGAGTACTACTGTACTACTATGCATGACAAAAAAGAATAGGATCGCGCTTGCTGCCAACTTCACACGATAGCTGTCAAATTAGTACTGCCGATAGCTGTCAAATACACGATAGCTGTCAAATACATGATAGCTGTCAAATTAGTACGCATTGGTAATGAAGTTCACGAGTACTGCGGAACAAAATGGCGTCTTGAGTACCTACTATTCTTTTTTGGCACGCATAGTACAATAATTTTAAACCCAGCCTACATATTTCTCTACATCTTCTTTCTACTTCTGATTCTTATAATGCACATCCTCACAGTCCCTCAACTTCTGTGCCGCCTGTTCAGGAGTCAAGTCTCGTTGTGACTGCGCCAACATTTCATAGCCAACCATGAACTTCTTTACGGTCGCTGATCTTAGCAGAGGAGGGAGGTATATAGCGTGGAGGAGCCAGTGGGGCGAGTCGCCGGCTGCTTTAGAGGGGCCTGTTGGGGCTCCTAGAAAGAAAAATTTTAATATAATTAATCAGACATGTTCGTAAGACCCATATAGATAGACATAGCGCTGTCAAAAAACCGGCCTCATATCACTGCAGTGATATGAGGCCGGTTTTTTAAACATGTTCCGTCTTATTACCAAACAAGGTTCATCTTCAAACCCAAGTTTAAACCATTTTGAATTTCGAACTTTATTCCGACACAATAAGATGTCAGTTTTACAAAACTGACAACTTAGTACCGGACTAAGTTGTCAGTTTTGTATAAAGAACTGTGTCTATCACAGCTAGGTTCTTATTACAAAAACGGGCTCGATGGTTTAAACCATGACGGAAGAAAAACCTCGTTTTGTAATAAGACAGTTATTTGCACAGAGCGAGGTGTAGTTTTACGCATGCTTCACTGTATCGAAGCATCAGCATTGACAAGTAATTTTAACCCAAAAAGATTTAAGTACTTATTATTTTTTAAACTATCGAAAAATAATGCGTATGTGTGCGTAATAATGCGTAGGTGTACCTACTTAAAGCAGCAGGAGACTTACAAAGAATATGTAGACCAAATTAAAGTAAAAAAAAATTGAGTAATTATGGGTGATGTAAAAACAGGAAAATTGCCAATTTTGGACTTATTAAATATACCAAAGACCACAGACATGTTTTTATGCTTACTGTTTGCCGATTCCAGAAAGAAACTGCATCACTACCAAGATTTAAACACCATTACCTACTGATCATATTATCATTCAAAAAAACTTTTTTACAAAAAAAAAACCGACTTCCAAAAAAAACACTACAAAGTGAAAAATAACTTTAATTTCGGAAGTCGGTGTCTTTGGATCTGTATTTTAGTTTTTTGCCACCGACTTCCGAAATTAAAGTTATTTTTCACTTTGTAGTGTGTTTTTTGGAAGTCGGTTTTTTTTTTTTGTAAAAAAGTTTTTATTTTTCACTTTTTAGTGGTTCAGTTTGTAATTTATCTAAGTTACAATAACCCAATGTCAACTGCTCATCACGTTTTACAAAATATTGCTTTTCCCGATGCAGGGACGTTAATTGTTGAGGAGTTCTCATAGTCAGAACCAGGAGAACTGGAGCTCATGGTGAAGTCACCATTACCATTATGCATTTTGACGAGCATAAACCATATTAAAGTAATCGAATCGCAACCTGTGATATACTTAGATGTAATTGAGTATTTCCGATGGCCCTCTGTGGTCTTCATCATCAGTTCCAGTTCACCGAATGGTACTTTCCGAGAGCAAATGCACGAGTTACTATAAGAAATACCGAAATCGATATAGCTGTGCCCATAAAATTTGAGGGTTTCCCTCGATTTCCATGGGATCCCATCGTCAGATCCTGACTTGATGATCATGGGACCACTTGGGAAGTATACCCTTTCGAACAAAAAAAGAAAAATCCAAATCGGTCCAGCCATTTTCGAGTAATCGGGGAACATACATAAAAAAAAATAAAAAAAAAAATAAAAAAAAGGTTCCGACGAATTGAGAACCTCCTCCTTTTGGAAGTCGGTTAAAAAGCAAAGAATACATACAATACGTGCCACTAAAGATGAGACTTGAAACACCACGTGGTTTGACTTGCGCAGTAGACGATTTATAGATATTAGCGGTGTGAGGTAAAGACGGGAAGTGACCGGGCGTCATCGGGGCGGCGGAAAGAGCGCGGGAGGCGCGGTACGACGCTCGTCAAGTAGTCAAGTCTCATCTTTCGTGGCGCGGATACCTACTGACCAAAACAAATTACAATGATTCTGTTTTTGCCATTTACGCTACGGGGCCGTAAAAAAGAAAATAATTAAACTCACCATGAAATCCCATACTGTAGGGAAAGCTGCATTTAAACAGGTTATCGTATTTTATATTCAATTGTTTCATGATCTCTGCTAGTCCCCTCTTTTGGGCGTCGTTCAAATCTGTCAGCCTCTGCGGTAGCCCGTTTATAGGTAATAACATGGTCTCGTATGGCCAAACTGCCCAGTACGGTACCACAGCTAACCATTCTGCGTTCTGGACTACTATGCGTTCCTGAAAAATAAATAAAATCGGTCAAGAGCGAGTCGGAATCGCGCACCGAGGTTTCCGTACCATCATATAAAATATTATGTATTTTTGTTGACGATTTCTGAAAACGTGTGCTATTTAGAGACATCGTTTTTTTTTGTGATCTTTACTACTTCTATCACATAGAATAATTTCAGATTTTTCTCTATGCAAACTTCGGAGATAATTTTATTTTAAATACTTAAATAAAATAAAAAATAAAGGGGGGGGGGGGGAGCAGTATTTTTACATTTTTCATCAAGTCGAAAACTATGCGGCCTAAAAAAAAGAAAGAAATAATTGACAATGTGCCAACAGCGCTCTTTCATATGATACTATGTTGGCTTTCGATATTGAGCCGAGTGTTGATAATCCAACACAGTGCATCCCAGCGCGTCGAAACACACAGTGTTGGATTTTCTGCTCGCGGCGAAATCCAAGAATTATCTTTCCGTAAATCTGGCCTTTTTCGTCGAATTTGCTGTCTTAAAACGCCGCATAACACTCAAATAATATTCTTTATTTACTGTTTCACCTTCCGGCAAGTATTCCGAGTGCACAACACTGCGATAATAAGATAAGGTGGTTGATTGGTTGGTTGGTTTTCTCAATTGACATGCCATATTATAATAAAAAGAACATCACTGTACTTTTTCTTTGTACACACGGCTACACATACATTTCCAGTTTACACTGACCTCTCATTGTAAGGAAATCCTACACAATGCGAGATCAGCTTATACTGGAAATGTATAGCTTGATCTGTAGCCGTGCGTACTAGTCGCCTAAACAAACTAATGAGGTTGAGCTTGGTTGAGCGTAGGAAAACCAGCGCGTGAAATAAAATCGCCGCGGGAAAATCTCGCTCATGTGTATCTGGGCTGAGGGTTGACTAAGTATTTGCAGAGGGCGTACTTAGATCATACTGAAAGTTTATACAAATATTGTTACCTTCTTGATTAATTCTTGCTTCATATAGTCCCCAAGTAACGGTTGCTTAAATTTGATGTAGTACTCCTTCTGGGTTCTGGAAATTGATGAAAACAATATCATAATTTAATATTATCATTAAAAGTATCTACCAGATAAATTCAACAGTTGTACAGAATTTGAATGAAATTATCTGCCAGATTAAATAACAAACAGTTATCCGGAGGTAGTGCGACCACCATAATCTCCTTATCAAACAAGACTATTTTACAGATAGGGTGTGTAAAACTGAACACAGAAAAAAATCGTAAAAGATGACTTTATCACAAAAAGTTTGCAATTTTTATTGCAATGGGAAGGCCATTACAGAAAGCCAATTCTCGTACCTAAAAACGTTCAAATTTAAGTTGCAATCTAATGCCAGCGACAATAAAATGTCAAAAATTTAGGTAAAATACAATTTTTGACAGATTGATGCGAACGTTGCGTTGTTAAAAATACGAGAATTGCCCCTCTGATAAGACCTCGCTAACTTTTCTCGCTGACTTGGCCCAGCATCAACAGGTTAAAATTCGACGCAAACTTTATGGCTTGGTCTCCTATTATATGTAATGCTATAATATGCGACGTCTGACAAAATATCTTGTAACACCTTTAATAAGCATCATACAGTGTATATTATCTACACATGTTTTTGCAAATAAATGAATCTGAATCTGAATCTGACTTTAGCGTCAACGTTCCCATTGACCGACGTCTGTACGCAACGCTCATCGTCGGCGGCCAATACGTAGCTCGCTTCTGACACTTGACATGACCTTCACGCTGCAATGGTTCAAAATAAACAAAGCGTTTGAATGTCGCGTACGACGGCATCAAGACGCCGGCGTCGACGTGTGAAAGAGACCACAACAGTATATTTCTATAGTAATAAGCATCGTGACGCTGTACGCAGCCGACAGCGTTTAAATAGGAGACCATAACCACAGATGGACACATGGACAGATGGGACACTCCGCAAAATCATGCGGCTCTTGCTACGACACAATAAAGTGGAATTCAGGTCGCACAACGCTTATTACCTACAGTTATATTCAACTACAAGTTGCCTCTCTTTCTATCGCGTAACTCTTATACCTTCTGACCTACTGAATTAGCCCGACGGTGCCCGCCGCGTACTTGTAGCTTCATACCTAAACTGCGGAGTGTCCCATCTGTATTAATCTGTGCCATAACCTTAAAAACCGTCACTAACCGTTCCTTAAGCCTAGGCTCGTTGGGCAGATAGCTTGAAGCCCAGATCTGACAATGCGGGTGAGGGTTAGAGCACCCCATGATAGCTCCCTTGTTCTCGAAGATCTGCACCCACGTGTAACGACGCCCTAGCTCTTGTAATTGGTTCACCCATCTGCAAGAAAGAATACGTTTAGATACAATACGCGCCACCAAAGATGAGACTTGACACACCACGTGGTTTGACTTGCGCAGTAAACGTCTCTTTAGCGGTATTAGTTATGAGCGCGGGACCGGGCGTCATCGGGGGGCGCGGGCGGCGGAAAGATTGTTCTCTCTAAGTTCGATTTCGGAAATCATGAATGACATTTTGGAGAGATGTATTGATGATTGTTGGGTGTTTCTCAATTTTCGTGCATATTACGCGTCCAGGTTAAAAATCTTTATTTATTAATTAAAAATCTGTATTCCCTATTAAGGAAACCAAACATAATCAAGTTGTGCTTACATGCATGGAACATTTACAGGTCAAAACAACACAATTATTAAATTATAAATAAAAAACTTAATGTATTGTCATTTCCTTCGGTGTCCATTTCCTAATTTCCCGGTATTGTTGAGTGAGTATTTATGATAATAATTATTCAACAGCTAATTATCATTTGTAATAAGTACCTTCGTGGTTTAGAATATGCATGAAGATCGTAATGTTGATATTTATTTAAAAAAAAAAAATAATCAATGTCTCTGTGTACCTTCTTCCTCACTGCCTTCGTTTACCGTCGTTTTTTTTCTATGTAATTTCTTTGTTATCCGTAGAAGTGAGCTATAAATCACAAAATCTTGAAAGATTATCTATATATTAATGACTAGCTTCTGCCCGCGACTTCGTCCGCGTGAAATTTCTTGTTCCCCCCAACCACCAACCCCGACGCATCGCATCGCAACGCCTGCCCGCGCTATTACTTCGTTTGTGCTTAATAGCATCCTTTCTGACATTTTTTTTTTGCTCAGCTCCTAAGGTCCCTAGCGTGATGTTAAACAGCCTATATCCTTCCGCGTCGCTGCCCGCGCTATTACTTCGCGCTCGGCTCCTAAGGCCCTAGCGTGATGTTAAATAGCCTATATCCTTCCGCATCGCCTGCCCGCGCTATTACTTCGCGCTCGGCTCCTAAGGCCCTAGCGTGATGTTAAACAGCCTATATCCTTCCGCATCGCCTGCCCGCGCTATTACTTCGCGCTCGGCTCCTAAGGCCCTAGCGTGATGTTAAACAGCCTATATCCTTCCGCATCGCCTGCCCGCGCTATTACTTCGCGCTCGGCTCCTAAGGGCCCTAGCGTGATGTTAAATAGCCTATATCCTTCCGCATCGCCTGCCCGCCCTATTACTTCGCGCTCGGCTCCTAAGGGCCCTAGCGTGATGTTAAATAGCCTATATCCTTCCGCATCGCCTGCCCGCGCTATTACTTCGCGCTCGGCTCCTAAGGGCCCTAGCGTGATGTTAAATAGCTTATAGCCCTCCCCAAGAACTGGGTTATAAAATGCAAAAAGATTTTTTCAAATCCGACTGGGGTAGTTCCAGAGATAGCGCGTTCAAACAAACTAACAAAAAAACAAACTCTTCCGCTGTATTCCACCGACATTATTGAAATAGTAAATCGAGAGGGTCGTCAATCCGCGGAAAATCAAACAATTCAGAAAAATTACTTATTTGCACTAAACATGTTTGCTCAAGAGCGACCGGTATGAATTAAAGTTATTTTGCGTTTTAGTAATTTTGTATTATCTCCGAAACTGTAAGACCAATTGACATACTGTAAAGGCCAAATCTTATCTCCATGATGTCCTTGTGATCATAAAATAACTTATTTTGATAAGGATTAATGTTTTGTTGATTAAATAATCATCCAAACGTAAGTATGTCTAAAAAATACTTTTTTAAAGCAATAAAAGATGTATAAAAGATAAAATATAAAAGATAGAAATATGGTGTCGCGGACTTTTTTGTAGAATTATTTAAGACGGACCAGACTGCCATACATTGTTTTCAATTTTAAACAACCGTTTAGGCAGCGCATGCAAAAAAGTCTGTTTAAAGAAGTATTTCTTTCCGACTTGTTAGACAAAAAAATTGTGATAGCTCGGCTAATATGCATGATATAAATATAATTTATAGCCTATAGCACTCAGGAATAATGTAGCTTTCTACCAGTGAAAACATTTTTAGAATTGGATCATTAGTTCCGGAGATTACCCCCTACATACAAACTTACAAACTTACATACAAATACCTCTTTATAATATTAGTATAGATATAAGAAAAAAAAAAACAACGTTATTCGTCCATTAATCTGAAACATCGAAATATCACAGAATATGCACGAAATTTGAGAAACACCCTGTTATGGATAAAATTATGGAAATACATATTTGTTATACTCGTGAATCATACTTTTATCAACATACAATCTGATTCTGACCTGCAAATTGCAAAAAACGTAAGAAAATTTGAATTTAACGGTTTCGCCTTAGAGACCAATCGGAAAAGTATTTTTTGGCCTAACTATAGCCATTTTGTAACACGTAGTAAGAGCCCGTCATACTTACTCATTTATAACAGCCATGATTTCGTCTATAGACATCAAAGGTATGGTCATCGTGGAGTTGGGATGGAAACACATCACCCTAAAATGTAGAAGAGAGCAAATTAAGACACATTTATTTACATTACCTACTTGTACAACCTACACAAATAAAAAAAAAGCTCTTAGCTTATCAAATACCTACCCTTCACCACTTCCCAACTCTAACAGTCTTATTACAAAACAAGGTTCAAACCCTGGTTTAAACCATGAACGCTTTTTTGAATTTCGAACTTTAGATGTCAGTTTTACAAAACTGACAACTTAGTAGGTACCGGACTAAGTTGTCAGTTTTGTATAAAGAACTGTATTTCTATTTCGAGCCAGTTTTTGTAATAAGAACCTAACTGTGATAGAAATACAGTTTAGTCAGATGAAGCTAGTTGCCCATTCCATACCGTAGTACGTTTATGGCGGCATCTACATCGCCAATCGCCACATGCGAACTACGCATCACACTGACGTCACGAAAAATCCTGCATCGCCTACTTCTCAGATCTTCTGAGGCCTACTTATTCGTAGTGCATCGCACAATCAGAGTTTACCTCGACGTACCTATTCCTTGCATGACGTCATAGTAGGGTTAAAATGCAACAAATTAAGCCACCAAATGTTCTACCGAAAATCAGTTTTTTCTTTTTTGCAATTTTTGCCTAAGAAAAATATAAATTACGAAAAATAAAATGTTTAATTAGTGATCTTTGCCAAAGTTTTAGACATTTTTCAACTTTTTTTTTTTTAAAGATCTGCTACGGCATGCTACGATAATAATTTAAATTCCAGTAAAGTCGCGCCGTAATTTTTTTTAAATTGTATATTTCATAAAAAACTAAAAATCTGACTAACTCAAAAACCATTGAATTTCGGTAGAACATTTGGTGGCTTAATTTGTTGCATTTTAACCCTACTATGACACCCTGTAAGGAATACGTCGAATTACAAGTAACCCTGTATACAACGACGACATCAATCGTCGGGCAGTTGCCCACCAGTCACGACACCCGTCTGGTTGGGAGGATCCTCCCTTTTCTATGGAGGATGAGTGAACCTTACACCCTAATGTCAAGACACTGCAGCTGCCGTCTGTGGAGTTGCCCTTGCTGTTCGTGTTGAGTTGCCGACAAGAGAACTCATTGAAGATGATAACTAAGTACCTGCAAGTCCCTTTAGCAGCTGAGGAGCGGAACAGCGGGTTCTCTGACGGTGGCGGGTCTGGCACGCGCTCCAGTAGTGCTGGGAAGTCATTAGGGAAGACATATGTGGAAGTGTAGGGAGGGTTGCGCTGAAAGTAGTCAAAGATAATGTTGATAATCAACGGCGATAACGTAAATAGAATTAGGTCCTCGACTTGTCGGTATAGGACGGTTTTTTTAGTTGTTTATGTTTTTTTTTTAAATAGCAAAAGAAAGTCGACCACCAATCGGCCATATCGGCCCATCGGGCATCGAGCCCATGGCCATGGGGTGTTTGCCCGATTTGCCCAAGTAGCCAATCCAGGACTGCTAATAGAGAAGTATAAGAAGAAGACAATGTTGCGCCGAACCCAAACAAATTGGGATAGGGGCAGGATAATGATGACGTCACAAAGTTGCTATAATGATTACCTGTCCACTAGATCTCGTGGCGCCTGGTAGAAGAGGATTCTGAGGGTCTGGCGGCTGATCCTCAGGCTCCGCTTCCGTCTGCCCGCTCCAGGGTCGAAGGCAACGATGGGGGGAGACCAGCACCCATTCGTCTTTGAGGGGGTTATAGCGAACGTGCTGGTGCTCTGAGGAAAGTAGTGGTGGAGTATCAATCAATCTGCCTAGCCTTTTCCCAACTACTTATGTTGGAAATGTATAGCTTGATATGTAGCCGTGTGTACAAGTTGTCAAAAAAATATTTTCTCCTAAACAGTTACCTATAGACGAAAAAAAAATTTACCTACCCCATCGAGTGGGGTATTGCAGTTTTGAGTTGAAATTTAGTGATCGCGAGTTCGCGACACGAACTATTTGCATAATTATTTTAACTATAAAAATCATCATCATCATCACAACAGTTTTCCAACGTTTTAAAGTTAAATGACAACTTTACATTTAAAAACTTCCGTAGCGTCTTATTTTGATCGAACTGAAGCAAATTAGATAATGACGGAACGGAGACCTTTGATAAACTATGTAAACAAACATTGTATAATTACCTTATGTAGGTACAGACGCCAGCACATCAAGCTACTACAATGCTGTCTTCTTTAACAGATTTTCATCTTTATCACCAAAGCATTAGGTTCAAGGTTGATTGGGAAAATTTGACAGTTGTTTGACAGTTAGATTTAGTTATAGAAAGCAGAAAAAATTGCAAGGAGATAGGCTAAGATCGTAATTGCTTTTGGGATACCTATGCAATAATATGCAGAGAGTAGGTAAGCTAAAAAAAAGATCGACCAAGTGCGTGTCGGACCACATACAATTAAGGGTTCCGTAGTTGGGATGAATTTAAAACCAGGAAAAAACTTAACATTGTAATTGAAAAACATGTTCGTTACCAATACGACTTTTGCACAGTTTATTGTATAACTATAACATAAGGAATCAATGAAAAACAAACAAAAACTACTTTCACACACAATATATAGCACAAACAATATTAACAAAAATATCTTAAAAAGCCAATTTAACTTACCTGTGGGTTTAAATTCTTGCATTTTTGCTGATTATAACAATAATAAAAATATTACCCTACGGTACCGCACGGCTGTTCACGGCCAAGTCAAGGGCAACACTAGTGTGTTCGTTCATGTGGATTATTATTGAAGTGATAACATTGCTCGCCTTACGCGTCAGTGAGTTGGTGAACAGACTTGTAGTTAGGCAGAATAATCAATAATAGGTACTTAGCACATATTATACAGTTGTTGGAGTTACAATAACTATACCAGAAAGGAATGAGGTATTTGGTTGGGAGGGGTAGGTAATAGGTATGCGGTGAGTTCGAGGAACTCTGTAGCTAGACAGAAAGTGAACAGCTGATTTCACGCGTCGTTGGTTAGAGTATTTCAACATCCATTGCTGGTTTTTTTTTCGCTGTTTTTTTTTTTGCAGTTTTTTTTACATAAATGGAGTGCTGCGAACACACAATGCAATTTTACATTGAAATAATGAAAATGTAACTGAAAAAAAAATTGAAAAAATGACAATTTTCCTGAGAAAATTTCCGGTGGAATATGATTCAAAATGAGGAGCTGAATGCACCCTGTGAGTTTGCGGAGGGCTGTCCCTTGCACCCTGTATAGATTTATTCTTATCTCATAATTATACAACACTAGCTGCGCCCCGCGGTTTCACCCGCGTAGACCGGGATAAAAAGTAGCCTATGTGTTAATCCAGGGTATAAGCTATCTACATACCAAATTTCATCCAAATTGGTCCAGCCGTTTGAGCGTGAAGAAGTAACAAACATACACACACACACACACACACACACTCACAAACTTTCGCCTTTATAATATTAGTGTGATTAGTTTTTGTTTACACTAACCCAGCAAAAAAAAAATCAGCTGTTCCATACATTTTGTCGATTTAAGTGAACACAAATGTATGGACCAGCAGATTTATTTTTTTCGCGATTTCAATTTTGGTCACATAGAAATAAATGTTCAAAATGATGAGTACAATGATCCCTTTTCAGGTTTAGTGTAAACAAAAACTAATGTTGTTTATGTATAAAATAAAGCCGGGTTATTTACACCATTTATAACTCAAGAACGGTTGGACCGATTTTTACGATGTTTGATTTGTTGGATTTATCTCCGCCCCGAATCAAATGACCAAAAACCATTACCTGGAGAAGGCTACTTTTCATCCTGGATCGCAGACGAAGTCGTGGGTAACAGATAATACAGGCGTGGTGTTACGTTTAGTTATAATATAATCATCATTCTCCTGCCCTTAGGTATGCCAATTTATTTGGGGTCGGCGCAACATGTCCTTTTTTTCCATACTTCTCTATTAGTCGTCATCTCGGTAGTCACACCCTTTCTAGCCATGTCATCTTTCACACAGTCCATCCATCGTTTCTTTGGTCTTAGCCTACTCTTATAGCCATCGACATTCACACTCAAAACTTTCCTCACCACATTTTCCTCATTCCTCCGCATCACATGCCCATACCATGACAACCGATTTCCGCACAACTTCTCAGTCACCGGTGCCACTTTCAAACTTCCTCTTATGTACTCATTTCTTATTCTATCCATTCGTGTAACACCACACATTCCTCTTACACTGAGAAAAAAATCCTGACACAAAGCTGCAGTTTTACATTGCGAGCAAATTCTTGCGAAAGTGGCAAAATAATTTTGAGATTATAGCAAAATACCCTTTGCTGCCACAGCAACTTTTTTTTTGTGAAACGCAAATATTGTGAACCCCGCAGTAAAATATTGTGGCGTTATCAATTTTTGGTCCCTTTGATATAATCGCAAAGTGGTATTTTGCGGGGTTCACATGGTTAAAGTTTGTGTAGTTCGCAATGTGCGCTGCACATTGACTTTAGACGTTGTGGCGTTGGCAATTATTGGGCCCTTTGATAAATTCGCAAATTGGTAATTTGCTGGGTTCACTTGGTTAAAGTTTGTGCAGTTCGCAATGTGAGCTGCGCATTGACTTAAGATGTTGTGGCGTTAGCAATTATTGGGCCCTTTGATAAATTCGCAAACTGTTAATATGCGGGGTTCACATGATTAAAGTTTGTGTAGTTTGCAATGTAAGCCGCACATTGATGTTATAAGTTGTGGCGTTATCAATTTTCAGGTCCGTTGTTAAAATCGCATGTTGGTAATCTGTGGGGTTTACAAAGTTAAAGTTTGTGTAATTCGCAATTTAAGTTGCACGTTGATTTTATATGTTTTGGCCAATGATTTATATAATCATCACATTACATCGTTAACAATTAATTTTATCAAAGGGTACCTTTGATAAAATCGCAATATCCTATTAAGAGGCGTTCACAAGGTTAAAGTTTGTGTCGTTCGCAATATACCTAAGAAGCACATTAATTTTTATAAAATTGCAAATTTGTACTCTGCGGGGTTAACAATTCTAAGGGCGCTTTGTTAACATCACTAAGTGATAGTTAGCCGAGTTCACAATGTGCATATTCTCTAACAATGTTCAATTTGTTATAAACACAATTCAAACTTAGCGAGGGAATCCTAACATAGATAAAAATGCAAACCAACTATAGTGAAAATCACAAAGTCTATTCTCGACAATGTTTGAATTTGGTAAAGTTGTTAAAATCGCTCGGAATCTAGTTTAGTCTTCGGTTGGCAGTGGCGGGCAACACTACTACGTATAGTCTGTACTAGAATATATCTCCGCAGCGCGTGCGTTGGGTCGGTACACTTGGTACGCGTTGTAGAAATACGCCATAATTATCTAATTCTAGGAAGTTCTAGCGAATGGCTAGTTAAATACACCGCACCGCACCGCACGGACACACAGATACATACGTACATAGTCTGTGCAGATACGTGAAAAATAGGTTTTATGACCAGAGTCGGCGCGTCTTCGTCGTTTTTCGTCGTGAAAAAGTATTTTAAAACAGTAAAAAAAGTGCGTGTGGTGAAAAAGAAGTATTATGACATTATGTGTAATGAAATTCTCGACAAATTGACATGTTTTGTGTGATGATTAAACTAGAAAACAAAAATTACGATTTAATATTATTTTTAGTAAGGTTACGGTTTTAGTTTACGTGTGTGTCGTCTTTAAACTGACCAAAGACTAACCGGCTGTAATTATGTGTATTATATTACTTAATGTTTGTGTAAAGTAAATAAATAAAAATTGGTGACATTTTGATAACTGCTTTTTATTATGTAGATAAGTCATTCCCGTTTCTAAGACGTTGCACATGATTAATACACCGGGCTTCAGATTTTAGCACTCTAGAAGCTCTGTGCATTGCTGGCGTGTGCAACGCTAAACAATTCAACTATTGCTAATCCCGTAGTGCCATATTGCAGAAATAGCAATGCTACCATTTATGTTCCCACAGTACAATGTTGCTACTCGAGCAATATTGTACTGCGGGAGCAGCAATGGTAACATTGCTATACCTGCAATATGGTACTGCGGAAATAGCAATGGTAAAATTGCGATCATCACAATGTTAGATCACGCCTTTGTTGGAACCACAACGTGAAGGTTGCTAATAAAGCATAGTGTACATAGCTAGAACCACAAGGTTGACAGATAACATTGCGTTAATCGCAACTGCAGGGCTGTTTTTACATCACAACTTTGTTGAAACCACAACTTGAAGGTTGCTAATAAAGTAAAGTGTACATAACTAGAACCACAAGGTTGACAGATAACATTGCGTTAATCGCAACTGCAGGCCAGTTTTTACATCACAACTTTGTTGGAACCACAACTTGAAGGTTGCTAACAAAGCAAAGTGTACATAGCTGGAACCACAATGTTGAAAGATAACATTGCGTTAATCGCAACTGTAAGATTGCAACTATAGCAAACTACGTTGCTAGATTATATAAGTTTAACACTGTGATATCTCCACGTTTAAAGTTGCGAAATAGGAGCCAACAGAGTAAGTTTGTGAAAACGAGCGATTGTGAAATTCGCTATGTGATAATCCACAAAGTAGGGGAAGGTGGGGCAGCCTCATACAGTTTTTATATTTTGTCGTACAGAATTTTCTCTAGTATCAATATCTGTACCGATTCATCAAAAACTAATAGTCTTGCTATCTGACTTTATATCAAAAATATGTAATTTGTGTAAATACACTTGTGCGGCTTTCTGTCAAAGTTAATAAAAAAAAAAAAATATGTATGAAAGTGCCCCGCATGTGGGGCACTTTCATACACGCTATGGGGCAGATTCATACATGTGAAAAATACACAAATTGAGTGTGAAATGTTTAATTATTTATCAAAATCAAAATATGAAAATACAATATTTTCAAAAACAAAAGCAATTAGTCTATTTGAGCATAAAATACTAAGTAATAACCGAAAAATACTAAGTAAAAAAGAGAATAACATAAATGTAGGTAGTTTTGTTTTTATAACACTGAATAAACTTAACTAACCTAACAGTATTTCTGATCAGTCATATCAGTATTTATTATATTTATTTATTTTTTTTATTTATCATATTTTTTTATTTTTGTACATTCATACAGTATGAATGTACCCCGCGTACTGCTGTATGAACCTACCCCATCACAAGAAAATGAAATAAAAAAATTCCTAAAAAAAACCAACCTTCTAAATCATTATTCACGTACCAATTTACAAACTTGACCCTATTACATTTTAAATAAATTAGTATTGAATAATCTAGAAAACAGCTTACATCAATAAAAATATGTTCAAAGTGAGGTCATAAAATTACTTACACGTGGCCGAATCACTTTCCGTGTCACCGCATCGCGCGTTTCGCACCGACTGCTGTCAAACTCCATGAGCCAACACACTCATAAATAAGCTACGTACACACGCATAGTCGTTCAATTTCTGTGTGCCTAACAATAGATATCTCTAGTGTATGAAGGTGCCCCTTGTATGAAGGTGCCCCACTTCCCCCTACACATTTCCACTTTGTCACATTCGCAATAGTTTTTCGCAATAAAAAAGTTGCTGCGGCAACAAACTTACTCTGTTGGCTCCTATTTCGCAAACTTTTATTGTTAATTTAACAATACTTTTTTCTCAGTGTAGTATTCTCATCTCAGCTGCATGCAATTGCTTTTCATTCATCCCTTTTGTGGTCCAACATTCTGATCCATACAAGACAGCAGGTCTATATCGTTGAGGTCTATTCATTGTTTTGTATATTTTCCCCTTAAGTTTAAGGGGAATGCGGGAGTCGCAGATTGTTCCCGTGACCTGCCGCCATTTCATCCATCCAGTGTTAATTCTGTGCTTAACCGTCCGATCTACTTCGCCATCGCTTTGGACGAGTGAACCGAGATACCGAAAGTCGGAGCAGACTGGGAGAAGCGCGCCATCAGTTTAGTTATAATATAATGTTTTATCAATACTATCCGTTTCATCAGCGTCGTCTCTGCATTAATTTTTAATCTATGCATCTCATATAATATCGGTTTATTAATTTAACAACATGTCTTAGAGCACTTTGTATTATCTGGTTTACATCACACGATATTCGCTGACCAACACAAAAGGAATATATAACGCTTTTACGATATAATGACGTCTTGCTTGAGGCTGAATTTTCAATGGTCAAATAATCTGAGGTAAAAAAGTATAAAATATTGCGGTTTCACAGTGTTTGTATAGATAAGTAGATATATTGTGTAGATAAGATGGCCAATTCTCGTACCTAAAAACGTTCACCATCTCATGTCAGCGTCAATCAAATGTCAAAAATGTAGCTAAACGCTATACCTACAATTTTTGACAGCTTGAGACTGAGATGAGATTGCGAACGTTGTTAAAAATACGACAATTGCCCCTCAGATATAACACTAGCGACCCGCCCCGGCTTCGCATGGATGCAATTTATATGTGAAGACTGTATGTGCAGCGTGCGCAAGTCGGAGCAGTTACTTAACAAAAACCGGTCAAGAGCAAGTCAGACTCGCGCACCGAGGGTTCCGTCCGATTTCTGAAAAAATAAGCTATTTAGAGAATAGACTTGCTTGATGCGAGCTAAATAAGAATAGTAGGTACTATCAAGACGCCATTTTGTTCCGCAATACTCGCGAACTTCATTACCAATGCGTAGGTACTAATTTGACAGCTATCGGCAGTACTAATTTGACAGCTATCGGTAGTACTAATTTGACAGCTATCGGCAATACTAATTTGACAGCTATCGGCAGTACTAATTTGACAGCTATCGGCAGTACTAATTTGACAGCTATCGGCAATACTAATTTGACAGCTAGGCAGTACTAATATGACAGCTATCGGCAGTACTAATTTGACAGCTATCGGCAGTACTAATTTGACAGCTATCGGCAGTACTAATTTGACAGCTATCGGCAATACTAATTTGAAAGCTAGGCAGTACTAATATGACAGCTATCGGCAGTACTAATTTGACAGCTATCGGCAGTACTAATTTGACAGCTATCGGCAGTACTAATTTGACAGCTATCGGCAGTACTAATTTGACAGCTATCGGCAGTACTAATTAAATAAATAAATAATAAATATTCTTGGACATTTCACACAACGCCATCTAGTCCCAAGCTAAGCAACCTAATGCTTGTGTTATGGTAACGAGAGGGCTGATAAACTACTTATATACATTTTTTTTTTGTAAATACATACATATTATAGATAGAAAAACACAATTTGACAGCTATCGTGTGAAATTGGCAGCAAGCGCGATACTATTCTTAGTTGGCTGGCATAGTAAGTAACTGTACATTTTTTAAGACTTTCACGCGTACAGAATCGTGGGTCCTACAGCTAGTGTAAGTAATAATAAAACGAATAAATTATTATTATTAAACTTTTAATCAATAAAGTTTATAAGTTGTAATCACTGTTTAGCACTTGTAAGTAACACTTTCTTTCTTCAAATAATCCGCTGCTTGTTTTTCAAGATCGGGCCAGTTCTGTCAACAAATTAAAAAAATACTATTATTTACATACAATTAAGGGACCCACACATTTACAGTCAGCAGGCAGACTGTAGATGTGTGGGGCCCTTTACAGAACGGCAGATCTGTGGGGTTGTTGCGTAACACATAAAATGGCGATCGGATGCCTATAAGGCGAAAGCACCATGGTAGCCCGCGAAATTCAAAATTTCTTACGGTTTTTGCAGTTTGCAAGTTAGTATTAGGTTATATGTTGATCTAAATATGATTCGTGGCCGTATCAGATATTTATTTATAGAATTATAATCATAAAAATCATCAATACAACTATAAAGGCATGAGGAGCAGGGTGTAAAGTTCAGTCATCCTTCATAGAAAAGGGAGGATTCTCCGACCAGACGGGTGTTGTGTCTGGTAGGCAACTGCCCCACGGTTGATGTCGGGACGTTGTATATTATGCTAGTCACGCGGTAAACTCTGATTGCGCGATGCAGGTTGCGTGACGTCATGTCATTCTGATGCGTAGTTCGTATGTGGCGATGTAGATGGCGCCACACAACTCTGTTCATATTACCCTATTGAATGATTATTTCATGATCATGAGATTTGAGGCCAATTCTAACTTATGGAGTTGTATTGCTGATTCTAATGATTATTATTCTGTAAAGCCATGTTAGTTACGGGCCGCGAATCATATTTTAATCAACATACAACCTGACACTGACCTGCAAATTGCAAAAAACGTAAGAAAATTTGAATTTCGCGGGCTACCTTAGCGCATCCCCATAAAGACTGGGCCATCACGACTTTTCAAGTAAAAACAATAAAACATACAAAAACAAAAAAACAGAAAAAAATGGTTATTTTACTCACGTTGGTTTAACTTTAGCTTTCTTCACTTTTGATACAGTTTTGAGTTTCGCGGCCTTCAGTTTCGCCGCTGCACAACTCCTGTTAACATAATAAGTTATTAAAATCACGCAAGTCGACAGTAGAAATTGGAGAAACACAAAGGGTGCCAACGGGACCCTGTAACTAAGGCTCCGCTGTTCGTCCGTCCGTCTGTCACTGTATCTTTTGAACCGTAATAGGTAGACACTTGAAATTTTCACAGAGTGTGCACGCACAGCTACAGATCAAGCTATACATTTCCAGTATAAGCTGATCTCGCATTGTATAGGGTTTCCTAACAATAAGAGGTCAGTATAAACTGGAAATGTATAGCTTGATGTGTAGCCGTGTGTACTATTATTATTATATGGCCGCTAGTTATAGCGGCCATATAATACGAGCGTGCGTGCGTGCGTGTGCGTGTACGTGTGTATAATACGTGCGCGTGGAAGTGTTTAAAAAAAATAAAGTCTTTAAATAAAATGTTTGCTCGGGCTTTTATTAGCTGCAGTAAAATGACACTTCTTATCTGTCATTTCGTTAAAAAATGTTCCCATTTGATAGCGAAATGACAGTAGAAACTACATTAGAAGTGTCATTTTACTGCAGCTAATTAAAAGTCCGACCATAGTTATACAGATTAAAACTGAGGATACTTACCTCATATGAGCCTTCAGCTTAAACCCCGTCGCGCATCCAAGCTTGACGCCACATAACCTACACTTGGTATATGCATTCAAGTGATCCGCGAAACAGGACTTTCGGCTGAAAATGTACAGAAAGAAAGAAAGAAAATAAATTTATTTAGCACAGACTAATTATGAGGCACACAAAATAATATACTTAACAGTAATAAAAATAAAAAATAAAATAATAATAATAAAAAGAATCAACATGTACTAAAATAAAAAAAAATAATAAACAATACAAAGCCGCAGAAATTGATTGAATGTACAGAAATTCAACAATTTGTAGCTTGGTCTGTGATTGTTTACCTAGAAGAAGAGCTCGTGGCTAAGTAATAACAGCCGCACGGGTCGATCCGTCAGGTTAAACTACGCTTGCCGGGGTTGGTCCGTGGATGGGTTACCATCTTTACATACCGAGACTGCTCCGTGCCTCGGAAAGCTCGTTAAGCCGTTGGTCCCGGCTTTCGTGGATCTTTGAAAGTCGTTACGGGTCGTCAGAAGCCCGAAAGTCTGACAACCAGTCTTACCAAGGGGTATCGTGTTACCCAGTTACTGGGTTGTGGAGGTCAGATAGGCAGTCGCTCCATGTAAAATTCTGGTATTCAGCTGCATCCGGTTAGACTGGAAGCCAACCCCAACATAGTTGGGAAAAGGCTAGGCAGATTGATTGGTTACCTAGAGGTACCATCGACAAAAGCCAGGACTTTATAATGGGGAAAGTCGGGCAAAGCTCATTTTTGACATTTTCATTCATGAGTTTGAAATAAAACATTTCACTATTTCGTTATTTTCGGTTATTTCAATATTTTTAAATAAGTATTTGACATGGAAAGTGTCGGAATTTAAAACCTTAAATATTTCCTCGTAATCACGTTCTTCAAAATGTTTTGAAGCCTGTTTATTTTTTTTTAATCTTTACGAATAGCTTTAATCCACAATCTTCTAATTTCTAATTTTAGGGTCTCTCGGCAAATGGTGGACTCCAATTTCGGAGTATTTAGGAACACAACAACGCACAATTTTCGCAAAAATAAAATAAAACCACCTCACGCCTTGTATTATTAGCTTGTGTTGGGAACTAGCTACGACAGCGCCACTTTAAGTTGCCTTTCCCATTTTAAAAACAATTTTGCTTCTAATGTTTCGTGCCGTACCTACCGACTTTCTATTGTTTTACAAGAACAAAGGAAGGTCTATGGAGACCTACAAGTATTTGTTCCGAATCTGGGTGTTTTTCTATCTAAAATATGTACTTATGTATTTACAAAAAAAAAATTAAGTATACAAGTAGTTTATCAGCCCTCTCGTTACCATAACACAAGCATTAGGTTGCTTAGCTTGGGACTAGATGGCGTTGTGTAAGTGTCCAAGGATATATTTATTTATTTATTTATTTATAGGAGCAGGGTTTCTTCAATGAACCAGTGTATACAAAAAGCAACTTTAAGGTGTAAAGGCATTCGTTTTGTCAGTAGTACCTACAGATTTGCTCGATTTTTGACGATAGTTGTTATTGTCGCTCGATATGCTATCTTTTGACGATCAATAAGATCTGTCAGCTTCTTACAAATTATATTTTAATAGAAAAAAGTTTTATTATAATGGTCATAGTTTCATTTTTTTTGTTTTTTTTTGTTGACGTTCCAATTTTTAATTACTTTATCCACCAGCAATTCATAATGAAATCCAGTACAATACTATAATTTGTCGTCTACAGCCTAGGACTCGCTATAAGTTTGTTTTGCATGACATATAATTTAACATTACACAGGTCATCTGCCTAGCCTTTTCCCAACTATTTTGGGGTCGACTTCCAGTCTTACCGGAAGCAGCTGAATACCACTATTTTTACATGGAGCGACTGCCTATCTGACCTCCACAACCCAGTTACTGGATAATACGATACCCCTTGGTAAGACTGGCTGTTAGACTTTCGGGCAAAAATCCACGAATGGCAGCCGGGATCAACGGCTAAACGTGCTTTCCGAGGCACGGAGGGGTTTTGGTATGTAAAGATACCCATCCACGGACCAACCGCGGCAAGCGTAGCTTAACCTGATACACAAGGTACCTCGAAATTACCGAGTAGGTGTGAAGATAATATGATCTAAGGTTTTAAACTGTCATGGTCACTAACATTATTATTAACACAAACAGAATAAATTTATGACCACCACAAAAAAAAAAGTTTTAATACTTGTCACGTGTACCTACCTGTTTTATTGTAACTTTAAGGTTGATGCGCCAGGGTAGCCCGCGAAATTCAATTTGTAGGTCAGTGTGAGCTTGTATGTTGATTAAAATATGATTCGCGGCCGTAGCTAATACGGCTTTACAGAATTATAATCATTAGAATCAGCAATACAACTCCATAAGTTAGCATTTACCTCAAATCTAGCGATTTCATGAAATCATGAGGTTTGAGATAAATGTTAACTTATGGAGTTGTATGGCTGATTCTAATGATTATAATTCTGTAAAACCATATTAGCTACGGCCGCGAATCATATTTTAATCAAACATACAAGCTCACACTGACCTACAAATTGCAAAAAACGTAAGAAATTTTGAATTTCGCGGGCTACCCTGGCGCTTTCGCCTTAAGGCGGTGAGAGCCGTAAAAACGTCGTTTTGTTTAGTGTTTTATTCGTAGATAACACGTATTTAAATTTTGAAAAAAATATATTACTTAGTTCAGACTTCGATCTAGAAATTTCGGCCGTCCGATACACGATTACTTGCACTTTACTGCATCCAATTAAATCGCAAAGACAAGTCATGATCTATATCTTATTTCATTTGATTTATATTAGGCTTTGAACAATAAAACTTATGCCATAATAAAGGTCGTAAAAAATGTAATTTATAACGGCTATCATAATTTGAAATATCAAAATATTTATATCACTAATTCCAATGTCAAGTGTTTTCAGCTTCGCAAACGCTCGCCCTGAGCCGTTTAGTCCCGAGCGGAACGTGACGGAGGTCGGACGTGTGCCAATTTTTCGAACCCGCCACCCCCGCTAACTTCTGTCACCGGCTGCGACCGGCACAAATTAGCATGTGTTGAAAACAGTTGAATTTGAACGCTATGCCTATGTAAATAAAGACGTCACGCGCGCAAAAGCTTTATTGGTATTTATTTTTATCACGGCCTATGTTTACCAATCGCATCAAGTGTGTAAAACAGTTGAATTTGAACCCTACACTGGAGCTTATAAAGCCGCCTGACGCGCAAATTTTTGGTTCACTATTTTCAAATCTCAAATAGGTAGGTGCCACAGAATAAAGTTAGTACGGGTGGTTTTATAATGAATATCGGATAGGAAATGAGATTTCTTCATAACATCACGCCTGAATTCTTTCAAAGGGTTGGGCAGGGATGTTCAGAAAATAAGTAGGCCCTCAAATGTATTTTTCTGTATACCTACATAAATAAGATTTTTTTTTTAAATTAAGTTTTTTTTCTAATTAGGTATCTTCTTATTTTTTTTGTATTTCAAGGTCAAAATGAAAATCCAAGATGGCGGCTGCAAAAATTTCCAATTTTTCGTCATGGGTGTCGTTTTCGTGATATTTTAGGTCGCTGAAAATGATAGTGGGGTCAAAATGAAAATCCAAGATGGCGGCTGCGAAAATTTCCTAATTTTTCGTCATGGGTGTCATTTTCGTGATATTTTAGGTCGCTGAAAACGATAGTGGGGTCAAAATGAAAATCCAAGATGGCGGCTGCGAAAATTTCCTAATTTTTCGTCATGGGTGTCATTTTCGTGATATTTTAGGTCGCTGAAAACGATAGTGGGGTCAAAATGAAAATCCAAGATGGCGGCTGCGAAAATATCCAAATTTTTCGACATGGGTGTCATTTTCGTGATATTTGAGGTCGCTGAAACCGATAGTGGGGTCAAAATGAAAATCCAAGATGGCGGCTGCGAAAATTTCCTAATTTTTCGTCATGGGTGTCATTTTCGTGATATTTTAGGTCGCTGAAAACGATAGTGGGGTCAAAATGAAAATCCAAGATGGCGGCTGCGAAAATTTCCTAATTTTTCGTCATGGGTGTCATTTTCGTGATATTTTAGGTCGCTGAAAACGATAGTGGGGTCAAAATGAAAATCCAAGATGGCGGCTGCGAAAATTTCCAAATTTTTTGACATGGGTGTCATTTTCGTGATATTTGAGGTCGCTGAAACCGATAGTGGGGTCAAAATGAAAATCCAAGATGGCGGCTGCGAAAATTTCCAAATTTTTCGTCATGGGTGTCATTTTCGTGATATTTTAGGTCGCTAAAAACGATAGTGGGGTCAAAATGAAAATCCAAGATGGCGGCTGCAAAAATTTCCTAATTTTTCGTCATGGGTGTCGTTTTCGTGATATTTTAGGTCGCTGAAAACGATAGTGGGGTCAAAATGAAAATCCAAGATGGCGGCTGCGAAAATTTCCTAATTTTTCGTCATGGGTGTCATTTTCGTGATATTTTAGGCCGCTGAAAACGATAGTGGGGTCAAAATGAAAATCCAAGATGGCGGCTGCAAAAATTTCCTAATTTTTCGTCATGGGTGTCGTTTTCGTGATATTTAAGGTCGCTGAAAACGATAGTGGGGTCAAAATGAAAATCCAAGATGGCGGCTGCGAAAATTTCCTAATTTTTCGTCATGGGTGTCATTTTCGTAATATTTTAGGTCGCTGAAAACGATAGTGGGGTCAAAATGAGAATCCAAGATGGTGGCTGCGAAAATTTCCTAATTTTTCGTCATGGGTGTCATTTTCGTGATATTTTAGGTCACTGAAAGCGATAGTGGGATCAAAATGAAAATCCAAGATGGCGGCTGCGAAAATTTCCTAATTTTTCGTCATGGGTGTCGTTTCCATGGTTTTAGAGGGTGCTGAAAACGATAGTGGGTTCAAAATGAAAATCCAAGATGGCGGCTGCGAAAATTTCCTAATTTTTCGTCATGGGTGTCATTTTCGTGATATTTGAGGTCGATGAAAACGATAGTGGGGTCAAAATGAAAATCCAAGATGGCGGCTGCGAAAATTTTCAAATTTTTTGACATGGGTGTCATTTTCGTGATATTTGAGGTCGCTGCAAACGATAATGGGGTCAAAATGAATGACTATCGTTTTCAGCGACCTAAAATATCACGAAAATGACACCCATGACGAAAAGTTAGGAAATTTTCATAGCCGCCATCTTGGATTTTCTTTTTGACCCCACTATCGTTTTCAGCGACCTAAAATAACACGAAAATGACACCCATGACGAAAAATTTGGAAATTTTCGTAGCCGCTATCTTGGATTTTCATTTTGACCCCACAATCGTTTTCTGCGACCTAAAATATCACGAAAATGACACCCATGACGAAAAGTTAGGGAATTTTCGCAGCCGCCATCTTGGATTTTCATTTTGACCCCACTATCGTTTTCAGCGACCTAAAATATCACGAAAATGACACCCATGACGAAAAATTAGGAAATTTTCGCAGCCGCCATCTTGGATTTTCCTTTTTACCCGACTATCGTTTTCAGCGACCTAAAATATTACGAAAATGACACCCATGACGAAAAGTTAGGGAATTTTCGCAGCCGCCATCTTGGATTTTCATTTTGACCCCACTATCGTTTTCAGCGACCTAAAATATCACGAAAATGACACCCATGACGAAAAATTAGGAAATTTTCGCAGCCGCCATCTTGGATTTTCATTTTGACCCCACTATCGTTTTCAGCGACCTAAAATATCACGAAAATGACACCCATGACGAAAAGTTAGGAAATTTTCATAGCCGCCATCTTGGATTTTCTTTTTGACCCCACTATCGTTTTCAGCGACCTAAAATAACACGAAAATGACACCCATGACGAAAAATTTGGAAATTTTCGTAGCCGCTATCTTGGATTTTCATTTTGACCCCACAATCGTTTTCTGCGACCTAAAATATCACGAAAATGACACCCATGACGAAAAGTTAGGGAATTTTCGCAGCCGCCATCTTGGATTTTCATTTTGACCCCACTATCGTTTTCAGCGACCTAAAATATCACGAAAATGACACCCATGACGAAAAATTAGGAAATTTTCGCAGCCGCCATCTTGGATTTTCCTTTTTACCCGACTATCGTTTTCAGCGACCTAAAATATTACGAAAATGACACCCATGACGAAAAGTTAGGGAATTTTCGCAGCCGCCATCTTGGATTTTCATTTTGACCCCACTATCGTTTTCAGCGACCTAAAATATCACGAAAATGACACCCATGACGAAAAATTAGGAAATTTTCGCAGCCGCCATCTTGGATTTTCCTTTTTACCCGACTGTCGTTTTCAGCGACCTAAAATATCACGAAAATGACACCCATGACGAAAAGTTAGGAAATTTTCGCAGCTGCCATCTTGGATTTTCATTTTGACCCCACTATCGTTTTCAGCGACCTAAAATAACACGAAAATGACACCCATGACGAAAAATTTGGAAATTTTCGTAGCTGCCATCTTGGATTTTCATTTTGACCCCACTATCGTTTTCAGCGACCCCAAATATCACGAAAATGACACCCATGACGAAAAATTTGGAAATTTTCGTAGCTGCCATCTTGGATTTTCATTTTGACCCCACTATCGTTTTCAGCGACCCCAAATATCACGAAAATGACACCCATGACGAAAAGTTAGGAAATTTTCGCAGCCGCCATCTTGGATTTTCATTTTGACCCCACTATCGTTTTCAGCGACCTAAAATAACACGAAAATGACACCCATGACGAAAAATTAGGAAATTTTCGCAGCCGCCATCTTGGATTTTCATTTTGACCCCACTATCGTTTTCAGTGACCTAAAATGTCATGAAAATGACACCCATGACGAAAAATTAGGAAATTTTCGCAGCCGCCATCTTGGATTTTCATTTTGACCCCACTATCGTTTTCAGCGACCTAAAATATCACGAAAATGACACCCATGACGAAAAATTAGGAAATTTTCGCAGCCGCCATCTTGGATTTTCATTTTGACCCCACTACCGTTTTCAGCGACCTAAAATATCACGAAAATGACACCCATGACGAACAGTTAGGGAATTTTCGCAGCCGCCATCTTGGATCTGTCTAAAATGTCTAAAATGTGTCTAAAATGTCTAAAATCTGTCTAAAATGTCTAATCTGTCTACAACTTTCAAAAATACTTACTAGAAAAATAAAACAAAATAAACTTGTATACTAATCAGTTCAAGTTTATCTACTGCATTGCTCTATTCTGTGACGCAACATAGTACCTACTCGAGTTCATGAACTCATGAGCGGTGCGCTTGGCGCGCGTTTCCCGCGCATCGTAATTTATTACGTATCGCTACTCCTTGCGGGGGCTGCGGTAAGCATTTAATACCTACGGCGCTTGCTTTCACCCCGCCTTAATGAGAATAATCTTTTTTTTTATAATATGATCTACTTACCCAGTCTTGTATGGACAGCGAAGACATTTGAATAATACGCTCGATTTGACATTGCGATGATTGTTCCTGTAATGTACGGCGGCATCGTCGTATGAGGCGAACTTCTCGGCACACGCAACGCATTCGTATCTGAGACAAAAATAACGTGAAAAAAGATCATGGATCCGTTGAAAAAAAAGGATGGTGCTATAGGTCGTATATAGCTCCATCTCTCTCTCACAGTGGAACCATTCAACTTCTGCTCTGCTATAAGAGCTCATGGTAAGCCCACAGGTGAGCACGAGACATTTTTTTCGCGCACTGGATTTTGAACCCTCGGTATTGAGCCGAGCATTGAGAATCCAACAGAGCGCTTCTAGCGCGTCAAGAAAACACTCTTTTAGTATTTACAAGGCAGACTGATGTAGAAGCTATACAACATGTCCCGGAATTAACGCACAACCTCTGAAGGGGTAAACAAGAAATCGCGAATAAAAAAATCTGTTGTTCCCTACATTTATGTTCGCATAAGCCGACGTTCGCACGGACGTAAAAATATCGCGGCGGGATTTTATCGCGCACTGGATTTTCAACTCTTGGTATTGAGCCGAGCTTCGAGAATCCAACCTAACAACAACAGAGTGCATTCCAGCGCGTCGATAAAACACACTGTTGGATTTTCAACTCTTGGCGCTAAGCAGAGTGTTGAAAATCCAGTGCGCGAAAAAAAATGGAACCGAGAAAAACAAAAAGGTTATAAATGTAATAAAAGTTAATTTGCCGAATCGTACAACATCAAAAGAGTTAAATCATACAGTATGGAACTCACATATGTGCAATAAATTCCACCACATACTTGTTATCGCCTTTGCTGACGACATACAACAAAATAACGAAAACGGTCCAGTAATTAGGTCAAAAAGTAATTTAAATTTTGAGTAAATTTAAACACTGTAGAATTAAACCACTAGGTAAATTTGAATTTGAATCCTTGAACATGTGTGCAAACAAAAAAAACTATGTTCGGCGAACAATGGATTGGGCACTATGGTGCACCGCAGGTGGCCAGCTCCGTTCTCTAAACAGAGTGATTACTTTTACTGAATTTATTTTGATACTTATTTTGTTTGAAAAATTATTCATGACTATCTCCAAATTATTCCTTGTCTATGTATGTTACCTGGTGTGATGGCAGAACGAGTGCATGCTCCTAGCGTCATTGTCTACGTACTGAAGACACACATCGCACTGTGTCGTGTGTTGTTTCTGAAACAGAACTGTCATATAACATCACGCATGATTGCTCCAAAGGGTTAGGCAGAGGTCTACAACAGTCACGAGCACTAAGATGTATAGACGGCGTCACCATTGTAAACAAAATACGGAGTCCCATAAGGGAGCGTATTAGGTCCCCCATTGTTTTTAACATACTTAAATATTAATTTTGGATTACACTAGAATATTGTACACTGATAGGTATATTATAGCGATCTTTTATGTCATAATTATAAGACCTGACTTTCCACCAGTAACAAACAACACTCTCCCTGCCGACAATATATAAAGCTTTTGAAGTTCAGAAGGCCATGGAGGTCGGGTCCCAAATTTGCTGATTGTGAACGCCGTGAGTCAAAAGTTAAAATGATTACAAGAAGAGGCCGTGCGAGCCGCCGGCGGGTCCAAAAAATTATTACAAGAAGAGGCCGTGCGAGCCGCCGGCGGGTCCAAAAAATTATTACAAGAAGAGGCCGTGCGAGCCGCCGGCGGGTCCAAAAAATTATTACAAGAAGAGGCCATGCGAGCCGCCGGCGGGTCCAAAAAATTATTACAAGAAGAGGCCGTGCGAGCCGCCGGCGGGTCCAAAAAATTATTACAAGAAGAGGCCGTGCGAGCCGCCGGCGGGTCCAAAAAAATATTACAAGAAGAGGCCGTGCGAGCCGCCGGCGGGTCCAAAAAATTATTACAAGAAGAGGCCGTGCGAGCCGCCGGCGGGTCCAAAAAATTATTACAAGAAGAGGCCGTGCGAGCCGCCGGCGGGTCCAAAAAATTATTACAAGAAGAGGCCGTGCGAGCCGCCGGCGGGTCCAAAAAAAATGTGCTTTGGCCTGCTGAACAAAATTTTTTGGGGGTCGCCGGCGGTTCCCATGGCAGGGAGAGTGTTAATGACTTTTAGTTTGAAATAGTTACAGCAGTTCGGGATGTTTCCCAATTATGTCGGGATTGGCTTCCAGTCTAATCGGATGCAGCTGAATACCAGTATTTTACATGGAGCGACTGCCTATCTAACCTCCACAACCCAGTAACGTAAGTAAGTAAGATCCACGAATGACCAATGCTTAACGTGCTTTCCGAGGCACAAAGAGTCTCACTATGTAAAGATGGTCACGCATCCACGGACCAGCCCCGGCAAGCGTAGGTAGGTAGGTATGGATCGTCCCGTGCTGCTGTTATTACTTAGAATAGAATAGAATAGAATAGATTTATTTATTTGCATAGAATGTAAGTAATACAATTAGGTGTTACAATATTTTTGAGTCCATAAACATTCTGCCTCATGGCATGCAAAATTTTTTATAACTTACTATATTATACTACAATTTATTACATGAAGCTATAGTCTTGTCATTTAAAAAATCTGATACAGAGTAATAGCATTATTGACTTAGTATTTTTTTAAAGTATTTTTAGCCACATACTCCTCCGAGTTATTTATCTCATTATACTCACCCCAGAAGTATGTTTCCTTTTAACATGGTCTTCTAAATTCTCTTGGAACTGGAACCCGATGAGGCAGGACCCACAGCGATGCGGTGCGCGGAGGTAAGACTGAGAGGTAGCTATCTTTTCTCTTTCTTGCATTACTTGTTCTCTGGTCAAAGTCAGTTGTTTTATATTTGAACCGAGCGACGCCGACGGTCTCTTACCTAGGGCTAAAAATGAAAATAACTTGAATAAAACCGGCCAAGTGCGTGTCGGCGCACGCGCAGTAATAGGATTCCGTAGTTGTACAATAATGCGGACTAAGAAGTGGGCTTTTTGTTGTTTCATGAATATTTGACTATTACTCGTAAACTTTAAACGCCTACTTAGCTGTGACAGTTTTCCTTTTAATTTACTTATAACGGGTGATTCATTTAGAGGTACTTTTTGTTGTTTCATGAATATTTGACTATTACTCGTAAACTTTAAAAGCCTACTTAGCTGTGACAGTTTTCCTTTTAATTTACTTATAATGGGTGATTCATTTAGAGGTACTTTTTGTTGTTTCATGAATATTTGACTATTACTCGTAAACTTTAAAAGCCTACTTAGCTGTAACAGTTTTCCTTTTAATTTACTTATAATGGGTGATTCATTTAAGAATAAGAAAGAAGAAGAATAAGAATAATTTATTTGTTAAACATAGGTAGGTAATACATAAAAAGATCTTAAAAAATTAATTAGTGCGCTATGCTTTGCCAATATTGACATACAAATGATAGAAAACAATTACATGACTGCATGGGTATTTAGAGGTACTTTTTGTTGTTTCATGAATATTTGACTATTACTCGTAAACTTTAAAAGCCTACTTAGCTGTGACAGTTTTCCTTTTAATTTACTTATAATGGGTGATTCATTTAAGAATAAGAAAGAAGAAGAATAAGAATAATTTATTTGTTAAACATAGGTAGGTAATACATAAAAAGATCTTAAAAAATTAATTAGTGCGCTATGCTTTGCCAATATTGACATACAAATGATAGAAAACAATTACATGACTGCATGGGTATTTAGAGGTACTTTTTGTTGTTTCATGAATATTTGACTATTACTCGTAAACTTTAAAAGCCTACTTAGCTGTGATAGTTTTCCTTTTAATTTACTTATAACGGGTGATTCATTTAGAGGTACTTTTTTCATAATTAAAAGAAAAGTGAAAACACAAATTTTATCTGATTATCTTTATTATCATACAAAAGAACCATTCATGACATGTATTTTTTAAAGATTATTTCTTTAAAATGTTGGCGATAACTGCGGCTAACATGGTCCGTTCTGAAGTCCCAATTTTCTAGACGCGTCCGAGCATTTCGAGTGGTATTTGGCGAATATCGCGAGTAATGTTGGCTTTCTATTCCTCAATCATACCCGAGTTATCCATGTAGACTTTGGACTTTACATAGCCCCAAAGGAAAAGTCTAGAGGTGAGATATCACACGATCTAGGCTGCCAATTCAACGGTCCGAAGCGAAAAATTAACTGTGCACCGAATTTTTCTCGCAATTGGAACTTCAGAATGGACCATGTCAGCCGCAGTTATCGCCAACATTTTAAAGAAATAATCTTTAAAAAATAAATGTCATGAATGGTTCTTTTGTATGATAATAAAGATAATCAGATAAAATTTGTGTTTTCACTTTTCTTTTAATTATGAAAAAAGTACCTCTAAATGAATCACCCGTTATATGTATACTACTACCGTGAATTTTTTCACCCATCCAAAACTAACCGTTTAGCTGGCAGAGGGGGGGAACACTTGACTCTAACAAAAATTATTTATTTATTAAAAAATATATATTAGCACTTTAAAGCTTAATATTTCAGAAACGGATCCCTAAATCGAAAAATTGTTTTCACAAACCCCAATATTTTTGAAAGACCCATCCAACAACACCCCACACCATGGGTTAGACGAGAAAAAAAAACATCCCCACTTTACGTGTATGGAAGGTGCTAAAACAATTTTTTTTTAATGATTTTATTTGACCGCTTTGTCGGCGTGATAAATATGTATATCCATGCCAAATTATAGCTTTCTAGTACTAAGAGTCTCTGAGCTAAGCTGCGGACGGACAGACGGACGGACATAGCGAAACTATAAGGGTTCCTTGTTGATTATGGAACCCTAAAAATGCCTATGTTAAGGTGTCTACAGATGTGCTTGTTTTTTGACGATTTCGAGGAGCTCGTGGCTAAGTAATAACAGCCACACAGTCGATCATCAGAAGCGTAGCTTAACCTTCGATCGAGCCGTGTGGCTGTTATTACTTAGCCATGAGCCCATCTTCAAAGTAAAGTACTTACAATCAGCTTTAAAAGTTTCATCCGTCTTTATATTATTACTTTCACCAACATCTATAGATTCCTTCTCTGTTACTGGTTGATTCAATTCTTCGCTTGCAACATTTTCAACCATATCGGCATTTTGACTTATCATTCTATCAATTTCTTCATTTATAATAGTTTCACTATTTTCTATAGGATTTTCATTAAGTGGATTTGTAATATCTTCTGTAGAAATATTATTAGTAGGAGCCGTATTAACATTAATTATTAATTCAGTAGGATTTATACCATTTTGGCTTCCTATTTCAAAATTAGTATATATGTCACTTATTAAGGAATGAGAGAGGCTTTGTAAAGAAGTAGCTAAGAAGTTAATACAATCACTATTTTGATTGTTATTAATTATTCTTATTGCTTCTTCAATATTTTTATTGTTTTTAGGTTGTAAACTATTTGTTGGGAGACTCTTTTCTGTATTGTCGACAAAAATTTCTTCTTTGACTATGTCATATAGCCACTCGTGCGTTGAGGCATCTTTATTAGTGGCTAAGTTTGTATTACCGTCTTCCAGTATTGTCTGTGGATTCTCTATGTTATTAAAATTTGTCTGTGGAATCTCTATTTTAAATAATTGACCCATTTTTAAATTATATCTTTGATTACTGCATTTTAGGTTGTTTTCCTGAAAATATAAGACAAGATTAATTTTCACATTTTATATGAAAATTAATTAATTAATAAATAAATTAATAAAATTAAATTACATACAATTAATTATTAAAATTAATTGTATGTGAAAATTAATAGCAAAATTCCCTCAGGCCGATTGTGTCAACTAGGTCACTAGGTTATTCACTTTTTGACATCTTTTTGTCAGTTGGACAATTTATCGTTGTAATAAGGTTCAAATTCCCAAAACACATAATCATTCATATAAAACTGACAGGTGTCAAAAAGTGTATAACTTATTGGACAAAGTATAAATTGTTTGGAGGTGGCACAATTCTATACAGGGTGAAATTTAAGGGGGTGTTCTACGCATCAATATGAACAACTTTTACTATGGGACCAAACCTGAAATCGCGAAAAAAAAATCAGCTGTTCAGTACATTTATGTTCGCATAATTCGTCAAAATGTACTGAACAGCTGATTTTTTTTTCGCGATTTCAGGTTTGGTCCCATAGTAAAAGTTGTTCATATTGATGCGTAGAACAACCCCTTAAATTTTGTCGCATGTTTTCAATTTCACCCTGTATATCTTTATACTAATACGAACACAACTAAAATACGATTTGTGCATCCTATTGGTCAAAACGCATGCATTGTGCGATCGAGTTGTGAGCGTGTTGTGTTGTGTGTTGTGCTATGCGATTATGGCCTTTTAAGGTGAGCATACGGAACTTTGGCCCATTGTACATTGACATCATACAAATAAGGTTCATTTTCGTATGAAGCGCGTGATCGAATTATGCACATTAACATCATAGAAATATGGTTCATTTTCGTATGAAGTGCTTACTGAACAGTTTAACTTACTGTGCTAGTATCTGATAACAGCCTGAAGCTCTCCTCAACTTGCAGCTTGAACAGTTTAATTTTCTTCAGCTTTTCATGGCACTGACAGCATATTACTTGGTTCTGTGGCTTTATCTGAAATGAAATGAAATTGTTAGTTCTGAAAATAGCCAACTGGAATCACTTTAAGAGGCCTCTCACATTTGATCACCTCTTTCGCTCACACGGGACCAAATTTTTAAGAATGTTGAATCAAAAGATGCTTTCTTGAAAAATGTAATCTAATAATCACACTAATATTATAAAGGCGAAAGTTTGTGAGTGTGTGTGTGTGTAATTGTAAGTTTGTTACTTCTTCACGCTCAAATGGCTGGACCGATTTGGATACAATTTGATCTGTAGATAGCTTATACCCTGGATTAACACATAGGCTACTTTTTATCCCGGTTTACGTAAGTGAAACCGCAGAGTGCAGCCAGTAAATAATAATAATAGATTACATTTTTCAAAAAAGCATCATTCAACATTCTTAAAAATGTGGTTGTGTGTGAGCGAGAGAGGTGATAAAATTTGAGAGGCCTTTTAACATACCATTTAAAAAAAAAATATTTAGATGCAGTCAACATTTCCTATCTATCTGAGTAGGTAGTGACTATCCCTGAGAAGAAATGGCGAAACAAACACAGGGGTCTAAGTCTCTTTTAAAGTCCAGACTTAATAAAGTCATAAAGTCCGGACTCTACTGCATTAGATCGCTGATCTGTAATGGTAGTGTTGGAAGATTTGCATAAATAAATAAATAAATAAATAATCTTGGTCAGATTATGTGGAGACCATGTAGATCATAGTGTCTGAAATGGTCTTTTGAGTCACAAATTTGAGTGAACCTCACCAGTCAGTGCACGCATTTGTCAGTAATTGTGCAGCTCAACTCAGAACTTAAGAGCGTTGGCTCGGTACGGCATTTGATACAAATTTTCAAGTCCTTTTTTATAGAAATGAATGAACCGATTTTAATGAAACTTCATATGCATAAGCAGGATCTAAAAAGGTCTAAAAAGTTAGTTAAGAACATTTTCTGAAAATAGTGTTGCCGCTAAATTGGAAACAGATTTCCTAAATCATTTTTTAAATACGACATTTCGAAAATGTTCTTAACTAACTGTTTAGACCTATGTATCCTGCTTATGCGTACACTAAAATCGGTTCATTCATTTAGATAAAAAAGGACTTAAAAGTTTGTATGAAATGCCATACCAAGCCAACGCTCTTAAGGAGAAAACTAATATCAAATGCGCAACAAGAGAATAAGATATTTTTCTATAAACTGAACCATGAGGTTCAGGCTCAGGTTCAGAGGGTTCAGGAAAACCCAATAGCACTTTATCCAACCTGAGAATCTACAATTCTCAGGTTGGAGAAAGTGCTATTGGGTTTTCCCATTACAAATTTCTCAGTAGCAGCCCGGAGTCTGGATTTGCGCCTCGTTGATGGCAAATAAATATTTGGCTTTTTGATTACACATCATAACATTACATCCTGGCTGTCATTCATAGATCTTTGACTTTGACCCAGTGTTACCCAGTATCTCGGTTGTTGAGGTCAGTTATGCAGTCGCTCCACGTAAAATAATGGTACTTCTCAGCTGCATCCGGTTAGACTAGAAGCCGGTCAGTGGGTCGTCTTAGGGGCCGACTCCAATATAGTTGGGAAAAGGCTAGGTAGATTGATACTGACTTTAATAAAAACAACAATAGGTACCTACATACCTCAGGCATCAACAAACTGTACAGAAAATCAGCATGTGAACATGTCAACAAGCTAACCACCGGAACTTCTCTTTCCAGACAACAAATGCAGAATAATGTTGTATTTGGTGCTGTCTCCACTATAACTTTAAGACCATATTCTATTTGCATAGGTGACAGTAAATTAGACATTTTCGATAGTTTTGTTTTGGTGAAACAAAACAACTGGCCAAGCCAACTGGCTGCAAAGTGCAGTGATACGTAGTATCCCTAAGTAGTCTGTGGTGCAGGGATGGTGCAGTGCAGCCAGCAGACCACAGCTGCAGTTGCAACAAAAAACAAACTGATTACGGCAGATTACTTATTGTTATTGCACACCACAAATTAAAAAAAATTAACGTCAAAAAACGCGTTCCAACTACAGTTTCAACCTTGCATTTAAGCTTTAGGTACATATCCTATCTCACTTACTCTTGAGCTTTATTGAGATTGAACCTCTATGTTGATGTCTTCAATCTAAGCTTATTTCCTTTTTATTTCCTACTCTCTGACTGATTTGACAATTGACAGCTGACGTTGACGGACCGCCATGACATTGATGACATCAAAGCAAAGTCACATTACATTACATTGTTTTCGTTTGTTTTGTTTCAGTTATTCTCATTTAATTATTTAATTTCAAAATGAACACGGATACAAAACCAGTGATAAGCTACAAAAAGAAACACGAGTGTAAGATATGTAACAAAGTTGTAATCGGCAATACTTATAAGTTAAAAGCTCATTTGTACCACCAGCATAGGGCTGTAGAAGCTCGATTTCAATGTGGATATTGCTCAAATGAGTATTTCAGGAGAGATGTTTATGAGAGACATCTTAAAGCACACACTGGAGGCAAGAAAATGTTTATTTGTGACCACTGCGATCGAGGTTTCGTCGAAAAACGCAACTTACGACTCCACCTAAAAGTTCACGACGAATTCTTCACAGAACAACAAGTACAATACAATTGTATCGCCTGTAGGGTCAGTTTCTGTGAGGAGAGATTGCTAAAATACCATATAAGGAAGAAACACTTTAATTTCCAAGAAAATGAGCCCACTTACGTCCAAAAGCAACTGAATGACACTTGGGTGGAGCGTGTTTTAGAATCTAAAGTTTGTGTCGAAATGACGAAAGTAAACAACAATATTATTAACATAAAAAAGAGTTCAAAAGAAATAAAAATCAAAGATAATCCAGAGACATCAAGATTTAAAGAGTACATGTCTTCGGTTATTGCAAGCCAAGACAAGTCACAATATTCCAAGGCTGTATGTGATTATTGTAAAAAGGAGATGATAAAGAAAAGTTTGCTTAATCACATTAGAGAGAGACATTTAAGATTAAAGAAATTTTCTTGTGAAGAGTGTAAACAAGCCTTTAGTCGGCATTACCAATTAGTAAATCATATTTGTGGTAAATTTAGAACAAGGGTCAGGAAATAACAGTAAGTACTTGAACTGTTTTATTAAATGATCTTAACTACTAAGGTTTAAGAGGGCTGTTGCATGTTTTCACCTCTATCACTCACACGGTACCAAATTTTCAAGAATACTAAATGAAAAGGTGTTTTTTTTTTAAATGTAATCAATCAGCAAACTAGTAAATAATATTAATTTAATGGATAATTAATTAAAAAAAAAAAAAACATTTTTACTGTGGCATTTATTTAACTCATCTCAAAAACAGATAATACTTTTAGAGCGCTGAGTTTATTAGATAACACAATAAAAATGTGTTTGTAAAATTAGGTACCTATTAAATTAATATTATATTAATTTCCATACGCAAAATACGCGCATTGACGTGGAGTTCCAGAGACTAACCCAGTGTTACCTAAATTAATATTATTTACTAGTTTGCTAATTGATTACATTTTTCAAAACAAGCATTTTTTAATTTACTTAACAGTCTTTGAAATTTGGTCCCGTGTGAGCGAGAGAGGTGATAAAATGCGACAGCCCTCTTAAGGGGAAGATTTATATAGTGCAAGTTGACTTTACTTTTTTAAGTAAAGGTTTCATACAAATGTGACCTTTGTACTTGAGTTTTTAATGTTCATAGCTCGTGGCTAAGTAATAACAGCCGCACGGTTCGATCCATCAGGTTAAGCTACGCTTGCCGGGGTTGGTCAGTGTATGAGTGACCATCTTTACATATCGAGACTCCTCCGTGCCTCGGAAAGCATGTTAAGCCATTGGTCCCAGCTGTCATTCATGAATCTTTGACAGTTGTTACGGGTCGTCAGAAGCCTGAAAGTCTGACAACCAGTTTTACCAAGGGTATATTGTATTATTATTATTATTTATTATTTTGGTTAAACACACTAGCAGCTAATTAGCTGATGCGTGTGTATCAAATAGCAATCGTGTGTATTACCCAGTTACTGGGTTGTGGAGGTCAGATAAGCAGTCGCTTCATGTAAAATACTGGTATTCAGCTGCATCCGGTTCGACTGGAAGCCGACCCCAACGTAGTTGGGAAAAGGCTAGGCATATTGATTTGTTTATGTGAATATATGCAAATATTTTATATGATTAAGAACATTAAGCTCTTATCAATATAGTTCACATTCAAATGAAAGAATGTCAAAGTATGGCCTGCAAATGTTGACATTAGACGCTCTAGTAAGTCCTTGATTATCAAAACTCAGAGTAGGCACAAAGGTAGTATGTATTTGTATTTTTTACATTATTTCTGAAATCAATCAGCCTATAATATTCCCATTGCTGGGACAATGGCCTTCTCTCCTCAAGTAGGAGTGATCTGTAATCCACCACCGGCCCCAGTGCGGGTTGGTAGATGTCACATGGCTTCAATTTTTTGGTTCTAGGACATGGCGGTTTCCTCACAATGATTTCCTTCACCGTTTTGAGAGCAGTGGTGATGAAATTATTTACACAAAATAAACGCCTGCCTGGGGTTGAACCCACGACCTACAACTCGTAAGTCGCGTCGTGAGTAAGTATGGTGAGGGCAAATCAAGTGATATCAATCTTTGAGGGTATGTCAAGGTGTCCATATGTTAATTATGTTTTTTTTTTTTTTTTTTTTTTTTTTTTTTTTTTGTTGATATTTATGTTAGATTTTAATGAGTGTAAGTATATTGTTTCTTTATACAGGATGTACCAGAAAGGTGTGATCAAATTGAAGCACAAACTATCAATCTGAACAACTTTCTGCATGGGACCAACATCATAATCGCAAAAAAATAATCAGCTGTCCCATACATTTCGGGGTATTTGATAATTTTTTTGGTGTCTGTACCACACCTTTCTAGTACATACACCGTGTATTTAAAGGTTTTTACCTGTTCCACAATCATGAGCTTTTAATGCCATGAAATTTCAAATAAAATAGACACACACCAAGTATGAAAGTTATTAATAATAAAAAATACAGGGTGTATTTTTGACATTAACTGTTGTAACTACAGAAACGGTTTTAAAGGCAGTCTTTAACATTTTGAGAAATTTTGATCGGCATTCACAGATTTTGAAAAAAAAAAACGGCCAAGTGCGAGTCGGACAGACAGTCGAAAGACAGTAGCATTACTGCCCCACCTCAAAAATCCAGCATGTATATGTTACAAGTTCATTATCTGTTAATAAATTGTTAACTTTCTAAGCAATAATGTCTTCCAGTTATACCGGATGACTTTTTTTACCATCTTGAAAGGAATAGGGTATTTAGGTGAACGGAAGCCTATGGCATACCTATACTAGAAAGGTTTAGGTAGGTAGTAAAATAAAGGTAAACAATCTTGATGTGACTTTTTACACAAACACATGTTAAACAAATAAACTACTGCTTAAACTAATGGTTCAACTGATTTAGTAATCATTATTGTTGTATTTACATTAGTTTTTATTTTTAAACTGAGGTTTTAAAATAAAAAATATAAAAGACACATTTTTACCTTTATTTCACTACCTAAACCTTTCTAGTTATAGTTTTTTTTTTACCTTTATTTCACTACCTAAACATTTCAAGTTATAGTTTTTTTTTTTAATAGCTTAGATAGAAAAAAAAATCTAAGTATCAATAAATACTACAAATTCGATGTAAACTTTTCATATTAGAACAATAAAAACAGAAATTTTGGTAAAAAAAAAAAAATCGTTTAAAGATATACACTCCTTTGCAAAAAAAACGGGCGGTTTGGATTTTTCTACATTATTGGTAATCATTTAGTTCTAAAGAGGTTTTAATAGCCTAACTATGTTACTGGCACTTAATAAAGAGTCTGGGTATGAAAAAAAAGTTAATTTCAAATTCGAAACTGTTGTTTTTAAAAATAATAATCCCTTTTTCAGTTTATGACTTTTTACTTGCTATTCGCGGGTTTGCGGTTAAAAGGTTATCAGGCAACCAAAACTAACTTCTCGTTATTTTTATTAGAATAATTTATGTTTGTCGCATAATCCTGCCTTATTGTGACTTAAAACAGATATCTTTGTGTCGATTGTAATGGCAGAAAAAGCAATAAGAGCTAGTAAAATTATAGCGCTGCGGGAAGTGGGGTGTAGTCAATGTTACGGCTCACAGCGGTTAAACGTGGGTCGTTCCACCATCCAAAGAACCTGGACTCGATACCAAGAGACAGATTCCATTCAAAGAAGTCAAGGTTCTGGGAGAAAACGTTGCACACAACCACGAGACGACCGCTTTTTAGTGACTCAGGCGCTGAGGAACTGCAGATGCAGTTACATTGACCTCAAAAGAAATCTTGAAGAGGTACGAGGAGCACAAGTTAGCCTATGGACAGTGAGGAGGAGGCTTTCAGCGGTTGATATACGCAGTCGACGACCAGCGCGGGCCCCCAAGTTACTCCGTGAGCACCGGATTGCTCGACTGAGGTTCACTAGAAATTGTCTATCTTGGACACTAGGTAACTGGAGTAGCGCACTCTTCTCCGATGAAGCTCGAATTTGTCTGAATGGTGAGGACCGACGTCGGCGAGTGTTACAAAGACCAGGGGAACGCTATGCCGACGTGTGTTTTGAAGAAATCACCCATTATGGTGGAAGGTCCGTTATGTTTTGGGCGGGGGTAACTTCCAGCCATCGTACCGAGATAGTGTTCATTGAAAATGGCTCACTAAATGCGCAAAGGTACATAATAGGAATAATTTGTCAACATGCACAGCCCGCACTGACTGTAATTGGTGTAGATGCCATTTACATGGACGATAATGCTCGGGACCACCGTTCTGGCGACGTAGATGCTTATATGCAAGAGGTCGGTATTCGTCGCCTGGATTGGCTAGTGCGGAGCCCCGACCTTAACCCCATTGAGCACGTCTGGGACCTCCTAAAAAGGCGAGTATGATCTGTCCAACCCCTTCCACAAAACATCAGGGAGCTTAAACGTGTGATTTCGGCGGAGTGGGAACACATTCCACAGGACACCATCAAAAGCCTGGTGGAAAGCATGCCAAGACGATTACATGCCGTAATCGCTGCAAGGGGAGGTCATACTCGTTATTAATTTTTATTTTTTAATGTCTTTTTTTAATTAAAATACCATGAAAATACTCGTAGTCATAATTTAATTATACCCTAAAAATTTCCATTTTAATACGACTCTCTGTTTACATTGACTAAAACACCGATTCCAGGATCTAAGGGTTAAAAACTATATTCTCAATGATAATAAGAAATTTCTAGTCATTTATGCTAATGACATACTAAAAATATAAATATTATCCAAAGAAAAGCCAATGACTGTAAGGTGCCCGTTTTTTTTGCAAAGGAGTTTAGAAATTCAAATCATATGCATGTTTTTTTTTTAATAAAAGTTGTGTATGCCATAGGCTTCTACTCCGCTCACCTATTATAGCCTAGTTTTTTCAAGTCCAGGACGGTAAAAAAAGTCATCCGGTATAAAATTATAAATTAAGTGCCTTATATTTAGAATATATAAAGAGGTCTATTGCCTCGTTGGTGTAGTGGTCGCAAGCGCTAAAGCTGAGCATGAGGTCCCGCGTTCGATTCCGAGGTCGGGCAAAGTGTTATTGGGTTTTTCCATCAGGAATTTCTCAGTAGCAGCCCGGAGTCTAGAGTTGGGCCCGGTTGTAAAGTTATGGTATATATTGAGCCATACTTCTTTGCACCAAGACCTTACCAAGAACTTACCAACGCATATTGTTATAAAAATATCCTACTATTTTATTTATATTTCTATGATGTAGTTGTTGGTATAAGTACACATTTATAATAGGTATTTATATAAAGTGCCACTACTACAAAATATTGCATGAAGATTTTATGTAAAAAAAGAATTACTATGTAGAATCTAAGAAGCAAAAAAAATTGTCTTACGACTGAGGGATCTGTTCGGGTTGGCGTGATTCAACATAGACGGACGGCAAAATCGAACAAATCGCACACCTAGATCTAAACTGAGGATTATTTTGAAAAACAGTGATTATCGATAAAAATTATTGAATTTTAGCCCCAGTTTGTATACAGTGACATTTTACAAGCTCTTTATTATCTAGAATCAAATTAAATTGTATAACTTCCCTAACAAAAAAAAAACCGGTCAAGAGCGAGTCGGACTCGCGCACCGAGGGTTCCGTTCCGATTTCTGAAAAAGTGCTACTTAGAGACATCGTTTTATTTTTCCTGTAATCTTTACATAAACTTCTATCACATAGAATAATTTCAGATTTTTCTCTTTGCAAACTTCGGAGATAAGGGGGCAACGGTATTTTTTTTACATTTTTCATCAAAAGTCGAAAACTATGCGGCCTAAAAAATAAAATAAAAAATAGTTTGAGAATGTGCAAATAGCGCTCTTTCATATGATACCCCACATAGCCCCACTTTAAATTTTTAAGACCCCCTTTCAGTCCCCGTTGCAAAAAAAACATAAATATTTTTATTTCTTTCTTATTTGTAAAATAGTTGGGTAAACGTCATCTAAAACTATTCTAAACAAGTTGATACCATTAGTAGTTCTTGAGATATCCAGCTGTGACAGACAGACAGACAGACTGAGTCACACCATAAGGGTTCCTTTTTTACCATTTTGGTACGGAACCCTAAAAATGCAGATATACCTACGTTTTTATCGTCTCCTGAAAAATGACTTTTTTTGAGTTGTCTCAGTTTAAATCTAGGTGTGCGAAATGTAGATTTAATTTTCGGCGAACTCAGCTCAGCTCGAATTGTGTTAGCCGACCCGATCATGATTCAGCGAGTGTAGGTGCCGTAAGTACGGAGATAACCGATCGGCACGAGACAAACGAAAGCCGAATCCACTCGCGCGTCCAGGCGACTAGAGCCGCCCAAAACGTAAACGTCCAGGCCAATAGAGCTGCCTGTCATGTTCAATTTAAAACGTGTTTTTACCTGGTTTACTAATGTTTAACACTTTTAAAAATTATACGAGATGATGGTGTAGGTATTAAAAATGATTGTTTGATTGATTAATCTATATAAATAAAAAGAGAGGTCCTGACTGACTGACTGATTGACTGACTCATCAACGCCCAGCCCAAACCCTTGGACCTAGAAAGCTGAAATTTTGCACAGAGGTTCCCATTATAATGTAGACAATGAATAAGGAAGGAATTCCCGGTAGCAGGTTCCCTTGGGATAGTTCCCGACATCCACGTGGGCGAAGCCGCGGGAAAAGCTAGTTAATAATAATAGGTTAAAACTCAAAGCTCGTCTTAGGTGACAGCACTGCTCACCGTCTAGATTCTATAAGCGCCAATCGACTGTGAACTGGTAACCGGTCCTATCTCACATTATTAAGGTTTTCGCATTCTGATGCAATTTTATAACATTTCTTACTCCGCACAGATGCAAAAAGTCCTTTCTCAGATGTATTTAAAATTGGCGCCAAAACTGATTTTATTCAACTTGTCCTAATAACTTTGGCGCCAATTTTAAATCCATCTGAGAAAGGACTTTTTGCAACTCAAAAATGTAAGATAGGACCGGTTGCCAATTCACAGTCGAAATGTTTTGTTTAAGTTTAATTTTCTGTCGATCACAAATTAAACGAAAATTTGATAAATATGTATGCAACTGGGAGTGTCGCACTTTGTAGCACAAGTGAGCAAGTGATAGTTTTTCCGAACCTAAAGTGCAGTAATAGGAAAAACACGAATTCGAGCAAAAGACTTTTCTATTAAACTTTGAATGCAAGGTGAAAGGTTAAGTACAAAACTAAAAACTAGACATTGTTACGTTACTTTTTTATAAAAAAAAAACTATAAAATCAAATGGCGATTCAGAATAATATATAATTGAAAACCTACCAAAATTTCTAATACTGCACTTTAGGCTCAGCTCAGGTGGGCAGAATTGTTTCGGGTCAGCTTTGTTTTCAACAAATACTGGCGAGTTGCATGTGCCTAGCCGAACTTGTGTGGCATACTGGCATCCCTAAGATTTGGAAATTTATTTAGGTTTAAAACTGCAATAAAAGACTGAAGCAAAGTATGCCTTCTATTTTAATTACTTAATTGTACTATAGTGTAGGATTTTGCTATTCGACTTCCTAATTTAAGTTGTCTTAAATAGGTAGATAATTGATAAGATATTATGGCTAATGGCTGTAAAGTTTTGGTTTTCTAAAAAGCTATGAACTGTCACACAATAACGTCTGCCACCCACGCGTCCCGCGTCCTTCGCATGCCCGGGTGAATTCTCCCGGAACATTTTTTTCGCCGTGCGCCGGGGTTTCGACCCACTTATACACGGCTTGTAAACAAAAAATGTCTATGAACAGATAGTAAACTAATTACTGTTTTATCAAGTGGACAGATCAGGCTACACTACACAACTTGTTTTTTTTTTATCTTTAAATGACTTTGTTTTTCTTTGGTTTATTTAATTGTTGTTAATACACCAATAAAAAACAATTAAATTGGTATTTTAAATCTAAACTGATAACCCTATTTTTTACCTAAAATATAGCGAAAGTCAGTTTGCATCATAATAATAATAAGTATTTACCATTGTTCATACTTACAAAGTTTTGAAATACTAAATAATAATCTCGATGGCCTGAATAATTTCTGAAAGTCCATCCATTTTAAAAATGGGACCTTATGTTACTGGCGTAATGTGGGTGTACTGTAGGTGCACCTCTGCCTAACCCTTCTGAATCTACATGCGTGATGTTATGTTATGTACAGACGCCAGCACATCAAGCTACCCCAATCTGTCAAATTTCTTTGATAGATTTTCAACTTTACTACAAAGAAATAAGGTTCATATTCAATTGGGAAAATTTGACAGATTGGGGTAGCTTCATGTGCTGGCCTCTGTACATAGACCTATAAATGTGTCTTATAAACTTAACTGCCTTCCTACTTCTATAATATTAAATATAAATTAAGTAGTGTGTAGGAAAAACTTTGTTTAAAAAGATATTTACATGTCCTTAAAAGCTGTGTCAAAATTTAAAATGCCTGTTTAAATATTTTTATTTCGAAATATAATATTTGTACTTATACAAAAATGTTGCATGTTATAATTTTATACATTACCTATACATTTATTTTTAATGAATTACCTTAGTATCTAAATACATTGTGCCTTAAAATCAGTCAAACCTGGGTGAGGAGAACTGGATAAGTGGGAGAACTCTACAACGGAGAGTAATTGCCAGGTTCCGTTTGCGCTAAGTTAGGCCGCGAAATTTAAATTTTCTTGCGTTTTTTGGAATTTGCAGGTTGTATTTTGATCCAAATATGATTCGCAACAATAACAAATATTGCATGTACAAAATTATAACCCTAAGAATCCAATGATGGTTCTTATGGTTATAATTATGTAAATACATATTTGTTATTGTTATGATATTTAGCAGATAGCCCTAGACCTGGAGAAGGACATACCTACTTAAGCTACTTTTCATCTTAGATCGCAGACGAGGTCGCGGGAAACAGCTAGTAAAATTATAAAATTGAAAAATTCTATAAAGTCGTGCCCTCTTACAAATAAAACACGGAATAAAGTTATATCAGGAATAACAAAGGAATAACCATACATTTTCATAGGTTTAAACTTGGAATAACTTTATTCTGTGTTTATTAGTAAGACGGTCAGTGTTCTGAGGATCACGGAAATATTAAAATGAGTCAACTTTCTAAATTTCCCAACATCGAAAAGTGCCTTTTAGAACGGATAAAGCAAACTCGATAAGAACATCAACAACCAAATTCAACAATCAACTCAGCCTCTTATAGGTAACTCGTCAAAATGTAGGGAACAGCAGATTTTTAGGGTTCCGTACCAAAATGGTAAAAAGGAACCGAATTCCATAGATGGACCTTTGTTGAAAAAAAAGACCCGAGAGATAGTGTCCGTGAGGTCGGGCAGTAGCCCAATAGTTCGCCATATGCTGCCCTGCGGGTTTATGTAACTCTCTTGGTCTGGGTCCTCTCCCTAGACCTGTTTCGGCAAAGTACACTAAAACTTCACGGTGTCCTAACTACGGAGCACGCGTTAGTACTCAACCGTGAACCCGCCACGACTGTCCGTCACCGGACCCTACTCTGGAGGATACCCCATCACCGGCGCACCAGAACACAGACCTATAGTTTCAGACCATTCGTAAATTTCAGGTTTCTAACTAAATAGCAGATGTTAAATACACGCTCGACTGTCGCCTGTAGAGGTACAGACAAGTACCAGTTTCAGTTATGGAGGTCCACGAGCGAAAAACCACTTTCTCTTATAGAGGTTTTGGAGAGTTCAAATGACAGGACCTGGCAATCACTCACTTGTAGAGTTTTCTTACTTATCCCGTTCTCACTCACCCAAGTTTGCCTTTAGTTATCTAAAGTATTTCAATATTTTACGAAGCGCCTTTAGTTGACCAACCCAAGTCTAAAAACTGTTATTTGTAGTTATTGTAATAAGTCCAATATGTCATGTCATATGCGGAAGTCACAAGTAAGCTAGTTGTATAAGTAAATCTGGAACTAGGAAAACCACTACTACGCAATAAATGCAAAGTCACAATCCAACTAACGTCGTGCCATTGAGTGACTCTGCTAAACATATTGCCTTGGCAGGCAGCGAGCGGCGCTATGTTTAAACCGCTTACGCTTAGCGGACAAGATATACTGAGCATAATGTTTATACAATACGAAATAGAACAGCGTACATTGGAACGCACGTCAGTGGTACAAAACCAGTCTACTGACCGGCCGTCGAGTGGATGCGTTTCTGACACCAGTTAGTTGGACAATTTTATAGTAATATAATAAGGATCAAATCCGGGCTCAGACGCAAAACGTCTCTTTCGCATAATGTCGCTTTCGCAGAATGGCTCCTCAAAAGTTCGATGCCTCTTTCGCAGAATATCTCTTTCACAAAATGTCGCATAACTTTAAAAATTTAGCCAAGTTTAAAAAAAAATGTTGTATATTTTCAATTTCTTATTAATTTTTTACAAGTTTTACACCATTTATGCTATGTTTGGAGTTTTCTAATGCGACATTTTGCGAAAGAGGCATCGACCTTTTGAGAAGGAGTCATTCTGCGAAAGCGACATTATGCGAAAGAGACGTTTTGCGCCTGAGCCCAAATTCTCAATACTCATATTCGTTAGTATAAAACTGACAGGTGTCAAGAACGCATTCTCTCTACGGCCGGACTGTACAGATCGTTCACAGTTATTTTACCTCTGATAGGTAGTGACATCAGCAACCCAATAGCAACTTTATTCCAACGAAAATAAAGATCACTGTGATTTTGACAGTGGTACAAAATCAGAGGTAAAATTAAGCTGGCCTCTTATTCTATTGAAAGTTTTTTAATCACGAGGAAATTAATGGTTGGCTTTTGAACACCTAAACACGCAGCACTGTTGCAATAATGTTAAGATTTACAATTTAATCAAAATCATTGAGAAAAAAACATAATGGGAAGGAACAGGCAAAACTAAATTTTATAGATGATGCCATTGTCGCTGGTAACCGTCAGCTGCCTATCTGTTGAAGGTATTCAAGGATATTAACAAGTTAACGCCGCTCACCCTAAAAAAATATGGTGTTTGATAGGTTAACAACACCAGCGACGATGCGACACCTAGCGGGATAAATTGTCGAACGGTCTGTAAGCTGGCCTCTTATTTTATTGAAACTAGTTTTCTAATCACGAGGAAATTAATGGTACAGTCGGCAACAAAATTCGATTAACACTTCAGTTTCTTCAAATCTTATGAGGTGCTCTTTTGTCCATACAAACGCTCTCGCATGTTTTCTTTCTGGTTAATGACCATAAAGCAATTATTTTTTACAAATATAAATAACAGCTACTTGTGTGCCCCTATGTTTTCCTTTTTGGTGATGCATTATTTTTATAAGAACTAGACCCTCAAAAAATGCTCAAAATTGCCATATAGTGTATTATCTATGAAATTGCCTATTCAGAGCGCTGTCAACAGAGGCCTAGTGTACAAATTTGACAACTATTAACGAAAAAAGAAAAACATAGGGGCATAGTATATATCATTCTTTTTCAGTTTATGAAATATCTTTTAAATTGGTCCAATATTGGAGGAGGAAATAAGCGAGAGCCAAACCTCGAAATGTGACTTTTTACATAGGCTATTTAGTCGGATCTGCAGTTGTCCTTATCGCACGAATATGAGGGTGGAGCGCTCGCAGAGCGACAACAATAGTTTCTTCAAATACCTAATTGTCAAAAGTCTGGTCGCCCGCATTTCCTCTTAATTATAGAGCCAGACATTTATTTGAAATCGGAACAGTAGGTAGTGAAATTAATTACAGGTCTACTAGACCCTTAGATATTTCAGGAAAAAAGAAGATAATCAATTTACATGTTGTGTAAAAGTAGCAGTGTTAATCGACCTATGTTGTTGACGTACCTAATGATTAGATTTACATAAATCATTGAGAAAAATACATGTAAGTAATTGACATGTAATGAATAAGAGATAGCAATCATAGACTTATAAAAAAAGATGGACTCCGCACCACGCATATCAAAAGTGAAGCACCCTACCGATCTATGTGTGCGTGATTTGAGTACCTGCAAAGACGCCGTCGCTCGTGTAACTTAATGGCGGCCGGTAGACTTACTATGGTGTGAATGTGTGCGTGCTGGCTTGTAGACATTAGCGCACTGACTTACTATGGGTGCTTCAGTTATTGTTAAAGGAGACGGCGCACAGTGGATCGTCCCCATACAAGAGGTCGGACATAGAATTAAAAATTGAAAAAGTATTTAATTGAAAAAAATGAAATATGCAGTTGCATTACTCTATTAAGGAACTACAAAAAATGTTACTACAATTTTTTTATTTGACCAGTACTTTATGAGCAATTCGATGAAAAGTGTTATTTTTCTATGGAAATGGTCACAAAAATGTCTGTATCTCATGATTCCCTCCTTGTTTCGATTTGCGGTTTTCACTACTGTTATCTACCCATTTTATGCCACATTTTCTTCAAGGACACATGGTGCCCCCAGCGACCCCCTTCCGAGATATTTTGCTTTTAGTAACTTTACTTTTTATTGTATAACTGATGATATGGAGGTACATTAAGTATATTCATTACTGAGAATAAGTCATCCCTAAGTAGTTCCTTAAATAACAGGTGCATTTACGATTACTTTAATGACTTATGAACGCTTCTGTTGCCATACAACAAACGCGTTAATGAGTCCTTAAGTGAAGATTCCCAGTACTTGCTTAATCTAATTAGTTATTGTAATTACTATGTTAACAGCCCTTAATCTCTGCATTGTTATTGTCTAATGTCATCATTAGCTTATCAAATTCATTGCTAGTTGCCTACTTGCTGCCCTATATATTTGAGTGTGTTTAGCAAATGTAATTCAGTTGTAATTATAACTTCTACCAAGTGTTGTCATTATGGCTTTCCGTGGGTTTTCTACTTACCTAGATCTTTACGTTGCTCTTCGTAATCATAAAGATCTTCGTGACTATGACCATTTATTTAACACATTGAAGTCGAATACTAACGTCCAGTTAAGTGTAAGTGATTTGACGGATCTCAAGAACTGGTGTCGACGATTTTGCTATAGGGTTTACACCAAATGGGTGCAATCAAGAAGGACAGTTGACAGGTTCATTAACAAGAACGAAGAGTGGTTAAATTCCGATATCGTTTGGCCAGATTGCTTTAAAGAAAATGTTGTTGACACTGAAGAAGCAAATGAAAATGAGGCAGAAGAGGTAGTCTGTCCATCAAAATCAGATGCATCTACTTCAACATATACATCTCCTCGCAAACGCTTTGAAGATTTATCAACTAGACACAAAAGAAGACGTGTTAATGAAAATGTTACTAGTTGCAGTCGTCCGGATGAGCTTTTGCATACTGTTGAAAGTATACTTAAGTCTGCCGGAAAAAATGATATAGCCAGAATAATGAAAAATTTGCTGGAAAATCCTGAACACGTCTCAACAGTTATAAATGTCCTGGAAACTAAGCAGAATCCTCCGCTTCGTGAAGTTCCTACTCACAAAGCACTTGCTCTTTACGTTTACTTGCAGTTATCCAAGTGGCGTTACATCACACTTCGGGACTTTAGTTTAAAAGAAGGTCATGCGAAATACCCAAGCTACTACTTGTTAGTTAAAGAAAAGCTTAAATGCTACCCGGCAAAAGAAGACATAACTGTGACTGAAACTTCCGCAAAGATACGTATCCAAGCCCTCCTTGATCTCACCGTTAGGAGGCTGATCGATTCACTTGAATCAAATTTTGATGCTGGTGAACAACTTGTGCTTCACAGTAAATGGGGTTTTGATGGAGCTTCAAGTCAAAGCATTTACCATCAAACGACAACAACAAGTGAACAAGACTTATCCAGTGTATTTATGGCAAGTCTTGTACCACTTAAGTTAGTGACTTCTAGTGGAAGTATAGTGTGGCAGAATGATCGGCCATCGTCAACCACATATTGTCGCCCGATTTCATTTACATTTATGAAAGAAACGGAAGCGAATGTTAAGGCTGAAATGGAAATATTTGAGACCGAGATTCGTGAACGGAACCCGACTGATTGCGGCAATGCTACTGTTACTCACAATCTATGGCTAACCATGATTGATGGTAAGGTACATTCAATCATATCTGGTACATCGGCAGCAGTGTGTGATTTGTGCAAAGCTCGCCCAAGCGAAATGAATAACTTGGAAGAAGTGAGAGCTAAACCCGTGAATACAGATTTATACAAGCATGGATTTAGTTCATTGCATGCTTGGATTCGGTCCATGGAATGTTTATTACACATTTCTTACAGAATGGACATAAAATCATGGCAAGCAAAAGGTGACGAAAATAAAAAAAAAGTTAAAGATAAGAAAGAAGCCATTCAAGAAGCTTTCCGAAGAAGAACAGGCTTACTTCTAGACGTTGTTAAGCAGGGTAGTGGCAACACAAACACTGGAAATGCTGCAAGAAGATTTTTTGCAAACCCTGAAACGACTGCCGAAATTACTAAATTAGATGTTAATTTAATTAGAAGACTCGCCGTTATTTTGCAATGCATTTCCTCAGGCGAAAAAATTCAAGTCCAAAAATTCAAATCATATTGTGATGAAACAGCAAATTTATTCGTGGAATTATATCCATGGTATAACATGCCAGCAAGTTTACACAAATTGCTGATTCATGGATCACAGATAGTGGACCACTTATCAGTAGTGCCTATAGGTTTTTTGTCTGAAGAAGCATCTGAAGCAAGAAACAAGGACTTTCGCAAATTTAGAGAATGTCATACACGAAAGCATAGTAGCATCGCCACTAATGAAGACATTCTTCATAATCTGCTATTATCTTCCGATCCTCTTCTCGCCAGCTTACGACCGAAGATGACAAATAAAGCCAAAAAGTCTTCATTTAGAGAACTAGACGATTTACTCATACGTGATCAGAGTGAATTGGAGTTCATTGACGTTTCAACTGATACACTTGCTGCATGTAGTGACGTTGAAGAAGATGATGACGATGATAATGATCATGATGTCGTTATTGATGAAGATGAAGAAAATATAGTTTAAGTCTTATAGTACCTAATATTATTATTTTACAAGCAGTTTCTTTGTTAATTTCTAGTTTTTGTGTATTTTTTTTATTCTATTCTTTTTTTCTATTCTAGTTTTTGTGATTTTTTTTTAATTTTATTCTTTTTTTGTTTTGTGTTATGCCACCCATCAGCCAATAAATGGTTTTTTTCTTTCTTTTCTATTGTTGTTAGTAACTACATGGTCGTGTTAATTAATTAATTTCCTATTATAATTTAGTTTTTAGTAGTTGTTTATTTTTTTAGTTTGTTTTAGGGTACATAGTTATTTTATTTTTAAATTATTTTTACAGTGTTATATTATATAAATAAAAAATATATTTATACCTACATATTTTCTTATTGATCATAAAACTCTATTTCTTTTCGATGTGTTATTGTAAATGCGACTCAGTCATTACTAAGCTAATGATGACATTAGACAATCACAATGCAGAGATTAAGGGCTGTTAACATAGTAATTACAATAACTAATTAGATTAAGCAAGTACTGGGAATCTTCACTTAAGGACTCATTAACGCGTTTGTTGTATGGCAACAGAAGCGTTCATAAGTCATTAAAGTAATCGTAAATGCACCTGTTATTTAAGGAACTACTTAGGGATGACTTATTCTCAGTAATGAATATACTTAATGTACCTCCATATCATCAGTTATACAATAAAAAGTAAAGTTACTAAAAGCAAAATATCTCGGAAGGGGGTCGCTGGGGGCACCATGTGTCCTTGAAGAAAATGTGGCATAAAATGGGTAGATAACAGTAGTGAAAACCGCAAATCGAAACAAGGAGGGAATCATGAGATACAGACATTTTTGTGACCATTTCCATAGAAAAATAACACTTTTCATCGAATTGCTCATAAAGTACTGGTCAAATAAAAAAATTGTAGTAACATTTTTTGTAGTTCCTTAATAGAGTAATGCAACTGCATATTTCATTTTTTTCAATTAAATACTTTTTCAATTTTTAATTCTATGTCCGACCTCTTGTATGGGTACGATCCACTGTGCGGCGTCCGCCTTTTTTTTTAGGTCCATGATAGCAATATTTGTTTTTTTTACTGTTTGTGCCGTTAGTGACAGTGACAGTAGCGGTGAAACTCGGCAGTTTATAATACGGCCGATAAATTACCGGTCTGAACATACTAATATCCCTAAGTAGTCTGTGGAACATACGCTCTCCAAACTTACGCGCATGTTCTACGAGTACTTAGGCCACCATTTCAGCCATGATTCATTTGACCGTAGGTATTGTACTCTCCCAATATTATACTTAGGTAGGTACTTTATTTATCATTAAACTTTACTACTGAAAAACTCCATCATGTTATTTTTTTTAAATCCCTTAATCCTTTACTAATTTTGAATTTCTAAGTTTGAATCTTCATTCGCTATGTGATCTGCTTCCCTTGCCAGTTTTTGTCAAGGAGTAACAGTTGGTTTGAGTAAAAACTTCTCTTCTACAGAATTCATGTTACTTTGCTGTCTTTCTTGGGAGTTTTTCTCAATGCTCATCATTTTTTTGTCACTATCCATTGACTTATATATTACTACTTTTTATATCAATGTCACTATCCCAATCTTTCTGCCGACGAGTTTCTTCAATGCTAACACGAACATGTTCATCCGCGCCAAAATCTGACAGTGACATATTTTCTTCTGTTGGTGGTAAAATGTCATCTAAAACTTCTTCTGATTTCGTGACTTCCATTGGCAAGCCTTCGTTCATTTCTCTTTTCGGGTCGCTATCATTCAAAACGTCTTCTCTTTTCATTTTACGTACAGTAAGGAGGTCCAATTTCAAAGGTTTATCGGCTTTTGTAACTTTTCTAGTGTTTGGATTGTAACGGCCACAATCTTCGACACAAATGTAGTTTCTGTTTTTTGCTTTCATTATTCTTGAGTATATTACGTGGTTTGTCGAGTTAATTATTCTGAATAAAACGTGTTTTGGTGTTATCTGGGAAAAACATTTAAAAAAAAAATTACTTTCAAGGAGTGAATGCTTCAAAATAGTTGAATACTTAGAGTATTAATTCTATGGTTGAATACTACCTAGTGCTGAATAATTCAACATCAAAATTCCAAAACATTACATAGACAGCTACCACACTCACAGTCTGATTTAAATATTTATGTCGAAAGCTCCAGGGGGCTTACTATGAGCTCTTATAGCAGGGCACAAGTTTAACGGTTCCAGTGTGAGAGAGAGACGGAGCTATATACGACCTATAGCACCATCCTTTTTTCTCAACGGATCCATGCTGGATCCATGATCTTTTTTAGTGTATATGGCCTCGCGAAATTAAAATTTTCTGCTGTTTGCGGGACGGATACATTTACGGGTGCTTCTCTCTTTTTTCGTTTCGACGGTACCTACATCTATGTTGCATAATTATAATATTTGGTGAACGTGAACGGACATTTAGCAGATGGGACATAGTCTGTTCTGGAGCACTCGCACTGCTGGATGTTGGATGAATCGATAATGGCCCAATTTGCCAGAATATGTTAGCAGCGGCCTATGCAATCGAGGCGAGAGAGTGTCACTTCTACGTAGTAATAGTTAATTGTCTTTATTAGAAAACTCACCTCATATGACGTAAAAATCTCGCAATAATCTTTGTTCTCACAAATAACTTCATCATACTTCTCCGTTACGCCGTACATCTTGCTAAACTGCCACTGCGTCTCAATAGGGTTGTCACAAGTCGCTGTCAACTCCGAAAACGTAATGATAGAAGGACAGTAACTTTTCACATCTTTGTATTGTGTATAGTTCGCTCCGCAGAGATTCCCTTCAGATAGGACTGAGAAGAATTCAAAGGGACATGGTGGAGGGCGGTCTTCGATCGTCTACTGACAGAAAGTTTAAGTATTAGTGATGTAAAAATCTCCTAGGCTGGGGCCAATACAATATCATAAATAACAACAATAATAATATGTATGTATTTACAAAAAAAATGTATATAAGTAGTTTATCAGCCATCTAGTTACCATAACACAAGCATTAGGTTGCTTAGCTTGGGACTAGATGGCGTTGTGTGAAATGTCCAAGGATATTTATTTATAAATAACAACGACACGCCTGGATTCCCGAAGGGCTAGGTTAGGTTAGCCTATGTGCCATCAACGGGGCACAAATCCAGACTCAGGGTCACTGACCTTGAGGTCAAGGTCAATGTGAGTGACCTTAGGAGAATCGTGGATTTTGACCTCAGGGTCGTTGTCCTTGAGGTCTTGGCCAATGACCCTGAGGTCAAGGTCAGAGGCCTTAGGAGAATCATGGATCTTGATCTCAGGGTCATTGCCCTTGAGATCAAGGTCAATGACCCTGAGGTCAAGGTCAAGGACCTTGAGGTGTCCCGTGGTGTTCCCGGACCTTACAACTCTCACATCCCACTGGGTCTCGAAGGCTTGATTAGGCGATGGTTTTTGGTGAAAGTCTTTTTTCCTCAATACCCCGTTTCATATCCTCTGACCAGACTCCGGGCTGCTATTCCTGATGAAAAACCCAATAACACTTTGCCGACCTGGGAATAGAACCCAAGACCTCAAGCTCAGCAGTAGCGCATGCAACCACTACACTGACGAGGCAGTCAAACGTCCAAAAGAAGTCCGTTAAATAATGTTCACATCAGACTCACCCACATCCCGCAATTTTGGCACTCCTTAGCGTTACCATGTATCGGATTATTACACTTATAGCTGACTATCTGCTCAGTGGCAGCATTCACTGGTGGTATACTCCTCCATGTACGCCAAAACAGATCCCTTTTATAATTATATTTCATTCCATCCATCGCCAGTAACCTTCGGAAATCTTTCTCTGTAGCCCGAATTTTCTTCCATGTTTTCGAAGTATGGCCCTTTATTTTCCTATAATGCGTTATGTCATCTAAAATCTCTGTATTATTTAATAAATAATTATTTAAGACCGTTATTCTTTGGTCTTTTAACGACCTCAGCCTTTTTCTTTCTAAAAATCGTTCCCGAAAATCCAGATGAAGGCACATCACTACGTTAATAAGAAGAGATGAGGCCAAAATAACGTATGATGTTAAAAACATTCTCAATTTAAAACGCGACTACTTTCAAATAACAATAGCGAAGTTTTAGAAAATAAAAGAGAAACGTTTCCTTTGTTAACGCTTTTATCGAATGGTTTTGTTCGATATAATTGTTGATACTTAAAGCCTTAGAACTTACTTGGCGGTTTTCGATGATTACATATTCACTACGATTTCTGAATTTGAGAACACGTAAATATAACTATGTGTAGTATGCTCAGACCAATTTTTCTTGGTCTAAGGTAGTATAGTGTCCCATTGGATTGAATCTGGCGTGCACATGCACTTTTTACCCGACTGCGCCAGAAGGAGGGTTACGTTTTTCGAGAGTATGTATGTATGTGTAATTGTTTGGTACGCTCTGCGGCCTGAACGGCTCGATGGATTTTAGCTTGAGAGGTGTCGTTAGATTCGTGTTTACTGTGAGAGTGACACTGGGTATATCAAAATTAAGAAAAACAAAAGGGCGGATTTTTGGCGCCAAATTATGATTAAATTTTTTTTTTAACCTGTCGAGTGGGGTTCAAAATAAAGGGTTTTAAAAGGTGGTTACAAAAATATATGAAACTTATATGGTTAAAAGTAATTCGAAGTGACAAATCGTAAAAAAACTGTAAAAAAAGGCTTGGCTATTTGTGCATTTGATCCAAAAAAGCTTTTGAATAACTCTCACGACCAAAACTCCTTGCAAGAACTAAATCGTCTGCGTCATCCTTAGAGCATTTTAAGGCGTCATCTTTCACATTTGTAAACTAAAAAGCTGGAAATAAAAAAAGAGTACTTAGTTATAAAAACTCAAAAACCCGATTGCGGTAAAAAAAACTGAAAGCTAAAAACAAGCCCATTTTAAATTAAATAAAAGTAGGAAGCAGGCGGGACCCATTCCATTTTTTATATTTTCAAACTCAAATGGGTCCCACCTGCTTCCAAATTTTATTTAATTTAAAATGGGCTGGTTTTTAGCTTTTCAGTTTTTTTACCGCAGTCTGGTTTTTTTTAGTTTTTTTAACTACTTTTTTTTTACTATAAGCTTAACTATAATTTTAATCAACATACAACCTGACACGTAGAACGACCTGACACGTATAGTCTGTGAAGTCTGTGCTTGACACTAATCTGCAAATTGCAAAAAACGTAAGAAAATTTGAATTTCGCGGTCTACCTTTGCGCCACTTAAGTGCGGTGAGACTGCTCTTCTATAAAACTAGAGCTGTCCGCTACTGCGCCTGTGACGACATAAAGTGCGAACAACATGGAATTATAAAGTACTATTAAGGTTGATGCGCCAGGGTAGCCCGCGAAATTCAAAATTTCTTACGTTTTTGGCAATTTGTAGGTCAGTGTGAACTTGTATGTTGATTAAAATATGATTCGCGGCCGTAACTAATACGGCTTTACAGAATTATAATCATTAGAATCAGCAATACAACTCCATATGTTAGCATTTATCTCAAATCTAGCGATTTCATGAAATCATGAAGTTTGAGGTAAATGCTAACTTAGTGAGTTGTATTGCTGATTCTAATGATTATAATTCTGTAAAGCCATATTAGCTACGGCCGCGAATCATATTTTAATCAACATACAAGCTCACACTGACCTACAAATTGCAAAAAACGTAAGAAATTTTGAATTTCGCGGGCTACCCTTTTTTTTTTTTTTTTTTTGAGGGTGGGAAATCATCAAATAACTTCTCCCGCTCTGGGTGGAGCGGAAGGGCGTGTCAGACTTTTACTGACTAAAACCCACCCGTGTTCCTTCAGTTGCCTATGCCAGGGCCGCGGTAACCCCTTCGGACAATCCGCGACCCCAGCGGCGTCGGCCCTATTGGACCCCGTCACTTGCTGACATCTCTTTGAGGCGCGCGTGGAACACAACGCGCCGTCGACTCGGGTCGCGGGCTACCCTGGCGCTTTCGCCTTAAGCAGCCATTCAAAAATCAAATGTTAATCAATTTAACGATCGTGCCGCTGGAACGCAATGATGAATGGCGAAAAAAACTCCGCGAGTATTGTTGATGGACGACGTTTCATTCATTCTTTTTCGTTCATTTCATTCCTCATAAAGTGATGGGAGATGACGGGTGTCTGTCGTAATTTCATAAAAATACCCATTTTGTTCAACTATTTTAGTTACGAAAACATTTTGTGACAAGACTCTGTGAGTTCGCGTGTGTGTTTGTGTTTGATTTGTGTGTTTTTATTCATTTTGAACAAAGTTTTTTACTGTATTCGCTGCTCAACGTAATTTGGTATGTATTTTATTTAAATAACTTTTGTTGGACCCTTTGTTAGATTTAATATTCTTGATTTGAAATGGAAAGTTAGTTTCGCGTTCTATTATTCATAGACCTATTTGGTTGGACAAAGATCATCTATTGTAATTAATTATACAATCAGTCATTTGTACTGAATACCACGCCCGTTTAATGTGATAATCACAGCCACATTTTGAAGTATTGGAAAATTTTTTAGTGTAAATTAAAAAAAAAAAACAACTGGATTGGTTCCTGGTTCCTGTAGTTGGTGGATGGAATTTGCAGGACATGAGCATGGATGTTAATTTGGCCCACATAATTTAGAACAAAGTGATTGTTTAGAGTTATGTATAGTTTTAAAGTAAATGCATAACTAATCGATTTGGCTTGCAAGGCAATAGAAATTCTCTGTTTTAATCATGGCGAACTTGTATGTGCAACTTGGAGTTTAAGTACTACTGTTACCAGCTCTCTGACTATGATTTCTCAGTACTATTTTCAACTAAGTAACTTTTTATGATGGTAATTACTACAGTTATTTTATCTTTATCATTGTAATATGAGAAATACTCAACAACTTTCATTGTTTCATTCATTAAAAAGTATCAAAGAGTTTCAAAATGCATCAATGAACATTGAACAAATTCAGTGTGCTAAAACTTTTAACTATGACATAGATAATAGATAATTTTATTCATAAGTAACAAGAACTAGGCAGAAGCACTACACACATACAGCCTGAATAAAAACTTCTTTATCTTTGTAACACTTTTTGAGTTCACATTTTTGGGGCACATGCTGTGTGTGACTAAAAGGAATCTGGCACAAAGCCAATCCTTTGTAAATGGCAAATATAAATGAGTGAATAACATGACAATTATGTATTTACTCCAAATACATTATGCAGTGTGGTGAACTAACTTTGTTTAATTTTAGAGGTTCCATACTCTTTGTCTTGGTCATTGCTCTGTCTGTGTCTCTGTTTAGACCCCTTTAATTTATAACTTTATTTTATTTTTTATCTGTATACAACTGCAGACAGAAATATTGGACTATGTGACTTGTAACCATGCTCATTCTACTTTTTAAATGCATTCAAGCAAATTTAAATGACCATTGCTTTAAAGATATAAAGAAGGCTCAAGGCTGCCTTCATAGACAATTTTTTTTTTTATTTAAAAAAAAGTACTTACATCTTACATAGTCAAAATATTATTTGGATTACTATCAAATAATTTTGTACCCAAACCAATGTGTGTTCTTACACCAATAGCACTTCAACTACCCATAACTTTTATGTAATTAAACTTATTTTGATTGCATCACAGTTCTAAATTAAACTTTGGACCATTTGTTACTATATCAAATCTTAATTTCGTATAATTAAGTTAGGTAAAAATGGGTGATTAACATACTCAAGCATCAATCTCTATTAAAAACTTCACGGTAATTTTAACTTTAAATCTACTGTTAAATCAAGAAAACACAGCATAGATAAGTACATAGAAACATAACAAACATGTAGAAAAACAATGAAACTGTATTTCAATGGAGTTGCTAGAAATAATAATTTTTATCATACTTGGTCAGAATATTCCATTGTCTCGTCATGTTTAAACATTTCCCAATGACACTGGGTACTTACTCATTCATTAATAGGTACCTCATTTTTTATATAAAGTAATAAGTCAATCAATCTGCCTAGCCTTTTCCCAACTATGTTGGGGTTGGCTTCCAGTCTAACCGGATGCAGGTGAATTCCAGTATTTTGCATGGAGCGACTGCCTATCTGACCTCCACAACCCAGTAACTGGGTAATACGATACCCCTTGGTAAGACTGGTTGTCAGACTTTCGGGCTTCTGACGACCCGTAACGACTGTCAAAGATCCACGAGTGACAGCCGGGACCAACGGCTTAATGTGCTTTCCGAGGCACGGAGGAGTCTCGGTATGTCTGACAACCAGTCTTACGAAAGGGTATCGTATTACCCAGTAACTGGGTTGTGGAGGTCAGATAGGCAGTCGCTCCATGTAAAATACTGGTATTCAGCTGCATCCAGTTACACTGGAAGCCGACCCCAACATAGATGGGAAAAGGATATGCAGATTGATTGAGTTCTGTATAAGTCGTCATCTCGGTTCCGCCATTCTAGCCATATCATCTTTCACACAGTCCATCCATTATTTCTTTGGTCTTCCCCTATTCTTATAGCCAAACTTTTCTCACGACATTTTCCTCATTCCTCCGCATAACATGCCCATAGTCCATACCATGACATCCGATTTCCACACAACTTCAGTTACTGGAGCCACTTTATATGCTCATTTCTTATTAAATCCATTCATGTAACCCACATATCCCTCTTAGCATTCTCGTCTCAGCTGCATGCAATTGCCTTTCATTCATCCCTTTTGTGGCTCAACATTCTGATCCATACAAGACAGCAGGTCTAACCATTTGTTTTAAAATCTTCCCCACTATTGTCACTTATTAAGTAAGTTCTTTTAAGCCACAAACAGCAACTTGTAGTATTATAAAAATTAATACATAATCAGTCATAATGACTGGAAAGCTTTTTGCATAGAGATTTCAATCATAATAGACTACTTTAGTGTGTACCTAGTAAAAAACCGGCCAAGTGCGTGTCGGACTTCGCACATTTAGGGTTCCGTACCAAATCTGATTTATCAATGTATTGGTATTTGTTAGTAAAATATACGTATTAATAAACATAATCACTAAATTTCAAGTTCATAGCTCTAAACTACAATACCTCGTCAAAATTTTTTTTCGCTCCAGCCCCCCCCCACCTTTAAGTGTATGGGAGCCCCCTTAAAATATTTTTGACAATTTGTATGACTGGGGCTCTAGCTCCAACCGTTTGGTTTGTAAAACCTGTATGACAGACATTGATATAAAAACTAGTAATATTTTTGCGCATTTAACGTGTAACGTTAAATGCGCAAAACCTCTTAAGGGGTCATTGTACTCATCATTATGAACAACTTTTACTATGGGACCAAACATGAAATCGCGAAAAAAATCAGCTGTTCAGTACATTTATGTTCGCATAATTCGTCAAAATGTACTGAACAGCTGATTTTTTTTTCGCGATTTCATGTTTGGTCCCATAGTAAAAGTTGTTCATAATGATGAGTACAATGACCCCTTAAGAGGTTTTGCGCATTTAACGTTACACGTTGTATAACCCGACGTTCGCACGGACGTAAAATATCGCGGCGGGATTTTATTGCGCACTGGATTTTCAACTCTCGGTGTTGAGCCGAGCTTCGAGAATCCAACCTAACAACAACAGAGTGCATCGCAGCGCGTTGAAAATCCAGTGCGCGAAAAAAAATCGCCGCGATATTTTTACGTCCGTGCGAACGTCGGCTTATACATGGCTCTTTTAAGCCACTAACAGCAACTTTTAGTATCTTAAAATTAATAGAATATAACCAGTCAGTCATAAAGGCTGGAAAGCTTTTTGCATAGAGATTTCAATCATAGTAGTTGCTACTTTAGTTAATAAAAAATTAAACTACTGCCCATTATGTGATAGGTTATTTATTAGTATTAAAGGCATTGTCCGAATGAACTGTTTTGAGTCGAAACCAGTTCTGCGTGTTTTTTTTGCATGCTTATTTATTATGATACTCGCAACGAGTGACGTGCTTGTGTTAAAAAATGTCGATATATTTTTCTTTTCATTTCGTGTTTTATACGAGTATCTGTATAATAAGTTTTTCTAGTAGTCTTTATGAGCTTATTCTAAGGGTTTCTGTAATGAAAATGACTTACATACTATCATTATCATAATAGTGATCCTATTTTTCCCGACAAATAAATTCTTCCGCAGACAGGCACGACGTGAATCGGATAGAACAGTTTCCATGAAGTTTTCATAGAAATTGTTCCACCAGAGTCGCAACGCGCCTGTCTGCGGGAGTCTTAGCCCGTTCTTACATTACGATACTTGCAAGAGCCAAGAGACGATAATTTCGACTCACCATAATGTATGTGAAGGTACCTAGGCAACTCATTTTTGGTACTGACGTAGAAGTCGTCTGTTTGGTATCGTAATGTAAGAACGGCCTTTTGTTTGTAGTACAAAATAAGAATTCAATATTTCCTGGTCTGACCCAATTTTGGTCAAAATATGGCGTAAAAAGTCTTACTTATCGAGAAAATGCATTGACTAAAGAGTCATAAATATAAATGTTGATGGATGGAGAGGGAGAGGAAGGCCAAAGAAAAATGGATAGATTTTGTGAGGAATGATATGAAAGAGAAGGGAGTGAATGGTAGCGTGACGGTTGACAGGGGAGAATGGAAAAAGAAATCGTGGTGTGCTAGCCCCACGTACCATGGGATAAGGGCAGGATGTCGATGACGAGACGTAAAAAGTCTAGCTTTTTAATTTATATAGAATACTAAGTTCTTCAAACACTTTCTTTTGAATTGAAGGAAAATAACTAAGGGAAAATATTTACGTAATTTAAAATAAATATAGGTATCTTCGTTTCTATTTAATTCCCTTTCTCACCACGTGCTCACCATTCAGTAATATAAAACTTCCTTTATTTATTCAGTAAACATTGCATGGCTGTTCCAATTAATGAGTGACGTCATATCGATAACGAACGATACTGATCTCTATCACAACACTTCGGAAGTCAACTGTTGTTTTTATGTGACTTAACTTATGAACACACATTTATTGGTCTTATTTTCTTCCGCACAGAGTTCAATTTTCAGTAACTGTGACATGTCGTTAAAGAATAAGGATAGATTTGAATCGTATTGCGTTGAAGATAGGGTTGATTTTGTCATATGTTTAGTGTTATAGTAAAGTTTATTTACCTTTATTCAAACAAAGGAGTATGCAGAGTAGTATTACTATGTTGCCATGCTGATGAGATGGTTCTGGAAAAAGTGGACGTGTATTTTTTGTGGTTAAAGGCGTAGGATTGATCTTTTTATTAGCTGCGATAATAATGCGGTAAAATCTCTACAGTCAGGCCGTCGAGATAATGCGTTCTTTGACACCTGACAGTTTCATCCTAACAAATAATGTGAAGTAAGAACCCAGTAACTCGGTTTTAACCTTGAGAAGAAGAAGGAAGACTGGAAGCCGACCGCAACATAGTTGGGAAAAGGCTAGGCAGATTGATTGATTCATGAAAGGCATGCAGCTAAAATGATATTGCTAAGAGAGATGTGGGTGGTGTTAAACTAATGGATAGAATAAAAAAAAACCGGTCAAGAGCGCGTAGGATTCGCGCACCGAGGGTTCTCTTCCATCATTTATACCTATGTAATTTTTGTTGATGTCTAGCCTTTTCCCAACTATGATGCGGTCGGCTTCCAGTCTAACCGGATGCAGCTGAATACCAGTATTTGACATGGAGCGACTGCCTATGTGTCCTCCACAACCCAGTAACTGGGTAATACCCCCCTCCCCCTGGGTAATACCCCTTGATAAGACTGGTTGTCAGACTTTCGGGCTTCTGCAGACCCGTAACGACTTTTAAAGATCCACGAATGACAGCAAGTATCAACGGCTTCAGCTTTTCATCAATCAGTAAAAGTTAAATATCTGGCCATTTTTTATTCATTCCGTCTTCGGTATGTTGCGTTATACAATGGAGTACGCATCGCATACTGATCTCGTTTGATGAGTCATCATCAGTCACGCGAGTGTTATCAACGAGTAGGCACACACCCACAATGTGAATGTTATTACAGTACATTATACTTGATATGCGAGCACGCATTACGATCAGTGTATCGTTGTTTTTATTGTTTTGTAGCGTACTGTCGGGCATGGGTCCTACGCCTAGAATTACCAGTCGCGTAGTCATTATCTTCCTACCCTTGTCCCATGGTACGTGGGGCTGGCGCACAAGTTTTCTTCTTCCATCTCCCCTGTCAACCGTCACGCTATCATTCACTTGGTTCACTCCCTTCTCTTTCATATCATTCCTCACACAATCCATGCATCATTATATATATTTGAATCATCATCTTCCTGCCCTCGTTACGTGGGGCTGGCGCACACGTTTTCTTCTTCCATTCTCTCCTGTCAACCGTCACGCTATCATTCACTTGGTTCACTCCCTTCTCTTTCATATCATTCCTCACACAATCCATGCATCATTATATATATTTGAATCATCATCTTCCTGCCCTCGTTACGTGGGGCTGGCGCACACGTTTTCTTCTTCCATTCTCTCCTGTCAACTGTCACGCTATTATTCACACCCTTCTCTTTCATATCATTCCTCACACAATTCATCCATCTTTTTTACCAGAGTCGCATTGTGTTCTTATGTCACAGTTTTCGATAACTTTATAAGGTCCTAGGGTGCTAATAAAGCTTGAATGAAACCCCAGCGCGGTTTGACCAGACTCGAATGAACCCAAAAATTGACATCAGAAACCATTGCATATCAAGGAGTAGACCGGGGGGCGCGATAATGATAGGGAAGACGAGCTCTTAGGATATAGAAGGATTTGTTAGCCGTACCGGATATGCATCCTTATACTAGAATCTTTGAAGCTTAGAACATAGCTTAGTTGAGCCCGTTTCCACCAGTGCTATGCTATGTGGACCAATGAATATGATTGGTGGATATCAATCGCATTCCATAGCATTGTAGCATAGCACATCTCTGGTGGAAAAGCACCCTTAAAATATGACAACTTTTTTCGTATGTACGGGACTCTATTACTAAGACTCCGCTGTCCGTCCTTCTGTCACCAGACTGTATCTCATGAACCGTGATAGTTGGACAGTTGAAATTTTCACAGATGATGTATTTCTGTTGCCGCTATAAGAACAAAAATACTAAAAAAACAGAATAAAATAAATATTTAAGGGGGCTCCCATACAACAGACATGATTTTTTGGCGTTTTTATAGATAATGATACGGAACCCTTCGTGCGCGAGTCCGACTCGCTCTTGACCGGTTTTTTTTACTCTCTCCAAAATTCTCCAATTACGCACCAATCAAACGCTATATCCATCAATACTTCCGTACCATCAGACTTTTATTACCCCCAATGGTTTTATTCTTTCCTTAAGGGGTCCACGAAACGATCAATCGCAATTGTTCAATTGTCATCAATTTCTGTTGTAGTAATATTGTCTGTCGCTTCAATTTCACTTGGTAGACGATCAATTTGCGCATCAATGTGAATCATTCACGTAAAAATTTATGATTTATATAGATAGATGTAATTTATTTGGAGGAGCTCGTAGCTATGCAATGACAGCCGCACGGGTCGATCCATCAGGTTAAGCTACGCTTGCCGGGGTTGGTCAGTGGATGGGTGACCATCTTTACATACCGAGACTCCTCCGTACCTCGGAAAGCACGTTAAGCCGTTGGTCCCGGCTGTGGATCATTGACAGTCGTTACGGGTCGTCAGAAGCCCGAAAGTCTGACAACCAGTCTTACCAAGGGGTACCGTATTACCCAGTTACTGGGTTGTGGAGGTCAGATAGTCAGTCGCTCCATGTAAAATACTGGTATTCAGCTGCATCCGGTTAGACTGGAAGCGGACCCCAACATAGTTGGGAAAAGGCTAGGCAGATTGATTGGTCGTTTCGGGTACCGTTAACAACTTACTAAGTTAAAAACAAGACACTGTAACCAGTTACAAGTAATCGTGAAGTAGGTCAGGATAGTTAAAGTTAATCATGACTCCAGAGCGTCATAACAGACAATTTTACTCAATTGACTTGTTGCTTGCCATGGTGGTAACAAAACAATACTTGGAGGCTTGTACAATTCCATAATTGATTGATTTCTTTATGTATTATTAGCGGCTCGGCCCTGCTTTGCACGGTTTTTACTAGTTGACAAAATATTAAGGCGCAGATTTCCTGAAAACAATAAAAAATGTGGTTTTTTAAAGCTGTGTATCTCATAAACCGTAAATAATTTTGACTTGTAAAAAAAATATGATATTTTCAAGTCCTTTTCGCATACAGTGATGGAATCCAAAACATAATTAAACATACCTTAATCCACCCAAAAAATCTTTAAACATACCTCCTAATAATCTTTAAAAGCTGTTTATCCCTTCATTAACAATTATAATTATAATTAAAAATATACCATAAAATGTCAAATGCCAAACTGCATCCAGTGATGGATTATATATTATTAAATAGTTAATTTTTAATTATATTTGCACTTTTACGACATAATTCCGGTGTGCGTGAGAATCTTCTATCTCGTGCATCAAACTAGACAGCCATAACGCCATTTCACTTACACACTGAGCTAAACCAAGCTTGGAACCAGGGCCTTAAGGTTTATACAGGGTGTTTATTCTCTTAAATCAGTCACGTAGTACATTGTTACGTACTATTTCCATTCGTAGAATAGCTATATAAGATCTAGATATTCTAGATCGCAATTAGAATATCAACATTCAATATGGCGCTGGCTCGAAGATTCATTCACAAATGTTTTTCCTGTTTGTTAACCTATGGGAATTTCCTTTGGTTATTTTATCTGTATTCGTTCGCTTTGAATTTGACTTCCTGGAAGTAGTTTGTTTGCATTAGCTAAATTAAGTGTACTAATTTATTTCATCACATGCCATGTGTGCACGATGGGATTTCACATAGGGAAAAATCTGGGAAAAATTATTATTGAAAGAAAAGAAAGAAAACAAAAGTATTTATTGTGATTAAAAGTATAAAAAAAAAAAACAGTGCTCGCTTCCGTTATACAAGCAGGGACCTTACAACCCCGGTTAAAAGTTAAGTCTTTCGAGGGGTTAAGCCGTTTATGAGGTTACCTTTCTCATGGGTAACTCCTTGAATGGGTTTTAAGCTTGAAACCCAGTAAAAGCGTTATCCCTTCAATATGGATAACCCATTGAACGGGTTCTATAATTGAAACCCAGTGAAAGGGTTACCTCTTCATTAAGATAACCAATATAATATAAGGGTTTTGTTCGGGTTACGATATTAGCTATTTGCAATGATGCCCATCATCGAGACATCCTATTACATTGCTCCGAGTCGGAATGTTATGCTGTTATCGCTTTTTTAAGAGAGTTGAAGTGTAACCCTTTCGAACGGCTTAAATTAAGCCGTTCAACAGGGTTACCCACATCGTATGGGCTTTTGTTTAACTGCTTAAGAAAACCCTATCGAAAACCATTTCAATGCATAACCAAAATGGTCTCTTAAAGCCATTCAAAAGAGTTAGAGTTCAAGAGAGTTGAAGAGTAACCCTTTTGAACGGCTTAATTTAAGCAGTTCAAAAGGATTACCGCACATCGCATATTTTTTTAACAATAATGATGACACTCATCGCGTTCAGTTTCATTGACAAAATTCGCCAGTCAACGCATTAGATTTAACACAACCAAAATGTAGATCATTTAAGAAAACACGACAGCTTAATTCCCAGTAAAATTCCGCGTTACTGAGCGGAACAATAATCATGTAAACAAGTAAATATCAAATAGATACACTTCACAGACATTTGCAAACATCATCTAATGTTTGTCGACCTAATTGTGACTTGATAAGCGGTGGCGTCATTGTCAATAAAATTATATTTAACGTATGAAAGGGACCTTCATTGTACGGATTAAGTGTCTAATAAATCTATATTTGTAAAACATATCGCACACTTAGATCTAAACTGAGACAACTCAAAAATCGTTAATTTTGAGTTATGTTTGAAAAACAGTGATTATCGATAAAAATTATTGAATTTTAGCCCCAGTTTGTATACAGTGACATTTTACAAGGTATTTATTATCTAGAATCAAATTGAATTGTATAACTTCCCTAACAAAAAATGCAGATATACCTACGTTTTTATCGTCTCCTGAAAAATTACGTTTTTTGAGTTGTCTCAGTTTAGATCTAGGTGTGCGATATGTCTTTTGGTTATCGACGGTTGTTTTGGCTAACCTAACCTAACCCCCGCGTGAGATTGTGTGAGATTCGGCTTGACCCTCTCCCCCTCCATAAACATATAAAAAATGCCCTGTGCGTCAATCTAGGACACATAGCCTATTTGTGTGCCAATTAATGTCATACAAATCCGCTTTGCCGTTTTTGCTTGATTGTAGAACAAACATTCTTTCTGGGCTAGCAAAGATAATTAAGATCATTTGAAAATGTTCCGTGTCACACTAGACACACATTATTTCTAGTTGATTGTTGATTTGTCATGTCTGTGTTTCCTTAGTGATAAGAATGGAGTTATAAACATGTCGGAAACGTCAGAATTGACTCAGTTACATTCAGACAGGCATGTGGGCAGAAGATGGGTTTCGTGCAATGAAAACACACTGGGTGCTATACACGGTGATTATTAAAATCACAATCTAACACAATCACTCCAAATTGAAATTAACACAACTACTGACCACAACGAATCGAATACAGTTCCGTGGCGTAGTAACCCCGATGCGATCAGACACTAGACTGTCCTCCTCGCCATGAGCTTAAAAACATCACGACTCTGTAGAAGCGCGCTTTATGTGTGGGTAGATCATAGATCACGCGATGTCGCCCGTGGCACGCTTGCGACTCGTTACTATCCGTACTATTGACCGTCTCCGACATACACATAATTATGACTTCCATCGTTCTAGGAGACTTGTCCAGTCATCGTGATTCTAAGAAAAAAACTTTTTTTACAAAAAAATACAACCAATTGAAATGATAAACCTCTTCATTGATATCATATTTATATTTTATCTTCTTGCACACATACAAACTTGGTACAGGGTAACAATATTTAACAAATTATTTAACTAAGCATTCCATAAGTATCAGTATAGACTAGATTTCTAGACAACCTTTAGGTTTCGAAGATCCAAGAGAATTAACTTAGAAACTAGGTGACGCTCCAAACATCACGTTTTTTTACCAACTTTCAGCCATACTTTTTGGCGGTAAATGTCAAATGAGATACTTTTTAACTACCAGCTAGAAAATACCAATACTTTTGGCGGTAAACGTCAAATGACACTTTTTAACTACTCGAAAACACAGATACAAAATCATCTGAGTCAAATCACATACTTTCAACTCTAAATTCAGTATTTTAAATCAACAAAATGTATTATTATTTGGAAATCATGACATTCGGCCATCCGACACTGTGTTGCCTCCTGGCACACACAAAACAAATTTTTAAATAAATCATGACATTCTTGTGCTAGTTAGACAATTATTAACTTTAATAGCATTAAGAGTTAGATTAAACCTTTTAACTAGAAGGTGCGTGTTCGTCAACTACGACTCGATACAATGTCCAAGAATTAGTGATAAATACAAATCTATATAAATGTTACCAGCGAACACATTTATATTGAAACAGTATAAAGTATTCAATTTAGCTATTACGTATCAACATAATTTATGAAAATAAACCAGATTTATAATATTGGTTGGTATTATTTGACATAAGTGTCAACGATGCAACCAGCATCGCGCACCACGCGCAACCAGTATCGCGCACCACGCGCAACCAGCATCGCGCACCACGCGCAACTAGTATCGCGCACCACGCGCAACCAGTATCGCGCACCACGCGCAACCAGTATCGCGCACCACGCGCAACCAGTATCGCGCACCACGCGCAACCAGTATCGCGCAACCAGTATCGCGCACCACGCGCAACCACCATCGCGCAACCAGCCTCGCGCACAACGCGCAACCAGCCTCGCGCACCACGCGCAACCAGCCTCGCGCACCAAGCGCAACCAGCCTCGCGCACCACGCGCAACCAGCATCGCGCAGCACGTGCAACCAGAATCGCGCACCACGCGCAACCACAATCGCACACTATGCGCAACCAGCATCACGCACCACGCGCAACTAGCATCGCGCACCACGCGTAACCAGTATCGCGCACCATGCGCAACCCGTATCGCGTATATACTCGTACATTACAACATGAAAACAGAAAAACAAAAAAACAAACATGCTTAACACAAAAATTTACAATAGACCTTATGTATCCTAAGCGCAGATTGCGCTAGCATTTATCAGTTTACATTATCTTTGAATACAATAGACAACCATTCATTTGCCTGCATTTCATTTAACTATTCATTCTCACTTCATTTTCTGACGATTCGTCAGTCTGATCCGTTCCAAGATAACCACGGATAAATCCCATCCACTGCGTATAAAAACAAACATGTATAACACAAAAATGTACAATAGACCTTATGTATCCTAAGCGCAGATTGCGCTAGCTTTTATCAATTTACATTACCTTTGAATACAATAGACGTATACCATTCATTTGCCTGCATTTAATTTAACTGTTCATTCTCACTTCATTTTCTGACGTTTCGTCAGTTTGATCCGTTCCAAAATAACCAGGGATAAAATCCATCCACTGCGTATATATATACCGCTTTCCAAAATTCTAACCTTTCTTATTTAACGCAACATACTCATATCATCATTGTTAAATACCTTTGTAACTCGATACGGATCAGATATGTAACTTCGGCAACAATTTCTAAATTTTATCTACATTATGAGTTTCTGTTGATAACAAGTTCACCATTTTGAATTTTTGCGCTTCTTTCTAATACTATCCTGTTCAATATTTTTATTTGTAACGTCTTCCACGTCCAACTCCATCTCGAATATGATATGATCCTTATTGATAGTGAGTTTAAGACCAAACAATATTTGTCTGGTCGCAACAAAACAAATCGGTTGATCAAAACATTTTAGGGGTCTTCAAAAAAATAGTTTAGAAATAAAATCATTAGCTGATGCACAATTCAGAATCAGTATTAGGAAGATCTTGCCTAAATATAACGCAATATGTCACACACTGGACCCTATATCTAATTTAACCAAAATAATTAAAAATCTCAAACAAGAAAGTACAATTCATTTAGCAATATCGCTATCGACTACTACGGAGACTCATTTGTTCAGATGATCACCCCACAGTTATGAATACAACAAACAATCGACAACTAGCCTCATTTAAAACATTCGGGTTTTGGGGCATTACGTCAGGCCCACAATTTGCGTCGTCTAAAGCTACAAATAACACAATTCTAAACTTTTAACACAAATACTGCTCCAGAAGTAGAGAAATATTAGGTGTATTAGCATAAAATATCACATAATCTTTATGTTTCAAATTACTCAACTATTGTAAATGTGATTAAACGTTTGTTTGTTTGCTATCCCTTCACGCCCAAACCATCAAACCGATCATCCCGAAATCTAAAAGTACTGTTCCCGAGGAAAACAACAATAACGTTCTTATCATATTAGATTGTGCCACGTGTCTTTCGAATCATGATTGAATTATATTATTACAAAGAATAAGGAAAGATTTCCCGGTAGCACGTTCCCGTGGGATATTTACCGACATTCACGCGGGCGATATAAAAATAATTAGAAAGAGAACAAGTACTATATTAATGAATGTTAAGATATTATCTTGAAGGTATGCAACAATTATACATGTTAACTTAAATAATAATCTAGCTTTAAGTAAAGCAAGTATTACTACTTCATTATGTACCTACTCAGTTTTATCCTGAATAGCATGTAACTGTTCATTCTGCCAATAAATAAATAAAATCCATCTGAGACGAGACAGGCGTTACTGTCTAATTGTCTAAAACCAAAATCAATACTAGTGTTAAACAAGAAAATACCCGGAAGCACTGAACACTGGTGTAGTGCACTCAATAGGTATATAAAAAAATCAGTTCTATTGACTATGGAAACTATAGATCGTTTAGGTACTATTTTACCCCCTTTTTTATCGATAAAGTAATAGAAAAATATGTTTATAACCAGATACAAGACCTTTACGTTCGATACGCTTAGACACGACACGCTGCTAACAAAATTTTATAACTTTGGAGTTCGTGGAGCAATAAAAAAAACCGATTTGAGGAGATGAACGCCATTAAAGGCACTGAAGGAGCAACCCACAGTACTTGGACGTTTATACTATCTGACATATATATAAAAAAAAATCCTTCATTATTTTAATCCTCAACAATAAAATGATCAGATCACATCCCTTACTAGTGAATTAACAAACTTCCTCGTCACTGTTTATACTATATCATTCCAAAATGCATATTATTTTTTTTTTAAATTAACCTCTTTGTTATCTAGTGCAAAAATCCCGTTTAAAATTCTGCTCAAATAACTTCCTTTAGCGAAAAAAAAAAATATAGCATATAAAATTACGAGGTATAGGTAAACGTTTTCATTTTAAAAACTGAGTTATGTCCGGTTTCTGAGACACTTTTAATTAACTTTGGTTTATCTATCCAATAGCGCTAGTGGTTCTATAACTTGTGAAAGTGAGTTTCCAAAAAGCTCAACTAGATAACTTATCTGACCAATGTTGGCCGTTTAATCGTTCCATAATTAATTGACGTAGTAATCATGGAAACAACATCACTTATTTTTAAAATGTCATAGACAAATTAGGTCCAAGCATTATCTATAACAGTATTAACTAAGACAGTGTTAAGCCACTTTTTTACCCTCGAAAGAAATATTATTATGAATAAAACTATCAATTTTAGACGCGATCTCTTGTACAGACCCATCTAGCGGCATCTGGCTTGTTACGTATTCAGAAATGCGCTGACAGTTAACCGATGTTTATCGTTACGCATAACTCTCAATAGCTATTGAGAGTTTATCTGAGGATGTCAGCAACAGGGCATTAATCTTTTAAAACTCATCATACCTAACCTATCCAGAAAGATAAAACCAATTTATGGGTAACGTCATCGAACTTTTAAAAATTAAACATCCAATATGGCCTTCTTCAATCACAAGAAATATTATCAACAAACTAACAGTAACTCAGGTTAAAATTCACTATGGCAAGCGTAAAGTAACATTTTTAATTCCCGCAATAATTATTGCAATATCAAAACTTATAAACACAATGAAACCCAAAACCTAATTTAGCTTAATAAAATTTATAATTTTATTGCCAGGCTCGACATCAGATGTGATGTGTGTTATACCTCACTGAAATATGGAAATATTACATACTATCTGATCCGATAGACGTTGAATCAAAATCTCAATATGGTCTTTAGTTCATAGAAAATGGAGGTTCAGTTATTCCAAAATTAAACTAATTCAGGTTAACGAACATTTAGCAAAAACAAAATATAACCAAATAGGTCCAGCAGTTATCAAGTGATGCCCTTACCAACGAACAGCATTTAAGTTTTATTTATGCAGATTACTTGGGGCGTAATCCATTCACAATCTTTACACATGAGTCGAGCTTAGAGAGATTTTTATTCCCATAAAACCCAATTAGGGTTAACGAACATTTAGCAAAAACAAAATATAACCAAATCGGTCCAGCAGTTATCAAGTGATGCGCTCACGAACGAACAGCATTTAAGTTTTATGCAGAATACTTGGGGCGTAATCCATTCACAACCTTAAAACATGAATCTAACTAAAATCCATCATCGTCAGAATTCAAGGCTAGATATACTCAATGTCCCAATGATTCAAGCACAAAAAGCATTAAACATCATAATTATCATAAAATAATACGGTATCAAAAACCATCATCATCATCAAGCTTAGACTATATCAGAATTCAAGGCTAGATATACTTAATGTCCCAATGATTCAGCACAAAAAGCATTATGCATCATAATTATCTTTAAATAATACGGTATCATAAAAGCTATCATCATCATCAAGCTCAGAGAGCTATATCAGAATTCAAGGCTAGATATACTCAATGTCCCAATGATTCAGCACAAAAAGCATTAAGCATCATAATTATCATAAAATAATACGGTATCAAAAACCATCATCATCAAACTTAAAGAACTTTATTAGACTTCAAGGCTAGATATACTTAATGTCCCAATGATTCATATCAAAAAATCTATCATCATCATCAAGCTCAGAGAACTATATCAGAATTCAAGGCTAGATAAACTTAATGTCCCAATGATTCAGCACAAAAAGCATTATGCATCATAATCATCGTAAAATAACATGTTATAATAAAATCCATCATCATCAGAATACAAGGCTAGCAAAAAGCAAAAAGGGAAACAAAAAGCATTACGCATTATCATAAAATAATACAGTATCATAAAATCCATCATCATCAAGTTTAGAGAACTATATCAGAATTCAAGGCTAGATATACTCAATATCCCAATGATTTAGCACAATAAGCATTAAGCATCATAATTTTCATAAAATAACATGGTATCATAAAATCTATCATAGTATCATAAGATCAATAAGCATCATTATAGCTAATTGACGTGCAAAAGTGCTCGTACAAACCCAACCATTGAAACAAATCCATTTATCGTTAGCACAATCAGTATCATTTATCATTTGCCTACCCACAACTTCAATTCATTTGGTACTTAACCGCTCACGCGAGCGCGGTATAGGCTGTTCCCGAGTTGTTCGTGTGAGCGGCTAAAATTCATGTAAATAAATCCAAGCAAAAATAAAGTGTTGGCCAAGTTCGTTAATTCAATCAATTAAAATAGGTAATAGATTATGTCCAGCTACTATACACACTTAGAACAATTTAACCGACGACTAGTGATTCACTGGTAAATCACAAAGTACGCCCATTATCACAATCCGACGACTAGTGACTCACTCATCCATCAAAATCCATAAAATCCAGTGAAATCACAAAGTACCTACTAACTAACGTTCCAGTATTTATTTAATTATTTATGGAAAACAAACAATTGTACAAAATAAGTAACAGTAAGTAGGTACCATATCCATCCATAAATATCCATAATCCATAAAAATCCAGTGAAAATCATATCCACTCAAAATCCAGTGAAGTCACAAAGTACGCCCAACATAATCCCACTGAACAACTACAGTTCATTTATGCCGGAGCAACACCAACGTCAATGCCCATAAACGCTTTAAACATCGCGATAGACTACGCGATAGATAAATTCGGTCAAATTATCGCAGCAAGTGGTGGCTACACCTATCTACGGTTATCGCCCATCAAAGCGATAATCAACGGCAATGTCCGTATAGTGTGGCCGCGGCATTATCATTTATCATTTGTCATTTATCATTTATCATATTGTTCTTCATGGCAATTACTAAGGTAGGAATAGTCATAACCAACAATTTATTTATGCTAACCTCGTGTTGCGTGTAAATTATCACAAAATAAAATTGCTCATAATCCGAGTGAACAATCTCATATTATTATCATGGCAATAAAACTCGCAACCAATAATTTATTAATGCTTACCTCATGTTGCTTGTAAATTATCATAAAATAAAATAAATACTCATAATCTGAGTGAACAACCATGGTTCATTTATCATTTATCATATTCATCATGGCAATAATTACTAAGGTAGAGATAGTCATAACTCATAACCAATAATTTATTCATGCTTACCTCGTGTTGTTTGTAAATTATCATAAAATAAAATAAATAGGTACTCATAATCCGAGTTAACCATGGTTTACTTATTATTTATCATATTATCATCATCATGGCAATGGTTACTAAGAGTCATAACATAACTGCTTGTAAATTATCATACAATAGTTTAATATGTTCAACTGTTGTTCATTAATATCATAGAGAGGCTTATGGGATAGCCATAATTAAGTTACAATGGTAGCAACAATAAAAACATGGAATCATGATCAAATTAGAAATATTGCTTCATTTAAATTATCCAGAAATCATAAACCTAAGGCACCATCCTGGCTGAGATATATCCCGCGCTATCAGAGGGTAGCCCTGATCAAAGCGCGTGATAAGTCCAGTCAGCAGTGTACTTCACCGCACATCATCAGAGTGTTGCCCTGACATAATGTGCGGCACCCACACCAGTACGCCAAAATCACGCTCATTAATTTCATTTAGGCAACCAACAAAATGATAGCAATATAAAATAAAATACAATAATCCATAAAGGAACAGGTAAGTACCTAGTTCTCATACGCCTCTGGTAAGTTTATCAAAAATTTACGTTTATCAATTGTTTTAAATATCATTAATTACAAGCAATTCATTATTATCATTTTCAAGATTATCTACGTACCTTTTTGGGTTTACCCCGCTTCTGAAGTGAAATGATAAACCTCTTCATTGATATCATATTTATATTTTATCTTCTTGCACACATACAAACTTGGTACAGGGTAACAATATTTAACAAATTATTTAACTAAGCATTCCATAAGTATCAGTATAGACTAGATTTCTAGACAACCTTTAGGTTTCGAAGATCCAAGAGAATTAACTTAGAAACTAGGTGACGCTCCAAACATCACGTTTTTTTACCAACTTTCAGCCATACTTTTTGGCGGTAAATGTCAAATGAGATACTTTTTAACTACCAGCTAGAAAATACCAATACTTTTGGCGGTAAACGTCAAATGACACTTTTTAACTACTCGAAAACACAGATACAAAATCATCTGAGTCAAATCACATACTTTCAACTCTAAATTCAGTATTTTAAATCAACAAAATGTATTATTATTTGGAAATCATGACACAATCAATCTGCCTTTTCCCAACTATGTTGGGGTCGGCTTCCAGTCTAACCGGATGCAGCTGAATACCAGTATTTTACATGGAGCGACTGACTATCTGACCTCCACAAGCCAGTAACTGGGTAATTTCGGCATTCCCGTAACGACTGTCAAAGATCCACGAATGACAGCCCGGACCAACGGCTTAACGTGCTTTCCGAGGCACGGAGGAGGAGTCTTGGTATGTAAAGATGGTCACCCATCCACTGACAAAAAAGTAGAACCGATTTCCAAAACAAAGTGAAAAATAACTTTAATTTCGGAAGTCGGTGTCTGGTTTGCTACCGACTTCCGAAATTAAAGTTGTTTTGAGTAATACGACACCCTTGGTAAGACTGGTTGTCAGTTTTTCGTAGCTTAATCTGAACGATCGACCCGTGCGGCTGTTCTTACTTAGCCACGAGGCGAGGCCCTCTTCTTGCCTAATCCAAATACGTAAAAAAATTGATCGCAACTGCGGGCTAAACAAAAATTTATGAATCTTCAACGTTTCGAATTGTACTGGGTATCAATGCCATTTTCCTTCCCCAAATTAATTATTCATTATAATTAAATCAATTGGCACTTTCCTATTTATTTATTGATATTTGCTTTGTGGTTTTAAGTTTTTGGGCTTTTCCTTGCCTCTTTCTAGCCATGTCATCTTTCACACAGTCCATCCATAATTTGTTTTGTCTTCTTAGGGTTTGATTCAGAATCGAAATCAGTAGTTGTAACTACTGATATTAATTTAAACGTTCAAAGCTTTACGTATATCTTTGGAAAAACCGAACTTTGCCGAATTAAGAGCTAGAGTTTAGCTCGGTGTGTAAGAGCGAGCGCGCACTGCGGTGCGTTTCCGTTAGTTCTGCCGTTCTGCCGCACTGGGCGGGGCCTACAGTAACAAAACGCATGACCGCAGTGCGCGCACTTCAAAGACATTCCATACTTCACAGATTATGCGGTGGAAAAACGCACTGCAGTGCGCGCTCGCCCTAAGTGAATTGGCGTATGGCTGTCTAGTTTGACGCGCGAGATAGAAGACTCACGCGCACCGGAATTTAAACGCGCTTCGAAATTTAAATTTGAATTTCACATCATCAATCTGAATCAATGTCAATTTCCTATAGGTACTGAGTTACAGTACGACAACGTTCAAACTTTCAAATGTTCAATCGTTTATCTCCGGAAAAACCGAAATATAGCGAATAAAATGTGACTATCGACCAATAGAAATTGATTTATAATTCCCACCTAAATTAATATACCGGGTGTAAAATTAATATACCGGGTGTAAAAAGGCACTTGCCGAAGCCGAAAGCCACATGTTCTACCCATTATTTGTATCGTTTTTTTTCCACTAGACCATACCTCGGAATCCACTGGTTCTGGAGATATTGAAGGTCAAAGTCGCATTTTATTTTAACCGACTTCAAAAAGGAGGAGGTTCTCAATTCGTCGGAACCTTTTTTTTTTTTTTTTATATATGTATGTTCCCCGATTACTCGTAAATGGCTGAACCGATTTGGATTTTTCTTCACAAGTGGTCCCATGATCATCAAGTCGGGATCTGATGATGGAAATCGAGGGAAACCCTCAAATTTTATGGGCACAGTTATATCGATTTCGGTATTTTTTATAGTAACTCGTGCATTTGCTCTCGGAAAGTACCATTTGGTGAACTGGAACTGATGATGAAGACCACAGATGGCCATCGGAAATACTCAATTATATCTAAGTATATCACAGGTTGCGATTCGATTACTTTAATGTGGTTCATGCTCGTCAAAATGCATAATGGTGATGGTGACTTCGCCATGAGCTCCAGTTCTCCTGGTTCTTACTAGGAGAACTCCTCAAAAATTAACGTCCCTGCATCGGGAAAAGCAATATTTTGTAAAACGTGATGAGCAGTTGACATTGGGTTATTGTAACTTAGATAAATTACAAACTGACCCACTGAAAAGTGAAAAATAAAAACTTTTTTACAAAAAACAAAACCGACTTCCAAAAAAAATACTACAAAGTGAAAAATAACTTTAATTTCGGAAGTCGGGGGCAAAAACCTAAAATACAGATCCAATGACACCGACTTCCGAAATTAAAGTTATTTTTCACTTTGTAGTATTTTTTTTGGAAGTCGGTTTTGTTTTTTGTAAAAAAGTTTTTTAAACTAAAACGTATTCCAAGTGTTATTACTAAACTTTTTCCGACAAGTACCTACGCGTACCGTAGAGCGATGGGGCGGGGCTTAACACGCGGACTGACTACGATTTTAAACGGCACACAACCGCTTAATCTATTGTCACCATTGAAATAAGCATAATCATAATCATTTATTTATTTGTCAGAACATGGTACATTAAATGGTCTTAAGGTTAGTCACAGGTATCGTCACATTCTGCCAAGTGTGGCGTGCAAATATTATGTAGTTACATACATTTATTACAGGACATAATATTAGGTCTTTACCTATGAAATTGCCGTTCTGCAGTACTGGCCATTTCAAATCAAAATAATTTTTGTTTGGCTAAGAATTCTAATTTCAAATTAATTTTATTTTAAAAACATGGATTTTTTTTTCCAAAAGTAGTCATTTGTTTATTGATTAGTGTTACATTTTCATCGCATTTCAATCTTTTTCGTCATCATGGATACGTTAAAAATTCGAGTAATTATGGAATATGAGTACCGTCGTGGCAGCAACGCGGCACAAGCGGCACGCAACATCAACGACGTTTACGGAGCTAACACTACAAACCAACGCACCACCTGTTATTGGTTTGCTCGCTTCCGTTCTGGAAATTTCGACCTGAAAAATGAACCTCGCGGTCGTCCGAAGACTTTGGTCGATAATTACGAATTAAAGGCGATTGTGGAAGCTGATGATACACAATCTACGGCTGAATCAGCAGCAGCTTTCGACGTTAGCGTCAAAACAATATTGGTCCATTTGCGTCAAATTGGCAAGGTAAAAAAGCTTGACAAATGGGTGCCCCACGAACTCAATGATCGCCAGCGCGAAGTACGCGTCGAGACGTGCCTTGCACTGCTCAACAGACACACAAATGAAGGAATTTTGAACCGCATTGTTACCTGCTATGAAAATGGATTCTGTTTGATAACCGCAAGCGCTCAGCAAGTTGGTTGGATCCTGGTTCAGCACCTAAACAATGCCCTTAACGAAAACTTACCCCTAGAAAAGTGATGGTCACTGTTTGGTGGTCTAGCGCCGGTGTGATTCATCACAGCTTCTTACCAAACGGGGTGAGCATTACTGCAGATGTGTACTGTGAAGAACTGAACACAATGATGGAGAAGCTGGCACATCTCCAACCAGCATTGGTCAATCGCTCGTCTCCGCTGCTCCTGCACGAAAACGCGCGACCTCATACTGCACAGCAGACGGTCTTCAAGTTGCAAGAACTGGGGTTGGAAGCTCTCCGTCATCCGCCCTACTCACCAGACCTTGCGCCTACAGACTACTACTTTTTCCAGAATTTGGATAACTTCTTGGCGGGAAAAAAATTCAATACCCGAGAGGCAGTACAAAATGCCTTTGAAGAATTTGTTGCCTCCCGACCAGCTGATTTCTTTAAGAAGGGCATCAATAAACTGCCCCTGCGTTGGCAAAGATGCATTGATTGCATGGGTGATTACTTCGATTAATACAAATAAAAAATACATGAAAAAAATTCGTTTAAATTTTTTCATACAAAACGGCAATTTCATAGGTAAAGACCTATTATATATTATTAAGGTTGAAAATTTAAAACAATATTATTGTATTGCCGAGATGTGACTAAGCTGCGAATTTGCATTTATTTTCCGGGTTTTCTTTAGATTATTCAGAATATAGGTACACAGTAAATTAAATAATTATCCGGTTAAAGTTTTAAAAAAATGCTAATTCTATTAAATTCTTAAAAAAATTAATGTTGTTATCCCTGAAAATACAGAGATGTTCAACGCCAAAGTTTATTTTTGTGGAGCAACTTCCAATTTTTTATTGGGAATATCAAACTATTTTATACTATTCTATTCGGTTAACATTTTTCATTAAATCCTTCTCTGTCCACTGTATTTTTGCGTCGGATAGTTTCATTGCGTTACGTCATACTCGACAATCCAAGAAACCAATTTTTGTTATTATTGAGCTAACACCGCGCCTTACCTCCGTTTGCCTGGGTTCGCGTTACATTGCGCGTAATAAAAAAATGCTTTTTCATACCTAAAAACAAAAGTCGTTTCCCAGCAATAATTTTTGCGCAAAGCTACTTAGTTTAGACTAGCTTTTACCAGTGGCTTCGTCCGCAGTTGGTAAAATACAGGCAGATTATGAGAATGGAAATAGGCTCACGCCCTATGACATACATAACGTTATGTGGCGGCAACAGTAGATGACATTGATACATACATACGTCACTCCCCGATCACGTTATCCTCAACCGAGTTACAATTACAACAGGTGTAGACCACGTGACGGACTCAATGTTGTTATCACTCGAACTCTTATGTGTGTTTATATTGACGTATTACTGTGTATAAAGTCTTGCCTCGTAAATCAATTTTAGAACATTAAGAGGAAACATGGGTGCTCTTTTCTCCATACAAAAAGATACAAACGCTCTCGCCTGTTTTCTTTCTGGTTAATGACCATAAAGCAATGATTTTTTACAGAAATATAAATATCAGTTAATTGTATGCCCCTATGTTTTCCTTTTTGATGATATATTATTTTTATAGGAACTAGAACCCTCCAAAAATGCTCAAAATTGCCTATTCAGACCGCTGTCAACAGACGCCTAGTGTACCAATTTGACAACTATTAACGAAAAAAGAAAAACATAGGGGCATAGTATATATCCTTCTTATTCAGTTTATGAAATATCTTTTAAATTGGTCCAATATTGGAGGAGGAAATAGGCGAGAGCCAAACCTCGAAATGTGACTTTTTACATAGGCTATTTAGTCGGATCTGCAGTTGTCCTTATCGCACGAATTCGAGGGCGGAGCGCTCGCAGAGCGACAGCAATACCTTCTTAAAATACCTAACTGGCCACCCGCCTTTCCTCTTAAAGCTGCTATTGTGACATAACTATGATAGTTAGATAATATGTCCCCTGAAAAATAAATATTTATTTTCAAACAAACTTCTAAGAAATGCGTGTTTTGTTGATAATTATGTGATTATATCTGACGGAAGATTAAGAGGAAATGCGGGCGGCCAGACTTTTGAAAATTAGGTATTTGAAGAAACTATTGCTGTCGCTCTACGAGCGCTCCGCCCTCACATTCGTGCGATAAGGACAACTGCAGATCCGACTAAATAGCCTATGTAAAAAGTCACATTTCGAGGTTTGGCTCTCGCCTATTTCCTTCTCCAATATTGGACGAATTTAAAAGATATTTCATAAACTGAATAAGAAGGAAATATACTATGCCCCTATGTTTTTCTTTTTTCGTTATTAGTTGTCAAATTTGTACACTAGACCTCTGTTGACAGCGCTCTGAATAGGCAATTTTGAGCATTTTTTGGAAAACATACAAGGGGCATACAAGTAGCTAATATTTATATTTGTGTAAAAAATCATTGCCATAGTCATTAACCAGAAAGAAAACAGGCGAGAGCGTTTGTATGGAGAACAGAGCACCCGCATTTCCTCATAATTGTAGGTAAGTATAGTTTTCTTGAAATTTTGTCAGTCAGCTATACGAAAATAATGAAATAATAACAATTATTGCGAAGTTTGTGTATTTAGGAGTTAAACAAACATACACACACATTCATAACCTCACACCTTCTTGCCATGGGGGTAGGCAGAAACTATAGAACGCCACCTGCTGCGACCCTTACATACTCTTCTTGCCTCGTTTACGTTCATACATCTGTAGATCATAGTCAGGACAAGCTAGTATAGGAGTAGTAACAAGAGCTCCTTTTAGTTTATTAAAAGCTAGAGTAGCATCTTTATCCCAAATTAATTTTCTCACTTCTTTGCTTGCAAGTGTTCTTAAAACCATTCGTAGTCACTTACAAGTTGAGTTTGGCTTACTCTACAACGTATTATATGAGAATATCCTATAATCGTTATCACCTACACATAACTCTCTACTTATACCTCATTATTCTGCACCCCACACACTTGCACACCACTACGTTTACCCACTGGTAATCGTACCCATTCTTCGCTTGTGAGTGTTCTTAAAACCATCCGTGGTCACTTACAAGTTGGGGTCTGGTTTACTCTTCGACGTACTATAGGAGAATATCCTATAGTCGTTTATACAAACCTAATATCTATACAGGGTGAAATTGAATAGATGCGACAAAATTTAAGGGGGTGTTCTACGCATCAATATGAACAACTTTTACTATGGGACCAAACGTGAAATCGCGAAAAAAAAATCAGCTGTTCAGTACATTTTGACGAATTATGCGAACATTAAATGTACTGAACAGCTGATTTTTTTTTCGCGATTTCACGTTTGGTCCCATAGTAAAAGTTGTTCATATTGATGCGTAGAACACCCCCTTAAATTTTGTCGCATCTATTCAATTTCACCCTGTATAACACCTATTACAAATAGTTCACTATTCTACACTCTTACATACATACAACTTTCGATGTGCCTTTCTTTTTGTTTGTGGTTATTTTTTAGTCGCATCATTAATTCGTATCCTCTAGGAGTACTCTTAAACCCCCTGGGAGACCTCTTAAACCCTCTAGGAGTCCTCTAGGGCTTAGTGCGAGTTTTTATACTTACTCGATCACGTTAACGTAAACGTCAGTTTGTACTGAAAATGAATAAGCGCCGCCTGGTGACTATAATGGGAAACACAATTATTCCATACGAATGGACATATGTCAGCGTTAACGTAAACGCGATCGAGTAAGTATAAAAACTCGCACTAAGGCCACTGATCATACACGCACGCCGGTTGCGAGTACTTCACACCTGATCTTTCTGAAGAACATCACCAATAAGGTCACTATATGTCTTTCTAGACTAGAGCGTCCCCTCCCGGCGTTTCCACTCACATCTGCCTTGTAAATACCTTTTGTTAGTCGCCTTTTATTCATCCTCTCAACATAACTCAATTTAATTTAATTTTCCAATATTATTACCGAATGTGTTTATTACTTTTATTTTTTTTTAATTTCTCTATGACTCTTAAATTAAGTTATTTTTTAATCCTATTTTTAACCGATTTCCAAAAGGAGGAGGTTCTCAATTCGTCGGAATATTTTTTTTTTTTTTTTTTTATTTTTTTTTTTTATGTATGTTCCCCGATTACTCGAAAATGGCTAGACCGATTTGGATTTTTCTTTTTTTGTTCGAAAGGGTATACTTCCCAAGTGGTCCCATGATCATCAAATCAGGATCTGATGATGGGATCCCATGGAAATCGAGGGAAACCCTCAAATTTTATGGGCACACCTATATCGATTTCGGTATTTTTTATAGTAACTCGTGCATTTACTCTCGGAAAGTACCATTCGGTGAACTGGAACTGATGATGAAGACCACAGAGGGCCATCGGAAATACTCAATTATATCTAAGTATATAACAGGTTGCGATTCGATTACTTTAATATGGTTTATGCTCGTCAAAATAATGGTAATGGTGACTTCACCATGAGCTCCATTTCTCCTGGTTCTTACTAGGAGAACTCCTCAACAATTAACGTCCCTGCATCGGGAAAAGCAACATTTTGTAAAACGTGATGAGCAGTTGACATTGGGTTATTGTAACTTAGATAAATTACAAACTGAACCACTAAAAAGTGAAAAATAAAAACTTTTTTACAAAAACAAAAACCGACTTCCAAAAAAAAACACTACAAAGTGAAAAATAACTTTAATTTCGGAAGTCGGTGGCAAAAAACTAAAATACAGATCCAAAGACACCGACTTCCGAAATTAAAGTTATTTTTCACTTTGTAGTGTTTTTTTTTGGAAGTCGGTTTTTGTTTTTGTAAAAAAGTTTTTTCCAATTTTATTACCTAATGTGTTTTGATTTTTATTCAAATATTTGAAATGCTACGACAACTTTGTTAGCTTATTATACATAGTACCTAGATATTATTTTATGCATGCTGTGGTCTCCTGTAAGTGAAGGAGTACACCTACGTGATACTTTTGTTGTTAATACTTTTTTCTTGTGTTTGTGTATCATTCGTGGATCTTTGACAGTCGTTACGGGTCGTCAGAAGCCCGAAAGTCTGACAACCAGTCTTACCAAGGGGTATCGTATTACCCAGTTACTGGGTTGTGGAGGTCAGACAGGCAGTCGCTCCATGTAAAATACTGGTATTCAGCTGCATCCGGTTAGACTGGAAGCCGACCCCAACATAGATGGGAAAAGGCTAGGCAGATTGATTGATTGATTTTGTGTATCTTTTGTTATAGATCCTAAATAAATAAATAATAAAAAAAAAAAAAAAAAAAAAAAATAACCAAATCATCTAGAATGCTCTTTTAAATTTTCTTTCACTACTTATTTAGTTTTCTAGAAACATTGTTAGTCAGCTGCGGAAATAATAAAATACTTAATAACAATATTCTCGCGTAGTTTCTGTAGTTGTATAAACAATGTCAGTGTTTATTTACATTAGTCTAACGTCATTAGTGAAGCAGAGATAAGTTGTGTAAGTAGGTAAATAAAGTTCTCCTTGTACACGCGGCTACACATCAAGCTATACATTTCCAGTTTACACTGACCTCTCATTCTAAGGATATCATATACAGTGCGAGATCAGCTTAGACTGGAAATGTATATACAACGTGTAACGTTAAATGCGCAAAACCTCTTAAGGGGTCATTGTACTCATCATTATGAACAACTTTTACTATGGGACCAAACATGAAATCGCGAAAAAAAAATCAGCTGTTCAGTACATTTTGACGAATTATCCGAACCTAAATGTACTGAACAGCTGATTTTTTTTTCGCGATTTCAGGTTTGGTCCCATAGTAAAAGTTGTTCATAACGATGAGTACAATGACCCCTTAAGAGGTTTTGCGCATTTAACGTTACACGTTGTATAGCTTGTTCTGTAGCCGTGCGTACTATAACATGGTTTTACTAAGTTTTATCTTCAAACTCAAAGCATTTGAGGATTTCCTTATGATCATAATAACAAACACTTTAAAAACTATGCGGCCTAAAAAAAAGAAAAAAAAAAATGTTTGAGAATGTGCAAACAGCGCTCTTTCATGTGATACCCCACATGCCCCAGTAGGCCCACTTTGAATTTTTAAGACCCCCTTTCAATCCCTGTTGCAAAAAAAAACATATATTTTTATTTCTTTCTTATTTGCAAAATAGTTAAACGTCATCTAAAACTGTTTGAAATTTCAAGTTGATAGCATTATAGTATAGTTAAAATCTCGCTGCAGACTCGGTCATAAATCATTCGAGTGTTTCGCTCTCTTTCCCACTCACGGGCCTTATGGGCAGGCCACGCCCACACGTAGTCCTGTGCGTTACTGCAGTCGATGAGTGATATCGATAGTTTTATATATGTATTTACAAATGGGTGATAGAAATAAATACACATTTTTTTTTATTTTATTACCAAATTTACTACAAAGCATATTAAATATATAAACAAAAGAACGTATATATAAAACTAAAAATTAAAATTATTCGTCTGAGTCATCGTCATCATCTGTTATCGATAATGGCCTTGAGCGCGCGCAACTAGCGCACATCCCTACTCCGATTATGATTTATAGAACTTTTGTTGGGACGTAATATAGGTTCTATAGTGAGATGAAATGAAATGTCCAATTCTATGTTGCACTATGAATTTAATCAAGTATTTGCTATAACTAAACACGGTACAATACTACAATAAATGATTGACGCGAGTAACGGGTACTAACCGACTATATGTGTTGTCACGGGGACGCGTGACTTCGAACTTACTTGACGGTGCAACGTCATAGGCACTTATAAGCTCGCAAGTGGTGTGCATGTGTGGGTAAACATACCACTACAGATTTATGACCAAGTCTGCAGCGAGATTTTAACTATACTATAGTAGTTCTTGATCAAGGTGTGACAGACAGACGACAGACAGACAGACTGAGTTGTAGCACCGTATGCCCGGTTGATGGTAATAGGCTTGTCCCCTATTACATGGGACGACATCAACATAACTGTCGAAATGTGGGTGACGTATTATAATTATACAACGTGTAACGTTAAATGCGCAAAACCTCTTAAGGGGTCATTGTACTCATCATTATGAACAACTTTTACTCTGGGACCAAAACTGATATCGCGAAAAAAAAACCGGCCAAGAGCGAGTCGGACTCGCGCACCGAGGGTTCCGTTCCGATTCCTGAAAAAGTGTGCTATTTAGAGACATCGTTTTATTTTTCCTGTAATCTTTACATAAACTTCTATCACATAGAACTTAAAGAGATGTATTGATAATAATATGTACTTAAATACATATTTTTTACTGTCGTGAGTCATATTTTGGTCAAGATACAACCTTACGACTGACCTGCGAATTGCAAAAAAACGCAAGAAAATTGCAATGCCCGAAATTCTAATTTTAAATCAACTTAAAGATGTTTGACACTTAAGGAAAATTTTATAACATCGATGTTCGTCGATGTATTTTTAATTACAATTTAATAATGTTATTCAACCAATAATTGTTAGAAAAAGTGATGAGTTCTAAAGTTAAAACCTTCTAAATACAGATGACAGTGTTAAGTGTTACTAAATTCCCTATAGATAGGACCACTGGGGTCCGATTCACAGACAGGGACGTTTTTAGGGTTCCGTACCAAAATGGTAAAAAAGGAGCCCTTATGGTGTGACTCAGTCTGTCTGTCACAGCTGGATATCTCAAGAACTACTAATGCTATCGACTTGAAATTTTGAACAGTTTTAGGTGACGTTTGCCCAACTATTTAACAATAAGAAAGAAACAAAAATACATATGTATTTTTTGCAATAGGGCCTGAAAGGGGGTCCCTAAAATTTGAAGTGGGGTTACTAGGGCATGTGGGGTATCATATGAAAGAGCGCTGTTTGCACATTCTCAAACATTTTTTTTTCTTTTTTTTAGACCGCACAGTTTTCGACTTTTGACGAAAAATGTTAAAAAAAATACCGTTCCCCCCACTTATCTCCGAAGTTTGCATAGAGAAAAATCTGAAAATATTTTATGTGATAGAAGTTTATGTATAGATTACAGGAAAAATAAAACGATGTCTCTAAATAGAACTGTTTTTCAGAAATCATCAACAAAATTACATATAAATGATGGTACGGAACCCTCGGTGCGCGAGTCCGACTCGCTCTTGACCGGTTTTTTTTTTACTTCGGACCTTCGTGGTCCCTCTCGCAGTTAAGAAGATAGTGAGTGATTGCGTAAGAATTTAACCTGAAAAGTTTACTCTGTGGACTTTTGGAACAGACTACACACATATTTATCTGTCATACAATGTTAGCTTAGCACCTACATGGTCTTTAACGACCAGATAAGAAGCACTTGTTGGAGTTATATACTTATGAATGATTACTTATTATCTGAGTAAACAAGCGTTAGATATATTATTATGTAATTGCATGAAGAGACAATAGTCAAAACAAAACGATTGGGTAATAAAAAGATAATTTATGTTATGCTCAAAGATCTAAAACGGTTGTTTGTCCTACGTATAGCCCAAAATGAATGCATAATTTAGCCAATAAAATACTTGGTTTTTGCTATCGAACCTGCCGGTCGATTCTGTAAAAATCTCACCGTGAAAACTTAAGTGAAGTGAGTTTGTTTTTGCTAGGAATTGACACTATTGACAGCTCACTCCACGCTCACTTCACCTAAGTTTTCACGGTGAGATGGTTACAGAATCGCACTGCTGGGGTCTTACTCCATAAGTCCGTCGTAAGTTACGATCCATCAAAACAAGTGTAGGTAAAAGTAAAATTTTTTCGGACGGGCAAAAACACATTGGGAGTAGGGTACAACTGTCAAATCGTGTTGTCTTTCATACTTCTTTCGGTGATGCGGAGTAAGAAACGCCCGTAACGAATCGAACGCCGAAACTACGGGCTTCGTACTTAGGGAGTAGACCCCCTGTATCTGTGTAGTCACAAGCAGGGAGGGACCGTACAACCCCGGTTAAGAGTTAAGTCTTTCGAAGGTGTAAGCCGTTTATGAGGTTACCTTTATCATGTGTCCTTGAATGGGTTTTAGCCTTGAAACCCAGTAAAAGTATCCCTTCAATATGGATAACACATTGAATGGGTTCTCTATTTGAAACACTGTGAAAGGGTTACCTACCCCTTCTTGAAATACTGTGAAAGGGTTACCTACCCCTTCATTAAGATAACCTATAATAGTGTTTAGGGTTAAGTTCGGGTACCATATTAGCTATTTGCAACGTATGTCCATCATCGAGAGATTATATTAAATTGCTCCGAGTCGGAGTTTTCTACTGCTTCTTTGTGGCTTGATCTGGTAGTCTTAATAGCTGTATCATCTGCAAAGGTTACAATGGTGTTGTTTTCCAGCTCTGGAGTATCACATGTGTATAGCAAGTACAAGATTGGCCCTAACACACTTCCTTGTGCTACCCCCAGCTTTTATAGATTTAGCTCGGAATATGCATCCTTTTGCCTTATTCTAAACATTCTGTTACTTATATTAGGTTCTAGAATATCTGCAAATTCTGGAAGTAGAATGCGTCTGTCTGAGTTTGCGTAACAAACCCCATGCCAAACTTTGTCAAAAGATTGCGCGAGTTCTAGGAATACGGTGGCGCAGACTTGCTTGTTTTCGAGTTTATTTAGGGTTCCGTAGGTACCCAAAGGATAGTGTTTTGTGTTGTTGGCAGTAGATATTTTGTAGCCGTCATAATAATAAAATTAAAAGGTGTGGTCTCATTATTTGTATCGGAGTCATGTGATTACAAGTAAATTGTAGTAAAGTAATTACTTAACTCAAGATATCGATTTGTTTATCTCGCACTCCTGTGTGATAAATGTGATAACTGATAACGTTAAGATAATTATGGCGTTATCAAAGTTAAAAGTTTTCTGGTAAGCCACATGATATAGGTAATTATTATTATTATTTATAATGGTACTAGCTGCGCCCAGCGGTGTTACCCGCGGTTTATGAGACACTAAAACGTGTATTATTTAATTGGTGAGAAAAATATTCACATTTTAGAGGCAAAAAATTGATCATCCCAGGGAACATTACATTTTTTCGGGATATAAATTAGCCTCTATGTGTTAATAGAGTGTCAGCTACTTCCACACCAAATTTCATCAAAATCGGTCGAGCCGTTTGAGTTTGAAAGAGTAGCAAATATTGAATTCCTTGCTCATCCCACGGGAACACTACAATTTTGGGGGGTATAAAGTAGCCTATGTGTTAATCCAGGGAATGAGCTATCTACATACCAAATTACATCCAAAACTGTCGAGCCGTTTGAGCGTGATAACATAGGATACAAACAAACACACACACACTCACGTACTTTCGCCTTTATTAGTGTGATGTATATGTTATAGTCAAACCTCGAAGCTCCGGCACTCCTAGGTTCGACTAGTCATCCTCAGGGGGCCTACTCCCTAAGTCCGTCCGTCTGTTTTTCCGTCCGTCTGACATTACGATCCATCAAAACAAGTGTAAAAGTTAAATTTTTCGGACGGGCAAAAACACATCGGGAGTAGGGACAACTGGCAAATCATGTTGTCATTCATACTTCGTTCGGGCCCCGAACCAATCATCCATCCGTAGGTGATACGGAGTAAGAAGCGCCCGTAACGAAGTCCAAAACTACGGGCTTCGTGCTTAGGGAGTAGGCCCCCAGGTCTGACTTGAAGTCTCAGTTAAAGCCCAAAAAAATGAAGTTTTTCGGCCTCTGACTAAAGAATTTTAGTTTTAGCCCCGGCTATTTCTGTCTGCAGGATTTAAAGAAACCTAACAAAACCGAATCTCCGGGTGCCCCTGACGTCGAAGTTTGACCGAGTCTGCCAGTCGCTTCTAGGATCGACTAGGCAAAGCCCGAAACAGATTATTTTACTTTCGACGTTTGACTGAAAAGTTAGGAAGTTCTAGGTTTGACCAAAAATACTTTAGTCAAAGGCCGAAATTGGAATTTATTTCGGGGTATACCCGAAGGCTTTGGTCAGTCATTCTGCGAAGAGACGCTGCTCGACCTTTGGCTATGACATATACAGTTCAGGATGATCGCCGTAATCTCATGGTTCTAGTCTCGTGCCACAGATCATACGGCAGTTGACGAAGGAAATGACAATATTGTAAAACTTTTAACTTTCTCATTTTATTTATTTGTCTCATACTTACTGGGTTTTGGCTACTTTGTATTAAGCTACATTTACACGGTGCAAGGTTATTGCCTGTAAAACAAAATTGAAGGGCAATTAACTGGCACCGTCTAAACAAAACGTGCAATATTGTTGCACGATACGGTCAAGTCAGTTGCCGTTCAAAACTGGAATAAAAATTACCTACCAACTGCCTTCATTCTTTTCTCTTGCAGTTTTTATCAATTTTATTAATCTATTGAGGCAGCACAGAATACAATCATAATAGTAAAGTACAGAAGATTCACTCCGCAAAATCATTTAAATAAATAGCGACTCTTGCTACGACACTATAAAGTGCAATTCAGGTCGCACAGCGTTAATTACCTACAAGTTATCTAGAAGTTGCCTTTCTTTCTATCGCGTAACTAGTGTGCGTTACGCCAGCAAGAAAATCTCTTCTAGAATGAATTGAGTTCAACGAATAATTAGAGCGTAACCCGCTGTAATTGTGCGCCAAATAAAAAATTTGTGCGTGCTGCAGTTTTCGAAAAAACACGAAAAAACGATTCCTGCTGGGGTAACGTTTTTCCAGCAGGAAGATTTTAAACGAATGACCGGAGAGAGAAATAAAGTTCATGGGCGGATAGCTTACATTTGTGCGTAAATGTGCGCCAAAAAATAAATTTGTGCGTCATAAGGTTTTAGAGAAATTTCATTTCCTGCTGGAGTAACGTTTTGCAGAATCTTGTTTCTCGGAAACCAATAATTGTGCCCCCCTAGAATAAACGTATATCAGTAGCCCTTAATTTGTGCGTATTTGTGCATTAATTAGGTTTTCAAATATATTTACCGTTTTAAAGTAATCATGCATTTATGAAAACCCAAGAAAAAATCATAGGACTTAAATGAACAGACGTATAAACTCACTGAAAACGGTATTCGGTTCTTCTTGTTATTATTAACATCTATAAAATGTTTGAAGTCTAAATATACACGCGTTTTTGAATAATATCACTTCAAGTCAAGCCAATTTTGACGTCAAAATGCAAGAAACAGAATTAACCTAGGATGTTTGGGTGTAAACCAAAAATTAGAGCATTTAGTTAAATATGTATCCTGAAAATTTCAGCTTCAAATGTCTCGTAATAAAGTAAATATAATAAATAAACAGAACAACATCTAGATTACTGGTTATCCGACCAAATTTGAATGACCACAAAAAAGCGACGGATTCATACATGTTGATGACCTTCTTTGCAGAACAGTATTATGTAAAGCTGTTGTCCGTACAGCCGTGTTCATAACTTTTATTGGCAATCGTGCTTTTACATATTGTATAGTTTTAATCCTTATTTTGTCATTACATATATTATGATATGTATTTATGATTACATAATACGCTACGTTTACAGCAAAAAAACCGTTAACAGATAAAAAATTAAGAAATATGCATCATATTATAATAATACACACATCAACACTGTCTAGGGATATTAGATTTTTATTTGCATTTCTTAGATTTTCAGAAAAAATACTCAGAATTAGTAAAAAGTTTATATGTGGAATTAAACCTCCTTGTTCCATTTTCAAACTGACATTGAAAAAAAAACTAAAACTTATTAAAACAAAAGAAAGCGCGGGAACACTCATTTGATTCAGTTAGCAGTGCTAGTTTTGTGTTGAGATTTGTTTATAAAAACATTAATTAACTAACGCTATCAATTGTTTTAGTGATTTTTACTGTTTGTGTCATCTCGTTGGTGCCATGCAACGTCGACATCTGACGAGAGACGAGATGATAAGAGCGGTAGGAATGTTGGAAGCTGGCGCTATCCAAAACGTTGTTGCGGAGACTCTAGGCACCAGCCAGAATGTGATATCAAGGCTCTGGTCACGTTATCGTGATACTGGGGAAGTGGCAGAACGGCATGCTGGCAGAATTCGAGTGACCACCCCTAGAGAGGACCGTTTTCTCCAAAATACCGCCAGGAGAGAACCTACTCTGACGGCCATGGTAATGGTACAGAGGCTCCAACAGGAGCATCAGCTGTTGGTTAGCGACCAAACAGTCAGAAGAAGGCTACATGAAGCTAATCTTCATTCTCGCAGGCCAATTCGTGTTCCTGCTTTGCGACGTGGCAATCGCGGAAGGCGACTATTGTGGGCCCAAGAACACGTGTTATGGGATAATGAACAATGGTCGACAGTGCTCTTTACGGATGAGTCTCGGTTTGGATTTCATCCAGATTCGCGAAGAACACGAGTTTGGAGAGTTCCAGGCAGGGAAAGCCGTCTCCAGCATCCACAAGAGGTTCATTCGTACCAAGCAGGGACGATCATGGTATGGGCGGGAATTCGTATAGGCGCGCGAACCGACCTCGTTTTTGTAAGAGGCAACATGAATGCTCAGAAATACCGTGATGAGGTGGTGGAACCTGTCATTATTCCGCATAGGGTGCAAATCGGCCACCAATTCGTACTCATGCATGATAATGCCCGTCCACACACGGCGAGGCTGGTATCAGCCGCCCTTCAAGACAACAACGTCACGGTAATGAGATGGCCTGCGCAGTCGCCCGATATGAATCCCATCGAACATGCGTGGGACATGTTGCAGCGAAGGGCTATGCACGCCCTCCCTCCAAATCTGGCCACAGAAGAGCAACTTTTCCTGCACCTGCAACGAACCTGGGAACGCATACCACAGCAAGACATCGACACCTTAATTCACAGTATGAATAACCGATGCCGAACTCTAATTAACGTGAGGGGTGGCAACACTGATTATTAAGAGTTAAAATGTCTAACTTTCTGTTGTTATTTTTAATAAAATTATTAATTTTATTAATTAATTTCACTCGTAGACTTAGCACCATTTTTAGTCTCTTTGTTATTTTTTTTTTTTTAATATTTGATTATCTAAAATGTTTTTTATTTATTTAATTAAGTTGGTCATTAACTGAGGTTTCATTCCATATATACTTCTCTTAACAAAATATTTATAGTTTATCAAAAAATTTAAGAAATACAAAATATCCCTAGACAGTGTTGATGTGTGTACTATGTAAGTTTATGTGACTAACTATTATGGCTTCTGATAATATTAAGCTTATTAAATCTTAATTTTTAGAATATTGGATTTAACTTTCCCCATGAGTCTTCTTCTTTGTTGGAAAGCCCGTAACGACTTAAATTATTAAAGTGCTTAACCTAAATACGTATTTATTTTTTACACAGCGAACTCAAAATCTAAAAAAAAAAATTAAGGAGGTTCTTGTGTGGGTCTGCCACATCCAATTTTTCCGAAACTAAAGTATGTATATACATAGCAAGTACTTAAATTGAAAGTTTGTAGGTATATGGAGTTTCGAACCTTATCTAACGGGTTTCAAAAACTCGATACATTACAAGCAAACGTTACTTGAAGTCAGTCTCCACAAGCAAAACATATTTTTTTCAGAATTTTGAATTCTGAAAAAAATATGTTTCGATATCGTCACAGGTTTAAAACGTATTTAATGAAGACACGTTTGCCCCAATACGTGTAATTGCGTCTAAAATTCCTCTTAAAAAAAGTATATTCACTGGTATTTACTGTAACTAATAGAAGAAACAATTAAGGTTGCACACAGATAATTTCTATATAGGTACATTTCTATTAAGGATTTTAGTAACAAATTTATAATTAGTGTGATATTATGAATTTTTAATAGCGTGTAAGTTATTTATTATGACGCAATTGTAATTATAGTTTATATAGAACATAAGAAACAAAAAAGTAAGTCTTATTTTACTATTTCATAAATATTCACAATTACTTATTTTCCAATAATATTATTTAAAAAAAAGAGGCAGGTATGTTTCTAGCGCGCGCGCCGCTGATGGACGTTTTGTCTTTAGTCCACGACAAGAAGGGTTGAAGGGTGACGAGCTAAACGCTGTCAAGTTACGGACATAGATTTAGAAAGGACAGATGCGAAAATCGTAGGCAGTAAAAGTCATAATAACTTGTAGTTTTCAGGAGGTTTTATGCCATACATCAGAAAATTTATTTTCAATATGCTTAAAATCTTATTTAAATGAAAAAAGGAGTTTATTATGTTAATAATCAAGATATTAAAATATCAAATTTTAAAACCTTTTTTTAAATTCCAACATATTGAATCACTCTTTGAACATTCGAAGCAGCAAGCACGCGCTTTTAATCAACGCGTAGTTTTAATTAAAGCCATAGTTTAAAGTAAGAGAAGTATTTTTTTTTAATTTAAAGTTTTTATTATTATTATTATTTATTTATTAAATTAATAAATATAAAACAGTTCGTCTTCATTCTGCTCATAAAAATAATCCCGGAATAAAAAAACTCTCAAAAAGACAGAAAAAAAATAAATTAAAACTTTTCGAAGGTTTTTATTGATATAATTATGTACATAATATATAAACTAACACAGATTTAAAATAATAATATTGTACATTGTATATAAAAAAAGGAGGGGAAAAGATCATAGGGCATCAAAAAATTCGTCCGCATCGCTGTCAACAGGAACAGTGCCCAAAAGGCTGGCAGCATTGTCACGTTGTATGGCAATGCTGATTCTTTGCCCAAAACATAGGCCAGCCCTCACTTGAAGAGTCGACCAATCGCTTAGCGATGTCTTGAAAAACTAAGTGGGCACTCGGACCCCCCTAGTGTTTCAACCCCAAACGGCTCGAAAATATAACTCCCAAAATATTTAAATATTTTCGACGTTTGAGGTTTTCCGCACCTGCAGCAGCCGCACCAGCACAGCCCACTGTGCTAGGAAGGTGGGATGGCGCAAGGGTATCGACACACGTTGCATCCCATACCAAAGGCCGACCTAACTTCCAAGGCATTATGGTCATTCCGTCAGGTCTCTTTCCATCGTCGCGTGCCAAACCGATGGGTTCTAAAACAGCTGGAACCCCGGTGACAAGAGCACGACGGATGATGTCATTAATGCTAGCTTGCCGTGACATCCGGCCTGCGCTCTTACTGCAAGATAGGCCATGGTGTCCGAGGCAGTCGACAGCTTCACAGCACTGGCAGCGATGCGGAGCCCCGCAAGGAGCGCCCAGACGTAGACAAATAGCGAGCCGGAAGGTTGTGTCACCCATCATAGTGCCTATGTTGGGTGACGGAAGTGCCTGAAGCCAGAGGCCCGACTCCCACTCACCCACAGCCAGTAAGCGGGCACGCTCAGCAGTATTGGTAGACGTATTGATAAGATTATTCCGTACCAACCTGCAGAGCGGCTCATCCCACTGCCTCTGGGAAGATGGGTTTACGGGCCGATCTGTATCGTATGAAGGTGTTTAATTGTCCTAACCTAAATCCTAACTAATATTATGAATGCGAAAGTGAGTTTGTTTGTATGTTGGTTTGTTTGTTTGTTACGCTTTCACCCTAAAACAGCTAAATGGATTTGGATAAACTTTAGGTAGTACATGGGTAGGTAGACCATGACCTGAATTAGGATACTTTTTATGCCGGTTGCTAGTTCCCGTGGGATAATTTCCGACCTCCACGCGGGCGAAACCGCGGGCAAAAGCTAATTATAAATAAATAGGTAGTTTTCCTTTTTTTTTTCGTATTTAATTTCTTACGTAACTACGATATATCCGCTCTGTTCAAGAAAATCATAATCTTTGCCTCGACAAAACAAAAAATAGCTTTCTCTTTTACTTATCCTATCTTTTGTACTATTCATTGCAACTGGTCAATATGTGTCATGCATGTGTGCACAATATAATACAGCACGGCCAGAATTTAAACGTCGCGTCGGTTAGGTACTATGAACGTAACATATCTTGTGTATAATAATATCTATTTTTGATACTTTCTATATTTTTCAGGTAGGTAGGTACCTACTTAACTGAATTTTTTGATATCTGCTTTATAAACAAAGAGTTTAATAATAACATGATTATAAACTTCTATTGTTTAGAGTATAGAGCAACATAGTTTGCATATCAAAAACAAATGAAGTAAAAATTCTTTTTTTTTAGGGTTCCGTGCCTCAGAAGGAAAAAACGGAACCCCTAAATGATCACTTTGTTGTCCGTCTGGCTTATCCATAAAGTAACCAGTTTGAACTGTACAGATTCCCCGTCCAAACTTTAATTTAGGATAGGTTGCGTCCAACGCTTCATTAAAATCCACGAATAGACAACTTACTTGATTTTATATAAACTTAAAATAAAAATAAAAGGCAATTCAGTAACTTTCCTTAACAGTTTTGCACTTCAGTGTACCGAGGCACAAAATGTTTATACCTGTTTGTGAGCAAAGTTAAGAAGTTCGTCAACATGTATGAATCCGTCGCTTTTTTGTGGTCATTCAAATTTGGTCGGATAACCAGTAATCTAGGTGTTGTTCTGTTTATTTATTATATCTACTTTATTACGAGACATTTGAAGCTGAAATTTTCAGGACATATATTTAACTAAATGCTCTAATTTTTGGTTTACACCCAAACATCCTAGGTTAATTCTGTTACTTGCATTTTGACGTCAAAATTGGCTTGACTTGAAGTGATATTATTCAAAAACGCGTGTATATTTAGACTTCAAACATTTTATAGATTTTAATAATAACAAGAAGAACCGAATACCGTTTTCAGTGAGTTTATGCGTTTGTTCATTTAAGCCCTATGATTTTTTCTTGGGTTTTCATAAATGCATGATTACTTTAAAACGGTAAATATATTTGAAAATCCAATTAATGCACAAATACGCACAAATTGAGGGCTACTGATATACGTTTATTCTACGGGCGCACAGTTATTGGTTTCCGAGAAACAAGATTCTGCAAAACGTTACTACAGCAGGAAATGAAATATCTCTAAAACCTTAAGACGCACAAATTTAATTTTTGGCGCACATTTACGCACAAATGTAAGCTATCCGCCCATGTAATTTATTTCTCTCCGGTCATTCGTTTAAAATCTTCCTGCTGGAAAAACGTTACCCCAGCAGGAATCGTTTTTTCGTGTTTTTTCGAAAACGGCAGCACGCACAAATTTTTTATTTGGCGCACAATTACAGCGGATTACGCTCTAATTATTTGTTGAACTCAATTCATTCTAGAAGAGATTTTCTTGCTGGCGTAACGCACACGCGTAACTATTATACCTTCTGACTCGTTAGGGTTGTCTTTTTTTACGTCGCGGCGCGTGAGTGAGTATCGAACTAAAGTGCGAGCCGGCCGGTGCGCGGCAGCCCACACTGAATTAGCTCGACAAGTCGAGCCCGCCGCGTACTTGTAGCTTCATACCTAAACTGTGGAGTGCTCCTGGCCTGACCACGTAAAAATATAATCACGCTATAATTTTCTTTTGAATTACGCACGGCTATTTTTAGCACAAATAATAATTAATTATTGGAATCACGTTTGATTAAATACATATCAGATTATGTGTTGTTATGTAAGTCTAAGGGCATAAGCACACCTCCCCGCGAAACCGTATGATGTTCCCGCTGATGTTCCTTTACTCGAGAAGCAGAACATCATGAGTATTCATGAGAGTCAGTCGAATTGAACTACTGCGGTTTCGCTGCTATGGTTTCACGGCGGAGGTGTGCTAAGAGCCTAAAGGAGTTGCTAAGTGGTTATTAGAGTTTGCGTTGTCAGTGGCATGGGATGAGGGGCTCGTGGTTAAGTAATAACAGCCAGACGAGTCGATCGGTCAGGTTAAGCTATGCTTGCCGCGGTTGCTCCCGTGGATGGGTGACCATCTTTACTTACCAAGACCTCTCCGTTCCTCAGAGAGCATGTTAAGCCATTGGTCCCGGCTGTCATTCGTGGATCTTTGAAAGTCGTTACAGGTAGTCAGAAGCCCAAGTCATGTTACCTAGCAACTGGGTTGTAGAAGTCATAACAGGCAATCGCTCCATGTAAAATAATGGTATTTAGCTGTATCCGGTTAGACTGGTAGCCGACCCCAACATGGTTGGAAAATAATTGGTTGTCATGGTATGCGGACATGTGATGCGGAGGAATGAGGAAAATGTCTTGAGGAAAGTTTTAATGTGGATGACCAAAGAAACGATGGATGGACTGTGTGAAAGATGATATGGCTAGAAAGGGAGTGTCTACCGAGATGACGACTAATAGAGAAGTATGGAAGAAGAAGACGATGTGGCGGCATCTACATCGCCACATACGAACTACGCATCACAATGACATGACGTCACGCAACCTGCATCGCGGAATCTAGAGTTTACGGCGCGACTAACATATATACAACGTCCCGACATCAACTGTCGGGCAGGTATCCACCAGACACGACACCCGTCTGGTCGGAGGATCCTCCCTTTTCTATGGAGGATGAGTGAACTTTACCCTGTTCCTCATGCCTCTATACTGGTGACCCTCTGATCACGGACGGTGCCACAACATGTTGTGCCGACCACAAATAAGAATAAGAATAAGAATAAGAATTATTTATTGCGTAACTGTGTACAATCAGATCTTATAATATAACATAACAGTCTTAGGATCAACAGTCTACCCATGTCGGATATGCAATACTTAAGAAAGAAAAGCAAATTAATTAATTAGTTCTAAGTGTTAGTTACATAACTACTTAAGTACCTACATCATTTATTGCCAAAAAACTCATGCAAATTATAATAAACATTATTAAGTAAATTTTTTTTTAATTTGGTTTTAAACATGTTTCCATAAATAATAAATTAAAAAAATTAAATAATAAATAAATTAAATAATAAATTATTGGAATAAGTATTTTGCATGGAGCGACTGCCTAGCCCACTTCTACAACCCATTTACTGGTAACACGAATCACGATACCCCAAATAAGTTGGAAGAAATAAAGTTTGAAGTAGTTGAGTGCATAAACAGTTTTAAATTGGAAGATAAGAAGTCCCAATCTTAAGTACCAGATGTCTAGTGATCAATTGATTATAGACATTATGTGATAGCAACTCAGATAGTAGTATCAAAGATTATGTTCAAGAGGTTACAGACAGATAACAGTCGCTACTAGAAAATACAGTCCGACTTACGAATTGAAGGTCGCGGGGTGTAGGAATTGAAGGCAGAAGCTTTACGTAGTGTAAATTATTTCATCACCACTGGGGGCCTAAAACGGCCACACGTGCCTTTATATTTTAGAAATTGCTCTTTTTGTTAAATGTAATCGAAATCTATTTTTAAGTATATCGGAAAGCAGATACCGAGATGTACCTTTGCGATCTCAATACCAAAACTTGTTGCGTACAGGTGGTTACAGGACTGCTTTGTTGAGGAAAAGTGTTTTTGGTATGGAACCGGCTATTTTTAACCACATTCCTAATTCCATAAAAGAGGAACCAATAACAACTTTAAAAAAGATTTTAACTGTACTTTTATTAAATAAATCGTCACCTCAGTTCAATAAGGTTCTAACTGACATTTTCTCGATTTTTGTTGTTTATGATTCGGTTTCTAGAATATTTTTTTGCGGTTCTATCTGCATTAAAATCCTGTCAAAATTCTTATTTTTCAATAAGTTATTCACAAAACAACAAAGTACTATCTACATTTTGCGTTACATTAAGTGTCAACAAGGTTCTATATGAAAAAAATGTAGGCAGTTAGAACTTTGTTTTAGGCAGTTGAAACTGGACATGCGAGACATCAAAGATTTTGGTGCTTGTGCAAAAGTACTATCCCATAGGGTTTACTCAATGTTACTTCCATGTCTTTTACAAAACTAGCCACTTAGATGTAGAATGGGCTTCAACAAACATCCTTTTTACCATAGAAAGGCAACAAAGTGTTCGATCAAACCGTAGCAGGGATACACAATGACATTGGGGATACACCAACAAGTTATCCAATTCCCCAGGATCTACCCGCTCCAGCTCCTATGCGATCAGTTAAAAAGGGTCTTCCCAAGCATAAAGTGCAAGCCATTAAGTCAATGCTTAAATGGATACCTTTATTAGAAAGACAATATAATAATCTGTATCGGATTTTCTAGCTGATAAATTTTAGTTTTGTGTCAGTGTTTGTACCCATGTTTGATGATGAACTGCATCAATGTTTGCATGACAAAATGGTAGAATGTACAAGGATTCTTTTATATTATTGTAACCATCTTGTTGTAAATACCTACGTTCTGAGCAAATAAATGAATATTCTATTCTATTCTATTCTATTAAGCAATTCCTCTAAAAGCCATTAATTTCCTGAATTCCCAGCAATTTATTATGATTGACGTATTTGACATTAAACTTCAATAAAGCAATTCATAATTAGTGGACCATTTTACGAATCTCCATACAAAACTGTCCAAACAGATGAATTGCGTGCTATGAATTGTACGCAGATAAATTATGAATTGTCAGTTTGTGACCGTTTTACGATTTTAAATATGATTCATAATACCTATTATCCTATTATGATTCTGCCAAAGTGGCCGTTTTAGCCCCCAACGGGGTCTAAAATGGCCTCTCCAAACGGTGAAGGAAAACATCGTGAGGAAACCGGCATGTTCTAGAACCAACAATTCGATGACATGTGACATCTACCAACCCGCACTGGGCCCGCGTGGTGGATTACAGCCCACTCCCTCTCACTGAGAGGAGGCCTGTGTCCCAGCAGTGGGAACATAATGTTATTTATACGTATTTTAATTTTGATTATTTTTTAAATCTTTTTATTACGGACGCTATTAACGTGCACGTCTTTCTACATCGTTCTCACATGTATAATTTCAACATGAACGATGTAACCAATATTTTGTATAAAGTTTTGATAAGACTTTCCGTGGAGTTTCTTGCCCGTTCTTCTCCATATGAACCTACTACGCTTTGGAATGGGCAACTAGCTTTATCTTTCTGACTGACCGACCCCTTGACAGTTCAAAAGTGCCTGTAATTGGTTTTCAAACAATAGTTTGAGTTTGATTTAGTTATAATATTAGATTAAACTTAAGGAAAAGATTTATAAAACAATGGTTAGACCTGCTGTCTTGTATGGATCAGAATGTTGAGCCACAAAAGGGATGCATGAAAGGCAATTGCATGCAGCTGAGACGGGAATGCTAAGAGGGATGTGTGGTGTTACGCGAATGGATAGAATAAGAAATTAGTATATAGAGGAAATCTGAAAGTTGCACTGGTGACTAAAAAGTTGTGCGGAAATCGGTTGTCATGGCATGGGCATGTGATGCGGAGGAATGAGGAAAATGTCGACAGGAAAGTTTTGAGTATGAATTTGGTGGCTATAAGAGTAGGGAAAGACTAAACGATGGATGGACTGTATGAAAGATGATATGGCTAGAAAGGGGGTGACTACCGAGATGACGACTAATAGGTAGAGAAGTATGGAAGAAAAAGACACATGTTGCGCCGACCCCAAATAAATTGGGATAAGGGCAGGAGAATGAAGAATGATGAATGATGATTATAATATTAGTATATTGCTGAACATAAAACATCATAGGGAGTAATAAAATTATGTTAAAATATTCTGTTGCTACGTTGAAATTAGGCGTTTGACGACCGGATATATTTCGCGTAGGTAGGAAGCGTGCTCGCGTCCTGTCGACGTAATCATTTTGGAAAAGAATTGATTCAACCTTTAATTTTATGGCTAACAATCAAGTAGGTTTATGGCCTATCCCAAATAGTCGGAATACTGCTGAGTGAATTTTTATAGTGCGCTTAAAAATACGACTTATGACTTAAGTACTTCTAAACTGTTCAAGTGGAGACATTGTCCGGACTAGGAAATAGTGACATGGGTTTTGGATAAGTTTTTATAGAAAACTTAAAGTAGTCAATCTGCCTAGCCTTTTCCCAACTATTTTGGGGTTGGCTTTCAGTCTAACCGGATGCAGCTGAATCCCAGTATTTTACATGGAGCGACTGCCTATATGACCTCCACAACTCGACTGAGTAATACGATACCCTTTGGTTGTCAGACTTTCGGGCTTCTGACAAATCGTAACAACTGTCAAAGATCCACGAATGACAGCCGGGACCAACGGTTTAACGTGTTTTCCGAGGCAAGTACCAACCCCGGCAAGCGTAGCTTAACCTGATGGATCGACTCGTGCAGCTGTTATTACTTAGCCACGAGCCCCTTGGATTTTGATAACTATGGCGTAAATAACACGACCTCCAACTTCCTCATGGATCCCATGTTAAATCCTCCGTTGTTCTTTTGTCAAACCTATACAGGGTGTCCCGTAATTAATGGATTACCTCTTAAGGGGTCATTGTACTCATCATTATGAACAATTTTTACTATGGGACCAAACCAGAAATGGCGAAAAAAATCACTTGTTCCATCCCTACATTTTGACGAGTCATGCAAACATAAATGTAGGGAACAACCATTTTTTTCGGCCATGCGAATTCGATTTCTGGTTTGGTAAAAGTTGTTCAATGATGAGTACAATGACCCCTTAAGAAGTACTGTATACGTTACCGAGTGCAATCACCTCTTTATTCGGCACGTGAACACATGATTATGAGTTTACACTACAAACGGAAAACACCTTTTATTTTATTAACTGATAAAAAAATGTCAAGAACGTTCACTTCATAAATTATGTTTATATCAATATTTGAGTTGTATTAACCTATTTTTTGGAGTATTTTTGTAGTTGACAACAAACAATCTTTTTGTTTACTGTCTGAGCTTGATGTCATTCAACTGTATTAAGTTTGAGGGGCTCGTGGCTAAGTAATAACAGCCGCACTGGTCGATTGAAGGTTAAGCTACGCTAGCCGCGGCAGGTTCGTGGATGGGTGACCATCCGTTACTTAACGATACCCGTTCCACGTTTTAACCCGTTGGTTCCGGCCATAGAAATATAAAATTTCATAAGTAGCCGTTGGTTCCGGCTGTCATTCGTAGAACATTGCTTTCTGAGTGTACTTTGTCATTTTTATTTTTGCTTATGTGCGGTTTTTTTTGTGCAGAATAAACAAGTTTTCTTTCTTTTCTTTTGTTTCTTTCTTTGACACTCATTAATCTCAAAAGTCTGACAGCCTATCTCTACGGGTGTCGTGCTAACCAGTAACTGGGTTGTGGAGGTCAGATAGGCAGTCGCTCCAAGTAAAAAGTATTCAGCTGCATCCAGTTAGACTGGAAGCCGATAGATACATAGCGTGCATCAGAATTTCAGAATGGTGTGGGGTATGATACAGACCATCAAACGGAACTAATTTCTGCATGGGACCAACATAGTAATCTCGAAAAAATAATCAACCGTCCCAAACATTTGGCTCGAGTAGGTATTAAAGTTTTGTATGGGAGCGTGCATCAGAATTTCAGAATATTGTGGGGTATGATACAGACCATCAAACTGAACTAATTTCTCCATGGGACCAACATAGTAATTTCGAAAATATAATCAACCGTCCCATACATTTGGGTCGAGTAGGTATTAAAATTTTGTATGGGACAGTTGATAATTTTTTCGCGATTTCGATGTTGGTCCCGTGGAGAAAGTGGTTCTGTACCACCACAACCATAATCCACACGACTGCCGGAAACGCAGATCTACGCGAGACATAAAGGCTTTTTAATTGTTTCTGTAATTACGGCATTCAACCGGTTTTAATCGTAATTCCTACCCTACACCTCGGTATTTTCCTAACTTATATTAATATAATTATATTATATCTTATCAGTAAGTATTTACATTCAAGCCTACTCTTAAATACATATAATCAGACAATTACAAAGTAAGTAATAATTTCTTTGAACAATGATAGTATGAGATAATATTTGCAGTTTAATTGTGAAAACATGTCAAGCACGAATGAGCTGTTTGTTATTTATTTTAGAAATAAAGAAAGGAAACAGCTGTTTGTATTATCGTCGCTAATCTAACCAAGTGACGTTACTGATTCGAAGAAAATTTTACAGGGCAAGCTATTTTTCTTTTCTTTTTTTGTAAACTGTAGATATATCGGTCTCGATTTTTGCATTATCATGGAGACCGTAAGGCATAGGTACAGATTCGCCGATTAGACAGATCGATTCGACTTGGAAAATGTATCAAATTACTATAGTTAGGTCGGCTATCGGCTTAGTCCAAAATGCAGATACGTCAGTTAGTTAAATTAACGACGATACGTAATGTTGTATGTAATGTAACCTTTTTAACACCGATGGAAACAGGGATGTTAGAAGTTTAACGTCTGTATGTGGTCGACTTTACTTTGTGTAAATTATTTCACTACTAGGGAATGCAATTTTTGCAATCCCGCATCAAAATCTCAGTACCGCGGATCCGCGCGATTTGCGGGAAGAATAGAATAGAGGAAACAGAAAGGATGGTATTTAAAAGTACTTCAATTTATTCCCATTTCATTTACCTAATTTTGCCTGTGTTCCACCAAATATACTGAATGTGCACCAAAATATGTTCATTAAAATATGTCATAACGAGCATCTATTGGATATGGCGCTCGGCGGCCGCTACCGCGGCACCGCTCGCTTCGCTCGCTCGCCGTCGCGCGTTAAGGGTCACTGTTCTAACCTAACCTAACCTAACCCAAATGATTCACCAATGTGAAGTTTCGGACGCGCGGGTGTTTTGTGTAACATTCAGGAATATTTGGTGCACGATCAGTATTTTGATGTACGGATAATATTTTTGGTGAACACAAAAATATTATACAAACAGAAACTGGAAATTGGAATGGTGGAATAGAGTTTTGCAATTTTATAAATAGGTATAAAAAAACTGAAGAAAAGCATAGAGTTGCATGCCATGTTTATTTGTAAAATAATTTTGGGGAATGTTTTCGGGGAAAGTATTTTATCCAAAGTAACACTATATTTTCTGTTTTAAATACGATTATATACGTAAACAGTGCTTTAAATCAAAGGTATTTAAATATGTTAAGAACTTACTAAGCTGAAAATTATTCAATAATTTCAATTAATTCATTTTGTCATAAATCTACAGTTAAACGAAGCGCGTTTAGTTCCGGTGCTCGTGAGAGTCTTCTGTCTCGCGCGTCAAACGCCATTTCAGTTAGCCGACGTTCGCACGGACGTAAAAAAATCGCGGCGGGATTTTATCGCGCACTGGATTTTCAACTCTCGGTGTTGAGCCGAGCTTCGAGAATCCAACCTAACAAAAACAGAGTGCATCCCAGCGCGACGAAAAACACACTGTTGGATTTTCAACTCCCGGCACAGATTAATACAGATGGGACACTCCGCAGTTTAGGTATGAAGCTAGAAGTACGCGGCGGGCCCCGTCCGCGGGGCTAATTCAGTAGGTCAGAAGGTATAAGACTTACGCGATAGAAAGAGAGGCAACTTGTAGTTGAATATAACTGTAGGTAATAAGCGTTGTGCGACCTGAATTGCAGTTTATTGTGTCGTAGCAAGAGTCGCTTTTTATTTAAATGATTTTGCGGAGTGTCCCATCTGTATTAATCTGTGCTCCCGCCGCTAAGCAGAGCGTTGAAAATGCAGTGCGCGAAAAAAAATCGCCGCGATTTTTTTAAGCCCGTGGGACGTCGGCTTACAGACCGAGCTAAGCCACGCATCGATAGTATAGGATGTAGTGACAAATAACTCTTGCGTCGCCCGACAGTCGGCAAGTTGAATTACATAGTAATCTGATCGTTCACAACATCGTACTAAAAGCTTTATTTAATTCACGAGGCTTGCAAACGTCGAACTCATCTAGTTTAAAAAAAAATATGTTTGACGTGTAAAAGTGTTTGTACAAACCTACTTACAGAAAATAAATCATTTATCATTTATCATTTAATGTGGTTACTTGCAAAAACCGGCCAAGTGCGTGTCGGACCACGCACAATGAAGGGTTCCGTAGTTCAAAAGAATTTATCCAAAAAAACAAACCTAAAATTGTAATCCCAAAAAATTTTTTTGTGTAAATTAACATTAATATTATAAATTAACAATTTATGGACTTTTTCCTTTACTTGTGCTGTGAGACCTTGCTTCTTGCCAAATTTCTTGATTCTAGGTCAACGGGAAGTATTCTATAGGTTTTGATTTACTTGCGAGTATCAAAATAATAGTAGCTTATATGGCCGTATTTTTTTATTGCGTTGAGTCAGAAGCTTGATTTTTTAAGAACTCTAAGGGTTCATAGACTTACGTATTTAACATTAATTTCAACTTAATACCTCCTCGCGATCCTGAGAAAAAGGGTCTTGACAGACTGACATACTTGAAAATATTTTTTTATGTGATAAAATTACAAAATAACAATTTTCGGACTTTTTCCATTACTAGTGCTGTAAGATATTGCTTCTTGCCAAATTTCATGATTCTAGGTCAACGGGAAGTACCCTATAGGTTTTGATTTACTTGCGAGTATCAAAATATGCCACATAAATGGCCGTATTTTTTTATTGCGTTGACTTAGACTTGAATGAACTTGATTTTTTTAGAACTCCAAGGGACCATAAACTTACGTATTTGATATTAATTTCAACTTGATACCTCCACCCGTTCCTGAGAAAAAGGGTCTTGACAGACTGACAGACAGACAGACGGACAACGAAGTGATCCTATAAGGGTTCCGTTTTTTCCTTTTGAGGTACGGAACCCTATCGACTTATAAGGGGGATGCGCTAAGGTCAAATTTTCTTACGTTTTTTTGCAATTTGTATGTCAGTGTCAGGTTGTATGTTGATTAAAATATGATTCGCGGCCGTAACTAATATGGCTTTACAGAATTATAATCATTAGAATCAGCAATACAACTCCATAAGTTAGAATTGACCTCAAATCTAGCGATTTCATGAAATCATGAGGTTTGAGGTCAATTCTAACTTATGGAGCTGTATTGCTGATCTAATGAGTCCTCGGATAAACCCTAAAATAGTAATTCCTGCAAAATTTAAAATTTTTGCGTTTTTCCAATTTGTAGGTCAGTGTCAGGTTGTATGTTGATTAAAATATGATTCGCGGCCGTAAATAATATGGCTTTACAGAATTATAATCATTAGAATCAGCAATACAACTTTATATCTCCACGCGTTCCTGAGAAAATGGGTCTTGACAGACAGACAGACGGACGGACATCGAATTGGGGTTCCGCTTTTTCCTTTTGAGGTACGGAACCCTAAAAACGGAGTTTATTGATCAACTGCTGCGGTGGATGAAAGGTTCATAATTACCCCTGCGGTCGCGATGACGAGAGAACTCAGGGAAGAACATTACCCTCTTTCTTGGTCTGTTTGGTAAAAATACAATTTTAGTACAGTCCGCTAGGCCTAAGCTGAGACTTGCATTTGTGTGAGTGATCACCAAAGAAGCGGAATTGCGTCGCGCGAGGGACGCACCGCGCCTCAGTCCAATAGCCAAAAAAACAGTGTAAGTAAAACGGTTTCAAACCAAGCAAAAAAAAAAAATTAAAAATTTTCGCAGCCTCCATCTTGGACTTAAAAACCATGAAAATTACACCCATGTCATTATTATCATTACGACGGCAGCCATATTGTTTAGCAGCTACTAGAGACGGCGACTAGATGGCGCTAGTGGAACTTGCAACAGACGCATTTGGCTTAAAGGACGTGAAGTCAGTCAGTAAAATATTGTGACGTTTCCCCACCACTAGCGATCGCCTTTATAAGGAGCTGCGCTGTGGAGTCAAGGCCCTTCTGGCCCCGCCGACGCCCGGTTAAGCAAAAAAGGTTCCCGGAACCAATTGCGAGAACGCCCGTATCAAAAAAAAAAAAAAAAGTCAGGGAGCATTTCGTACGGATGCGTCTTGGAGCACGGACCACTGTCCCTCGACAGCCAGTACTGCCCGGTTATTGGATGTGGAACACTGTCTCTGACAGTTAGTACGTACTGTCCTTATTGCGGTGGGTGCGTGGACCACTGTCTCTGACAGTCAGTACTGCCCTATGTGACCGCCTTCACTATCATTATTAGTTATTTAATTAATTTTATATCATTTCTATATTTCTACATTTTCTAAATTGATAACTGATTGTTCGATTGAATTAATTTGTGTATTGACATATCTGAGTTCTGCCATATCTGAGGATGTTTGGGCTAATCCTACATATACTTAAATGTTACATTTCTATATATTAGAATATAAAAACAAAACCCTTCTGTGTTACGCGTCGCGCTCTAGGCCGACGTCACACCTACACTATCTATGTGCACTCACACAAATGCATATCTCAGCTTAGGCCTCGCGGACTGTACATCCTTATTAATTGCTAACCTTATTCAATCGGCATTCACAATTTCCTGCTTTAAGACCTCCCGAACAATCGGACATTGTGGCTAATTAAAATAATTAGTCTAAATAAGGAAGTGAGGGGCTTGTGGAGTGCCGATATGGCTGTCTCGGATCAAGGTCCAACGTTAAGAGTAATCTCGATGTAGCTATAGTGGGTCATATCCAAATATGACATGTTTGACGCCAGGCACGGAATCCACGAAGAGACGGGGTCGGCGAAATTTAACGGGAACCTTTTCTAGCTTCAGGGGCCATATTATATGCCGCCGGGGTCAGCCGTATTTTGTCCGTCATCAGTGTCCGGTTGTTCGAAAGAGATACCGTGGCCCTGGCACAGGCAACTGAAGGAACACGGGTGGGTTTTAGTCAGTAAACGTCTGACACGCCCTTCCACTCCGTGCACGCTGGTCAGACAGGACAACGTTTGTCGGGTCTGCTAGTAGAAATATAAAAAACAGCTCTTCTTTCTTATAAAAAAAAAATAAAAAAAAAAATAAAAATAAAAAATGTTTATTGAAGAAAAGCCAAAGTAGGTACTCACTAAAACAATGTTATATTTATAGCTAGGTGGCTATGCTATGCACAATACATTGAAACCCTGATCTCTAAACTAGGGATATCCCTGTATCTTAGAGATCAGTGTCCCTCCGCAGCAAAGTCACAAGCCATTACATGTAACTCATTGGTACAAAGTATTTCTTTACATTATTTAAATAAAGAGAAAAAAAAAACGATAATAAAAACCCTTATTCTCATTTACAATTTTGTGCAAGTGTGGGGTGAGTGTATATGTATGTGTGGGGTGAGTGTGTATGTGTGTGTGGGGGTGTAGGTGTGCATGCGTGAAAAGTAGGTGTGCGTGTGTGATAGGGGAATATGTATAAGTGCAGGTATGCTTAATTTGAAATAAAAGTCATAAAATTTTATGGTAGATGGCCTGAAAGAAGATCCTCAGTGTTTTGATGAGTCAGCTTTGACAGGTATTTTTTTAATGCGAGTTTGCATTCATGTTTTGTTTTTGAAAATAGTTTTAATACCTTGTTTAAACAATTATACACCTTTATGCTGTTGATATAATACTGGCGCCTGGCAAAAGATGTTCTGTGCGGTTCTAGTGGGAAAAATCTTATGCCTATGTATAGTTCTACCAACTGGCTCAACGAGGGGGCGGGAACAGTGTTTCCGGATTATCAAATGGTGCACGTAAAATTGCCTGACAGTCAATAGGGCACAATCAGCATAAAGCTGGGAAGTGGTATATCTATGACATGACCTATAGCACCATTCCTTTTTCGCAACGGAATCATGATGGCGTTAATACTTCATAAAAAGGACCCAGTTCCTTCGTATCAGTTCAGATCTAAGACCGAGATCTATACGTTATTCAGCACTAGCAGGTACCTACTTTGGCGAACCGTTATTCCTGTCACAACCGCGCATTTTACTGCACATTTAGGTAATATGTATTTAAACGTACTGTATAAAAAAATTGCCGCGGCTACAAGACTTTCCACACCCATCTTTTTCAAAGCGCTAATGCAGAGTGATCAAATTGATCATTCTGTATTGGCGCTATTGATCAGATAAATACGTCAATGTATAAACAGCTACTTTTGGCGATACGATTTTTTGGCCCAACACCTTGGGCCGAACTAGCGCCATTGAGAAAAAAATAATAAGTGTGGAGTTAGGGAACATTTTGAAATTTCCTATGCTCACATTTTTAGTCAGATGAAGTAGGTTTTTGGCGTTAACCGCTATAACCTAGAAACTTGGAGGTTTAGTGTTGATTGTTTGATACAAAAAATTCTACCTCATCTGAATAAAAATGTCAATGTTCCATATCTCCAGTCTTATTATTTTTTTCTCAATTGTTGCGCTAGTTAGCAGCTTCACTCGCCTTAAGTTGGAAGAGAGTTACATTTCACGACCATGTCCTTGATTTAAAACTTGTCAGCAAAAGTCTGCGTACCGTGAAACATCAATTACTGATTATCAACAGCCGCGAGCATTTGTTTTAATAGCTTTTTTCTGTTGATTAAAATCTGCAGTTACTATCCGGATTGGGTGTTAACAATATCGGAAAATTCTTTCTTGAATAATTAAATAGTGGTTTTATAAATGCTAAGTCATGACTAAATGATAAGTTTACTCTGGTAGAACGATGTCTATGATTTTCCGCAAAAGCTGTATTCGCGAAAAAGGTATGCAAACTGCATCGGATGGATCTTTTTTGTATTTCCGTTGATCAAATTGTTTGCATACTGTAAAACGTGGGTTAGAACCATAGTTAAATTAATTAATATTAATCACTTTTGACATTATTTAATCATTTATTATTTTTAATTGTGTTTTTGTATTTTATATGGGTGTTTTAATGAAAATGACAATAAATGAATTTTAATTTAATTTAATTTTTAATACATAATATTTTCATAGTCATAACGGTTTTTTTTTGTCCAATATCGAACGTAACTTACAGTAAGTTGCATATAGTTGATAGTTATTAGGGTTCCGTACCAAAATGGTAAAAAAGGAACCCTTATGGTGTGACTCAGTCTGTCTGTCTGTCTGTCTGTCTGTCTGTCTGTCTGTCTGTCACAGCTGGATATCTCAAGAACTACTAGTGCTATCAACTTGAAATTTGGAAGAGTTTTGGATGACGTTTACCCAACTATTTTGCAAATAAGAAAGAAATAAAAATATATGTATTTTTTTTGCAACATGGGGTGAAAGGGGGTCTTAAAAATTCAAAGTGGAGCTACTAGGTCATGTGGGGTATCATATGAAAGAGCGCTGTTTGCACATTCTCAAACATATTTTTATTTTCTTTTAGGCCGCACAGTGTTCGACTTTTGATGAAAAATGTAAAAAAAAATACCGTTCCCCCCCCTTATCTTCGAAGTTTGCAAAGAGAAAAATCTGAAAATATTCTATGTGATAGAAGTTTATGTAAAGATTACAGGAAAAATAAAACGATGTCTCTAAATAGCACACTTTTTCAGAAATCGGAACGGAACCCTCGGTGCGCGAGTCCGACTCGCTCTTGTCCGGTATTTTTTTTTTTTAAATGTTTTGTCACTAATTTGGTAATCAGTGACATTTCCACTGAGTTGCATACTGTAAAACGTGGTTTACTAAAATATGTCACGTCCGCCCGGTCTTAGATATAAGAAGTATTTAATATCGTGCTAGATATCCAAACATTAACGTCAGATATTTATGGTTGCTAAATGTAACATCCCAGTGGCAGTGGGATGTTACATTTTATTGCAGTACTGATTGCGATACTTATAGAAGAAAACTTGAAACATTACTGTAAGGTTTTTATGCTGCCAAAGTGATGTCAGATATTTGTGATCACTACATTCTTCTAAATTTAACGAGTCGAATGCCGTAATTACAGACACAATTAAAAAGCCATTGTGTCTCGCGTGGATCCGCGTTCCGGCATACGAAGGGTTAACTGAGTAGGCTGGTAACGCAAGACATGTTCGATATTATTGCATTCTATATGGTGACTCATGTTTTTTTAGGCGATGCAGCACTCTATGTTTTGGCTCGTTAGATAGTTTTGGTGTTACTTGGATGTCACATTTGTGCTGCCACTTGTATATTATATTACCGTCATCTTGACGACAGATATTAATGGATCATGAAATCAGATATTATTGCCTCGCTGATATTAAGTCCACAGTTAATATATTTATGCTCTTGACTGTACGTACACAATTTTCCTAACCGCCACTTTTCCTTTGTTCCAGATTCAAAGCCAGCCAATCAAACAAGACTGAATCTACATAAAACTATGTAGCAACGTATACATAACTACTACTACTACTAGATATTAAACATTCCAATGCATCAGTACCTAGTATTATGAGAATTGGCCGACATTTTGTGTAGCGCGACTAAAACAAGATGGCGTCACCTGTCAAATCGGTTAAGGAAGAGAACGAGGGAGACGATGCGAATGAGAAGCTGTTAGAGGATAATCAGGTTCTGATTGTACCGTCTTCGGTGCAACATCCTGATGGAGGCCTCGTTTCTGTGAAGTCTTCGAAAAAAGGTGAGTTTTTTTTTTGAGTTTTGTGAAGATGACTGGTGAAGGTTTGTTTTTCCCGGCTGTCATTCGTAAATTTTTGACAGTTGTGACGGGTAGTCGGAAGCCCAAAAGTCTGACAACCAGTCTTACCAAGGGGTATCGTGTTACCATATAAACATAACCTTATGAGAGGGGGGGACGAGTGCCTTTACCCCTTAAAGTTGCTTTTTTAACCGACTTCCAAAAGGAGGAGGTTCTCAATTCGTCGGAACCTTTTTTTTTTTTTTTTTTTAATTTTTTTTTTTATGTATGTTCCCCGATTACTCGAAAATGGCTGGACCGATTTGGATTTTTCTTTTTTTGTTCGAAAGGGTATACGTCCCAAGTGGTCCCATGATCATCAAGTCAGGATCTGATGATGGGATCCCATGGAAATCGAGGGAAACCCTCAAATTTTATGGGCACACCTATATCGATTTCGGTATTTTTTATAGTAACTTGTGCATTTGCTCTCGGAAAGTACCATTTGGTGAACTGGAACTGATGATGAAGACCACAGAGGGCCATCGGAAATACTCAATTATATCTAAGTATATGTATAACAGGTTAGGTTGCGATTCGATGACTTTAATATGGTTTATGCTCGTCAAAATAATGGTAATGGTGACTTCACCATGAGCTCCATTTCTCCTGGTTCTTACTAAGAGAACTCCTCAACAATTAACGTCCCAGCATCGGGAAAAGCAACATTTTGTAAAACGTGATGAGCAGTTGACATTGGGTTATTGTAACTTAGATAAATTACAAACTGAACCACTAAAAAGTGAAAAATAAAAACTTTTTTACAAAAACAAAAACCGACTTCCAAAAAAAACACTACAAAGTGAAAAATAACTTTAATTTCGGAAGTCGGTGGCAAAAAACTAAAATACAGATCTAAAGACACCGACTTCCGAAATTAAAGTTATTTTTCACTTTGTAGTGTTTTTTTTGGAAGTCGGTTTTTGTTTTTGTAAAAAAGTTTTGTATAGCACTGATTCATTGAAGAAACCCAGCCTGACAGAAAAACTCGGAACGGCACATAAAACAGGAGTAAACTGTAAACTCCAGTCGTGTGTCGGAGCTGACACTCACATTTTCTTTTGTTTGTTTGGACGCGCTAATCTCTGGAACTATCAGTCGGACTTTAATAATTATTTTTGCATTTGATAGCCCAATTCTTAAGGAAGGCTCTAGAGGCATATATTTAACATCACTGTAGGACTCTTAGGTGGCAAACAAAAAGAAAAAAGTCAGATAGAATGCTAAGCGAAAACGACGTAATAGCGTGGGCAGACAATGCGATGCGAGGCGACGGGGTGGGTCGCGGGCAGAAACTATCTTCTCAATATATAAAAAGAAAAGTCCTGCCTGACTGACTGACTCATCAACGCCCAGCCCAAACCCTTGGACCTATAAAGCTGAAATTTTGCACAGAGGGAGTCTCTGTGCACATTAAAGGACATGGTCTTTTTTGGTACTTTATTCTGAGAAAATCTAACCACTGTAAAGAAAATCATCACAGATAATACTTCACAATAGACTACCTAATCTCAAGTTTCGAGCTGGAAATTGCCTGCATTTTCGAGAAAATAATTTAGAAAGATTGCGCTGTGTAGCCCGCGAAATTCAATTGTTTTTTTGGGTTTTTTGTATATAAATACATGTTTTATTGCTGCGTATCATACTTTGATCAAGATACAACCTGACACGGATCTGCAAATTGCAAAAACTCAAAAGAAATTGAATTTCACGAGCTACCCTGGCCTTTTCGCCTTAAGATTATGAAGCGTGGTACTTTATTCAAATGGAACGCAACCACAGATTATGTTGTACACACGGCTACACATCAAGCTATACCTTTCCAGTTTACACTGACCTCTCATTGTAAGGAAATCCTACACTTATACTGGAAATGTATAGCTTGATCTGTAGCCGTGCGTACTATTCGGAAAATTATATTGTCTTGTGCCTGATAATAGGTAGGAGATGAGGAAATAAAATTAAAAAACAATACTCAAGTATTTTTTTAAATGTGTATTTATTAATCAAAATCCTCTTACTGATATTCCATCTAAAAAAGGTGCAGGTGGAGAAACATTGTCTTGAACTCTTGATTGACCATGCCCATCCCAAATACCAAACAATAGTAACAACATGAGCACAACTACAAGAACGGTACTCTTGCCTATACCTAATGCAACTACAATAGTAAGCACAGAATATGCTCTCTTTTATTTATTTATTTATTGGGTACACCAACAGCAGTACATAAATTGAAATTAAACAAGTAGAAGATAATAAAAATACTGGTATGTATGCCTATTACAGGTATACACAGAATTGACCACAAAACAACAACATAATTAACTTAAAAAACTATAAAAACTTATGAACACATAACTTAAAATAAAATACATGCAATTATAATTCAATATTAAAATAGAAGTTCAAAGTAGTAGTATAAATACATTAACAAAAAAGAAAGATATAAAATGTTGTCACGAAGGTATCTATGAGTGTGGATTAATCTGAGATTTAATATCAATATGAATTACAAAAAAAAAGTATGATTATTTATTGGTTAATTTATGCACTCCCGTACCTCAGAGACTGATCTTTTAAACTTGTTGAGTGTTACACCGTGTTAGTCGGTTTCTGACATTTTACAAAAGTTGTTGTAATTTCTACACATTCGGACCAAGGGAGCGTTGAGACCAAGATAGGATTTGCAGAAAGGCATATGGATAATCTCTCTTGCCAGTTATTTGACACCGTGTCCAATAATTTACAGTGTCTTTACACTAACACTGTACAGTAACAGTGGCAATCTTTTAAGGGTTCATTGTACATCAGCTGTTCAGTACATTTATATTCGCATAATTCGTCAAAATGAACAGCTGAATTTTTTTTCACGATTTGAGGTGTGGTCCCATAATAAAAGTTGTTCACAATGACGAGTACAGTGACCCGAGTCCGACTGCGGTTATGTGATCTTATCCTGCCTCTAATCAAGACGGGCTCACTTGTGGAGATACCTGGTACACGAACAACATTTAACTCTGTCAGTAATCTATACATATAATAAATCTGTAGACGAGGCGTTTCTGTACATTGCAAATATTTAAAAAAAAAATAGTTGGGGTGTTAAAGAATCACCATTTTTGTCATTTTTGTCTGTTTGTCTGTTCGTCTGTTTGTCTGTTTGTCTGTGAGAGTTCATAAATTTTTGTGCAAGTATCACGTCAAAAGTACATAACCAATGTGGTTAAATTTTATACTCAAATATTGTGTGTAACTCAGAGTTTTACTTAGTTTTTGTTTCATCGCAATCGCTCCAGTCTATCAAAATATATATGAATTTAAAGTGTTCAAGAAGAACTTTTCATTACGGCGTCTTCATACACGTAACGACATCTATTGATACCAAATGGTACTAAAAATAAAAATCGCTTTATAGGAGTGGTTAACCTGATGGGTCGATCCAGCAGGTTAAGCTACGCTTTCCGGGGTTGGTTAGTGGATGGGTGACCATCTTTACATACCGAGACTCCTCCGTGCCTCGGAAAGCACTTTAAGCCGTTGGTCCCGGCTGTCATTCGTGGATCTTTGACAGTCGTTACGGGTCGTCAGAAGCCCGAAAGTCTGACAACCAGTCTTACCAAGGCGTATCGTATTACCCAGTAACTGAGTTGTGGAGGTCAGATAGGCAGTCGCTCCATGTAAAACACAGGTATTCAGCTGCATCCGGTTAGACTGGAAGCCGACCCGAACATAGTTGAGAAAAGCCTAGGCAGATTGGTTCTATTGGTGGTTGGTGGTTGATTAGTAACGCTAAAAGAAATATTGTAAATTTTAGCTATTAGTCTGTAAGCTTTCTGTAAAATAAAATAAATAAATAAAAGAATTTCAAATATAAAAAACCGGCCAAGTGCGTGTTGGACCACGCACAATGAAGGGTTCCGTAGTTGGGATGAATTTATCCCAAGAACAAACTTAACACTGTAGTTGGAAAACATATTCTCCCATACATTCCAACTGTAAATGTAAGTTTGTACTCACAATATTGAGAGATTTACCATGTTATTTTATGACCACAGACTATTCTTATAGATTTTCCTGTAATCTACAAGTAAAGAACTATTTTCTGTGTTTTTTTTTTTAAACTTTAGGCTCAGTAGTTTCGTAGATTAGGGGATATATTGGTAAATTTTCATCTATTTTCTTAAATACTTAATATAATTTTAAAATTATAAAAAAAAATATATTTATATTTGAGACCCTCATATTAATTAAGCCCTTTCATCTGATATGTCACACGGTACAGTTTGCAAAACTTTTTTTTTTAAATTTTCTTATTTGCCCCACCAAAGTGACCCCCATATTCAAAATCCATTTATTTACTTTACCTACCTGTCCGCGTTTGGGTCACAGAAATTCGTAATTATGTGTACCAAATTTTAACATAATGGGTCCAATAGATTCGGTGCAAATTAGCTGTGACAGACGGACAGACAGATAGACACACGAGTGATCGTATAAGGGTGCCGTTTTTAGGGTACCGTACCAAAATGGTATAAAAGGAACCCTTATGGTGTGACTCGGTCTGTCTTTCTGTCTGTATGTCTGTCTCTCTGTCTGTCACAGCTGGATATCTCAAGAACTACTAATACTATCAACTTGAAATTTGGAACAGTTTTAGATGACGTTTACCCAGCTATTTTGCAAATAAGCAAGAAATAAAAATATTTTAATTTTTATTGCAACTGGGACTGAAAGGGGGTCTTAAAAATTCATAGTGGGGCTACTAGGGCATGTGGGGTATAATATGAAAGAGCGCTGTTTGCACATTCTCAAAAAAAAAAAAAAAAATTTATAAGCCGCATAGTTTTCGACTTTTGATGAAAAATGTAAAAAAAAATACCGTTCCCCCCCTTATCTCCGAAGTTTGCAAAGAGAAAAATCTGAAATTATTCTATGTGATAGAAGTTTATGTAAAGAAAACAGGAAAAATAAAACGATGTCTCTAAATAGCACATTTTTTCAGAAATCGAAACGGAACCCTCGGTGCGCGAGTCCAACTCGCTCTTGACCGGTTTTTTTTCTTTTGAGGTATGGAACCCTAAAAATGGACTAATATGTGGTGTTCTGAGTGAAAAAGAATGCAATGTCAGATATAATAATCCTATCAACTTTTCATACACAGAGAAGGTGAGGGGGATGGTTTGAGAGGGTAGGGGCAGGGGGACGCGGTGAGAGGGAGGAAGAAGCAGTAAGGAGGTGTGAGGGGGAGGAAGGGGGAAGGGGATGCGGTGAGGGGTATTAGAGGGTAGGGTGACAGGGGGGAGAAGGAGGGGGGTGGTAAGATAAGGTTGAGAGGAGAGTTAGAGGAGGAGGGTTGAGAGGTTGGGTGAGAGGGCGAAAAATAGAAAGTCGGAACGGCACAAAAAAAAAGGAGTAAACGCCAGTCGTCGTCAGAGCTGACACACACACTTTTTTTTTAAATCAAACTGGGTACATTTGTAAGTTTATTTATTGTACGCAGAGCGAGCTTCCAGTTAACCACTGTATCCGTTAGATGTTGTATAGACGGAATCGCGGTGTCAAGATTTTCCGCAGAAGAGTGACACTTTTTCAGTCATAAAATAGATGCTGTCCTGGAATTCCGGTCTCTGGACCTGGATTTCTCTCTAGAGGTCGAGATTATTTGAGGCATCTTTATAACCGACTTCAAAAAGAAAGAAGTTTTCAATTCTTCTGTTTTTAGGGTTCCGTAGCCAAATAGTACATAGAAAGGGAAGTCTTATCATTACGTCCTGTCCGTCTGTCCGTCCGTAAGTCACACACCTTATGTTTGAAAGAGTTTTCTCCAGAGATTGTGAAGATCAAACAATTGAACTCCTCAATAACTTACAGTAGGTATACGTACTGTGATTTGGTACAGAAATCAAAGAAAATAACTGGCTATCCGTGGTCAACTAATTATGGACTTCAATCGTTTTTAAAAGTTTTGCCTCCATAAACACGGATGTTCACGGTATCAACGAAAGACAGTTTGATGCGCAGTCCAAACCGCACAGATCCATCCGCGGTTTGGAACGTAGTCCACAGATCCGTGGTCCAAACTGTAGGTACGTGTAAACCCCGCTATTCGTTCTTTCCGAAACGATAGCTTCGAATGGCGCGTTGTGTTTCCATCAGTCCGAATACGTGTTAAACCCCGCTATCATAAACCGCAGTAACTGCAGGGCTGTGGTAGAGAACCCCAGGTAGCGGTTCCCACCAGGCAAGATCGCAAGATTCTTCAACTTTATTGGAGGAGTGATACCTACACCATATCTGAGCGACACATTATGTATTGATTTCCGACATGCACGCGAACGAAGTCGCGGGCACAGCTAGTCACTAATAATAATAAATAATAAACCATTTCTTTTCAGGTAACAAAGACCCATAGATACATACCTTAACCTAATCATAAATAATAACATAGTAACAATTTTGTTAGTAAATAAAACTTAATAACTATGTTAGTTTCACTTATTTGCACTAAGTGTTTGTGCGTTCCGGTGGCACTTGTCCGCGGAAGCGGTGGAATACCACATCCTGCGACCAAAAGCTCACCAAGTGCAGGTAGCATGTTGGCATGCGCACCACAAACGCCTTAAAGTTGACGTTGCGATGTGACTCCAGCAGCTGTACTCTCGGCGCGTACTAGCCTTTGCTTTGGCGCACGTACGTCACGATGTTCTCCGCATCAGTGGTGTGGTGGGAAATATTCACCGGAGTATTCGGCTTCGCAGCACGCAGTTTTTCGTTGGGCTACGTAGGAGCCTTGCCGCAGCTGTTCTTACAGCTACTCTGTCGCACCGTCACGAAGCCGTCATCATCAGCCCGGCCTGTTTCCTATAAAGGCCCGGGCTCTGCCGGGGGAGCAGTAGGAATGTTCACAGTAACCAACGGGTCAGATGGTCGCGTAGTTTGGGCAGCGCTACGGGTAGGAGCTGCGGGGACGGGACAATTTGCTCGGATATGTTCCCCTTAGTATAACCGAGCTTGTTTAATTTGATAAATGTTCCCAAACAAAATACGGACTTATCTATCGTGACCATAGATATTTTATATTTCTACGATCGTGACAGTGACAGTGACATCTAGCTTTTTTCAAATGTCATTCAACGCAACGCGTTCCTAATTACGTTGAATGCATTCTCAAGTATATCTGCTGCAAAGCACAAACATGTAGGTAGGTACACCTTGTTTTTCATTTTTATTTACTTTTCCTCATTATTTTTCTTTGCGTAACCATTCTTATGACTTTGATTACTAAAAATGTGTTTCATTACAACCATCCTCATAATTAATCATTAGCGCTGCGGTATGCATAGGAACGTAAAACATGGTGTTGCCAAAATCAACCTGTGTTGCATTGTGAACTTCAAAATCCTACCAAGCGTATTTTAAAAATGAAAATTTTTATTTTGCAGGATATTTACGTGACTAAGATATAATTTATCCCTACTATATTTTATCCCCTTCCGATTAATACCATATAACCTGTGGTTGCGTTCAATTTGAATAAAGTACCAGGCTCCATAGTATTTCAGTTTTCTCCTTTTATTATTTAAAAAGTGGTGGAATAGAAAATAAATACAAGTTCAAACAAATACCAGTGGTATTAGTTTGTTGGTATTAGAACGGAATCCTACTTCCTACTAATATTATAAATGTGAAAGTTTGTATGTTTGTTACTCAATCACGCAAAAACGGTTGAACGGATTTGGATGAAATTTGGTATACAGATAGTTTAAAACCTGGATTAAGACATAGGATACTTTTCATCCCGGTAGAAGGTTCCCGTGGGATAATTTCCGACATCCACGCGGGAGAAGCCGCGGTCAACGGCTAGTAAATAATATATTTTCCGACGTCCACGCGGGCGAAACCGCGGGCAAAAGCTAGTATTATATAAAGTTTTCTCTTTCGACGCTCGAGAAGATTAATGATTAATTGACACATGTCTAAGAAACGGTTTCTGCTAACCAAATAAACAGCATTTACTAACAAAACTTACTCATTGTTTAAAGTTAGCATTTATAAAGTAACTAGGTACATAATAAACACTTGGGTGATAATATGAAAAGCCTACAATTTAGGTGCAAAGTATACTTTAATGATTTGTGTTACAAAATGTGATTCGAAACAAAGGAGGTATTGTTTACTTGATAAATCATTAGTAAGAATCCGTGTTGTTTAGTTTATTTTTGTTCTAAATATGCTTTATGTATTTGTTATTTAGTGACTCAAATGTGTATAAACTCCAGAAATATCCAGTAGGTACTTATATTGTGTCACACTTAATATATCGCACTTTCATTTCGAAACCGTTACTAAACGAAATTTTTACGAAAATGAGATAATAACGCCATCTTACTTATATCGGCAAAATCTACACACTAATTAAATTATATTATGACTACACACCATAAAAAGAAACCAATAATTTAACAAATAATGCCAGAAATATCTCATAAGTGTTCATTACTATTTTATTAAGAGGTAAATAGTCATGCGAAAATCGTAAATTTTTTGTTTAGTTACATTTTCGAAATGATGGTGCGATATATAAAGGCGAAAGTTTGTGAGTGTGTGTGTGTGTTTGAATGTCAAACAGCTGAACCGATTTGGATAAAATTTGGCAGTTACTGGGTTGTGGATTGTGGAGGTCAGATAGGCAGTCGCTCCATGTAAAATACTGGCATTCAGCTGCATCCGGTTAGACTGAGAGCCGACCCCAAAATAGTTGGGTAAAGGCTAGGCAGATTGATTGATTTATTTAAATTAAAAAAAAAAAAACTTAATAGACTGTTTATTTCCCCACTTTGACGTTAGTATACTTTATTTCATATACAAAAAGATGACAACCCTTGGCGTATGTCACAACGAGACATCTTTAATACTAATAATTAAACTGAGCGAAATGTGTCAGTGGTTATAGGCACTACCAAGTAGATTTTAATATTTATCGCGTTATCCGTTAAACCGTAAATATATTATAATGCTATTGCTTAAAAGACTCATATCCCGATTATGAAACACGTAAGTAACATTTACAAACGAAAAAATGTGGGTACACCTAATTTTTTTTTTAACTTCCTACTGTCACTTTTTTGCTAGTTATTTTTCTATACAGTTTGTGGCTTGCAGTGAAGTGTTGTGTTCAGTGTTAAATAATGGCTAAATACAGATACAAGAAACTTAAAGGTAGGATTACAATGTATAATTCATGTAATTAAATACTTAATATTATTAAGAGAGCAGAGATTTCAATGATCTATGCAAGGAGATTCGGCCAGGAGGTGCTTAAGCCTCAAATTTTTCAAATAGCGGTAGGTTATAATAATAATAATAAACCATTTATTATCAGGTAACAATTACAATAATATAATAACAATTTTGTTAATAAATAAAACTTAATAACTATGTTATTATCACTTGGTTGCACTAAGTCTTTGTGCGATTTAGTCTTTGTGTTAGGTTGTTTTTATGCTCACACCATAAATTATTTTATTATATAAGTCTATACGTGAGGACTTGTAATTAGGTTTTTGGTGACTATGGTTTCCTTTTTTGTTTGTTTATATTAGGTAGCTGTAAGTCCTCCATGTACTAAAATAAATAATAATGTGAGTTTGTATCTAAGGGCTAATCTTTGGAACTACTGATCCGATTCCGACAATTCTTTCACATAAGGGAAGCTACAGTATTGCACATGGTGTATCAGAGTAGCTCGTGGCTAAGTAATAACAGCCGCATAGGTCGATCTGTCAGGTTAAGCTACGCTTGCCGGGGTTAATCAGTGGATGGGTGACCATCTTTACATACCGAGACTCCTCCGTGCCTCGGAAAGCACGTTAAGCCGTTGGTCTCGGCTGTTATTCGTGGATCTTTGACAGTCGTTACGGGTCGTCAGAAGCCCGGAAGTCTGACAACCAGTCTTACCAAGTGGTATCGTATTACCCTGTAACTGGGTTGTGGATAGGGCGTGCAAAACCGGAAGGTCTTCAAAACCGGTTTTGAATTCCGGGTTTGAGGGCCCAAAACCGGAAACCGGTGCTAGCCCCGGTTTCGGCAACAATTTTATATTATTGTTTATACAGGGTGTTCGGCGCATGGACCGACACAATTTTTTGGGGGATTGGGGGGGGTCATTTGCTAGGTTTCACCTAAAGACCTCCATGTCCTAAGTGTGACGGTAATTGAGATATATTTTTTTTAGTTCTTTCTTTGCCTTTGAATCGATATATTTTTTTTGTTTATGGTTGCAATAGAACAAAATAAATTTTATAATGTCTGCAATGTATTTTTATTCTAAATAAATTATTATTTGATGTTATTGATCAGTAGAAAATGACTTATGTGCTTCCAAAGTCTTAAAAATGTTTAAATGTATGAAAAATTACTACTCTTAAATTCATTTTTTTTTTTAAATGAAGCCATTTTGAGCTTATTTTTATCTCAAAAAGTTCTTTAGCTTGTACCCTTTCTAAGGGTATGCTACACGCTATGAAAAACAATTCAAATGTAGTCAAAATACTAGTTAGAGTCAGTTATGGAGTGTTTTAAGAAAAGACTTATTACGGTAATTATATTTTTTTATTTTGTTTCGAATAATAATACATTGTAGACTATAATAAAAATTATTTTATTCTTTTACAACCATAAATTAAAAAAAATATATCGATTCAAAGGCGAGATTTTGGGTAATTCAAAGAAAGAACCAAAAAAAACATCTCAATTACCGTCACACTTAGGACATGGAGGTCTTTAGGTGAAACCTAGCAAATGACCCCCCCAATCCCCCAAAAAATTGTGTCGGTCCATGCGCCGAACACCCTGTATAGTAGAATTTTAACAAGAAAACAATATTCTTAGATACCCACAAAATCTGCAAATAAAACAAATTGAATGATATACCTCAATTTAAAGAACCATTTATGCCTAACAATACCAAGTAGACCACATTAATACTTTTTAAAGTGGCTTGACCGGATACAGTTCAGCCCAACCCATCAATACTGCTGAGCGTGCCTGCCTGCTGGCTGTGGGAGAGTGGGAGTTGGGCCTGTGGCTTCAGGCGCTACCGTCACCCAAAATAAGCACTATGCTGGGTGACACCACATTCCGGCTCGCTACAAGTCTGCGTCTGGACGCTTCTTGCGAGGCCCCACATCACTGCCAGTGCGGTGAAGCAGTCGACCGCCTCGGGCACCTGGCCTTGGCCATGGCCTTTCCTTGCTGCAGGTATAGTTATTTGGCAAGGCACGCCAGCATTAATTCTAATTAAGTTCTTTAAACCCTTCCCTTCTGTCCACTGTATTTTTTGCGTCGGATAGTTTCATGGCGTTACGTACAATACTCGCATACTCGACAATCCAAGAAACCAATTTTTGTGAATATTGAGCTAAAACCGCGCCTTTACATATTAATATAAGTTGTGGTTTATGCAGATGACACTGATGACAGTCGCGTTGGTACGTCAAAATTCATAAATAACGCGTCGATCTCGTGGGACGATCGCTTCTATTATGACATGGCCTAAAGCGAGATGATAATGTTCAATGTTCATTTATTTATTAAGCAATGAAGCGCTAAGTGAACACTCAACGCGTTCTACCGAGTACGCTCGTCTGGTTATAATGTCTTGTTCACACTCTATTAGTGGCCTGCTAACTTTATTTGTGACACAAAATGTGATAGTTAAGTAACACATAATTTTTAGGGTTCCGTACCAAAATGTTAAAAAAGGAACCCTTATGGTGCGACTCAGTCTGTCTGTCTGTCACAGCTGGATATCTCAAGAACTACTAATGCTATCCACTTGAAATTTTTACTTGGAACAGTTTTAGATGACGTTTACCCAACTATTTTGCAAATAAGAAAGTTTAGAGGCATGAGGAACAGGGTGTAAAGTTCACTCATCCCCCATAGAAAAGGGAGGATCCTCCGACCAGACGGGTGTTGTGTCTGGTGGGCCACTGCCCGACGGTTGATGTCGGGACGTTGTATATATGCTAATCGCGTGGTAAACTCTAATTGCGCGATGCAGGTTTTGCGTGACGTCATGTCATTGATGCGTAGTTCATATGTGGCGATGTAGATGCCGCCACATCACTCCCCTCCGGAGACCGGAGGTCGATAGTGGGCTGAGTCGTGTATCTTGCGATGCTTGCCAGTGCCAGTTGTGGTTCCAGTGAGTCGGAACCGGGTGCCGCATAGTTCACGGTGAGTCGGAACTGTCTGCGGTGATACCCCAGTGAGTCGGGGTGGCGATGCGTTATGCTCCAGTGAGTCGGAGTGTACAGCGCTGGGTTGAGGCTGAAGGTGATGACCAGGAATGCGCGTCTGCTGCATGCTGGTGGTCAGGATACCTGTTGAAGCCGTGGATGCTGGCTGGCTGTGCGACTCGCCGCTCGAAAGCTTGAGGAAGTGATGCTGATGACGTCACGCTGATGTAGTTGCACGAAGGCTGCGCTGACGTTCATGCTCGGGGTCACCAGTTTAGAGGTATGAGGAACAGGGTGTAAAGTTCACTCATCCTCTATTGAAAAGGGAGGATCCTCCGACCAGACGGGTGTTGTGTCTGGTGGGCCACTGCCCGACGGTTGATGTCGGGACGTTGTATATATGCTAATCGCGTGGTAAACTCTAATTGCCCGATGCAGGTTTTGCGTGACGTCATGTCATTGATGCGTAGTTCATATGTGGCGATGTAGATGCCGCCACAAAAGAAATAAAAATATTTGTTTTTTTTTTTTTGCAACAGGGACTGAAAGGGGGTATTAAAAATTCAAAGTGCTAGTGTAAGTACTAGGCCATGTGGGGTATTAATTATCATATGAAAGAGCGCAGTTTGCTCATTCTCAAACATTTTTTTAAATTTTTTTTAGGCCGCATAGTTTTCGAATTTTGATGAAAAATGTAAAAAAAAATACCGTTCCCCCCTTATCTCCGAAGTTTGCATAGAGAAAAATCTGAAATTATTGTATGTCTAATGTGATAGAGGTTTATGTAGAGATTTGAGGAAAAAATTTTTAAATAGCACACTTTTTCAGAAATCGGAATGGAACCCTCGGTGCGTGAGTCCGACTCGCTCTTGACCGGTTTTTTGGGTGCAAGTGTCACGTTTTTAATGCGTGGTCTATCGGCATCTACATAATAACGCCATAATATACAAGTACGAACAGGCACGACACTCGATATAATCGCGCCTGTTTGAAGGGGGGCCTTTACACCTTTCTTTTTCGTGGAGAAATGCCCATTCATACCACGGGGAGATAGTGCAGTTATGTGAGACTCTAACCCACTAACACTCCACGGTGTCCTACTACTCCGCTTACGGTGGGAACACGGGCACGCGTTAGAACTCAACCGTGAACCCGCCGCGTCTGTCCGTCACCGGACCCTCCTCTGGGGAGTGCTCCCCATCACCGGCGCACTAAAAACATTGCACGCCGTGACCACCCCAGGGACCAAACCAGCACATGGGCTCCAGGTGACACCGTGTCTGGGCACCCTTGGTCCCCCTGCGACGGGCCGGGTCATTGGGGCCTTTACACCTGACATATTTAATTTGTATACACAAATCTTTAAAACTGATTTACATCCGACACCTTCAACTTCAGTTCCAGTTGAAAACCAGCGTCAGTTACTGTCTGGCTTTTTTGCTAAATAGGGTTACCATCCGTCCGGATTTGTTCGGCCATGTCATTTGTCCGGACTTCGACAAAAGTTTTTCAAAAAAAATTTTTTTTTTCAGAAAACTTTTTAGTATTCATCCCGAATACTAAAAAGTTTTCTGAAAAAAAAAATTAGCATCGAAAAGGAAAATGTCCGGACTATTTTACAAATGTCCGTCTTTTTATCAGGACTTCTCAAATTTCGAAATGGCAACCCTTGGTGAAATGCACGCGTAGCATGTCCACCATAGAAACGGGTTTTGTCGACGGAAGAATAGACAAAATGACAAATTGTAGAAATATTTCTACCCATTCTACGCGTCTAAGGATGGCTGTGTCATTTTGTCTATTTTTCCGTCAACAAAACGTCGTCATGCTGCTGCATGCTGTCGGCTACGCGTGCTACCTATAAAATGGCGCAGCCGTGACTTCATGTGATACCAAAACCACGCATTTACGTATTACATATTAAATCAGAGCTCATTAGGAAAGATGACACCATTCATTGTTGTCAATCAATGAGGAGAGACGATGCCAATTTATCCCCCTAGGAGTCGCATCGTCGCTGGTGTTGTATACCTATCAAAGACCATATTTTTTTGAGGGTGAGAGAGAGTGTGTTTACTTTTTGATATCATTAAACAGATTGACAGCTGACGGTTACTATCAGCGATTTTGGCGTCATCTATAATTAGCATTGCCTGTTCCTTTCCTTCCCATTGCGTAGCTATCAGTAGGTAATAAAATAAATTAATAATATAAACAGGAAAGTTACAATAATTGAAATAGGTACAATAATATCATTACTCATACCTTTTGGATCTAGGGCACCCAAGTATCTCTTAGGTATATGATGTAGGTAGGTTCCCACCACTGGAAGATAGCATTAATAACAACAAGGCTTGAAAAATTCTTTTTGCATTTGATAGCCCAATTCTTGAAGGCTATTTAACACACACATTTGACACTTAGGAGCTGAGCAAAATAATAGAAGGTGGATGTGTGACTTGTGCACCTTATATAAAATTGTAAATTGTTCATTGGATGGCCACCTTGTTGATTATTTAGATATAAAAATACCAACTCGATCTGTGCGTATTCCACAGCTGTTTAGTATTCCCCCAAGCAATAACAATGTATCTCAGAACAATCCTTTGCACAGAATGTGTAAAAATTATAATACTATTTGCTCACATGTAGACATTCTTCATGACAAATTTGGTGCTTTCAAATCTTTCTTGCTACAGTACAAAAGTGTGTAACCTTCTTAGTCAACTTAAGCATTATTCGTATTTTATTTGAGTTATTTTTTTTTTAAATTATTTGTTCATGTTATTTTTTCTCTCTCCATATTTAAATGTTTTAGATTTTAGATTTTTTTAAAAGTTATAATTAACGAGGCATTGTTTATCTTGTAAGTTGTGTGCAGTTGTAATTGGACTTCAGGTTCACTCGCTGTTTACTAATAAGGCCATTTTTTGTATTTTTTTTAATCTGTTGTCTGTATCTGTACCTATTGAATAAAAATAAAAATAAAATAAAATAAAAAGAAAAAAGTCAAAAATAACGAAGTATTAGCGCGGGCAGGCGATGCGATGCGACGGGGTGGGTCGCATCGCATCGCGTATGTTTAGTTTTAACATAAGTCTATGAAGTTCCTTATTTATTGACAGGCAACCAATCAACCGAATAAATGCAATACTTCATGGACGCTAACGTAAATAAAATAAACGGTTGGAAAGATTATAGTTTCTAGTTTACTTATGGATACTAACTTCAATAAGATTTTCCGTTATAACAGCAAAGATAAAGGGTAAGCATACAGAGACGAAACCTGACGTAAAGTTACGCTTCGATCTGTCAAAAACAGTGCATTTTGGTTGTGATTTTGACAGATCGAAGGGTAAATTTACGCAAAATTAATAATATATATTACCCTGAATCGCACCCATTTTACAAACTAGGCGAATTTTCAACTTTCTGCGTTCATTTAGATGTTGCTAAGTGTTAAGGCTCCTTCAAGGCGACACGCGATATAATCGCGCGTGTTTGTGAAAACGGACATTAGCTCCGCAGTTCCAAACGATTTACAACTACTGAACTAATGAGTGACTCATCGTATTTGTTTGTTTTATATCTAGGTCAGTGCCCTGACTTAACTTCACTATGTCTAGACAGTTAAATTCACACAACTAAGTATTACAACTAACCCGTCTGAACCGACCCTAACACGATTGCATGCAAGGATTTCATTATAATTATTATTGTTAACAGTTTAACCACAGTATAATAAACTACAGTAGTTTATCTGGGCAGTGACCTTGACCTTACCTACGACCGCTCGGTAGATAAATACGTGTCCGTCCGTGCGTAACTGCCACGCGCTCGAACTGTTGCATACTGGTACTGACTGAGATTTCGAAGCGCGTTGTTTCAGCACTGTACTACTGTATCATTATTATACTGTGATTTAACACACCACTCCTACCTAGTCTAGACTAGTAAATTGAAGTATAAACAAAGAAAGGATTACCAATTCTGTGCTTAGGGCGGGAATACATATGCTTGTAGTTTTTTTTTTTTTTGTAAAATCTATTTAATAACTAGCCGACCCGACAGAGTTGTCCTGTCCCAATTCAAAATTCCCATAGACAATCCACTTTCAGTTTTCCCGAATTTTCTGTTTTGGGTTTTGTGAACATGTGTGCACGTAACGAGGTGTTTTAAGGGTTCCGTACCAAAATGGTAAAAAAGGTACCAGGTTGTTAAGGAAGGAAGGAAGGATGGAGGAAGGAGGTGTCACACAGTCTGTCTGTCACAGCTGGATATCTCAAGAACTACTAATGCTATCAACTTGAAATTTAGAATAGTTTTAGATGACGTTTACCCAACTATTTTGCAAATAAGAAAGAAATTAAAATATTTATATTTTTTTGCAACACGGACTGAAAGGGGGTCTTAAAAAATCAAAGTGGGGCTACTAAGGCATGTGGGGTATCATATGAAAGAGCGCTGTTTGCACATTCTCAAACATTTTTATTCTTTTTTTTCGGCCGCATAGTTTTCGACTTATGATGAAAAATGTAAAAAAAATACCGTTCCACCCGCCTGCGCCCCCCCCCCCCCCCCCTATCCGAAGTTTGCAAAGAGAAAAATCTGAAATTATTCTATGTGATAGAAGTTTATGTAAAGATTACAGGAAAAATAAAACGATGTCTCTAAATAGCACACTTTTTCAGAAATCGGAACGGAACCCTCGGTGCGCGAGTCCGACTCGCTCTTGACAGGTTTTTTTAATTGTAGCTTGGTGTAAATTATTTATTTATTTATTCAAAATTACTAACTGACAGCTGTAACGCTAATGCAGTGCTGCTACCAAAAATACAATTAAAAAACAATCAAAAATAAAATTAAATACAATTAAAAAACAATCAAAAATACAATTAAATTAAATTAAAAATACAATCAAAATACAATTCCAACACAATTAAAAAAAAACAATTAGAAAGACAATTCAAATCATTTTTCAACATTTGCGAAAAAAAATACATAAGTCATTTGCGAAATACTCATTCGCACAGTGCGAAGTGTAATTTTGAGCCTCACTGTATTGTTCGCAGCGCTATGTCTGGGGTTTTTATTTAGTCTGGGGTATAGTAATAGCGCCGTCTGAGTCAGCCCTTACCACTAGCACGCAAGGATATCATACAAAATAGTTTGCGCACACGCAACGTTTTAAGATGAGGCTAGTTTCGTTAGATTTCATCAGAATGTGCTCAGTCGTGTACCGTTTAGTGCCATGTGTGATGATCAGAGTAATTGTGAACAGAAAGAGGGTATGTAAGGAATATCTATATCTATGTGTATAAGTACTATCGACAAAACGGATGCCTTAACACTTTAAAACCCTGCCACTATGGTCCTTTGTTTTACTTTGTTATAAGTTTTGTTTACTAACAAATTACTAACACCTTTTTATTTTATTTTTGCGTGTACCTACTGCTAACAACCGTACTAACGCCGTCTTTGTACTATTTTATGCACTGTTGTTATTTTTTAAGGGTCCTGTTGTCTGAAATAAAGATAAATAATATAATAAGTACACACGGCTGGTTACACTGACCTCTCATTGCAAGGAAATCCTATACACTTTGGCAGAATCATAATAGGTATTATGTCATCATAGTTGAAATCGTAAAACGGTCACAAACTGACAATTCATAATTTATCTGCGTATATTTCATAGCACGCAATTCATCTGTTTGACAGTTTTGTATGGAGATTCGTAAAATGGTCCACAAATTATGAATTGCTTTATTGAAGTTTAATGTCAAATAGCACAATCATAATAAATTGCTGGGAATTCAGGAAATTAATCGCTTTTAGACGAATTGCTTAATGTGGCCGTTTTAGGCCCCCTGTAGCCGTGCGTACAATTGCAGATTGCAAGCACAATTGTTTCAAAATTGGAAAGGCCTACCGTTTGTCGATGGTACATATTATAAATTCAAGTCGCTCTTCGTGTCTTGTGTTACCGCGTTGTTCTTCTAAACTACGCAATGGATTTTGATGTGGTTTTCAACATTATTTGGAGGATTTTTTTTCTGGAATAATGAATGAATGAATGAATGAAATGCACCGTCCCCAGCGTGGTAGTAGGGAAGACGTGCCTTTAGGATATGGATAAGGATTATAAAGCCTAACGAGTATGCAGCATATAGTAAGCAATGTAAAAAGAGGTGCTCGTGGCTAAGTAATAACAGCCGCACGGGGTGATACATCAGGTTAAGCTGCGCTTGCCGGGGTTGGTCCGAGGATGGTTGACCATCTTTACATACCGAGACCCCTCCGTGCCTCGGAAAGCACGTTAAGCCGTTGGTCCCGGCTGTCATTCGTGGATCTTTGACAGTCGTTACGGGTCGTCAGAAGCCCGAAAGTCTGACAACCAGTCTTACCAAGGGGTATCGTATTACCCAGTAACTGGGTTGTGGAGGTTAGATAGGCAGTCGCTCCATGTAAAATACTGGTATTCAGCTGCATCTGGTTAGACTGGAAGCCGACCCCAACATAGTTGGGAAAAGGCTAGGCAAATTGATTAATATTAAACTAACATTAAGTGAAGAATTCTCGATGTAATGTAATTATAGGCACTACGCTTTCGTAAATAAACAAAAAGGGTTACAGTAACTGAACCGGATAGTTGGTAATCTTGATTAAAAGCGTGGGGTATTTCCCAATAAACAGGCTAAATGACCATAATGGTATGTATGAGTCAGTGCAACCGTGCAAGTCAACGTACCCACGGCTACATATCAAGCTATATAATAAATCTGCCTAGCCTTTTGCCAACTGTGTTGGGGTCGGCTTCCAGTCTAACTGGATGCAGCTGAATACCAGTATATTATATATAGCGACTGCCTATCTGACCTCCACAACCCAGTTACGGAAATACAATACCCCTTGGTAAGACTGGTTGTCAGACTTTCGGGCTTTTGACGACCCGTAACGACTGTCAAAGATCCACGAATGACAGCCGGGACCAACGGCTTAACGTGCTTTCCGAGCCACGGAGGAGTCTCGGTATGTAAAGATGGTCCCCCATCCACGGCCCAACCCTGGCAAGCGTAGCTTAACCTGATGAATCGACCCGTGCGGTTGTTATTACTTAGCCACGAGCTCCTCATAGTGATAAGTATACATTGTAGATTTGTAGCTAACTCCCAAAGTTATAGACCAAGTGCATTGACCCAGTTTAAACCAGCTGTTATTACAACTTCAATTTAAAACCAGATTGGGTACGAAGACCTTTTTAAAATAAAACAACGACATGAACGTTCACTTTGATATTATTATTTCCTTTTTGGATAAAAATAATAGCTGTTTTTGATCATAAATATACTACAGTGTGTTTTTACGGTTCCGTACCGCAAAAGGAAAAAACCGGTCAAGAGCGAGTCGGACTCGTGCACCGAGGGTTCCGTTCCGATTTCTGAAAAAGTGTGCTGTTTAGAGACATCGTTTTATTTTTCCTGTAATCTTTACATAAACTTCTACCACATACAATAATTTCAGATTTTTAGCTATGCAAACTTCGGAGATAAAAAAATACCGTTCCAGGGGGGAACGGTATTTTTTTTACATTTTTCATCAAAAATCGAAAACTATGCGGCCTAAATAAAACAACAAAATTTTTTGAGAATTTGCAGACAGCGTTATTTCATAATGATACCCTACATGCCCTAGTAGCCCCACTTCGAATTTTTAAGACCCGGTTGCAAAAAAAAAAATATTTCTTTCTTATTTGCTAAATATTTGGGCAAACGTCATCTAAAATTGTTCCAAATTTCAAGTTGATAGCATTAGTAGTTCTTGAGATATCCAGCTGTGACAGACTGACTGAGTCGCACCATAAGGGTTCCTTTATACCATTTTGGTACGGAACCCTTACAGGGTCACTCGTATGTCTGTCATGTATTGGAGAACATGTTTTTCAACTACAATGTTATGTTTGTTCTTGGTATAAATTCAACCCAACTACGGAACCCTTCATTGTGCGTGATCCGACACGCACTTGGCCGGTTTTTTCTTACATGACTCATTTGGTAAACAAACAAGTTCGTCTGCCTAGCCTTTTTCCAACCATGTTGGGGTCGGCTTCCAGTCTAACCGAGTGCAGCTGAATAGCAGTATTTACATGAAGCGACTGCCTATCTGATTTCCACAACCCAGTTACTGGGTGACACTAAGGAAACTACCACAGTGCGTCTTATACTTATAGATTTTTGCGGTATTTTCTGAAGCTACAATCACGGTTGCCAAATTACAATTTGTACAATGCGATTCAAATAAGAATAGGAACGTCAATGACCTCTATCTGTCAAATGTTGATTGAAAAGTACGGTTTGCAAAGAAAACTTATTTGCGTATCAATAACATTTTTTTTTGTTTAACCGAGTCTTAGTTAAATCAAAGTGAAAAAAGACATCAAAACATTATTCATAATTAGTTTTTAAAAAATGATAAGTACATACTATACTTTCTTATTTTCATTGTTGTCAACAATTTTTTTCTAATTCTTCGTTCATGATTCGTAAATAAATGTTATTTAAAAAATATCGTGTTTTGCTCACCCTACCCAATTTATTCGATTTGACAGCTATGACGTCACAACATGGCGCTAAGTCGATCATATTCTTATTTGAAAAGCATTGTACCCTGTTTCACCTTGTTGTGTATCTCTCTCGCCCAAATAAATTGCTCAAAGCGTACATTGACTTCGTCTGACTCATACGCATAGACAGCTGTTGATAACACAGCGGGGCGTGTCTTTGTATGTCTGTTTTTGTCGCTTCCATATCTATGCCACGAGGAGTTTGTTGCTAAGCTGGTACATTTGGGTTGGTGCCCAAGATACAGGCTTACCTACCTAGTTTTTTATTTTTAGGGTTCCGTACCTCGAAAAGGAAAAATCGAAACCCTTAATCGGATCTTTCGTGTGTCTGTCTGTCCTCTGTCACAGACAATGAGCCAATTTGCTCCGATTCTAATAGGTTGTTTGGTACACATATGAATTTCTGTAACTCAAACACGGACGTGTAACGTAAATAAATGAATTTTGAGGAGGAATAAGGGAGTCACTTTTGGGGGGCAAAAAAGTTTTCAATCTGTACCGTGTGAAAAAAGAAAAAAAAAGTTTTCATTCATAATGTTGTAATCTTGTAATACTTATCTTGATTCAAAAGAGTGTCCGTGGAGTTTCTTGCCCGTTCTTCTCCATAGATCTACGTTTTGGAATGGGCAACTAGCTTCAACTTTCTGACTAACTGACCGACTCTTTGACAATTCAAAAGTGCCAGTAATTGGTTTAATTGAAATAAATGGTTTGAGTTTGAGTTTCAAAATTCGTAAGTACGTAACTTATTGTTTTTTTTTATGCATTTCAAATTCAAAATTCGGAACCTATGACAGTAGGTATTTATGACCCGATTACGCATAATGCTGTTAAAGCATTTTTGTCTTAGTAAAGCCATCGTCATATCACACAAACAAAAGAGATGTAAAATCATCATAACTGGTTTCTCTATTTCACGAAGAAAACCAGCAATGTAAACAATGAACCGTTTACTTCACAAAGAGTTTGGTATTTCAGACGATAACACAAAGGGGTCTGGAACAATCAAGGCTAAAAATAATAGTCATTTCATATTAATTTAAACACACGGGAACGAAGGATGTCGAGCTGTACTTCGAGCTTGTTTTATGACGGTTTCAAAAGTTAACCGAGTGCCCGTGCGGGTCAAAATTGCTTGAAAAGTCCGTGAATTTTTCGTAGGTACTTGTCAAGCAATTTTGACAGTTTAGAACAAAGCTTGATGTGCTTGACAAGAAAACTACGTGCTTGATGAAAAATTATATGTTTGTAATGCTTGTCAAGCACGCTTAGCCGTTTAGTTGCATGAAAAGAAACTCGGTTTCAGGTTTGGTCCCATAGTAAAAGTTGTTCATAATGATGAGTATGTAGTAATTTGGCCGGGTTGACCAAATCTACCTGAGTCGGGAATCGAACCCGGAATCCAATAATAGATTCAAGTGAAACGTAGCGGAAGGATGAGATAGCGAGAGAATGAGTATAGGCGAAAGATGAAATGAAGAATATTATTAAGCACTGATTATTAAATTATATTATTAGAATTAAAATAAATTACAAAGCTAAATAAACGAACTGATACAATTTAAAGCAATATTAAAAGCGCGGCGCGACCCGAACGGTATGGTAGCTAGTCGAACGTGGACTGATGCTCGTCGCTCGGCGCACGCGCAAGTAGCTTCGTGATCACGCCGTCGTCTGCAACTCAAGGACATCGCCGCCTCAGCCGGTACAAATCTCACGCGCTATGCGCGTGTGCGCGGCACGTGTAGCCGTGCGGTCGTTGACCTCCGCGAAGAACAAAGGATCACCTGATTTTCGGAGTTGGCGCAATCTCATAAGCGGTAGCGTTTTCTTGTGACTGTATGGTGGCGGTTTAATTATGAAATGTTTTCGCCACATATTCCCCCTGGCCAGACCGTAACTACGGTCGATAAAAATCGGGGAATCTGACACGCCGCCCGCTTCGCGTCCTCTTCTCTGCGTCGCCGCTGGTTGTTGGTGAAGTTGTGGTATTTAAGGCTGCTGGTTTTTCAGCTGGAACCCCCGTCTCCTCTTGCGTCATGTAGGCGGGTTTCAGCCTATCCACCGAAATGTTGTTGGTTTTTCCATTCGCCTCAATCACAAAGTATTTTGAGTGTCTTTGTAAGACTTTGTAGGGTCCAGCGTAAGGCGGTTCCAGTGATCTTCTGACATGATCTCGGCGGACGAAGACGTGTGTGGAAGAGTGTAGATCTCGGGGAATGTAGAAGGGTGAAGTGTTGCTGGTGTGCCAAGAAGTTGGTTTTGGAGCTAGTTTGGCCATGTGGACTCGCAGACACGCAGCGTACTCCGTGACGTCGGTTGTGGTGAAGTCATCTTTGGGAGACAGGAACTGAGCGGGTAAGTTGAGCGCTTCACCGTAGACCAGCTCTGCAGGCGTGGCTTGGACATCTTCCTTCCAAGCATTACGCATGCCGAGAAGAACCAGTGGAAGGGCTTCTGTCCACTGTGAGGAAGTGTGGCACATAATGGCAGCCTTCAGCTGTCGATGTAGTCGTTCTACGATGCCGTTCGCTGCTGGATGATAAGCGGTGGTGCGGTAGTGTTGTGCACCCACCAAGGTAGTGAGAGCCTTGAAGAGATGACTCTCGAACTGGCGACCACGGTCTGTGGTCACCCGTGCGGGACAGCCGAACCTGGCTATCCAGCCAGACACCAGGGCAGCTGCGCAGGTCTCCGCCGTGATGTCCTTCAAGGGGTACGCCTCAGGCCATCGCGTAAATCGGTCAATGACTGTGAGGCAGTATCTGTAATCAGACGAAGGGGTTAAGGGCCCTACTATGTCAAGATGGATGTGGGAAAATCGTGAGGAAGGAGTAAGGTAGGTGGAAAGTGGTGCTTTAGTGTGACGTACAGTTTTGCACGTCTGGCATTGTAAGCATTGCCTAGCCCACTCTCTACAATTCTTGCGGATCCCTGGCCAAACAAAATGTTGTGTAACCAGTCGCACTGTAGCAGCATTCCCAGGATGATGTAAGTTGTGCAGTGAGTCGAATGCCTCTCTTCGCTTGGTTGGCGTTATGTAGGGGCGAGGTTTCGACGTGGAGGTATCGCAATAGACTGGCAAATCGTTGCTGTAAGAAGATGCTACCTTTTGAAGTTTCAGCGTGGATCCATGACGAATTAGATCTTGCAGTTCTGGATCGGTGTCCTGAAGTCTTGCAAGTTCCTCAAAGTTGATGGCTGCTGATACCTCCTCCACGCGCGACAATGCATCGGCGACAACGTTCTCACTGCCTGGTAAATACCTCAGATCTGTAGTAAATTGTCCTATAAAATCTAGGTACCTGAATTGTCTTGGTGAATGACTGTCTCTGTTTGACTTGAAGGCAAACACCAGTGGTTTATGGTCTGTGAAGATGGCAAAGTTCCTTGCCTCGACCATATGGCGGAAGTATTTTACTGCTTCATAAGCCGCTAACAATTCGCGGTCATATGGGCTGTATTTCTTTTGAGCACCACTAAGTTTGTGCGAGTAAAATGCTAGTGGTTCCCAGTCGTTCCCTTTACGCTGTTGAAGCACAGCGCCGATGGCGGTATCAGACGCATCAGTGACTATGGTCAACTCACCTGATGGATCTGGATGAGCCAGTAGAGTTGCGTTGCATAGTGAGGTCTTCGTGTCTTCGAATGCCTTTAGAAGTTCAGGAGTCATGTCTACTGGATGCGTTCCTTTAATTTTGGGGCCAGCAAGGACAGCATTTAATGGGGCTTGGAGTTTCGCTGCGTTTGGGACAAATCGGCGATAAAAATTTATCATACCCAAAAATCTTCGTAGCTCCTTGACCGTCTTAGGAACTGGATACTCCTGGATAGCCTGTACCTTGGTTTCGAGTGGTTTCGTACCTGCTGCTGTCACACGATATCCCAGAAAAGTTACCTCTGAGTGTCCGATATTACACTTTGATGTGTTTACCACTATACCGTAGTTTTTCAAGCGGTCGAATAGTTGCCGTAAATGCTGTTTGTGCTGCTCTGGAGTACGTGAGAATACGAGAATGTCATCGATATAACCGTAGCAGAAGTCCAACCCAAGCAGAACTTCGTCGATAAACCTTTGGAAGGTTTGCGCAGCATTCCTCAAACCAAAGGTCATATAAGGGAATTCGTAAAGACCAAATGGTGTAGTTATGGCAGTCTTTGGAATGTCGTCTGGATTGATTGCTATTTGGTTATATGCCTTTACTAAATCTATGGTGGAGAATACTGTACACCCTGATAACTGGTAAGAAAAGTCATGAATGTGACGGATGGGGTACCTGTCTGGTATTGTTCTTGCATTAAGTGCTCTATAGTCGCCGCATGGTCTCCATCCGTCGTCCTTCTTCTTTACCAGGTGAAGTGGAGCAGACCAGGCACTCTCCGAACGTCTGGCCACGCCACTGGTAAGCATGTCTTCAAACTCTTTCTTAGCAGCTAGAGTTCGAGCTGGATCAAGGCGTCGAGGTTTGCTTGCTGTTGGTGGACCTGGAGTTGTCCTAATGTGGTGCAACGTGTTATGCTTACCCGGTAAATGTGTACCTGGTGGTCGCGTGATTTCTGGATACTCACGAAGAATTTCGTGGTAGTCTGTGTCACCAACTACAGCCTTCACAGATGCAATATCGTCCGTTGACTTGTAATGAGCTCCTGAAACTGATAGTGTCGTTATGTTGTCTATCAAGCGCTGATTTCTGCAGTCTACGAGTAAGTTGTAGAAACTAAGAAAATCGACCCCTATGATAGGTCGTGACACATCGGCTACTGTGAACCTCCAGGTGTAGTCCCTTCTGAGACCCAAATTAAGCTGTAACTGTATTGGGCCGTACGTATGTATCACAGTATTATTGGCAGCGACTAACTCAAATTTTGATTGTTTGACAGGCGTCTTTATTGCCGACCGAGGGAAAACACACAAGTCTGAGCCAGTGTCCACTAGGAACTGCATTCTCGTAGTCCGGTCGGTTATGAATAAACGGCCTGTTGAAGTAGGGCAGTCGTTAGCCGCTACTTGCGACCGCCCTTCGAGTTTTCCGAAGTAAATGTGCAGGGCTGCTTACACTTGTTCGCCTTGTCTCCGTAGGTGTAGTGGTAAAAACAATGCGGGTGATTCGGTGGTGGCTGCTGTGGTCTAAAACTATCAGAGCGATCTCGACCATACCTTTTTTGATTGCGCCGGGATTGTGAGCGTGAGCGGGAGCGGGAGTGTCCTTTCCAGTTATTGGTCATCTGCGATGTCAGTAATGCTACTTGCTTTGTGAGCTCGCTTACTTCCTTGTGCAAGTCCGGTGAAGTACTGGTAGAGGCAGAGGCGGCAGCAACTTGTGGAGTGCATGGTACAATCTCATACACCCTGTCAGCAATCTCGGCCAGCTTTTCTACCTGTAGGTCAGCAATCTGTGAAGCAATAACAGTTTGTATGTTTTGTGGCAAGCGGTTAGTCCAGAGAATTTTGACAAAGTCCGAAGCTCCAGCAGGTCCAGCTAGGTTTTGCAGGTGCCGAAGGAACTGAGATGGCCTGCGATCGCCTAGCTCCTCGTGTATTAACAGTTGCTGTATCCGCTTTTCCTGTGAGGCAGACAGGCGTTTAATTAGCTCACTTTTAAGTTTATCGTATTTGTCTGTCTCCGGCGGTTTTGTGATAATGTCCTTAACTTGAAGTGCATATTTAGTTTCGAGCTGTGTAGTCACGAAATAGAATTTTGTCGTGTCGCTAGTTATCCTTGACAGGATAAATTGGCCCTCTAATTGAGCGAACCATAAAGCCGGTTCCTCTGGACAAAAAGGTGGACAGCGTAAGGGCAGGCCGACTTTCGACACTTCTCCCGAGACAGCAGTTACTGCTTCTTTTGCGTCTGCATAATCTAAATTTTCAGTATCGGACATCGTTCAATAAATATAAAATCGCTCACCGCTTATGTTTTGGACCACTGCCTATTTTTTCCTTCACTCCGATGTAAACAAACTCTCACCAGTTCAATCACCACTTTCCTTGCACTGCTTGCACCTTGCTGCAATCGAGTCTTCAATATGCGCGCTAGTCGAGGGTCACCAATGTAGTAATTTGGCCGGGTTGACCAAATCTACCTGAGTCGGGAATCGAACCCGGAATCCAATAATAGATTCAAGTGAAACGTAGCGGAAGGATGAGATAGCGAGAGAATGAGTATAGGCGAAAGATGAAATGAAGAATATTATTAAGCACTGATTATTAAATTATATTATTAGAATTAAAATAAATTACAAAGCTAAATAAACGAACTGATACAATTTAAAGCAATATTAAAAGCGCGGCGCGACCCGAACGGTATGGTAGCTAGTCGAACGTGGACTGATGCTCGTCGCTCGGCGCACGCGCAAGTAGCTTCGTGATCACGCCGTCGTCTGCAACTCAAGGACATCGCCGCCTCAGCCGGTACAAATCTCACGCGCTATGCGCGTGTGCGCGGCACGTGTAGCCGTGCGGTCGTTGACCTCCGCGAAGAACAAAGGATCACCTGATTTTCGGAGTTGGCGCAATCTCATAAGCGGTAGCGTTTTCTTGTGACTGTATGGTGGCGGTTTAATTATGAAATGTTTTCGCCACAAGTACAATGACCGCTTAAAAGATTGCCACTGTTTACACTTACACCGTATAAGGTGTTAAAAAATGAACTCTAAAAACTTCTAAGGAGTGCTTTAGATTTAGACCATCGAACTGAATAATTTTTACTATGGCACCAAATTTGAAATCGCGAAAAAAAAATCAGCTGTTCCCTACATTTTGACGAGTGAAGAGAACATAAATGTAGGCAACAGCCTGATTTTTTTTTTCGCGATTTCAAAGTTGGTCCCATGGTAAAAGTTATTCAATTCAAAGGTCTAATGTAAAGTAGGTACTCCTTAAAGTTTTTTAGAGTTAATTTTTAAACACCTTAATTAGTACATAGATCTATTACTTATACCCATATAGACTTATAAAAAAGGAGGACTCTGCGCCACGCATATCGAAAGTGAAGCACAGTAAGTATGCCGGGACCCGTTTGTGCAAACACGCCTCACGCACATATTTACATCATTGTATGCCGACCGGCCGCCATTACGTGACACGGTCGAGGCGTCTTTGCAGGTACTCAAATCACGCACACATAGATCGGTACGGTGCTTCACTTTCGTGGCGCGGAGTCGTCCTTTTTTTATAAGTCTATATTTATACCTATAGATGTAGGTATGATATTGTCATATTACAATCTAGACGCCTAGAGTGCGTTTCATCAAATAGTTCCTCTGCCGTAATGTTGGCCCCACTGTTAAACTTTAACAATGGACCTAATTAGGTCCATGCTCTAACAACGGTAGTGTATCCTGTTCGTCCTACAATACTGGAGCCAACATTACGGCAGAGGAACTATTTGATGAAACGCACTCTAGACGCGAACAAGCTCTAAATATCATAGACAATATAGCAGTGAAATGTGTCACAGAAGACCTTGACAATAACCATAAAACATAGATGAAATAATTAAACGCGTCTTCTACGGACCATTAAAACTCTTCACGTTCCGTCTCTGGCAACAGCTCATAAACAGTTTATTACTGGATTCCTATTTGTGCTGTATGCTGTTTAGTATTCTTGTGGGTATTTGTCATAGGACTCTTATAATAAACCTAGTTCCAAGTGATTATGGGCTCTTGATAATTAAATATGCCGTCTCATCGTCGGCCCATAATTTTTCAACAATCAAAATCTATATTCTCTCGGAGGAGCGTGGCTAAGTAAGAAGGAAGAGGAAGCTACAAGGGGCACAAAATTTGAGTTTTTTGCAATTTGCAGGTCCGTGTCAGGTTGTATCTTGATCAAAGTATGATACGCAGCAATAAAACTTATGTATTTATATAATTTTAACCATAAAAATCATCAATACATCTAAGTTAGATTTCGTGCAGATTCCTCAAACGAACGAAATCTAACGAATCTGCACGAAATCTAACTTAGAGAGATGTATTGATGATTTTTATGGTTAAAATTATATAAATACATAAGTTTTATTGCCGCGTATCATACCAAGATACAACCTGACATGGACATGGAAATTGCAAAAAACTCAATAAAAATTGAATTTCGCGGGCTAGCACTGCGCATCATCCTTAAAGTAACCTTGGCTTCGAGTATGTTTCCAGGGATCCTTAGTGTGGATTCGTTGACAGTGTTAAATTCACGAACAGGGAGAAACAGAAAAAACCGGGCAGCAAATACCGTTCTCACTCTGGGGATTGGCAGCCCCTTTTTGGGTGTAAGTGAATTGTAAAGGGGTATCGTATTGCACAGTTACTGAGTTGTGGAGGTCAGATAGGCAGTCGCTTCATGTAAAATACTGGTATTCAGCTGCAACTGGTTAGACTAGCCTGGAAGCCGACCTCAACATAGTTGGGAAAAGGCTAGGCTGATTGACTTAATTAGAATCATCAATGCAACTCTCTCCAGTTAGAATTGACCTCAAATGTCAAGATTTCATGAAATATGTGGTAATTTGAACTTATTAATGAATTTAATGATTGTAATTTTGTAAATATATATGTTACATCCATAGACTTATAAAAAAAGATGGACTCCGCGCCACGCATATCGAAAGTGAAGCACCGTACCGATCTATGTGTGCATGATTTGAGTACCTGCAAAGACGCCGTCGCTCGTGTCACGTAATGGCGGCCGGTCGGCATACTATGATGTAAATGTGTGCGTGAGGCGTGTTTGTACAAACGGTCCGGCGGCATACTTACTGTGCTTCACTTTCGATATGCGTGGCGCGGAGTCCATCTTTTTTTTTAAGTCTATGGTTACATCTATGTTATGGTCGCGAATCTTGTTATAATCAATGTACAACCTGACATTGCAGGAATTGCTATTTTTTTAAATTTGTAGGTCAATGTCAGAAAAATAAAATTTCGCGGACTACTTTAGCGCATCCCCCTTAACTTACAAGAACTTGATGGGGTTGGCTTGCAGTCTAACTGGATGAAACTATCTCACCCTCACAACCCGAATTATTTACTAGTTTGTTATTAGTTGCTTCGTGTACGGGCCACAGAGATATATTGTATACTAGTAGTGTGACATTCTGGCTACTCATTTGAAGTTTGTAACTGGGAGTTGCTTCGTGGGTGTGTCTTCGTTAAAATTTACAAACTAAATTAAAAAAAACCGGTCAAGAGCGAGTTGGACTCGCGCACCGAGGGTTCCGTTCCGATTTCTGAAAAAGTTTTCTATTTAGAGACATCGTTTTATTTTTCCTGTAATCTTTACATAAACTTCTATCACATAGAATAATTTCAGATTTTTCTCTTTGTAAACTTCGGAGTTAAGGGGGGGGGGGGGACGGTATTTCTTTTTCCATTTTTCATCAGAAGTCGAAACTATGAGGCTTAAAAAAAAGGAAAAAAATGTTTGAGAATGTGCAAACAGCGTTCTTTTATATGATACCCCACATGTCTTTGTAGACCCACTTTGATTTTTTAAGACTCCCTTTCAATCCCTGACTCCCTGTTACAAAAAAAATATAATTATTTTAATTTAGCATTAGTAGTTCTTGAGATATCCAGCTGTGACAGACAGACAGACATTACATTACATTACACACAAATCATTCTATATCTATGTGTGTAAGTAGGTACTGATGTACGGATGCCTTTTACCCCTTAAAACCGGGCAGGGTTTTAAAGGTGGTCTATTTTTATTGTCCTTAGTTTCACTTTGTCATAAGTTTTGTTTACTAACAAAACTTATGACAAACTAAAATTATCTTTTTATTTTATTTTTATTTTTGTGTGTACTACTAACAACCTCGGAGGAGCTGGTGGCTAAGTAATAACTGCCGCACGGGTCGATCCATCAAGTTAAGCTACGCTTGCCGGGGTTGGTCAGTGGATGGGTGACCATCTTTACATACCGAGACTCCTCCGTGCCTCGGTCCCTCGGCCTGGTCCCGGCTGTCATTCGTGAATCTTTGACAGTCGTTACGGTTCGTCAGAAGCCCGAAAGTCTGACAACCAGTGTTACCAAGGGGTATCGTATCGCCTAGTTACTGGATTGTGAAGGTCAGATAGGCAGTCGCTCCATGTAAAATACTGGTATTCAATTGCATCCGGACCGACCCTAACATGGTTGGGAAAAGGCTACTCTGATTGAACAATGTAGAGTTTCAATGAAATATAAAAGTTTAGGTAATGCCTTGGAGAAGAGACTTGAAGGTTACTCCTCGACTATAAAATATAATCTTTACAGCAGTAAAGTAGGTATAAATGTATGTTACTACCTATAATGTGTTAGTACTCACGGTCGCGTGTTACAGAGTAATATGCTCTTGGAGGTCAGATTGAAGATATTGTGTGAAATATTGAAGATGTTTTGGGGCAGAGCGATGGTACCTATAGTGGGAATTCTATGTTTTTAAGGTTCCGTACCTCAAAAGAAAGAAACGGAACCCTTATAGGATCACTGCGTTGTCTGTCTGTCAGTCTGTCAAGACCCTTTTTCTCAGGAAAGCGTGGAGGTATCAAGTTGAGATTAATATCAAATACGTAGGTATGTGGTCCCTTGGAGCTCTAAAAAATCAAGTTTCTAAGTCAACGCAATAAAAAATACGCCCATTTATGCGACATATTTTGACACTCGGGAGTAGATGAAAACCTATACCGTCTTATTACAAAACGCGATCTATTTAGTACTGGGATTATTGCTAGGTTTAAACCTACTAATACTACTTTCCGTTGACCTTGAATCAGTTTTGGCAAGAAGCAAGGTCTCACGGCACAAGTAAAGGAAAAAGTCCGAAAATAGGTAATTAAAATTTGTAGTTTTATCAAATAAAAAAAATTGTTGTTTACGATTAAAAACTTAAAGCAGTTGTAGAATTGACTGTGACGTATGCCATTGTATGGGAATGTAATGTATGTATCAATTCTAGTGTGCCCTTGTCATGAGTGGTTCCATTTCACCATCTTGAAAAATTTGATGACTCCTTGATAAATGGATTCCATAGGTTCTTCTCCAGGTTTCAGACCTTTTTCGGAAAATCGTCTAACTCACACTAGACATATTAATATTTGTGTGGAATCGTTCTCCTAATTCCATTCCCATCAGATTTTTTACTCCAGTTCCAAAACTTGGAATGACGCCAAGTAGTTGCAGTGATTACGTCTGTAAATGTACATAATATGTCTCATATTTATTACCACTATTAACTTCACATAGAAGCGAGGCATTTACAAAAGGAGGTTACCTCTCAAATAAGCTCCATTGAGTGTTTTAAATGGGTCACAAACTATAACTAATAGCTTACGTATGTCAGTAGCTCGGCTTGCCTTGACTGTTTACACAGTGCGAGCTGCTAACTAGACAGTAGTCAGCTGTACTCGCATGTCAGTAGCTCGGCTTGCCTTGGCTGTTTACACAGTGCGCTTAGCATGACGACGTTTTGTCGACGGAAGAATAGACAAAACTACATATTGTCATGCTTAGACTAGATCTTTCATTTTGTCTATTCTTCCGTCGACAAAACCCGTTTCTATGGCGGTCATGCTAAGCGTGCAGCTACTTAGATGGCTTTTACAGTATTGTACATAGAGCGACTGCCTATCTGACCTCCACAACCCAGTTACTGCGTATGATAACCCCTTAGACAGACTGGCTGTCAGACTGTCTGGTTTCTTGACGACCTGTAACGGCTGTCAAAAGAACCACGAATGACAGCCGGGACCAACGGCTTAGCTTGCTTTCCGAGGCACGGAGTAGTCTCGGCTTGTAAAGATGGTCAACCACCTACGGACCAACCCCGCCAAGTGTAGCTTAAGCTGATCGATCGACTCGTGCGGCTGTTATTATTTAGCCACACCCCCCCCCCCCCTCCCCCCTGCCCTTTCATCAATATCATTATCAATCAAATACCACATTTTGTCGTTGTTCAATTCCTCTCCCGTATATTTCATACCTCCAGTTCCAAAATTGGCTCTCAGCCAACCCGTGGGTGTAGACTTCTATAAATACTATATTTTTAACTTGGCTTACTAATGGCGCGTTTTATTATATTAGTTTTTTTTCAATAAAAATAAAAACAGTTTGTTTATACATATTACCTACCGCCAAAACGTGGACTCGGTCAATCCTCTCTTTTCGTTCGGGCCACGTTTCGTGCATTTGACTGCTGTGACTTGGGAATCGATTCCAGGACCTCATGGTCAGCAGTAGCGCTTGCAACCACTGCACCAACGAGGCAGTGCCCTCCTGAAGTTCAGACTAAAGGCTTCCGCAGACAGGCGCGACGCTACTCTGGTCGAACAATGTCTATTAAAATTTCGTTGAGATTTTTCTACCGGAGTCGCGTCGCGGTTGTCTACGGCAGCCTAGAATGGACCTAGAGAAGTTAAGCGCCCATTACATTATCCAATTTATAGAGCGCTAGATGAGCTAGCGCTCTATAAATTGGATAATGTAATGGGCGCTTTAGTGCCAGCAGAAAAAGCTGAACATCGATTTCCTAATTTGGGATTCGGGTCAATAGGTAGCGTTTGAAGTGATTGCCAAATAGCACAGAATAGCAATGATTGCTATTTTAAGGAAATAGTTTTTGTTAGCCGTACAGAGTAGGGTTGCCAATTTTTCTAGAAGAAGTAGAGTATAATTATATCTGATTTCAGAGAGGGTAAATAAAGAGTACAGATTAATATTTATTCAATTTAAAAAAATGCACTTTTTTGCATTTCCACAACATTTATTCTACTTGCATGCTTCTTTTGCCACTCCCATACATAAGCGTAGGTACCAGCACACCATTGTGAACAGCCAGTCGAGCTTTTTTGGACATTATTTGTATAAAACTACGTTTTCTAATAATCCTCTCTCTTTGTCCACAGTAAAGTTGCCGGAAGACTCGAACGCAGTATGCGGCGGCCGGTTTACAATCGGCCCGGCACCGGAGCGGGACTGGGAGATGGTACCTCCTGATGGAAAGTGGGGCTGGTGCGTTCTCGTAGGTAATCTGCCACCCGTGGCCCCTGTAACCTTAGACTAACGAGTGATGGTGCCTGTCTATGATAATATAGGACCAGTTTACGGTCGGTCCGGTGTCGGAGCCGGACTGGGAGATGGTCCCGATGACGGGAAGCGAGGCTGGTGCGTTCTCGTAGGTAATCTGCCATCCGTGGCCCCTGTAACCTTAGACTGACGAGTGATGGTGCCTGTCTATGATAATGTAGGACCGGTTTACGATCGGTCCGGTGTCGGAGACGGACTGAGAGGTGGTCCCGCTGACGGGCAGTGGGGCTGGTGCGTTCTCGTAGGTAATCTGCCACCCGTGGCCCCTGTAACTTTAGATTAACGAGAGTAGGAAGTGGTGGTCTATATTATGATGAAGGAATATTAAATACATTGGTAATATTGGTATTAAAACCAGGGACCATTTTGGTTACCTATTGAAAGGGTTTTCCATAGGGTTTTTGTAAGCAGTGAAACAAAAACCCATACCATATAGGTAACGCTTTTGAATGGCTTTAAGGGATCATTTTGGTTATCTATTGAAAGGGTTTTCGATAGGGTTTTTGTAAGCAGTGAATCAAAAACCCATACCATATAGGTAACCCTTTTGAATGGCTTTAAGGGATCATTTTCGTTATCTATTGAAAGGGTTTTCGATAGGGGTTTTTGTAAGCAGTGAATGAAATACCCTTACCATATAGGTAACCCTTTTGAATGGCTTTAAGGGCCCATTTTGGTTATCTATTGAAAGGGTTTTCAATAGGGTTTCTCTAAGCAGTTAAACAAAAACCCATACGATGTGGTTTAAATTAAGCCGTTCAAAAGGGTTTCACTTCAACTCTTTTAAAAACGATGACAGCGTAACATTCGTACTCGGAGCAATGTAATATGATCTCTCGATGGGCATACGTTGCAAATAGCTAAGATGGTTACCCCTACAAAACCCAAGGTTATCTTAATGAAGGGTTAACCCTTTCACTGGGTTTCAAGTATAGAACCCATTCAATGGGTTGTCCATATTGAAGGGATAACCCTTTTACTGGGTTTCAAGCCTAAAACCCATTTAAGGAGTTACACATGATAAAGGTAACCTCGTAAGCAGCTTACCTACCCCTTCGAAAGACTTAAGGATGATGCGCAGTGGTAGCCCGCGAAATTCATTTTTTTTTTTGGGTTTTTTGCAATTTGCAGATCCGTGTCAGGTTGTATCTTGATCAAAGTATGATACGCGGCAATAAAACATATGTATTCATATAATTTTACCCATAAAAATCATCAATACATCTCTCTAAGTTAGATTTCTTGCAGATTCGTTAGATTTCGTTCGTTTGAAGAATCTGCACGAAATCTAACTTAGAGAGATTGATGATTTTTATGGTTAAAATTATGTAAATACATATGTTTTATTGCCGCGTATCATACTTTGATCAAGATACAACCTGACACGGACCTGCAGTTTACCAAAGACCCAAAAAAAATATTACGCGGGCTACACTACGCATCATCCTTAAGGAGTGACAGACAGATTTTAGCTAGGGCTCTGTGTAGGCAGTGTGTGAATTATAATTTATTGTGATTATTAATATAGCGGGCTTCAGCCCCATTTCCCATGTGCACTAGTGTGTTTTTATTACGTAGCTAGCCACTCACTGTGTGCGCATCATCCTTAACCGGGGTTGTACGGTCCCTGGTTTAGACCGCTAAACTCGATAATATTTCCTCCAATTCTAAGCAGTTTTAATACATGATCAATACATCCACAGGTGCAACTCTCGTGAACATTCTAATCCCTGGAACTATCAAGTCTTTCGGAGTGCTGCTGGTTGAGTTCAACGACGTGTTCCAGTCCAGTGCGTCGGCTTCGTCGGGGATAGTCGCGCTATGTTATTTCTTGTACAGTAGTTTGGGTGAGTATTTTTTTATTATTATTAGCTGTCCCTAAAGTCCGTCGCCCCATGTAAAGTACCGTCAAATGGGGTTAAGTACTTTGATACTATGCACACTACGCACACTAACTAAAATATTAATTTTATATGGCTAATGGAAAAAAGAGTAATAATAAAAACAGAATATATATATATATTTTTTTTTTTTTTTAAGTTAAGTTTTTTAAAGATAGTTTTATCAGAATTAATTAGGTATTCAATATTTATTTATATATCATTATCACTAATATCATCATCGTTGTCTATCTGTAGTTACAAGAACCGAAGATTTTACAAACAAAAAGGTATTCCTAAAACACGCTTTGTTTCGCTCGCTGCTATTAGCCGACTAAATCAAATTACAACAATTGTCTGAATTTGTCTGCAACAATTTGCGCGCGCTAGTGCCATATCGACTGCAAACGCGAATACTTTGCCACAGCCACTGCGAATTTTGGCCTTGCTATATTACTTGTACCTAATGCAATTACTTCTAAATTCCAGGTCCATTATCGTCCATACTATCAGTAAAATGGTCGTATCGAACGGTGACCCTCATAGGCGGCAGTTTTGCGGCATTCGGCATGATTTTCAGCAGCTGTGCTTTTTCTATCAGCTATCTGTACTTTAGGTGAGTTTTATATGAATTCTTTTGGTCTTTTTCTTTCTTTTTAGGTTTCCGTAACTCAAAAGGAAAAAAACGGAACCCTTATAGGATCACTCGTGTATCTGTCTGTCTGTCTGTCATAGCCAATTTGCTCCGAATCTAATGTACAGAAGTTTTCCTGTACCTTTTTTTTTTTCAAGCAAGTGATAATAAATTATAGTGATAGGTCTTACGATAATAATATGTATGATTGGGATTATATACTTATGACTTACTTGGATGTTTGACCGTTACGATAGATCTGTCTACTTACAAATAGTACTGTTAAATAGTTCCTCGAGTATCATTATATAAAAATTAGCTAGCTCTTCGCCCGCGTGGACGATGGACATTATCCCACGGGAAGGTATTAGTACTACCGTGATAAAAAGTATCCTATGTCCTAATCCAGGTCATTGTTTTGGGTGCGTTTCCATTGACGCGGAGCTGGGCGGAGCGGAGCGGAGACGTGCAGGAATCGACCAATCATAATGGTTGAAATCCTCATCGCGTCTCTTGTCTCGTCTGTAATTGGACGATTCCTGCACGTCTCCGCTCCGCTCCGCCCAGCTCCGCGTCAGTGGAAACGCGGCCTTACCCATGTGCCAAATTGTATCCAAATCCGTTCGCTGTTTTAGCGTGAAACCGTAACAAACAAACGCACTTTCGCATTTATAATATTAGTTAGGATTAGGATTAAAAAAAAATATTTATTAAATTTTTAATTCTGTGACCCTGACAATTTTGTATTTTTAATCTTTGTTTATTTTAATAGCATTGACATTTTATTTTTATTTTAATCTCTGACCCTTTTCAATTTGTATTCGTTCATTTATTCCGATATATTATGGTGCAGAATATTTTATCATATGTAACACTTATGGGTTTTTTCCTGAATTAATTGATTTTTATTTTTTTTATTTATTTATTATTAATATTTCATTTTCTCCTTCCAGTTTCGGTGCGATGGTAGGCACGGGTGCAGGCCTAGCCTTCCCCCCCACCGTGTACATAGTGACGTCGTACTTCGTGCGCTTGCGCGGACTCGCGAACGGCATCTGCATGTCGGGCAGTGCGTTCGGCAGCATCATACTGCCGCCCGTGCTGAGGTACCTGTTGGAGGAGTATGGATACAAGTGAGTAGGCTCATTGGTTAATATGGCACTTCCAATGCCTGCAATGGCTTTGCTTGGGAGTCGTGCGACTTAAGAGGACAGGCGGGTGGCCAGACTTTTGAAAATTAGGTATTTTAAGAAGGTATTGCTGTCGCTCTGCGACCGCTCCGCCCTCGAATTCGTGCGATAAGGACAACTGCAGATCCGACTAAATAGCCTATGTAAAAAGTCACATTTCGAGGTTTGGCTCTCGCTTATTTCCTCCTCCAATATTGGACCAATTTAAAAGATATTTCATAAACTGAATAAGAAGGATATATACTATGCCCCTATGTTTTTCTTTTTTCGTGAATAGTTGTCAAATTGGTACACTAGGCGTCTGTTGACAGCGGTCTGAATAGGCAATTTTGAGCATTTTTGGAGGGTTCTAGTTCTTATAAAAATAATATATCATCAAAAAGGAAAACATAGGGGCATACAAGTAACTGATATTTATATTTCTGTAAAAATCATTGCTTTATGGTCATTAACCAGAAAGAAAACAGGCGAGAGCGTTTGTATCTTTTTGTATGGAGAAAAGAGCACCCACGTTTCCTCTTAAGGGGACACATCGATAATTTAGTATTTTTAAAATTCCTACAAAACCAAATGTATATGGTTAAATAATTACAATTTTCCTCAAGTGCTATTTCACTACGAATATAATGGTGCCGATTCTCTTGTGCACCGAACTAAACTAACTAAACTATCACTAAAATTCCTTACTTTTGGCGAAAATCTTAGAGCTATTCTGCAAAAAAAAACCTCTAAATTTAAAAAAAAATTGACACAACTAAAATCGAGTTTGACAATCGTGACTCCGCGTGGTATAGTGCCCGTAGTATATTTAACCCGGTGGCTTTAATTGGAACTAACGAAATCACTATGAAAAGTGAGAAGGCTTGTCATATTTTGTTCACCGACAATCCGACATCGCCGCCGTTACCGGGTATTTTTAAGAGCTGGAGGGGGGGAGGGAGGGGGCAGCTTCAGCGTGTTTTTTGTGGATTTTTTGTTTGTACTTACGTGTTGAGGGTTTCGTAAAGGGCGACCAAATTTTCATTATTTTTGCGATAGGACACACCGTTTTCGAGATATAAGGAAAAGAAAAAAAAATACATTGTTGCTTTTGCACTTGAAGTCAAGGTGTTGGTGTGAATTTTAGTTCATGACAACTAATTTTATTTCACACCTTTTTATTCGCGATTAAAAATAGACTTAGTTTGACAATCAAAATTTTAGGTAAAAAAAACGTACAATTCAGAATAACAAAATTGCCATTTTCACTAAATTATTAACTCAGTACAATCTTAGTGCTGTCAAACTAAGTTAAGTTGTGTCACTTTAATCAATTTCAGAATGGGAAATCGTCGTTTGACAGGAATAAACGAAATTTTAGTGATTTTTAGTCTAGTTTAGAGGCATTTGTGACAAGAGAATCGGCACCATTGTCTACTGCTTTACTAAAACCGAAACATGATTTAAGTAAGTACTTGAAATTTTTTCTATAGAAAAAATCTGAATTCCGTCGAATTAAAAATCAGACTTTATATTTTTATACTTAGGCTGCATTCCGAAATAAACCACAATCGCTCACAGCGCTCGCGCTCACATCAATAATTTGCGTTTCGATTTAGATAATCACAATTATGACAGCTGAGAGCTGTCAAAAATTTGGAACGCTCGTGAACGCGCTCACGGTGCTCGCTCAAAATCAAAACTATAAGTTTTAGTTGGATTACAGTTTTTCTTTGTGTTACACCAAAAATTTGTTCTTCTGCTTTGGTTGGGTGGCGACTGTAACCAGAAGCGCAATTTGGAAAATGGCACGTTGGTTTAAAGATATGATGCGATTCAAAACAAAACGGTACAACTGTCATTTTTTACAGCGCTCACGGTGATATTAATTTAGGTCATGGTCAGCGTTATCGCAAGATGGCGCATGTCATGACGTCATCTATGACGATTCACGGGACATCGTTATCGCGCTAACGGTAATTCGGAATGGGTTTAAGGCTCCTCGTCCGGCGAAACTAAGTAACTTTGTGTCCATCTTTTACAGTAACTATAGCATCTTTCTGATAGGAAAAAATACACAGTAATCTACAATACATAAGAAGTGATTTCGTTTGTCCTGAAATCTATTTTAGTTTGTAGTACTAAGGAAAAAAAAACTAAATCCAGGTCTCTTTCTGTCTATTTTTTCTAGTTTTTACCATATTACTCCTACAATTTTCATTAAAAGTGTTTATAAATTTATACAGTTCTTTACAAAATAATAAGGAATGATTTCATGTCATTACTTTTTTAGTCCAATCAATAGATTTTTTGTACATCGATAATTACTTCATATTTTGCAAGCGTTGTGTCATCGCGCTTCTCTTTCTTTTCTATGCAGTCCGACAGTGACCGCGGTTTTTACGGCGGACAAGCCTTAAGCACGCTCAAATTGATTACAGTCCAATTAAGTATCAAATGACGCACCCTTAATCGAACAGCTAGCCAACTTATGAGGAGGTTTTCTCAGTGGTTTGCCGAAATAGGTTCTAACTCACAATCTCTCTTTCCAGAGGCGCAGTACTAATACTGGGCGGTATAATGCTGAACGTTTGGGCAGCCGCGTTGCTATTCCAACCGGTCGAAGAACATATGGTGAGGAAGTATAAGGAGCCTGAAGAGGATGAGGACGGACCACAGGTCAGTTGATTATGATGGTTTTGGTGAAGTTGGAAAGGGTTTTGGCGAAGTTGGAAAGGGTTTTGGTGAAGTTGGAAAGTGTTTGGTGAAGTTTCCAGTTCTGTGGGGTTGTTTGCTGGAAGCTTCGCCGTGAGAGAGCGCTGACTATTTGTCTCTTGTCAAAGTGATCTTGAATGAAAAGCGACCAATCGACGACAAGACACTTAGCGCCATCTCGAGGTAAAGTTTTCAGCAAGAAAGTCCATTGGCAGCTGAATGAAAGTTATAAATACTTAGCGCCATCTACGCGGAACTAAGTTGACAGTTTTCTTAGAAATTGGAAACGTTGCGGTGATATGTTTTGGTGATTTCCAATGACACCAATAGTTTTGGTGAAAATCACCAAAGAACGTTGTCCAAGTATGCCAAAATTGGTTGTAGAATTATCAATGTTACGGTAACTTTGACTTAGTGGATTCCAACTTTGCCAACACTCAACATTTTCCATAGAGAATAGTTTTAATTTTTTACGGACGTCAAATGTTTTTTCTTATGATAACAGCCATATTTTTGGATATATATGGCATTTTTATATCTCTGTCTATCTAGGGGGCTGAATACAAAGACAGTGACTGTCAAACTTTTTTGTCAGCACCCCATTTTAACTCCATAATTTATTTGTGTTAATAATTACTGATATTTTCGCGATTCTTACGAATGCGTGCTGCATTTAAACTAATCTTACTACACAAAGTTTATTCACCATCTACAAAGGAACTTTTGATTACGATTGACAAGACGAAATGTCACAAAAATGCATTCATTACATTTCGTGATATATTTATTTTAGCACCTGATTGCGCCTGGGTTCGAATCCCAAGTCGGGCAGTGTTATTGGGTTTTACCATCAGGAATTCCTCAGTAGCAGTCCGGAGCCTGGATTTGTGCCCAGTTGATGGCCGGCAATAGGCTCGCCCCCTTTTACGTGGAACTTAAACATTCAGTGGCGAAATGTGGGTGGATGTACGTACTCCTCTGATGTTCTGGTCGAATTAAATAAATTCCAAATGTCACGTTTATTGTTGCCATTGTTTTAACAAAACAAAATTTACCAATATTAAATGGCATTTAAAAAAAAATAAAAAATTGAAAAATCTTTTAGAAACTGTGGCCATAAAAAATGTACTGGCTGGTCTAAAAAAATAAAAACATTATGGGGAAGACTAGTTCCTAATGCAGCATCAAAAGAACGCTTTTGTCCGTAATACTCTAATTTTAACCGAAAACCGCGACTTTGAGATATATTTTTTTTAAGAAAAAAAAGTGTCTTTTTGAAAATGAAACTTGCTCTCATTGAGCTCTTCATGGTGGCATCCAAACATAAAGTAAGCAATTCATTTTTATTATGTGTTTATATGTATATATGTTGGTCATAGTTTCACAAAAGGCAAGCGCGATATTTGCATTCACTACACTACTCGCGAAGTTGATAAGGGCACTTCGGTTCGCTTCGTGCAACCTCGGCTCGCCTCGGGCGACTTCCGATCGTTGTCAGTTTTTGCGCCCGAGTCCAAGGACTCGAAGTGTCCTGTAGTTCTTACATGAGTGTATAGTCACGTACTTCGGACTTCGGTCAATTGCTTCGTTGAAGCAATTTCGCGAATAGTGTAGTGCAAGGTTTATGGTTTTTGAAGTTAAAACTTATTTAGTGATTAAAACGAACCGTCAGGCTCGAGTCGGTGATGGTGAATCGAGTATACCCGACTCCAATAGTGTATACTCGGCCCTGAATCGCATTATATTCGGCTACAGTAGTAAGTTTTCATTTCTATAGTATGGTCATTAGAACATACTCTTTTTTTTTTCTAATATATGGGCTTTTTAGGCATAACGAAAATCGACTTTGCAAATAAAAAAAATAATTAAAATTACTTGCAAAGGTTAACAGTTATTGGGTAAAAATAATAAGCAATATTCATTAAATCAATCAACTTTAAATTAGCGTTTAATCCACACACAAGAAACCCAACGACACAATATTTGGGTTTCTCGTATGTGGATTTTATAAAATAAATAGTCAATAAACTCAGGCCAACGATACGAGATAAATACATAGAATTGCCACATATGGAAATATCAACTTTGACCTCAAGTAGTCTAAGTTGATTTTTGAATGAAAAAACTATTGATAAACGTCATAAAATAATTTTAGTTGCAATGGAAACTGAACCATTCGCAATTAAGTTAAAGTTTTTAATCCCAAAGCATGAAATCTCGTCTCATTGGCATTAGTATTGAGTAAAACTCTGGGGTTTTGGAAGCATGCCTAAAATAAAAATAAAAAATACTTTCCATATTTTGCAGAAAGTAAAAAATACACTAGAGCTGAAATAAAAAAAAAAAAACAATTTTTAGGGGTTTTATTTTCATATTCGTGTCAATTATTGGGGTTCTTGGGATGTTTATGAGGTTCCCGTCTAACTCAGGGGCAAGGGTTGCAACTGTTAGTGGTGAGAAATAAACAATTTTTTTTTTCTTCTTAAAATTGCTTTGAGAAACTGTGACCTTGTATATTTTGTTCGTAGTATCACAGTCTATACATGATACAGTCGTCCGACGAAGCCCGAGCTGATACGAAGTTCGCCGAACTTCGTAAGCAGTTCGGGTTTCGGGCTTCGGGCTTCGGGCTGCATACGAAGATCGTCGAACTTTGTATGCAGCTCGGGCATCGTCGGATGACTGTATGATGTATAGACTGTGGTAGTATTTTTGTTTGTCCGTCTGTAGTCGCTTAGTATTTGATGTTAGACAGATTTACTACTACTAACAAATCTTAGTCTTCATGTTCCTAATGCTGTCTCGTTTCATCGCTTCCGTGAGAGTGAGAGGAGAGATGGTTTGAGTACGTACAGTGGGGTTTTTTTTTTTAATTTGTGGATGTGTATTAACAAGATCATAAATGTCTAGAATATTAAAAGACAGCTGATATTTTTTTGTCGATTACAATGTTGTCTCATGGAGAATGTGGTACCACACTTTTCTGATACAACCTGTATAATAAGGACAAGTAGCGATTTGCTTACGGTATGATACCGCCACGTCTATTTCCATCTATGCTTCGCATTAAACTCACTAACATTTTCATTAATTCAAAAATAATCACTTTCCTTATGACCACTGTATTAAACGGGTACTTAGGACTGTCTATTTAATTCAATCTGCAATCTGCCTAGCCTTTTCCCAACTATGTTGGGGTCGGCTTCCAGTCTAACCGGATGCAGCTGAATACCAGTATTTTACATGGAGCGACTGCCTATCTGACCTCCACAACCCAGTAACTCGGTAATACGATACCCCTTGGTAAGACTGGTTGTCAGACTTTCGGGCTTCTGACAACCCGTAACGACTGTCAAAGATCCACGAATGACAGCCGGGACCAACGGCTTAGCGTGCTTTCCGAGGCACGGAGGAGTCTCGGTATGTAAAGACTGTCTATTTAAGTATTCAATTAATATTAGCAAAGCGGAAGGAACTTTGGCCACCCAGATCCCAGTTTCAGATAAGATGGACGATGGCACAGATTTCAATGGCAATCTTTTAAGGGGTCATTGTACTCATGAACAACTTTTAAACCGAAATCGCGAAAAAAAAATCTGCTGTTCAGTACATATATGTTCGCATAATTTGTCAAAATGTAGGGAACAGCAGATTTTTTTTTTCACGATTTCAGGTTTGGTCCCATAGTAAAAGTTGTTCATAATGATGAGTACAATGACCGCTTAAAAGGATGCCTATTAATTCAATTTCATCCTGTAGATTGTCGCACTAATTACCTCACTATTAGACCAGTCATATTTAATTCGGCAAAGTTCGGTTTTCCGAAGATAAACGATGGAAACCTTTGAGTCTTGTCGTACTGTATTCACATTGTGAGTGAAATGAACATGACAGTTTAATAAGGTGACATGTGAGCGGAAAGGAAGTACAGTGGTACCCAACTGATAAGGCGCGTCGTGAATCTTCGTTCGCACAGAAAAGAATGTATGGCTCCCAAGATTAACGAAAGAATGCTTAAAACTTACAATCAACTACGTAATACACTGCAGCTGTTAGTTCTGTCTCACTCGCAAGTATGGCGGCTGTCTAACATGACACGCGGCGCGCGCTAACATGGCGGCAGCTGCCGACCAATGGCGGTACAGAAAAAGAAGCGCGGTGCGTGGAGCGTGCCGATTGGTCAATAGCATTTGTCGCGCTTTGAAAATTCATTTTATGCGCAGGTACGTATCTATAAGCCATATCACTTGGGTACTACTGTAAGTAATTGTAAATTGCTTAACCTTTTCGATCTGTGAGTTTACTTACTTAAACTTTGGTTTCCTAATAAAGTATAACGACTGTCCAAATACAAGGCGTTAGTTAATAAAAAAATGGCAGATTTTTAATAAAAAAATGACAGATTGAAAATGACAGATTGTCATGACAGCCGCTTTTCAACAAAACCGTAGCCTGGGAAGTATTTTTCACGAGTCGTATATTAGTTTCATAGGTGAAGTTGTTCAGAGGAGCTCGTGGCTAAGTAATAACAGCCGCACGGGTTGATCCATTAGGCTAAGCTACGCTTGCCGGTGGTGGTCCGCGGATGGCTGACTATCTTGAGACTCCTTCATGCCTCGGAAAGCACGTTAAGCCGTTGGTCCCGCCTGTCATTCGTGGATCTTTGACAGTCGTTACGGGTCGTCAGAAGCCCGAAACCAGTCTTACCAAGGGGTATCGTATTACCCAGTAACTGGGTTGTGGAGGTCAGATAGGCCATATTAAATACTGGTATTTTACTACATCTGGTTAGACTGGAAGCCGACCCCCAACATAGTTGGGAAAAGGCTAGGCAGATTGAGTTGCAGTTGTTCAGTATAACACGTAGAATCACCCCCTTAATGTATGCAGGGGTAAATAAATAGCCAGAGTTATGTAGTGTTTGAGCCAGGATTTCGAATTTCCTTCTGCTACAGTATTTATAGCTCACGGAACGACACACGCTTTACTTGTGTTTACCAAGCGTACGGTCAGCAACATGAGTCAATTAACACTGCTACTTTTACACATTATGTATATTAGTACAAAATGATTTGATTATCTCCTTTTTTTCTAAAATACCTAAGAGTCTAGTAGATCTTTAAATTATTTTACTTCTGTTCCGGTTTTAATTAAATATCTTGCTCAATAAATAAGATTAAAAAAGCTGAAGTGTTAATAGAATTTTGTTGCTGACTGTACAAACACGCTGTGAATGTGTGTGTTAGTGCAGGAGCTCTCGGTACCGTCTGAGACAATGGAGAAGTTGGACGAGTGTGAGTGAGTGTTATGTGCTGACGCTACTGGTCTTCAAGAACACATTCACAGCGTATTTGTATACTCAGCGTCAATAATATTGGGACGAACAGACTGTTCAAAATGATCTAAACAACTATGAAAATGAAACATTAACTCAATGACACAAGGATTGTTTCAGAATGAACACAGTACACGACAACTGTCATTCTGACAAGAACTTTTATCCGATTGAGATAATGTTTAATTTTCTTAGTTGTTGAGATCATTTTGAACAATCGTCCCGATATTTCTGACTTGTACACTTGGCAACCACAAGTAAAGCGCGTGTCCCTCGTTAGATAAAAATACTACAACGCTTCGGGCGGTGTATGCTTTGACGTTAAATAATGTCATAATCATGAGTAATTCATACAGGAGTCTTATCTCATACATTCGAGTTTTGGTTTCATTTTCAAAAATACGCATTTTAATTATAAAAACAACAGTTATCGTGCTTACGCTGAAACAATGTTAAATTAACTGGTTTATAACGAAAGTGATTATGTTATGTTAATAACGTTTTAGATAGTGTTGCCAGAACTCAAAAATATTTTTATTAAAAATATTTTTATGTTTAATGTTTTTTTTTTCGTTATTAAAGTTGTTACAAGATAATAAGTCCATATTGACAGCCCACATCGTTTCATATGCCAAAGAGAGACAAACATAGCGGGACAAAGAGGGACACCCTCATGTCAAATCGGACTTCTTAGATTGTGATAATTTTAATTATTCAAAATGCATGATTTGAATCTGTGTTGGGCTTTGTGATAATATACAATGTGATATGGAGACTGGCAATAAGAGTGTTGCTATCCTTTTCTAACAGACAGAGCGAGAAAGAGATAGAGGTTTAGAGCTGTCAAACTATTTTTAGCTGTCAAATTTTGACATTTAAAGATATTATTTATTTACCATAGATGAAAGGTTAAATTTTCTTCAGTCTCTTTCTTGTTTTATATGCAATTAAAATATATTAGTAATTTAGATTAATTCAAGACTACTATAATAATAAAAAAATAGAGTCTGGTAACACTATAGGTACTATTATTCCCTAAAGAATAATAAATATAGGTACTTGAGCTCAGAATCTAATACAATCACATTTGAGCTTGTAAATGCAAAAGAAATCACCATGTATAAAAATATTTAGATTAGTATTTAACCGTGTTGGTATATATTTTATTTGCAATTAATATGTGTACCTACTGATAATTTGCTTACCGCGAAAGTAATGCAATCTATTTCATAATAAGAGAATCCCCGCGATCAGTATGAGATGGCACGTTGTCAAATTAGGTAAATAGAAAATGACAGTTCTCGAACGAAGTAGCGTTTGCAAAGAAGTTCTGGAAAAGCATCTACATCGCCACATGCGAACTACGCATCACACTGACGTCACGCAAAATCCTGCATCGCGCAATCAGAGTTTACAGTGCGACTAGCATATACACAACGTCCCGACATCAATCGTTTGGCAGTTGCCCACCAGACCCGACACCCGTCTGATCCTCCCTTTGCTATGGAGGATGAGTGAACTTTACACCCTGTTCCTCATGCCTCTATAGGGGTTTATGATTTCAGCAGAATATGTCAATGTAGGCATGCGTTTTTCACTTCTTTGCTAACGCTACTTCTCTCAAGAACTGTATTATTTTATTTACTTTGACAAGGTTCCATCCCATTCTGATCGCGCGAGGATTATAACTGAAACTATTTTGCGAGGTTTTCTTTTAGAAATTATAATAAATATTTTTCAGTCAGTACCCATATATATTTAAAATCATAACACCTGTGGGGCAATTCCCGTATTTTTAAGAATGTTTGCATTCAAATCTCAGTCTCAATCTGTTAAAAAACCTCTTATTTTTACACTTCTTTAAGGAAGAATTTTGCTTAAAAGTCCATTGAATTACCATCGGGTAAGGAATCCGCTTAAATAAATAAGTTTTCCGAATCTATCAAGAGTTTAAACTCCGTATAAGAATTCTTCAGAAATCGGACATACTTCACTTATATTTTTGACAAGTTGTTGACATTGAATGTCATTGAGATGAGATTGCGACTATATTTTGAAAGTTGTTAATTACAGTATTTTTATCTCACGAAGCGACACGCGCTTCACTTGTGGTTACCAAGTGTACAAAAACGGTGTAAGCGCAGCTCTCGGTACCGTCCGAGATACGGGCGAAGTCGGTAGTGTGTGTGTTTTGTGCTGACTCTACTCGTACGCACAAATTCACAGCGTGTTTGTACAGTCGCGAGCATTAATATGTATACACTTAGCAACATTGAAAAGCGATTTTCAGTAGTAGGGATTCCCATATTCTGGCGCACGAGAAGTGGGGGTGACCATGACTGGCCAATCGTAAAAAAAAAAAAAAAAAAAAAAAAAAAAAAAAAAAAAAAAGGGTTTTGGGGTGCGCTGATTCCATTTCTGCGGTCCTTTTTCACGTAGCATGCTCCGTTGCAAAGATACAGAAATCAATTAGGGTTCTAGCTCTGTTCAATTGGTTAATGAGGTACCCCTCGTTAGCGCTATTGTCACCTCACCTCCCACGGTTCGTTATAAGTAATACCTCATCTTTACAATGATAATGGTAATGAGGCATGCCACTTGCTAATGAGGCAAAATGGTTTATGTGTCATCCACAATAAAACTGCATACTTCTTTCCTTGGTACTTTTATTACATTTCAGTCTTACTTCCTAAAATATCTATGAAACATTACATCTATTAACATATCATTGTAAATACTGTCGCTTGTAAATGATTTCAGAAAATTCAACATTGTATATCCATAAAACTTATGTAATAAATACATCAAACAGTACTCGCCGCAAACTGATGTAAAATCGTTTTGGATTCTCTCCGTATTCCAGTCCCACCTTTTACAATTCCTTTTTAAAAATATTTGATAATATCCTTTAGGTGCTCGTCCATAAGAATCGAAATATTGACCAACACCAGTCTCATCAACATATATGGCTACCCAATGCGACCCCGGCTTATCATCGGTATCCAAATTGCTTATCAAATACGTTGGTACTTGAGTATGTACTGGTAATCTGTTTGCAGCATATACATTTCTTTCAAGACTTGGATGAATTTGTTTTAAGTGTTTCTGTATTTCTATTGTATTCATGTTATATCATTGGTATGAACCATTTACAGTACCGATCTATCCAGTGAATCATACAGGAATGTTGTTATGATTAAGCAACAACTAATGATGTTGTATCAATTAGAAGCACATTAAATAACATTAACAATAATTTTGGTAAAGATGTTAACCTATCATTTAAAAACACTTAGTACATGGTATAAATAACCTCCTGCAATAGCTAAAACCATACAGTTGAGTCGGCGGAAGAAGACAGTTTGGATTACTTACAGTGAGTGTAACTCTCAACATACAGCAATAGCAATGGAGGTAAGCGATTCATTTACTTTTATATTTGTAGTTAAAATGTGTAAATAATTGTTGACCTGATGTGTACTATACTTACTAGTATTAAACGATCATCGTGTTGTTACAGAATTCATTCAACTTCGGTGATGATAATACTTACAAACAATATTACTATCCACTCTCCCCTCGCGATGAAGAAGACAGTGGAGAAATGGTGATTAAAACGAATAGTGATACAAGGAAAAGGAAGTCTTCAGTGAGCAATTTAGAAGAATTTTTCGAAGTACAACCGAAAAACAAGAAGAAAAAAGCACTATCTTCAACAGTGTCTCGAGCTGTAGCAGGAGGAGTGTCTTATATAACAACCAATACAGATGATGGGAACCAGTCAACGCACCTAATCAAAGTAGAAGTTTACGACATGAAAAAACTGGCGAAAATTCCAATAACGGAGCATTGGAAACATGCCAATTTACGGATAAAGTACTATGTCAAAGAAAACGACAGCAAAATATTCGACAACACCAACAAAGTAATATATAACATTACGAAAGAAATTGCCGAGAGTGATAATGTGAAAAAGTATTTTTTTAGTAATGACAAATAGGGTAACAATTCACCTAATTGCTTAATGGATAACTATTGTGTCTATTGGTAACTTAATGAACTATTTAGTGATCTTAATAAAACTTTCGTAAAGTCCAGGTAATCATTATAATTTGTAATTAGTGGGACTATTGTGTGTATAATTAGCTTCATAGTATTTACCTGTACAGTACATCCTTTCTATTACTATAAATAGCAAATGTAAATATTGCTTAAGCATCAGTTGGTCTACCAACCCTTTGCTGTTACTTACTAAACTATCGATTTCTTCTTTGTTCAAAAATGGAAAATGCTAGTGAAGTTTGTGTCAGTGCTTTCTTTTTCACCTCCTCATCCCATGAGAGAGTCGAACTTTTTAACGATGACATGGATCAAGAATTGTTTGAAGCTTGTGAACAAATTGAACATTGGAAATTATTTGATTCATCATATGATGATGAACTTTTTAACGATGACATGGATCAAGAATTGTTTAAAGCTTGTGAACAAATTGAAAATTGGCAATTATTTGATTCATCATGTGATGATGAGTTATATGATCAATGTGCAATAATTGAATCTAAGTTGATGTAAGTATAAGAAGTACAAAACATAATAAGAAATATAATTTTTATGATGTTTTTATAAGTTATCTAATAATTTTCATGTTTTTATTTTTAACAGTCAACCGCAACAAGTTGGACGAGGCATGAAACGAGGTATCGGTACTGATGAAAATATAATTTCTAAGAAAGCAAGATTGGATGAAGGAGCGTCTACATCAGCTGGAACCAACTGTGTGGATAACAATAAGGTGAAATGTGACATATGTCATATATTTATTAATAAAAGGTATCTAACAAATCATTTAAATAGCAATGCTCATAAAAATAATCTATTAAAATCACATCATTCAATGACAAATGTTACAGTAGTTGAATCAGCTTTTGGTAACAGAATTTTAACGTATAGAATTCAAAGTAAAATAACTGAATCGAAAACATTAGATTTTGAAACACCAGAGTCGTTTTTAAGTACATTAAAAACTGATATTTTATTTTTGATAAATGAGTGTATTCAACAACATAATATTTTTAAAGTAAACTTCATATTACATGCTGATTTCGTACAACAATCTAAAGATATTAAAAGTACATTTGATTTTCAAACGTTTAATTACATAATTGATCAGGGTGATGACTTAAATATTTTTTACTCATCTTTGATTGATACCATAGTCAGTAAAATTTGCAAATTTGAAAAAAAAGATAGTGGTTGGAGTCTTAAAGAAATTAAATACATAGATATGAATGTTAATAAATTCAACCCCCTACGCGGTAGCTCATACATTGATCTTCCTCATGATATAAAAACAAAAAAAGCAGTAATAAATGTTAAAAATACGGATAATTTATGTTTTAAATGGGCATTACTTTCTGGTTTATATCCTGTAAATAAAAGTGTGGATCGGGTATCATCTTACGCCATTCATGGAAATAAACTAAAATTCACTGGTATTTCTTTTCCAGTTAAAATTAAAGATATAGCTAAAGTAGAGAAATTAAATAATGTTAGTGTAAATGTTTTTGGGTTAGAGTACAATAAAGAGAAAAAGTGTCATTCCATTGTAGGTCCTTTATATTTAACAAAATGTCGTACGTCTAGTCATATTAACCTATTATACATATCAAATGGCACTAACCATCATTACTGTTATATAAAAAACTTATCGCGTTTGGTTAGTTCACAAATTTCAAGACAACGTAATGCGGTTTATATATGTGATTCATGTTTACTTCATTTTCCATCACAGGAAAGACTTAATAACCATCAACAGTATGATTGCACTCACATTTGTACAGAATTTCCAAACGGTGAGGATTCTAAGAAGGATTGGTTTGGTAAAGCAACATCAAATAATAAACTAAAGTTTGATAAATTTCAGAAAAAATTAGAAATTCCTTTTGTAGTGTATGCAGATTTTGAGGCATTTTTAAATCCGATAGAATCATGTAGTAACGATCCATCCAAACCTAGTACACATAATACGCAAAAACATGAAGTGTATAGTTTCGGTTATTATATTAAATGTTCATATGATGATAGATTATCAAAATATGAGACGTATAGTGGACCAAATTGTGCACAAGTGTTTATGGAACGTCTGTGTAAAGATATGAAAACAATAATAAAAAAAAATAGTTTCCAAAAATGTCCCGATCCATTATCGAATGAAGATAAAATTAAAATTTCTAATTCAAACATATGTCATATTTGTGAAACAGATTTAAATGAGGATCCTTTTTTCGATTTCGATTGGCACACTGGTAGTTTTAGGGGTGTTGCACATCAAGTGTGTAGTTCTAAGTTCAGAGCCCCTCGTCATGTTCCAATATTTTTACATAACCTCAGTCACTATGATGCCCATTTTATTGTTCACGCATTAAATTTCAATGATGGTGAAGTTGAAATTATTCCTCAGAATAAAGAAAGATACATCTCATTTTCTAAAAAGATTAAAATTAATAATCAACAAGTAAGTTTAAGATTCGTAGATTCCTTAAAATTTTTATCGTGTAGTTTAGATCAATTAGCTAAAATTCTTAATGATGAACAGTTTACGGAGTTAAAAAGAAACTATCCTAATAATGAAGATTTTACACGTTTAAGGCGGAAAGGTATTTATCCTTATGAATTTATGACAGATTATGATTGTTTGAAACATAAATCACTTCCTAATCAACACCAATTTTATAGTTCCCTCACAGATTCCAGTATTTCAAATGATGATTATAATCATGCGAAAGATGTTTGGCAACATTTTAACTGTAGTAGTATGTCCGATTATTCGGATTTGTATTTAAAAACTGATGTTTTACTTTTGACTGATGTATTTGAAAACTTTAGAAAGCTTTGTATTAAAACTTATGACTTAGATCCTGCCCATTACTATACAGCACCCGGTTTAAGCTGGGATGCTATGTTGAAATTTACAAAAATAGAATTAGAATTGTTAACGGACTATGATAAAATTGCTTTTTTCAGGGCTGGTATTAGAGGGGGTGTATCTCAGTGTAGCAATCGTTATGCTAGGGCCAATAATAAATTCATGTTGGATTATGATAATGAAAAACCCAATTCATATCTCACATATTTTGATGCAAATAATTTATATGGTTGGGCAATGTCCCAATCCCTTCCTGTTGGTAGTTTCGAATGGGTAAATTCTGATACCAATTATAATGTGTCGGATACATCTGATTTTGGTTATGTATTGGAAGTTGATTTGGAGTATCCAGATGAACTTCATAATTTGCATTCCGACTTTCCGTTATGTCCTGAAAATATCTGTGTAGGTAATACTAAAGAAACTAAATTAGTTCCCAATTTAAATAATAAAAGTAAATATATCATTCACTACAGGAATCTGAAACAATGTATTGAAATGGGTATGACATTGATTAAAGTTCATAGAATATTAAAATTTCAACAGAGTTCTTGGTTAAAAAAATACATAGACTTAAATACTAATTTGAGAACGTTAGCTACATCAGACTTCGAAAAAGACTTTTATAAGTTAATGAACAACTCTGTCTTCGGCAAGACAATGGAAAATATTGAGAAAAGAGTAAATGTAAAACTACTAACTCACTGGGATAATCGTGGCAAAGTTTTAGGTGCACAGGATTTGATAGCAAAACCAGAATTCCATAGTTTATCAATATTTTCGGAAAATTTAGTCGCGATTCAATTACGAAAAACAAAATTAATCTATGATAAACCAATTTATTTAGGATTTTGTATTTTAGATATGTCTAAAACCCTTATGTATGAATTTCATTATAACTATATGATTAAAAAATTTAATAATAAAATCAAGTTATTGTATACCGATACTGATAGTTTGATATACCAAATTTTTACAGACAATTTTTATGAAGATATAAAACCAGATTTAATTCACTATTTTGATACATCAGATTATCCAGTAAATAATATTTTCGGTTACCCAAATATAAATAAAAAAAAGTTAGGTTTTTTTAAAGACGAGAATAATGGTAAAATATTAAAAGAATTTGTAGGGTTACGATCAAAAATGTATGCCTTTGAAGTGGAAGACAAATTTATAGCTAAGGCAAAAGGTGTTAACAAAAGTGTCACCAAAAAAATGAATATGGAAAATTATAAATCATGCCTCTTTAATAAAAATATCCAATATTGTAGTATGCTTCGATTCAAATCATTAAAACATACAATTTTTACCCAAAAAATCAATAAAGCATGTTTGTCGTATAATGATACCAAACGATGTATTATGGATAACAATATTGATACATTGGCTTGGGGTCATTATAAATTACGGTAATTAGTAATAGGTAATAGCTATAAGTGTATCTTTAGTCTTTTGTCTACCAAACAATGTATTTTACTGTTGTATGCTAGTTTTTATTTAATATTGTTAAGTATTGTATATACTTTAACTGATAGTGATTTTTTTGTCTATGTAATGTAAGATTCTTAAATTAAAATATATTTGGCATTATTTGTAAATATTAAGTTACCGTGTATTTTATATTGTTGTCTCTTTTTTAAAATTCCTAATAAATATAATATTTTTACACTAAATCCATTACTTTCATTTCATCCTTACAAACATGTGCACAATGTTTCAATTTATTCATCCATTTACTGCAATTGTAGCTGGACCGAGTGGATGTGGAAAATCTATTTTTGTGACAAATTTTATTAAATCTTTCAAGGAAATAAGTAATTGTAATTTCACACAAATCACATGGTGCTTTGATGAAATGCAACCTTTATATAATTTACAAAACGTCAACTACCATCAAGGAATTCCTAACATCAATATGTTTGATGGAGAAAAGCCACATCTTGTTATTATTGATGATCTAATGAGAGAATCCGATGGTAGAATTGTTGATATATTTACCAAAGGTAGTCATCATAGAAACCTTAGTGTATTTTATATTACACAAAATTTATTTCATCAAGGCAAAGGTCAAAGAGACATTTCTTTGAATTCAAGTTACATTATTTATTTTAAAAATCCTCGTGATAAGACACAGATACGATATTTAGCACGACAAGTATGTCCGGACAATACAAAATTTATTGAAGATGCATACAAAGACGCCACTACAGAAGCTCATGGATATTTAATGGTAGATTTAAAACAGAATACTAATGACTTGTGTCGTATCAAAACCAAAATATTTCCATTTAACGGCTATTGTACAGTATATGTTCCCACACAAACGTTTAAATACCCAAAGAATCAAACAGTTGAAATCATTTGCTAACAATGCATCGTAGACTAATAACGCATAAGAATTTGTTAGAAGCTTTGCATAAACTTAAACCAAAATATCAAAAAGCATTATTAAAATCATGTAATGAAGAAGAAATAAATTGTATTTGTGAATGTATTCATAACGTTCTACAAGGAAAAGTACCTGTCAAAGAACAAGATAAGAAAAAATTAAATAAACATAAAAATATACTTCGAAAATTGGTACGTAAGTGTAAGACTAAACTGAGAAAAAATATTATCATACAAAAAGGAGGAGCTTTCTTACCAATAATATTAGGTTCAATTCTGAGTGGATTAGTTAGTTCTCTTATAGGAAGTTAACATGGAAAACGCAAAGAAAATGTTACTCATTGATCCTGGATTAATAGAAAAATTGAAACAAGAAAATACTGTAAACAGTAATTTATCACGATTAGACACGGAAATGCAAAAAATTTTGAGTAGCAATGAAGAAGATCGAAAAAAATGGATGCTATATTTACAAACTTTACAAAGATATCTTCACTTCACTGAGGAGGAACGCCTACCTTACAAATTACCAATTTATACTGATACCTCCATGGATGATAAAAATGAATATAAGATTTGTTATAAAAATAAAGACATAGACGTCAAAAATGCAGTTGCTACTGAAGCTTTGAATAAAGAAGTTAGACAAGAAGATGACATTATTCAAACAAATCCACTGTATTCAACATCTGAAATTCTAAGTTTAATACCAAAATCCTATACTAAAAAAGGTGAGTTGTTACTAAATTTAGTTGGGTCCAGTAAAAACAAAATACACTGGGATGATGAAGGCACAGTAGTAATTGATAACGAAAAAATTCCTGGAAGTAATATTGTTGACTTAGTAAATGACTCACTGAGACCATTAAAAAAAAGTGATCCGATAGGATGGGAAAGATTTGCTAAAGTATTAAAAGATATTAAAGTACCACTAACTTACATTGGAAATCCAAAAAGAAGTGAGTATATAAACCAGCTTCAAGCAAGGGACCTAAGCTTCATACCAGAAGTTGGTGGTGAGCATTTTTCAACTCCGAGTAGTGGTGATAAGAAGTTGATTACCAAAGTAAGAAAGAAGATTGATTGGGAAAAATGGACTCCGTATTAGAAGAAATTAATAGAATTTATTATGATCCATCAAATCCTGCTGGCTTTAGTAGTATAGACAAACTAACAAGAGCGATGAAGGGTAAACTAAATAAAGAACATGTTAAGAAATGGTTACAATCACAAGAAACATATACGCTACACAAACCTGTTCACAGGAAATTCCCACGAAATAAATATATTTTATCAAATGTCAATGAACTATGGCAAGCTGATTTAAGTGATATGAGAACTTACTCTCAATATAATAATGGTTTTAACTATATCTTGTGTGTTATTGATGTCTTTAGTAAATATGCTTTTGCTAGACCAATGATAAAGAAAAATTCCAAAACAACTAAAGAATGCTTTGAAAGTATATTTATTGAAGCTAATACAACTCCTACACACATCCAATCTGACAAAGGTACTGAATTTGTTTCAAAAGATGTACGACGGTACTTCAAATCTAAGCAGATTAATTACTATACCACAAATAATCCTGATATCAAGGCCAGCATAGTAGAACGATTTCAAAGGACATTAAAAATGAAAATGTGGCGTTATTTTACACATAAAAATACACATCGATATATAGATGTTTTACAAGATTTAATATATTCTTATAATCACAGCATTCATTCGAGTATTAAGATGTGTCCATGTGATGTAAACTCTAACAATATTATGACAGTATGGAATAATCTCTATGATAGAGGAGTAAATAAACTCTCTTTAGATAATCCAAAACCAAAATTTAATGTTGGTGATTATGTTCGAATAACAAAATATAAACATATTTTCCAAAAAGGTTACGAATCAAACTGGAGTGATGAAATATTTATTATATCTTCAATAATCGATAGATCTCCGTGTGTTGTTTATACGTTAACAGACTTACAAAACGAAGTAATAGTCGGAACTTTTTATGAAAGAGAATTACAAAGGGTAACTTATAACCCCACTTCAAATTATAAAATAGATAAAATAATTCGTTCTCGATACTCAGGTAACAGAAAAGAATTGTTAGTGAAGTGGAAAGGTTATCCCGATAAATTTAATAGTTGGATTTTAGCTAGCAATTTAAAAGAAATATGAATAAAGAAAGTTTTTATTTAACCCTGCTCAGTAATAGCTCAATAGAATACTTCCCTGATAACAAGACCACAAGTTTTTCAACGAAATTACCGAAGTCTATAAAATTGGAAGGTGAATGGTCCGTTGGGATTGTTGAGTTTCAGTTTCCATGCACCATATTTACCGTTCAAGATCATGAAAATTTTGTTTACATCACAAAAAAGATGTTAATGCCGAATGAGGAAAAGCCATCGACAGTATACTATAAAAAACATATTCCAGCTACGAATTATGATAATATTGGTCATATATTAACAGCTTTAAATAACATTAAAGAGAAAATAACATTTCGTTATGATGAGATAACGAAGTTTGTGTCTGTTACCATTACGGATAAATCAATAATCTCGTTAACGTTATCTCCCAAATTGTGTTTGCAACTTGGATTTGAACCAAGTAAAAATTTTATTGAAAGAAATCTTGGAAATTGTCCGGCTAATTTACACTTGGGGTTGCCATCACAATTATTTGTATACTGTGATATAATTGAACCGCAGGTGGTTGGCGATGTCATGACTCCTTTGTTGAGAATCATACCTCTAGACCCGTCAAAATATATTTATGGTGCAAATAAAATGCATGTTTTCTCACCACCTCACTATTTACCTGTTATGCGAAGGGAATTCGATACATTAGAAATAGATATAAGATCAAACACAGGTCAAAAAATACCATTCCAATTTGGAACGGTGTGTATTAAAGTTCATTTTAGAAAATTATAATGTATTCTCATCGTGATCACACTAAATGCCCTTATGAAAATTATTATTCGCATCAAGCTGGGTCAGGTATAGGAATAATTTATAAAGGTTCAGCATACCAGCGTGGTCATGGTATCGGAAGCTTCTTAGGTGGATTGTTTAGATCAGTTTTACCTTTACTTTCAAGTGGTGCTCGGGTTATTGGTAAAGAAGCATTAAACGCTGGAGTTGGGCTTTTGACGGATATGGTACAAGCACGTCCTATGGAAGAATCAATAAAAGCCCGCCTTAAGGAAGTTGGTTCAAATTTAAAAAGAAAAGCTGATGATAAAATTGATAGACTCAACATGTCTGGATCAGGGTATATAACCAAAAGAAAACGTTTGTCTTCATTCATTCCACCATCAACTGCTAAAGTGAAAGCTATTAGAAAAAAATCTAGTGCAAAACCAAATAATATCAAAGATATTTTTTCAAATTAATCATGTCGTTTCTTCACCAACATTCTTGTGAGTGTGTTAAGTCAGAATTAGATTTATTTGCTTTACCATCGACACAAACAAGTATTGAAAATGGATTGTGGATTCATTATAAACCAATTTCATCACTTGCTGATGATGGACCTATTGAATTCCAAATTCCTGGTACAGGAGATGACTACATAGATTTGTCTCACACTTTACTCCACCTAAAAGCGAAGATATTAAATCAGGATTCAACAAATATGATATCATCTGCAGTTGTAGCACCAGTAAATAATTGGTTGCATTCACTCTTCAGCCAACTCGATGTCTATTTAAATCAAAAACTTGTGTCTCCACCGAGCAATACGTATGCCTATCGAGCTTACATAGAGACTCTTTTAAACTATGCTCCTGCAGCTAAACAATCTCATCTAACTTGTGGTCTCTGGTATGAAGATACAGCAGGGAAAATGAATTCCACAGATGAAAAAAATAACGGGTTTATTAAAAGACAAGAACTTGCAAGTGAAAGCAAAGAAATAGAAATGATTGGACATGTTCATGGTGATTTATTTAATCAAGAAAAATTTTTGATAAACGGTGTTGAAATGAGTGTAAAGTTGGTTCGCTCGAGAGAGAGTTTTAATTTAATGGCTTCATCAACTGATGTAAAATTTAAAGCATGCATCACCGATGCTACTCTTATTGTTCGTAGGGCTCGAATTAATCCTACAGTATTACTTGCACATCAAAAAGTTTTAGCTTCAACGACAGCTAAATATCCTATTACTCGAGCTGAAGTCAAAGTTTTGACAATACCATCTGGTATTCAGGGAAAAACTCTTGATAATATTTTTCTAGGACAAGTACCCAAAAGATGTATAGTTGGGTTTGTAAGTAATGCTGCATTTAATGGTAGCCTCATTAAAAATCCATTCAATTTTGAAAATTATGGCATCAATACATTTAGTTTGTACATTGATGGTCAACAAATACCATCAAAAGCTTTACAACCATCTTTTAGTACTAAGATTTTTACTTCAGCCTATCATACCTTATTCTCAGGAACTGGTATACATTTTCTAAATGAAGGTAATGCAATCTCTCGTGAGCAATATGCTAACGGCTATTGTTTGTTCGCGTTTGATTTAACACCTGATTTATCAGCTAACTCATCGGCTCATTGGAACCTTATAAAACATGGAAGTATAAGATTAGAAGTTCGTTTTGAGTCATCACTTACAGAAACTATTAACTGTATTGTTTATGCAGAGTTTGATAACATTATTGAAATAGATAAAAGCAGAAATGTTACTGTTGACTATAGTAGTTAGACTAAGAGAAAGTGTATCTAGATATAAGGAGAAAATTGTATTATCAAAATGTTTTGAAATAAATATTATATAAAAAAAAATACTTAATTTTTCATTTACCCTCTGATTCACCTTGTAAAATATACAAATGAAAAACATATGCAGGTACTTTACATCATTTATTTTATCATCATAATAATAAAACCATACAATTGAGTCGGTGGAAAAAGATAGTTAGGATTACTTACAATGCATTAAATAAGTTAATGATTACCTGGACTTTACGAAAGTTTTATTAAGATCACTAAATAGTTCATTAAGTTACCAATAGACACAATAGTTATCCATTAAGCAATTAGGTGAATTGTTACCCTATTTGTCATTACTAAAAAAATACTTTTTCACATTATCACTCTCGGCAATTTCTTTCGTAATGTTATATATTACTTTGTTGGTGTTGTCGAATATTTTGCTGTCGTTTTCTTTGACATAGTACTTTATCCGTAAATTGGCATGTTTCCAATGCTCCGTTATTGGAATTTTCGCCAGTTTTTTCATGTCGTAAACTTCTACTTTGATTAGGTGCGTTGACTGGTTCCCATCATCTGTATTGGTTGTTATATAAGACACTCCTCCTGCTACAGCTCGAGACACTGTTGAAGATAGTGCTTTTTTCTTCTTGTTTTTCGGTTGTACTTCGAAAAATTCTTCTAAATTGCTCACTGAAGACTTCCTTTTCCTTGTATCACTATTCGTTTTAATCACCATTTCTCCACTGTCTTCTTCATCGCGAGGGGAGAGTGGATAGTAATATTGTTTGTAAGTATTATCATCACCGAAGTTGAATGAATTCTGTAACAACACGATGATCGTTTAATACTAGTAAGTATAGTACACATCAGGTCAACAATTATTTACACATTTTAACTACAAATATAAAAGTAAATGAATCGCTTACCTCCATTGCTATTGCTGTATGTTGAGAGTTACACTCACTGTAAGTAATCCAAACTGTCTTCTTCCGCCGACTCAACTGTATGGTTTTAGCTATTGCAGGAGGTTATTTATACCATGTACTAAGTGTTTTTAAATGATAGGTTAACATCTTTACCAAAATTATTGTTAATGTTATTTAATGTGCTTCTAATTGATACAACATCATTAGTTGTTGCTTAATCATAACAACATTCCTGTATGATTCACTGGATAGATCGGTACTGTAAATGGTTCATACCAATGATATAACATGAATACAATAGAAATACAGAAACACTTAAAACAAATTCATCCAAGTCTTGAAAGAAATGTATATGCTGCAAACAGATTACCAGTACATACTCAAGTACCAACGTATTTGATAAGCAATTTGGATACCGATGATAAGCCGGGGTCGCATTGGGTAGCCATATATGTTGATGAGACTGGTGTTGGTCAATATTTCGATTCTTATGGACGAGCACCTAAAGGATATTATCAAATATTTTTAAAAAGGAATTGTAAAAGGTGGGACTGGAATACGGAGAGAATCCAAAACGATTTTACATCAGTTTGCGGCGAGTACTGTTTGATGTATTTATTACATAAGTTTTATGGATATACAATGTTGAATTTTCTGAAATCATTTACAAGCGACAGTATTTACAATGATATGTTAATAGATGTAATGTTTCATAGATATTTTAGGAAGTAAGACTGAAATGTAATAAAAGTACCAAGGAAAGAAGTATGCAGTTTTATTGTGGATGACACATAAACCATTTTGCCTCATTAGCAAGTGGCATGCCTCATTACCATTATCATTGTAAAGATGAGGTATTACTTATAACGAACCGTGGGAGGTGAGGTGACAATAGCGCTAACGAGGGGTACCTCATTAACCAATTGAACAGAGCTAGAACCCTAATTGATTTCTGTATCTTTGCAACGGAGCATGCTACGTGAAAAAGGACCGCAGAAATGGAATCAGCGCACCCCAAAACCCTTTTTTTTTTTTTTTTTTTTTTTTTTTTTTTTTTTTTTTTTTTTTACGATTGGCCAGTCATGGTCACCCCCACTTCTCGTGCGCCAGAATATGGGAATCCCTACTACTATTTTCTCGTGTAATAACGACTGTAACTTTGAGATAAGACCACGGATATCGAGGGATATGGCATGGAGGCGTGGTTCATGTCGCCTCCACGCGGTCACAACTGACCATAATATACGCGCGATGGCGGTAAGCAAAGGGGTGGGAGCTAGAAAGTGCCCGCCCCTTTTGAGCATGTGTGCAATAAGTGTGCGTCTAAAAACTCACCATGTGTACCGTATCTATTTCTTTTGTTTTTGTGTGAGGTGGCGACACTTGAACTTGAACAAATATAGAGTGAAGGCATATCTCCGGATATCTATGGATAAGACCTATTTCATATTACTATTGGTTTCAAAACACTATGTCCATAACAACATAAAATTACCATAAACACATTAGGAGAAAATCACTTTTAAATGTTGCTTAGTGTATACATATTAGTGCTCGTGACTATACATATGGTAAACACAAGTAAAGCACGTGTTGCTTCGTGAGATAAAAATATTTAATTACGGGAATTGGCATTCTGTTTTCTCACCAATTCAACCAAAAGTTACCACAACCAATAACTTTTCAGGATGACATCCTATTCGAAGAGGAAGAGCCAATCGAATCGTTCGAAATGACGGTCACGACGCCAGAGAAAACTGAAAACGGACACACACCGGACAAAAAACCGTCTCAAACGAACATACAGAGCATGACGTCATCTCAGCAACTACGTCACAACCCGTCGAAAAGGAAGTTGTCTTACACTCGTCCAATACCAAAATCTACATATAGCTCCTCGTCTATTAGCTCCGGGGTTCTTAAAAAATTAGGTTCTCAAGAAGGGTTTGGGCGAAAATTAAGTACGACAAATGCAGGTCCTAAAAGGAATTTCTCGACTTCCAGTTTTGCTCATGTCTCTGCCACGCCATTCCATGGTTCTACGTTGTCCGCTTTCGAGCGACCAAATGAATTCGCGTCACAATTTTCGCTCAGATCGATGTCGGAGAGTGTAGCAGATGCAGCATATTGCTGTTTCTGCTGCAAGAAGAAGAAGTCCTCAAAAAAACTTGAAGGGAATAAATTCTTTGACTTAACTCTGTTGAAAGACCCAACTTATTTAGTTATTTTGATATCGAGTAGTACTGTAGCTATATCGTGCACAAATTTTATTATCCTACTACCCTCTCATGCACAAAACATAGGTTTTGACAAAGCTAGAGGTGCTTACTTACTCAGTACAGTCTCAGCTCTCGACTTGGTAGGACGTATAGGAGGCTCCGCCCTTTGCGATTTGAACCTAATTCCGAAGAGTTTTTACTTCGTGGGTGGGCTCTTATTCTCTGGGATTACGCTCGCTATAATACCGTTTTTAGAATCGTATGTAGCTATAAGCGTTTTTTGCGCTTTATTTGGGCTAGCTTCGGGAGTTAACAATAGTGTGACTACTTTAGTAATGGCGGAAGTATTAGGAGTTGAAAGACTAATGTCAACTTATGGTATAAGTTTATTTGTCAACGGTCTGCTACAGTTAGTAGGGCCACCAATTTGTGGTCTGTGGTTTGAGAGAGATAAAAACTTTTTGAAGATGTTCGTGACATTTGGGATGATTTTTATAGCTGGGGCTGCTTTGTGGTTGTTAATGCCTTTTATTAATAAACATAAGAGGGAAAAGGCTAAGAGGGAGGCGGAGAAAAATCAGAAAGTTTAATGCATTTGAGGGAAAGATTAAGTTTTTAGTCTGGGAGTATTTTAGTATGATTATTATATAGGTGGTCTGGATTTGTGCCCGGTTGACGATAATTTGAGTAGTTCTAAATTTGACAGGTCTACAACTACAACAGCGCCCCCAAGCGGGATAAATTGCAAGAATGGTAATCCGACCAAAAATTAATGAACGGAAATTTTATACCCATCTCTTTTACTTTACATTACGATACGTAATATCAAGAGAGTATAATATCTTTGAATTTTATGACATGACATTTGTTTTTAGTTTTTTTTTTTTTTTGTTTTGAGGTTCACAAAAAGAGCCGCAATCATTATAATAGAGTGTTCAATAATATTTTTAGGAGTGCAAAATGGGAATTATTAGAGGTTCGTTCGCACATGCAAATTACAAAAATAGTTCTTTTTTACAAACATAAAATTTTAAAGGAAAGAGAGATGGCATATTAGCATAAATATGCTCATGGGTCGTTTATAGAAGTGTAAGACATCAATTGTTCCGTGTAAGAAAGAGATGGAGCTATGCGACCTGTATAGCGCCATCCCTTTTTCGCATTTCTTAAAAAATGAAGGTTACACAGCAAGTTGGCTTAGAATAAGTTATTATACCATGGTGCTTAATGTGAGGTAGTATTAGCCATTTAGCCAAATGTACTTTTATTCATATTTAGATACACGAACGCGCGAAGTACGACAACGTTCGAAGGTTCCATCGTCAATCTTCGGAAAAACCGAACTTTGCCGAATTAAATGTGACTTGTCAAATGACGAAAGTGCGACAATCTATAATAATTTAGGTGGGAATATAAATTCATTTACTATTGGTCGATAGTCACATTTTATTCGCTATATTTCGGGTTTTCCGAAGATAAACGAATGGAACCATCGAACGTTTTCGTACTGTAACGTAAATTCGAATAATTTTATATTTAGAAATACTCGTTTCGATATTATATTGATTTAGTTTCAAGACTTTATTCATATTATATTAATGGGTGATACTCGTATTATTTGTGCTTGCCGCACAAATTTAATCCAAGATGCTATTATGATAGTTATCTGTTCTATTTTCGATTCAAAAATCGTTCAAATTTACGTTACCAACGTTTACTTCGCGCGTTCAAGCTAGGGCTTCTTATTTTAAAACGAGCTTAGTTGCATTTTGTCTCTTGATCACACGGAAGCAAATTTTTAAAGATGCTTTTTTGAAAAATGTAATCAATTGGCGAACTAATCTAATAAATAATATTAATTTAATAGGCAACTATTAAAAACGCAATTGTGTTATACTAATAAACTCAGCTCAATAATATTATGATCTGTTTTTAATAATTATCTATTGAATTAATAATATTTATTAGTTTGCTAATTGATTACATTTTTTTTTTAAAAAAAGCATATTTACATTTATCATTCTTAAAAATTTGGTCCCGTGTGAGCGAGAGAGGTGACAAAATGCGACAGCCCTCTTAAACCTTTGAACCAGTTTTTGTATTTCGAACTTTATTGAAACAAAAGCCAACGAGACGAGATAAATCACATCATATCATCAGTCATGCTTTGGGAAAAAAAACATTATCTTAAGGCGAAAGCGCCAGGGTAGCCCGCGAAATTCAAAATTTCTTACGTTTTTTGCAATTTGTAGGTCAGTGTGAGCTTGTATGTTGATTAAAATATGATTCGCGGCCGTAGCTAATATGGCTTTACAGAATTAAAATCATTAGAATCAGCAATACAACTCCATAAGTTAGCATTTACCTCAAACCTCATGATTTCATGAAATCGCTACATTTGATATAAATGCTAACTTATGGAGTTGTATTGCTGATTCTAATGAGTATAATTCTGTAAAACCATATTAGCTACGGCCGCGAATCATATTTTAATCAACATATAAGCTCACACTGACTTACAAATAGCAAAAAACCTAAGAAATTTTGAATTTCGCGGGCTACCCTGGCGCTTCAACCTTAATTGTTTATGGTTCAGCTTCCATTGCAACTAAAATTATTTTATGACGTTTGTCAAGCTTTTTCATTCAAAAATCTACTTAGATAAGTGGAGTTTAAAGTTGATATTTGTGTAAGTTGCAGTTTTATGTATTTATCTCGTATCGTTGGCCTGAGTATAAGATAAAGTTCTTTTTACAAAACTGACAACTCCAAGTTGTCAGTTTTGTATAAAGAACTGTATTTCGGTCACAATTAGGTTCTTATTACAAAAACAGCCTCGATGGTTTATTAAACAATGTGTAAAATCTTGTTTTATTTTTTAATAAGACCGATAAAGAGTTCACATTTTAATGTGACTACAATCGTAAGGTGATTTCGCTGTGTAGCGAAATTCAATTTTTTTTTGGATTTTTTGCAATTTGCAGGTCCGTGTCAGGTTGTATCTTGATCAAAACATGATACGCGGCAATAAAACTTATGTATGTATATAATTTTAACCATAAAAATCAGCAATACATCTCTCTAAGTTAGATTTCGTGTAGAGTCGTCAAACGAACGAAATCTAACGAATCTGTACGAAATCTAACTAAATCTAAAAGAGATGTATTGCTGATTTTTATGATTAAAATTATATACATACATATGTTTTACTGCCGCGTATCATACTTTGATCAAGATACAACCTGACACGGACATGCAAATTGCAAAAAAAACAAAAAAAATGAATTTCGCGGGCTACCACTGCGGCATCATCCTTAACTTTGCAATAAGATTTATATCACAATGATTTTATTTATGTATATAGTCAAAGCTTCTCGAGGACATGTGACATCTACCAATTCAGGTATTGGGTCCGCGTGGTGGAGTACACCCCACTCCCTCTCACACAGAGGAGGCCTGTGTCCCAGCAGTGGGAACGTTATAGGCTGTCGTTGATACAGGGTGTACCAGAAGAAACTGAACAACTTTCTCCATGGGACGAACATCGTAAAATACTTAGCCGTCCCATACATTTGTGTCGATTGAAGTTTTGTATGGGACAGATGATAATTTTGTCGCGATTACGATGTTTGATGGCCTATGTCACACCCCTAAAGACCACACTTTTCCGGTGAACCCTGTATACAGATAAATATACACATGTCAAATAAATTGCTCAGAAAAGAATATTACTCGTTATAATAATATTAAATCGAAAACTTTCTGAGTTTTCCAAGAGATATTCAACACTAAAATCATAAGTTTTGGTTTTCCTATAGAGAAGAGCGGTGGCCGCCATATACTGTCCGCAATTTACGGGCGCATGACGTCACTGATACGTATTTTTTTTAATTACTAGCTTCTGCTCGCGACTTCGCGTGAAATTTCTTGTCCCCTCGACCCACCCCGTCGCATCTCATTGCCTGCCCGCGCTATTACTTCGTTTTTGCTTAGCGTTCTTTCTGAGTTTCTTTTTCCTTTTTGCTGGGCTCCTAAGGGTCCTAGTATGATGTTATAATACCCTCAAGAATGCAAATGCGACTGTTAGTTCTAGAGATTAGCGCGTTCAAACATACAAAATTTCCGTTCTGATTTCTGAAAATTGTGCGATTTAAAGACATCGCTTTATTTTTCCTGTAATCTTTACATAAACTTCTATCACATAGAAAATTTCAGATTTTTCTCTATGCAAACTTCGGAGAAAAGGGCCGTAGACAGTATTTTTTTTACATTTTTCATCATAAGTCGAAAACGGTGCTCTTTCATATGATTCCCCACATGCCCTAGTCGCCCCAGTGCGAATTTTTAAGACCCCCTTTCCGTCACTGTTGCAAAAAAATATAAATATTTTTATTTCTTTCTTATTTGCAAAACAGTTCAAAAAAATATAAATATTTTTATTTCTTTCTTATTTGCAAAACAGTCAAGAACTACTAATGCTATCAACTTGAAATTTGGAACAGTTTTAGATGACGTTTGATCAAGTTGATAGCATTAGTAGTTCTTGAGATATCCAGCTGTGAGAGACGGACAGACTGAGTCACACCATAAGGGTTCCTTTTTTACCATTTTGGTACAGAACCCTAAAAATGAACTCTTCAGCGTGTGTTGGTGTGTTTTCTTAGAGAGTATTTTTTGTCACCGTAAAGTCAAGCCCCGCTGCCATCATTTTCATGACAGTCGTCGTGCGGCCGTAATGTAGCGGCCGCCGCTCTTCTAGCATACCGTAGCTTTAGTAATAATGCCTTAAAGTGTACCTAAGCCTCTTAAAATGCACAAAAATAATTTTACCAATTATGTATGCACTACATAAACAATTTATTTCTTTTTTAAATTTTGATGTCTCGAGTTTTTGACTTTGTTCGTAGATATAAGTTTATGCCAATGTTTTAGTGTTAAATTAAATGAAATTGTCGTAATTATGATAAAAAAAAACTTTGAAAATTAAGGCCGAGATTGATAAACGTTACTTAGCATGTAAGTACTATCGAGAAAATCTGAGTCTGACCAAATCCCTTGAACACGATGACCACATCTGTTAGCAAGTGTATAGCGGACGAGCGCTGTAATCAAGAATAGTCCTTACGGTGTATACAGTATGGAACCGACACCATGTGCAATGAATTAAACTACTGGAAATACTCGTCCACAGAAGTATACCAAAATTACATGTTAAATTAAAAACCGTAAATTAAAAAAAATATTTTTTCAAATATCAAAATAAATTCAGTAAAAGTAATCACTCTGTTTAGACAACCGAGCTGGCCACCTGCGGTGCACCACAGTGCCCAATCCATTGTTTGCCGAACATGGTTTTTTTTGTTTGCACACATGTTCAAGGATTCAAGTTCATTGACTCACTGACCTAGTGATCTAATTCTATAGAGTGTTCAAATTTACTCAAAATTATATCTGTACTTTTTGACCTAATTACTGGACCGATTTCGTTATTTTTTTGTATATCGTCAGCAAAGGCGATATCAAGTATGTGGTTGGATTTATTGCATAGATGTGAGCTCCATACCATATATGTAAGTTTCCGCGATAGTACCTAAATGGCTAAGCGTTAGTCCTGTCCACTGAACCACTGTCAAAATACAAGACTCAAACAAAAACTCGAGACTCGAGCTCTTAGTCAAAACTCGTGCTAAGTGAAGTGACGTTTATTAATGTCGTATACAAGGTTTAATTTAAATAACTGACAACTTATTAAGGGGTCATTGTACTCATAATTATGAACAACTTTTATAAAGCACCATACCTGAATTCGTGAAAAAAAATCTGCTGTTCCGTACATTTATTTATTTATTAAAACTTTATGCACAAGTAAAAAAATACTGTGTAGGGAACAGCTGATTTTTTTTGCGATTTCATGTCTCATCCCATAGTAAAAGTGGTTCATAATGATGAGTACAATGACCCCTTAAGAGGTTGTGCGTTATTTTTTAATTATACCTTGCATATTTATAATAACCATTATGAACGCTTCTCAGAAGGAATTGGTGATCTTAGTATTTTGTAACTACACAATTTATTTTAGAAAAAATATACTTTATTAATGAAAATGTAACGACTCGATCGACGAGATATTAAATAATGTAACGATTCTTATGCAATTATGTAAACGAAGGAAGATATTATGAATTTATTATACTGAAATAATACTAGCAACAGGCTCGCCCCTATTACGTGGGACTTAAACATAAAATAAAAATATTTATTTGACAGTAAGAAATACATGTTACAAACCAGTTATAATAAAGGTATAGGTACTATAGGTACACATCTGCCGAACTCTTCGGGGATTACCGGCTTGATATTATGTCATACTGAAATATATTATGTAAATTATACAAGGTGTAAAAAAAAAACTATTTTATTTTTACACCCTGTATATTTAAGGTTCCGCAGTCCGTACCAAAAATGCACAGTTATATAAACACGATAAAATAAAAAAAATAAAATTTTTTTTTTTTTTTTGTGTCAGTTTTTTTTTGTTTTATCGTGGTTAGATATCGATTTTACTCTGGAGGCAAAAGTCATAAACTATTACAGTAGTACCCAACTGATATGGCTTACCGAGGTACCTGCGCAGAAGATGAATTTTCAAAGCGCGGGAAATGCAATCGGCACGCTCCACGCACCGCGCTTCTTTTTCATGTACCGCTATTGGTCGGCATCTGCCATCCGCCATGTTAGCGCGCGCCGCGTGGCATGCTAGTCAGCCGCCATACTTGCGAGTGAGACGGAACTAACAACTGCAGTGTATTGTGAACCTTATAGTAGTGATCTAAGGTTGATTGTAAGTTTTAAGCATTGTTTCGTTAATCTTCGGGGATATACTTTCTTTTCTATGCGAACTTCATCATTCACGACGCGCCTTATCAGTTGGGTACCACTGTACTAGGTTGATTACACTGTATTTAGCACTACGCACAAATCACACTTAATACATTATTTTCTTCTTTAATATTTACACGAAATATAGAGTGTTATTGTAAACACCGTTATCCTTTCAAGGGGTCACTGTACTCAACATTATGAACAACTTTTACTATTGGACCAAACCCGCAATCGCGAAAAAAAAAGCTTATTTTTTATGTTCGCATAACTCGTCAAAATGTAGGGAACAGCTGATTTTTTTTCGCGTTTCAGATTTGGTCCCATAGTAAAAGTTGTGCATAATGATGAGGATAACGGTGTTTACAATTACACCCTATATATTTGTAATATTTGAGAATTACAAACTAATTAAACTTACCTTTTTAGTCCGAATTACAAGCATTTTCAATTTAAGTGTTTATTTTTTATTCTAAGGCAAGTATGTACTTTTATAGTACATTATTGCAAAGGCCGTGAAATAGGCAATTGCAGGTCGAGTATGAGTTTGAAGGCCGAGCCGTAGGCGAGGACTTCACTAATACGAGACAGGCAATTGCTATTTCCGCCGAGGCATATATAGTGCTTTTCTCAAAAGAATGCAGGGAAATAAAAGTAGGTAGTTTAGATTCCATAATTTTTCAAGTTAGTGCCGTTTTTAATATGAACTGTACATTTCAGCATGGAATAAATTGTCCATAATGTAGATGGGTTTTTAGTTTTAGCAATCTCATTAAAATACGACAAAAATACTGTTTCAGAGAAAATGTTCACTTTTTTCTCGTTTTTCCAAATCATAAAATTATCAAATACTTACCTAGTTTCATGTATTTTTCTTTTGACTTCGCTGGAAGCAGGTTTTCCATTGCCAATTTGGCTTCTGGCCGCCAATTTTCTATCTAACATCTGTGCCGAAAGGCATTTGTGGCTATCTATACAGCCACGTGAACGCAATTTATACTAAGCAAAGAGACTGCCATTGGTATGCCAAGAATGATAAAAGAGATCCAATGAAAGAGTATTTAACCCAGCACGCCGTTTCATACAACATTGCTGGAGCGCTCCAGCAATGTTGACATTGCTGGAGCGCTGTAATGTTCCAAATTCAAAAAACGCTCCTGCAATGGATTTGATTTTCTTTGACCGTAAATTCGATACTTCGCGTGTTCTTTATTCGAAAATAATGACAACATTTCCATGCATGTTTGAGAAAATTATATTATTTCTATCCGTCATGTCCTAGAATCAAAAATTCGAAGACATGTGACACCCACCAACCTGCATTGGTCCAGCTTGGTGGATTACGGCCCATTCCCTCTCACAGAGACGAGGCCCGAGTCCCAGCAGTGGGAACATTGTAGGCTGATTATGTTATGTCTGTTCCAATGGCGTGATGATAATTCTCATGTGTACCAACTAAACTAAAATTAGTGAATTGCTATCTTTATCTAATATACAGCGTAAGAAAAGGAAACCCGATTTCAAACCAAACTAGTTTGTCCTAGGCCAAACCGGTTTATCCTACGCGTGTCAGGATATACTACTTTAGCCTAGGACAATCTAGGTTGACCTTAAAATTCAAACTGTCCGTATGGTCCTTTGTTTGTCATACAGCAAAAAACAGCTTGCAGCAAAAAACGGACGCCTTTACACCTTAACTCCTCAGATGTCTGAGATGCGCTAATTTTAGACCCAAAACCACAGGGGGGGTTGTGGGTTAGTTGCGAACCGCATACGTTCACAACTACTGATGATGATTGGTTTTCCATCTGATGATGTTTTTTTACGTTTATATACATGTGATATAAGCTTATATACCTATTATCTAAAGTTTTGTCCTTATGCACACATGGGCTGCATTTGACAATGGGGGGGGGGGGGGTTGCTTGTGAACCCCATAGGTTCACAACTACTGATGATGATTGGTTTTCCATCGGATGATATTTTTTTACGTTTATACATATGTGATATAAGCTTATTTACCTATTATATTTTTCCTTATGCACACGTGGGGTGCATAAGGAAAAATAGCAATAGTTTAATTGGTGCCCAATAGAATCAAATTAGGTAATTCACTTATATATTTTATAAATTAATTTAAGTTCATTATTCTTTTTAATTTAAATGATGATGTTGTTTTTTCTCTTATTATTATTATTTATTAGTTAAAATGAACAAAAGTTACCTTAAGAGGCTTTGAAAATTATGAATTTAATTTTTTATTTTAAACCTAAGTAGGTATTTGTTTTAATTTGCCTCTTTTTTTTTACTAAATGGTAATATTTTTTATGTGTGTTTTGATCAAGTCGAAGTATGTTCAGTTTCTCAAAACGGTGAAGGTTAATATCGTGAGGAAACCGGCATGTCCTAGAACCAAAAATTCGAAGACATGTGACATCTACCAACCCGCACTGGGTCCGCGTGGTAGATTACAGCCCACCCCCTCTCACAGAGAGGAGGCCTGTGTCCCAGCAGTGGGAACGTTATAGGCTGATTATGCTATATTTAGTTTAGTTTTTAAAAAGTTTGTCCTTTTTTAAAGGCAAGCAATATTCTTAGAGACGCGAAGCTAAAACATATCCAGTAAAAATTCTTAAATTACTGTACTTATGGAACTATTAATTCATTAAAATATGTTAGGTATTTTATTGATCGATGTTTTTGGCTTCGAATAATATTTTGATAAAAAAATGGCAAAAACAAATGAAAAATACGAAAATTGATAATACCCATTGATAACTTCTTGCCAAATATTTTTATAATTTTTAAATTACTTTTTCTTATCTTTAATTTTTAGCTAAAATTAAATAGTGTTTATTACCTAAGTATTTCAAAATTGCTTAAAAAATAACTTTATTTTTTCATTCCTTTAAAGACTTTATACTATTACATACCTATATTCATTCCCTTATTTTTCCAGTTATTATAATTATTATTTCCAAATAAAAATAAATGAATTTTCTTACAATAAACCTAGTTTTTATACTTACTGTTAAATGTTAATTTTGTATTAAGTAGCAAATATTAGTTAGTAAGTAACTAAATGTATTTTTTAAATAAATTATGTATTTTTTGTAAAACCGTGTTTGATTTTTAAAAATTAACAAAATATGTTCAAATCTTTCTACGTCTTAGTGCGTTTGTCCACTGCAGCAGCCGTCACCAGGACGTTGCCGAGAAGAGAAGTTTCGAGCATTTCGGGGCGACTGCTAGAACTCGGCCCGAGATTGTGACGGGGCGATGTGTGCGTGCAATACAAAACACGTTGTTCTCGTCCACACACTGCCACCAAACCGGCGCCGTTCGCCCTGCTTTTGTTTGGTCTATCATAACATTTGAACCGCCGAGTTTGTTCGCGGTTGACAAACTATCGTCGTCACCGGGACGTCACGTTAGGTTCGGATAATCTCGTTTCTCGGTCACGGCTGCGGTGGACAAACGCCCTAAACGTTGTCTCGGCCAAGGAGAGTTTTTCTAAAACAAAGCTGTTCAGAACTTTCTGCAATACTATAACAATTTTATGAATACTTAACAGTGCCCATGATCTAAGACAAGAATTACACTATATCACTACAACACAACTATACTCCATGGGTTTAGTTAATTAAATAAAGGTAAACCAAAAAAAACCACGTGTCTGGTTAACCGGCTAAACGTCATACCTGCCACTTCAGTCGTCATGCTACGACACAGTTGTACTCTTCAATTTAGCAACGTTATACAACGAATTATAAAGTTGCTAAATTGAAGAGTACAACTGTGTCGTAGCATGACAACTGAAGTGACAGGTATTACGTTAAGTCGGTTAACCAGTCGTTTTTTTTTTTTGTTTACCTTTATTTATTACCTAAACCGATGGAGTATACAACACAATAAAATTACACACTAAACAAAAAAAAAGTCGATAGGTGTCGTGGTAGTCGTGGGACACCCGGTTGCAACGAAGTTCCTTTCACTGTATTATGTAAGTATTAAATAACAGGCACAATTAAATAAATTAACAACTTTTTAGAGTAACTAATGAAAAAATAATCATACTACAGCTAAAGTGTCATGACATTGAAATTGTTATGCAGGCCAGACACGTTACGATATACTTGCGCAAAACAAAACTAGACTTGCACAAGTATACATTAACGTATGTGGGATGAATTAGCAAAGTGTCCGAGCCATTCGGAGTCACGCAGACTTGTGCAAGTCTAAACTTGCGCAAGTATATCGTTACGTGTGTGGCCTGCATTACAATTTCCGGGCTAGCTCTCGTTCGTCAACTGTGCAGAGTATAACGTGCATCAAGGAGCTTCGTTCCAATAATTTGTTAATTCATTACTTTTAAATTCTAATATTCACTTTACTCAACTCTTCGTAACTTGGCAGTATTGGAGTCGGCTTCCAGTCTAACCAGATGCAGCTGAATGCCAGTATTTTACATGGAGCGATTGCTTATCTGACCTTCAGAACACAGTTACTGGGTAATACGATATCCCTTGGAGAAGAACTAAGACTGGTTGTCAGACAATGGGGCTTCTGATGACCCGTAACGACTGTCAAAGATCCACGAATGACAGCCGGGACCAACAGCTTAACGTGCTTTCCGAAGCACGAGGTCTGGGTATGTAGAGATGGTCACCCATCCACTTACCAACCGCGGAAAGCGTAGCTTAACCTGATATAAGCTACCAAAAGCACCAAAATATTATCCCATAAACCAAGAAAAATAACAAAAAAAACTTTTCAATTTCAGTTGGAACCATTCATAGAAGAGGATGCTGAACTAGAAGATTCCGACAACCCCAAGTTAACTGTCACCCCGGAAGAAGCAACACCAACCCCAGACAAACACCCCAACGGTTCACCCCCAATTTTCAACAACCAATCAACCGTAAACCTCGATGAAAACCCGAAGCAGGACTTCGCAAGATCAGCTAGTGCTGTCCAAGTCACATCGAAAGATGGAGACCGAGACCGCAACCGAAAATCGACACCGGTATCGTCACGACATGGTCTCCAACACATATCAAGTAAAAATCATTTGCCTAGCAATCCTTCGTTGTTAGAATCTGTTCCTGAAGGGAGAAGCAGTAGAGTCAATTCTCAGGAAGCGTTCGGTAAGAAGTTAGGTGTGCCTAAGACGCCTAAACGAAGTCCTTCGACGTCCAGTTTTCAATATATGTCTACTCCTTTTCATGGGTCTACGCTCTCAGCGTTTGAGAAGCCAAGCGAGTTTGCATCCCAATTCAGCCTGAAATCAGTAACAGATAGTCTAGCTCCCATTTCATATTGTTGCGGCTGTAAAAAACGCGCGAAGGAGGACAATTCGAAAAAAGAACCAAGCAAATACTTTGACGTAAATCTGTTGAAAGATCCAATTTACTTAGTAATATTAATATCGAACTGTACTTGTGCGATATCGTATACAAACTTTATTATTCTAGTTCCATCGTACGCTAAAGAATGTGGTTTCGATAAGTCCTTAGGAGCTTATCTTTTATCGATAATTTCTGCCCTAGATTTAGTCGGTAGAATCGGGGGCTCAGCACTATCAGACGTGGTATTAACACCTAAACGTTATTTCTTTATTTTTGGTCTTTTGTTATCTGGGATTAGTCTCTCGATGATACCACTAGTGTCGAGTTATTCAGCGATTTCAGCGTTCTGCTCTATTTTCGGTCTCGCTTCTGGTATCAACGTGGGTGTTACAGCTCTAGTTATGACAGAGATGTTAGGTACAGAAAGACTAATGTCTTCATACGGTATTAGTTTATTCGTGAACGGTATTCTACAGTTAGTGGGGCCGCCTATATGTGGGCTTTGGTTTGAGTATACAAAATCGTATAAATCTTTATTTGTGACGTTAGGATTCGTTCTGATATTTGGAGCTGCATTGTGGGGATTTGTTCCTATAATACATAGGCGGAGAAGATTAGCGCAAAAGAAGTTAGATAGTGCAGCGGTGAAAGCGTAATATAAAGCGAGGTTGTGTGTTTGCGATGGTAATTCTTTTTCTAACCCTGATTGGTTTATTCTGTTTTATATTCAATTTTCGAATTTCGAATTTGATGTTATTTCCATTAAAAAAAAAATTTAAGTGTACTACCTAACTAAGAAAGTTGAAAAAGTCTTAAGTAAAAATGTTTGAGGTAGTAGTGGAAACTGAATTTTATGTGTTGGAGTTAGAGTTATTTTTGCAAAAACTCATACTTATATGTTTTCATGCTTGGAAAGCACAAGATAGAATAAATTGGAGGTTATAAAGAGTTATTGTAACAAACACGAGAGGGCGGTTCTGTCACTTTAAAATAAGCGTATGTATTAAAATGTCCAATATGTCTTAGCCAGTTCAATATGGCGTTACATGAAAAAAAAATGTGAGTCCTACCTTTCAATACGAAAAAAAAACTTAGATATTTTCTCAAAAATAGTCCAACAAATCGAGAACACCATAGGTACGACGTTTCATCGAATTAAAAAATAAGTCAAAGAATGAATTCGTTTAAAAAAGGAGGTAGTGAATTTTTTACAGACTTCAAAAAAGGACGTTCTTTATTCGACCCGTTACCCCTATTCTGACCCTTTATTCTGTCCGGGATTTTCTCGCATTCAAATTTTTCAGAAAAAAAAATTTGGCTATAAGGTAGATTACTTACCGAAACATTTTCGTTATCAGCTAAGATATATCGGACATAAATATTAGACATACGAACAAGCGCCCGTGTATACCGAGCAATTATAATTATGGGTATATTTTTATAATCATAGAAAATATTATTAGTATGGCTGGTTACTTCCAAATACTTTTTAAATCATTATTGTATAAGTCGAAAGTTCCCATATAACGATTATATTATACGAAACCTCTGTATAATGCCGGATATAGGCAAAATGTATATAAGTAGTTTATCAGCCATCTCGTTACCATAACACAAGCATTAGGTTGCTTAGCTTGGGACTAGATGGCGTTGTGTGAAATGTCCAAGGATATTATTATTATTATCTTCTGTTGGATTTGGGTCGCTCCCAATGACCCGTCATAAGGATTATCCTAATATGGGGAACTAAAGAAAACGTTATTATAAAATGTACCAGATATAGAGTTTTAAGTTCATTCTTAAATATAATTTACAAAATCCATTTAAAATTAAGGAATCATACTATATTATACACTATAGCAATATTTTAAATCATTAGTTTAATCATTTGTATTTATTAACATAATCCTGGTATTATGTCGTATAAAAATTTATAATCATCATTCTCCTGCCCTTATCCCAATCTATTTGGGGTCGGCGCAACATGTCCTTTTTTTCCATACTTCTCTATTAGTCGTCATCTCGGTAGTCACCCCCTTTCTAGCCATGTCATCTTTCACACAGTCCATCCATCGTTTCTTTGGTCTTCCCCTACTCTTATAGCCATCGACATTCATACTCAAAACTTTATGTGATATGAAAATATTTTAACATTTAACGAAATTATATAAATCGAATTTTAATCAATTTTCAATCTCTTGACATTTTTGAAAATTTACATTATATCTTTTTAACCTCGGACGAAATAAAAAAACCCAGACATACAGTGAAGCATGCGCAAAACTACACCTCGCTCTGTGCACACGCTCACACGCTCACATTTACACCAAACTACACCTCACTAAGTGCACACATGTTTACGAAACCGGTCTCACGTCACTGTTGACAGTGTCTTGGTTTTATAAATTTGATCTGAGCTTTATAACATAAACGTATTCTCTGAAGGGTTAGGCAGAGATGTACCTACAGGGTGTCCCGTAAATAATGGATAATCTCTTAAGGGGTCATCGTACTCATCATTATGAACAACTTTTACTATGGGACCAAACCTGGAATCGCGAAAAAAAAATCAGCTGCTCCCTACATTTTGACGAGTTTGATGTAGATAAATGTACTGGTCAGCTGATTTTTTTTCGCGATTTCAGGTTTGGTCCCATAGTAAAAGTTGTTCATAATGATGAGTACAATGACCCCTTAAGAGATTATCCATTATTTACGGGACACCCTGTATAGTACACTCCACGGAGCAAATATAAAGAGACGGCCTAAGCAACTGTGCACTGTGATCCTCAACTAGGCCCTGACGTCATCATGTAGGCGTGGCCTTAGTCAGTGTATTGTTGGCGTTCGTCCTGTGCACAACTTTGTATACGTTCCTATTTTCCAAACATAATTCTACTCGACATTAGATGGCGACACTTGGCGCCATGGGAACTAAAAATATTTAGGCACGTAGAGCTCAGTACTAACATATTTTAATAATCATACGTACTGAAATTTGTTCAAAATTCATTCCTAAAGACCCTTTAATGGCCAAAATATTATTTTTGTAGTTTTTACAAAATATTATATTTGAAAATATCATTTTGTAAACATTTTCTGAATGCGACCCTGTTGCATGTTGTACTTAGTGACATCTAGTGTGAGATAGTTACGTAACTACAAAGTAAAATGTTGAGATGAGACGCGTACTTATAGCTTCATACCTAAACTGTGGAGTGTCCCATCTGTATTAATCTGTGCCTCTGCACAACCCTTCGGGACAACAAGGCGTGATGGCGTTTTGTTATAATTTTTCTAGTTTTTTATTCCTTATGTTAAATATCATTTTATCACGGTCACAATCACAATAGCTTTTATTTTCACATTAAAATATTGTATACTTACAGCCTTGATGGTATACATCTAGAATAGATTTAGTAGCAATATTCCGTTAAGTTTTAACTATGAAACAGCGTATTTTACCTTATTCGTCATTTATTTATGACATTTTCAACCCTGAATGTTTTTTCTTAATATTTTCACACTATACTGGATATTTTTTTAAGCAGTGCGCAAATTTTTATAGGGTATTCTACCCCTGAATATGACCAACTTTCACTATGGGACTATGAAATCGCGAAAAAAATCAGCTGTTCAGTACACCAAACACACCAAACCAAACAACACCAAACACCAAACCACCACCAAAACACACCAAACAACACCAAACTCGTTAAAATGTAGGGAGCAGCTGATTTTTCTTCGCGATTTCAGAGTTAGTTCCATAGTGAAATTTGTTCATATTCATGGGTAGAACACCCGGTGACAATTTGCGCACTGCTTAAAAATTATCCTGTATACAAATGTCATAAACCCAGATTTTATGAAAATATTAATACTACTAATATGTGAATGTGAAAGTTTGTGAAGATGTTTGGATGTTTGTTACTCAATCACGCAAAAACGGCTGAACGGATTTGGATGAAATTTGGCACACAGATAGTTTATAACCTGGATTAACACATATGATACTTTTTATTCCTTTAGTAGGTTCCCGTGGGATAATTTCCGACATAAACGCGGGCGAAGCCGCGGGCAACGGCTAGTAAAACATAAAGCTTTGGTTTCCTAGGAAAGCGCCGCCATGAAAATCTGTCATTTTGACCAGTATTTGACATGAAGTCAAACCCCGCAGACCAAAGATTTAAATCGCTAGATTTGCTCTCACCATACTTAGTTACAAGAAAAAGTGTCCATACTGAGAAGAGTGAGCTCACACATTAATAAATAGCGTTTCCAAGACAATCAAGTGAAGACATTGCGTCATTGTGTGTCAAAACGAAACAGAAACGCGACTATTTTTTGACGCGGTAGAGCGAATCTAACGATTTAAATCTTTGCCGCTGTCATCATTTTCATGACAGCTGTCACTACGCCCGTTAAGTGCGGCTACCGCCCTTCTAGGAAACCGTAGCTTACGTGAACATTTTAAACCATGATTTCAAAATCAAGGAGTCTCATTGTCTACCTCTTTTCAGTTTCATACTTTATTTATTATACTTGAGTATTTTTGCCGTCCATCGTCATACAATTTAACGCCATTTCCCAACTATAATAGAATTTTGTGATGGACGTTTTAGATTATATCTTAATTCTCCATCTCTACAGTCCGGCCGTTGAGAGAATGCGCTCTCGAAACCTGTCAGTTTCATACTAACGAATATGTGTTTTGCGAATTTGATCCTTATTAGAAATTGTCTAACTGACAGCTGTCAGAAACGCAATCTCTGGACAGCCGGACTGTATAGTCTATTATCTATCAGTCAGTAATAGAAAAAAAAATGGATACCCCTCATCACCATCATCTGCTAAGATTTTTCCAATTATGTTGTGGTTGGCTTCTAGTCTAACCGGATACAGCTGAATAACAGTATTTTACATGGCCCGACTGCCTATCTGACCGCCACAACCCAACACGATATCCCTCCCCTTTTTTTTGGATATATGTATACAGGATGTATCAGAAAGGTGTGGTCAAAATTAAGGATGTGGTACAGACCATCAAACTGAACAACTTTCTCCATGGGACCAACATATTCGTAATCGAGACAAAATTATCAGCCGTCCCATACATTTGGGTCGAGTAGGTAGGTATTGAAGTTTTGTATGGGACAGCTGATAATTTTTCTCGATTACGATGGAGAAAGTTGTTCAGTTTGTCGTATCGTCAGTACCACACTGTTATACATGGCAACACATTTCTTTTGTGTCTGGACCTTTTTGATACACGTATATCCTATTCTTGCAAGTTGCAGACACCTATACATCACAACATTAATTAATTAGTTGAAGGACATTGAAGGAGATACCATACAATTTTTATTGTTATTAAGTCTGTGGGTGTTTCGTGTCACGTAGTGTTATGAACCAACCAGGTTAGTGGACATGAACACTGGTTGTTAATGATCATCTTACCCCATCTGAGTTAATTGTTATCATTAATTTAATCAATTGCCTTTTTTCGCAAAGCAATCAATTTATCTAGGGAACAATTTAAGACCTTATCTATCACAATCGTATGTCTCAGGATCTTAGTGTCAAATTGTAACTAAAAATGTATTTGAATCGTATTTTTATAAGAGACATAGTTTTAAAATTTAGATATGTGCTACAATTTGGATAATAACCCAATCATCTCGTGATTGCCTTGCCTTGACATTAACAATCGCTTTCAAGTGACAGTTCAAAACAATTTAATGATTTGGACAATCAGTTGTACTGTCAAATGAAAGCGATTGCTATTTCAGTTTGTCACGCATGAGAATGATTTGGCTGAATATTTGAATTTCATTTCGCTATTGGTAAACCAGTAATCTATGTTTGCCGATATCCTACAGTCCGGGCGTCGAGATAATGCATTTTTGACACCTCTCAGTTTCATACTAACTAATATGTGTTTTGCTAATTTGATCCTTATTACAACTAAAAATTATCCAACGGGCAGTTGTCAGGAACTCATTTTCTCAACGGCCGGACTGTACTACCAGCATTCCAAAACATCAATGCTGCATGTGGGTTCCCCCAATGATATTATATAAATAGAGAGGTATGATATGGAATAAGCGCGCGCAAATTGTTGCAGACAAATTCAGACAATTGTTGTCATTTGATTTAGTCTGCTTATAGCAGCGAGCGAAACAAAGCGTGTCCGTGGCGTGACAGTATATCTAAAATGCCAAGCTATCTCTTTCTGTATCATACGTTCCGTATTATCTATCGCAGTCGTAGTTAAAAACTACTATACACCTATAATATGTAAGTACATTTGTAATAATAACGCAACCATATCCGAACGCCGCTCAGTATGAACGTAGCATATCTTTCCTTTTTAATATCATTGGGGTTCCCCATAAAGATTCCTGACCATATAACCGTTTTTATCAACATATCTAGGTTTTAAAACTATTTATTTAAGTATTATATTAGTAAGGGTCGGGTGTTTTATACTATAGTTGTGATATATAGAATTTGAGGACCTCATTAAATAGTTTTTATACTAATAACTTAAGTTTTATTAATATTTAATTTTTAGATCCCTGTTAAACGTGCTTAAGCACTGTCGCACTATTTATGCCTTACAAAAAAAAATACCACTACTACTTGCAAAAAAAAAAATGTGTTTAAAAAAACATATTATATACATACAGAGTATTATGTAGCTCGCGAAACATGTAATCCGCATTGCAATAAAAAAGTAATGAAAATGTTGATCATTTCATTTGTTAATCAAAAATATTGTATACATATTGCGAACTCGAAGACCAAATTGTTATACTTAGTTAACTCAATCACAATTTTATATTATTTTTTTTTACAGTGGACCTATCTCCTGGCTTTAGCTTTGGTTTCATAAGAAAGCCGTGAACGGTCACACAATAACGTCGTTCCAAATATAGTGTTTTTACTATGGTCGGACTTTTAATTAGCTGCGGTAAAATGACACTTCTAATGTAATTTTTACTGTCATTTCGCTATCAAATGAGAACATGACACTTCTTATCTGTCATTTCGTTAAATTGACAGATAAGAAGTGTCATTTTACTGCAGCTAATTAAAAGTCCGAGCATAGTGGAAATGACAGATTTTCATGACGGCCTTTATAAAAAAAAAGAAATTCTATTTAGTCGGTCAGCATTCGGTCAGTTATATTATATAAGAAAATATTAGACACGTATTTTTTGCTTTATCATAGAAATAAAAAATAACTAAAGTTGGGGAGTGGGGGCTCGCTACGTCACAACTATAACGTATAAAATCTAGCAAGGAGTGACGTAATGCCACATTTTAACTCAATGTATCGCCGTAATCTTTTAATTAACTAAACAAAGAAAAAATACGTGTCAAATATTTTTTAATAATCTACACATTGATGTATAAATAACGTAGATATGGTTCGCGCTCCTCGTACGTGGACCGCATAAATTGTGTTACGCACACAATTGACATCAGTCACAATCGAACTGGCGTTTCGGTGCATGTAGTCGTGCGCCGAATCCAGGCTTAGTGATTGCGATGTTAGCGCGTAACATATCTACCTCTAATATATCAATGAATCTATATGAAGAAAAAAAAGAAAAGTTTTTAGTTACCATCCCTAGTAATTATAACGGAACCGCTTTCCTAGGAAACCAAAGCTTTAATAAGCACACTGGTGTTTGTATCAAATCGAATCGAATAACGTTAATTTGGCGATTATTCGAATCAAGCTCGATTCTATGCATAACTCGTGATTTCAATTTACAGGGAATTATAAAATTGAAACCACTTTTTGTATCATTCATGAAATGATTTTCGTATCGATGCAAAAGTGATAGAAAATCGAGACGTAGTTTTAAATAATATAAATAATTAGGTATAGTACAAATTTAATTTGCATTTGCTTAGATTGTACAAATGTTTTACCATCACTCATTATTGTATATTTATATTTTCTTTTGTATTGAGGCAACACTAATCGAGTTTGTATCGATACAAAAATCGTTTCAAGACTTCGATAATAAATTTTATGTTTAGAATAAGAATTTTACAAAATTCTACAAAATAGAAATAAATATTCTTCCCTATACACTCCCGGACTCACCACCCCGCATTTTTTTGCAACTTTTTACTTAGATGGTGGTGAATTCAAATTTGGAACAATGATGGCCAGTATTTTGGCATCAAGTATTTATAAAAACTTTTTCATTGACTCGTCATTATTTTTATGTTTTAGGTCTGTAAACCTTACATGAAATGCACGGTGGCTTGATTTAAGAGTCCGGAAGTGTATTTTAAATTTTAGTTATAAGTTCATATTGATACGAATCAATTAAAAATAAAAGCGCTTACAGTAATGTCAATTGAAGAGTGACAGTGCCATTGTTGAAAAAAAAAATCAATTTTGCCTTACTTATTCTTAACTTAGGTAGTTATTTCATAAATATAATATCATTTGTACTATGTGAGTTTATTATTTAAACCTGCTTTCTTTTCCTACTAGGTACTGAGAAAATATAATAGAGTAGTATTGGGGTAAGTTGAAGGAAGACCTCTCTTTGAAAAGGAGTTTCTTGACAGTTCTTCTCCATAGGAACCTACTCCGCTTTGGAATGGGCAACTAGCTTCATCTTTCTGACTGACCGACTTCTTGACAATTCAAAAGTGCCTGTCCCTGAGTACCTTGAGTGTGGGCCCGAGTGACTTTTAGGCGCTTGGCTAACAAATCGATAAAATGATACTTGAAAAAGTCATACATGTTCTCTGTCGCAGAAATACGACACGAGCGGTAGGGGCACGGAAATATGTGTCGCACAAATGCGACACAAGTGGTTAAAAGGTTAATTGAAATAAAATGCTTTGAGTTTGCAACTACAACGAAGTAATTGGCGAAGGCGTCTTCAGTGCTAACTTCATACAAACAAAATAATAATTTATTCCATAATCTAAGTACCTACTACTCCAGCCCAAGGAGTGGAGTTGATAGGGGAAAAACTTTTTTACAAAAAAAAAACAACCGACTTCCAAAAAAAATGCTACAAAGTGAAAAATAACTTTAATTTCGGAAGCCGGTGTCTTTGACTCTGTATTTTAGTTTTTTGCCACCGACTTCCGAAATTAAAGTCATTTTTCACTTTGTAGCATTTTTTTGGAAGTTGGTTGTTTTTTTTGTAAAAAAGTTTTTTTTTTCACTTTTCACGAGCATAAATTGCTTAGCAACCATATTGAAGTAATTAAATCGCAACCCAAGTGAAATACGTATTATTGAGTAGTTCCGATGACCATCTGTGGTCCTCCTCATCAGTTCCACTTCACCAAATGGTGCTTTCCGGGAGCAAATGCACGAGTTATACAGGTAGGTACTATAAAAAATACCCAAATCGCTGTAGGTGTGCCTATCAATACTCAATATCTTTATTGCTTTACCATAATGTGTACTTAGGTGGTATAGTATATAATTGAGATCATTATGGACCCTGTCCATAATGATCTCAATGTGATGTGTGTGTGAATGGGATGTGTGTTGTGTGTATGGGCACAGCAAAAGGGTAGGAGAGAGGAAGCCCTGTTTTAGGAGATCATGAATAAGCATTATTGTGCTATATTATTTAATTTTATTTATTATTAAGTACTCGTATTTCTAAGTATTTGAGGGTTTTCTATATTTGAGGGTTTCCCTCGATTTCCATGGGATCCCGTCATCAGATTCTGACTTGGTGACAATGGGGCCACCTTGAGAGCACACACTTTCAAACAAAAAAAGAATTTTCAAAATCGGTTCACAATTGACGGAGAAATCGGTGTACATACATAAAAAAAAAAATATATATAGTAGGTACGCGACGAATTGATAACCTCGGTCCTCCTTTTTGTTTTTGAAAAGTCGGTTAAAAATGGAAGAAACCGTGTTCCGCCGACCCGAAGTAACATAGGACAGGACAAGGTCAAGATGTCGATGACTATGAAGATGAACACAGGAGCACCAGCTTTCTCGTTTTGGGCGTGGGTAATCATTCTCTGGGCTGCTAGCTAAGGCTAAGCCTATCACGAACTGCCAACGGGCGCCGCACAGTGGGCTGAAAATCGGCTTTCATAGACATTCGATTTTTTTTTCGAATTGGTCAAATTTTTTGATTGGAATTGTTTAAAACAATCATGACCTTGAGGTATAATTGGTATGACGTCATAGAACATAGTGGAAGATAGACTTTTGATTTTTTTTCAAAATACTTGTATGGGAATTATCATAAAATCTTCAATATCTCAGCTATCGCATATTTGCGCAAAAGAATTCTTTCACACAAAAAATCTCTTATTTTTTTGCTAATTTTTGATATATTTCACTTTTATGGCAGAGGTGCGATGGAAAAGAAAAAAATTAAAAATAATTTTATTATTTTTATTTCTTCATTTATAACGATTATAAATGAATTGTATTACGCATTAGAATAATATAACAAAGAATATATAGCAAAATAGTCTAGGCCATCGTGAGCCGCTTTTTTAATAATTGATTTTTAAACTACCTAGCAGAAAAACAGCATCTTATACGTAAAAAAACAATTCTTAAATTGTTGACAACAAATACTCGACTTTATCGGAAGCCTAACCCTTTTAGCCTATAACAATTACCGAGAATTATTGCTAATAGGTACCTACCTATTAACTAATAGGTAGGTGATCACTGATCACCTAATTTAAGTTTTATTATGACAATGAAGGGTTTTTAGGCTGATTACTAATCGTTCTCCAGAGGTAGAACTTACAGAATCACTGTGCCTAATGGGTTATTATCATTAGGGTATAATAACAGTTAAACATATAATCAATATACAACCACAAATATGACTTACATTTAAATTTTAAATAGTTTTATATAAAAAAAAAATAGAACAAAAATAGTACTCTAAATACATTCTAAAAATAAAATTTTATTGATTATTTACAGACATGCTCTAAATTAATACTAACAAAAGTAAAACTAATAAAAAGTTAGTAAATAAACAAAAACATCTTAACCTACTGTTAGTCACAATCACTACATTCTGATTCTGATTCAGATTCGGAATCTAATTCATTTATATCGCAAAATTCGACATCGGGTTCTTGCAGGTTATCCAAAAGATCCCGAGTTTCAGCGAAGAGAGCTTTCCTGTTCTTTACATCCATAATTGGTCTAACTGAAGAAATGAGAGGGTCTGAAGTGAGAAGAAGCATGTTTAGAATGTCTTCATTAGAACATTGTCTGCTCTTTTTTCTTGAATGATGACATCTAAATCTTCGAAAGTCCTTATTACGAGCCTCTGATGCTTCTTCTGAAAGACACCCAATTGGTACTACTGCATTACAAGCTATAATATCTGCCCCATGTACAAGTAACTTGTGCACAGTTGACGACATGTAATACCAGTTATAAAGTGCCAAATACCTCTCTGCTGTCTTTAGGCAGTACTCTTTAAATTTTTCAATATATATATTTTCTTCTGATGTAATAGCCTGTAAAATAACAGCAAATCTCCGAATCAAATTCTCATCCAGACCCGTAATGGCTGCGGTTTTTTCCGGAAATTCAAAAAATCTCCTTGCTGTATTTCTATCGTTGGTTGTTCCTGAGCCTTGTTTAACCACACCTATGATCAGGTTCAGTTCCCGCTTGAAACCGTCTTGGATTGTTTTTTTCCTTGCCTGCAGAATAGCTTTATCTTCTTCCCCTTTTGCCATCCATTTTTTAAGATCTTGTCTGTAAGAAATATTTAAAAGGCATTCCATGCAATTGATGCGTGCATGTAACGAAGACAGCCCAAATTCGTATAAATTCTCAGAAACAGGCCTTTTTAACACTTCCGTTAAATTGTTCATCTCTGAAGGTTTTGCCAAACATAAATAACAAACTGAGCTGGCTTTGGCTTCAGAGATGTAAGTGCAGACCTTGCCATCGATCATGGTCATCTTAAGGTCATGGGTGACCTTGTTGCTGCCACTATCTGTCGGTCTCAACGCTTTTATTTCTTCTTTCATACTGTCTAAATGCTCATTGACAACCAGTTTGCTTTCTTTCATGAAGCTAAATCGCACGGGACGACAAAATGATGAAGAACAGGGTTTCGGGTTTTTCCATATGGTGTCACTGCCATTGATTAGTTTCAACGGAACTAATGATGTCATGAAGACACTAGAATCATCATTTTCACTGTCCATTGTCTGTTTATATCTGCTCTGGCTAGACGCACCGTCAAATCCCCACTTCGATATTAATATTAACTGTTTCTGTTCTACGCACTCAGGTAAACTGTCGAAGATTCTTTTGACTGTTAAATCTAATAATCCTTGAAGAGAAATTTTTGCTGATGAATCCGTCACTGTTATTGTTTGTTTGGAAGGATAACATTGTAATTTCGCCTGTTGAACTTTGTAATAAGATGGATACAAATCTTTTACGCCTTCACGTATGGCTGTTTCTCTCAATGTTATATATTGCCACTTAGATAATTTTAAAGAGAGAAATATGCCAAGTGCCTTCTCGGGTGTGAAAACTTGCTTGGCCGACGATTGATGAATTAAATTATTGAACTTATCAGCAGCTCCTGGATTTGTCAACATGAATTCTAGTGCTGAAGCAATATTCTCCTTTCCTTCTTGTCTCATCTTTATGATAGCAGCATATCGTCGACCGTAGGTTCAATTGAGGTAAGGGACAAAATACGATTTTTCAGGAGAGGCCGACAAAGTTTTTTTTCGGACTAAATCGCCTATAACTTTTTTTCTTATTAACCTTTTTTGGGTCTGATTTCACACATAATCTTGTATTTTAGTGCTCTATCTACACGTGTAACATTTATTTAAATAAATTAGCTATTTAAGAAAATAGATGTCCCTTACAACAACGTATTTTGTTAGTAATGTCCCTTACTACAAGATACTTGGTCAGTATCTTGTAGTCTCGTCCCTTACATTAAATTGACCTCTGCGTTGGATTCAATTTATTTGGTAATTCGTTGATTGGGAAGACCCTTACCTTATTTCAAGTGGATTTTCGGCAATAATTACATCATTTCAAGTTCCTATATTGCATAGTTTTTCAGATACATTGTTATTATGGGGCTGATTCGAAATTTGGATCCAAAAATCATTAGGGTAAGGGACATTTTTCTTAAGCTAGAATTTTTTCATATACACCATTCGATAGAGCGAAAAATTCTGAACAAAACTGTATACTTAACTCATTTTGGGTATTTTGTCCCTTACCTCAATTGAACCTACGGTCGACGATATGCTATCTCACTGGACTCTTTCTTGATCTGTAATTCTCCTTCTTTTTTGTTTCTTTCCTAGATCTTGAAATGGTTTACGAGTTGGTGCCTTTCTTTTTGTCATTGTTCCAACTGATATTGCTGCTGATGTAGATGTGGAAGGTTGAGGAGATATGGCATTTACTTCAGAATCCACAATGCCTGAAGCAGCAGGTACTTTTATGCAACTAGGCCAATCAATATCAGTCTCAAGCCAGTTTTTGTGTTCCTTTAAGAAACACTCCAGTTTTCTGTTGGCTTGCTTCCATTTCCTTGTAATAGCTAGTGTAATCCTTCTGCAATATTCTTTTAATGTTAAATTATCTTCATCGGAGAGATTTAAGTTCAAACGAGAAACTACAGCATTATATAGTGCAAGGCTGTCACTGTACTTCCCCGAATTCTTCAAAATCATGAAGAAATCTAGGTAAGTAGATAAACTCTCCATTTTTTGCAAGCACAATTTCACTGTTAACACAAGGGGAAATCAATGTGAACTGAATAATTGTTCCCAATACTGCCCTTTAAATACCTGTGAGATATCTGTACAGAACTAAATTAACCCTAATGATTATAACTCATTAGGCAACTGCACAGTGATTCTGTAAGTTCCTCTGGAGAACGATTAGTAATTAGCCTAAAAACCCTTCATTGTCATAATAAAACTTAAATTTGGTGATCAGTGATCACCTACCTATTAGTTAATAGGTAGGTACCTATTAGCAATAATTCTCGGTAATTGTTATAGGCTAAAAGGGTTAGGCTTCCGATAAAGTCGAGTATTTGTTGTCAACAATTTAAGAATTGTTTTTTTACGTATAAGATGCTGTTTTTCTGCTAGGTAGTTTAAAAATCAATTATTAAAAAAGCGGCTCACGATGGCCTAGACTATTTTGCTATATATTCTTTGTTATATTATTCTAATGCGTAATACAATTCATTTATAATCGTTATAAATGAAGAAATAAAAATAATAAAATTATTTTTATTTTTTTTCTTTTCCATCGCACCTCTGCCATAAAAGTGAAATATATCAAAAATTAGCAAAAAAATAGGAGATTTTTTGTGTGAAAGAATTCTTTTGCGCAAATATGCGATAGCTGAGATATTGAAGATTTTATGATAATTCCCATACAAGTATTTTGAAAAAAAATCAAAAGTCTATCTTCCACTATGTTCTATGACGTCATACGAATTATACCTCAAGGTCATGATTGTTTTAAACAATTCCAATCAAAAAATTTGACCAATTCGAAAAAAAAATCGAATGTCTATGAAAGCCGATTTTCAGCCCACTGTGCGCCGGCAACATAATTTAAATAGAAAAATATGGCACCATTTCACAAGCTTCTTCTACCAATTAAAAAAAAAATCGGTGTACAGTGTACACACAGCAGCAGGTCTAGTTACTACCAACTGTCAAACTCATTCGATTTTGAACTTAACCGTCAACATTTTAAGGTTTAAAATCATTTGGAGAAATTTGACAGATTGGTATAACCTGATGTGATGTGATGAAAAAAACACGCCGAATGCATAACCTCCTCCTCTTTTTTAAAATGGTTAATAAATTACACAGAGTACTGCCTCACAAAGCGGAGGAAACATAGTAGGGCACCTATCATCATGATTATATTGGCATCTTCCCAAGTTATATGGTGGCTCGTAGGGGTAGGGAAATACATGGCCTTCCTCGCCAAACGTTGGATTCATGGTTACAAAAGGTGCCGTTATTACGTACCTCACCGAAGAACACTTCACCAACGCGACCTTGAATTGACTTTTACTTATCTGTGAGGCCTGTGACATTGACACATGACAGCCGTTGTCAAATTTCAAAAGGACATTGTTGTCAAAAGTAATTATATCGAAAAAAGTAAATAAACAATTCAAAGTTCCTAAAAACAGCAGCAACAATGGAACCAAAAAAGCTGTAAGTTATTCTACATCGGAAACTATTGATTCACACTACTTTTGCCAGGTTTTTTTTGAGTTTAGCGTTTAAACTTCTTACTTTGTTTAAAAAAATAAAATCGGCATAGTATAGGTAGGGTCTTATTCGTTATATTACAGCCTCAGGAGCACAGGCGCCCAAATAAACTTCCTAATAAACTACATGGCTACTCATAAAAACTTTGCTAACGCTATTTACGATGCTAAGCTCGGTGTAGAGAGTATTGACGAAGAGTGGACGTATCTCCGAGGTTTACTAAAACAACACGGTCCTGATAAATCCATTGAGCAGTGGAAACAGGCAAGTAACACCTTAGTATATTATTAAAGTACGTAGTTAGAAAAATAAGAGTTTGAGTTTAGTTTAATATTACTTATATGAAATAATATACTTACCTAAGAAAAACTTTTATTAATGGACCAAACCTGAAATTGCGAAAAAAAAATCAGGTGCTCCCTACATTTTGACGAGTTTGGTGTAGATGTAGATAAATGTACTGAACATCTCATTTTTTTTTCGCCCGCTCCTAAGACGACCCACTGACCGCATGCTTTCAGAGGCACAGAGGGGTCTTGGTATGTAAAGATGGTCACCGACCCACAGACCTAACCATAACCTGATCGATTGACCCGTGCGGCTGTTATAACTTAGCCACAAGCCCCCCAAACCAAGTGTTTGTTATAATTGTAGCTGTTTTGCTTACTTATCTAGACATGGCGTGACATTAAAAGGAAGGCCCGTAAAGAACAAGCAGAGATATCAGCCAAGACATCTGTGAAGCAGGAGAAGGACCAGAACCCACCCCTGGTGTCAGAGTCAACAATCAAGGTTCTGGACACAATAGGAAGGGAGATACCACCGGAGTGTAAAGTGAAGATTAAACCTATGAGAGAAGTATGTATGATGAGTAAAGATTGGATAATCGGATGCATATTTACCTAAAGTTGTACCTACCTAAAATACCGCCACCCCCTTATCTCCGGATAAGGGGGGGCGGTATTTATTTTTACATTTTTCATCAAAAGTCGAAAACTGCGGCGTAAAAAAAATAAAAAAATGTTTGACAATGTGCAAATAGCGCTCTTTCATATGATACCCCACATGCCCTAGTAGCCCCACTTCGATTTTTTAAGACCCCTTTCATGATAGACAGACTGAGTCGCACCATAAGAGTTCCTTTTTACCATTTTGGTGCGGAACCCTAAAAAAATGGTTTGATTTGTGCACTGACCATACTCACCCCATCGCCATTATCGTCAGGTCATCCAGAAATTTGAAGAAAGTACAAGAAAGTCTATGGATATAGATTAAGAGATTTGATAACTGATTTTCAGGTCAAATATATGGCTGTACGTCGGCGCCGCCGCTGTTTGGCCCCCGACCCAACCCCTAAAGGAGACCTATTACAAGTACAGAATCAAACAAATACACTTCTACAGGTAAATAAAATACCTAATATACAGGGTGTTTCTTTTAAGGTGTCAAGCCAGTGCGAGCTGATAGCAGAGTACCTATCGATTTAACCCCCATGTATGTACTACGATTTTTTTTAGTTTTCGAGTTATAATTTTTTTTGTATATTTTTCCTGATTCAACAATTAGTATATGTTACCGAAGGTCTATTGCGTCACTGATTAATACAGATGGGTCACTCCGCAGTTTAGGTACAAGTACGCGGCGGCTCATCTCACTGGGTCAATTCAGTGTGGGCCGCCGCGCGCCGGCCGGCTCGCACGTTAGTTCGATACTCACTCACGCGCCGCGTCGTAAAAGAAGACAACCCTAACGAGTCAGAAGGTATAAGAGTTACGCGATAGAAAGAGAGGCAACTTGTAGGTGAATATAACTGCAGGTAATAAGCGTTGTGCGACCTGAATTGCACTTTATTGTGTCGTAGCAAGAGTCGCTTTTTATTTAAATGATTTTGCGGAGTGTACCATCTGTATTAATCTGTGGTATCACTTGGGGCGATGTAGGAACGCGGGAGGCGGCCGCGCTCACTTCAGCCCGGCAAAAAATATTATTTTTTACCGTACCCAGCTGTAAATATGACAAATCGATCATTAGAAAGAGACTGTCACAAAAGTATCTATGAGTGACAGAGACAACGCTCTACAGACGAACTTTATCTGAAACTACGGTTGGACTATCCCGGAGGAGCACGTGGCTAATTAATAACAGCCGCACGGGTCGATCGATCAGGTTAAGCTACGCTTGCCGCGGTTCGTCCGTGGATGGGTGACGATCTTTACATGCTAAGACCCTCCGTGCCTAGGAAAGCACGTTAAGCCATTGGTCCCGGCTGTCATTTGGAAATCTGACAGTCGTTACGGGTCGTCAAGAGCCCGAAAGTCTGACAACCAGTCTTACCAAGGGGTATCGTGTTTCCCAGTAACTGGGTTGTGGAGGTCAGATAGGCAGTCGCTCCATGTAAAATACTTGTATTCAGCTGCATCAGGTTAAACTGGAAGGCAATCCCAACTTTGCAGATGATGATAGTGGTGCCGATTCTCTTGTTGAACAACTAAACTAAAATTAAAGTATCCCTATCTTTTACTAACAGGCAGCGCGAGAAAAGGACGACTATAGTATAGTTAAAATCTCGCTGCAGACTCGGTCATAAATCATTCGAGTGTTTCGCTCTCTTTCCCACTCACGGACCTTATGGGCAGGCCACGCCCACACGTAGTCCTGTGCATTACTGCAGTCGATGAGTGATATCGATAGTTTTATATATTTATAAATGGGTGATAGAAATAAATACACATTTTTTTTTATTTTATTACCAAATTTACTACAAAGCATATTAAATATATAAACAAAAGAACGTATATATAAAGCTAAAAATAGAAAATTCAAATTCTTCATCTGAGTCATCGTCATCATCTGTTATCGATAATGGCCTTGAGCGCGCGCAACTAGCGCACATCCCTACTCCAATTATGATTTATGACCAAGTCTGCAGCGAGATTTTAACTTTACTATATAGATGTTTTTACGTGTCGACTATTTTTGTATGGAAACATACATGGTCTGACATTTTGGACTAAGCCGATAGCCGACCTAATTAAAGTAATTTCATACATTTTTCAAGTCGAATCGATCTGTCTAATCGGCGTTCTGTACCTATGCCTTACGGTCCCCATGATAATGCAAAAATCGAGACCGATATATCTACAGTTTACAAAACAAAAAGAAAAATAGCTTGCCCTGTTAAATTTTCTTCGCATCAGTTACGTCACTTAGATTAGCGACGATATGTCTGAGTGTGGCTGACACTGGCTTGGCCACCATCAGGGATTTTACTTTTGATAACACAAAGATTTAGTCGTTAATTAGTCGAAATTTGTCGCCAAATATCAGAATTTGTCGGTCACTGGTTCAAAAGTTATAAGGGGTCATTGGTGGCCGATCTGGAGAGAGTCTCCCCAGCTTGGCCACCTTTATATCTCAAAAACTAGGGCACCTAGCGAAGATCTGTTTTCTCCCAGATTTAGTCGCTAATTAGTCGCCAAGTCACAGATTTAGTCGGGTCTTAGTTTAGAAGATATTTGAGTTCAATTTTTAAGTATAGACCAAGAGCTAGATCAAAGATTTTATCGTAAACTCTTCAATCTAGCTCTTGGTCTATACTTGTCCAGTGTCAGCCACACTATGTCTGATCCAGTGGTTAATTCGTTCATGGGTATTCAGCTGCCTCCGGTTAGACTGGAAGCTGACCCCAACAGAGTTGGGAAAAATGCTAGGTAGATGATGATAGTATCACTATCCCGGCTGTGAAGAAGTAAGTTTAATCCTCATCACCCTGCAACAGCCTACTGCTGGACACAGACCTCTCAACCCGCACGTTAACTAGATCTGATATTCCTCTCATCCAGCCGCCTGCGAAGATCAATACTCCACCTAGTCTGAAGGCTACTACTTACAAAAAGTAAATTTACTTTAAAAAAAAAACGAGTTCAAAAACCTAAAACTAATAAAATAACTTTCATAAAAAACTTAACAGCTTCTGAAGTCGGTGCATTGAAGAATTTATTTATTTTTCCATTTTTAGTTGGATATACAATTACTTAAGCCTAAGACGAACGAAAAGAAGAATCATAAAAATTCGCTTAGAAATGCCGGAGATATTGTACATTTATGCATATGACTTTGTACATAAGAATAATTTCCTAATGTACTAAATACTAAAACCTTCCTGAAACTATGTAGATCATGTTAATGAAAGAATCATCATAATTGGTTCATCAGTTTTTGAGAAACTCGCGGACATACAAACATACATACACACGAGTCGGATACAGAACCTCCTTTTTTGAAGTCGGTGAAAAAAGTGAATAGGCATACAGACACATTTCTTAATAATGTCTTATATTTTTCAGAAACTATGTGAATTGATGGCAGAACAAAATTTAGTACTAAAGGAAAGAAACGAGATTGAAAGGAGAAAATTGTAGGTATTTAAAGTACTTGGTTATAATAAATAGGGATGATGATTAAACTTTTTTTTTGTCCGTCATGTAGATTTTTAAAAAATATTGGACACGTATTTTTTCTTTTTTTACGTAACCAAAAGATTACGGCGACACATTGAGTTAAAATACGGCATGACGTCACGCCTAGCTTGATTTTAAACGTAGAAGTGACGTAGCGAGACCCCACTCTCCAACTTTAATGCGTGTTATCTAAGTATTTTTTTATTTATATGATAAAGCAAAAAATACTTGTCTAATATTTTATTATTATTATTTTTTTACGCAGCATCATCCCTATTCGGATACTTTCAGTTCACAAACTTTAAACTTAAAATTTTTTATTATTGTTCACAGGTTTTACAGAAAGAGAAGATAGTGGAATTATTATTGATTTTATTTAATTGTCAGAATTTATAATTACGTTAATTAATAAATAATTAATATTATTTTATTGTTATAAGTATTTCATTTGTCTAAAACTGGAATCCCGTTTTTGAGTTTTTCGCAAATATCTCAAAAACTAAAAGTAAAAAAAGAGCATGTCGCGCGCGCGGACATAATTTCAGCGGCTTGCCACTTGACGACACGGTTGGCGCAGTGGTTGAGCGATTGACTGCTGCGCAGCATGTCGCGGGCTCGATTTCCGCACGGAACAAATATTTGTACGACCTACAATTATTTGTTCCGAGTCTGGGTGTTTTTCTATCTATAATATGTATGTATTTACAAAAAAAAATGTATATAAGTAGTTTATCAGCCATCTCGTTACCATAACACAAGCATTAGGTTGCTTAGCTTGAGACTAGATGGCGTTGAGTGAAATGTCCAAGGATATTTATTTATATTTATTTACTTCTCCTGTTTTTTATATTTCTATGGGCTCATCTACACATTCGTATTTAAATGGGTGCGGAGTTGCGGACTCGTAGTTTCGGCTTTTGCCAGTGGCTTCGCCCGCGTGGATGTCGCAAAATATCCCACGGGAACGTACTACCGGGAATCCCTTCCTTATTCTTTGTCTACATTATAAAGGGAACCTCTGTGCGAAATTTCAGCTTTCTAGGTCCAAGGGTTTGGGCTGGGCGTTGATGAGTCAGTCAGTCAGGACTTCTCTTTTTATTTAAATAGATTTTGAGAATTTGATCCTTATTACAACTAGAAATTGTCCACTGACAGGTGTCAGATAAATAAAGATAAAAGCTAATAAATAAAAAAACTCAAGTAAAAGCATACTTGTTTATTGTACTCCGTATAAAATACATAAGTAACTTATTATTGTAACTTAAACCTTGGAACAGCATCTGAAAATAAAGCAAAAAATATTTTAAGTCAGTTATAAATTTTATAGTCACAATACAGGGTGTAAGGGACAGCCCTCCACAAATTAACAGGGTGCATTCAGCTCCTTATTGTGAATCATATTCCACCGGAAATTTTCTCAGGAAAAGTTTCATTTTTTTTAACGTTTTTTTGGCTAATATTCCTTTATTTCAATGTAAAATTACATTCTCTGTTTGCAGCACTCCATTTATGTAAATAAAACAGCTAAAATCCAAAAAACAGCAATGTATGTCGAAATACTCTAACGTACTACGCGCGAAATCAGCTGTTCACTTTCTGCATAGCTTCAGAGTTCATCAAACTCACCGCATACTACTTGCATACAATACAATAGAGACAAGCGAGACGCTCCGATTTACCGAGTCGCAACAGTATTGCCAACTTAATAAACCTCAATTTGTGAACGAAAATGTTAGATCAAACTTGGTTCACATAAGAACTCCTCTAATGTTAAATGCAAATCTTTTAGTGCACTTAATTTCTAAAGGAAAAACGCACATAATGTGCCCTTGAGTATTCGTGGTAGGTACATACCTAATTACTTAATTAATTCTACTTTTCAAGCGATCACTGGATCCAGTTTCCAAGCCACCCAAGGGCCTTTTCATGGCTTTACGGCAGCTGCCGACTGGTAGTCGAGTCGCGAATCGAACGTAAGCCCTCTGCAATGGAAGCCCAGTCTTCTATCACGCTGGGCTATCACTACTATTAATTTGCTTAACATAAACTTTGAATTAAATTGACAAATTTATCGTTTCATTTCTCCAAAAAAAATAACAGCTCTAACATTTAGTCAAGCTTAAAAATAGTGGTATTTTTGTACAACATTTTTGCAAGAAACATGCAAAATTTTTTGAGTAGTTGACAACACTGTTTTTGTGTGTGATTTTTCGTGTAGTCATTAGTACAGTTTAGTTGTCCTGCGACTGTGTCCTGCGCAGTATCGCTCGCTGTTGTTCGCGCAGTCGCGTCGTGAAGTTTACGTACTTACCCATTTGTGTTGTTGTCTGTGAGAAATGGCTACACGAGCACTAAGCTCGTGAATATGGCGAAATGATAATGTGCTACGGGGAAGCTCGGGGAAATGCCAGGGAAGCGCTCAGAAATTACATCGATAGGTATCCTGACCGTCGGCATCCATCAGACTCCCGGATAATTACCAATGTCTATCAACGAGTGCTAGATAACCAGCCCATAGTTCCCAATCAAGAAGGCGCCGGAAGACCACTTCGCGGTGCAACTGTAGAAAGAGTTTTAGACCTGGTCCGTCAAAATCCACGCCTAGGCACACGCACTGCAGCTCGACTATTGCGCCGGAATCATGGAGCCCGCGTCTCACACTTTTAGACTTCTTTTTGTGGGGCTACGTAAAGGAAAAAGTGTTTGTTAGTGCATGTGCGAGTGAGGAAGAAATGCGAGATTGAATCACAGACACATTCCAGCAGCTGCGCTACAGCTGCAACGAAGATCCCAACTTGCTGACCCGCTTGCACGGGGAGACCCTGCGCCGTGCCAATGTGTGTGAAGGTCTCGGTGGAGGTCATTTCGAGCCGTATCTCATACGACCGGAGCGATTCTAAGGTAGGATTAATTTTTGATACCTATTGAAATAAGACTGATTGATTTACATTATTTTTCTATGTAATAAGCATTGTACTTATGGTAAAAACACATAACGCTCCTTTTTTAACTTGCCGCAGTCGGGTAAAAAAACGAAAACCACTTCAACGTTAGTTGTAGCTATTGTTTGGCACAAAATTAACTCTAGTGCTTATTATTTTGTTATCTTTACTCGCTTTACCAAAGCGGAATTCCCGCTGTGTGAAAGGGCAGCTAATGAGAAGCCTGAATGCATGTTTGCAAGTACTTAGTATTTTTTTATTTTTATTGACTGTTTGTTTCATCTGCTGGTTATTTTCGTTAAGTTTTAGACTGTTGTTGGTTGAGCGGAAAATACTTTTGTATTAATTTGTTTAAAAATGCCTCGCAGACGATACAACGTTTTACGTAGGCAAGCCAGAAAAGATAAAGGTTTTTGAGGGAATACAGCCATCATCGTAAATACAAAATAAAAACATTATTCCTTATTTCATAAAACCTACTTATTTTATTTTTCATTGAACCCTACCCGTACTTGACAAACTGACCAATAAGTAGGTACCATACACCACTTTAAACATCTTTCAGTTATAAAAATAATTAAATGAAGGCTAAATTATTGTCGCTTTTACTGTACCTGCGCGTAAGTATCTACCTACTCAACTAACTTGTGCACTACGCTGTCGCTAGTTTAAGCCAAGTGGCGCGAGAATTGACCCCGTGGCGGGTGGGGCAGCCGAACACTCACTGCGCTACCGTTCGCTACGTGCGTTTTGCCACGGAAGCAATACATTGCGTGCGAGGTAATAAAACAAATCAGGTTTATTGGATTCCCATAACGTTCCTGAAATAATTTCATGTACCGGTCATCTTAGTATGATGTACTGAATTCACCCTATCAATCTGCGGAGGGCTGTCCCTTACACCCTGTATACAAGCTAACACTTATCTTAATATTATAATTCTTCTGTACGTGTGTTTGTCACCTGACTCCTCCTAAACGGCTAGACCGATTTAGATGAAATTTTGTGTGTATATTTGAATGGGTTCCTGGATGGTTTGAAAACACAATTGGACCCGGTAGGTGGCGCTGCAGACGGGTTCTAGGATCATTCAGACAGGACAACGTCTGTCGGGGCCGCTAGTATATACATATACTAGCTGACCCGACAGACGTCCTGTCCCAATTTCAATATTCCCATATAAAATCCACTTTCAGTTTTCCAGAATTTTCCAATTTTCCCGGCAACTTTTCCAATTTTTCTCATCGTTTAAACCTTCCCTGGACTACGTCAAACATTTCAAAACCAAAATCAGCTGAATCGGCCCAGCCGTTCTTGAGTTATAAAATTACAACGAAAAGTGGCATTGATTTTTATAGATAAAGATATTACTAGCTGACCCGTGACGTAGCTGAGACTTTGTCCTGTCAAAATTTGAATTTAAATTTTTCGGTTGTTCGTTCGGTTTTCTCAATTTTCTTTTTTCCTAAACCACCCCAGTAGGGAAAGAGGAAAAAAAAATCAAATCGGTCGAGCCATTTTGGAGTTTTTGCGAGACTAATGCACGGCAATTGATTTTTATTAGATATAGATGTACACAGCATCAAGTCAAGTTACTACAAACTGTCAAATTTTCTCATTCGATTTTGAACCTAACGGTCAACATTTTTAGGTTTAAAATCATTTGGGGAAATTTGACAGTATGGCATAACCTGATGTGCTGTTGTCTGTACAAGAATCATTATCATCAAAAAAATTTTGAGTGCAGCATTCAACTGGTATTCAGCTGCGTCCGGTTAGACTGGAAGCCGACCCCAAAATAGTTGGGAAAAGGCTAGGCAGATGATGATTGATTGACCACCACAATCTTAGCAAACAAATGCAAGTAAATGTGCGTGAATCTCGCCCTTCAGTGCGGCACGTAGTGGCTAAATGGCTATTTGAACAAAACTGACCTATTTTAAGCCCTGTTCATTGGTGAACACTCCTTTTGAAGCCAGATCACGTCTTCATTGAGTCCTCGCTGCTTTAGAATGGGCCCCAATGTGTCCAACACACGCTTGTGGTAAGCGTTGATGTAGGATAGCTGAAATAAATGATTATATTATATTAAAAATAAATATTGCATAGCTGCCCGAGTGACTCAGCCATTAGCTACTACGATATTTTTCGTGTTTGTTGTATTAAATACCGGGTGTAAAAAGACACTTGCCGAAACCGAAAACCACTTAATCTACCCATTATTTGGATCGTTTTTTTCCACTAGACCATACCTGGGACGCCACTGGTTCCGGTGATTTTGAAGGACAAAGGCGCATTTTTTTTTACTAAAACGTATTCCAAGTGTTATTACTAAACTTTTTCCGACAAGTACCTACGCGTACCGTAGAGCGAAGGGGCGGGGCTTAACTCCGTTTGCCTGGGTTTGCGTTACACTGCGCGTAATAAAAAAATGCTTTTTTTATACCTAAAAATGAAAGTCGTTTCCCAGCAATAATTTTTGCACTAAGCTACATAGTTAGATGTACAGTATGCATAGTTGACGGCTTTGTGATGTGTCTTTTTACACCCTGTATACAAGGTGTATCAGAAAGGTGTGCTAAAATTTAAGAATGTGGTACAGACCATCAAACTGAACAACTTTGTCCGTGGGACCAACGTCGTAAACGTGAAAAAATTATCAACTGTATCATACAAAACTTCAATACTTACTCGACCCAAATGTATGGGGCGCCTGAATTTTTTTCGCGATTACGATGTTGGTCCCATTTAGAAAGTTGTTCAGTTAGAAGGACTGTACCACACCCTTAATTAGTATCTGGTAAATAAAATCATTAGAACCTCCACCTACATGAGTTTTCAAAATCCTATTCTCGCCTACTCATGCTACTTGACTTTATTCAAATATGTAATGATGGATGGATGGATTGTGTGTGTGAGAAAGATATGAAAGAGAAGGGAGTGAATGATAGCGTGAGTAGGATATTATTGGGCATTCTATCCCACCTTCCGTTCCATCGGCTCACTCTGTTCGCCTCGTCACTCTCGGTGAGATAGAATGACCAATAATATCTGGGTCGGCGCGTATTCCTCTCTATGAAACAGAAATATTTTTCAGTGTGGTTTGCATGTAATACATTAATTGACTCATTATTATTAGCAGGGAAGGTGAATATCTTATAAATAATTGATCGCAGTAATTTAACGCTACATTCAATCCTTACTACTGTAGTGAGAAGGTTGAATTATCACGAAACTAAATACATCTGTCATAACTAAGTTAACTACAATGCATGACACAGTGAAATCTGATTTAGGAGATATTTGTAATAAACTTATTATCAAGAATTCTAGTGGCGAGATTATATTTATTCAAGATTTGCAAATTGGTCAGAAAAATACAGATAACGGTTCTTCAATACACCAGAACAGCTATACAGCCCAAACAGAAGATTTGTTCCACCGACAGATACAAGATTCGGTTAAATCTAATTTAGAAAACACTCACTATCTTATATTGAAGGACAACCATGGTAAGGTTGTTCGTACATTTGCTCGAGTTAGCGACAATGAGTCATATAAATGTCAACGAATACAATAATTGTCATTGGAATAAATGTCAACGTAATACAATAATTAACTCATTATTAATATAACCGTTCAAGCAGTCGTCATGAAATTTGTAAAACAACCACAATCGCTACACGTAAATAAGCTTTGTGTTCATTCTCAGGAGACTGGTTTACGTCATGGAGAATTATTACCTAAATCGGTACGATGCATCATTTGTGGACCGTCAAATTGTGGAAAAACTAATTTATTAATTGGTCTTCTTATACACGAGAATGGCTTAAGATTTCAAAATGTTTATGTTTATTCGAAAACCTTGCAACAACCCAAGTACGTTTTTTTAGAAAAAGTCTTGCAACGAGTACCAGGCATTTCATTTCAGAAATATCATGAAAATGAGCAAGTACTGAGTGTTCAGACCGCAAAACCGAATTCAGTAATTGTATTTGATGATGTTGCTTGTGAAAATCAAAATAGTATGCGTGATTATTTTGCTATGGGGAGACACAAGTTCATCGATTGTTTTTATCTAAATCAGACGTATAGTAAAATCCCTAAGCAGTTAATAAGAGACAACGCAAATCTAATCGTACTGTTTAAGCAAGATGAAAGAAATATGAGACATGTTTATGAAGAACACGTCAACACTGACATGACATGGATTGAATTTCGTGAAATGTGTTCTAAAATATGGAGTATACCTTTCAATTATGTTGTAATTAATAAAGATTGTTCCAAAAACAAAGGATGTTACAGAAGTAAATTTGACACGTTTGTAGTCTTTGACTAAGAACACGAATACATATAAAAGGCTGTTACCTGCTTGACATTATTATTCAACTTACGACACTACATCAATAACACACAACCACAATCATTACAACCTATTTTACCAATATGGAAAAATCCTTGAAACGACAAATTGTTGATGCGGCAAAAGCTGTAAAGATAAAAGTACGAAAAATGAGAGATGCTGAGATTAACAATAAACAAGCACTGGAGTCTGTTTTCAAACCTGTAACAGAACCTCTAAATCTAATTGCTAATGCTAGTAAGCAAACTCCTCTACTGCGTGCTAGTGATGATTTTGCTGATGTTCCGCTTATTAACGAATCTGTGCAGAAAGAAGGAACCGGTAGCGCAGAAAGTAACGATAATAATGGTGATGAAGACAAATATGAATCCGATATCAGCAGTGACTCTTCTTATGAATCAGTAGTTGAAAGGAATCAAGATTGTGATACGTCATCCTGGTCATTATCTTCAGAAGCGTTGGTAGATATTCCATTTGGGGTTAGAGCAGAGCGCGGGAAACTGATGTTAGGTTCTGCTTTCATAACGATCAACGATCAATACATCACCGTGGCTGGATGTAAATACCGAAATTCACCTGGTTTAAAACAGTTATTACTTAAGAAAGATGTAGACTTAAGTTTGGTTACAGATAGTGATATGCAAAATTATAAGTCGATGCTAATTGATACAAATGCACATCGTCGAGACTATGAGCCAAGTAAGCCAATAAAAAGTAATAAAGGTCAAAAATATTTGCAAGTTATTAAACCTCTTTTTCAATTGAAGAATGCAGTTCAGGGAAAGGGTCTACCGTTACTAAAAAAGTGGAGAAAAAACGTTGATTTAGTGTACTGGGATGATCCTAATGAATTAGTGGAAAGGTTGAAATTATTAATTGCATCTAGAGATGCTGGCAACACAGGATTAGATAATGAAATTATATCTATCATTGAAGAATTGCGTGAAAGTAAAGTTATAAATAAATAAAAAATAAAAAATGTGTTTATTTTACTATCAGCCTCTCGATACAATACACCTTAAACATGAACGTAGACAAATTCGGACACTACATTCACAAAAGAATGCGTTTATCAGAGATATTTGAGTTTAATGAGAATGCATTGTTAAAATCAGAAAATGGAGATTTTGATTTAAAAACATCAAGACTGAGAGGAATTAGATCTCCAGTAGAAGCAGACGATGCTGTGAACAAGGATTATGTAGATCGATTGATTGCTAACACGTTAAAAGAATTAAATAATCAGGTTGTGAACAAGGATTATGTAGATCTATTGAATGCTAATACGATTAAAGAACGTAATAATCTGATTGGTGCATTGCGTTCTCAAATCATAAAAGATGCAAAGAGTGCAGTTCAAGCTACTTTAAAAGATAAGATACCTGAGGTTTTAACTCATTTGCAAGATAAGTTTTATACTAAAGCAGAGTTACATAAATTACCTCAAAAAACCCCGTAATGGTAAAACAGCAAATTGTAAATGAAATACACAAAGCTGCACGAAGAAATTTCTTGCGACGTTCTGTTATTCTGAAAGGAATCCACGACTTATGGCAAGCAGATTTGATGGATATGCAAAACCTGAAAAAGTATAACAAAGGTTACAGTTTCATCTTAGTTGTGATTGACTGCTTCTCAAAATATGCCTGGGCTGAACCGTTAAAATCGAAAAATAAATTTGATGTTACTCGTGCATTCAAACATATACTGCTTAGTAGTCGTAATAATCCTGTTAACTTACAAACTGATATGGGGACAGAATTTTATAACATCACTTTTCAAACACTTATGAAAAAGCACAACATTAACCATTACTCGACGTTTTCTACTAAAAAAGCATCTATTGTAGAGAGACTTATTAGAACAGTAAAAAATAAATTATATAAACATTTTAGTCTCATTGGAAACTATAAGTGGTTAGGTCTACCATTGAAAGATACATTGAAGAGATATAACAACACAAAACATCGTACTATTCAATTTAAACCGGTTGATGTGAATAAATGTAATGAACAAGTAATCAAAGAAAATATAAAAAAAATAAAAAATCATGATTTAGTACAGTGGAAGCCTAAATTCAAAGTTGGTGATTGTGTTCGTATAAGTAAATACAAACATAGTTTTGAGAAAGGTTACACTCCTAATTGGTCAACTGAATTATTTATTATAAAAAAAGTAAATAAAACTATACCAGTAACATATCACATAGAAGATCAACGAAAACAAATCATATTAGGAGCTTTTTACGAACAAGAACTGCAAAGATCTAACTATCCTGATGTTTATTTGATAGAAAAGGTTTTGAAAAAGAAAGGAAATAAATTGTATGTCAAATGGTTAGGTCTAAACAGTGCAGAAAACAGTTGGATTGAAAAAACTGCAATAATGGACTAAGATATTATATAACCATTTTTCATTTGAAATGCTATCATTATAATTTGAATTATGCAAGGAGGTGGACTAGTTAACAGCATAATTAATAATCTACCATTCGAAGTTCATTTGCCAGGATACAATTATTGCGGACCAGGAACCAAACTTCACAAACGCTTAGCGCGAGGTGACCCAGGTGTAAATAAGCTAGACGAAGCTTGCAAGCAACACGACATTGCGTATACAAACCATACAGACTTAGCAAATCGTCACAAAGCCGATTTACAACTACTTAACATGGCTAAACAAAGACTTAAATCAAAAGATGCCGGGAAAGGTGAAAAACTAAGCTCTTGGCTAGTGAACAAAGTTATGAAAGCGAAACTAAAGTCTGGATTAGGCGTCAAAACATTTAAAACCTTAGTTTCAAAAATAAAATCAAAAATTAAGAAACTCAAACGCAAAGATAATAAGACTTTAATAAAAGCAGCTTATTTAACCGCAAAAAAGTTATTTTCAAACACTCATCATCGAATCCGAGTACCCCGAGTAATACCCCTACCAAAGACTGGAGGAATTCTACCTTTAATTCCAATTTTCGCTGGTTTATCGGCTTTAGGAACTTTAGCTGGTGGTGCAGCTGGCATTGCAAAAACCGTCAATGATTACAAAGCAAGCAAACAAAATTTGCAAGAAACAGAACGACATAATAAAGCTATGGAGGCTTTAGTGTTGGGCAAGGGTTTATACATCAAGCCATATAAAAGTGGTAAAGGATTGTTTATAACATCTTCAAAAAACTGAATAATATGCTACCCAATCGCCCTCTAACTAATATAGACATCCGAAAGTATTCAAGAGACATCCCATATTTTCGTGGGGTCTACATGAAGGATCAACTACCTCGGAAGCCGAAATGTATTGAATGTGGTATCGTTAACTTAGACGATTCTAAGAACGAAGGAACGCATTGGGTAGCTTATGCTAAAGTTTACAATCACTGTGAATACTTTGATAGCTATGGAAATTTAAAACCTCCAATGGAATTGATGCAATATTTCAAAAATTGTAATGTGTTTTATAACTACACAAGATATCAAAAATTTAACGCAATCAATTGTGGTCATTTATGTTTAAATTATTTGTCAACTTTTTGGAATAAAAATGTATTATAAAATATATGATTTTCTTTAATTTCAATCATTTGCAAGATGTCGCTCACTTTGTCTATAACTGGAGACTCGTCAGTGTTAAGTACATACTATCCTAATACGTTGCAACTAGATGGAGAGTATGAGTGTGCTTTATTGCACTTTTCAACTTTTAATTCTATTCCAAACATTGATAAAAGTAATAATAAGTTCTATTATGGTTTTAATGAAGTTATTGAAATACCGGAAGGCACTTATGAATTGCAAGATATCAGCGATTATTTAAAATCCGAAATAAAAGATGCAGCGATCAAACTACGGTGCAATAATAATACTTTAAAAACTACAATATTCTGTACAAAAGACATTAATTTTATCAAAGAAGACTCTTTTAGAAGACTATTAGGATTTAACAAACAAATCTTGAAAGCAAATAAATGGCATGTGTCACAGTCTCCAGTCAACATTCTACCTACGACCGTAGTCAGGATTGAATGTGATATTGTAAGCGGTTCATATGTAAACGGTGAACCAAGTCATATTATTCACGAATTTGCACTTAATGTACCACCTGGATACAGGATCATAGAAATTCCGAAGAACGCAATATACTTTCCAATCAATCAAAAAAACATAAGCTGCATACACATCAGGCTGATAGATATAAACAACAGATTAATTAATTTACGTGGTGAAGAAGTGCAGGTATATCTGCATCTCAGAAGAAAAAATGATTGATTTCAATAAAAATGTGTCTCAACAAGTAAAGAATATCAGTTCTGTTCGAGCTACTTATCAAATAAGACCTGTCTCTAAGAAGAAAATAAAATTAACTAAAGACAATAAAGCATTTCTTAGAGCGATCGGATTGTTAAAATGAATATCTTAGACGTTTTATCCGCTCCGAATTACGATAATACTATAGAAGGAATCGAATTTCATTCCTACAAGCCCTATATAACGAGTTTCAACAGGAACGATGAAATCCGCATACCTATCAATCAACAGGACTTGTACATATTACCATCAGCTAGCACCCTATATCTGGAAGGAACTGTTATCGTTAGCAAAAAAGATTCGAAGGACCCAGCTACTAGTGTCAATTTCACGAACAATGCTCTACTCTACTTGTTCCAAGACATTAGGTATGAGCTAAATGGAGTGGAGATTGATAAAATAAAAAATGCAGGTATAACAACAACCATGAAATCACTAATTTCAATGACCGAAAGTGAATCAAAAATGTCTAATGCCTGGGGTTGGAATATTGATGGCATAAAAAATATCCATGGAGGAAGATTTTCTGTCTCTATACCACTTCGTAACCTCCTCGGTTTTGCAGAAGATTTTAAAAAAGTTGTGATAAATAGTAGACATGAACTGATATTATTACGAAGTAACACTAATTTGAACGCTGTAAAACTTAATACTGGCGAAGTAGTGGATGATGTTCAGATCAACAAAATCATATGGCGCGTACCGCATGTTAAAGTATCAGACAAAGAAAAAATTGGTTTGTTAAAAGTATTAGAGAAAGATCGCCCACTTCAAATGATATACAGAAATTGGGATCTGTACGAATATCCAGCTTTGCCTAAAACTACAAAACATACTTGGTCTATCAAAACTTCATCTCAAATAGAAAAACCAAGATACATTATTATTGGTCTACAGACAAATAGAAAAAACAATGCAAGTTCTGACATGTCTCAATTCGATCACTGTTATATTCGAGACGTTAGAGTGTATCTCAATTCAACCTATTTTCCTTATGAAAACTTAAATGTAAGTTTTGCTAATAACAGAATCGCTTTATTATACGAGCAATACACCAGATTTCAACAGTCGTATTACGGACGTCGCTCGGAGCCCATACTAAGCGAGAAACAATTTAGAGATTTAGCACCGCTGTTTGTAGTCGATTGCTCTAGACAAGCTGATAATCTAAAGACTGGACCTGTTGTGGATGTGAGGGTAGAAATTGAGAGTGATTCAGAGATACCAGATCAAACTTCAGCTTATTGTCTCATTCTGAACGATTGCATTGTTGAATACAAACCATTAAGTAACATTGTGAAGAAAATATCATGAACGCGGACCTCATCATTGTCGAACTCCAAGGATTCAAAGATTTAGACAATAATTTTATCGTCAAGGAAGTGGCCATAGTAAGTAATGAGCACACACAGACGTTCTTGGTTAAACCACCGCATTCGTTTTATTATTTAACTCAAGAAGAAAAGAAGCAAGTGCGATGGTTGGAAAAAAATCGAGGAATTTTCTGGAGTGAGGGCTATATAGACTACAGAGAGTTCCAACACGTCATCGTACCGTATTTAAAAAATAAAAAAATTATTACAAAGGGTTTGGAAAAAATAAAGTGGATTAAAGACATGTGTGCGAACTGTGAAGTGATCGAAATAGGTGAGAAGGGATGTCCTAATTTTGCGACATTAAAAAAAAAGTTCTGTAAAAATAAAACTGATTTTAATTGTGTGAACCATAAAATGAATTGTGCATTAAATAATGCGGTGTGTATTAGAAAATGGTATGTTGATAATAATATGTCTGTATTTAATCTATTTTAATTTATTTTGTCATACCTATGCAGTTAATAAAAATGATTAATTAATTTACTTATGGTTGTTTTATTTAAATGTTTTCAGGGTAACTTAATCATCAAACTTTATATTAGCTCTAATAAAATTAATCGAATTGATTAAGTATTCTGTTAATTTAAAATATTGAAAATGACCTGATGACCTGTGATGAGATCGTTTCATTAGAGCTAATTTAAAGTGTGAGTGTGTGTGTATAAGTAATGCCAATAAAACATATTTTAAATTATAAATATATTATTTATTTAGTTTTCGCATTATTTACAATTACAAACTAATAACACTTGTTCCTTATTATTATTAACTGTCCCTCAAGTTATTTCATAATTTTATTTATGTACATAAAACTTATGTAACTATTATGTATAATTATAAACACATTTTAATAAACTAACTACTAGATTAACAAAATAATTATTTTGCTTCTTTTAACTTAATCTATCTAATTACAATAAACTAACATCTTGGATACTTTATTTATACATTCAAAACTTGCGTAGTAACTAAAAACCTCTAAGAACCAAAAGTTTCCTTAATAATTTTTTATACATAAATGTGACTTACAAAATATTATGATCTATATAGTTACATTTGAATACACTAGCAGATTAACAAATTAATTCATAATACCAGTATTAAACTAATAATTTTCTACATATTATCTTTTTTAACATTAAACTTATACATTCAAAACTTATACTTACATACATTAACTAAAATCCATTAATATTGATACACTAATGACCCTCAGTTATGTTCGACTCTTATGTAATAATTGGAAAAACCCAATAACCATGCCCGATCGGGGATCGAACCCAGAACCCCGTGCTCAGTAGTCACGCTTGCAACCACTAGACCAGCTAAACCAATAAGTTACAAATTAGGTAGATACTTACTTACTAATAACAATCGTCACCACAAAGTTTCTTTGATATTTTATTTATCAATGATTGTGTCTCTTCCATAACATAGTCCACCGGTTCACTAACTACATATTGCGCACTTAACACTATCACCTCCTCGTCATCACTTGAACTTGCAACACTTGGTTCTTGTCGCTCACTGATGTCCAACACCTGTATCTGGATCAGTCGTAAACCTTTTTTCTTTTCGTTGTTTATGACGTATGATTGACATAAAGGATGTTGATGTTCAGATGCTTTCCGCTTTAGACCCTCCCGTCTTGCTCTAGACTTTTTGATGGTTGGTTCAGGTCTTTGTTGCTCTGGAACATGCCAGCTTAAACTTGGAGTGGGAAAACCTTGAGCGTATTGTGAGAAGTCGATAATATCTGGAGAGTCACACATTATCAGTGATCTGAAACAAATGAAATAATATTTAAGTACATAAAACAACATGATGAAAATTAAATAATGTTATAAGTAGATGGGTATTTGTACAATACTTACAATTCGTTTCGTTTTTATTCGATGTGATATGACCACTCCGTTCGATGCTCTACACAATAATATTACTGTGGAACTATAATGCCTTACGTTGCGATTTATTTTCATGTTTTAACGTGTTCGAGCTCCTGCACGGACACCTGCTTGGTGTCAAATTCTACACCGCTCGTGCGAACTTCGAACCATGAGTGCTTTGTAATAAAAAATGGGCAAGAGCGAGTCGGACTCGCGTTCCGTACCATCATTTATATGTAATTTTTGTTGATGATTTCTGAAAAACTGTGCTATTTAAAGACATCGTTTTATTTTTCCTGTAATCTATACATAAATTTCTATCACATAGAATAATTTCAGATTTTTCTCTATGCAAACTTCGGAGATAAGGGGAACGGTATTTTTTTACATTTTTCATCAAAAGTCGAAAACTATGCGACCTTTAAAAAAAGAAAAAAGTGTTTGAGAATGTGCAAACAGCCGTAGCCTCACTTCGATTTTTCAGTCATCTAAAACTGTTCCAAATTTCAAGTTGATAGCATTAGTAGTTCTTGAGATATTCAGCTGTGACAGACAGACAGACAGACAAACAGACTGAGTCACACCATAAATTCCTTTTTTATCATTTTGGTACGGAACCCTAATAGACATTACATGTTTTATCAAGTTGGAGCCTGTATCGTCGTGCGCGAAGCGGCTCGTACCGCTTCTCGCACCTGTATGCTTTGTCATCAATCAGGAATGAAAATGAAACAGATACAATTATGATCATAAAATAGTATTTATTTATTTATTTACTACAAATAGGTACTTAAAAGAAAACTTAGGTATCACGTTTATGCGCCACAGCATTTAATTTTAAAGTCCAAAGTTTTGGATATGAATAATAATTTAGTATTTTTACGAAATGCCGTATCGCGTAAACGGACTTAAAACTAATTAAGTACTAAATAAGATTTTATGTTATTTGCTACAAGTACCTAATAAGATAATAATAACTATTTAGGACACCAAGAAAATACATGTTTTACACATATACTTATAAAAAAGATGGACTCCGCGCCACGCATATCGAAAGTGAAGCACAGTAAGTATGCCGGACCGATTGTACAAACACGCCTCGCGCTCATATTTACATCATAGTATGCCGACCGACCGCCATTACGTGACACGAGCGACGGCGTCTTTGTACAATCGGTCCGGCATACTTACGGTGCTTCACTTTCGATATGCGTGGCGCGGAGTCCATCTTTTTTTATAAGTCTATGGTTTTACATTAACATTACACAAATAAAAGTAATGCATTACATAAATATAGTTGCATTACCCCAGGCTAAAGTAGATACATTATCAAACGATAGCAACCGTTTATCGTCGTTGCTTGAAAGTGCAATTTTATTTACATCCTGAGTGAATATTTCATGTTTTATTGACCTAAACAATACATTTTTTTTGCGAATAACATTGCAATTATTGTACAAAACATTTTTATAATCTAACATATTAAAATTTTTGGTTATACATTTTTTTGTACCTTTTGCCTTTTTAATAGTTTTGTTTAACGTTTTAATACAGTAAAGCTTTGAGCGCAGTCCTACGAATTCTTTGATAATGTTACCACCCATTTCATCCTTAAACAGTCCTGGAACCTTCTTATTAATAATTGGTAAGTTATAGTCATTGTTGCAGTCATAATTACTGGTATCAAAATATTTTAGAAAATGCAGCTTGAAGTCTTTATAAACGTCATTGCTCTGTACATCATATACTAGACTATCTGTGTCAGTATAGCACAATTCAATTCGGTTACCATAAAAAGGTTTTATGATAGAATAGTGAAAGTCATACATGTGAGTCTTAGATAATTCTAATACTGCAAACCCTATGTATATTGGTTTATTAAGTATAATACGCATAGGTTTCATTTGGATTGCCACTAGATCATCAGAAAATACAGAGGCGCTATGAAAATATGGGCTGGCTATCAATTTTTCTGCACAAGCAGTCTTTTTTGTTTTATTGCTCGAGTCACACCACTTGTTTACTAACTTAACGTCTATTCGATGTTCATTATTTTCCAGTGTCTTTCCAAAAATACTATTGTTCAATAATTTGAAAAAGTCTTGTTCAAACGTTGACTCTGCTTTTTGGCGTAACTGAGTGTTAATATCAATATATTGCTTCAAAAAACAACTTTGCTTAAATGTAATAGCGCGATGGATCCTTCTCAATACTAAACCGTGCTGTAAACATTTTTTTAAATGTATGTAATGAATAACATAGTGATATTTATCGTACAAATTTGGTATTAGCTTTTTATTCTTACCACCAGGTGGCAAGCATTTTTCTGGACAAAAGGGAAAGTCATTGTGTTCCATGTGTAAATTCTCCGGATATATTAAATCAACTTCAAGAATGTATCCGTTTTCTGCAGTATCACTAATATCTGCTAAGTTCAATTGTAAAAAATCAATTTCTTGTCTATTCATAAATCTAAAATCGGAATAGGGTAGGGATTGACACATGCTATAACCATATAAATTGTTACAATCTAAATAAATGATAAATGAATTTGGACGAGTTGGATCGTAAGTATCTAAATATTTATGATTGGCTTTGACATGTCTTTTGGAACACATACAAACACCTCCTCGAATACCTTTTTGTATCATTCTAAAAATTTCAACATCACTAATCAATTCTAATTGAACTCCTGTTTTTAGAAGCATTGCATCAAAAGACAGACTTGGTGCTGTAAGATAGAACGCGGGATCGAGATTGTAATGTAGTTTACAAGTTTTTCGAAAATTCTCAAATACATCTGTTAGCAACAGAACATCTGTTTTCAGATATAAATCTGTGTACATACCCATGTTTTGAATATTAAAACACTGACCAAACAGACCGAGCGTGTTCATAGTCTTCGTCGGTAATTGTCTCATTAGTTAAGGAGTTAAAAAAATATTTTTTAGAGGGTAAACACGTATCTTCATAACGTTCCCATTGAGACATATAGTCATATGGATACACTCCTTTACGAGTGAGTAGGTTAAATTGTTTTTTATTAGGAAAATAAGATTTCAATTGTTTAAAGTCTTGGTTTTTCATTGTACTAGCCAACTTTTCTAAGCTAGTTCCTAAAAACTTGAAAGAGTCTACAAACCGAACCTGGATGCTTTCCCCAGTAGAAATCGGAATGAACTTAGTGAATGAAATATAGTTTTCTTTTGTTTTAGGTATCACTTTAATAGATCCAGGAGCTTCACCTAATTCTTTTATGAAAAGGTGGCAATCGTAACCGGACAAATTATGAAAAAATACTGGTAAAAATGTTGGTATTTTGTATTGTAAGTTACAGTAACTATGAGCTGCGCCACGATATTTACCAGTCAAGTGACAATGATCGCGAACCCTGTCGCCGAACAAGAAGTGTTCACAAATATGACATGTTATCGCGTTTTCAAAGTCGCGAGCATTATCATTTGAGTAAATCATAGGAACACTATTTTGTAAAACATCGTAAATTTTTTGTGCATCTTTATAGATAGACTTTACAAAATTTGATACACAATCCGAACCGCGATAAGAAACGTAACGATTGTGGCATTCATCTAGCGTACACGTTATATGATAAGCGTAAGCTACAGGCACATGTCGCTGTCGTGTTACAGTACTCGCCTTAGTGGGGTCAGGGTCACAAGATTCATACCGTTCTAGCATTGTTTCAAAATCTGCGTATATAACAAATGGTACGAATTGCTTTCTATTATAATTTTTAAACTGTATGAAAGAACCCTTTGGAGGTAGTTCAGTGGCAACACCTCCACAACTATGTGAACTAAAATCATCACATGAATTAAAAAACATTAAACAAACGTCACAAAAGTACAGTTTACTGTGGTGTTTTGTTATTTGATTCTTAACAAGTCGCGACAAGTCTTTAATGAGACAGTAATGTGACAAATCATCTCTTTCTAAATAAAGTAAATGAATCACCTTTCCGTTCAAGGTTTTTGGTTTGTAAAGCGGTCCTATGATGGTATTATTTTTTAACCATAAATGTAAATGCCAATTTCGGGGTTATTCACTTCGAACCGCGCAATATCTGAGAAATTCACTGGAAATGACATGCCCTTTACATTTAACACGCTACGAAAATCAGGGTAAGAAGATACTCTTTCAGGATGAGTCTTAGCTGGATATAAAGCAGCTACAACAGACCATAAAAAACAAAAGTCATCATTATTGCGGATATTAACACATGCTTTTTTAGATTTTATTGCAGAAGGCAATTCGATAAAGCCTGAACCACGCAAAGGTTGATATTTGTTAACATTGACTTCCAAATGAGAACTGCTCAAGAACGTCCATCCACTATCTCGGTCCTGAAATTCTTCTAACTTTTTTTTAAAGTATTTTTGACTTGAGACAATAATGAATCAAATTCATAATTCTGATGCAGAGTTACGTTTTTTGTGGCAAATGATTTCATCTCCTGAGAATCATTTTTAAACATTAAAAACAAAGCAAAATATTCGAAATTAACTTTTATACAAGTATGTTCTTTAAGAGACATGTCAATTAACGTTTTAATTCTGTCCCAAATATTATTAAGAAATGGTTCTAGAGAACAATTCTCAGACGATCGACAATTCTGTAAGAAGCTATACGATTACGAAACGCAGAATGTATTATTTCAACACCTTCGCAAAAATGTGAAATAGTTTTGTTTTTATGATTAGTACTACGTAAGTGACCTGTCCAGTGACTGCGCTCAACAGATGTATTACAAACAGTACAGAAAGGCATTTTAGATTAAAATAGTTCTAGACTTAATATTAAATGTTGTAATATAATATTATTACGATAATGATGTACGAATCTAATATCAAAATCTAATATGTACTTGGTGCCCCAACAACTTAAATATTTATTTTATGTTTATATTATCACTATAGAAGACGGGCTCAGAATTATCGAATAATTCATGACTCCGTCTCATAAAAACTTGTAACCCGTCCCACTGCGGGGTGTTGCGGTTTAGCTGCACTTTTAAGGCCACCGAGGCCTTTTTCCATCGATCCTCTCTGGGGGTGGAGGCAACTTCGGCCTTGTTGTAAACCTTTACCTCCACATAGAAGTCTCCAGTTACGTCCACCGTTCGCCGCACTTTACCGTTTGCGACACGGCTGATGAGGCTGGACCCGAAGTCTCCAGTTGAGGTTGACGACGGAATGTAGTCCTCCAAACCAAAGAGGTCCGAGGCCGAGCTGCGTTTTTTACTGTAAACAATTTAACATTTTCTTTATAATAATTTACCACTACACATTACATTACATTTGTTTTATAATTGGCGAACCCTATAAGGTTAGAAAGCATGATGTTACGTATACTGTTTTAAAAAACAATACTGTAAACATTCCTGCAAGGAATATAATCGAAATTGATTTCAGCGCTCTCTTCGTTACAGCTCCAAATCTCACTAACGTATATCTGCGTATAACATTTGCATTGACATAACATACACAACAACCACCTGAAGATATAAGCAGTAACACAAAATTACCTTGATTTCGATCCTGATGGCGGGGGCGTGGTGCTTTTCGGAAGCTTTGCGCTTCGACACCTTCTTCTTTGGTTGTCCCTTCGCAACCTCGGCTACAGCTGCAGACTGTGTCTGGAATTCTGAGTCGGAGTCGGACCTGAAATGGAACACATAAAGATTAATTTTGTAACTAACAACTGTGACTTAATTAAGACTACCAATACACCAGCCGGCAGGCAGAAACCAGGTCCGTAGCTGGGTAGCGCTAAATTCAGTAAACTTTGTGGTACTTACTTACATTTTATAAAGTTGAAGGCTGTTTCGTAATTATATGACGAAGGTAACCGGTGTTTATCACTGGAAGATACTGGAGCGAATGTAATATTGTGATCAAAATTGTTCGATTTTATTCATAAAAAATATCATGTCAGCAATATTTATCCCATTACAAAATTATACCTTATATACATGTCCCCACAGTTGTATGACTAATTTACGTTACTTACGTCTAATTAAATTGTAGTGATTGAATATCGCTTCTGTCAAATTGCAATTTTATCGTGAGAAATGAAATATAAACCAGCTTTTTACCCTCGCCGACAAAGGTGAAGCCGATACCGTTGCATACTTACAATTAATACAATAGGTATTTTAATAAAGTATGTATGTTTGTTTGTTTAATTAACCTTCATATAAAATTCTGAATGACACCACACTCATGAAATTAATAAAATCGCATTTTTGAGAGTCAGAAATCAGGATGTACCTAAAGATGCGAAATCCTTACAAAATTTGATGTATGCTGAGCAATCCGCATGAGCAAACTCGCGTTAAAAACTTAGTTAATTTTATGTTGCAGTTAAACTCAAAGCTAGTGTAAAATCATCAAACTACTAAAACTAACAAGCTTTTAAAGATGCGAAATCCTTACAAAATTTGTTGTATGCTGAGCAATCCGCATGAGCAAACTCGCGTT